>OX421886.1:16084773-17486422 GCA_949128085.1 Cetonia aurata | reverse complement strand
AAAAACGTAAACCTTGAAAACGTTAACGAGAAATCATAACATTAGAGGAGGTAGTTATCTAACAACAGTTTAGGCGTTAAATTGACATCAATAAGTACATAATTCTACGGTCATTGGTATTGGAAAAGAACTTGTTTCAATATTCCGATGCATCTAAAGTCTCTTACATCTCTAACCAATTCTAAGAACGAATCTGGGAATATCGCTTCTACAATTTGATTTCCTATAGTTTCTGATACGAACTCTCACGGAATATGTCTCCCATAAATTTAATACGTGTGCTAATGGACTTCCATCACATGAAGTGCAGAACCAGACGCAGTGGACACTTAATTGATTTATTTGCTATTCGATTACCTCTCCCGTCATTCGCTGTAAATGACACCGGCTTTTAATATTCATATCCACCAAATTGAGTTCCGTGGTAATTCGATTACCCTAATTACTTCACCGCAGACTTTAAAAATCTGGCAAGCAGAATAAAACTTTTAATCAAATCCAGTTCCGCGTCTATTTAAATATGCAACCTAGTGAATGCTCGCTCTCGCTTCGACCAGCGCGGTTACCGAAAGGGAAAAGAATAAAGGCGAACGTTGGCATGCGGAAGGCCGAGGAGGGTCTTCTTTAACAATGTTACGACGTCAGTGGAGGTAAACAAGTAAGAAATTCAATCGAATTACGGGCATTGTAGTCGGCCGGACTTCTTATTTAAGAAATCCGAGCTAAATCCATATTAAAAAGGCTTCGGGATGATCGAAATTCTCCCTCTGCATGCACACATATGACGCCGTACACACGAGATGCTTGTAATCTTTATTGAATAGGGATGTAACAAGGAAAGAGGAAGAAAATACACTTAAAAACTTTCACGAACGCTCTTGGTGCCCTAACACAAGTTAGGAAACATTTTCACAGAAATAAACACGTGAAACAATTCAAATTTCTAACGTATGTACATACGTAACGATGTATGCTCGCTCTTGTACTATTGAACTTAAGACTGAACGTCTCCATTTCCATATATAGATCTACAAAAATGGCTGACACTGTGATACTATTAATGGCGAGATACGTGCGTGGTATGTCTTTGTTATATGAAAGGTATAAATAATAAACTAAGAAGGTCGTATGAGATCGGTATAGTAGCTATCAATATTCACTCTTACAGACACTCACTTTGGTCTCATGCCTGAAATTGAGTTGTCGCGCTGTAAATGACACCTACCGCGCTCTAATGTAAATAACTATAATAATGTTGTTAATTCACTTTTACCACTAGGGGCACCACTGTACGGCTAAGTTTACATATTATAATTTATATTAATCGTTAATGCCGTTTCTTGTGGTACTATTATTTTTTTTATATAAAGGTGTTTCATTTTAATAGTCTCAGGCAAATATATCGAAATATATGGGAAATATTAAAAGAAAACTCAAACAAAAGTAGTATGGTTTCGAGGAGGACACAAAGTGGTATCATTGATTTGACCTTGAACTGTCATATGAACGGCATGTAAAGGTAACCTGAATCTTTTTAAATGGAAAACCCTTGCGTTTGAAAACTTAGCGTTAAATGCGGCAGCACACAGAATAAATTCAGGATGAAAAGAAACAGAAGGAGTATTTAATTGTACTTCTATCTCATATTAGATCAACATACAGTTATTTTATTTCATTGATAAATCTTAGTCAATTAAAATATTATAGAAAATATTAAAGCTCGAATAATATTGTTTGAAGTTCTTTACTAATGCGCATTTTATAAACTGCTGTGTAGAAACAAGTTAAACTAATTGTTCTGAAATAAATAATACATGGAATACCGTGCCTTGACAAAATTTTACAAAATTGTAAAACTTTAAGAACCCTTTTGCCAAGCAATCATAGGGAAAGCTGAAACAAAACTAGCTACGAAGATGTTGTTGATGATTAGATTAGATCACGTTTCTGAATTAAAATGACAGGTTTGCAACACTTTTTCTTACATTAAGAATAGCTTATTTCAAATTTTCTCCGTATTTATCACATGCTTTTTCTTCCCTCTTTAATAATTCTTCTTCCTAAAAGTTACCTATGTGAGCATAATATAAATTTGAACTTTTACAACTGCGTGCAACGAAAAATGGCGAACCCTTTGGATGTCATTGTACACCGCAGATAAATTATTTTGTCATTTATCAAGCAAAACGTTTTCCAATACTAGTTGGAGCGCAGAAAAATAGCGGAGATTAAATTTCTTTTATTAGGAAACTTGGGAAAATGTTCTCAAGGTGCTCAATTGTTTGCGGTCTTATCGAACAATTGTCGAACATTTGATTTGATATCTCGTAATAATCTTTGAGACTTCTAATTTAAAAGAATGGTGCGGTAAAATAAATGACGTATTCTCCATCGTAAACATCTAGAATCAAATTAGAATCCTTTCCTCGCTGGCGATATAAAAGAAATCGTTTCTTAGAAAAATGCCTATTTGCAAATTTAAGTAAACAAAAGAATGGTTTAGTTATTTTTGTTTGCCTTTAATTTAAAGTTAATCTCATTTCGACAAATAGTTAATTGTTTTAAAAATTAACATCAAACATCCACTGAAACCAAACCCACTTTGAAGCGTCGTAAATTCTGCTCTTGTATCTCTTTGTATGTTTTAAAACTACACCGTTCAAAACAAATTAGTTTTGTGAAGCCGTATAAAAATAATTTAGATTGTGTGTAGCAGCTTCTGCCGCTGGGAGCTTTTTGTCTGCCGCTAATTTGACACAGGTGGCTCTCGAGAAAAAGTAACTTTTATACCCAGTGTAAAGCGAATTAAGTTGAATGAAGGATAGCATTTAATACTTTCTCCAACAACAAAATGTACGCTGCACCTTTAACTCAATTTAACCGTTAAAATATATACTCGCTTCAGGTACTGAGACAGTATTATGTATTTGAGTTATGAGTGTATTAGAGTGCTACTTTTAGAAATAAACTCGATAAATATGGAAAAGAATTTTAGGTAATATTGTAAACTAATAGGGTTACCAGCATACTTTATTATATTGTTAATGTTAATAATTAACAATAAGGGTATAAGCAACATAATTCCAGAAGGTAAACAAAACTTTACCATTTCCTTTAAAAGAAATCTGAAACTACTGGGTTCACATCTAATAGCGCATGAACTATAGTGAAATTCTTCCACCATTTAAATATTTTGTTGAGAAATTTATTTAGTGTAAAACCAAGGTGATACAGAATACTCTATACTAGGGTCTTGCACAGATTGGTGCGGTTACTAGTATACAGAAATGGGTATTGTAAAAATAACAGGTGAAGTAGAATATATAAGAAAACCATGGTTAGAAATTGCTGAGAAAGGAGGAAAAAATCCCTATTAAAAATATAGTTCCACTGCTTGCAGCAGTCTCATTTTATAAATTCTAAAATCCAGTTCAACAGATTATCATGTTGTACTGGGTAGTATAGTCTACATCTTCCTGCTGTTGCAGGGGAGGGTCTGTAACAGCATCGCTTCCTACAAACAGCATTTGTTGTGATTTTTAGATTCCATCTAATAAAATTATAGGGGCTTATTTTATGCCGTATATTGTAATTACACTTCTGTAATTTAGAAACTGCGTCGTAGTTATACTTAATGTATAAATTTCGATGTTTTGTTGGTGGTGGCGAGCGATTACAATTAAAAGCTCTATAAAATAGGGGCGATACGAGAACTGCAATCCATGTAGAACGACTATGCGGTCAGCCATAACGGTTATACAAAATAGTCTAGCCGCCGGGTAGATGGCGTCCCGAAATGATGCTATTCATATTATATGTCCTTATAAACAATGGCTTGTTCGGGTTAGTCGAATTTACTTTCGTACGCCATACAGCTTCGATAATTAACACCGGTCGTGAAACGTAAAAAGTGTGCGGAATGTTAATGGACTGAAATATTTAACATTTCTGGACAATATCCGCTGAAAACCCAAATTTTTTTTTCCGTAAAGGTATGCGGTCCGAAAATTGATGCGAAACCCTATGTGAAATATAAAAAGGAATTATCCGCATATAAACAGAATTACAATCTCTGAAATGAGATTTTGTATCTATAATTTTGAATAGAGAATTCTATTTTAAAACATTATTTCTCTTTTCAATTAATTAAAAATTTGATGGTTGACAACTAGCAAACAATATTCAAATTCATGTTCAAAGTTAAAGGAGACATTATGTAGATTATGAATAAACATCTAACATGCACAACTGTATAAACTGATTATTTTGTTTCTTGATTATAAAAATAATTCTGAATGTACTAACAAATTTTTTTGTGTTTATGTTTAACTTCTTTTTCACTTTCGATTACTAATATCTTCAGTACCAGTTTTATAGGGAACTCCAAGGAGGCCATATTTATAACTATATCTGGTGAGGGCTGTGCTATTTTGGCAATCCACTCTACAGAGCTGGTTTATTTTGTATACTCTAATATTTGAGCAAGTTATATTTTCGCTGTATTTGTATGAAGTTTTGCTTTTTGTGTGAAATAATACAGTGTTCGAAAAATTTGTTTACTAAAATATTAGCGTCCGATAATTAGTAAATATATTAAATTTCGTAATTAAATTCCGATGAAACATGGCATTTTACCTTCGCCGAATTTATTACCACATACAACAACAAATTCAGACCAGACAGAATGCATGAAATTGCGCCAAATTTCATAAACGGAATAAAATAACTACAACAACGCCATATTAACCGGAGTGCTCTTAAATGTTGGATAGTGTGGAAAATTGAGTTGCCTCTGCTAATAATTCTTCCCTGCTGGAGCGGCTTTTCAGGGTACGTCAACTCTTACGTTCTCCGTCGGTATATGCATATATATACGTCTACATCCGGTCAAAATAATAGGGATTATTCGAAATTTGCAACAGCGTCCACGAATACGCTGGCCGATACCAACGGACAGAGCTGGTAAGTGCTACTCTCATCGCATCTGCATACAAAGTCTATAAATTCATTGTACCTAATTGAAATAGAGCGTCCCACGTCGCAAGTGGTTAACCCCGTGTATTGATATAGGTATACGCGGAGATGTGTGTGAATGTTGTAGGGGGTAGCAAGAGACATTTGCATTAAATAGATTTTATAGCATTGCTAACAACAAAGTCTGGAATATTCATGCAGAAAATGTCCATAAAATCTGAGAAAGCACTACAAAATGATATCGCACAGCTAATATTCCCTCGTAATCTTTAAAAGGTGCAATACATAAGAGAAAAAGTGAGATATAACTCTCTAATTTGTAAATTAAAATAAAGATTGCAATTTATCTTTGGACGGTCTTTATGTTTATGTGTATCAATATACCGATTAGTGCTGAATAGGATAACAATGATTAGCTTATTATCTATACTTATTAATATGCCGTTCACGCCACGACCAGAATATTGCTTTGAAAGGGCAACGCCGAGAGTGCCAACGTACTGATAGCAATCCCTCCTAAATCCTCTATATTACGTGTGCCCTGCTGGTTTCATGATAATTAAGTCCGGTGACTTCCAATACTATGAATCTGAATTCGTTTGAAGAATAATAGGAGTAATTAAATCCGTTCATTGTTAACTTAAACCGTGTAAGCAATATTTCACAATAAGTAAATGATAATAAATGAGGACTTCCTAATTTTCAATATGTTCTTATTTACTATATAGTGCTACCTAAATAGTTTCAGTTTTAAACAACAGGCGAGTGTATTTATTCTTTGAACAACAAGATTATCATCGGTGTAAACTTCATCACCATCAATGCAGAAAAGCCTAATATTTGACTTTATTGATATTTAATTTTAAGTTATTGAAGCCGCCCCAGTTCATTAGTTGTAACACTAATCTTATAAAGTGTGAGATTTCTCAAGATGAATCATATCAGCTACGGATGTAGTACTATTCTCATACTGATACAGTCCGTCAAAGTGAACCATCTTAAATCATTAATATAAATAATGGACAGCAGGGGTCCCAAAATTGAACCTTGCGGTACTCCTTGGGTTAATGATGAAGTAAACAAGAAAACATGCTTTCTCATATTATTTCTACTATAGGCACACACACATAATAGCTTCTATATGACAGATTTAACTTAATTAGTTGTCAGGAGATACTGTTCTAATTTTGTTATATACTACTTTATAAACAATAATATTAATTTAAGATAAAATTTACTTCCGACACCTGAACTACGTTATTTCACAAGACCCTCCTGACAATAACGCAAACTCTGTAATATTTTTTTTTTTTTTTACGAGAGAGGGGAAAGATCTTCAAAAGACGGCGGCCCGTGTCGCCGGGGCATGTCGGATTCTTACCGACTAAAAAACCCCTCTCTGGCAGTGTATCAGTTACCTCCCTCCGGGACTGCTGTGGCATTGCTTCAAAGGGGGGACTGCCTCTGGATGTTCGGGCTCCTCTCTACAGTCAACTCAGTGTGGCTTTCCTATCGTCCAACTCCTTCGTCCTGAGTATAGTGGTTGCCAGCTGATCTACCGCTTTCCAATGGCTTTCCGACGACAACATTTGCCTTATCAGGGTCTGCGGGGCAAGTTTACCCATTAACTTCTCAGCATCCGTTCTCATCTTCTTCCATCTCGCACATTCTAAGAAAGTATGTTCAACGGTATCCCGTTGTCCACAGTAGCGGCAGTCTTCCACATCACTCCTCTTGAAACGGTTGAGGTAGACTCTGTAGCAGCCATGCCTCGAGAGAAGCTGCATCAGGTAGTAATTCATTTCCCCGTGTTTCCTTGTTATCCATGGTTCCAGTTCCGGTAAATGCGTTTCGTCCATGCGGCTGTCCCGTCATCCTGCTTCCATACCTCCTGCCATCGATGTATTAGCAGTTCGTCTGCGCTTATCTTAGGTTTTCCACTGGCGATATCGTTTCTTAGTTAGGTTGGATTGCAGTTCTATAGGCGGCATCCTGGCGAGCACTAGGAGGGCTGCTGTTGACATTGTTCTGTAAGCGCCCGTTATCCTCAGCGCCACTTTTCTTTGTACGCCGTGGAGTAGTCTTCTACTGGCCTTCTTCTGGAGAGCATCTTCCCAGACCGGCATGGCATACATCATAATCGACGCAAGCATTCTGCGTTTTCCTTCTCGAGGCCCACCCAGATTCGGCATGAGCCTCCCAATCTTTGCCAGGGCTTTCGTGGCTTTTTCCGCAGTTTTTTTTCACATGCACATTCATTCTCATGTCGGTATCTAGATAAACCAACAGATACTTTATAGATTCGCTGCTAGTAATCTCGTTGTTTCCTACTTTTAGCTTGATGTTTTTATCCTTTCTTCCTCGGACTAGTAGGACTGCCTCCGTCTTCTCTGGGGCGATTTCAAGTTTCTTGTTCCGCAGCCACTTCATTATGTCTTTGATGGTGGCATTTGCTACCGCCTCGATCTTTTGGGTAGACTTCCCGCACACTACCACTGCCAGGTCGTCAGCATAAGCTACCAGACGTACCCCATCTCTTGTTGGAATCCTCAATACACCATCATAATACAAGTCCCACAGTGTAGGGCCCAGGACAGACGCTTGGGGGACACCACATGTTATTTCTTTCTCGCTGCGCTTACCAATCTCAATCCGCCTATCCCCTAGGTAACTGGAGATCATATTATACAAGTACGGAGCCACGCCTCTCCTACTCAGTTCTGTCAATATTCCCGCCCAGGGAGCCGAGTTAAACGCATTTCGGATATCAAGCGTAATTAGTGCACACAACTGCCTTCTGCTGTAGTAGTGTAGTAGACAAATTGTTGATAATAATAAATGAAGTGTAAAACTTGTTTAGTATTTATTTTAGAAACGAATGCTATGTTCATAATCTAATATAGAATCTAGACTAATTGACGCCAGTATGATTTTAATAAGATCCTAAATTGTCATTACAAGTAAAAGGTTGATTCAAGTAAAATATAATTATTTTCTACCAAACATATAACTCAATGCAGCTGACGATTACTTGGAACATTGATAACATTATTTTAAATTTCAAAATTCAGGTGGTCCGCCGAAGAAACGCTAGGACAAATGAATTCATTCTTTAGTTGAACATTTCTTAAAGTACAAGTAAGAGCTTGGGATACAGATCAGAAATCAGTGCCCACTTCGAAAAACGCTGAATTTAGAGCGAAAACTGTTTACATAGAGGCCTACAGTTTTTATGGTAAAACTCAAAGATGATACAATCTACACGCAGTTCAATAGAGAATGTCAAAATACCAATTTACCTGAACTTTCAATAAAATTTTGCAAAACTTTTATAGATATACACGTATTTTGAAAGGGGTGCTAAAGATTTTAATTTAATTAACTATAAATAAAATAAACAATAGTTTTTTTAAAGTTATATAAAGTCTTGCCACATAGAAAATAGTCACACAAAATATTTACTATGAATTTGGAATTTCTGGAAATAGTATGTTAAAATTTGTCTCATTTTCCTTTTCACTCACAGTCTATTCAAAAGAGGATAATGGGTTTTTTTTTCTAAATAATGTAGAAGTATCTAGAAAACAGAACAAGTTACCATCTTAAAAGAAATCCAAAAAAAGCATGGGTGAAAGAAAATATAAAAAGTCATAAAGATTTTATATAAAGTCTGAATAAGATTGGACATTAGATTTTATATAAAATACAAGACTGAGAGTGAAATTATAAGACATTGTCAGGTTCAAAGCAATAACAAATGTTTAAAACAGGAAATAGTTGTTTGCAGCAAGCATGATTCATATCTCCATGAAATACTATGAAAATATGCGTTATAAAAATTAATATATTGAATTAAATTAAGCCACAGATTAAAGTTTATAGTATGATATGGTATACCTAGTGTATTACTAAATTTATTCTGTCTCGTTACTGCGTACTTCTTTAATATAAACTAAATCCGCTATAGGAAGTAGCAGTGTTGTTTGTTTCTCATATAGTCAACCATTGAATGTTTTATTTATTTCGGAAGATATATACAAATCTTTACTTTTCCAGTTTTACTTATATTCCCTTCGTGTCCCTCTGGATATTTTTATTCTACCAATTTTCTACTTCGCTGAACCTTCAGCTGACTCTCAGTCTTTTTTTTCTAACCAGGATAAGTAACTACAGGGTGCACATACGTAATAAGCACAGAGATCACTCAGATTTACCTATCGTAAGTCGTAACTGTTCGCTACAGATTATAAAATTCCTATAAAGCTTTATATAGTACAACTACGCAACCCGAACGCTTAGGTTCCTTGATTTGATCCCGAAGATAATCCTCTACCATTCGCCGCATAGCAGTGAAAGTTTTATGTCTGATTTACGTTCAGCAATTTAACGTACATTATTTAAAGTCGCCAACTAAATTGCCGGGCGGATTCCGTGTCGTATGTGACCCGCAATAAACAGGAGGAATGGTGAACTTATATAGATTGTTTAGTAATTAGAATTGAACCGCAGTTTAGGAGGCGTCGGTAAGCGCGTCCGGTCACCAGACCGCAAGCCGGACCCGGAATCCGAACAATCCGGCTTATTAACGCAGACGGGCGGGCGTTTCTATTCGAATACACTAGTGATGGATGCGAACTATTTGTTGCGGAGAGGTGAAACGTTTCCCTGTACCGTCGTGCTACTTGTCGTCTCAGCTTTGTCCCGGGTACAAAGCGATTTAAATTAATTCATGACTCGGTGTTTCACGTCGACAGTACAAGTTTAGTGTAAAAAGTTCAGTAAAAGTTAATACATTTGCTCAGTTCTAATTCAGCAATTTATAGCTTGTTTTAAAACGTCAAGTTTATAGTAAATTACATGAAGCTAGTACCAAATGTACTCTTTGGGGACAATCTAACCTCCCACATTTAATTTAAATGTGCTTCGCCTTTGTGGATGTTAAATGTGAGTTTTATTTTCCTAGACCACCAAACTCTACTGACTCAACGATTAGATGTAGCTTTCTTTGCACTTATGAAGAAATTGTAGCGCGGAACCCTTAGGAAATGAAAGAGTCCAAAACTTGGATTCAAGTACACTACGATTACGAAAGACAAGTTTACTGCTTTATTGAAAGAACCCATGTCTCGTTTAAAAGAGAATAGAGGAGAGAATTCGAAAAATAACTTTAAAAAATGTGACATTTACCGTTTCAGCAGGCAAAAGCTGTTGGATCGATTGTCAGAAAACCAAGCAGTGGATAAAGATATCATCGGAGATCTCTTCATGGAACAGAAAATATCATTCTGAAATGCTCCTGTATAAAATCTTGTTTTTAGTTTCAGAATTGGAAATTTTAATATCTTCTAACTCTTATGCTTAAAGCAGATGTGAACCATAAACTAGCTTAAAAAATATATGTGTTTGTGTATATGTGGCCAAAGTTTTCAGTTAGTTTATCATTGCCCCAAATTATAACACACTGTAAGTATAGGTTTTCAATGACTGGATTAAAATTCCCTCAATCGTGGGTAACTTTAACCGAAACTTCAAATTAGCTAACAAAAAATAGAAGAAATAATTTTGGTTGTATTGTAACTCTGCGTCTTGTTTATAATATAAGCAATTTAAAATGTATATTTTTTATTGTTCAGTAGCTTTTAATAGCAGACACTCCAAAATAACATCGAAAATTGGGACAAAATTAATTCAGTCGACGGTAGTCCTTTTCATAATGACATATCAGCGCTTGAATTCTGACATTATATCATACCATATGTCCCCGAGACGACATGCTAAGGAAGTTCAACGCCATTAAATGGTACACAGATGGCTCCAAAGCGCCAGAGGGAACTGGAATAGAGATATATGGGCCTAGAACCAAATATTTCGAAAGCTTGGGGATGTATCTTCCAGGCGGAAATACACGCTATTGAAAGATGCGTCCAGGTCGACATTGACAGAAGCTATGAAAAGCAGGAGATAATCATAATATCTGATAGTCAAGCAGCCATTAGGGTGCTGAGGTCAACCATAATCAGCTCCAAAATGGTTTGGGAGTGTCTACAAAAACTAAACGAGCGAGTCAAAAAGAACAAGGTAACCCTATTGTGGGTTCCGGGACACACGGGAGTGGAAGGAAATGAAATAACAGATAATCTCGCTAAGAGAGGAACTAGAACACCTTTTGTAGGGCCAGAACCTTTTTGCGGGATAAGTAGCAGCATAACACTTGAGAAACTGAAAAATGAAGTAGAGCAGAGAAAATCCAAATACTGGGAGAATCTCCAGGGAATGAGGCAAGCTAAAACTCTTCTGGGTACTTATAACCAGAAGAGATCTGCAGAATGCGTCGACCTGAGTAAAAATAATATTCGCATATTGTCAGGGATCCTTACAGGCCATTGTAAACTGAACGGACATCTAAGCAGGCTTGGAATAGCGAAGGAAGCCGAATGTAGATTTTGTGGGGAACAGGATGAAACGTCCATCCATCTACTCACAAACTGCGCTGCACTGTGCAACTCAAGAGCGCTGTACCTGGGAGCATGTGAAATCGAAGAGGGAGAGTTACCTAATCTGGGGCCTTCGGACATTCTGCACTTCTTAAAAGGAATCAGACTGGACGGCCAGCTGTAAATACAGCGGGAAGAGGGGACACAATAGATCTTTCAGGTCGCAATGTACTATCATCCTAATATCACACATACATACCATATGTGCTTAAAAATAAATGGATTTAACATGATAAACTTATTAACACCATTATGTTATTCAAAATTTCCAATGATGTGTGATACGCCACCTTCCTCTTTATCTAATTACATTCTTGATATACTTTCTGCTTCGATTACCTTGTGCCTTGCTTGTTTTTGAGGCTTTGAAATTTAGTTTTTGGCATGCCAATTTTTTTAAAGCCATACTAGTGATCTGTATTCTACATCGGGCGTTTTCCACATTAAATATAGAAGCAGTGTTATAAACCTCAAACTCTAAAGTCTTCTTTTTTCACAAATATGTTCTCAGGAACTGGAGCCCTGACTTTGGGTGCGACCATGAACACACATTTGTAACAAGTGGATCAGTTGTAGAAATATAGCTTTAAACACTTGCAGCAAGTTAACTTGCATAGGGCATGACAGAGGAATTTGTTGGAAGATACAATATGAAAAGATGTTCAAGTTGCTTGTTTTAATGTCCCTTACTGATTCAAGGACAGGATTATCATCATAATTTTGTGCTTTAGCAACAATTCAATTAACAAACGTACATATATATCTACAGGCATATACAACTTTCGACTTATGTATATGCTAGATAAAAATTAAAATGCCACGCCACGTAAAATTTAGATTTTATCAATTATTCCGAACATAACATATTCATTAGACAAATGTAAATCGAATTCGTGAGAATTATTTTTAAACGTTGCTATCAAACAGTCAGTGTATGTTTGTGTTCTTGTAAATTAAACATTTGTCTACAATTTATAACGCTGTATACATATTTATCGCAGTTCCGTCTGGGTAATTTGGTTTTCCTAACACGACTTGGCAATTTCTCACATCTATAATATGTACACCGTTTATATGTAAATAAATTTGCGTGAAATATTTTAATTCGGAATGCGACGTTGTCGTCTAGTCCCTAGTGAAGATAAACACGTATTTTAGATTTCGCCTCTTTATACATACATATACCCCCGTTGCGCGCCAGACCTTTTCAGAATTTATTAAGTCTGTACGAAGTTGCAATTTTCGTAGTATTCACTGGTGACTACATTTCAAGCGGAGACCTGGTTTGTTAGTCACGAGTGTATTCTGAAAAAGAATATTTTAACGAAATGGGGCAATACAGGAAATATTTTGTGAATAGAAGATTGTTTCATATTTTCTCTTTAAGGCCATCTATAAAGAATATGATAAGTTCGTTATAGTTGATATCGGATGGGAACTGTTAAGCAGTGATAAAAAAAGATACAGTAGACAACTAAGGGCAATGTTAAGTTCTTGTAAATTTTTTTTATAAGCAGTGTTTTAATTCGCCAGTGTAGCCTAACAAAGTGTACAATCATATGCCAATTGTCCGCCTGCGTCCGCATTGTAGCGATCCTGTAGTGTAAGCCAGATACAGCTAGTGTTGCTAGTGCTTCCCGTCCTCTGTCCTCGTCTCGAGATGATGAGAATTCCTTCTCGTCTCGGATTGCCGGTATCGAGGGCGAAATGGTCTTGCTTTTGTTTCTGAGTTTGTTTTATTTTTATTATAATATTTGTTGCTGTATCATTTGTTTATTTTTTTTTGTTGTATTGTATATAGTTTAAATTTTTTATTTATTTTGATAAAGTGTTGTAATGTCTTATGGTTTCTGCAGTAGGTATTTTTCTATACCTGTTGCATAAGTTTCTTTCCGTTGTAATGCAACATTGTCTTCTTGTGGTGTAGTTATGTATTTGTCGGGTCTTAGTCAGTTGTATATTTGTTTTTACTAGATTTTTTTGGATATTGTATATTAGTATTAGTTTTTTTGTTGTTGTATTGTTTGTTGAATATTTAACTCGTGAGTTTTCTCATAGATTTCTGTTGTGGGAGTTCTTTTGTGTAATCCATGTATGAGCTTCAGTATTCTGTTTTGTTGTCTTTGTATTTTCATTAGGTTCTTTTTTGAGGTGTCACTCCAGACATTTATTAAGTAATTTAAGTGTGATGAAAAAATCGCATGGTATATTGTTCTCTTCATATGTTCCGGGATGATGCTTCTTATTTTGTTTATAGAAGCTATAGCCACTGCATTTTTACTAATCAGGGTATTTATGTGTTTGTCCCATTTTAAGGTGTCTTGTATTGTTATTCCCAAATATTTTATGTGGGTTACCTTTTGTATGTGTTGGTTGTTAAACGTTATTTTGAAATTAGTAGGGTGTTTCTTTCTTTGGAAAATCATATATTCTGTTTTTTCCTCATTGATTGTTAACAAATTTTCATGGCACCATTTTAGCATTTCTTTTACATCAGTATTGATCTGTTGCTGCAGTTTTTCTTCATCTTTTCCAGAATAGACTATACATGTGTCGTCGGCATATGCATATATCTCTCCTTCCATGTTAACATTAAAAATATCATTTGTGTATGTTATATATAGGATTGGAGGTAAATTTCCGAATTGGGGTACCGTCAAACGGGGTGACATTGGACACTTTTTAGACGTTTCAATGAATAGCGCAGTAACAATTAAAAAAATGAAATAAATGACATTGTCTTTAGTGAAAGTGATGTCTTAGCTTACATTTTCCATGGAAAAGCTATTTTTTTTCTTATAGCTTCATATATATTTTTTTGATTTTTTAATATCCAAACTCACCCCGCACTTTGGGGTGAGTTTGGACACATACCTAAATCGTCTCAAAACTCGAAGTGGGTCATCGTCATGGGAGAGATTGGACATAGAATGTGTTTTAAAAAAGTATGCTATGCTTTAAGAAAAAAAATTGGGGTTATATTGAATGACCACGGCCTTTAAAAACAATTTCTTATAGAAATTCATCCTTTATTAGATTTAAAAAAATATAAAAATACAAAACAAAACAGTTTATCCTTATAGTTAGGTAGGAACTATCACAACCTTCATCACAACTATGTTTCATGAAAACTAAATAATAAGGAACAAGTAGAACTAAAACTAAATAATAAGGAACAAGTAGAACTAAAACTAAATTATAAGGAACAAGCAGAACTAAACCTAAAATACTGCTTTATTAAACTGAAAACGCCCTCTTCTAAGCTCTCTGGGGGGCTTTAAAATGAAAATAATTTGGTCCCTGGTAATATCTAGGGTGTCCTTCACATTAGGATAAACAAAAACATCATTTTTTGTACTATTAGGTCTCAAAAAATCAGTCTTATAGTTATTATTATTAATCTCAATGATTTTTCCAACAAATTTTAAGTCCTTTTTCTTTCCAGTGGAAAACTTTGTTATCACAAAATCGTTAATAGCAATTTCTTTGTTTAGAGTGATAGTCTTACTGTCTGATACCTCATCTTCTGAAAACTCTTCTGCAATCTCTGACACCTCAGGTTCGCTTTCAGATTCGTCATAACCATTCTTGGGCACCTCTGCGCTAGTGCGTGGCTTATAACTTTCAGGCTCTTCTGTCACTTCATTTTCATCGCTTTCCGCTTCTGTTATCTCATTTTCATCATTTACTATTTCATTCAGTTCTTCTTGCAATTGTTCGTTTTCTTCGTCGTCTAACCCAACGCTACGACCAGGCTTTACTTGAAGTTTCTTCCTTTTTACTCTTTCCTTTTTGTTAGATGGAAATCTTGTTTCTTTTAAAATTTCAACAAAGCTGTCTGTCCAGTTTGCTGATACATCTGCGTTTGGTTGTGCATCGGGGACTTTGTTTAAAACTCTTTGTGGATCGAAAGGATGTATTCCGCTTGCAGCAAACCCTGATATTAAGTTCCGGCTTCCTTTTACACCAATATCATGTAACGTCGTCTTTAATAATGCTGGAAACTGATCTTTGGGCAACACACCTCGGTTTTTCTTTTTCCAGGTCGTTAAAGTTTCACGCCAACCACTCTTTAACGACTTAAAATATGCCACATCTAAAGGCTGTAATAGGTGGGTGCTGTTTGGAGGAAGAAGCACGAAGTTAATGTCATTTTTCTTACACTCATTTATGACATAAACTGACAGATGTGAAGCTAAATTATCACAGATCACCAGCTTCTTTCCAGTCTTTTTCTTTAGTTTTGGAAGTAGTATTGTAGTAAACCAATCTTCAAAAACACATTGGTCGAACCAACCACTTTTAGTTCTGTTGTAGCGTGTCCCAGTAGGTCCGTTTCGTGTCCAGCAGTCCCAAATATGATCTGATTTATAGCATACGTAGGGCGGCAGTAATTCTCCAGTTGCACTGCCTGCAAACATGACGGAAATGCAAGCTTTCGAAGAATCTAGTAGGCGGTCAGCATGCTTGGACGATCTCTTGACAACAACTTTTACACGACCGGGATCATCGGAGAAATTGGTTTCATCAAAGTTATATATGTTGCTGGGATCAACATCAACTAAAGACTGCTGCAGTTCTTGAAAATATTCAGAAACCACCTCCTTTGAAACTTCGGCTCTTGCACGTTTTATATTTTCCGAAAGACGCAACGATAATTCTCGAGAATGTCTTTTCAAAAAGCTTTTTAACCAATCATTTCCGGGCATATTTTCAGGAAAGCATTTAATCTTTACACCATGTCGGTCGAAATGGCTTTTCACTAATAACTTGATATCGAGCGGGGTCAGAGGGAAGCCCCATTTTGAACACTGCAAAATTCCCTCGACTAGATGAGTTTCATGGACTTCTGACAAGGCAGGTTGGCCTCCCGTTTTAAGCATATGCAACTGCTTTACCTTATTGGCCAACGTACTTTTGGGGATTGCGTATTGCTCCGAAGCACCTCGAATAGTCATTCGTTTACTTTTCACTGCTTCTACGGCTAATTCCAGATATTTTGGGTCGTAGTTGGAATATGGACGGGCTCCAAGCCGTTTTCTATAGTTTCTCGGCATGGTCAATCTCACCCCTGCAAGTGACATCACCTTATTTAAAAAATTATTTAAAAAAGAACAATCATAATTTGAGGTTAAAAATAGCCGATCATCAATGACAAATGATGCGCTAACCCACCATAAAAATCTAGAAACCGCAAAGTTATTGGAACAAGAGCTACAGTATAAAGTTTACAGGGTATATAAAAAGGACAAAAATGCACACGTTACTTTTCATTTTTTTCTCTCAAAAATACTTACAGTTTCAGCCTCGACCAGATCAAAATAGTATGGCATGGAGTTCTGCCAATGACATTTGGTAAAAAGCAACGTTCCCAATCGCATAACCTAAAAGTTACTAAATTAAAAGCGCGGCAAGTTCAATTTGTCCAATCTCGGCCGACTGTCCAAAGTCACCCCGTTTGACGGTATTCCGTATTCTGCAGTTAGAGGTTTGCTTTCAGTGTTATTCACTATTGCTGTTTGCGTTCTATGTAATAGATATGTTTTTATTAAATTGCTTTCGACGCCATTGATTCCTAGTCTGTTTAGTTTCTCAATTAGTTTTGTTTTTGATACAGTATCGAACGCTTTTTTCATGTCTATGAAGATTACCACCACTATGTCCTTTTTATCTACTTTATTTTTTATATTATTTAACAGGTCAATTACTGTCGACCTAGTCCCTGAATTTTTTTGAAAAGCATATTGGCTTTTATTTATTATTTTATTCTGTAGAAGATATTCACTTAATTGCTTTTGTATAGTCTTTTCTAAGATTTTTGATAATATAGATAATAGGCATTGTTCTGAAGTTCATGCAATTTATTAGGAATTTACGCCTAAAAGTATACAACCCACTTGCCTTGCTATTAGTGCGCAATGCGCAATTGCATTATAATTTTTAACCTACCAACCGTCATTAACGTACTCTCTCTCATTCGTTTTACCAAGTTGTACACACAGGTACATTGTTAAGTTCTATATTACAATTGAAGCGATCGATGTAAAATCAATAAAGTTACTGTCGCTTATATCAAGTTTTATTCAATCAACATTCATCAACAGGCATATAGGTCTGTAGTTTTCAGGATATAGTGCGCTTCCTTTCTTATATATAGGCACAATTTGTGTGTTTCAATGCGAAATTTAGTAGGTATCATACAATTAACTTTTATGTCAGCCATAATATATTTCTGAAAAGAAAATTAAATTATGTAGCAAGGTGGAAGCTATTATAAGATAATAGCTACTAAATTCAATCCATACATTGATAATTTGAGTATGTAGAATACTCTCTTTTTCTAAGAATCTATAATACAAAGTATTATTTTGTAGTAATTCCTAATGATGTGGTTATCAATCTGGATATGGACGTAATTCTTGCATGTGATAACCGAGTTGGAGATGCTAAGCAAAGCCTTGCTTAGCTAACTCCATCATTACTGGGTATAGCAGTCGCCACGAGTGATGGCGAGGAGTAGGGATGCGCTGTAGACGCTTTTAAAAGCGTGCACGCCCACTTAGCTGCAATAATACGTTCCGAGTATTTGTCAGTGGCGGCTCAAAATGTCTCTGTTAGGGGAGCATAAAGTGATTCACTCTCAAACGCGCGAAGTGGTTTTTAATGTATATAATTATTTTTTTAAAAGAAAAAGCACATCGGCAAATGTAAGTGAAATAAAACAGTTAGTGTCTGAAGCAACCGGTGTGTCAGTGCGAACAATAGAAAGAATTGTTCAGGAAGGACATAGGGCGACAAATCCCGCTGAAATAAAGGACGCGCAAAGGACACACAGTTTTAAGACTTCCGCCATATCATCCAGACCTGAACCCTATAGAACTGATCTGGGCTACGGTGAAGAATAATGTCGCAGCAAGAAACGTAACTTTTAAAATGGAAGATGTGCGTAAATTAGCAGAAGAAGAATTTCAAAAAATATTACCAGAAGATTGGCTACAACGCTGCAACCATGTTGCCAATATAGAAAATAAATATTTACAATCAGAAACTCTAGTTGACGACAGGACCGAAAATTTAATTATAAATGTAAATAATGATAGTAGTAGTGACGACAACGATTTTAGTGCGGAAGAGGTTTAACTTTATCCATTAAATTTTCAATTTGTTTAATAGGCTATAATGTTTAAATTCAATAAACCGTTTAAACAATAATCCTTTTTTGTTATTATCATCGCTGATGTTTCCTGGTAAACAATTCAGGGGATTATGTGCCCCTTAAAGGTTAATCGGATTTAAATGTTTATAAATAGTAGTAATTAGTAAACAAAATACTTATATTGTCCGGAGATATCCCATACTAATAAAACCATTTTATTAAATTTTTAATTACATTAACGTTGCATTATTCAATATTAACCTGCACGCCAATGGTATAGAGAAATTATATGCAGAGGCGATGGTAAATCCGTTGTGCCCGTCTACTGCTGCGCGAACCTACTCCCACCGCTCGCCATCACTTGTGGCGACTGCTATATCACGGGTTCAAATCTCGTTCCAGGCTCATAATGATGTCAAAAAGAAGCCGTTTTTTCGCTTTTTCGCACCACATAGTATGCAGTTACAATTAAAGTGATTAATAAGCTGGATGGATATAACTCTAAACACAGCAGTTTTAGTTACGAGTTGATTTTTTCTTATATCTGTGTAGTGCATAGAGAAAACATTCTTAGTTTGCAAAATGCATCCCTATTGCAGGTTCTAGAATAATAACCAGATTTTTTATATCCTCTCAATCGTTTTTTCACTTTATCTTTTTTCAATTACGTGAGTAACTATGAATTAGTATTGTGTATTAACATTTATACTATAAACTTTTCAACTACTCTTGTCACTGTTGCTGAGAGATTTTCAGGCTTTTTTATATTCTCTCTAATGTCTGTTGATGTGTGACTAACACATTTTGTTTGATTTTCTTCTTGTACTATACAAAAAAAATATTTTTATCGTTCTAAAGTAGGCAACCTGATTGAAAAACAATTTTGTTAGTCCAAATAGTATTTGAGATGCGGGTTTTCAAAAGTTGGGTTTAGAAAAATTTAAGGGTGGACAACGACATCTTTTTAAAACACATAAATACAATTTGATGTGAAGGCGACTGTTTTTATTTGAAGAATAATAATTCATTGTAACCAGTATGAATTCAGAAGTTAGAAATCACTGAAATCCTCTTCTTTATTAGTACGCTCACCTTGAGGCAATTCTAAAATCATTCTATACAAGAATGATCAAATAGCAAGCTAGCGTTGTATCTAATGCGTCCCAAGCGCTAAAGCTAAAGCGGATGTTTTATAATCTGCAGGTTTTACTGCAACGAACGCGGCGCTAAAGCAGGGCGAATTCAGTTTCTGTGCGAATCGTTAAAAGCGACTTCCCTGCGAGGGAAATGAAATGTTTGACTTTTACGATGAATAAAAATTTTTGCTATTTTATTTTAATTCATGTGTATATTCTGTCTTTTGTGTTGTTCTCCCCGTCGCTCAATAAAACGAATATAACATTTCAATGCCTGGTGCGTCGTGTTAGCACTGCTGCAGACACATAATAAATAAATCAATATTTATATCGTCTCACGCTGGTGTGTTTTATTGTTATTAATAGAAGCGGCGGTGTTTAGCACCCCGCTGTAGAATAAATTTCACTTATGTATACTGTATGGGATTCTAGTTTAACTTGCAAAAACGCAATTATTTATCGTTGAGGCACAAGTTGTGCGCCAATCAAATGTTTATGACAGGCTGATATGTAAAACAATAAGAAAGAGTTAATGCTTCGTAAGCTTCTACTTAGATACAGCTAACTTTCTTAATCTGTCATTTCCTTTGATTGCTTTTTATTTCTCTGGACGCGAGTTAGAAACTAGAAAGTTTCCGTAAACGTTGCCCTTAATCTCTTGTCCGTGGGAATTGATGTGTAAATTTAATATTCCAATGGACATTTATCTCAGCCAACTCCCGAAACGTTAGCAATAAAAATGATCCTCTAACTATTGTGATAGCGACCCGGTTTACGACGCCCTTAGTACTCTTTTATTGTTCTTTTCCTTGGTTTTTACTTTCAACGGTGCGCTTTTATGAGCGACTTCCACTAAAGTGCAGATAAAACACAAACCATCACCAATCTCCTCTGAAAGCTACATCTGGAGGTGTCTAAGATCCACCCCATAAGTTGTTAGGAGCGACGGAATTATTCATAAATGAGGTATTATTATGCGTAGTAGCTGCGTTTGTTCCTTAAAATTGAATGGTGTAGATACATATATCACACAAATTTGCCTTTAGCTTTTCCAGTACTTAATATCTTAACAATTTTTAACTGAAATTTTAATCATGTTCTAAAAAAAAACAATGAATAAGACATAGTAGTTTATATGTACCGCTTATTTATTTTTTTCTGTCGCATTTAAGTATAAAATAATTGACAGTGATGTTTATTTGCAATTGGACACCACTGGAGGAAATATTTTTTGGTATCTAGCGCAGCTGGCAGGTTGTATCGTATTGTGAAAAACCTAGAAATCACGTTAAAATTAAATGATCCATGCAAGTGTAAACACGGAATCAAAGAAGGACAATTTATACATGCTGTAGACATGCCTCCTGTTCCTTATACAACCACTCAATTTACTGCCAGAACTCACAAAAATATGAAGAAACAAGTAATTTTATTTGGAGATTAGTCCTAAGATGACACTATGGTAATAATACTTAATACGGTATGCTGACGGTTCGAAAATTGGCGGGATCCTAAGTGCATGGGAGAAAGCCCAAAACAAGTACCTCGGTTAGCTTCAATTGATACGCCATGGTTTTTTTAGATCAAGATTTGCCACAATTACACAGGTCTGCGACTAATTTTTTTTCTTTGATATAACGGATAATTCCCATGTATTTTTGGTTCCTGAATTCGGGAAAATTATCAAAAAAATTCCATCACGTAAGATTTTTCCGCAAAACGCTAAATGTGGGATTGCCTATCTTAAAGCGCAAAACGAGGTTTATTGCCGAAATATATATTTTTTTTATTAATTCCATCTTATTATGAGATAGTGTTATGTTTTATAGACTGAAACAAAACATTTAGTAACTCATAACTATAAAATTAATCAGCGTTGAATCGAATATATCGAGATTTTCCATATGATGAGAGAATGCCGGAATTTCCAAAGTGCCCACTCCCTTCCATGCCCTTTCTGGGGCATTTATTTATTTCTGTTCAAACTTTTGTTACGTGTTTCAAAAATGACTTCAAGCGGTTGTGTAAATTCTTCTGACAGTTTTTGCTATATTTGTGGTGAATTTGTAGTGAAAAAACAACAAAGAAATATTACTGATTTTGTTAAAAAAAGTGTATTTTGCGTATTTTGGTGTGAAGATATGCGACCAGGACAAATCTTGGGCTCCGCATGGAGTTTGTTCAGGATGTGTTGAAGGACTTGTGGAATGTGGTCAAAAGGTAAAGTTAAATCTTTTCGTTTTGGTGTTCCCATGATCTGGAAAGAGCCTCGAAACCACAGCGATGATTGCTACTTTTGTTCGTGCAATGTGCAAGGGTATAGTGCCAAAAATAAAAAATAAATTTGCCACCTAAACATGGATTCGACACTCCGCCCAGTCCCTCACGGACCTGTCATTCCAACATCACAAGCACCCCAAAGCCTAGACGACTTACCATCATCAGAAAGTGAATTAGAAGAAAGTTCTAGTGACGAGTTTCAAGTAGGCGACTCCAGTGGACCTCAACAATTTTCTCAAGCCGAATTAAATGACCTGATCCGAGATTTGGGACTCCCAAAAGAATCTGCTGTGTTACTAGGATCCAGACTGCAAGAGAAGAATTTATTGACACCTGGAACTTCCTTTGCTTGGTATAGAAATAGACAAAAACATTTTGAGCCTTATTTTTCTCAAGATGGCGAGTTAGTCTATTGTTGCGATATTAATGGTTTAATGTCCATGTTCAAAGTTCAACATGCAGGTGAGAATTGGGGAATGTTTATTGATTCTTCGAAAAGAAGTATAAAAGCTGTTTAACTTCACAACGGGAATAAATACGCATCAATACCCGTTGGTCACTCAGTGCATTTGAAGGAAACTTATGGTAACTTGGCATTGATCTTGGATAAGTTAAAGTACAAGGAATTCGAGTGGACAGTTTGTGGGGATCTTAAAGTAATTTCAATGATACTTGGACAGCAAGGTGGTTACACAAAATTTCCCTGTTTTCTTTGTGAATGGGATAGTCGTGCTAAAGCTAAACACTGGAACCAGAAAGTCGGACCGAAAAGAACATTGAAGGTCGGAGAGAAAAACGTACACTTTGAATCTTTGGTTGATCCTAAAAAGGTCCTTCTACCACCGCTCCACATCAAACTTGGCATGATGAAGCAGTTTGTAAAGGCATTGCCAAAAGATGGCGAGACATTTAAATACTTTTCAAGCAAGTTTCCTGGTCTGTCTGAAGCAAAGCTGAAGGAGGGAGTTTTTGTTGTGCCTGACATTCGTAAGCTGATGAAAGATAACAACTTTGAAAATGTAATGAAAGATGTTGAGAGGTCAGCATGGAATTCTTTTAAAGATGTAGTTACGAAGTTTCTAGGGAATCAATAGGACCCGAACGTTGAAAATATCGTAAAAATCTGGGATGCTCAATGAGCTTAAAACTCCATTTTTTAAACTCCCATTTGGATTACTTTCCGGAAACTCTTGGTGCAGTTAGTGAAGAGCAGGGTGAGAGGTTTCACCAAGATATCACGGAAATGGAGAGAAGGTATCAAGGCCGATGGGATACAAATATGATGGGTGACTACTGCCGGATGCTGCATAGGGAAAATATAACGTCCCACAAAAGAAAAAGCACAAAACGAAACTTCGAAGCTTCGAAACTAAAAAAAGCAGATTCTTTAAAGATATCTAATTGTATATAACGTAAATAAAATATTTTATGACTTAAAATGAATTAAATTTGTAAAATTTTATAATTTTTTTTTTCTTTTGAACATTCCCTACATTACATAGTAGTGTAAGGCGGGTTTTGCCTATATTTTAATTTCCAGTTTGCGGAAAATCCTTACGTGATGGGTCGAAATGGATGGCATTCTCGAATTCAGCATACCGAAATACATATAATTCACCTATTACCATTTAAAAAAAAATTTAAAAATGACAATTTGCAGACCTGTGTTATTTATTATTATTCGCCACATAATATTGTGTTAGAAAAGTGGAAAGACGCAACTGACAGGTATTGGACCGTCGCTATATTCTCTGACAGGTAGTCAACACGTAAAGTCATTAATTCCGTAAAAACCATAAGTGACATGGTCTGTGAACCAATGAATACGGCAAAAGTTACAAAGACAAAGAGATCCAATAGAAAGAACTTACTAAATAGCAGGTCTATTTATTGGTCTAACTGTGGACTAAATAAGTATATACAGACCATAGGTTTCAGATGACGTAAGTAACCTCAGCTCATGTTAGTTGGGAATGCGATGGCTTCCCAATCACAAGGGTTCTCCTGCTGGCCTCAGAGAATCCCAACAGATAACTATGTACGAGAAGATCCTTAAGGTAGCTCAAAATGAGGTCTTTTGGAGGTCTTCTAAAGAAACCTTATTCTAGTGGCGGTAGGGCAGTGGCAGAAAATGTGCTTAACTATCTGCTCGTTTTCCGAACACTGCCGTCATTCAGTCGCATCAGAACATTTGGATACTTTTGCGGCCAAACCTAAGTAGGCCTTTAATTCCGACATGCTTGAGTGAAATGCATTCTCTCAAATGTACCAAACCGGGGTAGTTGTTCCAATATTGGGTAACTTATTGGTGTGTCCAGAATTAATTTGTTGTTTAGTTATTGTAGTAGTAGTAGTAGTGGTGTGTAAGTGTTATGTCAATGACAGGTTCTAGTATTGGTAGCCAACACCCTTTCTTGTAAGCGTGTCTGCTTTCTCATTTCCATGAATGAGTAAGTACCCAGGTACACAGATTAGGAATAGATCTTCTTGATATATATTAGGATTATTTAATAAGACAGCAAAAGCAAGTTGCTTTATCTATACTTAAAAGACTTTAGATTACAATAACAACCAGTTGTAGTATGAAATCCTAGTAGCGTCTTGGTCTAGTTCGCAGGACGTCTACTTTTTTATATACCTCCATTTGCTATATCAACATCCATGCAAATCCTTAACGATTCATATTATTAAGAAGGATAACAAGAGATTTCGGTGTCATCATCATCAGTACGTTGCAGTCATCAATGAAGTTATACAGATAAACATCAGCGTCTTCATACGCATCACAAAAAGAAATAATGAAGGAATTTCACTTGTTTCAACGCTCCCTCCACTTTGAAATGTTGGTGTTGACAAGAAGCCAGTTCATAACGATTGCAGTTGAAGGAGAATGCAGTTCGGATGAGGAAGAAGCAATGGAAGTAAAACAAAATAAGAGATTCAAATCAGTCATCTGCAAATGTAGATATGAGATGACTGACTGATAGGTAATGAAAACAACAAACATAGAATAAGCAATCTTAAAAGACACAACCATCGTGATTTAGACATAACAGTATTAGGATACATGAAGTTATTATTAAATGTTTGAAGAGCACGTCAATTGGTGTTTTCTTTGGTTTTTCTATTTATTTTGTTAACTGAAGCAATAACCATCTAATTCTTTTCAAATATTGATCGTTGGAAATTGATAGTTTTTTGTCTTCTTTTGTGTCGGGATATGATTCCCCATTATTTATTCAAGATTTAAGGTTCAGCTAATATTAGCGTGCAACTGTGAGAGAATCAAAAAGAGTATTAAAAAGGTGGCGCAAATTACTGGCGCTAGCGACGGGACACGGACGTAAATCTAATAAGTACAGCTAATAAAAATTCTAAAACCAAAACAGAGCGGAGGTGGACAGTGTACGAACCCCATCCGGACGATCGAATCCGGTATAAAGAAAAAAACTTCATTGGAAACCTTCGGACATTTGTTTTGTTTTATCACGTCCGGCATTTGAAGTGGAAATATTCCGCCGTACCTTTCAATCTCGAACTCTTTGTTAGACGTCTGGAATTCAAATGTTTTTGTTTTAAATTTTATCCACGACTTTTCAAATATCGAATCCCGCGCACACAAACACACGTGCCGCCCCCGTACATGCGCTCGCACAAACGAAATTACACCTAGGAGGCCGAGAGAGACTGGGGGAGTTTCTCTTTAGATTTTCACTATTTTAACTTCAGCTAAAAAGAGAATCATGGATGTACGGGCAGATGGTACGTAAGTAGAGGAATGGATGCACAATAATACACAGCATTGTAGAGATGTATTTGAAAAAGAAACTAAAATAATTGCATAGTAGTTAATGGTTTCAAAGCAATAGAAAAGATAAACACTCAGATTCATAATCGCACGCCGAAGCAGGTCGCTGGCTGGTGATATCGTCTGGCGAAACGCACACTACTTTACCTACAAACATTGTGCAAAACGGAACAAATCTGAACACATGTGCAATGCTGTTTGTTAAGCTAAATACCATCAAACATGGCGAAAGAGGTTCCATAGACTGCGGGAGAAAAAGAGCTTTTAGTTTAAACCCTAAAAGAGTATTCTATTATAGAATGCAAACAAAGTGATGCAAAAACAATATCCAAAAAAGCATTAGCGTGAGAAACTGTTGCAAAAGATTTTAATGCATCTGGGACAGGAGAAAAGGTATTCAAGCGAAATTCAAATTATAATCTGTATAACATACACAGTTTATTTTATATAGAGAACCGTTTAACAATTAAAACGCAGCTGGGACAAAATAAAGAGACAACGGAAAGAAATAAACTCAAGCGAACGAAGAAATCGGATGGCAACTGAAGGAGGTCCTAGCACACATATGATGAAAAGTTTGTCGTCAACGTCGACCCCATTGCTCCACATCTCACTAGATAGGTCCATAATTCGGTGGATAGCGATGCAGTTTATTTACATAATGTAACAGATATTGCTACTGAAGAACATCCAGAACTAGTTACAACAGCAGTAACAAATCCAGAACGAAGCAGTATCAGTAAGACCAATAAAAATAGTACAGCTATTGACCGATTAATGGCACAACGACAAGAAAACGCAGTAAACGAACTAAACAATATAACAGAGATACATTGTATTAAATTATTAACAAAATGAAAAAAATTGGAAATAGCTGAGCAAAACCTAGAAACGGTCAAACTTAATACAGAAATTGCTAGAACACAGCTAGATAGTAAAAAAAAAGAGTTAGAAAAATTAAACAACAGTGGATTTACAGAATCGTAATGTATCAGATGATTGAATTCTGTGACCAGCAAACCTCCAATCTAAAAGTTGTTTCTAATTTGGCTTATCTTCTAAAACCGCCTTATTCTTCTGCTCCGCTCTGGATTGCATGTAGTATCTCATCTCTTTCCGTACTTTACTATATATACCTCACTGTCATATTTTTTCCTTTATATCTTTCCCTTCTTTCCCTCCGTTTCTCCCACCATGAAGACTGCTGTGATGAAAACATGTATAATCCTCTAGTTAGTCTTTGTTTTTTTATTATTATAATTATTTAAATTCTTCCAGGAAAACTCAAGGGTCCCATGAACTGCAGACGATAGGCCGGGATGCCATATAAAATCTGTTGTTCTATCATTCCATACAGAATCTTCTTTTTCCTATTCCCACATCCTTTGTATTCAGCAAAATCTTTGTCATAGCTTGCCAGCTGCTGTCCACTCTTACAACTGTGTACCACACCTGTGACTCAAAAGTTAATTTATCATCTAGGATCACTTCGATAGGTATTTCAGTTTATTACTAAGGGTAATGTGATCTCCCATGTTCTCAAAATATACAAAATTTACTTTGCTGAGATTCATTCAAGAATAACGGACGGAATACTCCTTTGGGGCCCGTCGCCTTCTGCTAACATGGTACTTCTAGCGCAAAAGCAAATTATCAGAATTCTGAGCGGGTTAAAACCAACTGAATCTTGCAAAAGTACATTTACTACACTAGGTATTTTAACAGTGCCGTCGCTTTTTATATTCGAGGCAATCTGCTATATTCGTAGGCAAACTAGTAATTACGTCACTAACAGAGACATACATGATTATAACACGCGGCATCTTGATGACTAGTATACCGAGATGTGAGTTGCGGGTCACCGAACGGGGTGTTGAACTACTAGGTAGAAGGTTGTACAACAAGTTACCTGATGTAATAAAAACTTCCACTGTGCGCTTTGAAAATAATGTTAAACAATTTCTGATCGAGAGGGCTTTTTATAGCGTGCAAGAATATTTATTATGTTGACTTTTCGTTTTTGTTTTTAACTTTAAGATTAATGTTTCGTTCTAGTTTTTCTTTCTTTTATAATTGGTGGTGGTTTGGATTCATTTATCATATTCATTGCTTTGTTAGATTAATAATTTTTTCTTTTCATTTTGACTGATTTTATAATCATTTTTGATTCTTCAAATCAATAAAATTACTTACTTACTTACTTGCTTATAATTTTGGTAAATTAACAAGGGTGTTGGATGTATTAAAAATATTCTACCTAACAAATGCGACAGTTGATAATGGTTGACTATTTTTTTGATATTTCAATAACATATAAGCATATCAGAGATAAGAGTTTATATTTCGCGAACTGCGCTTTGCTAGAATCAAAGTTGTTTATTCCTGCGCTACGCAAAATGCGTTTTTGCACTGACAAACATCAGAAAAAATAGTGGAATTGCCCCGCAAGCATACTTCATATTTCAGTATCGATTCTACCTGAGCGCAATATATAGAAATTAATTGCTGAACGTCAAAAACAATTCGTAAGTTACGAAACATCTAAGTTAGAGAACTGAATTTGCTAATTAGGTTTTCACAGTGGGTTTTCTAATTAAGGTTTTTATAACCTAAGAAACTTATATCCTGCTGCGGATATTAATCTTTGATTCTCAATGGGCATCCAAACTGGCTCAACATCGTTCTGCCGGTTGTGGAAGCGGATAATATGCGTTTTGCTGATACCTATTAAAATGTAAATTATGATCTTCAAAGTATGCGGCAGTGCTTGTGATATTGGTTTCCAAACTAACTTCCGCGCAATTATTGTTGCTTTTAAAAGGGACTATCAGAGCAAAATCATCCGCATAGAATACAAACGGTGTTGACTTGAATTAAGGGTCTAGGTAATTGACGTACAGAATGAAAGAAATAGGGTTCATGATTGAACCTTGTGGAACACCTATGCTAGTTGCCAACGACTCAAAGTTGATAGTGCAGTCGCAAGGACGGAGACATATTACTTCCGGTCATCCAAAAAGGATTTCATCCAGTCAGAAGCTACACCCTGAATCCCGTAATCAAAAAAGTTTTGAAATCAATTTACGGTGATCGACGCAATCGAATGCCTTGTTGAAGTCAGAGAAGATCGTGGCAACATAAAAAAATTGAAACTGTAAAAAGATTTTCTTACTGTATAACAGGTTAAAGTTATTTAACTTACACGCTGAATATAGTGATATATTCACAGGTACAAGCAAAATTATTAGATTTAAGGTTTAAAGTTGATTGCTGGTTCTTTGTTTAATTAACTAATGGTTTATAGTTGTACATACAAACATCTCTATTCACGAGTGTGTGCAATATTGGGCTACGGGGCTTACCACCAATCGATGTTTGCCTGTCATTTGATACTGAAATATGGTCAACCCTATAACGTAAACCAACACGTGGGGTGTATTGCATCGCACTACTAACTAATTAATATATTCAGCGGTTATCTGATACTGTATTGGGGTAGCTACTTGAACGTATGCATTGAACGGAGAGTAAACAGCAACTTTCCATTTTTCCTAACCGCAACTCTTTGCCGACGCAGTACTCACTTTAATTTTATTTAATTAGCCATAATTTCTAAGCATCTATATATTTATATATTCTTTGATTTATACAGTATTGTTTATATAATATAATCAAATTTTCTAATAAAAGTTGCGTAAATCGATCCTATGTTTTTGAGAAGAAATAACTTAAAACCATTTTTTTGTTGCAGAAGAAAAATTGGAAAAATTTAACCTTATTTCATATACTCTGAATGCTCATATTTCTTTTACAGTACGCTGCATAAAGAATCCTTTAGATTTAACTTTATATTTCAATTCTTCAAAAGCGAACCGGGAATATCTGAATGGTAAAGTTACCTAAACATTAGTTTTATTTATTGCGATCGGATGCCCAAAAATAGCTTACTGCTTGTACGATACCGTGGAGAATATATTTTGCGGCTTACACTGCCGATTTATCATACACTCGCTCTTCAAGACATATGAGTGCAAATCTTCGGACGTACACCTAACGTGACTAGAAACTAGAAGCAACAATACAGAAACATGTACAAGTGGAACATTGCAAGTGATGAAGCGGATATGCAGAATAACCGGGCGTGTGCTTTGAATATCAAATAGGGAACGTTTCAAAATAAATACACGAAATTGTCGTAGGCAAAATAATAGATGTCATGGTCTTTGTGATAATTAAGGTAATGCATACTCAGAAAAGTACAAAAAACGAATCAATAACGAATTAGAGGTAAGTAAATAACATTCTGTTTTTTTTTCTTCTAATTTTAATTATAGCGCATTCTAAGGCAGCAAAATAGCAGTGACGCTATCAAAAATTGTCTAAATGTTGCTATCTCAAGCAAAAGATGGCGTATGTAAGACGAAAGATTTCTGCATTATTATTTATCTAACCATGATGAAAAAGATTACAACAGATCCAAAACGAAAAAATTCCTCCCTTAGCTTTTCAAAAATGGCTCCACCGTTGCTTTCCAGCATTCATTCCAAAGAAAGCAGTGTTATCTCAAGCATTTTTGTTTAACTTAGAGTCTTAGCTAATCATAGCAATAAATAGCTAAATTGTTCTAAAGTAAATATTAATTATTATTATGATTACAAACCTCCACCGTGTAGTAACTGCGAATTAATAAATAGCTTTTGAAAGACAAGGGTTTTTATACTCCCAAGTACACTATCGTGGATAGACTTTCTAGCCATCGCTATACAACACAGTTAATGTCTATATATATATGTATACTAGGCCAAAAAAGAACAACATAGATAGACTGAAGAAGATTTGCGTACACCATAAAGGAAGTTGGCCCCAAAACTTATCCCAACGGGACACCACAGGATAGATTAGTTAAGGATGACTGGTACTGAAGCTTCTAATATCTCCACCTCAGCAGCAATAATTGAAATCGCCATTCTTCGACCTGCTTGCTCAACCTTCTTTATATCTTAGTCGATTCTTGCTTCAATAGGGTTTCCGCATCTTCGGCTATCTTGGAAGGAGACTGTGCCCCATCAAATTTTATTACCCCGAAAGGTTCACTATAAAATATGATAGCACATCTTCTCCGTAAAACTGAATCAATCTATCCTTTCTTATGAACTTAATACTTCTGTGCCTTGTTCAAATTATTTTTTGTTGATTAAATATTTATAACGACAAAAAATTCATAACTAATGAAATTAAAATAAAATGTAGTATCAAACGTTGCTACATCTATAAAAGGGTAAATTGTACTATACAAAAGAGGTAAAAAAGTGAAATTACGGGCCGATGATTGTATTGTCAAGTGTTTCAAAAATTTTGGAAAAAGATAATATCCTGAATGATAAACAGAGTGGCTATCAACGAAACAAATGTACAGCAACAACAATATACTGGGTCCTGTCTGAATGATTAGACGGTATGGACGATGCTGAGGGCATGTGACCAGCCTGTATGTCGACCGATCAAAGCTTTGGACAGTGTCAATCATAAAACTTTAGTGAATAAACTTAAGTCGGAAGGAATACGTGAAGACAGCTTCGACCTGTTGAGGTCGTACTTGAATGGGAAGCTCCAATGTGTGAGAGCGCAAGATATTGAAGGTCAGGTATTTTCATCATTATCGCTAGCCATCAAAAGGGGTGTGCTTCTGGGGTCTGCTCTAGGATCCTTATTGTTTTTGATTCACTTGAACCAACTGCCTGATATTCAGCAAGAGTCTGTAGCGATTTTTGTGGATGATGTGTCCTTGATCTTGAGAGCAAAAGACATTGACCTCCTGAAACAACGGTGAAGTCGATGAATTTATATTGTAGCACGAAAAAAAAAAAATGTAATTTTCTTTTTTGATTATTTATTTCGGTGTACGTATCTGACAAAGCTAGAATTTCATAATTGCAGAATTTTTAACTTAATTTTTTATCCACCATAGTTCCATATGCGGAATATGTTCTTTTTATTTGACTTTATTTTTAACCAAAATAAATTTAAAAGATTGAAGCAGTCGTTATTAGCAGACGCCACGTTTCGCCTTATTAAGGCTCATCAGTACAACTAAATTAATTGTTTATATATTTATTCGGATTTTAATAATTTTTACAAATACATATTTAATGGAAAAGAGTTTTTGAAAAGGTATTTGAAAATTTAGGGAAATTGTTATTAGATTTAGATTGGGCGGAAAAAAGTTTCGCCTAAATTTGTCATTTAATAAAGTAGAATAAAGTCAAAATTATTTTCTATGTAGTAAAATATATTTTGAATCTTAATCATTAACTGAAGAAGATGCGTTTTTTTTTATAGAATCTAAGAACACTATATTTGTGGCTCTATACAGAGAAAATAATGTAGGTACATAGACAGTTCGTATAGAATTGAAAGCGAAAGAAACCAAAATAACGTTGCAAGTATACAATTTGGCATTCTAACTTTTCGTTTCTCCTAAACTCGATCGACAAATTACAGTTCAAGAGCTAACATCCTTCGACAATTTCACGTCGGAGATACGTCGTACATGTAAATTTCGCTCACGGCTCTCGAGAAATTTGGTGGCGAGATCGGAATTTTAAATTGCAGGAAATGCAAGTCCGTTTCTGTTTGGTCCGTCAGGTCGTTAGGCCTCCTTGGCATGCATCCCTCGATCTTCTCGCCAATCTGTCAGCTCACCCCTAGCCTTTGAATAACTTATCGGGGTCACTACGTCTTTACTTTGTCTTTCAAATGGGGCACTGATTTGCAGAAGGGAATAAGATGCGTGGCGAAGGGAATACCAAGTACACACGCGTAGACGTATATTAGATGGCTATGTAACGAAATGGGTTACTCTCGGGGATTTTCGATTAAGTTTTTCCACAACGTTTTATTGAATAACGTGACTGTAAATACACTATCTCTACCGTTTGAAGATTTAATTGTTATCGACAAATTGATACATACTACCCTTTCTCGTCCTTTTATTAACTATTGCAATTTCCCAGTTGCTTAGACTAGGCTATTTTTTTTATTTGAAACATTCAGGTTTGAATTCCACGAAATTGACGAATTAGGTTAAATATTGCAGTGGTAGTGGTAATATTTATTTTATTACATTATTGTAATGTATGTTACACAGAAGTCTTTCTGAGCAACAAGAACTAATATTTAAATAAAAGATACATACTACCATTTCTCGTCCATTTATTAACTATTGCAATTTCCCAGTTGCTTAGAATAGCCTATTTTTTTATTTGAAACATTCAGGTTTGAATTCCACGAAATTGGCGAATTAGGTTAAATATTGCAGTGGTAGTGGTAATATTTATTTTATTAAGCTCAGGGTTAATTCTTAGATTGGCGAAAATGCGTTTTTTTTCGTCCAGAGCCTCTGTATCATCCTATTTCACAGTCTGCACTGGGTCTCTCCAGTGTAGATCCAAATTTTCTGTAGGTGTCCGTTCAGTGCATAGGATCCTGGATCCTGTTAAGAGGCCTACTACTGTGCGAAGATTATTCCTACTCAAGTTTAGTAATTCTTCAGTCCTCTTTTCTGGTGGCCCTTATTAAAAGTCTTTTGATAAATTTGCCCTATTTTTGATGATCGTTTAATAAAGGATGTTCTATGAATTTGCGTGGTTGTATTTTTCCAATGTTTGTGTCTAACTTTGGTCCAAATCCTCATCTGCTCTCGTGCAACGTTTTGGACACTCTTAGAACCGAACTTAGAACTGTTTGTTACTTATGTTCTATACAATGTCTGCGTATTTATTCGTGTGTAATAATTATATATTTATTTTACATTTATACATTTTGACTTACTCTTATGTGATGCTTCATATTATTATTATTGTTGTTGTATTTTATTATTGTGTCCGATACATTTTCACCGTTATTGTAATAGTTATTGCAATAAACGTACACTTTATTATTATTATTATTATTCTGAAGCCGCTGATCCATTTTTTGTTAACTTTTTTTTTCGTTCCTTGTATTCGCGAATGCCTAGTCACCCGCAGTACAGTGATTTTATTGCAGTTCGCCAGGCTATTCAGTTTTCGAATACATTCCCAACTCAATTTTGATTGTACTCTGATGTTCACTAATGCCTTTAGTATCGCTTGGTTGTCTAGCAGTTTAATTGGACAAATTTACTTTAAGGATATATCACCTGCATGGTTCGATGACCCGTCCCTTCCACTGCATACTCTAAGCTCTACTATAAAGCAGATCTTATTTTAGAAGTGGAAATCCTCAAAGCAATTTAGAATCACGTTCAATAGGATCTTTTATAATACTAGTAGAGATACTATCATCCTCCAGACACAGCCAGCAATATTTAGTTCCATTAGGTAGTCCGTCCCTATGTAGATGCTTTCTGAATCTGCAGTATAGCTGGGTTTTAGAAGTTTGTAATCCACAATTTCCATTCTATACAGTATTGTCCACAACCAACATTTAAAATTTAAGGATGTTCTTATTTTTACCCACCGAAGATTCATTCGGATGAACCTTTTAAGTTACTGCTTCCATTTCTTATGCACAAATTTCTGAAATGTCATGATTTGTTGATATTGAAATATAAATTCAAACTTTCACGGTCGTCTGTCATATCTTAAAAATAATAATAACTTTTGGGTTTCACCGCGTCAAACTCCGGTACCACCTCTGTTCGTGGGGTGCTACGCTTGTCAGGCTACATAGACTTTGACACGACTATCTCTGCTGTGGTGAAACCCAAAAGTTATTATTATTTTTAACATTTATCCACAAAATAAGCTTATCATCAAAGAAATGTCTCGATGGACGACTCTACATAAAATATTGCACTATGGAAGAGAACATATTTTTAAAATTATATTTGCAAGTACCCATTACTTTTTTATTTATTTTTATGTGGTATATTTGTTACAAGTCGGTTCTCACTTGGTTTAATAAAATGTGATAAAGATATTAGGTGTATTGCAGTATTTAAACTGTTTTGTAATATGGTGACAAGAAGAAATATGTGAATTCTTGTAACGTATGTCACATAAGTTTTGGGAAGATTTTCGTCGGCGTAAAAATAACTGTAAATAACTTGCAATCTAGTAACCATGATGAACATATGTTCATTAATACTCAAACTTGTTATGACATTTCATAGATGTCAAATAATTTGTCCAATTATGTCGTACAAACTTGAAATACGGAAAAGCATTTACAGCCTGGTTGGACATGTACCCAAGCAAGAAATTGTAAACATATTTTGGAATCAAAATATTTCAAAGACAACCATTTATAGAACAATTGCAGAATGTGAACAAGGTATACCATGCCTCAATTTACCAAAAAGCGGCCGTCCCGGAATGTTGATCGAAAATCGCGCCAACCAAATCTGTGAAAGTGCAAAAGACCGCGTTGGAACGTCATGCCGAAAGTTATCCAGAAGATTTAATGTTTCTCATGAAACTGTAAGAAGGGTATTGAAAAAAAAGGCCTAAAGTTTCGTAGAAGACGTAAATGTCCACGTTATACAGAGGACCAGTTACGAAGAATTCCAATGTGTTGTAGATTACGCCGAACTCATTTTGCAAACAATAAAGTGATCATCATGGACGATGAAAAATATTTTACGTTCTCTCACTCAAAAATGAAAAGCAATGATGGTTTTTATACCGATACTATAGAAAATTGTGCAGATAATGTTAAATACAAAACCAAAAAAAAATTTGAAGATAAAATTCTAGTTTGGTGTGCCATATCGGAGAGAGGAGTTTCACGACCTTATGTTGGGCATGTGAGGGGTGAGGCAGTTAATGCCAACATTTATACCGAAAGATGCCTACCGAAGTTGCTACAGTTTATTACTACGACTCATCCACGTTAAGAAATAATGTTTTGGCCGGACTTAGCAAGTTGCCATTATGCAAGAACGACTAGAACATGGTTAGAAGCTCACAACATACCCTTTGTGCCAAGAGCAGACAATCCGCCAAATGTGCCACATGCTCGACCCATCGAAGATTTTTGGGGACTATTGACCAGAAAAGTATATGATAATGGGTGGGAAGCTCAAAATGAAGCTCAACTAAGGCGAAGAATATATCAAAAGGTTAGAGAAATTGATATAAAGATCGTCCAAAACATGATGGGACAAGTTAGACAAAAACTGCGTGCCATTGAGGACCATGGCCCTTTGTCATTATTTTAATTGTAGCTTTAATTAATTTAAATATAAGGTAAAATGTTGGTAAAGTGGTCATTTGAATAAATTACGTTACACTTACTTTAAAGAATTTAATTATTTTTCCCAAAACTTATGTGACATACGTTAGTCGCCAAAATTCACGAATTTTCGAAATAATTGTCCCGAATTAATAAAGTCGTGTACGGCGGATTGGTCGCAGACAAGTTGTGTGTCTATATCACTGGAAGAAGGGATTATAATGGAAAAAATGGCTGGCCCACGAGGGAAAGGAGCACTGGCTAACTGTTAAAAAGTGGCTTACTTCGCACGCCCTAGAATAAGGTTTCGCCAGAAAGCCATTATAATATTTAAACTTTTACTGGAGTGTAGGCAATCTTTACCTATTAATATTCGAAAAATTATTGAAAAAGAACGTTATGACATATGCATAACTCTTTCCCTATATGCACATACTTTCTTATATTAATGGATGTATGTTTAAATGGATTTTATATTGAGTCCAGTGCATGCAACTTCGATTGATTGTTATATAACTTTATAAAAATAACTAATTCACTACAATATTTATTCACAGCTTTGCCAGTGCGAACCTAAATCAAATCAAATGTAGATATACATTTCCGTATCTGTATATATTTCCAATAACGATCTTGAAAACAACTTCCCATACGAAATTTAAATACAACTGGAGTAATCTACTCTCGTACTCCCGCGAGACGTAAGAGAAGCGTTGTCATCCGATCCGTTCGTATATTTGGGTTGAAATTTATAAAAGCGGAGGGCTGCAGGAGATATCCAATCTATGACTAGCCGTGAACTGATGTCGGCAACAGATGATGAGACTGTGGACGAGCGGATCCCTCGTCTTGTTTGGTATTCAACGGACGCGCGCAATCAGCCGAAATAATTCGCGTCTTTTGAGATCCACCCGATCGCCTCGTCCTTACCGCCAAGGATATTTTAGAACCCGTGACCGACGGTAAATTAAAAGGTTTGTGTGCAGATTCGGCGTAATTACCCAAGAGGACCGGTTACTTAGTCCTCCTGTAAAGGGTTGAAGTGAGAGTGGTTGAGAAAATGGATGACCACGATATTATCGGATCGTGTTTCTGACGTTACCGTTCATGAATAACAAATATCGTCTGTGCCGAGTTCGAATTACTTCAGCACGGGCGTTGCGTTGCACGGTAATTGCCCAGTACAATTTCTGCTGTATATTTAGTGTCACCACGAACGGGATTAGTTTTATAGAGCATACGTTTGGGCGTTACTTATAGCCTTAATATCATTACCAACCTTGCTGCCTTTGTATATGTATAATATAATGTGAGGGATGCTTTTTAACTGAATTTGTATGTTTATATTTTTCGCACTGATCTAACTAATGATATTACATTGTAATTTATTGGAATTATTATTTTGCTTACAGTAAAACAAAGCATTCTACGTTATATTTACAACTAACAATATGTTTGTGTGAAGTTTTAGTCATTACTGAATCTGTGTTTGATAAAAGAGAAAACATGTACAAGGCCCTCAACTTTTGGCTATTGCTAGTACATCAACATTCGTTTGTGTTAACAATACACAGTGGTGATTGTTTAAAAACGAGACACTAACGTATCAGACAATACCACATTCTTCTTTTCACTCTCTCAACGTTTGTCGGAAATTTTTATATGCTTTAAAAACTGCTCATTCAGTACCATACTCTCAATTTGAACCCGAATCCTTACCGACTCTCTTGTTGTGTTCTAGACGTGTTCGAAAATACAGCACGAGGTCCAAAAGAGGCATAGAAATACTGGAGTAATATAACCAGGCAAATTCATAGAAATGCGTTTATTAGGAGATCATAAAAAATGGGGACTGAAGAGCTAATCTACAGAAAATTGGGATCAACACTGGAGATACGCGCTGCAGACTGTGTAATAAAATGACAGATCGCATTTCCACAGCCCGTGTGAATGCGAGGCTCTGGTGCCAAAAGATGGGCAATTCTTGACCAGCCAAATATGAACTCGATTTTGATCGACCAGCTAGAGATCTGTACAGATTAGTACCGGGCCATCCAGATATTGGATTGGCTGGCACGATTAAATGGCTAAAAGAAATGGAAGATATAATAGAAGTAGGCTGCAGTGTTTCAGTGTAATTTTTCTAGTATGTTCAAATTACTTTCTTTTTCTACTTTCTTAGTACCTTTCCGCCCAAAAAATGTTCACTTTTTTACTTTTGTCTTTCATTATGAACAACAGGGTATTTTTATACCAATGAAGATAGTACTGTTGATTCAAACTTAAGGCTTTTAATTATGATAATACAAAATGTTAATGTTAGGGTGGTCGTTGGTGAAAGGTTGTCGCTTGTATAAGACATTTCTTTCTCTCAATATGCGTTCTTTTTGGTGCTAAGAGAAGTATTTATGATCGCATATCTAAAGCAGTTGGCCAAATACTCATTTCATCGATCAACAATGTAAATATGTTTATAAATACTTAAAATAAATACTACACGTATTATAAATAATGATTTAGACCTGCTAGCTCCAACTGTAAATTTCAAAGAATCAGCAATAAGTGAAAGAAGCTGACACTTAATTAATTTTCTTTTGTTGACCAAATATTTTCAACAACAAATGATGTATTCATCAAAGTAAATAGGGCAATATAATTATAACATTCTTAAGTTAAATAAGTCGAGGAATATAATTTAATAACTTTAAAAGGAGAATGAGTTCTTTTTCTACCGTTATTACACCCTCACAGTTTTTACTTTCTTTATAATTTCCAATTCTAATGCCTATATTTTATTATTACGTATTTGTTCGATTTAGTTTCATGTATATACAGGGTGTTTTGAAACACCGTTTAAAGATTTTAAGGACATGTAGTACGATCGAAAATAAGGTTAAAAGTCATAATAAACATATGGTCACAAATCAACCGTTTACGAGATAACAGCGAGTGTTCCTAGTAGTACATGGATATAACATATCCCAATAAACAGGTGCTTATCAGCTATTGTTTTATGACAGTTTAATTTGACGTTTTGTGCAATTTGTAGCAATTACAATGGTTGCGTATTCTAATGCTGAAATGATATGGTGTTCATGTACGGTCGTGCTAATGGGAATTCTTTACAAGCACGTCGCTTCTATGCTGAAACGTTTCCTGATTGCCAACTGCCTTCGCATGTGATGTTTCAGACGGTGTTTCAACGACTAAGAGAAACTGGTTCGTTTGAGAAGCGGTCTTCTGATACTGGACGGCAGAGATTAGCCTGTACTCCACAGATAGAAGATCGAATTTTGAATATTATTGATGAAAATCTCGAAACTAGTGTTAGAAGAATTTCGACTCAAGTGGGTGTAAGCAGCAATCTTGCTTGGAGAACTCTTCATGAGCAACTCCTATACCCCTACCATATCCAACGGGTACAAGCCCTTACTGCTCCGGATTATCAAGCGAAAAGGGCTTTCTGTGAGTGGTTTTTGCGAACAGCTGCTGATCGGCCAGATTTCGCTGATAACATCCTTTTCACTGATGAAGCTGGTTTTACTAAAAATGAAATATTTAATTTCCACAACAATCACGTTTGGTGTGACGAGAATCCTCATGCTACCGTTGAAGCTCGGCACCAGCAACGTTTCTCTCTAAACATCTGGTTAGGCATCATAGGGGAACGGTTGTTAGAACCGATTGTTTTGCCATAACGCTTAACAGGTCCTGCATACCTCGAGTTCTTGGAATATACTTTACCTGAACTTTTGGAAGATTTACCTATAAATCTAAGACTCAACCTCTGGTTTATGCAAGATGGAGCTCCACCGCACTTTACGCGTGCTGTTAGGGAACATCTTAACAATGAATTTCCTGGGAGATGGATAGGGCGAGCAGGTCCCATTGCTTGGCCTCCAAGGTCTCCCGATCTAAACCCGTTATACTTTAGTATCTGGGGTTATTTGAAAAGTTTAGTGTACGCAACACCGGTAAACGATCTTCCAGAGTTGCGTCAACGAATAGAACACTGTTGCCAGATAATACGAGAAAAACCCTTGTGTTTTGAAAGAGTGCGCGCTTCCTTTGAAAGCAGATGTAGATCCTGTGTCGAAATGGAAGGACGTCATTTTGAACATCTTCTTTAGTTATAATCTATTTTATGTTAAAATACAATAACATCTCAATAAAAACCGCTAAAGCAAACTTTTTCTGCATTTGCGATAAAATCGCTGTTATCTCGTAAACAGTTAATTTGGGGACATATGTTTATTATGACTTTTAACCTTATTTTCGATCGTACTACATGCCCTTAAAATCTTTAAACGATGTTTCAAAACACCCTGTATATCTAGTATAACAAATTCGTTTTAATTTAAATTTTCTGGCAATTACTGGCAGTATTTACTTCACCTTATGCTGGAAAATTAATAAGGTAGTTACATACATAGTTACATCATGAGTTATTTATTGTTTCAGTTGATATAAACAAAATGTGAAATACCACTTGAAATATTTTACGCAGTAATAATTAAATTCTCGTAAAGCGGCTTTAAATTCTCAACAGGTCAGCATGTTCGCTAGTGGAAAATAGACTAATACAGAGAACCATATGAAACTAAATTAATTTATTCCTGTAACAATCCGTAAAGTCCAGACGAAAAATTAATTAAAACATCGTATATAGAAATAAACGTTACAGGCACCGCTGTAGCGTTCCATGGTTTGAATATAAATGTTCAAAGTTGGCCACTAGCGTTTGACGTTTCCCATACGAAACTTCTGAAAACTACGTATTTTCCCTTTCGGATTTTTCACGAGTGGGAAACTTTCCTTTTGTGTAGGTCTGCCTTATTTACGCATCGAACCATCAATTCTTTACCATCAGTCGATTTGAGTTGAATACGTACCGCCATGACATATTCAACTTAGCGTTGTAGCAGCATTAGTTTGTTTACTATCTGTTGGTGAAAAAGGATTGGACTTTTTATATCTGTCGTCGAACACAATAGCACCGGCAGGTTCGACTCGTTGACATGTAGAAGCTTAGTTGAGCTTTCACAGGAAATTATATGATGCGTCTGTATTTAGAGTGGATGTTAAATTGATACGAGGGGAATTTACGAAAATCATTCTTTATGTCGACAGATATAATACATTTTATACGGGCACTAATATGAAAAGGTTTTTCTTTATTAATTTTAATTATTTCTCTTGGTGTTATTTGGAGGTACTTACAAATTAGTTTTCGCGCTAGTTTACATACCTATATGTTACAATGTTTTTTTAAAATCTTAGAAAATATATTATATATTTCATACATATTTATGTCGTTATGTACTAAATGTCAACTTCACATTTTAAATAAGTAACCACCTCAGCGTTGATGCTGAAATTCTCGTGCCGAAACAAAATTGCGCATTTGGACAGAAATTTTACCAGGCGTAAGTATCGGATAAAATATATGCAGATATTTTTTCACATCACATTTACCCACAATTTTTTTGAAATACGCGTGAAATCAATTCCTGGCCAATAGTATCACTGTTGATTGGGAACATTATAAGCAATCGACAGATAGCAAAGTCATGGGTAGTAATGCGGTGTGTGGTACATAAAACATTCCCACTGCAAGCTGGCAAACCTACTAGTTTGTCAAAAACTTGGTGGGAATGGTACAATACCTAGAACAATAGATGTGAGTGCCTTGAAGCGCCAAGGTGTATTGCACAACAAAAAGCTTCTGTCAGCTACAAACAAACAAAAAATCAGTATTTAAATTTGCCGTCAAACATTGATGCCGTGTGTACGTACAAAGATGACATCTCCTAATAAACTGACGTCAGTTTCTGGCACTTCTTTCGCAACATCATGTTCATCATAAGTGTTACCAAAACTAAAATGTGAGGAATATGTCCTGTCATCGATATGCTACTTGATTTGCAGACCATCATCAGCCAAGTATCTTGAAATTTTCTTTCGAGTTATAAATAGCCGAGACCACGAATAAAAAACGACCCTAGAAGATGACGCAGTAGCGCAATCGTTATTCTGTACATGCAAAGTAAAGACTTTAGTGCACTTTTGCGATACATGTATCAAAAACAATAATATATTGCCTTGTTTGCCCCCACTCTCTTTTTTATTATTCCTTGTTTTTTTTTCTCTTTAATTTACTTTCTTTTACATCGCAGAATGTTTAGCGTAGTTTGTAGTGTTATACATTTTAAGGACACAGATTAAAAGCGGGTGCCGTTATATTACCCATCTGAACTGCTCCTTAACCCTTATTTTTTTTTTGTTAAACTTCTGAATTCTAAACAGTGTGTTTTTATGATAGGATAATACACTATGAACCATATTACAGGTTTATTTGTGGACACTAATCATTACATGGGCCGTGATCATATTAATACGCTAGGCATTTATGGTTACAAAATAGGCAAATACACAACAATAACGATCAATACATTTAATTATGTCATATGTTTCATAATAACATTACACTCCACAAGTATCGTTTATTTCATTTTTTAATAGCTATTTTGTTTGAAAATTAATAAAGCTATCGACACAAAGGCCCACGTCGCATTTTACACATTGCATACGCAAAGTCTTCGCATAGTGAACAGCAGCACATCTACGTCGTTTGCAAGAGGAAACTTAGTGTCCAATGCCATCTAAATGTAGCTCATCGGAAATTCTTGTAGAAATACTACTAAATTTCGACATAGATGGTCTACCAGCCCCTACAGGTAAGTTTCTAAATGTTGTCAAATAGTGCTTGACAATTTCACGGCGAAATTCTAAATGAGAAATATTGCTACCACTTTTTCTTATTATCATCCATGCGTTGTGCATGATAGCATCCATCATCCATGTAAACAAGGGCCAGCACCATTTTTTTCCTCTAATTCCTATTCTATAGAATGATATATTTCATCTATACGGTCGGTTCCAACCAAAATTTTATTATAATTCATTATCAATGCTAGTTGACTTATTCGGATTATTTCTTTTGTGTGTGAATGTATCGCGTTGTAGTACTAAGAGGTTGTAAACCGTGACAGGTGGAATCAATTGTTGCCACAGAATTATCAAACCATTTTAAAACAGTGATGTTTTCGTTAATACAGCCTTTCTGTTCATATGTTCCCCTATTTTTTTTTTTGAAAACTTTTGAAGGTGTTAAAGGACATTCCTTTGAAGTCTATTTTCTCTAATTGTACCTGTGAGCATAACCACGCTCCCTGAGAAGTTTCAGTAACGACATACCTGTAAACAGATTATCGAAGATAATTTAATTGGTAGATTTTTAATCCGCTCAGGTAGTTCATCTAACATTTGAACTAATGGTGCAGCAGCTTTACCAAATTCATTTTCGTAGTTGTTATTTCCTTTCGGATTCTTGTCTTGATACACATCAATATTTACCAAGTAATCAGAGGGTGTGTTCAAACTGCAAATTTTATATCCAAAGTGAATTGGTTTTCCTCCTATAAACTGTTTACAATTGTGCCTTCCATAATATGCTACCATACAATCATTAAAATTCTTGTGTTCTTTTGGCTGGTACAGTCTCAGAAATCGCGTTTGTAACTTATGTATTAGTGGTCTCAACTTCCACATCTTATCAAAATCGTCGCATCTATTATTATCCGCAAAATGGATAAATCGGCATATTTCTAATAATCGATCTCTTCTTATACTGTTAAATACAAGTTCGTTTCTAGTATCTAGAGATGCTTCCCACAAAGACCGTTTACTAGGAACAATATTATATACTGATAGATACAAAATTGCTACAAAAACTTTTATTTCTTCTTATGAGATACGTGGATCTCTTTAATTTTTAAAAAGAGCATATTTTGTGGATTCGCTTTCTATAAGTTGTATGATTTCTTCATTAAATATTAGCTGAAAAGTTTCTACTGATGTCATGCCGCGATAGCTAGAGTAATTTTGTTGAGGGATCATTACCATACTGTATACAAGCAATTGTTTCACTTTTAAACACAATACATATGTAAACCAACACGCACTTACCGAAAACGAATATCAGCGGCCGGGTTCGCGTCAATATCTGCACTTGCGCTCGGTTCCATTGCACACACAAAACTAACGAATCCCCAAAATAATATTCTAAATGCATATCTAGCAGGTATAAACACCTCCCCGCTAGCCTCTTCAGCGAAAGGTTCGCCTTATCTGTGTAGTTAATGTTATAAACTTTTTTTGCCGCTAAGTGTTTGCCGTGATCATAAGAACAAGCACGGCGCTAAGGGGTTAAGGTTTCGCACGGGCTTATAATATTACGTTTATTTATTTGTTGTATTTCTTTATCGTGTCTGAGTTTCTTGAACAGCCGGTATGGCGGTATTGAATGACGATATATTTTGCGAAATTATGTACTCATCTATTGTATGTTGTATTTTATTGTACACCCACGAATACCCAAAATGTCTGGTCTAAGTCACAGTGCGAGCGCAACGTTCCATGCGCCCGAGTTGCACGCGGCGTTTAGACTAAGCATTAGACCGGACATTTTGGGTGTCCGTGAGTGTACCACTTTATATCATGCAGCTTATATCCAACTTGCATCAGTTCACTAATAAAGGTTTATATTATTATTATTATTATTAAAACTGTTTAAACATGTCAGTCACTTATTCCTTGATGTTCCTTCCTATTACGAAGTTTTTTTGCAGAATCAGAAGAAATAGTGTTATCTTTTATAATGCTCCATGTTGCTTTCCATTTGTTTTTAGAATTTAAAACTAGATAAAACTTTTTGTTTTTTTTTTCTGTTTCATAATGCCATTTCTTTAGAATATATGGTTCTGTTAGATTTGATCACTAATATATCTACGAAACAGCTTTAGTTAACGTAGATCTATTACTTTATGATCAACTGCTGGACAAACTTTCATCGTATGGTATACGCGGTAGGGCAGCCGATTGGATCAATTCATACTTTCATGGCAAACTCAATTAGTTAAATTACTTTTCAAGACTCCAGATGGTGACTCGACTTTGTACAGATCGCAGTGGCTCCCTCTTCGGTGTGGTGTGGTTCAGGGCTCCGTTTTGGGCCCAGCGTTATTCAATTTGTATATTAATGATATTGTTTTGTTTTTATCGGATTTTTATATTACAATTTATGCAGACGACATTTCAATTCTTACTCCTATGGAATCAAGTAAGGTTACTACCGAACAAGTAGTTAACTCGTTGTTTAAAACGCTCTTTGAATGCACGGAGAAAATTGACATTGCAAATCCAACAAAAAAAGTATTGTCCTTACATTGCAATCGGTTCAAAAATAAATTGGTATTGCAGTAAAGTTTTGTAAGTATATTCCAAAACTTTTGTTTTGTTCCACCAACAACACTTTTGTTGGTGTTAAAATATTTTACGGTACAAATAATCGCTTTGGCGATAACATTATAGTTGTAGTTATTTCAGATCTAAAATACAGAACAACCTGTGCGATGAAGTGAAGTAGATGTAAACACAATTTTTCAAACCAGTACAGTCAAGAAATATTTACATTACACACAATTGTAGTTGACGCAACAGGGCGCCTACGTTGTCGATATTACAACTTGTGATTCGGGAAGTCCCGGCATGGACAGTAGTATCACGTGATTCTAACCGCGTGTTTCATTGGTCTTACATAGCCTTGAAGAAACATACTAGTCTGCTAGTTACCAGGCGGAGTAGACCACGCCATATATTTTCGGTTGTGACGTTGTGTTAGCTTATTAGTTTTGTGTAAAAGAACGACAGTGTATTAAAATTGAAGAAAACTGGCTCACTTCTGACGTCTACTGACTCTTAGATATGGATAATTTTGTTACAGAGAAGCTAGCTGAATGGAATATTATGCGTACGAAGTACAGATTGCTAATGATGAGTACATTAAACCTTTCGATAAATTACCTAGTGTTTTCCCCTGTTTAAAAGTTGCAAAACGATCTAGAATATACGTTGCCTTGAGACATTTGTAAAATAAGACTTAGATACATTTGAAATTTTAATCTTCATTTTTAGTGTTTCTCAGTTTTAGAATTTATCTTGTTTATTTTTTTTTGTTAATTATAATAAAGAAATGTGTTATCCTATACTGATATTTTACTTAAACCCTCCACAGCTTACATTTAAGACAGCACCGAATTTGTGTGTGAATCTACTAAAATATTGTTCGCTTTGAACAGAAATTGCGATTACAAAAATCAAAATCAAGTGACACTATAAACGTAGAAAATGATGACGGAAATTCAATTGTTTGTTAAATATCCACAACTTGCTGTTGAAGTTTCAAATTGCTTTGGTAGTGATAAACAATTTTTAATACTGTATTTCACACAATTTTGTTGAAAACACCATATTTTTGTGATTCGTTAAATAACAAGCAACTGGTTGATTGTAACATGTTTTGGGATTATATCCTTCCAAATTTTGTGGCAGTTCTAACAAAGTTTTTCGACAACAAGTTTTAGGTTGTATTGAATAATGGTTGTTGTTGTCATATATTTACCCACAAATTGTTGTTCAATGTGCGTCAATTGGTGCCACCTTAACAATAAATTTTTCTCCGTGTGGTTTTCCTACAATAAACTATCGCTTAGCCTCGAAAAAATTAAATATATGCTTTTTCACACACGTCAGCGGAGACCCGATAGCCTCAATTTAGACAACGTTTCTATTACATCGAGCAGTATTACAAAATTTCTCGCTTTACATTTCGATACTAACTTAAGTTGGAAGCAACACTGTTCTGAGCTAGCCAAAAGAATTCACACGAAAACTTTTGCTTTTAGATGCCTTCGCTGGCAGGTATCTATCGAGTGCCTTATTTCACTTTATTACGCGGAAATACATTCGAGAGTTCAATATGGAATACTGACTTGGAGATGCTCGCCCAGCGCTAAACAAGTCTTTCTTGCCCAAAAGGCCGTCATTAGGTGTACTGGCGGTGTGCGCCGCACCGACCACTGTAGACCGCTATTTAGAAGATATAACATTCTACCCGTGCCGTGTATTTACATTCCGGAAATTAGTTGCTTTATATTCAAAAATAAGAATTCTATTCCCACTAATGCCGACATACATCAGCATTACACTCGTGATAACCGTAATTTTCGTACCCCGCAGTGTACTATGGGTGTGAGGTTTTCTGGGATTTGGAGTATGGGGATCAGAATTTACAATAAACTGCCGTCTGGAATAAGGGAGTGCCTGACATTCAGATCTTTCAAAAACCACTTGCGTACTTATCTTTTGCAGAACTTATTCTATAGTATTAATGAATTTCTTACATGAGTTCCTATGGTTTTGTAAGAAGTTATTTTACTATTGTATTTTGGCTCCTTTCCTCTTTCTATATCTCTTCTTTTTTTTGTCATTTTTTTTTATCTTTTCTATGCTTCTTGTAAGCCTTAATGAAATAAACAATATCTATCTATCTATCTAATACTTTGGTTTAATTCTATTAAATCTTATTTTCATCCTATCAAGAAATATTTAAATTAATCTTCTAAATAATAAAATTATGTTTGTGTGCATATGTGAATTTATATTTTCAATTTTGAAAAAAATATGCTTCAATGTAATTAAATGAGACATACTTACTGTGATACTTACCCCTCATTATTTGATGACACCTCATATGCACTTATGAAGTGCCAAGAAAGATTTAAGGTAAGGGTGGAAAGGATATTTAGGTAAAAGGAGTAAATGAAAAACATAAAATTTAGTAAAAACCACGATCATTATGACAATGGTTATAGTTATTATTACGTTTTAAAAATCTGTATCTCCATCTTATTACTTTTACATATATATTATATAAAAAGCCGTCAAAAGCTCGATCATTTATCATAATATTAATATTGATATCAAATTTTCACGCATAATCAATAATATAATATATATATATATATATTAAAAGAAAACGATATTCCACATACTCTTTGGCGCATCACAAAACAGTGCACCCACAACACGCAGAAAACGTTCATACAAGCATTTTTTTGTCATTCAGACCTATACTAAATTTAAAGTAAATTTTACATTTTTCAGGGTACTAAATTGTTACATAAACCATTAACGGGTAAATAATAAATAATTCCAAAAAGAAACAATCATTTTCTAACTTAAAGTTAATAATAAAAATAAAGCTTAGTAGCGTGCCGTTTTCGCACTGTTTTATAAAGCTAAAAATTCATTAAATGCCTAATATAATAATAATAGTAGTACAAATAGATAAATTTATTACAATATATGTTAGGATATTCCTGACGCTTGCATAACTATTCCAACGATATAGGTACTCTAGTAGTGTTTTAAAAGACATATTCATATTTCCATTTTATTTTACCTCTCTTATAAACCAGTAACTTAATAATTGTTGCTGTGCGCATTAGAAATGTAAATTACATCAAATTCGTTATATTTGGTAATAAAAAAAATCCCTAAGGTATGGCACGACTATTGGGCACACAATAATTATTCTTATTATTGTTGTAACATCAACACTCTCTTGCAGAATTTGATGCAGGTACATTTCTGAGTGCCACTGCAATTGAAAAGAAAAGGACATAATAAATCCGTTACATTTCCCAAAATGCAAACAAACTTCCTATTGCTGGGTAATAATTTCATATTAAAATTGTTTGAAAAATATAACACTCAAGAAAAACTCTTTATTCGATACTGTTAAAAACACTTTGATGATAATAATAATAAGTATCCAATAATAATTAATAATAATTAAGAAACGGATATCGGGCTAGGTGAGGCAGTATTTGTACTCAATCAGAAATCACCAGTTATTTATTTGTAAACGCTCATTATTCATTTATAGGTCAACAATTATATTTTTTTTGATAACAAAATTATTTATGCGCATAGTAATAACGTGACTTGGAAATAACGTGGGAATAAAGATATGTTTTATGAGAGAGAATGGGACTAAATTTAATAAATTTAAATTAAAATATACATATAAAAAATTTCCTAAGTTTCATCAATATACGCTTCCTGCTACGTAAATGGATATTTCCAAATATTATTTGATTAGCTGATGGCAAATTTTTCATTTGTGGATATTCGCCTTGTCAAACTCATGTCATAATTAAGTCGATTTCTGTACGGTCTTTAATTCGGAGAGGAAAGACTTGGCACAACCTTCTTCTGGCTAGGAAGGGTTTTCAACACTCGTAGACACGATTGGGAAATATCGATAGACGGTATCAAGTTGCGTGGGACAGCTGAATTGGGTGACCAAAGATCATACATGCTCCATTTAGACTAGTGACGTGTGTCGAGAATCCATCGATCAAAATGAATGGCGTAATAAGAAATAGTTAGATTCGGTCTACATTCTAAGGATCGAAGTTTCTACTCTTGCTGTTGGTATATATTCTTTGCAGAGTTAGCTCTTTCGTCACGCAATTCTGCTCATTGTTAGACATAGTAATCAAATTTAAATCACCTAATCAATTAGAATAATAGAATTTCCTAATCTTAAAGATTTTCTTTAAATATATCGAGTGTTTTTCTTGTAAATATTGGAATAAAAATATTTTTTGGTAGCTAGCAACATTAAAAGATTGTTCTGTGATAAATATAAAAAAAGGTTTTTTTTAATTTGCTTACGTAAAAATATTTTTATTTCCTTTTGTACATTAGACGTAAATTAGAATTAAATCAATTAACTTTATAAAACGTGATAAATATTAGAATAAGGTAATGGAAAACGTGGAAAGTAACATATGAAGGTACATAGCAAATTGATACAGTTGTCGATTAAGATTCGTTTAGTGAACAAAGTGAAATATCGATAACAAAGACGCCAGTTTCACCCTGCTAAAGTAATACCGTCCCTATTATTAAAAAAAAAAGGGATGGTAATGCAGAGTTGGACTCCGTCCTGCCCTCCTAACCCGTAACCTACTACAGTACGCTATTTAACTTACGTAAAATACCCTCTCAACATTCAACACTTTCCAATAATTAATATATGTGTAATTGAAAACAGCGAGGGAGCGACTAACATCTACCTGTCCGCCATTATTTCCATTTCAAAAACAAGCGACAACACTACAACATCAATACAACGGTTAAACTGTTAATTAATTATTTAAGAAAATTTGTACTTTGATAGGAGAGGTGGGGTACTCCATCCGCATCTGGATACAGGGGATGAAAGGATGAGGCACCCTATTAAACGCAAAAGCAAGGGATATCCACCCAACCATGAGATACCGGACTAAACCACATCGTATTGTTTTTATGTATTACACAAGTTATGTTACAAAAACACTTACCGTCTTATTTCTAACTCTTAAAAATTCTAAATATAAAAAGTCTTCCAATCAATTTCTATTTTACATCAAAATTACTTTTATTTTCTTTTTTTTTCAATTTTATTAAAAAAATTGTATATCACTCGAAATTTTTACCTTATAATCTATTCCTAAATTTATAGCATCACACTTGATTCTTTTAAATTATTTTTTCTTCTCTCGTAATTTTAAATATACACACTTGGAACCCTTACATGCTTAATTATTAAGTATTTGCCAATTGAGCCAATGGTACTTCTCCCCTAATATATTAATTAATACACATACAAAATAACGGAGCCAATTCCGAAAAACGATGTCAAAAATGTATACTTCATGGTTTATACTTACGTATAAAAATATATATAGAATAGAAAATATAAAGCTCTAGTAAGTAAATCACTTCAATTTTCCTTTTAATTATACGCATATTATTTCTTTTCACTTAATTTTAATCGCCAATTAGAAAGACTGATTTTCCATATATACTCATGTATCTTACCAATAGCGCCTCCCATGGTTGGTGGTCAATACTAATCACACCTAGCTACTAAAGCGACACACACGATTATATAAGTCATTACTAGCAAATAAGCTACACTTAATAATATATTGTGGTGCTTTATGATACGCCCTTTACCCTGATTTCGCCATCGTGAATCCAAATTCGCCAAAATTGCCTCGAAATTTATAAATTTATATGCTTGTAATAAGTAAACTTCTATTTAATATAAAAATTCGTGTAAATTGTAGAATTTCTCAACCTGGACGAATTACATTTTTACTTTGGAATCAGTAGATCCGGAAATAACAAGCAATTTTGGAGAATTTAATTTATATTGTGCATCGACAGCCTCAATTCAAAGAAATGAAAAATATTCGCGAAAATGACGTATTCGGAGTTTATTAGCAAAACACGTTTTAATATAATATATATAAGACCCTTAAATAATAATTAGGCCAATAATTAAAGGTTAAATTCTCCGATACGTTTCGTTTATTATTCTTTATTGTAAATTGTTTAGAGGGCGTTGTTTAATAATGTTTAGGACTCCTATAGTACGTATACATTTCTGGTTCGCGTGATCCTAAAACTATTTTCGGAATTTAAATTTGATAGACTCGATGAATGAAGATGTGTAAATTGACATTCTCGTTAATAATAATCTTGTTATTGGGCAATACGTTCTCTTTTTTCACGTTTTTTTTTTTCTGTTTTGTTAAAGCGGTAGCCCTCTTGCAGCTTCAACAGAATTTCTTATGAGTCGAGCTCTGGCAGCCACCTCATTGGTCCTCGCACCAGCTATTGGTGCCTTGCCTTTTCACACGACTGCACAAACATCTTTTAATTAGTATTATAATTAAGTTCAAGTAAAAAAGACACTTATAAACTAGTACTTATTAATATATGTATAGTTGACATACAATAATATTTAATACCAAACACTTGCGTGTACTTTTAATGATTATTATTATAAAAAACGTTCACAAAATTTTTCCAATAGGTATTATCATCATTATTATTATTATCAATATCCTGGTTTTTTCTAATAATCTTATTTACAAAGAAGAGTCATATTTCAAGTTGAATTTTATCATCGGCCGGTATCGACTTTCGAATACCCGAATACAAAACGAAAGGACCGCCCTGCGGTATTTAGGCCCGAACAATGGCTGTTCCATTACATCCTCGGGAAGAACTGTCATACCTACTACCTAAGCGGGTGCATGCACTAGATTATATGGATTTTTTTTTACTTTTCTTTTTTTATTAATCTACTTGTCTTTTAATATCTAAATTCGCTCACACACGCACAACAATTCAAGTCGGTCGATGTGCAGAAAAAACAACATAAGCGACGTTAGTTGTGTTAAATGACCACACCGCGCCTCTTTTTTATATAATTTACAATTCACCTGTAGGATATTGAAGGAAGACAACGAAGAATGTAAGACATAGCGTCTTTGTTTTCATTCAGTATTTAAAATGATTTATTCAGGATTAAAATATTCCACAAGTGTAATGCAATTAGATCGTACCTGTCAACAAAATGAATCCAGTAAAATTTGCAAACGTTGTATAAATTAAAGAGAGTAAAATGTAGTGAAATATTGATGAGACTCAACATTTTGGTTTATTTCAATTTTAGGAAAATTTTGAATGGGTTTTAGTTAAGTAGATCACTAAGCGTTTGTAGATCATTTTCTTTGTTGGTTATAAGTTGATTTAAATAAAAACTAGGGTAAAGATCCTTACACAACAGCGGTTTGTGTTTGTTTTTCAAAAATACACTAAATTTGACGAGATTGTAATATTTAGTTTTATGTTTAAACTTTTAAGTTTCAGTACTAGTACGATTTAACAGCATCGTGTGTAGAATATTCTATATATTTCAATGTGTCAATTAGTATTTTGATACACATGTATGGTACATTTCATACAACCATCGCCGTTCCAGAAAAAAGATTCATAGGTTTAGAGGATTATTTAACCTTTTTCTTTACTTCAACAATTGCTTATATGTTCAATATTATTTTTATATAAAATTTGCAAAAGTAACGAACTGTTTGTACTTGTAAGCAATTTTTCCTAATAACCACGTCCATCATTTGTCAGAGGAGTACTTGAGTACTTTTTGTACGTCCGTTATTCTTTTGTTTTGTATATTTCAAAGGTTTCGGGTGCGTAGGATGCTCTATTCGCAGGGAAACCGACCGCCCCGAATCCCGTCTCCATTTGCCACACGGTACCAACATTCAGAAACACGCGCACATTCAGTTAAACATTAAACCGGCTCAATTTTCGCGGGAAATTTAAAAAAATTAATTCCGCCAAAATTCCGGTTAACTCAGTCACGCCGTTACTAAATTTAATGGGGCACAGCAAACTTACGACTTAACTAATTTTTAAATATAATAGTATTATATTTATTATTACTTTAAGCGACCTTAGTTAGTTCATTTTTCTTTTTTTATCGACAATAACAATAGATCGAAGAAAATTTATTAAGGATGTGGTATTTCTTTAAGTGTGTACAACGCGCTAATTTTATTCATCATCCCAATCGGATTTAGTCTACAGACTCGTGAACGAACTTGCGGCGAATATTATAACACTTGACGTTCGCTTCCTCTCGTATTCCATTGTTTTACAAGTCCTGCTTTCGCGCTAATAAACAAATTCGAGCTAAACGAAACTACTTAAGATAGTTCAAGAAACTAAATAAATAACTCACAATAAATAAAACAAAGGTATCTAGTTACTGCCAAATAATCACAAAGATAGTGTGATGTATTTATTTTATTTTTAAGATTGCGTCATTGATTATTGATTTAAGGAATGTAGTAGATGACTTTCTACATGCATAGAAGTTTCGCAATAATTAAGTGATGAATTAGTGTAAAAATTGCAAATTTACATAATATAGAAAATTAAACTATAGTATAGTCTTTTTATATCGAACATATTTTCGACGAACACCCAAAACGATTATTTATAGAAGTATTTGCTGTAATAAATACCGTAAAAGATTTATATACATAGTATTGCAATTACCACACTAATTATACCTAACACCAAAATGTAGATCTTCTTACTGGAAATTTTATTCAATCAGCATAATTATTCGAAGATGACAGTCGCATAATTTTATGTGGTTAACGATAGTACTAATAATTAAACAGAAAAAAAAATAAAATGAAACAGACCACCTCAATTTCCGAATTTACCACCATGACTTCTGCTGCAATGATATTCCAGATTTCAATTTTTTAAGAAATATTTACAATGCACCGCACAAGTCTTACTTTAATTTGGCAGTGTGTAGTTTCAGTCGGTAATTTGTGCATATTTTCAGTCGATTTTTTTATTGCTACAAACCTAAATGTAGTAAACGTAAAACTATTTTGTCATTCCCTTGAATTACGTATAAATGTATTAATAGTATTTTGCGCGAATATTTCCTTGGTAAATGTTACAAAGCAATAATCTAGTATCTAATGCTTTTAGTTTAACTATCGAATTTATTTCTTTTTAAATTTTCGGAATTTGTAATATTATTTTCGTATAAATGTAAATTACTTAATTTATTACTTCAGAAATATTCGGGCAGGGTTATTTTGGATTTTTATTCTTCTATTATTGAATGCAGGACTTATGCTTTTGTTTCTATTGCTATTCCAATATATAAACATCTATATGATGAATTAAATAAAGACACCTAGAAAAGAAAAACTTAGAACATTTTGTGAGTTACTCATTTCAATCTCTCACAATTATATTATTAAATCACAAACATTATTTAATATTTTAAGACTTAAGTTGCAAAAATTTACTATAAACTAACAAACATATATAATAATAATAAACTAATAACATAACGTATTTTATAAACAAATATCTAAGCCACATTCTCGCTATTTTCTGCTTGAAATATTTCTTTAAAGTGTCTAGAAATAACAATGGTTAAGTAATTTGGTTAATAAATTTCTTGCTATGTGGATCGTTGAGTGATCCGTAATTTTCATAATTGGAGATATGTGAGCAAAAAACTAATAGCGAGAAGCCGGCAAACATAAATGCGATATAAAATGCAACAACATAACAAAGAGAACTAAGATTTTCATAATGGGTGGATGAATCTACCGTGCACGGGTCATCTGTAGACGACAGAACTCATCCAGACGAAGGCCCGCCAATTCGCGCCACAAGAGACCCAAATCCAAGTCAAAAAGTTGGTCGGGTGGCGGCGAAATTGGGACCTTATTGGGGGCCGCATGCTATGGCCACATCTGCAGCGATCGTAGTGGCAAACGGGCATAGCAGAACGAGAGGGGTTTAACGAAGTGAGTGTCCAGTGTACGACAATGGGGACATGGCACCATGTGACTATAATCGCTGAAGAAATTCAAACGCTGAGTTGGATGAAGTACGGGCTTGTAACAGGAGTTACACTGAAAATAATAAGAGCAACTGTTAAAATGGAATACAATGTACATATATGAAATTAATAATAATAATACAAGTCTTTATTGCACAACATTTAAATACAAAAGAAACGAAAATCAAATCGATTAGTTTAGTGCAATCTGTAGGCGAGACTCAGATAAAATCTGCTATCTAACCTGCGTGAACTTAAATGAGCTTCCGACGTACCTTAATACGTTCAGTACAGCATGGCATCGCAGCGAATATATCATAAGAATACATAGTTCCCAATACTAACGAGGTGCCGTCCCATTGTTGATTGCAGAATCTACAACGGATTGCTCTTGCAGAAGCTCCCTCTAGGCAAGCCATGCAGACGACACTTAGGAATTGAGTTCTACCTTCAACTTTAACCTATAAGAGAAAAAAATATACTGAGATCGATAAAGGCAGCTACTTCGTAAATACGTTTCACATGGCATTAACATTATTTCGTAGTTTCGCCAACATCCAGCATGAAATAAAAATCACAAGAATAGCTGAATATTATATAAGAATACGCATTAAATTCGGTTTTATAGATATATTAATTTCTCATAACCTTCCAATATTTTGCACAACTATATTTAAAATATTTACCTTTAACATATTCAACGGAAAATTATATCTTTTGTTTCCAAAATCCTATTAAGAAGATTAGATCAGATTTTTTATGTATGAGAAAGGATCTAGCCAAATTTATGGAGCTTATGTCAAAAGTAGTTGATGACATAGATTTGGTGATAGTTTCCTTTAGGGTACTACAAAATAGTGATAAAAAAATAATAAAAATAATTTTAGTGGAGATACTATCGATAATAATAAGACTTCTTTTACTATATTGCGTTCACATGCTAGTGGTCAATAATGATCAAATGCTTAAATGGGTCAATATTTGATGATGTTCACTTCGAAGGAACCATAAAACGCAGAATTTCAAGTATTTCAAAATACTGTTTTTTTTATATAGATTTTATGAATGAATTTCTTTTTTCTCAGAAAAATACGTAATGCACTACGACTTGACATCTAGCAAATGGCGGTAGTTTCGTTTTTTCTTTCAATTAGAACAGGTTTTGAGCCTGCTTGGGGCACAATTTTGTAATTATCGCAAGAATGGGGTTCAGGAGGTAAATACCTTTGTATTATCTGTTTATGACTTGCTAATATCAATGCATGTTTTCAAAAAAGTCCCTTCTGGAGGTCATTTCACCATGCCTATTCGGTTAGACCATTTTAGATAATTCAAACTTCGTGCGGCTCCACCCGTTTGTATTTTTCCATAACACAAAACATGAAATAATGAAAGAGAAGTCGTTCGTGCGTTCTTTTTGTCACCTATATGGTTTTTAACGCATTAAACGATATTTTGGTATTTGTTTCGTGTTATGATATGGATCCATGGAAGTGTGGATCCGGCTTTAGTTAGTATGACGAATTATTAAATTACTTCATAAGAAATTATCAACAAGTAAAGTTCCGCCACCCTTTCTTGTTTAAACCTCTTTTTCTCTTGCTGTTGACTGGTGGTCAGTCATAATAGGACACTTTTACGAATCCGTGAAAATGAAGAATCTTTCCCTGCTAAAACTATGAGATAGGTATTGGACAGAAAGCTTGGCGCAAGGATCATGTCTCGTCTACTTAGTTTGAAGGTTCTGTAAGGAAGTTGAGACTGTTTAAATTTTAAGAGGGATCTCTGTGAGTTTCTGGTGTTATCCAGATTTAGATTTTGCCTAGGTGTCTGCTACCACTGCCTGGATGCTATAGATCGAACTAGAATTCAATGCGTGCAGAATGCCTGCGTAAGGTTTATTTATGGTTTAAGAAAATATGATAGGATATCACATACGTTAAGATGGACAGGGTGGTACAGAATGTTAGTTAGAGCAGAAATTTACTATTTTTTCCACAAAATTATTTTTTATAGAAAGCTTCGTTATCTTTACAGGAAAGTTTTGTTAAGAACGAATGTTCATAATATAACTTCTTCTGACTCCTCCACTTCGTCGGCTTGAAATATTTAAAAGTTGCTTCAGGTATAACGTTGCACGCATTTATAGTGCGATTCCGTTTCGATTACGTTCTTTACACCCATTGTCAGTTTCCGATCAGCTACGTAAATGCTTTCATGATGGCTAGCGATCTCAAACTCAAATTTTGTTATATTGCTTTTAAGCGTTAATATTTCTTTTTTTTTCAGGTTTACGAAATATTACTTGACACATGACTGTTTATTTTTATTATATATGTTTTGTATTTTATATAATATTAGTAATGTGTTCAGGGGGAAGTTCAGCGGCTTACTGTTAAGTTGTTGATCCTGAATCTTTTGGTTGCTGAAGTTGCTATATGACTATTTCACATCATAATATTTTCATTTTCTTTTATTATTATTCCTTTAAGTTGCCACTATGTTTCCTTTTCGGATTTTTTTTTATTACATGCTGTTATGTATTCGTATTTCAGTATCGATAAAAAGGGTGTTATATATTTCATCATCTCACAGTATTTGTTTTGTTAAATTGATTGGGTAAAATAATTAGTGCATAACAACAAATAAATTAAAAACAAATATACATTAATGAAGTACTTATTGAGAATGTTCAGTAAATTTAGAGCTGTAACAAGTTTGTGTCTAAAGAGGTTGGAAAATTTATCAAGGTTACACAAACATCAAAATTACAATTCCTTAAAATCACTTATGATAAGAGAAGCAGGTGGAATAGGTATATGAATACTTATCACTTTTTGATAGAAATATCAATTCTATATCACGTGACGTACAAATGTAAGTGCAGGGATTCTCAGTTGAAACAAATTATGTACGTATAACTTGTACCACTGTCAAATCAACTCTAGGCTGAGTAACAGCATGTATAACTTTATCTACCTTTTAAAAAGTGGCGAACCTACAATCATAAAAGCTCTTTACCTCTAACCATCTAGCAGTTAAACACTTTTTTGGCGTCGTCAACTGTACACATAGTCAGCCAACATAACAGCAAGTTCATTTTACCCTCTGCGATAACGCGTACTGCATTTTTTCTTATTTTATAGTTACTTCCAATGTAAACTACGCATAATCTCCTTGAATTTAGTTAAAAGAATTACCGTTATCTTGTTTTTTAAATAAGAATTTCTAGATATCTTTTTAGCCAACAAATCTAGTACAAAGGTCTTGCGTTAGGTCATTTACAGCGCGCCAACTTATTCACCTGAGAAATCAGTTCAAAAACTGAGTTGTCTCGCTGTAAATAACACCTACCGCACTCTAATGTAAATAACTATTAATGCATCATATATTCTTCTTGATTTTTGTTGCTGAAGAATGGGTAGTGGGCTTGAAGACAGGTAAAAAGTTGTTTTATGGAAGTAGTTTTAAACAGCCAAGTAGAATCTAAAAATGCAACAAAAGAGAGGTTTCTATTTATAACATCAAAGTAAGCCAAAACTTCCAGGGTAAGAAGTTTGAAGATGAGGCATTGCAATCCTAAAATTTTTCAATGGACGGTTTCCTGCATATGAATATATCAATAAGACTCAAATCAAACTCTTTGGTGCATGGTTTATCCAGATTGCATTGTAAATTGGTAGCAAACTTTTTGGTATTTCTGGTCTCATAAAATATAGAATTTTGAGACCGAAGAACAAGTAATTATGAAACCAAAAATTATATAACGTACATACCTCAATGCAGCTTTTCGCGTGTTGACGCGGGCTTAGAAAGAAAGTACCATCCACCAATGGGTACCTATCGAATACAAGTAGTTGATCTTCGCAAAGTACGCAGTGGACGCGGGATCGACCCTGTGATGCCAGCGTAGATAGAATGAAGCAACGGGTGTCGTCATTTCCATGGTTACCTTCATCTTCCGTCTGAAAAAGAAAACGAAACTGTATTACAATAATTCTGACATGTGTTCATGGAAAGGATATTAATACAGTGTTGCTTTTACGATATCTAACGGCGCACGGTATTTATCAGTTGCGATCGGCTGCTATTGCATGTAAACCACAGTGAACTGATAACGGCTGCTTTAATATCCGGGCCGGGTTAATAAAGTTCTTTGGAGACCGGACGCAATAAACGCACTAAATAAACGGTAGTCCTTCGGGTCTTCGTCCTTCTCTATTAAGGAGCAACAACTTTGATGTTTTATACGTTTGCGTATCATATCGGTAGTAAGATAAACATTAAGAGCTCTCCATAAAGGGATATTACTTCAAAAGTGAAGAAAACATAATAATTGTTTAGTAGATGTAATAACGTATTATGTTCTAAGTTTTTCTTTACGTATATCTTGGGGGTTATCAGAATTTGTGTATCATTCTGAAGCTGATTTCATTCTTTAATCGATTATATGTAAGTAAATTTTAATGTCAGTTAGGTAAACACATATAGATGAACCATTCAACACATCCTAAAAACACATCATAGGTTGGTTTTGATGACGTTGTAAATTCATTTTGTAGTCAATTTTATGCAAATAGGAACTAATATTTATATAAGAAACTTTGTCATTGACCACAACCTCTCTCACTATTTTTGGTACAAAAATCTATTTCAATTTTCAAGTAAATTCTACGTCAAATTCAAGAGATTTTCGTCGTTTAAACGCTAAATATGTTAGACTATAATAGGTGACAAAAGAATTATAAAACTGTATTGAAATGCATCGCACTATTGAAAGAAAAATGTAGATGCCCTCGTAGTTTTGAACTTTAAAAACTTAGATTAATATCTAGCTGATGTTGGGATACTTTTCATTTTGTTAATACCGTATGATTTATAACACAGATTCACTCGGAACTTCAGTAGCATTTCAATATTCCGTTTAATTTAATGTTTGCTAATAAATCTTGGGAATTCAACAAATGAGTGGGTATTACAAAAAAATTGGGGATCTTGGAAGGGTACATTTAAGGTATTTTAGTTGTTGAGGACAATCGACCATTTTGTGTATGATAAAATCGTCTTCCTCTCCAGATAGATAAGTGCTACAAATTCTCATTGTTCTCTTATTTACATGCGCAGTGAATGGCCGTGTGAGAAATGCTTCCATATATTTTAGCGCAAAGGACCGTATAGAGTTGAACATCCATCATATTAAAGTGCTCATTTTGTAAACACAGGGAATCCGCGGGCAGCTTTTGAAAACAGTCACAACAGCCGACGGAGCTTTTAGGAAAATAAGCTTGCGGGATGCAACAGATTTAATGTTGGCGCGACGTAGGTAGTCAACAAATTAATGCGGATTTGCGCACCGCGATCAAAGACTTTTGATGTATGTAGGTACCGTACGTTACAAGTAAAGATATAGGTATAAGTTCCGTCAATTAAACTTATTTACTTTTGTATGACATAAACTTAATGCTATAGAACAGAATTCTTCGACGCGATATTCAGTAAGTGTGAGTAGAGGTATGCAAAATCCTAAATTACGTTTTCGTACGCAATTACTTACATCAATTAACAGAGCTCGCTATAAAAAGTGGTTTATTACAATCAGAGTGAAGTAATCGTAACAGCATGTAGCGTACATTACTTTGAGACACGCTATACGCCACACCCTAGCATTTCGTGCTGAGAAAGTTTAAATTTAAATATAGTACCGGTATAAGAAAAGATAAATATGAAAGGATCATATGCACATAAATAACAATACTAATTATAATCTCTGGGCATGAATTTTGAACTTAATAGCGCAATAACATACACTTCCCCTTTCGTTAAATGAAAGAAATACATACATACTTAAATCCAATAGCCTTCGTTTACTTTTGGGTTCCCCAATTTTCACGATCTATTACAATTGTGCGATGCGGATCCTTTGACACGATTCCTGTTAGCAAACAGACCCCTAATAGGGACTCTTCAACCATTGAAAATACATTCGGGCGTAGTTTTCAATCTCATTCGAAGCTTCGTGTTCGTGCAAGCGTTATTTCATTTTGGAATATTAAACTTCCGACGATTTTTATGAGTTCCTCGCAAAAAAAAAAAACGAAAGCCCGTTTTTCGTATTTGTAAAGCCGCGGGCGTCTGGATCATCTGTACAGTACATTCTATAGTCGCAACGTGCAACGTAATCTTTGAGTTCCCTATTAGGCGGACCAGTAGCTGTGAATGATAATAATTGGTGGCTTATTTATGCGTTTCTTTTAATGTGGGATATTAGCTAGGTTTTTTTTTTCCCGATTTTTCTTTACTTCAGAGCAAATTTATTGTTGAAATCACAAGACTAAATAATTACATCCAAGAGTGTACGCTATTTTATATGTGCTAGTCTGATATATACAGCCATAATCCCTGCAAAGTCAACGGTTATACCACGCATGTGCGTCTCTCGCTCATTCTTCTTCTGCAGTAGGTATTCCCTTACATTCAGTCATTCGTCATAGCCACACATAGCTCACAACGAATACTGGCGCGAGCGCAGCGGTTGCTTTGCTATTGAATCTACACGCAGAAATGTGTTAAGTTTTAGTGACCGTGAAACGTATTGTATTTTTATTATGAAAATGAATAAATTCCAATATGTATTGCTTTGGACACACGTACTTATAAACTCAAAAGGTGTAATGAAAGCGTAAAACAGTAATTTATACTATCTATTATGTACTTAAAAATAGTCTTTGCTCATGACAAGAAAATTAAAGTAATTCTAATGAACGAAGAACAAAACCCTCATAAAGAAATAATAAATTCAACGAAGGAAAAATAAAACTTAATTCTGAGTAAATAATTTTTAAAAACGACAACTTAAAAGTAACTTTTTATAATAAATTAAATAAACTTTAACACCAGTTCGGTTACTATTCTATTCGTAATAGTAATAAATAAAGAAATATAAAATTAGGGTTTGTTCATGACAGGGAAATCAAAGACACTCTAATGAATTTAGGGCAAAACCCTCAAAAAGAAATAGTAAATTTAATGAAGGACAAATAAAAATTAATTCTGGGTAAATAAATTTAAAAAATAGAAAACTAAAATAAGCCTTAATAATAAGATGGAATAAACATTAATTTTTTAAAAATCATTGAATCTTCAAACAAAAGGTTCAAATATGCCCCCATCTTTGGCTAAACAATATCTTAATGTGTTGTAGGAATTCATTCTAACATTCTCCAACATTTCTGGGCTAATGTTGTCATTTAATCACTTAACTTTTCACAAAATAGCATACGCTTAAATGCGTCGCCGTGAAATAATTGTTGGTGTTTAGAATATTTGAAATTGTGATACCCATTTGCTTTGAGTATTCGCTGAACGGAAGAACGGGATATGTCTAAATCATTGGAAATAGTGCCAAATGACATATTCGAATTTATTTCAACTGCAGCACATACTAAAACGGACGTATTATTAGAAATTCTGCGAGTTGAAAGTGATGTTTTTAAATTTATGATCGGTATTGTCGGTTTTATTTTTTAATTTAAAAATTGTGGCTTTATTTGGAATAGGCCTGTTGGGGTATTTAACTGCACGTCGCATACCCTTTGAAAAGAATTACCAGCGTGATACTACCGCATCATCTCAGCTCTCTCCTCCACAGTATAACGCGGCATTTTGCGCAAAAATATGTATTTAAAACTTAGACAACCAACTTACTTGAACTGACTAATAATACTGATCCTTGATCAGTCTGCACGTGCTATTATCGTACTACAGCGCTACACCTCGCTGTTAGGTAGAGTGGGAGACGGTACTTACCCGCCGTTTACTTTGCAGAAATGCAGGCGGTATTGCAATACGTACTATTGTTTTTCCGAAGGCAAACAAAATTTTAGTTAAACCATGGCAAAAACTATTTCTTCTTTAATGGGGTAGATCAAACCTAAGCAATTAATGCTTATGAGGTACTCCTGCAGAGCCAAAGCTCCCTCCTAATCATAATTACGACCTCAGAAAAAACCAGTTTTAATCGTAATTTATCATAAGTGAAATTTGAAACCCGCGACCTCATGACTCATAACCAAGCTTGCACACCACTAGACTATGAGCAGGGTTTAAATAAAATGGTTAATGCAGACTTACTTCAGATTGCTGATTAGGCATCGAAAAAATATTGGATGTTAAAAAATTACACGAATTCCAACTGCATAATTCTACATCTCGTTATTGCAGTACAAAAAAAGGTTGAATGAACTATAAAGTCGCGACACTTACACCTTTTTATTTTTTAAGTACGAGCAATGTGTTCGCAGTGTTAATTCAAAGCTGTTTCCTAGACCCGGATAATTTACTATCCGGATATTCGGATCTGGATGTCATTCAGATCTGTTACCTGAAACTTGTAATCCAGTTCCCCTATCTAGGATACGGATAGTTTTGTACCTACAGTACCAGTAAAGAATGCTAAATTGTTGGGGGTTAAATTTATAAAAATAGGTGTTGAAGTTATGCATACTTTGTGGTTGATTCAATTAGCATGAAACGTTTAATTATTTCAAGAAATGAAATTGTTGCAATTGTATCGTATTGTTATTGAAACTGTTTAACACAAATAAAAGTAATGCTTCATTGTAATATTCCACAACTTTTTACTTAAAACCCTAAAGGCAGGAACTGTATGCTCGAATAAAGTTAATTTAATTAACTTTATTAATATAGGTTGGACCAAAATTTTACTGCATTTTAATGTCGAATATTAACCATCGATAGTTATTGATAATGTAGTAGTGGTAGTAGTAGTGTAAAGTAAACATGCTAGAAGCATTATCTGAAAACACTAAAAATTTATTTCAAAAATTAACCAATAAAAGCAATATTTATTGAAATTCCATGACGAAATAATAAAGTGCATTAACGAGTGAGTTTCAAATAGTTTTATTGTTAACACAACAATATTGGTTTGCCCACATCGTGGCGTCATCATTACTATATAGCTTGATTTAGTTCAAGTATATAACGCAAAGTAAGTATATGGAAACCTGTATAAACACAAATATTACAACAATATGCCTTGATCTATAATAAAAACTTATTGACAATCCGAATTGAATACTTGAAGACTGTCGTTAATATTCAAGTCTTTCAATCACTAAAAAGGTTTCAGTAATCTATGTCTCTTTCTGTCTGAATTTTGAGGTAGTATAAACATTTAATTTTTTAAGAATTTCTTGATTAGTATTTAGGCAAAATAATTGCCTGAATATATACTTTAATTTTTATTAAATGAATAACAGCTCATTTCACATTACTAGAAGAAGTACATTTCCTGCCATAATAGTTCCGCTACCAATTACGATCATTATCATATTAATGTTTTTTACTTTAAAGCAGAAAACTATATGTTAAAAATTTGGTGGAGGCGCCAGTTAACTCAACTTTATAGCGAATTAAAGGTCCTTTTTTAATAATAATGAACGGTGCCGGTTATACACTTGAAGGACACACAAATTAAAGCTAATTTTAATTGAAATGGGCATACGTAACCTCCACTTTCTCTAGGGTAGCAGTACTTAAATTACGTCAAGCATTAATATAAGCTGTGTATGTACACTTATACTATGTATTACACTGGAAATATATGTATTTCCACTCTATAATTGCATACTGCGCTAGTTATTGTTTTCCAATGGACTGGGAAATAAGAAATTCATTAATTTGAAGTTTAAAATAAAAAAAAAAAGATATATAAATATACTACTTAAACGTCGAAGAAACAATTTCAATATTTTAGAATTATATAGAGGTTGTTGTTTTAAAATAAATGTGACTATAAATACATATTTAGAGTTTATACTATAAATAATTTTAATTAAAAAAGCATGAGATAAATATCACTTAAGCCAAATCATTATTTCCACAATATCACATTACAAAATAATTTATCTGGCGAAAGAGAAAAGTTACGTGTTTTCCAAGACTCATTATTACCTCGTAGTACAGTATAAAAGTAATAAGTACGTTTACGAGGCAAACATTTTTCAGCTTGAGATCCGACCTTCTGAAGCCGCGCTGGCTGTTGCAAGGAGCAGAATACTCTGAGAAAAGTAATTGACTTTGTTTTTTTATTTTATTTACTGCGTAAGAGCGTACTTATGAACTTAAATTGTATCTAGAGGAATGGGAAAACTGCAGCATATTGTGATTTTTTTGTCGTAATACTCATATGGAGACAGTTCAAGTACAATAATAGCGCATGTCTCGAGCATCCATATACTACCGCCATCTGCCTCGTTTGCGTCATCATATGAAATATATTTCATCAGCTCTTTTTTATCCGAGATGTTTGTTGTCGACATACTAAGGGATTTAAAATACTGCATTGGATATTTTATATGTAACAAGTATTGGAAGATATGCTCCGCTAAAATTAGTTTAATTACATTGTTGTTACAAAACTAGAAAGATACACAAAAAGGAAGAAAGTACGTGCTTTGATAATTACTTACTTAGTAAATCAATAGAAATATAAATGTTAAAGTAGAATTTAACGATTAAAATTGTAGAAGATAATTGTTACTACTTTATGTTAGATCATAACATACTTTAAGAATTACTACCACTACATCTTCATGGATATAATAACTTTAATTAACATATATAATCAGTTTATGTATTCTAGTAGTACACAGCGTCTCCAATAGGAGTTTCAATAAAGTGTGCAACATTAGAAAATAAAATCTCACAGGGGCTTCAAGCTGACAAACAAGTATATGCAAACGTATTGGAGCTGTTTACCTGCGAACATAACATCTGGGATGGTAAGAGCTTTTGACCATCCTAGTGGAAATAAATTTGTAGTTATCGGCTAGCCCTTGTTACATAAAGTTTCGCAAAACTTCATTAAACTACCCGGCCACTAGATCTGCTGACCATATTCGTACACGAGCGCCATTATATGCACGCGTGTACGGACAATTTATGTGAAACTTATCAAGTGGAAACATTTAATAAATGTGTGTATAGGATCCGGTATAGTTGGATTTACATACCTATCACTAACAGTTGTGCTCCTTCTCGAGGAAAATTATTATACGTTGCTTAATAGGCGCTTTTGTACAATTGACAGAAGAAAGGAACCTGTTTTCCAATATATCGCTCAAGACCGTGCTGATTTGCCTATATTCCTGCTGTGACAAAATACATTGGATGGCATGCAAAACAGTATTATGTACAGTATAAGGATTACTTTGTGCAGTATTTGCGTTCAACTATAGAACAATTACGTTAATGCAAATAAATGATGTATTTATATCTATCATATGTTGTACAATGTACAACTACAACTAACGATTCGTTACAAATCAAATAATTTTAAGCTTCAACACCAATATGTCTAAAATCCTTTTCCCAGTATTAAATCCGTGTCGCAACGGACAAGAGTTTTCGATCAGCTTGAAAAGTTTCGATATTTATCGCGATCCTGCTCAAGTAGTGAAGAGCCTTCCTCAGCTTTTTCTTAAAGGCGCGGTGAGCTTTAGAATACATCAATCTCGGGATTAAAATACTACCCTTCGTTCGTCCTCAGACCGATGCCAGGATCCAATATTCTAATACCGTGATATATGTATTGTCGTAAACCGAATAATACTTTAATACCCGGAATGGGTCCTTCAGCTTGCAGAGCAAGCATCAGCTAGTTTATATTTACTTTGGTGAATGGAAACTGGACAAATGTTTGTACAGTTACGCGAAAGGATGGCCAGTTCTCGTCGTGCTATGCTGTATGCTTCGGAGGATTGATGGTATATATGCTAAACGTTTTTTGTTTATACCACATAGTTTATTTTTCAGAAATGCGAGCAATAAACGAGAAATTAAGAATATGACAGAAGGAGAAGTAACAGCAGAAGCTATTGGTAAGGCACCAGAAATACACAGAGGCACTGTGAGTTTTAAAATATACCAAATTACAACATAAAGAATGCCGAAGTATTGTAATGTAGCAATAGTATTGCTTAAATTTAAAAAAAGGAGACAGAAAATTGAAAAAATTGCAAGGGAGTAACGCTGTTAAATATAGTAGAAGAAAATTAGCCAAAATAACGGTAACAGGAATCAGGCCGATAGTCGAAAGTACGATTGAACATACATAATAGAGGTTTAGAGGTGGACGAAGCACGCAAATCTAATTCTTGTAATAAAACAGCCAGTGAGGAAGTAATACAAAAAAATGCATACCTGCTTGATTTACTTAAAAAAAAAGAGAAGTATGTGGAAGTGATTAATAAAAAAATGGCAGACAAAGTATCAACATTCTTTTCTTTTCGTTTATTTTATAAATGCAACAGAAAACATGTCAAAAGAAAACACCTTGGGATGATGTTACATTGCATTTGAACTTTTGTTGTTGACACATCATAAAAGCATTTTGACAATAAATATTTTTTCATTTTGTACTTAAACACTTTGAATTTTTCAGGTTTGTAATCTTGTGGAATCACGTTAGAGATTTTTAAATGTTGCGTTGTAGCACTATTGTGTATGCGGGAGGAAGTCGTTTGTAGAATGCGTAATTTTTTTCCAATTGATTCACCACCATCTCATAATTTTCTAATTCTAAGTTGCAAAATATATAAGGAAGGTAAGGTATTTTGTATTTAGTATTTGACCTGTTTTAAACACTTCACGGCATGTTTGTTTGGTGTCTTCAGATTAAATATACTGCGAATACATAACCTCTGTAGTATGAAGATTCGTTTTGCATCCACGGAGTTTCACCAGAAGATTATGTGCGAGAAGAGCTGCTTCCCTGTGGACTTCTGAGGCGATGGCTCACTATGCGAAGACAAATCCTGACAATTTATTGGCAAGTTTGTTGATGTATTCTTTCCAATTCAGAGCATAAACTAATAATAGACCAAGAAAATTTTGATGTTCCATTTTTTTCATTTGACACTGCCGCGACTAAAATCAATTCATTAGTTTTTGCTAATGTAAATTTCATTAAATTTATTTTTTGTACGTTCAGTTTGAAATTATGCCCTTTAAACCAATTATTCATTATGTTTAATGCGCCGACAATTTCGGCTTCCAGGCTTTCATCACTTCTTCTGTTATAATTATGGATGTATCATCTGCCAACATATCTAAGAAATAATACATGATGCGATAAAAGAGTCTAAGCAAAAAACTAATAACTAATTGTAAGATACTTGAAAATAAAACAAGGACTAGTACCACATCAAAAACAAACACAAATTAATGTGAAAATGCTCAATACCATTGAGATTCTGAATAAATGTATCAGACACAAATCAATCAAAACCTTTAGTGATAGTCAGGGGATGTTAAAAGCACAGAGACGTATAAATGCAAGTCGAAAGTGATCTGACGCTATAAAAATATCCTAAATACATTAAGGATGGCTAACAATACATTTCTAAAGCTTGTCAATTACTTAATCAGTAACTATAGCTTGGAGGATTTGATATCAATAAGAGTTTTGCACTTCTCAATTTGCAGTTAGATTTTTAGTCGAGTTGCTTTCAAGTTTAAGATAATAGGCAATCGTTTCACGTCCGCCAAGTAATTTATATACTTAAAACATGCTTCAACGCAAGAAAAGTTACAGGAACGATGCACTAAAAATAAAACCAAAACGCAAACAGAATAGTGGAAAAATTAAGATAGTATGGTCATATTTGTCGTATCCCTTATTAAAACGTTGCCTTAAAGTATGTGAAACCAAAATACAAGGAAGAACATAAAAGACCAACAAATTATGGAATGACGAGATAAAAGAAGAAGGAAAAAAAAGAGATACATATTGGTATAAAGCAAAAGGATTGATGAAGAACAGGGGCAAGTAATGAAGAGAATTCAGGAGAATAATTTCAGTTTAACAGGCCTCACACTTAGCGGTAGAAAGGCATAGAACTAAATAAGTAACAATACTTTTAATTATCTTTAAAATGACAATAATAACAGGAAAAAGATTGGAAGGTGATAACGTATTTATGTTGCAGATGAGAACAGAAAGCAAAACCAATTGCCAAAACGCCGAGTTGATGAAGAATATCAAATCAGACAAGTGTGTGATAAATTATTATATTATCATTGATAATACGCAACAAAATACGAATTTTGAGAGACCAGTACCATTGCCTTATTTTTTCATAATTTCTAATTATTTCCAATTATTTTTTGTGAATAAAAACCAATTGTAATTTCAGTAAAAATAGGAAGATCAAATCGTTATGTTCGTAAATAGAATTGGACCCGTCGTCACTTAGATGGTGAAAGAAGGTAGCAAAGAGCAGATAATAGAAAATCAACAGCAGATAGTGAGAGCTTTCGGCAATCGGAAGTTCGTATTTCTTCTCTAATATTTCGTTTTCACAACTGGAAAATTTGTAGAACATGAGAAAATTGTTTTCGCTCATGATCAGAAAGTTTTCTCTATCTAATGTTGGAAATGAGCTTTGCTAAATGTCCTGCTACGTTTTATTAATTATATAGTAATTACTGTTAAAGATGTATAGAATTTGCTTTAAAATACTTAATGAAGTTAGTAGTAGTATATATATTTATTGGAAAGCTGTTTCAAAAGGATTGATGTTATTTATGGATTAAGGATGTTTGTATTTAACAAGTGAAAGGATTATTATATCGTAACAGAGATAAGCATACGTACATACATACTACATACACATATTAGACCAATGCATAGCTCATTATGTACTGCAGCGGATATATTTATTATAATTGTACTCGTATATTCGAACAATAGCACATGTGTATAAGCACACGGAATATTCCGTATTATACTCTGCAAACTTTACATAATCATCGAATAGCAACCCGGTTAATTGCTGTGGTATGTATATTATAGATATTAGTTATCTCTAGCAAGACAAATTGGAATTATTATTAATGTTTATGGCCATAATGCTTTGAATACTAATTAATAGTTAGCTTCGGTTCTAGAATCATCAATCAAAGTAATGTTGCACATGTAAACGTTAGGTAAAATAATACTGTCGGGCTAACACGATGCGGAATTATCAAAAAGAAGAAAAGGAAAATCTTTCCATCAAACCCTGATCCATTTAGGGATAAAAAATGGCAGTTTTTCATAAATGAAATCTGCATAGAAATATTATATTCGTTATTACAACAGAACTATTTTTGTTTAATTACAGAAAGTAATGAATCGCATAGGTGAAAAAGCCGTAAAGGTTAAGTTTTTACGCCGGGTGAACAGCAGATGCATTGATGAAATTAGGCACTAGCCCAAGAGTAGTAGAAAAAGGCATCCTGATATCGTGAGTTTAAAGCTATCAAAAATTAAAGTTAAAGTCGAATTTGTTTATATCAATATTGTAGTTAATTTCTCGGAAGGGGTTTACATGCACTAAGAAAATTTGTCCAAATAACAGTGGCATTTAGATATCTAGAACAGGTATTTTTGTAATTGCCTGAAACAAAAAAAAAATATCTGTTGCAAATACAATTTAATTTGGAACAAATAGGATTGTCTAGACTTGCGTTTTAGAGAGAAATATAGTGTTGACTTGTCCTAAATATACTTGCATTCATTGCTATGCAGCTATGCTATACTTGGTGCAAATAAATTTTACTATTTATCGTCTTGCCGCAATGAATAGTAACGGTAGCTTCGTACAAGCCTACTTTTAAAAAAGAAAGTGGCTAGACATTAGTACTTGAAATAGAAAATTCTATATTACTAAGAAACTATAAGAGATAGGCATAGACAACTTTAACAATGTCAAAGACGGTTAAAATTAGAATCCAAATAAGATAATAAATACAGGGTGTTCCGTTTAAAATAAGAAAGTTCTCATTCACACTGTATAATTTTTAACCGCCATTTTAATCTTATTCTCAAGTTTAGTGCTTTGCTTAAAAAATAAATTTTTAAATTTTGGTTTACATTTTGAAGAATAATTAATTATTTCAAAAACAAATTGAATTAGCTATAGGAAATGTAACAGTAAATTGCCTTTATTTAGTCCGTATTATCAAACTATGGAATAATATATAGTGTTCCATTTAAATTTTAATAATATTGATGTGTAATTTTTTTGGGGCTACTCTGTATACTTCAAAACAATTTTAAAATGTGCGAATCTATAGACATAATCCCTGCAAAGTCAAGGGTTATACCACGCATGTGCGTCTCCCGCTCATTCTTCTTATTGCAGTAGGTATTCTCCTACATTCAGTTATTCGTCATAGCCACTCATAGCTCACAACGAATACTGGCCCGAGCGCAGCGGTTGTTTTGCTATTCAATCTACACGCAGAAATGTGTTAATTTGTAGTGACCGTGATGAAACGTATTACATTTTTATTATGAAAATGAATAAATTGCAATATGTATTGCTTTGGACACACGTACTTATAATCTGAAAAGGTGTAATGAAAGCGTAAAACAGTAATTTATAGTATCTATATCATGACAAAAAAATTAAAGTAATTCTAATGAACGAAGAACAAAACCCTCATAAAGAAATAACAAATTTAACGAAGGAAAAATAAAATTTAATTCAGAGTAAATAATTTTAAAAAATGAAAACTTAAAATAACTCATAACAATAAATTAAATAAACTTTAACACCAGCTTGGTTACTATTCTATTCGTAATAGTAATAAATAAAGAAATATAAAATTAGAGTTTGTTCATGGCAGGGAAATCAAAGTCATTCTAATGAATTTAGGGCAAAACCCTCCAAAAGAAATAGTAAATTTAATGAAGGACAAATAAAAATTAATTCTGCGTAAATAAATTTAAAGAATAGAAAACTAAAATAAACCTTAATAATAAGATGAAATAAACGTTAATTTTTTAAAAATCATTGAATCTTCAAACAAAAGGTTCAAATATGCCACATCCTTGGCTAAACAATATCCTAATGTGTTATAAAAATTGATTCTAACATTCTCCAACATTTCTGGGCTAATGTTGTTTGACGTTTGAACAATTTTATTGCGCAACCACTCTACATTAACTGGTCTAACGTCTTCATTGCCATAAATTATTTCTTCTAAATAAGAATATAAGAAATCGAGGGGAAATAAATCTGGTGATGGCCATTTGATATTTTCAGAATGAGTTCCAATCCACCGGTTAGGAAACTGTTCACTTAAATAGTTTCGGACAGCCACTGCATTATGTGCAGGGCAACCATCTTGCTGAAAATAGATGTTTGCATATTTATATCGGGAAGTTGCTGTACAGTAGGTATAATGTGGGTGTTCAGTAATTCTAAATATGCATTTGCGTCCAAATTGCCATTGATAAAAAAAGGCCCAATAATATGGTTGTTTAACAAACCTGCCCAAACATTTACTTTTTGCTGTTGCTGACTAGATGAACTTAAATATCTGTGCTCGTTTTGTTGGCTCAGTATGTTGTCACAGATGAATTGTGACTTCTAACCAATAATGAAAATATTTTGAAAATATTATACCGCTTTCCGTATATAAACCGACGGGAATGTGGCGAGCCACTCTGTATAAAAATAAAATCCATGAGCCTTCAGTACATGTAGGTATACATGTGTACCTTATTACAATATTTTTTTTTGAATGACGGTCGCCTAAGGTTTTATTACAGCGATAGAGGTAGTAGTTGTAAATCTAAATAAGTGTGATTAGATACATTTTAGTTATGTATACAAGTAAATAACTGTAAACTGCCGCTAAAATTGTCTAAAAGGATAGTGTCATCGTTATCTTTGCGCTAAAAATTAAGCAAAAATTAAGTTAACCAAATATTATACATAAATTGTAAATGAGACTTGCAGCTTATATTCTAACGGAAACCAAACACTACATTTTACTATTTTGCGGTTTACCATGGTATGTAAGTACCTGAACAAGACAAACGGTAAGAACACGTTTATTGACTTAAAAAAAATACCATCGTGACGGCCTTAATTTGCGGTAATGTTAATAATAGTACTTTACCACTGCTGTCTTGGAGTCATCCGTGTTTAAGCAAACTGGTAGTTTACTGTTAAGTTAACAATATGTTTGATTTATAGTAATAGCGGTGATTAAGCTCTTGTAAGTAAATATAGATTTTCTAGGAGGATAGAGGAATAAAGATTTTGTTTTTTCTTTTGTGTTTATCAACGCTGTTGATTAGCACCGTACATCTCTTTAGACTAGCAAATTTCTATGATACGCGTAGTATTTAGAAAGAAAACTCGTTATGCATTTTAGGTTGAAACATCAGGCATAAAAAAAAATCGAGACGAATCCGTTCCATTGCATAGATTAAACCAGCAGTGATATACCTGCACATACATAAGAGCCAAACGCTCAACGATTCCTAAACCAGTGTTTATCGCCACAGAATCCATTTCCTTTCGCAACATTTCACATCAAACGGGACATATTTACAATAACATCGTCCGCATTATTGCACCGTCAGACTGGATGTCGCAATGTCCGCAATCCTGCAACATGGTCGTGGCGTGACAGCGGAAGGGGTCCTTTATTCCTATACTGACTGCAGCAGCAGGACTATAATTGAGTGACGTGAATCGATACCAGTTTCAGACGAACTAATCGATTTTGTATAGTGGAATGGCAATTATCTAGCTTGCGATTAGTCTCCAACGTTTTACAATGAAGCCGAATATGCTATAAGAGGGTTGTTAAAAACTAAAACTTTAGGATGCTGCGTAGGCAAAGTTTATCGAAATTGGAGAAGGGAAGGAAGATCTCAAACCTTTTGTTCTGCATTAAATTGTTGCGTATTGGTGCAATCTGATGTAATGGTAGACACATCTCAAACTATAGTTAATCATTATTTCTCATTTGAAATATTATAAACCACGTATCGCGTCAAACGATTTTGTAACTAGTTAAAGATTTAAATAAGCAGTATGTATCACGCCAGCAATTGGAAAATGTAGATTGTTAGAAATTGTGCATGCTAAAAGAAGAAGTAGTATGAAGGAAACTTGGAAACTTATAAATTGTGCATTGGGAAGAATGGTTAAGGATATTGAAAACACAATCATAATTACAGGTTTTAACAAGGAGATACAGGTTATGCTAAGAGAATTCTGCGAAGAATTCTCATTGAAACGCTTCCGTTTATGTCACTGTATTAAACTTCATTGTGCCACCCCCATCTTGGCCACTGCTTCGACAAAGGTTATCTCTGACCTTTTACGTGAGAAGCTATGTGAGTGAACGTGTATGTCATATGGCAATGTTCTCATAGGTCTTCTGTTTGCCAATATGCCGGTTCATTAAGTCGTCGTTGGAGGATTGTGTTTTTCCCATAAAATTAAAGGTTGAAGCCCCTGTATAAAGCTGGTGCTAGGAATCAAGTTTCTAATTATAGATCAATTTCTATTTCACTCTGCTTGGGCACACGACAAAAAGTAATAATAAACCACCAGAAAACTAATATGAGGGCTGATCAAATTCCATATGTGGTCTATCATGAACATCAATTCAATATGTTATTTGCTTCTTGAATTCATTATTAACTACGGTATAACCATTTATGGAAATGCGTCTGAATCTCATGAACAAATTGTGCTCAGTGCAACGACTAACCTTAAGAAATATGTTGACAACGCGGACACCTGGTACCAACTGGAATACGGAACTGGGGATCCTTTCGTGAAGTGCCTTTATCGGTACAGAATGCTCTTGAGCCATTATTTCAATATTCAAAAGCTTCCTAAGATAGATCATACTCACTTTACAAGACCCGTTTGTGTGGGTGATTTATTTGTTCCTAAAATATGATTGGATGTGATTGCGCCTAGAATTTATAATAGCTTGCCTCAAAAATGAAGTATTCTAACAACTGTTTCGTTTATTTTAGCAAAGGGCATTAGGGGACGGGTATCGTCCTTTATAACGACAGTCAGGCTGCTCTTAAGGCTCTTAATAATAATAGGATCGTTTCGGGCTTAGTACTTCAGTGTCACAATGCCCTAGAAGCGGTCGCTATCGATAATGCCCTGACACTCAAGTGGGTTAAAGGCCATAAAGGAAACCTAGGTAATGAGGCTGCTGATAGGCTGGCGGGGCGGGACTCGCGCTCCCACTTTGTGGGGCCGGAACCAGCTCTTCCAATTTCGTCGGCTACACTCAATACCATGATAACGCAATGGACGGCCACTCTTCATGAGAATAGATGGAAATCCATAACCACCTGCCGTCAAGCGCGTGAGGTCATCCCCAGGCCGTCACCGAAGACAGCAAAATACTGCCTCTGCTTTTGTGCAGTAACTTACGTCAACTTGTGGGGCTTTTGACCGGCTACTGCAAGGTAAACAAACACATGCGCTGCATGGGTTTGCCCACTGTGTCGGGCATGCTACCAAGAAGACGACGGGCCGCAACTCATTTTATGTGATTGCCCAGCGCTTGTCCAACTTAGAGGTTCCATACTGGGGGAGTACTGGCCCAGTATGGCCGATTTTGGTGGCGCCTTGCCTGCTGCTCTGATCGAGCGCACGCTCAGTTTGGGCTGGCTCGAGTAGGCTGTGGGCGAGCGACGCCACCTAGGGGAGGTAGCACAATGGGTCCGGTAAGAGTGGCCTAAGTGCATGTGTTCATCACCTTCCCCGACCTAAAATCCAGAATCCAGAACTGTTTCGTCATTTAAAAGAGAACTTAGAAAACATTTTTTTAGAGTTTAAAAATTGAATCCAACAATATCCTTTAACATTTCGTCTAATCTTTAATAATATTCATATTTTTTTAATTTTAAACTAATAGTTTTCTTGATGTATGTACATTTGCAATTCTCTGAAATTAATAATTCACCCTCAAGCAACTATTTGTTTGATGGAATTTTATATTGTTTATCATACTAATTGTGCATAATCACCACATATTGCAACATATCTGTATATACTTTTGACAATCTGTTAGTCTTTGTCAATTTAACTTTGACTATTATCTGAAATTCATTGGTTAACTTGTGTGATGTTATTTATTAATTTAATTTTGAGTGTAATCCTTTATGGTATTACTTATTATGGTTAATTAAGTATCTTTGATCCTTCAATCGTATTATGACGCCTATACTTTCACTGTGTTTCTCTTATTGTATATTTGTAAATACATGTATTACTGGTTGCATTATAAATTAATAATATACTCTGATTTTGGAATTCCTCAAAATATTTTTTGTTGTCAGTACATTTTATTAAATCCTAGGTATGCCCAAAATGTCAAGAATGGAACTCTAATAGCACCATTTCTGATGTATAATAGGAACAACGATAAATACTTGCATTGTTTCTTCGAGCTGTATTGCTTCGGTGTGATATACGAGTCTTATTAAAGTCATTAGATCTTTCGGTTGGGGTGATAAATTGCGTCGTTCGATGTCTAATACTATCGAGAAACTTATTTTCATTCGTAGTGTTTCTTAAATTATCTCAATTACGAATAGAAGAGGATCTGCTGTTTATCAACTTTTGTAATCTTGAATAAAAAGTATTAACTTAGAATTACATTAAATGTCAGTCTATAATATAGAATTCGCAATTATTAGTTCAGAAAAATTAAAAAATTATATTTTACTTTTGTGTTCCAGAGAAAGTTAAAAAAACTGCAAACCTCTTATGCTGAAAATTAGCAAATTGTTATATTTGTAAAGCAGTTTTTGCGTACTTTACTACGTAATTTTCTTCTTTTTTTATCTGTAGAATGCATCCATAAATGTTGCTTGGTAAATTTTAATCGAAGAAGCAATTTATTCATCCTAATTCAATATTTACTTGTTTTGAATACATCGTGCTATGTAGTGAATAAGAGAGTCTCCAATATATCTCCCAGTTCTTTTGGAGTACATAATCAAATACTAATTAGATACAGTATGCCGTAATCATCAAAGTAATTAAACTGTAATTATAATTACACGCATCACAAGCTAGTAGGTACAAACAATCTCGCTGTAATTGTGATCAATGTCCGGTACCTTGTTGCGTTTTTTTTTTCCTTGGCGTATGACCACAACAGACAGGCGACATTATTAAATTATTACCGCACCGAGCTCCTACCGTGCAGAAACTGCGCACCCTCTTTCTCATACTCATTAGGCTTCCTGTTTGGCGTTCTTTCCACCTCAGAGGGTGAGCACAAAGGAAACTTGGTACGCTGGTGTTACGATTCTTAATGTGCGATGCTCATAAGGAACGGAAATTATATGCTGCCCGCGTTTGGGACATCGCAATCGTAAATTTTTGACCCCACCGCGAAATGAGAATAGTTAGCTTCAATTTATTCATGTTTTGTCGTCGCCACAATAAATAATAGTAAAAAACTTTCGTTAAGGCGTGATATATGTATAGTTTACATAAGGTATATACAAAGTTAATTCCATTTTGCTATATTGTTTATCAAATTATACTGTAAAGAAGACGGTTTTCATAAAAGACAAATTTTCTAAGCTTTGGTAAAATGTGTTATAATAATATGCACTCAATATATGATTACCTGTTATAACCTAAATAAGTGAGCGATCGGTCCTTAAGTTATTTGTATTTTTTACACTTTTGCTTAAAAAAGGGTAGAGTTAAATAATTGTAACTTGTTATAATATCGTAAAATGTTAATGTTTTCGATAATGTTTGTATGTGTCAGTTTTAGTTAGTAATTTTAAGCGCTAAATAATTTCTTTCGCATGTTGCTTTTCAACTTTTTGTTTGAACATTTGCAGTACCTTGATAACGAGCAACTGAAAGAAGAACTAGAATATTATGCAGCACTCATTAGAAAATGTGTGCTTCTAATTGTGAAGATCGCGCTGGGATAGTAAAAATCTGTCTGTAACTACTGCAGTCGATGTGTTCGTTTAGAAAAGGCTAAGATCGCAATAATTCAGTATTCCTACACTTCTCATAAGTTGTGTGATCCAAGCTTGCAGCCTCTTCACCTGCATTAATTGTGTAATATGTAAAGACAGCAAAACGTTCGAAATTTTTACAATATGCTTTATTGGGAAATCCAAATTGTATCCTACGTACCCATTCTACAAAGATAGTCCTACAGAATGGATGTTCCATCTTTAAAGCAAGTGCAGAATGACGTATGTTGACCTAATAATTGTGTCACTATTTCAAAAAAAGAAAGTAAGAAAAAAGTTCACATGATGATTTGTGTTGGGCAAGTAAAAATAATATATTTTTTCAATTAGATTGAATGTCATAAAATGGTACAGTAGTGAAACGAGAATATCAAAATTTGGTTGTTTTGGGGGTCTCAAAAATGAGGAGGAGAATGTGGTATAATTTATTGATACAGAGTTTGCACGAAGCAGATCACTTAAGCGAAACCTTACTTGCATTGACAGAAATTTGAGAAGGATTTGTGGAGTCGGTTTGCTTTTTCTAGTGATTGGAAAATTCCAATCGCGAATCCAAATTTTGCACTTGGTAATTAGTAGGGCTGAGGAGAAAAAGTATCTGAACAAAGCGAGCCTGAGCGTCGTAACCGGAAGGAACCAATATAATTTTTCTAAAAAGTTTTATAAAACAAAAAAGTTTATTTACAATTTAACATTATCATTTTATACAATATGTAAAATTTTTTGGAAATGTTCTTGAAAAAGATTATATAGCAATAATAATCGAAATGTCGTATATCTGAAGTGTTATCAATAATATTATTAAAAGACCTAAAAACAAAAAAACAAATATCAAAATTTCAAAAAAAAAGATATAAAAGCCATTGATTAGATTACGAGACTTAAGCTCACATCGTTCATGTATTTTTCTCAACAAACATCAAAATACTTACTGCTCAAGAACAGAAGATTTTAAACATGCCTTTTTTTCTTGCCCATGCAGGTTCGCATCGTTAGGATACTTTTTTTCTCCAGCTGTACATGCAGTTGGCTTGATATCTGCCAGCCCCTTCTGTTGATGGCAAACGAGCCAGGTTAATCTTTCTTGCCGTGTTCAGCAAGAGTTGACACCCCAAGAGAGCCAGGACGCCCCTGTAGCTCTGACAATGAACTTGTGGCTGGTATCTGATAGCAATAAAAAAGAAACTATGGGTAAGTGCACCAGATTGTGAAGAACACTCCAATTTGGTTATATCCTATTCAAGAAAATCTCAATTAGTATAAAACCCACTAAGTGCGCACAAACGAAGCTTAAATTTAGAATTGCAATTCTCCCTGATCGAATGAAGTGGTGGAAAACGTCGATGGTCAAACTCAACCCATTAAGAAGTACTGCTTACCAATATAAGTACGTTTCCTGAGGCCGCAATTTTGCCTCTCTGACCCTTAATTGACAGTAGAAATGGAAAGGGGCGCAAAGGCCAGAAGAGGGTCACTTATTCATTGTTCGTCTATTTGCATCGCTTCCGGTTAAGCAAATACTATCCACGTAATGTCCTTACATCATCCTTCAATATTTTCGAAACGTCAGTGATTTTACATAAAGTTTCAGGTGAAATTCAGTTAAAATTACTTTTTAATGTTCAGTTTAATCAAATATAATCGTCATGGAAAGTATTTAAATCCATTTCACTCAAAATTCAATTCTTATATTTTTTTTGTGCCGACAGTAAAGCTCAATGTTGCATCGCTGTCAGTTGTCTGTGACAAACACCAAAATGCATAATAACAAGTTGCTGGATGGTTGACCGTTCCAATAGAAACTCCTCCCTAGGCTGCCCGGTGTATCTTTGACACTAACATCTATCGGGTTACAATAATATGATGCAATATACTTTTTGTTTTTTCACAAATAATGGTAGAACTATTAAGTCTACATGCTTCGTTCTGTACTTAAGTTGAAACCAAATAAATTTATCACAAATTAATTTTATATCACTTTTCCTATAGGATGAGCAGTTTTCCTGTTATTTGTCTAGAAACTGGAGCAAAACTAAAAATTGTTTACTTAGAACTATTAGATTACTGATCAGAAAACTGCCAATTTGTTGCAAAGCTAATCTTCTGAAAGAACAGGTTAATTTTGCAATTTTTCACGTATTATGGAGTTAATACGAGACTTGACCCAATTGAAGTTGCAAAGTTGGATTACCAATAAATCGAAAAATTAACTCTTCATGACTTGCTGTGTTAGTATTTAATATGAATACTAGATAGTAGTAGAATAACATAGTCATTCAATATGACCAGGTAAGTTTCGAATTTTCATACGTAATAACATCAGAGAAGCAACTGATGCACTAGATAATAAAAACATTTACGTGCGATTTATTTCCATACGCTAAAGAAAAGCAGTTCTTATAAAAGCTTCTATCTGCTTTCCTAAACAACGTTATGGATTTGACTCGTTATATAATAAAATTTGCATACAAGATCATCAAACTACAATCACATCTCACAATCTACAAGAACTGCAGATGCATCTTGTAAGAATAATCGAGATTAAACTATGCATCCTAAATAAAGGAAAAAAAGTAGATCAGGGAGGATACGGCGCCCAATTACATAATACGAGCAAACTTGCGGAACACCCGGCCGGTAATCTTACCACCAAACCTAAGTGTACCACCTCTCACTCTACTGAGCGACTCCTACGACCGACAAATGCACACGAGTTCGTTCACCCTATTGCAGCCAGCATCGACAATGCGGCGCGTATATAAAAAATGGTCTGTGTGGTAAAAGTGAACGTCATTGAATTTGAATGAGTAATGATTAATGTTTAAATAAATATATTCGCGGCTAACGCCGCTGACCTGCCATGAACCTCACTACTCAATGCACCAGGATAACGACTCCGGTTATTATCGAATACAAGGACATCTAATTTTACATGCAACGCCTCCTGACTACTTTAAGCTGCATCAGCTTACGCATATACCATGCTAACTATTAGCTATTCTGAGTGTTTAGCGTACTTCTATCTATATTTTCAAGGAAACCTTGCTGTAAACTGTTTTTTAATAATTTAATAGCGAAACGTAATGGAAATTTTACACGATATGGTGTGAAGAATATAATACGGTGATATTATCAACTGTTATCGGAATCTTGTTGGAAAGAAAAATTGTTGTCGTTTATTATTGTTAATACTTTATCTGTACTAGGCGGGAAAACAAACTCTGAAATAACTAAAGACTATACTTTGAGTGGAAGCTTTATAAATACAGAATTACGATACGGTTGTTTTTCTTGTATCCTTCTGATCTTTATTAATTGTCGTCTATGTGGTCATATCAGCATTGTCTTTGCCAAATATATTTTTACAAACAACTACGAGAGTGGAAAATGGGAATTCGCCAAATTTTTTTTTAAACCTTGACAGAAATGGTAAAGCACGCGAAGGTTTGTAGAACTGACTAGCATAGTCCTTACAAAAATGTTCTGTCATGAATATTAATATCTAATAAAATGCACATTCTGACGCACCTCGACTTTGTATCCAAGCGTGTCATACCAATTTCAAGGGTTCCACAAGGAAGTAATTTAGGACCATTATTGTTTTTAATTTATATAAATGATCTGTGTGCACAGTAAAGTTACCCTAAATTGCTGTTTGCTGATGATATGAAACTGCATTTCACTGTTGTAGCTTCAAAAGATTGCGAGTACCTCCAAAGTCAACTTTTGCAATTATAGTATATTAACAATAAATTATTACTGAAGATTAATAACTGCACAGTTGCCACCTTTACCAGTAAAACTTGTCCTATGTTACATATCTACCGATTGGTTGGATTCAATTTAACCAGAGCCCATGCGATGGAGGATTTTGGAATCATTTTTGTTGCGAGATTGTCTATTAATGAGCATATATCCCTTTTAAAAATGCTAGACTCCATTATACGTACTACAAGGCAATTGCCCTTAATTCCCCCTATATTATCTCTTTACTTGGCCTTCGTCCGCTCTAGGGTTGAGTATGCTTCCTTGATTTGGGCACCTAGATATGTATAAACAACATAGCTACTTACTGAAGCAAGAAAGCGATAATATTTATTCACCACAGAGCTTCAGACATAGATCTTTGTTGGATATGTTGATATTCTTGATTTTTTACGTAAACAATGTGCGAGTTAAAATTAATTAATATACTGCAAAATCATCTTGACGTCCCAGAAATACTAGCTCAAATTAGTTTTCTAGCTCCGCACCTTACATCCAGACATACGAGACTCTTCTACTGTGCTGGGTCTAGAACGAGTTTATTTTTGTATGCTTCAATACACAAAATGTGCAAAAACGTTGACTCCATATTAGAGGAATCAGAAATACACATATTAACTTAAAACAGAACTGGAGAATTCGAAATATTCCTCTTTGGACTAGAGTACATGGACGAGTAAAATTCTTTAAAGATTTTGTTCTTCAACATCAGTTCATATCTTAAATCGGGAAGGCTTTTTTTTTAAGTAACCTACTTTTGTATACTAGAAGATACCACTAACGCCATGGTAAATTCAAATCACCAAGTTATTTATTTCAGAGTTGTCCAAAATGTCAGTTAATTACTTATTGCAGGAACAAAAGAGTTGCGTACATTGCAGTCACTCAAATATTCACTTGATAAGCGAGTTAAACGTAGATCTCCTAAGTTTTCATTCCGCTTTTGCAATTGGAAATAGAAACACATGCATAAGGGCATACGTGTACATGTACATACATCAAAGCAAACAGTTTTATTACCCAATTTCCTCATAGGTGCTGGTTTGCCATATCAAATTGCCAGTAATACAGTTTCAATATACGAAACGCGATGTGAAGAACTCGTAAAAATAACCTTGTACCACATAATTTATCATTAATGGCATATCAAATGTTTCTGGTGAAGCATGTGGTGACTGGTTTTACAACGTCCAGTTGTTTCGTCTAGCGCAATAATATCATGTTCCGTTTTATTGCGGCAATTAAAATTTCTATATGATATAGACGTTTTAATTATTCTATATGCTGGAATTGTTAAATGCAATTCGTTACTATTAATAGGTTTTCTGCCACTAAAAACTGCTCAGGTTCGAAATGAGAGGGCTGAACATAGACGATCCATCCATGTTTTACACAGGAAGAGGTATGAGATATTGGTTATGACTAACAAAACTATAGCTAGTCACATCACTAATTAAAGAATGACATTATATTATATAATTCTCGCAATTATAAAATCTCCAAAAATTTAAATCATCCCAGGAAAATTAATTATGGAATATTAGGTCAACTTTCAAAAGAAACTTGTAACCGTTCCTATTATTTTTATGTGAGTGAAAATACTGGATGCATAACCTATATATTTCCAACCACGTTCATTGATTACAATTGCTTGTTGAATGCTAAACCAGTTCCTTTTTTTTCTTAATCACTCAACTTATCACCATATACAACATCGGGCTTTTACTTAGCGCGCTTAAAACCGTACGTACATCAAGAACGAGACATTTTTCAATAAAGGTTTACACCTTAGAAAGCCATTAATATTTATCTGATGTAAATGCAATTAGCGACATGCCTTCTGCTTATTCATTGCATTCGACAAATAAGGCGAGTGAAATCTCCGCGGTCCGTTCTAGTTCTGATAGACATCGGTTACGGCGAAAAGAGTTCGCAACCCATACACGTTAAACTATCGTTTCGTATGCTAATGTAACGTAGATAATTCTTGATAATATTAACCCACTTTGTGTAAACGCAACATTGTGTCGGTTCTATGAACGTGGAAGAATGCATTCGCAAAGATACGGTGACTATTTAATGCTTTATCACTTCCTCTGTCGCTGCGTTTCAATGATTTAAATTTATGACTTCTTTTCGAAGGAGGCTATATGAAAAATGGATAATTATAGTTCGAGCCATTACAGCATGTGCTAGTAAAATTAAAAACGCATTTATTATTACACCTAAACATTACCATTCGATGTGTTAAGTAATTTAATGAGGATTTTCATCACATTTAATAGCGGTGGCTTACCTGATGTAATCTGTAATTGTTAAGCTTATATAATAAGGTAATACTTAAAATGTCTTTAAAGAATGAAAATAAGCCCGTCAACTTATCTACCTTAATAGACTTCAATAATTTTCTGTGAAGGTTGATTTTGCAACGATTGAAGGGTAAAGAAATCTTGAATGCAATAAACTTAAAACTTAATTGTACATACAGTAAGCGCATCTTATTGTCAGTTAAATTTTTGAGAACGTTTTATTATTATAGTTTCATTTAAAGCTAAATGCGTGAAGTTAAAGAAAGTAACACGCAATGTGGCTAATAACACTGGGCAACAAATTTTCGAAAAGTTCATGCTTCCAAGCCGAAAATAGTCATTTCTTAATGAATTCAATGTGCTGAACACGAAAATGACTAAGAAAAAGCTGAATTGGCTACGGGGTTTCTGTAATATGTACGCATATTTCAGAAAAAGTGTACTTATGTCAATATTATAATACATGGTAAGAAAACATTAGTCTGCTTCTGGCTTTCGACTTCTTTTGGCCTGCCGTTTGTAGTGGACTTGTGGAGCATCTCTACTGATTGTCCAACAATAGTCAGCTAGCATTGACGTAGACCATTTGCCTTGGTACTGTTGCTCCATGGTGGCAATGTCCTGATGAAAGCGTTCGCCGTGCTCATCACTGACCTGCCCGCAGTTATCAGGGAAGAAATCTAAGTGGGAATTAAGAAAGTGGATCTTTAAGGACATATTGCAGCCGAATTCATGAAACAAAGCCAACATATCCTCAACCAGACACTTGTAATTTTCTAAATTGCATTACATTATGCAATAGCATCTATACAATGGACAAAACGTCAATATCTCTGGAACGTGAGCCAATCAACTTTTTTCAATGTGATATTCGTGTTCAGCACGTTGAATTCATTCAGGATTGGGTACTTTCACCTAAGAAGCAATTTCACTGTTGACCAGTGTAATCTTTCCATAGAAATCTTCATCAACTTAATGAAAACGCATTCCGAACACATGTCAGTCGCGGCTTTACCCACCCTTATGAAATGGTATCTCAGAGGGCAATGTCCGGTAAGCAGGCCAGTAAGTACCGTTAGTTCCAGTTTGCTGAGTTTGAATAGGTTTAGTTTTGTTAGTATTTAGTTTGACCAATCTTTTAGCTGTGAGTTGTCTGGAGCTTCATCTCCAGAAGGATATCCCTTTCTTACGCTTCCATTGTTGGAGCCCATCTCTAGTTTTGGAAATATCCATAACGGATTCTGCCACATGGAGTTAACTACTGGCCTCTCGTTTGGCCAGTTGATCAGTCATTTCGTTACCTTTAATGCCCGAATATCTTGGCACCCATATGTGACTTTGTTTGTTATAGCCAACCGCACAATATTATTAAAGCACTCCCATGACTACCCACGACTGCCTAAACTTAAAGCTATTTGTTTTTAGAGCGCTCAGCGTTGGATGATTTCATCTTTTCCTTAAGGTTTTCTTGGGCACAAACATCTTTGGCCAATATTTCTGCCTGAAAGATGGTTAGGGTATGCCCAAAAGCTATTGAGAGACGGCAGTTCGGCTAAATAAATCCGACTCCCACCCCTTGTTTTATCTGAAATCCGAATCTAGGGACTCTCCTTCAAATTTTGACTACCCTACGCCCCATTGTTCTCGACTTGGAATCAGTACTATGAATGCTTACCTAAAGCTTAGTTTAATGGGCATAATGTCCGTTTGGCAGTTCTAACGATCTTACCTCTGATTTGAGGTCGCGCAACACTGCGAGTCCTATAAGGTCGCCACCTTAAAAGTTGTGTGTCAACTTTAGCCTGTAACCACTGAGGACCGCCATCCTGTTAGCTTGCAGGTGAAGGCGTGTGATACTTAGTATCATTTCCATAGCTGATGTTGGGCAGGTGTTCATTGTGCATGTAATTCCCTCTGTAATTTCTGCAGTTTAGCCTGTGCTATTTTTATTTTTACTTTTGGCTATACTATGGAAGCGTAGGTGACCATGGGTCTTATAACAGCTTGATCTAGCCAGTATATAATTTTTGGCTGTAACCCCAGCTTTTCCCAAACAGCTTCTATGGATGATTCTGTCTAATTGTTTGTTCCAATTCAGTCCCTGATCAAATATTTGACTTCGCTGGAGGATTCTAATTAGCAACTTTTCAGGAATACTTTATCCAAAAATAGTGTCTATGTGTTTGTAAATGGTACAACTGTAGTTTTATTAGCGTTTGCTTATAGCTTTTTGCTGCTGATGGTCCCTTCCAGAATATTAAACAGATCACGTAGGGTCGTTTCAGTAGATTTACCTGTTTGGTAAGCATACTGGTGGCAATAGAATGGCATTCGTACGAGATGCACATTTCGAATATGATTCTCTAAGATCTTATCAATTGCCTTCAGCAAAAAAGACGATTTAAACTGATTGGTCAGTAGAAGTTTGGTTCATTTGAAGGCTTGCAACCAGTTTTTGGGATAAACACTATCTTGACGCCCCTCCACATTTGTGGGATATAGCCATGGGCGTAACTGGTCCTAAACAGCTGTAGAACAATACTAAAGCTGTTTAGGACCAGGAGATAGTATATCCAGCCATTTCTGTAGAAGGGCAAGGAATGTACCATCCTCTCCAGGTAATTTGTAGGACCTGAAGGTTAGTTGCCCATTTCACCCTTTTAAGGGTGAAGATAGTGCTCAACATACTTTTCTGCCGACTATGGTGATCGGGTAAATAGGCCGATAATTGTCACTAACAGCTGTATCACCCTTCTTTTGGATATTTCGTTTATAATATTACAGGAAAATTACGAAGAGTCAGCAAGAATTGCAAAATACAAAATTAAGTACGTGTATTATTTGATATCATGAATTTTATATAAAAATATAATTGACTTTAAACAAAATTGATAAGTATCTTAACTCCTCCTTTCCAATGATTTAGGATTCATCTAATTTCGTATTTAGCAATTCTTGCCTACTCCTTGTTAGTTAGCAGATGTAGTAAGAAAAATTTAAATTCTACAACGTTTTAACCGTGAACAAGGAATTGTAGAAGTCAATTTTTCTAATTGTAAAAGTTGTTTCATTTCACGATAACCGATATGCAAATTTTATAAATTATAGCAGCGGATTCTGAGAGAACTATTAGTTGGAGTTATATAAGCACTACGTTTTTTTTTTTTTTTTTACTGTGTGCTTAGAAATAATATTTGTACATTTCGAATGGGGTTTTTAATTTTTATGCTGTGAATAGGTATAAATATCTCATTAAAACATTCATATGGAAACTGAATATGTACGATTTTAATTTAAGAGTTAATATGTTTAATTTATACCGTTGGATTTAATCATTAGGAGTCGTCTGCTAAAACGACATCCAAATTTACGGTACGTGCTTGTATCCGAATATATGTCTTGGGCAAGTGAAGAAGAATACGAACGCATACGTTAATTTTTACATCAATAATTACTATATTATTTACCCGTTAATATTTACCACAAACACAGTGTGTAGGTCACAACCTCGTACTTCGTAATTTTCTACGATTTTCGAAGCTTCAAGTATGGTGTTCGATGTTGGATATTATAATAATTCATACCCTTTACACTTTCCTAGCTCATTATATATTGCTTCCTAATATACGTGTGCATACTAAAAGATAACAGGGCTTGGCAGTCTTATATCTCGTCTAATTTGACGTGATTCGTTCCTAATAGTCCCTAACAGCACTAAGAATATGTACAACAAGAGCATAAATATGCTTTTTACGATATTAAATGGGCGCATATATAACTTCTTTTCGACAACTGATATACTAAATTGGTATTTATGTATAATACTGACACAGAACTACATATATTATAAGTACGTGCATTGAATCTATGAGTCGTATGTAGGCACTCGTTATGAAAACTGGTTAATGTTACCACACATTGTTCTCAACATGCCATAAAAATAAACTACATGTAATGATGTAGAGTACTAGGAATGTAATAGTTTTATAGGAAACTAAATTTATTTTACGTGGACGCTATTTGTACATCGGAAATGCTGTAAGCGATTTCGATTAACTGCTTCTCCCACTAAGCTCCGGAAAGCAATATCAATTCAATAACCTAATGATGCAAAAGTTGATGTCGTCGGTTTAGACGTACTGTGTACTCCATAAAGAATTTGAGACAATAATGGTATGAAATTTACTAACAATCAACTTTCAAACATGGCCTTGCAGTTATGTCCAAATTTTATTTTTATTATTAGTAACAAACAGTAATTTAGAATTTATTATGCATGAGAGTGTTAGTGTTTGAAAATTGCTGTTTAGATTCTGATGAACGCAAAAGTTTGATTTTGGAACTCATTTCTGATTAGAAACTACCTTCAATAGAATAAGACTTCATTTTTTTCAAGATATAATACGTAATCCATTTCAGAACAGATTGGCACAACGAGTAATATAGAAATCATATTGTGAACTTGTAATAAACAGCAGTACGACTAAACAATACATGTGTAACCATTATTGGTTCGTGGGCACAATAAATAAGCAGGTTAATCGACCCCATTAAATTTAATTATCCTGAATTTACTAAAAAAATATGATGGATGCAAGCTCTTTGATGTATATGTACATACTTGGGATAACCGAGTTTCTTAAAGCACTTCGGGCAATTTATAGATCAGAAAACGCATTCATTATCACTTTAATTTATTAAACTTTTCCTTAATTGAATGCTTCCGGTCCAGCATTTTCTCGACAAGAGGTTAAATTAGTTCTCGAAATTATTATATTAATTGCAATAAACTAATAAAATAAAGGAATTAGATTACATTGTTGTTCAAATACGGAAAATATCAAAGAAACCTCAACTCACCAATGCCCATATGATTTCAAAGCAATCATATATTTTGCCTCGTTTCTAAGGAGATAAATTCATTCAAGTCCAAAACAACTGAAGGAATCGAATTCTTTTTATTTATACAATTAAAGTCGTAGTAAAAATATCTAGAACCAGACAAAAAAATTGCTGTTTAAAAAACGTGGAATTGTTTTTGGCAATATTCATTTTGTCTTAAAACATGATTCGTTTTTGAAAAATCCTCCAGGAACACCTTTTGTTTAATTTTTTATGATAAAACACAAAAATATTCATTGATTTTTGAGAAAAAGTAACATAAAAATCACGGCATTCCAAAGGTCGACATCGGGAAATGATTTAGCCATTTACCTTTCTAAATACATTTTCTGAAAGAGATAATGTTATAGATTATTCAGAAAACTCTTCCGAAACAAAAAGTCTCTAATTTCGAGACGATTAAATAAGTACTGTTTAAGTTATTACAGGAAAAACAGAAGCTACCGAAAAGGTATTGTCGGAAGTATCTTAGAATTTCGACTATTACCGGTTGTCCCCGATTAGAACATCATTCCACTTAGAGCTGACTCAAACTGGTATACAAACGGCCCTAAAACAGATTATGGCGTTGGAGCTGTAGGTATATATGGAAAGAAGCTCAGAAAGACGCTTTCGATAAACTTCAACAAGGAGACGATTCCAGGCTGAAGTTGCTGCCAGTTATCACTGTGTTAGGGAAGTAGAAAGATTGCTAGGCAACACTTAATCAGTTTCGCAAGTGTTGACTCTAAGCTAGTTTGGGACGTCCGCGTCCTAAATAAAGTGGGCACCCAAAGGAAATTAACATTGGCCTGGGTTGATAGATGACGCTACGGATTCTGCCAAGAGGAGGAAGAAACCCTGGCTCATGTGCTGTGCCACTCTGAAGGTCTGGCGGGGACAAGATTTCTGGTACTGGCCGTAGAAAACCCCGCAGCTAATTACAACATAAAAGAACCCCTCCCAAAGATAATAAGTCTAATTAAGAAGGCAAATTTAGAGATAGCCTTTTGTACAGGAACCAAGTTGTGTTGAGGGCATCTGGATTAGACTATTGCCTCGATAGTCCTTGAAAAATCTGATACCTCAAGGTATCGGATTTTCTACAGTAAATCAAATTTATTCTCTTCTTGTATCGTACGTCAAAATCATAAATAAGGTGTTCTGCAAGCAAAATGAGGAGTATCAAAAGTTTTGTGTTTCTTTTCCCTGAGAATTGACGTTGCCAACTGTTCTCTGTTCAGACTTGGTACCTTTTTTTAAGATTATCCGCCCGATAAACTCGCTTGCGTTCTGCCGACAATTGAAAATGTGTTACTCGTAGTTTCCACACATTTGTGTTCAAAATTTGCGATGCAAATTCTTATTGCTAGTCTTGATTAATTGCAACTTGTAATTAATAAAGAAATAGTATTTCATATCTTCTTTTATAATTATTTTACATTTTTGAAATTTTACAATAAATATTTATGCACATTCTTGATGTATCTTTTTCATATTGATATATGGCGTCCACCTGTACATAAATCAATTTATCTTTAATTTTAATCTTTTTTATTTAATTGATTTTCTATTTGTGGTTTCCTTCTAAAATCACAATCTCTGCTTCTGAAACATTTTTTCCGTTCTTTTTTGAATTAAGTTTCAATGTGACAATCAAATTTTCATGAAGTAACTTCTAATTACTAATGTTTCTTAATCTACGCATTTGTGAATTGGTAGTCTAAATTGGAAATTCTATGGCGATATTAAATGGCATATGCTCTTACACCGCATTATCCATCCACGACAGTTCTTTTGAAGTCTGATAGTGTAATAATATTGAAATATAGGAGTTTTTACGAATAGAACTTACCCTCATTCACTTAGTGTTCTACACGCGGCTAATAGCCCAGACAGTCGTAAAACGCGATCGTAAACAAATTAGCGACTTCTACCAACTGTCGCAATTTTTGCTTTCTGAAGTTGACAGTATTATGGCAGCGGCGCTTTTTTTTCCTTATACAACTTGCAAAACAGATAAACGCGCGAGTATATACATTAAGAAGTAAAAAAAAAATGGGTCAAACCGAGGCGTGCTCTCTCGCTCGCAGTTGCAGTTATTCATTGTGTCATAATAACATCAGTGTCTGGCTCGTTGTTGCTAAAAATGGCGAAGAGTTGGTTGTAGTGTGAGGTCGACGGCCTGAGATGTGTGTCGGTGCATTGCAGTGGTGCTGGGTGCGACAGTGCACTTCGCACACGCCCTGAAAACTATTGAATCTCACCTTACCAGCGCAAATTAACATAATATTGCTACGTTTAAACGTTTAACGAACCTAAAATTTCCATATTTCAAGCGTTTTATACGCGAACTTCGATCAACGTCGATAAAACAACGCTTTCGAAAGCCGACGACAACAATGTGACTAAACTATGATTTGTTTTGTTTAGATTTTTGGCGAAATTGTTGTTTTCCATAATTAGGTACTTTGAATTTATTTTATATGATCAACTCAATCTATGGCATCTTTTTTTTTTACTTAGCAATACACGCGCTTTGTCTCGAAATCGAATAGTATTCTTAATTATATTTGTGACTGTGAAAGAAGAAACTAGACTTATTTGAATGTTTAGAAATTAATAGATATAGTAAGTTAGGTTTAGCGCTTAATGAACAAAAGGATTTTAATTATTGCCCACTCCTAGGTTTAAAAGTATAAATAGTGTGTCATTTTATATTCTGTTTAGTTAATTTCATCCACATGATGAAGCCACTGTGTGGTGAAACAATATTGTTGTGGACTACATATTTCAATACATTTTTTACTCCTTTAACGTTTTTGTTTTATTTACGATTTTAAGAAATCTGTATTGGTTAGATAAGAAAAAAATGGAGAAATGGTTCGTTTAGAAATATTCGAATGCCTGTCTCAACAAAAATAAAATTTATTGGTTTGAAGTTACTCTATTCGGAATAATTAAATTGTATAAGTGGTCACTACAACTGGGGCCAAGAGAAATAAGGATACTGTTAAATTTTGGTGTGAAACGCATAAAACTAATTTTTTCTTAACCGACTAAGAAGTTTTTACACATTCACGACAATAAATAAAAACAGTGATATTTAATTTTGGCAGAAAAAAGTCTGTGTTGCTGTTTCAAACAATTAATTAAATAATGACGTCACACACTATATAAGTGGGCCACGTAAAACACGGTTAAAAAGTTACCTGATTATAGAAAATAGTTGCCCAACCTTTAGTCAAAACTTTTTTTTCAAGGATAATTTCAAATAATTTCAAGGATCCATCTTTGACTTTTCTTACTTTTTATATCACAAATAATGTTAGGATATGTAATACCTTAAAAGTTCTGTCCTTTATGAATATTTCAAATATACTAGTAATAAACGCAAAGATTCATTTCTATTATTTTCAGGATTGAAATACTTTCTAGCAGAAGAACAATTATTGTAAAAATTAACAGAGATTCGCAAAAATATAAAGCTAAAAAAATGTCAGTTAATTTCATCCACCTGATGAAGCCACTGTGTGGTGAAACAATATTGTAGTGGACTACTATTTCAATATATTTTTTACTCCTTAACATTCTTGTGTTTTATTTATGTTTTAAACAAAATGTACTAATAATTTTGATTTACCTAAACAAATTGATAGCAAGAAGTTGCATTCAAAAGAACGTGGTGTTAAATATGAAAAGTTTGGTTTGAAGAAGTTCGTAAGGTGATAAAACTAAAATCGAGTGTAATAGAAGTGCTTTTTGTGTGGCCTTTGTGTCTTATCCGGTGTTACTTATTTCTGCAACAGCCTATATATCTGGAAATGTGTTTTGTATATGATTTAGGTTCAAACAGCAAACAACTTTTGTTTAAAACTTTTTCCATATTATTACAAATGTTCCCATCATACAAGAGTAGCTTTAAAGTGCAGCACCCTGTATATTCCATAGCTATAAAAGAACTATACCGATATAAAGTGATATCACCTCTATTTCTTCCATTAAAGAACAAAAACTGAAAATGTTTAAATTTTCGAAGGGGTGTTTCACGCCTTAAAAGTCAATTTCCGTTGCATATTTAAATATTCCTACCAAGTTTAATGACGCAGTTATGTGCAAATTTAATAAATATCCTATAGATTCTATCTTTTGATTACCAGCCTCTATCTTTATAAAATATACTCGTTACTAGATGCAGTATGTTGCATTTTAAAATCTAATTATACAGGAAGAAATAAGATTTCATGGCATAAACACAAACATGCTCTCATGATGAACAAACAAGCAACCGTTTTAAAGAAAGTCGGACAAGCAAAAGCAATATCATATCCATTAAGCGAAGCTAGAGAGGAGTGCAGCATTTTTCCCTTGCCCCAGTTTAAACTAACGCGACTTTATACATCGTTAAATAATAAGAAACACTTTGTATTTATTAATCGCCGTAAAATATCGTAAGTGCATATTGAGCGGAACACTAAATATTATCAACACTTGCTATAATTAATTGATGCCTATTATCAATTTAAAAACACCAAACCAGAATAAAAGTGCGCTACAAGCGATACGCGATAAACAACGACAGAAAATAAACAGTTGAATTTACTTAACCTCTGACAGTTTTTATCAAGGATTTACTGGACAAACATCGCATTGTATCGCCAATTGCAATTACATACAATTAAGTAAATAATATCGTCCTTGTTATCTGTTACTGACCTGCGTAACATCATCACATCACCAGTTCACAACGGCGAAATATCTTATCATAGTGGCAGAAGATGGTCTATTATGAGTTGATGATAACTTCTCAAAAGCATTACATGCAAATTAAGGGATTAATCTATCTTATTAATAGATATTCCCGGCATATTTTGCACGTATAAGGCACAACTACCGCTGACAGTTTAATATCGTTTGGAAATAATTATCTTAGAATAGCATGGGCATCTCAGGAAGTGGCACTGAATAGTAATTTCAGCAGTTGAACCTCTAAAAGTCGTCTGAAACGCCACAATAAAAATCTTTTTATCGCTCAATAAAACCCGAAAGGAAAATAAATTCGTTTACCTCTGGAAGTTGAAATTAAATTATGTTTGGGCAGCAAAAAACCGCACGCCCCTAATTCAAATTCAGGTGGCGAACGATGTAGTAAGTGATAAAGTATTAATTGGTCATTGGTATTTATAAGTCTGCGGCCATTATCGATCGACTGTCAGACGCCTTCACGATGAAGAAAGAAAAATTGGCTGCAACTACTGTTTCGAAGCATTTCCATGAACTTTATTACAAAATTACTAATTTGTAATGATTAATTGTTGTGAAAATGTAAAAAGGAAACATCATAAGGACATAATCTCTTTAGCAATAGGATTTTTTTGTAATTATATAAGTACATTACGTCATAATATCTATAATAACTGACCATAGCTTATGTATGTACATATATGCTTTCTTATTGTTGAATTAGGAATTCTACATGCAAGTACACTATTGTGTATAATATATATTTGTACGTTCTGACTCATTTGACGTGTACAATTGGTTAATTTAATTCGCTCTGCTAGGCGTAGGTAGGGTATCATAGTACGGCAGGAAATGCGCGTTAATCTTATAATGTAAATTAATTCAGATTATACGATAGGCATCTGGTACATAATATAATATTAACCAGTTATTGGAATTACCACAGTGCATGATAGGTATGTCGTGAACTAATTCTGGCGTTATAATCTAACAACCGGCACGTCAACAACGTATTTGTTCCAAAGTAGCTGCTAAAACAAAAGCAATGAAATGCACGATCTGGAACTAATTTGCAATTTAAATATTGAACAATAATTGGATGTGGCATTTTTTTTTACCATGAGATGTAATGCATTGACATTCAAATTTGTTATATAATTCAGCCGTTTATATTAACCATGACCTTGTCATTTATTGTTCCTGTTTCGAAAATACATAGTGTTTACGTAATATTATTTTGCTCGCTAGCCAATTATAGAACTAAGTTATATCACATTTTATTAGAGTTTGTTATTCAAATTAAGAAGTAGATAAGGGCAAAGTTTCAACAGCTGTTATCGTAGCTCTAAGTGTAAATAGGTAGATATATTACACATAATATTGTATAATAATTAGTTAATGGGGGTGTCTTGGAGAACATTATATGTATCTGACTGGTAAATCAGAACAGAGGAGATAAACCGGCAAATCAAGTAGACGCAGGACTGAATTTAAATATATATATATAAAGGATATTTTGACCATAGAGTTTGAACTACATTTGAATTCCTTACAAAAAGTACCGAGCTGTATATAACCTTTTTCTAATTGGATGTTGCAAAAAAGCTAAAACAAACGACGACGCAGTGCTGAAATGAATATTACCGCACACCGTGCTGGAATGAGATATTACCGCACTAGTGGGACTCTTGCCGGAACGTAATGTAGGCGATTAATGTGCAAATTAGAAAACATACTGTAAAAAACGTGTGCCACAATGACTTGTAATGCTCGTACTTTGAATTCAAACCAGATGCATATATTCACTGCATATATTCACTGCAGAAGTATGTTCAGTGGATATACAAAAATATACAAAAAAGCTAATAGGGTCATTCATTTTTTTTTTCATTCATTCATAATGTTAGGGGGACACTTTTACTCCAGGCACTTGAGCTGGGTGCTCATTGTACCATCCCTATTAAATCTCGAGCAGCTTGGTGTTCTCTATAAAGCCCAGTATCTTGCCCAGTGGGAACTTGAGAACCTTCGAGGGCTCCAATAGAGCCTTCCCGAAATGTTCCTACCGGAGTGTTTTCAACTCCTCACATGTGCAGATTACATGTAAACTCGTTTCCTCCTGTAGCTTACATCTTCTGCACCACGGTTCGCTTACTCGGCCTGTGTTGCAAAGATGCTTCCTCAGGGGACAGTGTCCAGTTACCAACCCAGTAATGGTTTTAACTTCTTTCTTGCTGCGTCTAAGTAGGTTATCAGAGAACTTGGCATCCCCATCCCCTATTAGCGCTTTAGCTTGGAGTTGACCTTCTGTCGTCCTCCATTTGTTTGTACTTGCATTGTCCAGCCAGGTCCAGATCGCCCTTTTAGCAGAATCCCTTGTAATCCCACATACGGGCTCTGGACCTATGAAGTGGCTCTTGGAGCCCTCCTTGGCTAGTTCATCAGCTATTATGTTGCCTTTTATATCCTCGTGTCCCGGCACCCAAATCAACGACACCGTGTGATCCTGTGCCAGTGAGTTGAGGGATTGTTTGCAGTCTCTAACTAGTTTTGACCTAGTTACTGGGCTCGAGACTGCCCTGATAGCAGCCTGGCTATCAGTCAATATACTTATTTTCCTCCTCATGCAGACCCCCTTTGGAATCATTTCTGCGCAGGCTGCAAGGGCGAATACCTCTGCCTGGAAGACCGTCGCATGCTTCTCCAGGCTTATGGATACCCTTTGATGAGGGCTCGGTCCGCAAATACCGGCTCCTGTGCCCTGGCTGGATTTGGATCCGTCCGTAAACCAGTTACTGGGATCATTAGTAACCCCACGTGCCTGGTCTCTGCTTGGTATAGAGGTTTTCACCTTTTCAGTGAAGATAATTTCGGGTGCCATACTGTCCGTTGGCATTTGAAGCAATGGTCCGTCCAGTATCGTACCCGTAGTATCAGTGTGCCCTCCAACCTTAATGTTGGGATGCCACAAGTTGTTGGTTTTCAGTCTAAGGAGCGCATTCATTGCCTCCGCCTTCACGTAGAGCTCCAGTGGGGAGAGGCCCACGATGGCCTCCAGAGAAGCGGTCCCTGTGCTGTTATTTGCTAATAGGGTATTATAAAAGGTAATCATCACCTCCAACGCCAAATAACTTTTCTCTTTCCGTATTTTCGGTATATCTATCGCTGGTACTATTATAAACTGTTTAGCGTAATGTTTAAGGTAGTTCATCTATAAATAGATTTTCTGAAATTTTAGGGCGAAACTTAAATTTATCATTTAGGTACGGTCTAAGTGGATGCAGTTCGCGCAAATAGTGACTTTTGGCAGGCTTGTCCTTAATGCGTGCTCATATCTTGATAATGTTTGTTGGTGACTTCCTTTGTTTTTGTATTATACACTGTCTAGTATCTATACGTTCTTATACAGGGTGTCAGCGTGGTAATTCAACGATCTTGGTATGCATTGTACTATAGGGCTATATAATAGATGTCACTAGCGTTTCTTTAGCACGCAGATATGGTGTATACAAGCCTTGTTTATATATCTTATAGTTATTCAACCGAGCTGCGTAAGGTGCTGATATCTGGCGGCGATAGTATAAAAGTACTGATGAATGAAATTAAATACCGCCAAATATTCATTGGAATGCGAGCTATGTTGGTTACAGATTCTGAAATAAACTTGGCAGTTAATAACAAAGTAAAACCAATCAAAATTAAAAAATTACAATGCAACATTATTAAAATTTTATTAAAAAATTAATGGGCACGCCAAAACTGACACGCCATCTGAACGCCATCCAAAGGTACTTCAAACCGGTTGAATAACTATAAGATATATAAACAAGGATACAAGTTCTATTTACACTGGTGGCAACGCTCGATGTTTTACAGTGTAATGCTCTAATGTAACTGAAACAGCACCCTGATAGAAATATAGTGCGCCCACGTGAAGACCTCACCACTTCCGAATACATACAATCAATTCTAAAAATCCCCGATTCTTTTGTCGTCCGTCTATTTATGTTTTTATTATATAAAATTTCATGTATGAGTTAACCACAAATAGATGTACTCTAGTAGAAAGCTTGATTCCGCAAAGCTCTATATACAATAATATACTTCTTCAATCCTTGCCTTAAATAGGTAAATTAATGTCCTAGATAAGTAACAGTAGTGTGTAGCAAATCTTGCAAAATTACTTCTTTCTCATTTAATTTAGCAAAATTTATGGATCGTTATTGCTTAGCATTTCCTCTCGATTGGGGGATTTACGCTGCAAATAAAGATGTTCTTAATAAACGACATCAATAAGAAATGTCATCGTTATCTAAAACCAAATACATAGGTATATAATATAACCGTTAAAGCATTACAATTTAAGTCACACCAACCACTAAGTGTTTGAATAATTCTTACATATATTAAAACGTTCCGATTTCACTTCTGTTACCTGTTCGGTACATGATTCTAAGCTGAGAACGAATAATTACGACCGTCATACAGATACTGCTATCTCTATGTCAACCTGTATCATGAACTTTACATCTAACAACGTATTTCATTACTAATTTATATTCTACGTTGAAACGGATATTTTAAAGATACACTCGTCGTGTATATATGGCCGGTAGACGTAGAAACGTCCTGTTTTCTGACTGTCGCTATGATAAAGAGTAAATTTACAAGCGGAGTTATTTCAGGACATACTTAATTTAGTGCTTATATTTATATGGACGTCTTCTCTTTTGCCGACAAGTAAACGCAAACACCATTTAAGCACTACTCGTAAACTTTCTTTTATGGTTTTGTACAGGTTAGTGTTGCAACCTGTATTTCGAATATACACATATGTGTAGAAGAAGAGTTTAGGAATCTTCAAAGCGGCTCTAGTGATGTTTTAGGTAAAACATTGCTTGTTTCTTTTAATACAACCGAAGTATTGTTGTTAACTATTGCGTACACAATTAATTTATTCAAACACTTAACTTAACTCTCATATATTTAAAGTATCAGAAACCAATCCTCTTTACATGAACGAATATATATTGCTAAGAAAACCCTTACTAAATTCGCCCGCACTATATTTTTAATATTTATACTATATTCCTTTATTTAAATTATATATTTCAGAATTTAAATCAGTGTAACTCAATCAAACACCTCCAAGAGTTATCTGTAAGACTTTTAATAAATATGCCTATAAATCAGATTTCAGTTTACAGATGGCGCGATAGTTGAATATCCCCACTAAATGATAAATCTTACCCTCTTGCTAATTGATAGATAGTTTTAGTAGCGTACATGATTGCACGATACAGTGAGTACGAATATAGTTACAAAATACATTCACAAAATAAGTAATATAAAATAAAACATTTTATAGAATTAATAAAATCTTTGCATAATTTAACATCATAGATAAAAATATCATAGCAACATATATTCTGTATACCGTCTAGACAAGATTTATTTTCCTGGATTAATAGAGCTTCTAGCAATAAGAAATCACCGAATCATTCAACGATTTAAAGAAAGGTAGTATAGGAAAGTGCAGATATAAAAGCAAAGAGAAATAAAAATAAGATTTTCTATTTCGTTCGACCTAAGAGACGGGGTAATTGTTTTGTGTGATATTTAATCTCGCATCTCGCAAATTCAAATGCCATCGACGTTATTGTTGTCTTGGCATTAGGCATCCGGTAATTTATTCGGACCAATCAATTATTCCGTTGATATTTTCGTAGGAATAATGCGGAGAGATTCCAGTCAGCCGGAGGGAATAATTAACCAATTCCGATCTGAGGGTCTTTACGCCGATTGCAGTAAGACCAAAAATTGCACGGAAAGAAAGCAGAAGAAGAATGACTCTAATAGCGAGACGAAGTTGGCGAATTTTTTCAATAATGCTACTTTTTGTGGCGCCGTGTTGGGAAATGCGCAATTTTTCATTGAAAACGCAAATGTTTGTTCGTTAAATGTGGAATTTTCTCCCAGATTTAGTTCGGATGTAGACGTAATGGTCTACTGGAACTACGGTCATTATTTACAAAGTGACAAATAAGACACTTACAAGGTTTACTACTTTTGCCTTCGGATTTTCTCATTTTTCTTTTATTTACTTCTAAATCGGCAACAATCAACAGCTATCAAGTCAATGCACGGAGGAAAACATAATAGTGAAAGGTAATGAAGTATATGCGAACTAGTGAATTTATTACCATGTACAATATCCTTTACGAGTTTTAAACAATAGCAATATTAAAATGTTAATGCATGCAAATCTCTTAACGATTTATGCTATAATATTACGTGCGTGATGTGTTTTGTATTCTATACGTATGTCAAAAATCCATGTCGAACAAAACACAATAAACACACTTGCCAAGTCATATTTATATTTTGATATTTATATGGAATTTCGTTTCGGATAGTACTTAACTTCTATGCATTTTTATAATCAACAAATTAAATAACTAAACCCGAACATTTTTTCAATAAGTTCAATCAATAATTCACATGTAAAATTCAGTACTTTCACAGTGTTAGGGGATTATGTTTAAAGTACCTGTGATTTTAAAGACAATTTCCATTTTCAATATATTATGTAATGGGAAAAATGCAGAATAAATTTTAATTAATTTTACACACCTGCTGGATCAGTTTCTAATCCACAGCAGCGACAATAGAACTGGGTGATTTGGATATGCGAAAACGTACTTTTACTATTTTCTCCACATTTAACATTAGCTTATTTCGGTAGCATCACTGCTAAAGACCTCGTGTACAGCTGCTGTTCCTTCCCAGTGTCTAAACTATGGAGGAAGCATCATCAGCAAATCCAGTAATAGTAATAGAGGTGCACTTAACACCTACATATCACCAAATTCCTAAGTAACATTCGCCAGCTATTGCCTAGGACTCATGGTCCGAATGAGGAAAGCCGACGCATATACGCCGCAGTTGCGCAAAGCATTATGCTGTATGCAGCCCCGATATGGGGTAATGCCCTGGAGAAAAGCTCCTATAGACAAAAACTTATGTGTCCAGAGGAAAGCCGATATTTTTATCAGAGCTTATAGGACAGTCTCCAGGGAGGCGCTGCTGGTGTTAGTGAGAACCCCACCGATACACTTAGTTGTGCAAGAACTCATCTCGGGGATGGAGAGGGGTATTAGCAGGGCGACCGCGTCGATTACCACGGTTGAGAAGTGGCAAAAGCTATGGGAGAGAACCGATGGGAGTACGTCCTGGACCAAGAGGCTGATAAAAGACCTAAAGCCCATTGAAAGGAAACATGGAGACCTGAGCTATTTTCTCACCCAAATATTGAGTGGACACGGGTGCTTCCGGTCATACCTAAGACGTTTCCATCTGTCGGACTCAGCTATTTGCGAGAGTTGTGGAGGTAGAGACACGGTGGAGCACACTGTCTTTGAGTGCCCGAGATGGTGCTCGCAAAGATCTAAAGCAAGCCGAATAGTAGGAGATCTGAATCCTGAGAACATGGTCGCTAAGATGCTGGAGAGTGAGGACAAATGGAAAGCTATTGACCTAATGGCAAGGGAGATCCTGAGCGCTAGGAGCACGTAGTACAGCCCGAACAACTTCCGATGTGATCCCCCCGAAGTAATGCTTATGCGGGCTCAGGGGGATCCGAACTTAATCTGCCAAGGTGGTTTTAGTGGGTATACCAGTCCTGCACACCCCGACAGGGAGTCCCACACTATCGCACAGCGTTTGAACCAAGCTGGCGATGTCCATAAAGGATTTCCACCTACATATCAAGAAAAGAGGAAGAAATTTATGCTTGGTTAACGGCTATTGAAATCCGGAGAAGAATGCTCACGTTGTTCTTCAAAAAAAGAAAGAATATATCTATGTCTAGAAGCAGTATTTATAAAATGCAAGCTATTAATTTAATATTTACGACAGTAATAATAAAGATCTAACAACTACGCAAGTGGTATCAGAATACGAACTTCTCGCATAAACCCAGAGCAGGACAGTAATTTCTAATTATTAAAAACAGAATTGCACCGTGAAAAAACATTATAAGTAACCGATCGCTAAAGTGAAGTAGATGTGGTGGGGACAATGGTAATACCATGTTCTTGTTCCTATATGTACATTTTCCACATCTGTGCGATAACGCTTTATGTACTAAATTAGAAGGCACGTCATTGGCCATGGTCTTATGATGAGGCTTCAAGTCATAAAAGATCATGCAATTATTAATATTTAGTCAACATGGATCGGAAAGTATATGTAAAACCCTGTCGTATTTACAAATGCAAAGAAAAACCACGGCTTCCATGTCACGGCTTCATTACTTTTATTTCTCAGACCATTATACAATAAAACCTTTGTAATTAAAAACATCTGAAGTGCATTAGTGCTGTTTTCCGCATTCGGCAGAGTTGAAATGTCGCTAAATGGTAATAGTTCCCATCTGTTCTGAACGGCCATATTAAGAATCACACACACACATACTCAATACGTATATAATTCCTTTTTAATTTGCATAGATGTGCAGTGGGGGCCAAATGTAGCGGAAACTTTTCGAAAATGGAACAGTTATTTAAAACAGGCCGTAGCGAGTAACGTTCGAGACGTTTGAATGGTAAGATAAAGTGGTATATTATTGTCGTTTATATGTTAATGCGAAACTGTACGCTACAGATTTCAAGGTACTTTAATACAGATCCCTTGGCAATGAAGTCGGAGCAATCTAAGCTATTCAGAAGCTAATAGGGGCTATCAAAAATGTGCGAATTTATAAAAGGGGACAATGTTACAGCTTTAATTAGAAATTATATGGATGAAATGAAAGAAGCGTAGGTGCTTGAAACAATATTGATAGAGCTTATTGCTAGTGGAGATAATTTGAAGTTTATTAAGTAGAATTGAAGAATAAATTTAATTTGTTTGTTGAGAGCATTCATATAGTTCACATAATAAAACTACATACAGGGTATACCACGGAACCCGTTCATTAGAAGTTTCCAGCGTTTCCTACTATTTATTAATTTGAAACTTTCAGGTTAAGAATAACCCATAGCGTTCTTTTGTTCTAAAATATTTTCGATGTTGTACAACTTCCGGAAGTACCGGAAATTGCTATCAACTTTCTTAATTTAAATGGAACACCCTGTATATTGTTGCATTTTTAGATTCTACGATCGATTCTACAATACACTGTATTAGGTTAGCCTATACCTATCTTTAACGGTTTTTGAGTTATTGTGATTTTTAAGAAAAAATAGTGTTTTGTTGAGGGATTTTTAATAGCTATTTTTTTGTTCTTCTTTAAACGCAAAACCTTCATATTTTGCAAACAGCTAGTAAAACCATAAGGGTTTACGAAATACATTTCCAAACTTATCGCAGGTTATACAGGGTGTTCAAAATTTAGTGGCAAAGCCGAAAAACTTCAAATACTAAAAAGTAACTTTTTTCAAATAGAACACCCTGTATATTTTTACATATTTAGATGACAATTTAATTCACGCATCGATATGCTATAGGTATCCCTATACCTATCTTTAGCGGTTTTGACATTATTAGCGCTTTTTATAAAATATTAATTAAAACTGTACTTAAAACCTATGACCATTTGAAAGTAGGCTGTGGGTATGATTAAATAAACGAATGTTTATCTAGTTGTCATTCTCATTAAAGTCAAAAGTCTTTTTTATGAAATGGAAGCAATTAACGAGTATTCCAATACTGATATTTTCCATCGTTAGTGTTTCGTGATAAAAAAAAACAACTATGGCAGTTATATGGATAAAAATTGTAACATGCCTTTTCTCGGATTGGAAGTAAAACGATAGGTCTAGTGTGAATGCGATGCTTGGCACGTAAAAAGTAATTACTGGCAGATGGAACACCTCTTGGCTAAATTTTAGATGTGCAGAAATGTATTCCACAACCCGTAGCTTCACCCAACAACAAACAAATAAGATGTTAATGTGGAGCTTGGAACTCAATGTGCCACAGGGTGTACAGAAAACAGGGCAAAGATTTAGAGAAAAGTACAATTAGATATATAAAAGACACAGATTCCTCAGATTAGATCTGAAGACGGCAATGTGTTAAAACATGCAGTCTAAATAACTAAATATTGAAATTTATTTGGTATGAGTAAATGAACAGAACAAAAAAAAATTAATCTTACAAATCGCTCATATACTAAATTCATAAGGTTTAGATAACGGCTTTGAATTCTGTGCTTGATTCTAAAGAGAGATGAAGAATAAGGAAAAATGTATAAAATATAAGCCAATTCATTTTTCAGTTATTCTGACATCTTATTTATTTAATAATTCATTTATTCCAATACACATGTGTTTTTAATTTGAACCATTATAAACATCCTGGGGTATTTTCGTATTTTGCAAAAATATTTCAACTGTCAGTAAAAAAAAAAGACAAAAACAAATCTATAAATTTAATGCGCTCAATGACATAGAGAGGAAGCATTAATATGGTTTAACTAGGCAAAACAAATCAGGAAGAAGAGAATTCCAACAGAAGGTTTTATAATGGATACAGTACCAAAAAAGGTAGATTTGAAATGGAATGCAGAAAAAATATAATAATGGCAGCGGTCTACAGAACAAAGATAGGAACAATAAAGTGAGCGACGAATGAGTCATGGAAAACGAGAATAACCGTAAAAAACAAATTGCATTCTTACATTTACAGACGGTTTTCAGAATTTCTGCAAAGCTAGGAATTTATTCACAGATCGCCACGCCCCTATTATTTAAGATTGATAGCGTCCACAATGACTGTTATTTTAAATAAATATGAAGATAAATAATATATACTCTCCAAGATCATTTGTAAGAGCGCGTTGGTGCAGGTTTTGCTGCAGTTCTGAAAACCGTCTGTATATATGTATTTATTATTAATCAATTCCTCACTACTCACGTCACCAGCACTTTCCTTCCACAGTTTCTTCCACATTTTCGATTGTTTTGATTTATCGTAATTCCTCTATTAGAAGTTATGATATATCTAATATAACCGGAAAAATGTAAATTTATTCTAAAAAGAACGTTCTTATTTCAAAATATATACCTACACCAATTTGATTACTTACTAATCCAAACTGGCACGAACTTGAAAAAAAAAAAATGGAATAAAAGAAGCAAAAAGGGTTACTTCATATATATTAATGACGAAAAAAGAAGTCATAGCATATAACTCAGCTTTGAGTGGGTGGAAGAATTTTTAATTAACAGCGGGCATAAAGATGTCAAGGTGAAATAGAATGAATCCAACTTACTTATATTAGACTGCTCATCTGTGCTTGCGACTTATTTCGAATCGTATTCTATCCTCTCAGTTTTTCTTTGGTTAGGTTTACCTATTTAATAAAAACTAGTTCTCCTAATATTCTAAAATTTTCAATAAGACGCTGAACTTTTAAACGAGATTATGCAAAACGGGATACCATCGTCGTGGAAGAAGTTTAAAGAAACGAAAAAGGGCGTAACGGTGAAGGAAGCACATTCATATTCCGTGGACCGAGGAATATCACACATGCACGCCTTAAACTTTAAAGGTGATGTCTCAGTTCGACGGCTCCTTTTGCGGCAACACAAATATTTGAATAAACTGCTCAGTAGCAACGGTGCGCCAGCAACAGCGGGCATTAAAATATCCAGGACCCTTTTCCTCCGAAGCCCAAGGGATATGGGATTTGGATATCAGTGCGGAGCGTTGACAATTTAAAGACCGACGATACTAACAGATTTTTTACGTCTGCCTCTGCCCGTTTAGACTTTGCGATAAAAAAAAAACGTGGAGAAAAGAGAGCTCTCCGATGATAAGGTTTAATGTACACAATCTCTATGTGCGCATATGTATATTCGTAAACAATGCATATGTACAACAACATTATAGAAATTTTATGTTCTCTTGTTAACGCGTTGCTGTACAGAGTTCAAAGAACTCCATATGCACTATTTAAATAAAAGTAAAATTAATAAAGTCAGTCTACGGTAAATAGCGAGCGTTGTATTGTTATCAAATAGGATTTAGTTGCAGTCATGCGCGTGTTCTGTGTTTCTTTATTTTATACACTATTATTTCGTATCCATTGAAAGGATTTTTGCGACCGGTGCTGGTATCGGTCGTATATATGTATACCGATCGTTACGTTTGTTGCTGTAAAAGTTCATACACCCGTACAGCCCGCGGGCTGTCGTTTGTTATCTCTCCACTTTATTATATCTCATATTAGAAATCAGTACGTGCGTGCGCCGGTTTAATTAAAGCCCCGTTTAGATGATATATAAATTCATACGATAACGGTTTATTGTGAATGGAATATTATTTTTTTTTTTTAATTTGCTAGCGCTAACGCTTTAGAATTTAATATTTGATTAATAGGGTGGGACAAAAGTAAGGAAACACCCTCATAACTGTTGAACGAATCTAGATGTAAAGTTGCGATTTGGAGAAGTCGTATAACATCATAAAAGCTATGCTTCGTGCAAGATAGCATCAGCCCCCACCTCCTTGAGGCAGGCGGGTGCGGGTGACTAAAAAAATTGAAACGGCTCATATGAGGGCTCATTTTAAAGGTGTTTTGAGGGCGAAAAAAAAAAATGCTACGACTCTCTGATAGAAAGTTATGATCATAAAACACCCTCATCCTCCTGCCGCAATAAGATCGGGGGTGGATCCCACCCTGCACAAAAACATAGATTTCATGATCTTATACGACTTCTTTAAATTTCAACTTCACATCTAGTGCCCCCCTAGAAACCTCTGATAAATTTGCCGGTATTTATATTTTAAAAATCGTAATCCTTTATTTTGAATACATATATTTCAGAATTTAATGATCAGTTTAATTTAATTAAACACCTCCCAGAGTCGTCTGTAACTTCTAAATAAATACACATCAGGTCTCTCTTTACAGATGGCACGATACTTGAATATCCCCACTAAATAATACCTACTAACGAAAACGTATTATCTGTACATGTATCGCTGTAAATTCTGCACTTAATAAATATATATAATATGCTGTTAATATGCAATAAAAATGTACTATAATTGTTTTTATTATTAAGTAAAGAGTGATAAGAAAGATACAGTAAAAAACAGATAGAACATAAACGAAAATAGAAGGAAAAAAGAAATAATAGAAAATAACGCGCCGAGTATTCCACTATCATTCAGCTGCTATTGCGGATAATTTTGTTCAGATCGATGCATGCAGTGTACGTGCTTTCGTGTAGAAATACATCGCATGAATGATGAATGGATATCGTATTAATTTAAGGAGAGACGGGTTGTAGTATTAATATGAAGTTATTCCTTTTATAAAAAGAAAAACAGAGCTGCAATGCTTCATACATCAGCAAGGGTGGGAATGTGTACATTCATTGTTCGTCTGCAAAATTAGATAGGGGCGTAGTGAAAATACTCTTTTGGAAGCTATCGGTATCTACACTTATTTCTGTGCAATTAACTTCAACTCATATATTTCTTGATTATATAAATCCGAAAGCTAGAGCTTACGTTCATGTCGTTAACTAAAAATTCGCTCTCTAGCAGTAAAAGTAAAAGAAAAAAATATACGTTTTTAATAACTGTTCAAGTCTGCTCTTTGGAGAAACTCTAACGTTTTACCTACCTATTAAAAATAACACCTTCTTTAGAAGATTTTCTTCTTGCGAAATAGATTGTTTCTTTTACAAAAAGAGAAATTATGAAATAATGCCTCAAGTACGTATTGCTATTTTTCAGGAGCATACTTGTCCATTAATCTTGATTTATTCAGATTAACGTTCGACGAACTCGTAGATATTGCATTGGGAGTAAATTAATACTTTTCCTGATAGAACGCAAAAATGCATTGTTTTCATATATACCATGAATATAGCATGTGTTGAATGATATATTTTCTTATATAGAGGCGCGGACTAAATAATTTTTAGCCTTTCTTTTCTTAATGATAAAATCCTCTTTCTTTACATGTTGTGTAGTTAATACTTAACGATACTTCCCTTTTTTTACTATTTTCACCCTGTATACCAAAATCTGACCAATCCACGAAAGATATTGGTCTGTATTCAATGCTTCCATTAAAAAAATGGTAGTTTAAATGCACCCAAAACAGAGATGATTCAGTAGTATCCTCTTAATGTCTGCCTATGTATGCAAAATCCTAAAAAATATTGAATTTTATCGGAAAGAGTACAAACATAAAAAAATAAACGAAATTGGGAAACCCTTTTAGGAATCAGTCCTACAAAATGCTAGAAAATATAGATTCAATCGCCTTAGGACGGCCATTTTTATATTCTTTGCTGTTTGAGCGATTCTTCTTGAATTTTAATTTGAAGAGCCAAATGCGAAATGTCACAAGAGAACTCTTCAAAATTTTGGCTTGACCATGGTTTGTTACAAAACGCAGATTGTGAACAAATTTTCCGCAGATTTTTATGTGCATAGAATTTTAATATCTTTTCTTAAAAAAACTCTCCGGGAGAATGCTTGTTAACTGTGGCTCGTGTTGTGAAACGGCCGATTTCTTCAATTGTTTTCAGAAAAAAAAAGGAACACAAACGAGAGAAAACAGAAAAAAACAAGATCTTTCAGAAGAACCAACGATTTCTGTTCGTTTTGCATAATACAATCTAACGATTTGATGGATATTAGTCAATTTATTCTAAGATTCCTTAAAATTGTTGTTGTTTGGACTTAAAATAATCACCTTCAGAGATTTCTAATTCCGATTTTATTTTCTTACAACTGCAATTTAAAAGAAAATAGCTTGATTACTTTTTAGAAAATATAAACAAATATATTTTATTTGAGAATATTCTTCATTCCTTTGATATAAATGTATGTGGTTTTCCACTAAAGAAGGCTTTGTGTTAGTGCGAGATTCAAAATAAGATTCCTACTAGAATTTCGCAAGAGGAAAGCCTCTACAAATTGGTACTTCCTGATAATACAGTTAAACTAAAGTGCTGTAATTTTTCGTATCTGTTAGTAGTTTAATATGACCACCAATTTTAGTTATAATTATTTCCATTATTATGAACAATGGTTGAAGCTCTAAGATAAAAAAAAAGAAGAAAAATAGACGTAACCATAGACTATAAATAAATTTTCACACATTTTCATCATTAAATTGCCTTAAGATAAATTAAAAGCTTTAATTTTCAATGGTATGTTACTATCTTACCACGCTTTGTTTCATATAATTTAAATGTGAGATATGTAGATCCTCTGTCTTAGGTAGTTTCCGATATATGTATGTATATGGATGGTTATAAAAATTTAATATTAGAAACGCACCATTTTATTTGAACTATCAAACCCCAAAAAAGAGATTAAAAAAACGCTTCGATCTATCTTCCGAATAGACAAACTGTTGGCGCGGGTAGTAGAGCGATCGAATACAGACAGGATGAATAATTGATAACATCCAACGACTGTCTCCTATCACTGTTTGTATTGTGAGTGTTGGATTATAAATATTGAACACGAGAATATTCGTATTAACTAAATTAACTTAGCGATTTCCGAATTACAATATTTGTTTTATACTTACGGCTATATACAGGTACTAAAAGCAACAAATATGGCTTTAGTGTCCTCACCTAAAACAAAAAAAAGAGACATTATTAGAGATGAGAAACTTAGTAAATTAGTTTGTAGAACTAATATATCAGCAGATGATTTGAAGAATTCTTAAAGCAAGTTGAATATTCATTGGCATTCCAATGATATGCAGACTAAAACGAAAATGCTAATTTAGGTATAAATATAAAATACTATGTAATAAAAAGATGCATTTCTGTGGAATGATGGTCTCTCTACAAATTATGGTTTATTATGTAGAATCAACTGGTTCTAGAATATGGAAGAGTATGGGAGAACTCAGAGGGATTGAATTATCACATACTTGAAATGGAACGAATTCGAGAGACAGTTGCAGCATCTTATAGATCCATACTGCAAAATACCAGCTTGCGCAAATATATTATTGTTAAGCAATAACTTTGAATGCTTCTATAAAAATAGCAAAAGAGGAATCTTTACAATTAATACTGTATAGGCCATACAGCAAATATTCAAATGAAATGACAAAGTACGCATGCGCCCATAGTAAATCCAATTGATTTTATGTTGTTGAGATTAATTTTAATATTAAATCTCTTTTTTACTCATTTTACTTATACTATTTTACATTACTATTCACACAAAACCTAAGGTACCTATGATATTTTGCCACCGCTGTATTTAAAGAAGATGAAACTTGTTTTATAAGCCAATTTTAAAGGCTTACAATAAAACATATTAAAGGCATAGAACAGCTAAGAAAGAATTATATTCCGCAGATGCATGTATCATTATGCAAGCAAACAAATCAATACTATCAAGTTAATTGTCATGTAAACTATTGTATTATAAAGTTGGATGTCTGCGATGAGGTTGTACTGTACACAGTTTATTCTCCTCTCATTACTCCACAAATTTCATTAATTAAACGCCTAGAAATTCACCACAGACGTTACAATGTTACTTTACAGAGAAACAACTCCGGTACAATATGATTTCTGTTGTACGGAAGCCTAGGTGGCATTTCAGAAACAATACATTACGATAAGGTGGTCTGGCGCTCGCATGTCTGCTAGACCGTACACTGATAACTTACCGGCAGCGAAGTTGAACATCAATGCAAATAATGTCTATTTCTCACTTTACTCCTGATATTACCGTGTGCGCAACTTGCGCCTCCCAAGTGGAAATTCTCGGTGCCGAAAGAGTAACTTCGGCGATGAAGAAAAAGGAGACGCGACAAACAGAGGTACACGTAAATTTGATGTGTTTATAAGCTCACCCTTGCAAGGGATATAAGTATGTAGGTATCCAATATCCGCATGTAACTTGATCTTTCAGCGAAGAAATAACAGTTGCTTATCGTTTTACCGCGCGCATATTCGGCGAAAGGATAGGAAGAGCTCTTTCAGTTTACTTTTACAAAGAGAAAGCGAAATCTGACGTGTTTATTGTTGATCCTGCTCCGTACCCGCTTTGAGGCACCAGGAAGTCTTACGTGTGTATTTTGTGTATGATACTAAATCAATAGGTAATGTAACAATACCTTTCCTGGAACTTGAGGATACTTGATGTAATTCAATACAAAAGGAAATATTTAATATATATTTCTCTCGTGTAAAGTAAAGAAGGAGGTATTTACTTTGTTATCAAGATCTTTCCGATAAAATAATATATTCCAGTAAGTAAATCAGCCTTAAGATAAATCTGTTTATTTAAATATTTTGTTTTTAAAAGATACTTTACAGGGCTTACTGTTTTTCTTCTATGAGTATAATTAATACTTATGCAGATTAGAGTTATTTTAAATAGCACACTAGTCAAACCCATATTAGTTCAATAGCTAGCTCCCACCAAACCAACTGTAAAGTAATTTGTACCTAATTGGTTTACAACTAGTTGCAATGCAAATTGTGAGAGCGAGTTTCAAAACAATTGTCTTGTAATAAATTTACAGCGTTGGACGTAAACAGAATGCACTTCCAATACCTGCACTATTGGATGTTATGCATACAAGAAAGAGAAATAAAACCTGCAATGACAGGCTAACACAAATATTACCGTCATAAAATTAAAAATTAAAAGGGTAAATGTTGTTCATATTATTTACAGTACCTAACAGGCGTCAATCTAATACTAATTGATTTTGATCATGCTGAAGAGAAGAGTGGTAAATGTAACCATTATGGTGGAAATGGAAACAATTATTGTTCATCACGTGCATTGAGAAAAATTGGCATTGTATCCTGAGATATGCGGTAGACTTCGTCATCTGCAGAAGAAGATGCAAAACCACATGTCATGTAGGTGTGTGTATATACACTAGTTATGAACCTAGTGAGAATAATTAATAAACAAATTAGATAAATAACATAACAATGTATATCTGTACTATATAGAAATTATGTTTGACGATATTTTGTAGTAGCTGGTGCATTTACCAAATCCTATTTTTTTCAACAATTTATTAGATGCTATTCAATGTTTATACCCCTGTAATAATCTCGGAAATCTCCTAAATTAAATCATGTATTTAGTAGACGTTTTAATAACTATACGAGTCAAGTCATGTACTTCAAAAGAAAGAATAACTGGACTGGTTTTTAGATGGTTGTTTGCGGTAAATACAATTCAAAAATGGAGTTGATGCACAAAATTTAATTGAAATAACTAGGAATTCATATTTAAAATAATAAAATACGAAATACATCGTATTTTAGTTATTATGCGTTACTTTTCGTTAAATGCAACAGCTTTCTCAAACAGCTGCATAAAAGTAAACCATGCAAACGTAAACGTTGTAAATATTCACTGACGAAACAGATGTCGTATAGTAATATTACCTTACAGTCGAGAAAAGCAAATATTTCCTTTGGATTTATGGAATAAGTAAAATTTGCATACACACTGTAGCGGTATTGCGACTGCTCAGAAATATTAAACTGCAAATAGTAATTGAAGAAAAAAGATTCTTCCATGTTAAGAGTGTATAAAATTCATAAAGTAAGATATGTAAAATTACAATTGCTTCCTAATTAAATTCATTTTATAAATTTTCAATGAACTTTTAGTTGTGTAACTTTATATCTGTCTACTTACTACTGACCAGCTATATTACGTATAAGTAGTGTATTCCCGTAAGAGGGTTTTTTTATAATGTTATTAAAACAAGACACGAATGCTAGCGTACCGAGTTTCCACACAGACAACTCGCAAACAAAATTATGCCCGAGCTCCTTAGGCAATAGTAGGAAAGTCCATTTTACACAACTCTTAGAAATCCCTTTTAGTGTCATCGCTCCGCTAATGGCATTTTGTTTGGGAGAGCTCGGCTATAAATTCTAATACTAGAAACTGGATTCATTACAATACCTTTCTACTGGAAATACTGCGGTTGTTGCATCAAGTGTTGCCGGGGTAAGAGACTTGAAAAAGCTCATTCAAAGGCCGAGCTTCAATAGGGTTTATTCAGTACAGAGCTAAACTCTAATTAGATGGGAAATGAGCGGTGCTTGATTTGTTCTTAATGGAAGGACGGGAGAATTTAGATTTGACATTAAACTTTGCTAGAACATGTATAAATCTAAATGCTGTGTCCTGTTTTTTATTTGTTATTAACATGAATAAAGAATAATTCAAGAAGTATAAGAAGTTATAAATTAGTAATAATTCACTAAATAAAATTATAAACGGAAACAACGATGAGTGTTAACATTTATTCTTATATTATAATTGTGCAAAGTTTGCGAAACAAACACAATATTGAGATAAATCGTACTATTGTGTACTTATGTATATTAATAATATAAGTATAAATTTAATGATCCAAGCAAAAGTAATACAATTATAAACCAAAAAAAGTATGGTTACTAATAAACATGGATCAAATTGATTTTCAATATGATGGTAAATTCTTCACAAAATGAACCTCCACAGACTCGAACGCCCTCTGCAAATCTGTAGCATCACATGCACACCATATATATTGATACATCATCGGCATAACAGTGTTACTTACAGAATTTTATGTGGTCGCCCAGGCAACAAGTATATATAATGTATAACAACGGTGCAGACATCGACCCTAGGGGTATTCAACAAATACATCCAAAACCGATATAATGTCATTAGATAGATGATGCAAAGCGGTTATACAGCTATCATCCGATCTAAATTCTGATTGTGTCTCAGGTATAATAACATTTGCACCCACCCTGATGCTCTCTGGCTTGACAAGCAACAACTTTTTCTAAGACTTCAGATAAACATGGAAGGATACTAATAGCCCTTAGGACTTGAAATTGCGTTGCCGAAGTTTTTTTTGCAATGGTACGGCTTTAGCAAGCTTCTAATTATTCTGGGAAGATGACGTTCGAGGACAGTCATTTATCGAATGAGTAAGAAGCGCCAAGAACACGGGGCAACCCAATTTGAGTAACTTAACAGTTAGGCCATCCAAATCAACAGCATCTAACTTAATAGTAGCTATGATCTTTGCAACATCCACTTCAGTCACCTCACAAAATTCCAGTGATGTGCACAAAGTGGGGTTCCTATGTAAACTGTAAAGTGCCATTAAATTATGGTTACCAGATCACATGGTGTTATGAAAACCGACAACAGACGCAACAAACTATTTGTTAATCGCATCAACATCCGACAAATGTTCAGGAATCTTATTGTATTTATTTTTCAACATATTTAACGCACGCAATTCAGACCAAAGTTTCGTAAAGCTTCGATTTTGAAATTTAAAATCTCTTTTAACTGCACCAGTGTAATTTCCAAAATAATAATCCCACTGACTTAGTTCCCCGCTAGCTTTAACTCTTTTTAAGTCAACAGATAGAATGCCATTTAAAATGTATTTAAAGTCAATATTAAAAAGCTTCTTGTATTTCACTTAATTAGTGTATTCAGTATAATTTTAGAGAGGGTTTGATTATGTTATTGAGATTTCTTCTTATATTATGCTGAATACATTTTAAATATAGTAGACCATCAATTAATTGGAAGGTCAATTATTCAAACTTCCGAACATGACCGACTATTACCACCTTGCATAGGTACTTTAAATCTACAAATTACAGTAATTTAAAATTTCATTAAAATTATTTGCAAATAGAACTGCATTTAATTATACCTTCGATTAGCCGAGTAATCGATTTTACGAAGTACCCTCACAACCAATTAGTTCGGGTGATTGGCGCTCCACTGTACTTCTCCCTGGTGCTGTGTAGATTAATATATTAAGAAAAATTATGAAATAAATAAGTAGCGGGTGGGTTTATCCATTAATGGAAGTGTTACTAATTCAATTTAGCGAAATAAACAAGAACGAAAGAATTGATGAAGACCATTTAAATCATTATGCTTCAACCTTATTTTAGAGTGAACCGTCAAAGGAGATTTTATGTGAATCTTCCGCAAACTTCTGTTTTCCAAGTTTGGAATTAACTTCGTTACCGTTATTCGCATCCTTTAATTAGGGGCGTGTCATCCTGCAAAGACAAACAATCGTCGCAGAGGGAAAGGAATGCGATACGAATGCACTTACCTCTCGTTTCGAAAAATGAGTTCGCACAAAAAAGACAATTTTGCGGCATTATGCCTTAGACTTTGATACTTTCATTTGTGCTATGTTGGGATATGAAGAGCTGGCAGTCATTATTGTTATGATACAGTCAGAGAAAATGGGGTGTTTCCAACTAACTTATTGTGCGAGACCGTACTGTGTTTCCGGCACCAGACGGCGCACAACAGATTGGAAAAGAACTCGTCTCGTATTACGCCAAAATAGAAGTATTTTCGTGTGTATATATATATCTCGTTACTTCGGTAACGGTAGATGACTGAAAAACAGTAAACAATGATGGGGCATTTTTCGAAAATGCATTGTGTCTGTTATGCTTTTGTTGTGACAGATTACTCATATGTATTAATGCGTTGAATTAGATATTTTAAGTTTAATTAATAATAATTTCTAGTAATGAACTAAACAGTCCAATACTCCTTACCAAAACAATGCGATAGATATTAAACTAACAAAACACTAAGATTATGGTTGATCTAAAGAGAAAAAACGTTATAAAGGGAATCACACTATTTTGTTACTTCTGTTTCGTTAATTTAATAAACCCATCAAGCTGACTTTGACAACAAGTATTGTTCATTTACCAAAGTTAACATAGTTAAGAAATAAGGGTTAGACTAATCAAAATCACAGTTAATAGAATGCAATTATGATGTTGAAATTACTCAAATCTACCCCTTTTCACTTTTCTAAATACGTGCTCTAATCTAACCATTATTATTGCAAACATTTTCAACCAATATGTAGCGGCAAATACGTTAAATTCGTATAGATGGCGTTTCTCTTATTTCACTCTAGTAATAATGCATGTTGATATATAAATTGAATGTACGATTGACTTAGAACTGTAATTAAAGGTTTGGAATGAGGAAGGCTTTTAGCATTTCAACCTAGCTCGTTGATGTTACTGTAACTGCATAACCAGCAGCAGTCTCGAAAAAAATTATTCCATTCAAAGAAATCAAACAGCAAACTGTAATCTGTAGTGAATGGAAAGCGTGTCTGTAAAATTGTCGGGTATTTGCAGCGGTCCAACAGCGAAAATTTTGTTTATTGACATATGCACTGAGGTTGAAGTGAGCTTCATCACTGATAATAATAATAATCTTTATTGTCCATCAGACAACGCCATTGACAGGACAATGTAAATAGAAAAATACAGTGCATGAACTAATAAAATTTAAGAGGTACAGACAAATATGAGAAAAAAAGTTATAATTATCTTATGAAAATTAACAATTGTTCAGGTATTCATGAAAGGGAAAAGGGAGATAGAGGAAGATAAAAAGGATCAGGAAAAAGCTGATTGGCATTCCTGCTCATGTGCACTATAGGCGATTTACTGAACACGTTTGTTCTGGCTTTAGGTATAGAAAAGGTGTCCGTCGATCGAGTTCCATATCTAGGTATAATTATGTTTACCACAGATAATAATTCTGGTGCATCAATTTTGTTATTTACCAGCATTGTCATGTATTTTGCACTCATAACTTCCCTTCTGCTAGAGAGAGAGAGGAAAAACTATGTTGTGTGAGAAGAATATTGTAATCTGTTCCCCGCGGAGGATAGATGTTGGTGGTTTTAAAGGTCATATATTTTAAAAATCTTTTCTGAACTCTTTCTAGCTATAACGATTGATATGTATATATCGGATACCAGATTATATAAGCGTATTCCAGTTTAGCCCGAACAAAAGCGTAGTCAACATTTTCATGATATTGATATTTGCAAATCCTCTGCAAGATCGAATAATGACGCTCCGCGATTGCGAGGCTGATGCACAGATGGTGGGAATGTGATGAGGAAATTGCAACCGCTGATCAAAGATAACACCCAGATCTTTAATTTCAGTTTGTCGTCGAAAGGTAATATTGTTCAAACTGTATTGATAGATTAATGGGTCATTTAATGTAGTATAGGATACCACAGCACACTTATCAATACTAAGATTTATCACATTCTCATTGCACCACTTGTTGATAATGTGTAGATCTCGTTGCAAAGATTGACAGTCCTTCACCGACGTAATTTTTAAAGATTTTTAAATCGTCCGCCTAAGCTAAAACACGACATTCCAATCTAGGCAATAAGTCATTAACGTAAATGTTGAATAGCAGCGATCCTAGGTTCGAGCCTTGTGGTACTCCGGAGCAGGCGGTAAATATTGTGGAGTCAAAACCGTTGTAGCAGACATAACACGAACGATTGTCAAGGTATGAGGCTATTAAGTCGGTGATTTCGGTTGAAAAACCAAGCCGAGTAAGTTTAGTTATTAATATGCCATGATCGATGGTATCAAAAGCCTTGGTAAAGTCGGTATACACTACATCAAGTTGCTCTTGCGGAAGTATGCTAGAACTTATAAACTGAGTAATTTCAGCAAGATTAGTAATAGTCGATCTTCCACACATAAAACTGATAAGCAGATTATCGACGAATTGCGGGTCATCTCCAAGTAGTTGCAACGTACTCACAAAAGCCAATGCGAATAGAATACCTTGCAGGGTTTAGAGTAAGGGCTATTTGCATTTTATATAGGTGTAGGTATGCAAAATTTTTCTCATGGTCCGAATCAAATGTCAGAGAGCAATGGTGTAACGCCTAACATCTCCTCCAGGGGTACTTGTAATTCGTCCACATTCTCGAGATGATTGGCTTAGTGTTTTAAGTTGTCAGCCCAAACAGAAATGGCATTCCTACTTGGAATAGGAGCACATTTTTTGCAATCCATGATTCTTCTTGTGCACGTATTGACCATTTTATAAAAACGCTGTAACTACGAAACCTCGCAGTTCACCATTCCAACGCTGATTGGTTGTTAAATTTCCATATATCGTTAAGCAGTTGACGAATATCCGTCTTCTCTTTGATAGCATTAGATTGTCATTTTCTCGTGTACAATACCTACGAGATTTGGAACACAGAAGCGTTACCAGTAACCAAGAAAGCATATGTATCTCAAAACCTCCAATTTCGCATTGTATGTATTAGCAGGCGTTTCATGTGCAGAAAACGAGATCGGGCGGTTTAATTGTGCGATCCGAGTCTCGCGACACCGAACAATCGAACTAATTAAATACAAAACGCCGTCTACAGCGATTAACAGAATAACTAACTGCGCCAGTCTGGGATAATAGTGGTACCTCGCGGTAGTACCGCCCCGCCGCTCCCCGTTCTGCAAATTCTCGGAAGGCAATATACCTACCTTTTACAAAAGTAAGTCCCATACGTCCGGATAAAGATACTAATTAACAGTTTAAACAATGGTTGTTAACATCTTTCATTTAAACGTCGGAAGTTTATAAAACTAACGAGCAAAGTCAAGCAAGAGCCAAGTTCAGCATAAACGTGGAATGTAGGTAGAGTAATCTTTAATAACGAGCGAGCAGAGATGATGATGACGACTACGGCGATGAGGATGTTAAATAAACAGCGGCTCCGGAGCTGCAGTTCTGCAGTAACCATTGTAAAGATAGGATTACGTAATAAGGATTGAGTATGGCTAGACATCGCCCGGCTTATTAGGCTTCATATTACATAACAATACCAGAAGGTAAGTAACAATGATTTGGCCTTTATTACGCTGGATTCAAAGAGTTTAAAAGATTCGGATGGAATTACTTTAATCATAGAACAAAATTCGTAGTGGCCATTAAGGTAAAAAGTCTTTTGATCTCAGAAAAAGGAAAATAAGATAATAGGAAACTATTAGTTCGAGTTTTCAAATAAACCTATCTATTTAATGATCTTCGGGAGCGTGGAAGTAAAAATCGTTACGAAATTTAATGGCGCTGTCTAAAACACGACGTCTGAAATTCAATACTATTGTTATGTTCGCAAAGGTGTTTCTTAAGAACGGTTTCGCACAAAAATTTATTTGAAAGTTCTATAGTTGTGAAATACGAAATTGAATGAGACAAACTATTGATCATTTTAGATTAAAAAATAAAATATAGAATACCTACTTATCATTTATAAAAGAGAAAACCAATTAGAGTGTATATTACTAGCTTTGTAAAGTTATCGAAGAAATCCCACGGAAGGAGATGTGCACGACTAAATTCAAGAAACTGAAAATAATACCGTTTGGAAAACCAAAATTAATAGCATGTAATAACGATGCTAAGTAGTTGAAATATAATTTAAAAGCACGAAATGATGACGATATTTAATGATAGATATTATACAATACTTACAAGGCAATTGAGCAGATGGATAATTATACAGTCACTCGAAGAAGAACGCGCTGTATTACTCAACTTATTAGTTTAAGCTATATTTGATTCTGTTAAATAATCTATTCCTTCCAAAATTTCAAATATTATCATAAAATCCAATAAATAACTCCAGTGCCTATACTTTATTATCGAAATATAGATTTACTGTCCTAACAATACGTGTCGAAAGCACATTCAATCCGACCTTTTTTAGATATTAAAGGCGAGGGTGCCGTGAAACGCTAGTAATCTTTTTTGCTCGTAGTAATTATACAATCCCTTTCACGGCAAAGTTAAAAGTTATTATTAACAATCCTACGTGTTCGTGCGTCGATTGGCTTTGTTGTGTTTTCTGCATGTTCAGGCTCACAAAGGGTGCGAAAATGACATGCGAACATGTAGATGACATACTTTACCGCAACGCTGTGACAAAGAGCAAGGTCGCTAAATTGTGACGTCCGTTTAATTTACTTGTACCGCCACGTATGCAGGAACGACTAAAAAGTCGCGTTCGAAGAATAATTGTCTGTGTAAACTAATACCACAAAATCAGATTTTGACATTTAAAATATACTGCGTACTGAAAAAATAAAAATTTGCCATTGAAACGTTGGGTTTGATTCAAGAAAGAACGTACTGTGATATAAAATACTTTGCCATCGCTTTCTTGATTTCGTTTTTAATAACTGTCATTTTTATATTCCTATCTATTCTTCTTACTCCAAATTTGAATGGTATAACATATATTATATATAGCTGCTCGCTTAGCATCAACCTGCAGTGCGAATATACGTAGACGTATTTCTCTGGTACTGGTAAATTCTTTGAAAACAATTACTCGAATAAATCACTATTCCGAAGTGACATGTGTTCATAAAGGATGCATTTTTTTTACAAAGAGGAAATTAATTACTATGGAGCATGTACAATAATAATGAGTGAAGCAAAATAATAAAATTTTATTTAGGATTAATAATAATCTTGGTCGCTTTTGACCAAAGAACCAAGAAAAATATTAATATAGTGAACATTGACTATCAGTTTTGGTGAAATTCTCACAGAAATCGAATTGAATCGTAAACGTGTAACACTGTCACAAAAACTGTGTTAAAAAAAGAACGCAGAGTTTGTATGACACGTTACACAATTTGGGTATGTTAGATTTTAAATAAAGGTTTGTGTCGTCCCATTGGAACATGCAGTTTTGGTCAAATTTTCAATTGTGTAGAACATACGGCTCTATAGAATGTGGCATTACCTCTGTAGTTGCTGTCTCTTTTATTCGGTAGAATAAGTATTGCAATAAGTTTCGAATAGCAGCGATGCCGATTCTATTCCATCTGTTCGACGCCAATGTTCATTCCATCTCTTCTGCTCGGTTCTGAACAACACCTACACATTCTGAGCAACACCCTTCTTTCTGCTGCTGGTTTCTAAAGAGCATTAATGCACTCCTAATAACACTAATACTCATGTCTTTCCTTCTTCTTTCTGAACAGTACTACTTCACCTTAACTTCTTTCGAATAGAATTGTAATCGAATAATTGCTTTCCAACAATTTACCTAAACCCGTGTTTCTCATAAGCTCCATAATGTTAACTGAAGATGAACGCTCCCTACTTTCGACATAATTATTAAAACCGAGCCATCCAAAATGCATGACGGAAAGGCGGTCTATCAATATTTATTAATAATATAATATTATTGGTAAATTAGTTAATAATAATAAAATTGGTTACGATTCTTGAAGCTTGCAAAATAATTGCTCTATATAACAATTTCTTCAAAAACATTTAGAATTTAAAAGGATCTCTATCCAATCCAGAAAACACAAAACGAAAGAAATGATACCCTCCTTTATCTTTTAGTTTGAGCACTTAAAATCCCACCCTTTCTCCAAACCTGTATATTCAGCCTTAGCACCACAGCCTTTGAAATATTTACAACTTTATGAGTTGCCTTAAGTAGTGTTGGAAGTATAAAAGGTGGATTTCAACGGCAGTTTGAAGTAAATATTCCAATTTGTACATACGTACATCCACAATTCTCGTAATCCCCTTTGCTTATGTAGATCATTTGTTCATCAACTCCAAATTTGGAGTATAGGTAAGCCACAGCTCTAGCAAGTTCGTGACAAGAGAGAACGTCACATAAATCACACCTCCGAGTAGTTCCGGTTAAGTTAGAATAATTTCTTCTTTTGGTCGGGATAAGCGGCATATGAACACGGTGCATTAACACCAGCCCTGCTTTTATAAGTACACCAAGCGCCGAACTGATAGACCATAATTATAGTCCTTGTCTAGGTTGTGGTCATCATCACCCGTATTCGTGGTCTCATAAAGTTATCTCTACGTGCGCAAAAGACAGATTAATTTGTCCTATATACCTTCTCATGAATATGTAAAGCAAAAGCTAACAGGGAAGTTTGGCACACTCATTTACATATGCGTATTTAATATTAGTCTTGTTCAACAGCCACTTAGCTAACCAAAACACAGCATAATATTTACTTAATGTTACGATAGGATTAATTTATGGTTACATTTTGCTGACACGATGATGCTCAATTTATTTCTTTAATAAAGTATTATATCATAAAATGTATAAATTTTAATTGGGAAAAAAGAATTACAGATTTAAAATCATAGAAAATCGCTAGCATTTCCAAGTTAATAAAACGTAAAAGAGTATTCATCGTTCATAAAACATTGTTTTACTCTTGCTAGAGGAGAACTGCTTATATTATATGTACAATTGAAAGAATTACTAAGCATTGTTCTGGGGAGCCGCAGCAGGTTACGTAAAAAAACTAAGATGCTAGTCTTAAGGTGACTCTGTGGTTATACACAGGCATGATTGAACCCAGTTGTGGTATTGTGGCAAAAGGTGTAGCGCTTGAGGCAATCAACCTGATGAGTAGCATGCAAAGGTTGGCTTGTGTGTGTGGAACAAAACCGTGATAATTACTGTTATTATCTAAGTGGATGTAATTCTAAGCTTGTCACAGTTACATATGTCCATATATACATACAAAGAGTAACTAGATCTGCAATGTAGAGACTCGTGCACAATCATATATGCATAAGTAAACTGCATGGTGTTCACTAATAAAGTTACCAGAAGAACTAAGAAGAAGAGAGTTCCTCCGTAAGGAGGCAAAGTAGTGCCGTGTTTCAGAAATGTAACAAAATATTAGACTTCAGCACCACCTAAGTGTGCGGAAAAGCCCACCTGTAAGAATGAACTCGATCAGGCTACTTCTGGTTGAAGTCTCCGGAAAAAAAGAACGAATAATCTTCTGATAGTCAATCAACACCAAAACGATTAATTGGTATTAATTCCAAACTGGTTAGGAACTGAATGAGTGCTGTGAATAAACCAACCATCCAAGGAGAAATAACTAGCGCAAATACTTAGCCATTCGAGCATGAAAGGGTATGAGGAAGCAGATTAAACGCCTAGACAGGAATCATTTATTGTCGAGAAGAGCACGAACATAAAAATTTGTTAAACAGTTTTGAAAGGAAAACATTCTATTTTATTGCAAATTAAACTAACTGAGCATACATATTCTACCTGTACAATGGATGGTTTTGCCTTTAGATTAAATATGCTCCTATTTTACTGAAATTTTATCCTTTGTTCGTATTCTTAACTTAATGTTTTTATTCGAAGCTTCTAGTTTTTACATTCATGCTTACTCCATTTTTTATCATTAGGTCGTTTCTCGAAACAATGAAAATAATTCTTGAGAGTTTTTTATTTATAGCGTAGTCTAGACTCCAATTAGCTAGAGAAATACATGTGTTGTGAACAGAAACGCCTGGTAAGAGAACTTGCTGTTGTGCACTTTAGATGTTGATATACATACTTTAAATAATTGAACTATACCATCAAACATGTGTACATTGTTATAGATATACGTTTTAACAGTAAAAAGAACGCCAAGAATAGTTTTTTGAGTGGTGCGCAGAAGATGCGAGTTTTATTATCCGAGACTGTGCCATTTATCTTTGCAAAACCATTGTGCCATCTAATAAATAATGTTACATTACCTGATATTTAGAAGGTGTCTCGAATTGTTTCACGTTCAAATCTTGTAACGCAAACAAAATTATAATTACAGGCCTATATCTATTCCCTGCAATTTTGCCAAAAATGTTTAAACAGTACGTTATAATTATATTTACAATCACAATAAAACAGTTTATAGCTCCAACTCAACTTGGTTTAATGGCTAAGCAGTCTACAGTAGGTATCTTAAGTTGTTTTTGCCAATATACCTCAGATGTTGCACATTAAATATCACAATAATATATTTGTTACACTTAGCAAATAAATTAGTAAAATTTACTTCTGAAATTCTTTATTCTCAGTCAATTTGTTAACTCAACTTAAATTGTTATATTAACTGAATTATAAGCATTATATAATTTTAAAGTTTAACAGAAAAACCGTTTTATCAATAGAACTAAAAAAATGTGTTAATATTGATTGTAAGTTACTATAAGCATTTTGTTAAACCGTAGTCAAATTAATAAAACATTTTTTACTGTAAACAATGATAAATTCATGTATGTATACATACTTCTAAAAAGCATTTGACAAAATTGATCACTATCTAGTATTGAAGAAACTTGAAAAGGTTCGCTTTTCAATGCAGTCACTGTTATTTAATCTTACCTAATTAGCAAAGAACAATACGTAGAATACTTTAGTGTAAGGTTCAATGTGTTTTCGCTTACATCTGGGACAGTGCAAGGATCTAATCTTGGACCTACTTTATTTCTTATATTTATAAATGATATCGTAGACGTAATTGAATATGAGAAACTGCTATTTGCAACTGATCTCAAGATATACACTAAAATTGAATCACTAAATGATTGCTATCAAACCTTTGTCACATCAATACCCATAAATTTAAGGTAATATCTATAACTATTCTTAATAATTAATATTAACTACAATGTTGCTTTATTTCATTTACTTAGAATGCTGTATATTCTCATTCTTTCCCTGTAGTTCGGTTTCCTTATACCTCTTGAAAAGATATTATTATTATTAATAATATGTATTGTCCTCATATTTCAAAATGATTATTTTAAAATATTCAAATCATTTTATTATAAATAGCATACTTAATAAATTATAAACTAATGTTAAGTCTGGCTTTGATTTTATTATAAGCCTTATGACATTTAAATACTCGTATTGTGCAATAAAAAATATCTCATTCTAAAAAAACAATTCTTTGATGTTGAAATTTGTGTTTATAGAAAAAGTGCTGCCCCTCCCTTCTAGCACAAAACCTTTACGTGATCTTAAATGCTATTGCCTGGGCGGAATAAAAGGAGAAGAGAGATTTTAAATTCGTCAAGTCGTCTGATAAACCTGATCAGCACTTGGGGTAATGTAAACTCGATTCAAGCGAGCATCGACAGCGCCTCAGAGCCAACGGCGAGATAACTTTGGAAACTAATTATAAAGTGATTGATACATAGGTTCCTTAGGGTGTACATTTACATCTGCACGCGTCCTCCAGACATCCTTATTCTACCGCCGAGGATTCTTCATTCAACGGTCCGCTATCTGACGAATACAGGTGTTGAATATTGGACTAGCGGGTGAGACTGAAAGGGAGGGTATCAATATTACAAGCAAATTAATGTTGTAGCTGGAAGGCTATACTATAGTCGGATGAATTTCATCATGATCTCGGCTTACCAAGGCTCGTACATAAATAAATACAAAGTGAAAATTTCAATATTAGCTGATCAATATTGAAATTTTCGCTTTGTATTCACACAAAAAGAGCGTGTGTTAGGTAAATTTAAATAAATAATTACCTTACCTATTTATGGAAGAGTATTTAGCGTATTGTTATTATAAATACTGGAAAGGAAACCCTTGAGGAGTTCTATCACACAAATACTTTCCAAACTCGGAAGAAGTTAACCCTCAAAATGCAGGTAGACAGTTATCAATGGTGGAAGAAAGCGCTGCAAGCCAGAGCCACAGCAAAACTTACATGCTTACAAGGGGTTGCAAGTGTTGTAATTACAGGAGCAGTGTCTTTTTCCCGTCATTCGCTGCGACGTAGTTGTTCGTGCCGAAATGCTGTTGCAGCAATATAAATTGTCCGCTGCTCATAAATCGGGGCTGAGTTGTGGGTTTGTTCTATAAAGGTGTAAAAACAATGTGGGCGCCAGCCGGTACCAAACGGCTAATCCACTAGCTAATCCAACAAACAAAAATAAAAGCGCTATCCTCCGCTGAACGTCACAACAAGCTACTCGATCAGCTGATCGAAACAAAGACCAAGCAAGAGCCAACGGTATGTTTTAAAACAATAAGAAAATAGTTATACTTAATCAAGAAATGTATAATCAGCACTATAACAGAAGGATATATTGATAAGATGGTAATATTTTTTAATAAGAATTGCTAGATCGTAAATATTAAGTAACCTTACTTATTTTAGGTTAGAATACCCATTTACAACTGTAATTGAGCCAACATTAAATACCAAATATAAACAAGATTTATGTACCAGTATTGTTTATCGTAACACAACAAGAAATAATTAAATAGTGCTGAATTATGAGATTGAAGTGAAATTATAAGTTTATAAAGATATTTAGTTCAATTAAAACATAAGTTGTTACTAACTCACATTTGCCTACTTTTGCTGAAAGTTCTTCTGGTGCAATGAAATGGTCGACTGTATCGAGATGGTATGACACACAATCTGATCACCAATTACTTCGATGAAGATCAGGAAAATGCGCCTTGATCTTAGGTGGTCACTACTTCGACTATCTTATCGATAATTGCCCAATTCCATATAATAGAATAGATCTAGTCCGAAGGATAGACTTCATCAGCCGGATAGTGTGTGGTTATTGATTAATTCGCATCATTAGCACTGCTGCATGCGTTTAGGTTATATCTATCTCAGATAAGATGTACGATGTCTGAGATAAGATCTGTGATATAAAATAAGATCTCAATCAAGATACATGAAAAGAGCTTTAAGCTCTGAACAGTGATCTCTGAGCTGTGATCTTTAAATTTTGAGCCTAAAAATCGAAATATAATGTTCCCATCCCTTGAAATATTTTATAAATAACATGTAAAATATTAGATTTCAAATAAAGATGTGATTAAACGAAATAGGTTTTAAATAATTAATCAGATTACCTGAGATTACAGAATGCAATTCTCACTCTTTTTTGTAAACAACAATATATGTTAAAATGAAGTAAACATGATCTACAGGTACGATCGAAAAGGACAATCTGCACATGAGAACAGTGTATTGTCTAAACGCGCAAACTTGTTACATCGCATTGGAAATTCTTCTGGACCTACCACCCTTGTACATTTTTGTGGAAAGAAAGGCCAGATTAACTATATTCCGCCTAAGGCACATTGCAGATCAATCGACACATACTCATATCTGTGTGGTTAACAAGCTGCTAGAATCGGTCACTTCCGACAGTACGCTAGGAAGGCCATCGGACACAATGTGTACTCGACCAATTACCGACACATACTTCACTACCTCCTTTTCAAACAGGAATGGAAAAAAAAAACACTGACGCAGGCAGACACCTGCTGGTTTGCAGACGGTTCGAAAACAGAGCAGAGTGTTGGCGCAGGAATATTGTGTTGTAATCCACGACTTAGAAAACACTTCAATCTTGTACAACACACAACGATTTCTCAGCCTAAAATCTATGTCAATGAGATGTCTGCTACAGAAATTTTAGAGGGAAACATCAGACACAAAGTAATAAAAATTTTGAGCGACAGTCAGGCACTATAGGCGCATACCTACGGTAGCTAAACAGCAAATCAATGTATGGACACATCAGAAAATGCTCCAACATTGGTACAATTGTCCTGGTATGGTACATGAAAAAGTGTATTTTGTTTAATCATGTCAGAGTAATTGTTTCTGTCTTTAGAGGTCACTGCAAACTCAGAAAGCACCTAGACAGAATCGGACTGGAGGATGAAGAGGCAGTTAAGCATATCTTCTACCAATGGCCCGGCACAACGAGAATCAGGTATGACATCTTACGGTTAAAGTTTATATTTATTTGTTTAAGTAAAACATACTTTGCTTTCAGATCCATTTAAGTTCCATCTCTCATTTCTACTCCTATTATGTTGTTACAAAAGATTAATAAAAGTTTGATTCAAGATTTCATTTGCAATACACTTTTAGAATAATTACTCAAGTCGTTAAAGCGAGAGAAGGTCGGCAAAAATCGGACGCATACTAAAGCATTAATTACAGTGTCATAAAGCACAAAACTTTTGTGAGGAGTAAAGTACGGCTGCAGCAAATAGAACGAGGTTAAGGTTTTCCGACAATAAGCCGTATTTTCTTAGGGCGTCGTTAGTTAACGTCTCCTGCCGGCGAACGTCGGTGAAAACGGAGAGCCAAAGATCGTTTCATTAAAACACACAAATAACGCATAAAAATGTTTCAACACGTCTTTCTCTCAACACCTCCTTAGACATAGTTCGTATGCAAATCAGGCTCTAGGTCTTTAATTACCACCAATTTCGTCCGTTTTTATCATGTGCCATCTTGCTTCTTCGTCTGGCCAGGATGTATAACGCGAACTTTGGGGAAAACACAATGTCTTCTCATTATCAAGATCTGAATAATGTGAGGCAGTTACTGACAAGAGCGTCTAACGTCTGAGGGTACTCCACGGCGAAATATCGATTTAAAATTAACATATCCAAAGCGGTAACTTTTTCAAATATTAGACAGGTTTATAAAAGACTTATGCATAATAATATCCTTAAAATATTTAAATATTCTCTCTTAGAAAGTCATTAAGGCGTCGGCCGAAAAGTTCCCGCAGAAATTATTGCTTCTCCGTTATATGGGAATATATTTGAATTAATTATATGAATGTGTGCGCATATGGAAAACAAAATCGTAACTTTCGTGTTATATTTATACGCGTTTTTATTGTCCCGACAACAAAACAAAATAGAAAAAGAGTCAAAAAAGCGTTACGAAATAGGACATTTGAATAATTAAACCAACATCACATTCATCATGAATGTCTAGTCATAGTATACATGCATACAAATAACATATATGCAAATATATTCCATAGATGCTGTTGTGTATAATCCCCTCAAGGAATTATTTGTTTTGTTTTTTGTGCTGTTAAAAATATATTTGCTAAACTACGTTTCCAATTTCAAATTGTACAGGAATAAAATAAGTAAGCAAAGAGTAAACTCGTAGAAGTCGTATAAAAATAACCGGGCATTATGGTTTATGTTTTTGTGGAATCTCACTGCCTATACCCCGTATAGTGTAAAGTGGATGAAAATCAGAGAATATAAAATTTCCGAGTACAAACTATCAAGCTCGACTTCAACAAACAACACTCAGTACCGAAGGGTATTGAATCGCATTGAGAAGTTCTTATATGTATGTGCAGAGTAGTCGTATATGAAAATGTATAACCAATAAGCAGTTTAGCCGTAAAACGATATGATATCTATTTCGATTCTAAAGAAGAATCCAGATATGTTAAGGTCTGTGAGGCAGTTGTTGGTTTTAGAGCTGCGTTTGTGGTCCTGCTTTATACGAAAAGTTTAAAATGCATAAAGTCAATATTTGCTGTAGTCCGCTCTTGAATTCTCTATTTGTTAAATTGACCATAACAACCGGCGCTCTAACCGAATCTTCGTTGGCAATGTTTGGACACGTATGGAAAATTGTTGGATTTACTTCTCTTCGCTACTTACGTATATTAAAAATCCTTTTTCACTGCTGCATATTACATAAAACAAAAAGTATTCCTCTTTTCTAGACACTCAGAAAACTGCTGCATTGAGATATCTACAGCTACATATTCCGTATTTTTAACAATAGGAAACGTTTCACAGACGTTGATCTTCTACTTTCAAATCAGATTTCACTGTCAAAATTAATATACCTAAGTTATGTATTCTACATTCCCTTTATTTCCGTAAAATCGTTACTTTTTGCAGCAATTTGCTTGAAAACCAGGTTGTCCATGATAGTTGGTCTATTGTTGGAATCGCCATACCAATAAAAGCAATGAAAGAATTACTACATTCGCAATCGTGCGTTTTCGTTTTACACGAGCCATCTAGCGGGATTGAATTATCCGAGTTCTTAGACCTGTGCCTGCATTACCCGATCACGCTGCGGTCATTTTGCGGGTTGAGAATCTGGCTTGTGTCTCCTAGGGAGTGCACATCTAAACTTTTGATATCCTAACAGGGGTTGGTGGATAAAGCTTGAGATGCGATAGCGATGGTTGCTAGTGCTATTTTCTTTTCATTGCTTTTGCATGGTGATTCCAAAAATAGACCACGAGCCTCATTTTGGCGGTATTTTTCAGTTCTAATTATCTTTGGCATGTTTTGTGCAAAAAAAAGAAAAAGAAATTAATGTGACCGTTGTAGAATTTTTTTTTTTTCTAAACTGATCAATAAACCGTATCAAAGTTTCAATCTTCGCTGAAACATTCTGTATATTCTTTACTGAGAAACAGTAAAATACACATTGATTGATACATTTACACATTTTTATTAGTCTATTGATTGAGTTAGCTATAATTTGCGACTAAGATTTTGTTTATTACAGAACTTAAATTCATAGCATAGAGTGCTTTGATGTTACGTGTCCTGGTGTTACGCGTAATGCAGTTAAGATGTCGGTATTTTCGTTTACAATACATTTCTCACCCGTCTCGTGCAATAAGGAAGTTGGCAGATTGCTTGCATCTTTAACGACTGAACGTAAAGTCAAAATATCTGTCCGCTTAATATTTAGAATCGTAAGTTATCGAGCCGTAGTAATTCCGTTACAAACTTTCTGGAATTCAAACGTGAGTGACGGATAAATTACGGCAAATATATAAATAGATATCCAGAACTTCCGTAAGTGGTGTATAGAATTATAGTTTACTACTAGAACGTCTTTAAATATCTGTAAATATTGTTGTGAAGGTAAAATATATGATGTGATAACGTTTTCTTATGCTCATAAAAGAAGAATAATTGTAGACGTTTACATTAAAATACGCTGAAGATCAGCGAGTCTATTGCTTATTATTGGTGAAACCGTAAAAATGATCTTTTAACTTTTCTAATATTCCCCGAAGTGCTAAAGGTATATACTGATGTAAAATATTCGCTTTGGAGCTATCACATTTGGTCTGAATATTTTATAAAGAACCCGTCTGCTATATCTACGTAATCTTTTTGTCCCTGCATTCACTGTCATTTCACTAAAGCTCGTATTACTCTTTAATAATGGAAGTAGCCCGGGCAAAAAATACTTATCGCAAGGAATATTTTCAAAACATATTTCACTAATTTTCCGCTCGGGTAAATATAAACGGATACAACGCGACGTTCAGACCCGGTCCCTTTTAGTTTTTCGTTCGTCGAACATCGTGGACGAAGAAAACTTTATTTTAAAGTCTCGCATCTACTAAAAAACTTTCCTGTGCCTAACGTTCGACGGACTATCGACAGATACACCGGATAACTTTGTCCCAAGTACGAAGAAGGGCCCAGATTAAAAAAGTTTTGCATGGAGAAGGGGATCCGGCATATCGAATTGAGATTGATCGCGGAAATGTGCGGGGTTGATATAAGAGCTTAATTTTTTAAAACGAATCGCGGCTTTATAGTCGATTATTATATAAGATCTACAAAGTTTAATGCAAATGTTATGATCGAACTTTGAAATCTTGCAATGAGCGACAAAAGCCGTCACATTGAATTGTGGGTGGTGTTTTTTTTTGTCAATAACACGACCTAGGTGTGCATTTCAAAATTGTTTCCTACGCATTTTGGATAACGTCAATTAATCACAAAGTTAAATGGTATTGAAATTTGAATTTCTTTGCAATTCCAAAGCTCTGGTGCCCTGTACTGGTCTGTATAGATCTAGTTTATTGAAATAATGGTCTGGATTCATTTTTGGCTTGCCAAAAGTTGCCGGTCTTTTTGTATCCAAAGCCTTGCATTAACACTCTATCATTCTGTTAGTTCTATCTATTAGGTATTGATCTCCATTTTCTGTAGGTGTCCCTTCAGTGCACAACTAGGATATTGTGCACTGAAGCTGCTCATATACAAAGACGATTCCCACTAAAGTTTAATAGTTCTTCATTCTTCTTCTTTGACGGTCCATTGATAAAAGTCTTTCCATGAGTTTGCCTATTTGTGATCCAGTGTTCTTTGTGCTCCTCTTGGACCCAACTCTTTACCTGCTGTCGTATTGTTTTTTAGATACTCGTAAAATAGGTTCGGGGCCCATAAATGAAGCCGATGATAACTTTCATTTATTCTTGGGTTAAAAATAATGAATTATTTTCTTATGGAAGTAGATTACGAAAGAGTATTAGGTTGTAGTTAACTTTGCAATATTTTCTATATTGGATAATGATTTGAACTGCATTTAAGAAAGCTTTTCAGATACAAAAAACATGAAAATAAGTGCCGATAAAGCTAAAGTTATCATCCTTTGGTAGCATGATAACCAGCAAATACAATAAAACAACCAATTAAGATATTTATCGCTCTACTGGTAAAATTATAAGAGATAAATTCTGTATCATCGGTTGAATAAAGGCTTTCTTTACCAGTATAAAATTTACAATAAATAAATCTAAGTTTTGTTGTCGTTCAGATATTTTAAGGTGTAAGTTTGGACTTTTTTTCCTTTTTACGCTTTCTCATTATGGGTATTTCCTGCTACAACTTTAGTCCTACTAAAAAATGATCAGAATCCGTAACTTGTGCTCTCTAACTTCTGATATCTGTTATGCATATTTCTTCGTCTTTCTCTATTACCACATGGTCTATCTGATTAGTATGTGATCCATTGAGTGCCCTCCTTTTATTTCTTTGTGTTGCAAATACGTACTCATAACCATCATACCTTTTTCTTTTGCTAAATGGATTAGTAGTTGGCCATTTTCTTTGGTACTTTCATGTTTGCTAAAGTTTCCTATTGTAGGTCTATGCATTTCCTCTTTGCCTATTTATCATTTTCATCTCCCAAGATTATTTTTAAATCATATTTTAGTATTTCTTCGTATGTCTGGTCTATTGCGTAGTAGAAATGTTTGCTCTGTTTGTATTTCGGCTTCTTCCGTTGCGTTGGTGCATGTGTACTTGTTAATGTGATTGTTTGGTATTTACCTCTTATTCTTATCCAACTAATCTTTCGGTTTTGGGCTGGAACTTTACTATGACAGACTTTATTTTTTTTTTTGTTTACCAAAAAGCCATTTTTTGTTTACCAAAAAGCCAGACCCTAGTTTTCTATTTTCTCTACCTCTATTAGAAAATATAAAGTCATCCATTTCTACTATTTCATTTCCGCTTTATTCTGTTTCTTGTATTGCCAGTTCATATTTATATATCTATTCATTTCTCCAAATAAGTGCCTCATTGCTGCTGCCCCATATGTTTCTCTAACGTTTCAAATTTCTGTTTTCAAGTAATCCTTTATTTTATTTTTTCTCTTCGTTTTTAGATTATCTTGCGTTATCTTCTTTGAATTATCTGATTTTCTTTCGTCCAACCCAGAACGAAAACCATAGTAAAGTATAAGAAGCATTGCAATGTTTCTTTCTGAATTCTTGGTCATGACAGAGAGAAAGAAAGACAATGGAACGTTTACAAAAATGTATTGAGAAGATTTGGTTGTGAGAAATTACTTGTCAAAAAGCTAAATATGAATGCGTTAACATACACTTAACTGTTTTGCTCAAGCAGCAATAAATCCTTTTTAGTGTTTTACATAATGTGTCTCTTAAGCTTTTAGCTTTCTTACTATTAGCATGTTCCTGAGATGTTCGGTAAATACGTAAATATAGTACCTACCATAATCGTATACCAGAAAGTAGATTTAATTCTAAGAAATATTGTATGCGGCAATAAACATAAGAAAACACAGATTAAATTTCGCCATTAAAAAAAAAATATTCACTCACAGTTTCTGACATATATATTCATACAAATTCAAATCAAGTAGTAGTAGCTATTACTTATTTATGCTACATTTCGCATACTTATTAGTTTTTACATAACTTTTCTAGAATGTTTACTGAAATTATTCTGTTAGTTTATGCTTCTGGCAACAACTTCTTATTGCTTTAAATACTGTTGCCAAACACTTCAAATTTAAATTGCCCCTTAATTATTTGAGCTTACACACCAAATATTAACTTGGAATAACAGTTTAATTTAATTTTAAACGCTCATTTAACTCCTGGTATGGTAAGAAGTATACCTATCAATTATAAGGTTGAGATGCATCGGATCTTTAAGAATGCAATTAACGCATAATTGCGATAAAGATAAGGAACTGCTCAATTATCTCCGCTTTGAATTCTTCTTGCGCTATTTAATTTGTTGACGCTATCTTACTTGATTCCATTAGTTATGAGTTAGTTTTACAGTACTAATTAATTGTTACTTAACAGGTTTTACTATATATAGTTCTTTTTTCAATTAAAGTCTCTCAAATAGAATTTTATTAGTTCAATTATTATAACTTTTTTATTTTTTCCATTTTTTAATTAAATAACTTTTATTAAAATCGCCTGTATTTGTCCTCATTCTGGGCAACGTTTGCATAGAAATAATAACATTGGTGTTTAGAATCATTAAGTTCTCTTTGTGTGATTTACCGTGTACAGAAATACATACATGCACAAAAGAAGTCCATGTAGAAGGTGTAACGAAATTAATGTGAACTATATTTAACCGCTGTATTCTAAGATTTCTTTTGACAAAGAGTTTCGCTCGTAATCCCAAAAATAAAGCGGTGTTTAGGTTTGGGAAACGACGAACCGGGGTTACAGTAAAATTCACCGCTTGATATTTCATGTTGCTTGTGTGGTCTAAACCCCGGGTGGGATATATTTTCGGTGCATAAGACAGGGGTAATAGTTCCATTGCTATCGCACTGATGTTTACAAAATCTGCGCTACGCTAAGGGATAATATCGCTAAGATATATGTATGTACCTATACAATACATGCATAGATAAAACGGATGCAAAATAGCGCTCGTTCTGAAAAATATACTTTGTAAATGTGTATAAATTTACTGAAGATGTTGACTTATTGCAGGACAGTTTCTATGGGTTTAAGCTGAGAATTTAAATGTATGGTATACATGGTATACCTAAGTTATGATCTTTGGATCTGTAGAAATATTACTTTGACTAAACATGATCTAAAATATGTAGTTATTGTTGATTCTTTAGGAAAAGGATTTAGTAGACAAAATGGGAACTAGATAAATATGGTCCAGTTCCAAACACTTTTTAAACGTACTACCAGATAAAGTTCTGATGATATCTATAAATAATTAATTTACTAATTGTTAATAACTTTTATTATACGGTATAACATAAACAAATTATTAGTACTGTTGTACGTTATAAAACACTGTGTTAACATATGCGTTTTGAAAGTTTTTACTGTCTTCAATGTAAGTGCTTTCGTGTTTATCGTTTCTTCTGTATCCAAGGGTGACTAATCGAATAATATTTATAAATGTTCTAAAAAGAAATCGGATTGCAACAGACAGATTATCTAAATTAAACCCTTTTTAGCTATACGCTTTCTGAGCTGTGCTGTGAAGCTTGGAATCTAGTGGCAAGGTGAAAATAGGATCTCGGAAACATGGTATATTACCATTCGATATTAATATCTTGTAAGATTATGGTCTTCTCTGCTCTTTCATCTCACACCATTCAGATATCTCCTTGTCCTCTTTCTATACCGTAGTATTTCTTTGGAACCTGAGTCAGCATCAGAAAAATCTGGTGAAGCCTCTATTGTTTTAGGTTCTTTTACACCTCTTTCAGAAGCTCCTATGCTACTTTGCTTAACACCCCAAAAGGATAAATAGGAAGAAGAAATAAAAAGGACAAAACAGCTAGAACTTATGAAGAAGAAAATTTTGAAAGAGAAGAGAGAAAAGCTTCGAAAGAAGACCTTTCGAATGATGAATTGGTATAAACCATTATACATGATTCTTCTAGTGGATGAGAAGAAGATGAAATATGGTAAGTGAGAATCATGTTCGCAATGGAATATGTAACTAAGGTAAAAAAATAAGTTGCTTGATGGTTTTCAACTAAGGTTTTATAAACAGCGGTTTCTGTCCAATGGATTCTAGTCTACAAACAGCTTTTCTTGGTGGTTTTTTTTAGCGGTTGCTTTTGATTCTTCCGAAACCAATGGAACACCAATATTCCTGGTTTAAAACACATGTTGTATTTTAACAGCGGTATTTCATGTTTCTATTTACAGCAAATCTCGACAATATTTTTTCCTTTCCCGTTTGTGAAATATGATTCTAATTCGAAACACTCCGTCATCAAATCACTGTTTGTATGAGTATGCCCGTAAGTAAGGATAGAAATTGTACTTAGGGCCGAGTATAAATTGCAGTCCTCCACGACCTCAAATCAGAAGTAAGGTCACTAGAAATGCCAATGGAAATTATGCCCGTTAAACTAAACTTTAGACAACCATTCAAAGTACTGAATCCAAGTTGAGAAGAATTGAAGGAGAATCCTTGGTGTGGTACACAGAAGGATCCAAGATGGAACAAGTAGGAATTTTTGAGCCGAACTGCCGCCTCTCAATAGCTTTAGAGTAAACCCCAACCATCTCTCAGGTAGAAATATTTGCCATAATCTTTGTGTCCAAGAGTCCAATGATACTTCAAGAAAATCATGAAAGGACATACATAGGCACTAATAACTAAGAAACACTGAGGGCTCTCAAAGCAAATAGCTTTGAGTTTAAGCCGGCATACAAGTGCTTATATAATGTAGTGCGGCTGGCTATGATAAACAAAGTCAAGCTGGTATGGTTGCTAGAACATTCTCATATACTAAAGATAACGAGGTGGCTAACCAACTAGCCAAACGAGGGGTCAGCAGAAATTTCTATGAACCAGAGCCAGCTCTGGGTGTTTATAAAATAAAGATTAGAGGTGGGCTCGAACAATAAGAGCATGAGGAAATGATATCTCTTTTGAGTCAAACCTAAAAGGCTAGTCAACCCTTGCCTAAATACTAACAAAAATCTATTCGGACTCAGCAAACTGGATGATTAATAAACCTAAATCAGCAGAAGTTTATGTGCCTCAACCCTATTAATAATATTTACCATAATTTTAACTGTATTCCGTCACCAGAAATTCGAAACTTACTGCAATTAAATTAAAACCTTCCTTATTTCAACAAAAGTTTGTATTTTTTTTTTTTGTTTATTTGTATTCGCTTGTAACTTTATATATGTATGTAACATATTTTCCTGTATTTGGGTTCTACCTGTTGGAAAATAAACCATATATTATTATTATTATTATTATTATAAAACAATACCTAATCAATCATACGTCTATATACAATTTTAGCATTTTAGCCAAGTGCACAATTACAGTAAAATTAGCCTTAGAAAGTTTATTTAAACATTTAACTAAATAGTTTTTGACTTAACACAATATATATACTCAAGATACTGATTCAGTCGCTGGCGACACAAAAGATTAATACAATCGGAATATTTGTTTCGGAGATGAAGTCTGCGGAAGATTGCATGTCTGCCACTTGTAGACACTGATAAAAATTTTACAGAAATATTGTCTGAATATTTAGAGGTATTCTTAATACAAGGAGGATGTATTTACAACAGACTTTGAATAACTGTACAAAATGCGAACAATAAGGGAATAAAGTAAAAGCAAAAAAATTGTAGAAGCAGTGGAAATTGGAAAGCACGAACTCCGTAATCGACGAGATGGCAACGCATTAAGGAAAACTTCAAAGAGTTTATTACAACCCATCGCACTCAATGGAGCGAGAAAAATCAGTTTGAAGGCTAATATTAAAGATGTTGGAGTCGTGAACTACCGAGTGACACGTGACACCATAAAGGCGCGCCTACATCAACATCGTAGACATGATGAATACTGAACATGCACGTTTTCTTCTTTAAAAAGCGTATATTCCTATACAACTAGACTATATACACCACAAAAAAACAGCGGAACAAAAATGAAAAAAAAAAGCCAACGGTTTCGTTAATTTACGCCAGTCACAGTGTATCTTTCCTTGTTTAAACTTTAGTATACCAAAACAAATTAAATTAGTATTTACTGAACGCATGGTACGTCCGATGTGATAAATACAATGAATTATTTAAATTAAGAGCATTTATTTCAACATTAGCAAGTCATTGTTTTAAAGGGATGCTATGTAAATTGTAAGTTCTAATCTGGCTGGGAAGTTTTAGTCTGCTGTAGCCTATTCGTTTCCCCTCTTCATTATAAGCAACAAGCCGCGGCTGACAGAAGTTTCTTCGTCACGGAGATTTGTAGGAGAGACTCCCGGATTATCCGTGGAAAATTTAACTTACAATTAAAGTTAATCTTGGCAACTGAAATGTTGCGTCAACCTCTTTTTATCTTGAGATATTTTCCTTTTCTTTCGTATAAACAATGTCTACCACGTTCTTACTTAAATAAATTTAACTGTGCATAAAGTAAAGTTTAATTCAGTTCGGTTCATAATATAACATCATTGAGTGCGAAAGGATTTCTTCATATATATTTATCAAATTCTTTCTTTGCGGAAGTATTTAAATTTAAAATATATTTTTCAGTTAAATTTCACTGAAACGTAAGTATATACTTACCGATATGCAATCAATATCCTGAGAGCGATAATGGCGATAGAGAAGCCCACCTGTAAAATTACATTTCTTCCCAAAGATTTAAGCATTAACGTAAGCGGTTTTAAGCGAATATTAAATGATCCAGCAGGAAATTCAGGGTGAGATGACGAGAAATTAAATCCCTAAGTAAACAGCTATCAATGCCGAATTAGCATAATTCAGCGTTCAATGTAAGAATACCTAAAGGGAGGTTTGTAATGTTCTTAAACTCTACCTGTTTTAAATGCAACATCATCTCGGATTTACATACAATTTCAACGTTTCAAGCGAACTAAGTCTACACAATACATACAATCCCGCTTAAGTTGGGCGGTTTTCTATTTTACTCCTTGAAAAATAAATTAAATGTAATGCGGTGGAATATAAACGAACGAGGAGGCAGAACATATGTGGATGTTTGTGTGTCTAGAGTAATGGGAAAAGGAAACGTGTTTCACACTGAATTATACAGAAACGTTGGTAAACGTAAGGAGTTCAACCTAAGTAACGTAAATTCGTAATGATCTAAACAGAATACAACCAATTTGGACCTAGCAGGACTAAAATATACTTGGAGGCAACCATTTAGAATACGTCTGAATGGTTAGTTTCTGTAAAATGAAGTTGCAAAAAATGCTGTTTGCCATATTATTATCAAGTAGCAATTACAAGACTACAATCTAAAGCACATGTTAACTGCTGCACTAGTTCAATTTGAATAATCTATTCTTGTTCTCTATAATTAAACCAAATAATTTTAATAAACTGTAAGGTTACAAATCTCAAATAACTCAGATTGTCCATAAAGTGACACACAATATTCATAACTTCATTTTTAAGTAATTTCTTCTTATAATTGCTCAAACATTAATTAGCAAAAATACCTTTTTTATTTCCTAGTATGTATTTAAAATATCTCAGACACTGGTAACCAACATGTCCCAATTACTAGTCAACCTCTATACATACATACATTACAAATTATTCCTACGAAGGAAAATATCGACAAATAAGCCCCACCATAGAAAATGCTGTAAGTATGATCCTCTCAATCCTAATATCATCAATTCCTTTATGCAATCAAGATTACGTTAGGTAACAATAGATTCGCCGAAAAGCAATTAATTGCGTTTGGATTCATTTTTGCGTTCCTCGGCTGAGCGACCCTAGGGTGTAGCGCATTCGAAATAGTAACGAGGAAAGCACAAAGGATTCCTTTTTTTTATTTCCCTATCTCTTCTCCGAGAGTTCCTTTTTTTGTTAGACGTCTTAGTATTCCGCTTGAGATTTACATTTTACTGTTTATAATTTAGTCTCCGAGTGGAATCCGAGCGGCTGGGATTGGATTTGAATTTATCCATATTCGCCTCAACAGCTCGTGCACGGCATCCGAATCGATATAGATTAGCTCAATTCCTATTTGCATTTACTTTTCGTGAAACGTCGAAGCGTTCGCGAAATAGTCAACTTATCCACAGGATTTGGAAGTTTCAATCGATGGTGTAATGAAGGTAAATTTTATTAAAAATTACTTGTATTTCCTCCAGTACAGTAACTTCGTGTCGTTAGAAAGTGTGAAATACTACTGCATTAATAATATGTATGGTGGATGCGCCGGCTAAAATGAGTTTTATATATTTTCAGTATATTAATCTTTATTTAATGCGACAGTGCCTCTTTGTACATTGTTATAATATTTGTATTATAATTTGTTATTTATCAGATTACGTAATCATAGCAACACACATTTTATTACGATTTTATCTTGTAAGCAAATTTCATTTTATATATAAATAAATAAAATATAAATTTCTTAGAATAGTATAAAGAAATAAGGTCCAAGTATGGTTAATGGTCATAATTATAATAATAAAAATAATAATGAAAAGAAACTTTCATAATTAATGTTAATTGAACTTACAAAGACCCAACATTTTACATCTTTTATTCATGATGTCAGCCAGTTATATGGATACATAAACAATAAATGCATTTCTTGTAATGATTTAATTTTCTACTCGAATAAACTTGGCACACATCTTCCAATAGTATTACGGTTGGCAGTTCATTGACTTGTATCTTTCTCCGTCAAAGAAAGTATGATATACAAGAATTTCATTGAATATTTTATACACTATTTAAATGAGTTGTTTGCCGGTATTATGAAGTAGGATTATTACGTAATATTAATATATCATTTAAAAATTAATTCTTCTAAATTATTTTATTTATTCTATCATGCAGAAGAGCTATAGTTAGTGTTTAAATTAATGCTATCTCATAACGAGTTTTAACTATATGCAAAAAGAAACCCATAATTAGTACTTCAAACTTATATATTTAATATTAATGTGTTCGTCTATTCCATTTTGTTTGGATGAAGATAAATTGTTCTTAATATTGTTTAATATTTTACTACCTCGTTTAGACTTAAGAGGGCAGAGAACGCTTTATTGGTTGGATAAATCTTAATTATTCTAAAATGTCGGTGTATGTAGATATTATCAAATACTAATTATTGGTTTTTGCACAAAAATATAATTTTGTGATATCATTTTGTGATTTTTTATTCATTCTTAAAACAATAAAATATCGTTAATCGCTTTAATTATTGCATATTTCTTTTATTGCCTTTTTACACTTAGCGCGAAACAAATCAAAATGGAATTATTTGCTCTTAAGTACATTAGAGTACACACTTTCTTAACTCTAACAAAACATCAAATGTATTTTGAACTGTGGGTAGATTAAAAATTGGAAAGGTGGATTCCTTGGCTTCTATACCGATATCATGCGTCTTTCGTTAGTACATTAATTTTACCTTTCAACAGCAGATATACAGAGTGTTTCGAAAAATCGTTTAAAGATTTTAAGGGCATGCAGTACGATCGAAAATAAGGTTAAAAGTCATAATAAACATATGTTCACAAATCAACCGTTTACGAGATAACAGCGAGTGTTCCTAGTAGTACATGGATATAACATATCCCAGTAAACAGGTGCTTATCAGCTATTGTTTTATGACAGTTTAATTTGACGTTTTGTGCAATTTGTAGCAATTACAATGGTTGCGTATTCTAATGCTGAAATGAGCGATATGGTGTTCATGTACGGTCGAGCTAATGGGAATTCTTTACAAGCACGTCGCTTCTATGCTGAAACGTTTCCTGATCGCCAACTGCCTTCGCATGTGATGTTTCAGACGGTGTTTCAACGACTAAGAGAAACTGGTTCGTTTGAGAAGCGGTCTTCTGATACTGGACGGCAGAGATTAGCATGTACTCCACAGATAGAAGATCGAATTTTGAATATTATTGATGAAAATCCCGAAACTAGTCTTAGAAGAATTTTGACTCAAGTGGGTGTAAGCAGCAATCTTGTTTAGAGAACTCTTCTTGAGCAACTCCTACACCCCTACCATATCCTACGGGTACAAGCCCTTACTGCTCCGGATTATCAAACGCGAAGGGCTTTCTGTGAGTGGTTTTTGCGAACAGCTGCTGATCGGCCAGATTTCGCTGATAACATCCTTTTCACTGATGAAGCTGGTTTTACTAAAAAGTGGAATATTTAATTTTCACAACAATCACGTTTGGTGTGACGAGAATCCTCATGCTACCGTTGAAGCTCGGCACCAGCAACGTTTCTCTCTAAACATCTGGTTAGGCATGATAGGGGAACGGTTGTTAGGACCGATTGTTTTGCCACAACGCTTAACAGGTCCTGCATACCTCGAGTTCTTGGAAAATACTTTACCTCAACTTTTGGAAGATTTACCTATAAATCTAAGACAGAACCTCTGGTTTATGCAAGATGGAGCTCCACCGCACTTTACGCGTGCTGTTAGGGAACATCTTAACAATGAATTTCCTGGGAGATGGATAGGGCGAGCAGGTCCCATTGCTTGGCCTCCAAGGTCTCCCGATCTAAACCCGTTGGACTTTAGTATCTAGGGTTATTTGAAAAGTTTCGTGTACGCAACACCGATAAACGATCTTCCAGAGTTGCGCCAACGAATAGAACACTGTTGCCAGATAATACGAGAAAAACCCTTGTTTTTTGAAAGAGTGTGTGCTTCCTTTGAAAGCAGATGTAGATCGTGTGCCGAAATGGAAGGACGTCATTTTGAACATTTCTTTAGTTATAATCTATTTCATGTTAAAATACAATAACATCTTAATAAAAACCGCTAAAGCAAACTTATTCTGCATTTGCAATAAAATCGCTGTTATCTCGTAAACAGTTAATTTGTGGACATATGTTTATTATGACTTTTAACCTTATTTTCGATCGTACTACATGCCCTTAAAATCTTTAAACGATGTTTCAAAACACGCTGTATAGGATGAGGCACATAATAACTTACCCGTACTGATATTTTTTTTCCATTTTCTATCTAATATAAGTAAATTCAACGTAATAAAATATTATATAAAATGTATATTCATTTTCAGCAATAAATAACTTTAAATAGAATAAATATGTCTTTAATACCAACAAAAATCAATTTCTTAAGATTGAACAAACTACAAATAATCGACGTGATTCCGACTAAGAGATGCGTCTGACTCCCGAAAGCGCCCCCAGGATACCATAATCGTGCCCATATAAAATCCTGCGGGATTCGAGATAGTCATTTTGCCTATTTCTGGCACACAGACAATGACGGCTTTTGTCATTCTCACATTATTATTCTATTAAGTATTATTGACATGTATGTATGTGCCTTGCCACGTTATTTACTGAATAAATGAGTGCATTTTACAAGTAAAAAGTGTTATTTATTTTAAAAACGATAATGTTCTTGAAATAAAATAAAATGTTATACAGAGAGGTTTGATTACTTTAATAAATTTGCCACTCATAAATTAACAAAAAAATCGTCATGTCCAAAATTTAAATATTCCATCAATGTATTTACCATGTGCCGATAAGATAGAGATTAAATCTTACAAAAAAAAAGACATTTAAAAAAAAATTAATTCAAATTACATATTTGCGCGTAGAGAAGACCTCACGTTTACCGTAAATACAACAGAACGTGTTTTTAAACTACAATTCATATTGACAGGGTAGTTTAATCCTTTATATAAAGGATTATATAAATAAAGAAAATGCTACTCGTGGTAGGAATAAATACCTATTATCTATTATATGCTAGGATGGTTCCATAGGATCAGGGAAAATAAGCCTCCCCATGGATTGACTTCTTGCTGGATCGGTTTTCACCTGGATTTTTCTTTAGGCAGGGCCCCCAGGTACTCGGAAGCTAGGTTTTATGTAGGTACATTTCAAATGGAGGTAATTTAATACGGAAATGTTGTAAAATACTTCGCTTAGCCTTGGTAATTCAAAACATTTGTTCAAAATTTTTAAAAGTCAGCCAAAAAAAAGTTACTAAATTTTGAAGTAGGACCCATCTGTTCTTTTTGATGGTTTGAGGAGGAGTGATCAAATGTCGAATACATCATATTTAAAAAAAATAACTGTCCCTTCGATTGTTTTCTCCAACCGTACAGCATGAGATGCCCCGGATACTGCTCTAGTTACTAACTAACCTGAGGGGAATATCACCAAAACATAGACATAAATACAGATAGTACACACATGTAAACAATACATATTACATATATATTGTAATCGAGACATAAGGATGTAACTATTAACTCGATCAGCTGGTATGCAACACTATAGCAATATAGGGAAGAATGTTAAAGAACTGTAACTTTTGTAATGCTCTTGAACATTTTTAAATTAAAATTTAAATCTATATTAGCAGATCCCATTTTAGTAAATATTTTTATCAATAACATTAATCAATATCAAAAATGCACACAACGTGTTTTGATTATTTAGAAAGAAGTTTTTCTGGTCACCGTCATGAAAAACAGTAGGTAATTGATGCAACTAAACCAAAAATAACATAAATCAACATTACACATACACGATATATGAGACTGCCCATTAATTTACATAAAAGTAACGGCAATACGCAACACATATATAACAAAAAAAAATGGTTAATGAATTCGAAAATTTACAAACATACGAATTGCGAACGGTGTGAATTTTGCGCCACATCGCGTACATCCCCACTGAATCGTTTCTATTTGCATACGAGACGTATCAATTAATATACACGCTACGTAAATAAAATCTACTAGGACTCAATGCGTTCGTAGTTTGCTGTAGCGCGACACACCTTATTCGAAAAAAAGATAGGCGTGGAACTAAATCGCAGATCATTTGAATAACGCATTATGCGTACGCTAGTCTGCAGATTGAACGAGATTGCGACACAAACGCAGGGCGAACACATATATTCATATACATACAGAACTGTATGACAGGGTTACTGGACTGTGAAACTTTATATTCACAGAAGTTCCTGCGAGATGTATGTGTGTGCAATGTTGGTATTTTATTCAGAATTGGTGCAGTCGCGATGTGTTTTAATAAGTGCAGTCAGCCGCCGAGGTAAACGAACTATGCGCGGGTCTGTGCTTTTTATGCACGTCAATAAGCCGTCATGTAACACAAATTTTCTTACTTGGCACTTATGTAATTTGTTATATGTCACCATCTGCTCGAACAATAACACGGCAGGCCACGTTTACTGACTCATTTTACTGCCAGGCATGAATTCTCGTTATATAACTGCGTATAAAATACATAAAACAAAAAGGAACTGAAAAGGTGTTTCCTTATTTGGTTAGTCTTTGTTAAATGTGAGCGGTAATACCTCTAATTGCATTTCCTGTGACGTCAACCACTTATCCTTATGTGAACGATAAGATAATATCTACACCACTAACAGAATAAGAAAACGAATTGGAATATCAAGATCAAAATTTTATTTTATCTTTTCTGATAATATTTCTTGTATAGCCAAAAGGAGTGCTTAGTGTATTTAAACCTCGTGCTAATTGGATTCGAAAAATGTTTAACTTCATTGAACATAGATATGTATTTATCTGAAACGGAATCACAGAAAATATTCTTCTGAAGCAGCCGCGCCCGTACAACTTTCTAATAAAAATGATAAAAGCGCATAAAATAAGGCAAGTCGAGAATAAGTTTACGTCAAAATGCAGTTTATTACATAAATTTTAACAGGCGTGTATGCAATTGGGAATGTGTAGCGGAAGAGATAAGAAATAAATTAGAAAATTGCGTAAATATTACGTAAATAATTTTTTTTATTTGGATAGTAATTTGTGTTGCGTTCAATTTTAACAAGGAAATTTTAAAACTGACTATAATCTCAATTATTATATTTACCAAATCTATAACGATGGCATCAAACACTCCCATTTAATCTAAGATCCCATCCGTGCTGTCACCTTGTTAGGAAACCCTTCGTCGTCCAAATTAAAGAACATTAATTTTAATCTAGAGAAACTTCTATTAAACCGCTCAATTTATGTAGTTTTTACTGCAATTTGGTGCGCAGTGATAAAACGTTAATTGGTTCATTGGATAATTGTCGGATGTCCCAGACAAATACGAAAAGAAGAAAAAAAAATGATTTTCTAAAGATAACTAGTAAAAATTAATTAAAAGCGTCTTTGTCTTTAAAACTTTGTAGGTGCGGTCTTTCTTAATTGCAGGAAATCGTTTTTTTCTACTCCTATTGTGTAATAGGCAACTTTACAAACTCAAACGCGCGTAAAGTTGTAAAAGCATTGACATTCCTAGTAATATCAGAAGAAGTAAAATAACGAAACTGTCAAATGTTATAATCATGAATCATAATTGTCATAATATGTTTGAAAATATAATTAAAACTATTTCATAACTATTTGTTACTAATGACTACCTTTAATTTGAAAAAGGATGTTGTATATTGACAGGCATTAAAGATGGTGACACAACAAATATTATTTAAATTACCATTGTCTTACTCTTTTTCACATATCGAAACTGTACAATTGCTAAAAAATTTAATAGTGCAATTTTCACAATCAGATAGTGACACCCGACGGATTATCTGGTTTATTCTAATTGTTATAGCTTGTAAAAGTAAACTGATCTTATTATTAGATGTGTCTGCCATAATTTTATTTTTAGATGTGAAACAAGATGAAAGTGAGCTTGAGGTCCCGGACTGGATCAATCATCTTTGCCAACTTAATTTTGCCGTGCAATAAATTTCGAACATATCCTTCGGCAACAGGAAGAATAGAAAGCAAGTCACCTCCTTGATCAGCTAATTTCTTTTCTCTATTCACAGACACGTCTGGCCATGGTCTGCGTCAACATTGCTGCCTAAGGACTTATTGTGCTCTACCTGTTCTTGTTACAGAAACCACTCCAGTTAATCAGCTAATAGTGCTGCTGGACTTCTTCGGAAATAGTGACCTATGTAGTCACTACATCAAGCCGTAGATATTCAGCAATTCTCATTGGAATTTTACCAATTATATTGAGACCAACCGGGGAATTAATGCATTTACTATTACGATATGTTAAAAAGAAATGTAACTGTTGTGAATCGTTTGGTCTTAAATTCGCATATTGCTTGTTGTAATTATGGTAAATGTACGACTGTTTTGGTTTGAGGGATTTTTATAAGAATTAAATCCGGTTTGAATCCAATATTTTAAAAGGGCAAGTCAATTATCATGACTATTGGGTTGGTGATGAAGATCATCAGAGAGTATGATGGCAGGTGGTGTGCTTTTTAACTCAGCAAACCACAAATCGATTATAAAAAAATTGAAAGCGAGGCGTATTTCTAGGTATCTAGTTAACTATATATCTAACTTCTTGTGAAATAGCAAGATTTTGTTAGAAGGTGGAGATCTGTTGCATACCGATACAGGGGTTCCTCAGGAGTGTGTCCTAAGCCCTGCTCTGTGGAACGTGCACTATGACGCGGTCTTGAATCTTGACCTTATAGTCGATGCAGTTGCGATAGCCTTCGCGGATGACCTAGCCTTAATTGTTGGAGCAAACAACGCAGCCACTTTGATGGATAACACTATCGATTCCTTGAAGCAGATCAGTGGGTGGATGAAAAGCTACGGCCTAGAGCTAGCATCGAAAAAGACTGAGGCAGTCATGGTAACAGGAGGTAGATCAAGGGCAAATATCGCCTATGAACTGGAAGAAGTTATGGTAAGACCAATAGAAAAATCAGATACCTGCGTTTAATCATTCATTTGGCCCACATTTAATGGTGAGCAAGGCCGAGAATCGACTCGCATATCTTACCAGGATTTTGCCCAATATTGGTAGCCCTAGCAGCAGCAGATGTGCAGTGCTGTATAGCGCTATGGACAACATTTTGCTACATATATTGATCACCTATATGGATTGATGCCTTGGGAATTATAAAGCACAGGAGTATGCTGGAGAAAGAGCAAAGGAACGTGTTATTGCGAGCGGCCTTCACGTTCAGTACCAAGTCCGCTGTTGCGCGTTAGTATCAGTAAGGTATAATATTCGAATAAGGACGTTTTTGTCACTAGGCATGGAGCTAAATCCCGACAACATTATTCAAGTAATGTTAAGCAGCAGTAAGAATTAGAAAGTGGTGCAGAACATATCTGATATTATGAAAAACAAGGAAGCAAACGAATGGAAACGACAGATAAATCAAGCCTGAACTCCTAATCATTCTTGTGAGTGATGCGAGACGTAGGGTATGATGTGACGATTGTTCCGGCAGGTTTAAGTAAGCCAGTGGCATTCCGATGTTATGTCCGACCGAAGGTTCCGCAATGTCACAGTGGGGGCTTTATTTTTTTTTAAAGGATTTAATCGGTGTAGCGATCGACACTTCCTGAGCGCATTGAACCAGGTGCCAAGCGGTTTCCCCTCTCAAACAAAAAAAAATATGTTAAATGGACACTTTTCGCACTTGGTTGGTAAATAACTATTGCATAAGTATTCCGTATTTGGAAATATATTTATGAAATTGTCTTTTTAATGCTTTTATTTAATATTTGTAACGTTTTTAAATCTTTTTAGTTGTATTATGGTCATCAATATAGTAATAAAACCTTATTATTTTTTATTATGTATTGTATTTTCTTTATCTGCACTTGTATCTTTATATGTTAGTTGTGAACGTCTCATTCTAAAAAGAAAAAAAAGTTATCGATATTGTTCGATGTAACATTTATAGGTACAATAAATAATAATCTATTTCACAGATTTTTTAATAAATTAGGCGACCAGTTTCGTCCTCACCAGGACATCATCAGGCCATAATCATTACCAGCTAAGATCGTATGAGATTCTGACCTGATGATCTCCTGGTGACGAGGAAACTGCTCCCCTAATTTATTAAAATCTGAGAAAAAAAAGACCTTTGTCTATTATATTTACTCACACATCAGTAAGTGGTCGTTTTTTATTTCTACGTTTGGCACAATGAAATGCATAGAAATGCATAATAAATCACAAACACTTTAAGAATTACTGCGATCGATACTTTATCGACTCACCATTCGAGACATCATTTCTAAACTCGACGACGCTGCAGTCCCGATGAAAAGTCGCACCTCTTGGTGTATTATCAATTTCTATATATGCGTACAACACAATTTTATATCTCCTAATATTGGATTTAATTGTTTAATTTATCATTTATGGTTCAGCTATATTCCTATTCTAAACAGAATATTTCACTGTCGCCGTCTAGTGCCAGGCAAACGTAAATAATCGAGTAGGACGGAGGCACGGGATGTGCTCGGAAGTTCGGAAATTTATGCCGTACTACATTTTTAAACAACAGACACTTCCATGTACGAAATTCGATACTAAATCAGCGTCGTATTATTAACGGCAAATATATTTCGCTGCATAAGGCTCGCAGCTTGCGGTTTTATGCATATAGAAGCTGGAAGATCACGGCTCCCTCGGCGGAAGCAGATATATTCACGCTCTGATTTCTCCGACAGGCTTACAGCATATTTATTCGCGACGAACTCGTAAATCAGAAGATTTCCGCCAAGTTTTGAAGTTAATTTCATCGTCGGCTTAATCTCTCGCGTCGAAGGGAGATGGGCTACGTACTGACGCGCCCATAAAAAGCTGTTTCGCTTAAAAATTTATCGGTTCTTCATTCCTCGTTTTGTTGGATAGCTTATTTCTTGCTATTGTTGTAATTTATTGCGGACAGAATTGTATTGCGTAGATACTATGTAATTTAATATAACGTACCGAGATGTTGATAAAATCCGCTGCTCACAAGTAACCAATTTGATGTCTGTAATTAATTTTTTACGCGTATAAATATTGAATGATAAGCCGTCGCTTAAAAACATCAACAACGGCTTGATTCACGTTAGTTCTCGGAAGACCTACGTCTAGCAAGACTAGCAATAAAATTAAGTGCGGCAGCGGTATATGAAAGAACACTCCTTCTACAGTCTGCACACACGAGAGCTCCACAGATTTAGACGCGATAACGCCAAATAACCTTTTAATGGCACGTTCTCTGTAAACGAACTATGAATATCCAATTAAGGCCCCGGTTAAGTTTTCAAGTGAGAGAAAGTAATTTCAAGTTTAAGTTTCAGCCAGATGTCGCCGGTTAGTTTTTACCGTTCTTTAACGATAATCACGAAACCTCGACGATAACTGTTCTAAATAAGCAAAGCGGTTAGAGCTCATTTACTATCTCCAACGCAAGGAAGCGAAAAGTTTGAATCGTTAAGAGTTAAACGGCAATCATGCCAGTAAAAACTTAAATCGGAAACGAAGTCCAGCATCCATCAAAAATTCTGATGATGACGTAATATGGAAACACAAGCATGCCCACGAAAACATATTTTCCCTAGAAAACTAAAAATACTAGAGAGTTAGAAGATAAATTACATGTAATTAATGCATAATATCCACAGATATACAAGCATTTAATACTTTTTACGTTTAACTAAGTTTCATTCAGCTCCTATTGCTTGCGATTAGTTTTTTATTTTTCAATCTTTACCAATATGTAAAATTCTTACGCAAATTATTGTGCAGAGTATTTCTTATGGCAGCATTTACTAATGTATGCAGTAATTAACTTTTATCTCTTATAATTCGGACTATGTTTTGTTATTCTGATAATATTTGTGCGATTTATTTACCATGAGTACAGAAACCTTATGTTTATAATTTCCGCTATGGTCTGTAATATTTCAAAGGTGTTATAGAAACAACAATGTCGTACTATCGTTATCTTTCAATTATCTAACCATCAGTCAACATAATTTTTATCCAACTAAATTAACACGTACAACAGCTATATTTAACTTTCTAAATAACTTACATAAATATCTAGATTGTAATGAATAATATTAGGTTTTCTTTTTTTCTTGATTTACCTAAAACTCTATATGTAGGGACAACACCATGATTATAAGCTTGTAATTGAATGGTACCTAATCAGAAACAATAACTGAACAACATCAATATATTTTCACAATAAAATAAAATCATCATTATATCATTATTAATCATGTTATCTGACATAATGACGTATCAAGTAAATATTTAGGGTAATTTACATATGTTATGAAAACTTTAAAAATGGTCACATCACATTGAAGATGTGTCAGAATATAACTAACAACATATTACAATTTGCAATAATTAAGAGAAACATTAAATGTAGAATCTACAGTAGTATATTAAAACATAAAGTTTATAAAACCTACTTTTACCGTACAAAGCCAAATTTGTCAATCAAATCAAGTGCCATAAAACGCTTTTTTAAAATACATTCTTTTATGCTACTTTTTCTATTTCGGTAATTATAGATTTTATATGTTAAACTAGGATTCGGCGTTTTTCACTTAATGGGTTTGTAAAACGAATTTAAATTGACGCCTGACTTGAAATCTTACATTTTAATTAGAATATCAAGAGCACGCGGTAAGTGTGTAAAATGCCCTTTCTGTCTTCTGTTTCTCGTTGCCTTGAGATGCTCTACAATTTAATGCTAGTGCTTTCAATTAAGCTAACATAAAATATTTTGCGTATACTTTTAAATACTCCAATTTTATATCTGTGATACAGTAAAACCTCTTTTAAAGGACACTCCTCTCCAACGAACACACTTTCTAACAGATAATTTTAAAATGTTCCGGCTATTTAGATCCTCTCTGCAACAGACACTCCTCCTAACCAGTGACGGCTTCTCGATAAGTGCACATGTGCACGTGTACCCCCAACTAATATCTTCATCTAAAGGAATCTATTTTTGTGTTTGACGTAAACTTTGTCACGTGCCGTTTTAAAAGACAATTAATTTGTGTTATTTTTAAGTTAAATTTATGAATTATAAAATTATTAATTTGGCTTTTTCAATTAATTGTCTCAGTGATTGTATATAGTGTAATTGTAATTTCCGTAATGATTAGTTTGAGATTCCCCTCATCGCGCGCCGTCCGCGAAGCATCGTCTCTACTCGCTACGAGGTCGGTTTACGCAGAATCCGACTCCCACTCGCGACCGCGTAGCGGGGATAGTCCGAGGGCTTTAAAAGCCGCCGCGAAACGCGAACTGGGAGAGAAGAGTCCGTTCCTCCATACTAGGCTGAGTGTCGGCTGACAGCTGATCTCGCATAGTATCCGTCCGTTCCCGGTATTATGTTCGAGCGCCGTTCTTCTGAGTGAGCCTCGCATAATATCCTTCCGTTTCAGTAAAATTACGTTCGAGCGCCGTCCCTCGGGGTGTGCCTCGCGTAATCACCGTCCGTTTCCGAAAATTACGTTCGAGCGCCGTCCCTCGGGGTGCGCCTCGCGTAATCTTCCTCCGTTTCAGTACGTTACATTAGAGTGTCGGCAAATAGCTGATTTCATGTAATTTCCGTTCTTGTGGACACAATTCCGGTGTTAATTGGTAACGCGAATTGTCACTTTTAATTACCACTTCTTTGTCCGAATTAAAAGTCACTTCACAAGTCACACGAGTTAGTCTCCGATAGTTATTGACCGCGAGTTTATCGCTTTAATTATTTTTGAAAGCGCGAACTTATTAGATCGTTCACTGCTAGTTGTTTATTCCGTAAACGTTTAAATACATCAGCGACGAATAACAAATTACATACTATTATTTTCTTTTACGGCACATTGTTATTATTATTGTTCAATTTAATATTTGCACGAGTGTACATACAGTTTATTTGTATATTTATATGTAAATATAGAACTCACCTGTTTACATCTGTATATTTTTTTTGTCCAATCACTTGTTTTGGGAAATAAACATTCTTGTATTTAAAGCACTTATTATTCCACTGTATCACCGAAAGTTGCGTATAAAGTAAGTAAGAATCCTGATTTCACTCCGACATTGTTGCTACTTCATTAGGGTTAATTTTAAATAATTATTTGTCACGGCAAATCATATACGCAACAGAGAATATTGAAAACGCAGCGCGCAGGACTGATCAGCTGGTTAAGGACGCTACTATCAGCGCTATTACTTCAGGTCTTCACCGCTCAACGTCATCAACCGTGGTATAGGCAACCACTATAGCGCACATTCGAAGATAATAGATGGTATAGAGAGGGTGAATAGCTAATTAGCGAAGAGGCGATAGTAGCCGCAGCAAGTCAAATCATAAGCAAAGAAAGACCGTGACAAATTGGCGCCCGAGCAGGGACCCGTTTATTACCGTTTATTTCGTTTTTTCCGAAATTCAAGAATTTTATTTCCCGTTTTGGACATAAGATACACCGTGTTTGCTCTGAAAATTGTATTATCACGAATACCGATCAAATTTTCATTGTTGGGGTAAGAGAATTTTGCAAACAACATGAGCGATACCGAAGAAGCGACGCCGCCCACAGAAACCGCGCAGCAAACGACGTCGTGGGTATACAAACTTACAAAGCCGAACCTAGAAGCCATTCTGAGAGGTTTAGGCCTGGAAACGACCGGAACTCTAGATGAGCTACGACGACGTTTCGTAACTTATTTAAGAAGCCGAGGTGAGTTGTTACCGCAAGTAGTTACGCCAGTAAATGTGCCACCCGCAGAACAGAATGTTCCGATGACATCCGCTCAAATATGTGACCGAGTAAGGAAGTGGGGCGCACAATTCAATGGCGAAGGAGATGCTGTTTCTTTCCTAGAGAGAATTAAAGAGTTGCAATTGTCTTATGAAGTATCCGACAAGGAAATGCTCACCGCTTTACCCGAACTTTTCAGAGGCAAGGCCCTGTTGTGGTACAGGAACGGTCGCGATGTATGGACAACGTGGGATAATTTCCTTGACGATTTTAAGTTACAGTATTTGCCGTCCAGATATGACTTTATGATCGAAGAGGAGATACGCGCCAGACATCAAAGGCCACGCGAGTTATTTAAGGATTATGCAACCGCAATTCTTACGTTAATGCGCAGAGGAAAGAGAACAACAGAAAGGGAGAAGCTTGAACGCGTCTATAACAATATGGATCCCGAGTACAAGATATACATTCGTCGCAACAACGTACTCACGCTACAGGAACTTTTGAAGCAAGCCGCCGAGTATGAAAATATCCGCAGTGAACAAGCCCGTTTCAGTAAACTGGATCAGAGGTTCACACCGAAACCGTCACCGCCTGAGGCTACAAGAAACGATACCGCGTTGTCGATGGCTACGACGACGTCACCTGAGCCCGCCCGAAGAGAAAAGAAAGGTGATGTCACTCCGCAAACGCTATCGCATCCGGAACGAAGGTGTTGGCGATGTGGTCAAGAAGGACATAGCCGTATGGGTTGCAGAAATAAGTCTTTATTATTTTGTGCAAGATGTGGCAAGGTAAATATAAGCAGTAAAGATTGTAAATGTCACGTAAAACGTGAAAACAGGCGAGTTGAGAAGCACAGCCGCCTAGATTGCGTACATGAAACGCAAAGGTTTGCTGAAGTCACTTCTGTATCCGACCGGCGAGAGGATCGCATCTGGATAGCTGTAACAGTGATGGGAGAAGAAATCGAAGCGCTTGTTGACACCGGGGCTTCCATCTCTTTCGTGTCGCAGGATGTTGCATCACGTCTTACAGGAAAAGGCGTCCAGGAGCAGGAGATCCATGCAACGAAAGTCCGTTTAGCAAATGGGAATACGATCCAACCGCGTGTCAAAATGGATATTCCCTTGAACATTGAATCCGTAGGGATAACAGCACCATTTTTAGTACTTCCTAGTACGACGTACCCCATGATTTTGGGTATTGATGTCTTGCAGAGGTTAAACGCCAGCATAGATGTATCTAAAAGGAAAGTGTATGTAACTACATCATATAATGAGTTAAGGGAAACCTACCTGATATGCGCAGAAACTTCTATTCTGAATACCGACCCACAAGTCAGATTACAGAAATTTCTTCGAATGCAGATGGATGAGTTTCGGCGGGCGAAAGGACGAGTGAGTAGTGTGCAGCATGTAATTCGCTTACAGCCAGGAGCCACGCCTATCAAACAAAGGTATTACCCTTGCAATCCGAAGAAGCAGGCCCTAATCGACGCTGAGGTGGATAAAATGCTTGCAGAAGGCATCATTGAACCCAGTCAGAGCCCATGGAGGTCTCCGCTGGTTTTGGTTCCGAAGAAGAATGGCGAAGTACGGTTCTGTATCGATTTCAGAAAGGTAAATGCCGTAACTGTGAAAGATTCGTATCCTATTCCGTATATCTCCGGAATTTTGGATAAACTGCGTGATAGCAAGTATTTTACGACGCTGGACTTGAAAAATGGCTATTGGCAGGTCGACCTAGAATTGTCCAGCAGGCCGATCACTGCATTTACCGTTCCAGGGAAGGGATTATTCCAATTCAAGGTATTACCGTTCGGCTTACATTCCGCCGGAGCCACGTTTCAACGTTTTTTGGATAGCGTAATCGGGCCTGAATTGGATAAGGTAGCGTTTGTATATCTTCACGATATTATTGTCCTGGGCAACTCGTTTGAACAGCATCTGGATAATTTAAGGATTGTTTTTCAACGTTTACAGAAAGCTGGACTTCAATTGCAACTGGAGAAATGTCGCTTTGCGCAAACAAGTATTAAGTACTTAGGACATTTGATCACGCCAGATGGAATTCGTACTGACCCTGATAAGATAGCGGCGGTGGAGAAGGTAACGCCGCCAAAGAATCGTCGCGACGTCCGGAGCTTTTTGGGGCTCACTTCGTGGTACCGACGCTTTGTACCAGATTTCGCTAAGATTACGCAACCGTTGGTAAAGCTCACGAAGAAAGAAGTACGTTGGCATTGGGGGAGAGACCAGCAAGCAGCGTTCCAAGCTATCAAAGATGCACTCGTGGAGAGTCCCGTATTGGCATGTCCAGATTTCTCTCAACCCTTTCAGTTGCATACCGATGCTAGCGAGCAAGGTCTTGGAGCCATATTAGTCCAGATAATAGATGGTATGGAGAGGGTGATAGCGTATGCCAGCAGATCCCTCACAGCGGCAGAAAGTCGGTACTCCACGACCGAAAAGGAATGTCTGGCTGTGGTGTGGGGAATCAGGAAGTTTCGCTATTACCTAGAAGGTTATCATTTTACGGTAGTCACTGATCATCAGTGTTTGCGGTGGCTGAACGAGCTGAAGAATCCTTCGGGGCGACTTGGACGATGGGCTGTCGATCTTCAGCAATACAGTTTTGATGTAAAGTATCGATGTGGCGCCATGAACACACTGGCTGATGCCTTGTCAAGATCGCCGCTGCCGCTTGATGACACCGTTGATGAGGAAGCTTGTGCACTTTTCGTGGAGCCAGAATGTGTATGGTACCTTCGGAAATTACGAGCAGTCCAGGAAAACCCGGAGGAACATTCTGAATTCTCGGTATGTAATGGGGATTTGTACCGGACTTTTCCAGGAACTTCTGATACAGACGATTCCAAGACATGGAAATTGTGTATTCCGAAAGAGGAACGTGGCCGTGTTATGCGAGAAGTTCATGATGTCCCGGAAGCAGGCCATTTGGGCGTAGCGAAGAGCATTGCGAGGGCGGCTACGCGCTATTACTGGCCTGGAATGTTTCGCGACATTAGAAGGTTTGTTAGTAAGTGTAGATCGTGTAAACAGCACAAATACTTACAGAGCAAACCCCTCGGCCAAATGAGATATTCACCAGTAGATTCGCCATGGGATCAAGTCAGCGTGGATCTAATGGGGCCATTTCCGCGTTCCAAGAAGGGGAACACTTATTTGTTAGTGTTCCAGGATAAGTTCACCAAGTGGGTGGAATGTCAACCGTTGAGAAGAGCCACGGCGCAAACGGTAGCCCAATCATTGAGAGAAAGGGTGGTATATCGTTTTGGCGCACCAAGAGTTCTGATAGCCGACAATGGGCCGCAGTTCGCCAGTAAGTTGTTTCAGACCGTTGCTACCGATTTAGGGATTCGTATCCGTTTCACCGCCCCGTATTCGCCCCAAGGAAATCCTGTGGAGAGAGTAAACAGGGTATTAGGGCCAATGTTAGGTCAATACGTCAATGACGATCAGAGAGAATGGGACGTTTACTTACCGCAGTTTATGTTCGCTATTAACACCGCCAAGCATGAGACGACTGGCTATTCACCGTCATTTCTAAACTTCGGTAGGGAAATTCTTCCACCAGGAACACTTCGCAGAGCAGCAATTGATGAGGGTGATGAGCCACAGGAACCCACGAGCGAGGAGCTGGCAACGGAAGTGAGAAAACTGGCTGATTTTGTGGTAATTGTCCGGACCAAGTTAGCAGAGGCCTTCCAGAGGGAGAGTAAACGATATAATCTACGGCACCACCCGTACCAACCCCATGTTGGAGATATCGTCTACCACCGAAACCATGTTCTGTCCGACGCCGCTAGAGGTTTTTCCGCGAAACTAGCGCCGAAATTTGAGGGCCCATGTAAGGTATCGAAGGTAATTTCGCCGACGATTGTATGTTTGCAGGATCTTTCCGGGAGAAACGTTGGAAGAGTCCACGTGAAAGATTTGAAGTTAACTCCGACGAAGGTGGAAACCATGTGATCCGTCCCCACCAATCGGCCAGCATGGAAAAGGCACCGGAACCGCGTCCGCCTAGTTCCTTGTGGTCAAGACAAAATCAGGATGACCGTTAGAGAAGCCAATTGGTTAGGCGTGGACCATTGTGCGTCGAAAGCAGCGTAAACTGCGCAAAGAAGTTGTATTTAATTTGGTGTTTGTTTTTAGTGAGGGGGGTATGTCACGTGCCGTTTTAAAAGACAATTAATTTGTGTTATTTTTAAGTTAAATTTATGAATTATAAAATTATTAATTTGGCTTTTTCAATTAATTGTCTCAGTGATTGTATATAGTGTAATTGTAATTTCCGTAATGATTAGTTTGAGATTCCCCTCATCGCGCGCCGTCCGCGAAGCATCGTCTCTACTCGCTACGAGGTCGGTTTACGCAGAATCCGACTCCCACTCGCGACCGCGTAGCGGGGATAGTCCGAGGGCTTTAAAAGCCGCCGCGAAACGCGAACTGGGAGAGAAGAGTCCGTTCCTCCATACTAGGCTGAGTGTCGGCTGACAGCTGATCTCGCATAGTATCCGTCCGTTCCCGGTATTATGTTCGAGCGCCGTTCTTCTGAGTGAGCCTCGCATAATATCCTTCCGTTTCAGTAAAATTACGTTCGAGCGCCGTCCCTCGGGGTGTGCCTCGCGTAATCACCGTCCGTTTCCGAAAATTACGTTCGAGCGCCGTCCCTCGGGGTGCGCCTCGCGTAATCTTCCTCCGTTTCAGTACGTTACATTAGAGTGTCGGCAAATAGCTGATCTCATGTAATTTCCGTTCTTGTGGACACAATTCCGGTGTTAATTGGTAACGCGAATTGTCACTTTTAATTACCACTTCTTTGTCCGAATTAAAAGTCACTTCACAAGTCACACGAGTTAGTCTCCGATAGTTATTGACCGCGAGTTTATCGCTTTAATTATTTTTGAAAGCGCGAACTTATTAGATCGTTCACTGCTAGTTGTTTATTCCGTAAACGTTTAAATACATCAGCGACGAATAACAAATTACATACTATTATTTTCTTTTACGGCACATTGTTATTATTATTGTTCAATTTAATATTTGCACGAGTGTACATACAGTTTATTTGTATATTTATATGTAAATATAGAACTCACCTGTTTACATCTGTATATTTTTTTTGTCCAATCACTTGTTTTGGGAAATAAACATTCTTGTATTTAAAGCACTTATTATTCCACTGTATCACCGAAAGTTGCGTATAAAGTAAGTAAGAATCCTGATTTCACTCCGACATTGTTGCTACTTCATTAGGGTTAATTTTAAATAATTATTTGTCACGGCAAATCATATACGCAACAGAGAATATTGAAAACGCAGCGCGCAGGACTGATCAGCTGGTTAAGGACGCTACTATCAGCGCTATTACTTCAGGTCTTCACCGCTCAACGTCATCAACCGTGGTATAGGCAACCACTATAGCGCACATTCGAAGATAATAGATGGTATAGAGAGGGTGAATAGCTAATTAGCGAAGAGGCGATAGTAGCCGCAGCAAGTCAAATCATAAGCAAAGAAAGACCGTGACAACTTAACGTTTTCTATTGGGTATTTAATTTTATTTTTCATTTCCGATGTTCGGTTCAGACTCCAGGCGCGAACATGCGTAATGCGGCTCGTACACTGCTCTCTCGAACTGGCCCGTGATTGGAGCAGCAGCTACCCCTCGCACACCCACACCTCCCGTAATAGTCCTCAGTACATAGCTACCATATGTACACATTTAGTTTGTGTACGGTCGTCTGTTAGTGTGGTGTTGTATACCGGGAACCGGGAAATTACTTTTGTTGTATTCGCGCGCAATTATGGCGGATAATTTGGAGAATCCGATTTGCACTAGCGTACAATATTTAAAAACAATTCGTTTTTCTTCGCTGACATTAGAAGAAAAACAAAAAATCAAAAGTGCCGGTCGTCCAAAACCGAATTTATCGATCATGCATGTAACAAAATGTAAAACACGCGATTATAAAAGAAACTTTAAGATAGACACTGAAAAAGCCGCCTGGTTATGTGGTTGTGAAATTAGTAACGGTCTTTATTGTTTTCCGTTTTTATTATTTGCTGGTGATGTTCAAACAGAATGGACCACATCCGGTGTCAAGGATTTAACCCATTTAAAAGAAAAAAATAAAAAACATCAAAGTTCCAAGACACACCTCTCTGCTAAATTAGGTTTTAATTTATTAGGTAAACAAGATATTCGACAACAATTAAACAGTGCGTACCGACTGAATATCGAGAAACATAATGAGCAAGTAAAAAAGAACAGATACATTTTATCAAAAATTATAAACTGTATTAAATTTTGTGGTGCTTTCGAATTAGCATTACGTGGCCATTACGAAGGAAATGATTCGATAAATCCTGGTATATTTAAAGGTCTTATCAATTTTTCAAACAATTTTTAGTTTAAGTCATTTTTGTTCGTTTATGATGTGACTGTTCTGTATAAAAAGAAGAACTAACCTGGTACCTACCCACATGTGCACTCCCAAAATAAAAGTCCACGCGCCGCCACTGCTCCTAACGGACAATTTTAAATTTCCTGACACAGAAGTATATATAGGAAACCAAATTATTTAGACCTCTTCCCCAATGGACACTTCTCATAATAGACAAATTTAAAATTGCCCAACCCAAAAATATAGAAAACCAATGTATTCAGACTCCCTCTGCAAAACTTCTCCAACGTACGCGGAAGACCTAATCCGCGTCACCGAGATATAGATTTATCTCTCCTGAACAGACACAGTTAAAACATAGAATCTTATTTTTGGAACTTTAAGCTATAAAAAAAGTAAAATAAACTTCTAGTGAATAAATAGATTGGAAGCACCTAAAAAAATAACAAGCAATATTGAAAATATAGAAAAGCTTATTGAATGTTTTTTTTTCTCGATTGATTTGGGCACATAACCTGCACATTAAAATGAATTTTCGAAACTGTTTTATGAATTAATGTGGATCGTTTTTTAATTGATAAGGATTAATATTAATTTTTGTGGTAATCTTGAAAATAGTTTTCTCAAATCTCAAGTTTCCTTACACTTAATGCACCTTTTCCACAAGACCACTACTCAGATGTTTAATTCATTTTTTATAACAATTAAAGAACAATTTCAATGACTTAGATTGTCAATATTTTGTTTTATTGAATAAAAACGTCAAGAGAAAAAGCCAAATAAAAGAATCGATCGATTTTTAGAACAAAAAGGCCACGTCAGTGTACATTGTAGAGAGGTTTCACTGTACCATATCTCTTAATTGCTATTCACCACAATCACTACTATTCAGTTCAGAAATTTTATATAGGTACTGAAGTATAAGAAAGGAATTCATTAATGTTATTTGTATCACTAGGCCAGAGTATGAACACGGTTTGTGTACCCGCGAAAGAATTACTGGCGTGTGTTACACATTATTTTTTGCGCCGACAAATCTTAATTTTGTTGAAAATAAAAAAGGAATATAGACACTAGGGAGTTAACAGTATGCGTTGGCAACACATGTTACGTATGAATTTTGATATTTGAATTTAAAAATAAAATATACGTTAGTATCTTGACGTTTTAATTCTTTTTAGTTTTGATACGTACTTATTTATAGTTTATTGCCCGCAAAATCTTCCTATAGGTAAGTGTTGGAAAGAATATGAATTAATTAAGGAATTGTGTAACGAAAATTCGCTCATCTGCCATCCAAAATTCGAATGTAAAGCCATGTAGATAGAATATAGATCCCATATCTGAGAATGGGATCGTCGAGGCTATTGGGGGTCTGAAAATCAAATTTACTTCTGGATTTGACCAGGTGCCTTTCTTTCTCATTAAAGATTGTATTAACGTGTTTTTGAGGCCGCTTTGCTTTATCTACAATTTGAGTGTAAAAACATCTACATTTCCAAGCTTGTGGAAGACCGCCCCAGTTTGCCATGTGCATAAGAGTGGGGATGCTTCTCATATTGCGAATTATAGGCCTATTTCGATTATACCTAATTTATCCAAGATCTATGAATCCATTCTCTATCGTCACATGTATTTAGCTTTTAGCAGTAATATTACTAACTCTCAGCATGGGTTTGTTGACAAAAGGTCAACTACAACGAACCTTATTACACTTGTACAGTACACCTCTGAGGCTATTGATGCTGGTGCGCAGGTCGATGTAATTTATACGGATCTTTCCAAGGCCTTCGATAGAATCGACCATGGACTTCTGATGCGTAGGCTTCATTACTGGGGGACGAGTGGTGACTTGATTGGGTTAATTCAATCGTATCTTACTGGGCACACCTTTTGTGTTTCTTATAATGGTTTTCTTTCAGGGAGTAGAGTTATTACTTCCGAGGTGCCTCAAGGGTCAATTTTGGGTCCTTTGCTGTTCCTAATGTTCGTGAACGATCTGCCTGCTACCTTGAGCTGCGAAGTACTTATGTTTGCGGATGATGTTAAGTTGTTTAGCATTGTGAATTCTATTAATGATTGCAAAGATCTTCAATCTGATGTTGACAGGCTGGTTGAGTGGTGTAGTCAAAGTAATATCCAAATGCAAAATTCTTACTTATACCCGTAAGAAGTCGCGTTCATTACCAATATACAATCGAGTCGGAAGTCTTGAGTAGATGTGGGAGTGTTAGAGATTTGGGTATTGAGTTTGATGCCTCTCTCTCATTTGGTGGTCATGTCGACTCTGTGGTAGCCTCTGCGTTTAGAATGCTTGGTTTCATATGTCGCAACACTAAGCGGCTTTCCAACTTAGGTACCTTTAAAATCCTTTTTAATAGTCTTGTGCGGTCCAGACTGGAGTATGGTGCATTGCTGTGGAATCCTCACCACGGAATATATATTGATCGCATTGAAGCTGTTCAAAGAAAGTTTTTGAAACTTTTTTGGTTTCGTAAATTTAACGAATATCCGTGTCGTGGTTTTGACCATGCCACACTCTTGGGAGCTTTCGATGTGGTTTCGTTGGCGACCAGACGAGAGTGTATTGCGCTCGCTTTTCTTTATAAGGTAATTAATAATAAAACTGATTGTTCCTTTATTTTACATAAGCTTCAGTTTAGTGTACCTAGACTTGCCGCTCGCAATGTTTGTACCTTTTATAATGCACAAGCCAAGACTAATATGCTGCTTAAGTCACCACTCGTGTTTAAGACTGAAGTTTATAATGGTATATATAATAGATGTGACTTGTTTTCTTGTTTAAAGCATCTTTTGAGCACCAATGCTCAGAGGAATGCTTGACTGTTCTCTGTATCTATGTTTTTGTGTTATTGTTTGCTTTATATTGTTTATCGTAGTATTACATTTACATTTTTGTGTTATATATTTAGTCCTGTAATTGGTCTTTTGTACTGTTGGGCTAATATACTTATACTTATACAGGGTGAGGCAGAATAACGAGCGATTTTAAAAAACTGTTAAAAACAAGAAAATCAATATTTAGGAATAAATTTATTATTTTTTTAAAGAACATAAAAAAGCATTAATTATTTTATTTTTTAAAAATAACTCCGGAAAGATGACGTCCGTTCAGGCGTACACATTCTGCCAATCGTGTTTTGAAATTATTCATAACATTTTGCAGCATTGCTAGGGGAATGTTTTCCACTTCCTGTCGGATCCGTTCTTTCAAGGCCTGAATTGTTTGTGGTGGGTTATCTTGAAACACTTTACTTTTTAAGTACCCCCACAAGAAAAAGTCGCACGGTGTGAGGTCCGGTGAACAGGAAGGCCAGAGTGATGTCCCCATATCGAGAAATCACATGATTTGGAAATAATCTGTTAACAACATTCATGCTTACTCTCGCTGTATGGGAGGTTGCTCCGTCTTGTTGAAAAAATGTTACCTCGTTAACTTCGTAGCGTGCAAGCTGTGGTTCAAAAAAGTTTTCCAACATGTCGGCGTATCTTTGTGAGTTTACTGTCACAGCATTGTCACGAGCATCTTCAAAAAAGTGAGGCCCTATGATCCCCGATGAAGAAATAGCGCACCACACGGTAACTTTTGTGGAGTGAAGGGGTTGTTGATACATTTGTCTAGGAATTACGTCACTCCAGTATCTAAAGTTCTGTTTATTGACGTAACAGGACAAATGGAAATGGGCTTCGTCACTCATCCATAAGTTGTTTAAAATTTCTTGATCTTGATTAATTAAATCTGAAAACTCTTCACAGAATCGTTGTCGACTCACATAATTCGTGCCTTGAGCCTGCACAATTTGGATTTTGTATGGATGAAGATGAAGATCCATGTGTAATATTCGTCTGACGGTTCGGTTTGAAATCCCAAGTGTAGTGCTATGCCGGCGAGCTGATCGACGCGGGCTTCGCTCGATCGCAGTTCTTACATGCTCGATATTTTCGGGCGTACGCACCGATTTTGGCCGACCAGGCATCCTTTTTGTCGTTGACGAAGTTTCCTCAAAGTTCCTAACCCATTTTTTAATGGCACAGGCAGACGGCACTGGTTGATTGCGATTAATGTTAAAATGATTTCGAAAGGCACGACGCGCGCGTATGTAAGAATTACCATTTTGATAAAACGCCTTAACAGCGTACGCGCGCTGCTGAGGGGTCCAACGATCCATTGTTACTAAATGCTAATATCAAGGAAACATGGCCGATAGCGTCCCTACCACCTCCGAATGACACAGCGCGAATCGCGGGCTTTTTAAAATCGCTCGTTATTCTGCCCCACCCTGTACTTATACTACTTATACATATCAGTTTTAATTTATTTAATATTTCTATTGTTTCCTTTTTTGTTTTGTTTTCAAGATTAAAACAATAGGCATTTCTATTGCTTAAATCTCTCTAAAATTGGTCTTACTTGACCCAAAATTCTGTAAAATAGCTCTATGCTAATGCATCCAATTCAACAGAAACAACTTTAATTCTTTATTAATAATGGTTTTGGTGTAATACAAATACCAAGAATTAGATAAAACAGCGTGTGAGTGCGCTATATAAATGTCTTGAAAGTTTTATGGGTTTTTCTACGTTTCGATAAGAAACCAATAAAGTTTCATCATTCTGTCTGTAAGTTCGTGCCAAGATAATTTCTTTCCGAGTCGAATCCCGTAAACGATGGTTATTGAACACGTAAATGTAAACGAGAACCTGCGGTGAGAAACGCAAGAACTTATGTAGCACCTACATAAATAAAAATAAAACTATTAAACTATTCCGGGGTATCATAAAATCGGATCCCCACAACAAATGCAGGCTAGCACGGAATTGTTTATAATTCGCTGAATATTTGTAATTGAATCGCGTACGTTCGCCGTTCAGACCTCTATTTATAGTGTTACGGAAACGTGCGTCGAATATTGAGTATTCGTGTTTCTGCAACGTGTTGAACGTAGGTAGAAGCGTTAATGGCAACTAACGCATTTAAACGATATTTAGACAAAAAGGGCAATACATTTACCTTAACCAATGCATTAGTGATTAGTGGATATAAACTTTTAGTGGTGAACTTTAAACAAGCCTACAGCCTATAACACTAAATCTGTTCGATTACTTTCAACAGACCTATATTTACATTATTTCTCTATGTAAAAAAACGATTCTTCTGTTTATCAATATAATATCCTTAAATTTGAGTTAGCTTGAGGCATAATTTGGAATGAAATTCTTGTTGTTAACTAGTACTAACGCAATACAACTTAAAAGGCTAGGCTAAGAATATTCTTTCGAGCATTATAAACAATTATAATCAGAAGTCCGAAAAAATCATAATGACAAAAAATATTTAGATTTTGCAGCCGGGCATCTTTTTGGAGTTTTCCCAAAACATCGGAACAAGCTGGGTATTGTAAATGTGCCAATACATGATTCGGACATTGACGTAACATATACATATATAGCGCTTATTCAAATTAAAGCTTTAAGTACTTACTAGGATTATATCCAAATCTTAGATTAAATATCAAACGTGCTTACCTGAAACAAAACAGAAAAATACTAATTAAAAATCAGAATATAACAATGCTTCCTATATACTAAAAGATCAGGAGCAATTTACATAAATGTAAAACAAATATTCTTCGACGATTTCACACATTTACAAGGATTTCAAAGGTGCATAAACGCAGATAACCTTACAGGTACTATAGATGTGCACAAAATTCAATCATAAATATGCAAAATTCCGACATCAATTTTCTATACGATTTTAAAGATACAATACTGTCCTAAATTCGTACAAGCATGTTAGCACATTTCTTTAGTGTGTACAAAACATAATTTGTGCTATAGTAATCCATATTTCACTCTTAGGCATCTTGTATTTTATACAACTCAAACACTAAAGACCTATTTTCTAAGTGAACTGACCTCGAATACTGGACGCATGCATACTAACCTACAAATGATGCACACAGGAAAAGAATTATGAGGGTAGTCAGGGCCATTAAAATGCTTCAATATAAAACTACAGATGCTCGCAGGTGCATTCAACTAACCCATATACTATTAAATGAAGGCCATTTCGCTTGGAATGTATTGGCAGCTATAAAACCGTATAATTTAAATTTAAAACTATAATAGTATTGACTTTCAATCCAGAAGGATATTTTATTAATCGAATTCGTAACTGCACCGTCATTATTTTATTTTTCTTATATTGCATACATACACTGCTGTTATCTTGCATAAAGAAAAAATAGAGACAAAATGTGTATTGTTAAGAACATTTAGTAAGAAATAATTATAACGAAATGCGCCCAAATTATATAGAAGTAGCAAATTTGGACTTAGGGTACATTACTTTAAGTAGATGTGAAGCTAGTTCCAATAGTACAAGCAATAACTTTATTTAACATTAGAATAAGGGATAGTTCTTATCCATGGAGACACAAACTTTATATCTTATATTACTACATGGTTCGACTAATCGTCCCGTTCACTGCGGCCACTAGGGCCTATTGTAGAACGAATGTTATCTTAAAGTTCATCCAACAAGTTCAGGGCCTTAAGGTAGTTCATAATCTTTTTGAGGCTAGGCAAAGGTCAATGATAGCATACTTGATTCTCATTGCAGCAGGACAGGGGTAGAAAATGCGCTCAATGTGCATCTCTCTCTCAGTCTGCTGTGACATGTAAAAACAGACACTTTTGCGGTCAAGTTCAAGTAGTTCAATGGTTCTAATATGTCGTCTTCGCACATACCAAACTTGGACAGTTATTCCATTGTTGGGAGTAATTTCTGGTTTGCCCAGACATTCATTCGCTGTCTAGCTGCCGTAAGTGCTATCCCAATGGTAGGTTTTGGATCCTAGAATTGCTCGACAGCACCCTTCCTTCCATGAGTGTCCATCTGCTCATTTCCATGAAAGAATGCTCAGGTACTAGTATTAGAGTTATAGGACATATATTTAGACTGCCTTTAGTGCTTTCAAAACCGCCTGACTGCCATTGAACATTTTTATTGATTTGTGTCTGATGTTTTTATCCAAAATCTTTCTATGAAACATCTCAGTATAACAAAAATCCAAAAGAAAAAGTGAAAAAATCCCTTACCACAAAAATTAAAGATACAAATCTAAATACGTATTTCGGCAACTAAGTTGCCATCTTCAGTAGAAAACAAGTGAAGAGCAGTGTTAAACTTAGTGTTTTCGGCTAAGGTAAACCTTGGAAGATATGCTCTTCACCAAATCACTAGTGGAATAACACTGTTCAGAGCATATCTTCCAAGGTTTACCTTAGCCGAAAACACTAAGTTTAACACTGCTCTTCACTTGTTTTCTACTGAAGATGGCAACTTAGTTGCCGAAATACTTATTTAGATTTGTATCTTTAATTTTTGTGGTAAGGGATTTTTTCACTTTTTCTTTTGGATTTTTGTTATAGTTTTCAAGCCACAGTCTCCACCCATCACAGAACATCTCAGTGGCATGGATTTTACTTTCTGATAGTACTCTGCACTGTTTTCAACCTACCTGCGTCAATGTTCTTTTGTCGCATCTCTCTGTTTGGAAAGGAGGTAAGTAAAGCATTCATCGATCATTGGTCGAGTGCATATCATGTCTGATGGCATTTCCAGCATGCGTTCTGAAGCGATTGGATTCCAGTAGTTTGTCATCCAAACAGATATGTGTATATGGCAGTTGCTTCACAATGTGCCATAGGAGGAATGCAGTTAATCTGGCCTCCCTATCCATAACGATGTGCAAAGGTGGTAGGTCCAGAAGAGTCAATGACGAAGAAGAAGGCATTGCTTACAATCCTGTGTATGGATGTAAATCTTACTGTGACTTTGGCTTTCTAACAAGATTTCTCATATGTATATTCTTCTGCAGGTCCATAAGAATAGCTTCGCTTTGCGAGTGAGCGATTTCAGCTAACAAAGATGATGGCTGTTTGTAATTACTATTATTATTATTATGTTTTTCGCAGTGTAGTTACTTATCATTTGGCGACCACGATATACATTTAAACTCTTATGCTAGAACGTTAAAATATACTCTTTAAATTTCGTTTCATGTACCGCCACTACTCCTTTGAAATGTTAATCTCAGAGCACATAGACCCACGTAATGATCGTGTGCGTCATGACACATCGCCCCAGTTCTTTTTCTCATCGCGTACACTCATTACCTGATTAAAAAGTACGTTGCATCACATAAGGTAGGGGTTGCGAAATTGCGACGTACCCTATATACTACTAGCGTATATATTTTGTATGTACGGTACATAGAAATTCAAGCACGTTAGCGGGAACGCGATGGCGTCCTCGAAACGAAGAGAAGAACGGGCGAATCCCCCATTTAGGGAGGGTGCGTATCCAAGTGCCGTGGGGAAACTCAATGTAGAGCAATGTGTCGTTGGTTAGGGTACGACGAGGGAGCCGTAAGAATCAATAACGCATTTCCCCATGCATCACCCGGTCAGAACGCTGGAGAGTGGCGGTTCCGAGAAGTCGGTTAGAAATGGTAAAACCTAACGCGTGATGCTACTATATTTACGCTTCTGCTTTCTGGGAATATAAATATCTCACTGAAAGAATGAAATATTCTAATTCGAACAGAGGATACAAAGAAAATATTTGTTTGTTTTTCAATGGATTCTTAGTTTTAATGTCTGTTAGACGAAGTCACTTTGCAATACAAGTTTTCTATAGAAATTTTCAGCAGATGGCTATTTAATTACTTATTGAAGTAATTATATGATCATTATTTCACAATGCATTTAACCGATTTTCGTAAATTGATTAAACTAAGCCTAAAACTCGGTAGTTGAAGTTTAATATCAACTGAAAAATATTTTATTATATTAACCTTATATAAACAATCTTTAATTTGGAAATAATACGGCATTCTGTTTATTTCAGAATATTAATTTGAGAGGTAGACGTATTGAATCAAGATTGCGTAAACTAAGCAAATTCTTTGTAGGTGTAAAATGTAATTTTTTTTAATCGGACTACCTACCAAATGTCAATGTTGTATAATTTCTTAAAAAAATAATACAATAACATATTTTTTGCATAAATCACTGCCAATTATTCCCGAGAAAATACTAAAATATAGATTACATTAATAAGCGTTCAATAGCACCATCGAAAAAATGTATGCGCTAACCTATTAATAAAACCTATCTATCAATTTTTCGAAAAAAACACTTTGTAATATCCAAGAACTACATACTGTTAATAAGATTATTTGACGTGAGAAATATTCTACCATCTGTAGTTGTGTCATAAGACATTTTGTACCTACTTGATTTCTTCTCAAGAACTAAGTATCTTTTTTTGTATATACTATACCTAAGTACCTAAATAACTGAGGTCGACTCTGTGTGAAAACATATTAATCATGATATGGATGATTATAAAGGATCTTTATTTCGCCCCTTCTCCTCCTCCACCGGAAAATGCGTTTTTTTTTTTTGGTTTGTGTAATCATAATTCACTTCTACCTTTTAAATTAACATCTTCATTTAAGAAATGCAAGTTGTTTATAAATTAGTTTTTTTACAACATGCTGCTATACTGACTGCTAGAGTTTCAAAACCCAATATAAACTTCTTTATTACATATAGAAATTTCTATGACAGGGCACCGTAGTCCGTATAAGTAACTAATGAGGCGCCTATTCCTCGGGTTAACCATCAGCTGACAGCAGTGTGTTTTGCCCACAATATATGCATAAAGTTTAGTTACAATTTGATTTTGGATATACCTTACTCGTTTAAAGTTTTTGTTTAAACGGATGATAACAGCGTAATTTTTTTTGAGAGTTCTAATCGAAGAGTTTGCGACCTCGATGTTGTATTAAAATTAACTTTTGGTTTATGTATTATGTTCTGCTTAGAAAATGTTGTAATCTTTCTGAACTTCTTCATAAGTGGAGCTCTTTTTAAATACCTGATATTGTATATAATATTGATTCCAAATTAAGATACTTGTTGAACTCTTTGTTTAGTAATCATGAACTTATGCTCCAAGTCCGTGTAGAAGAGAAACCTACTTATTAGAACTCAAATCACTCCTTTTTTGTTAATTAAGCACTAACGATTAATGTATGCGTGCAAGACCTATTGATTTGCTAATCACCAATAACATGTATTACTACATTTTATTTTTCATGTATCCATTATGAGGGTTTATAAAATTCAATAACTATTTACAAGTCTAATATGTGATACTAATAAGTATTCATCGTAAAGTTTTAATAAATATAACATACATATATAAATCTTTTACAACTCGCACTTTCTCTTTTTATTGTCTGAAAGTTTTGACTTAAATACAGAAACCAATACTTTGCTTATGTTAAATTTAGTTATTAATTACAATAGCCTAGGATGTTACAACACAAATAGATTCTGGAAATACAATGGCGCTTTTATAAACGATATTGGAGTACATTAGAATGTTCCATGAAAAGTGAAATCTTTTGCTTGAAGTATTAAGAAATTAATTAAGAACATTATTTTCCAACCAGAAAAAAACTTTGTAAATACTGAAAGTTTAGAATAAGTATACATATGTTTTATACCTTCACCAATATTATTTGTTTTTGTGCGCAATTTTACGCACTTTTCTTCTGTATACATAAACTAAACTTTTAGCCAAAACGCTAAGAAATTGAAATGTTGTTTGCTTTCATCTTGGGTATAACGTAAACATAGCTGTTTCAATCAAATATTGGGTTTTTATTATTATTCTTTATTCTGAGGAGGTCAAACACTCCACATTGAAATTATACAGTAGTGCTCACATCTCCATGTAAATAGACGATTCAGAAGTCATGCATTTGCCCGTCTTTTGTAGCAACGCCATCAGTACTATATTTTCCAAGAAGTTTTTATATGTAATATTTCAAAAAACCTATAATTGTATGAAGATAAAAGATAAAGAAGTATTTAATAAGTCTTCATATAATCTTTACTCAAACCAAACGTAATCTTTGTAGCGCAAATTATTTATAATTTTGATCTTAACATTTAACTTACACGAGCGCATATGTTGCACATACCTCCATACCTTTCAATTATCTTAAATGATACTGTAATTGACTATATAGCGCGGCATCTAGCATCCAATTTAAAATGTCTCCCCAACGAATTATAATGAAATGATTAAATGATCTTTCGAATCCTATACACCTTACTATTACGCTATAAAATTTATTGCTGGAATAACTTGTTGTACAGTTGCTAAGACACTTACTTTCTACCGTTTCATATATGAGTTCCATTAAAATAAAGATTATACATTGTTCAGATTCAAGAATAGAATAGAAGTACCATGCATACTTATACAGGCCCTCGTGGCTCTATTCTATAGTCTAAACAATATGTTAATGGCGTGGAACTTAAGTTTGGTTTGTGAGTTACCGAATTATATCATTAGATTTAGACACACAAACCTCCCATAGTTTTGCGGTTTAATTGTATATGCCCACAATATATGTATGAGCACACCTTCGAGCATCCTAGTACATGGGCAATGCAATTTTACTTGCGATGTACCAACATTCCCAAACTAAATGAGCGCTATTGTATAGTCGACTCATTATAACCTAACCTAGTAATAATTTGCATTATTAAACACAAACTCAATGTTAATAACTACAAAAGCCAGTTAACCTTGCTCCTTTCAAGTTTATATCAAATGTCTGTTAACATTGCCTACGGGTATTTATTTAAAACAAACTGTTCTGCTTTGAGTCTGTATATGCAAATAAACAATATAACGAAATCAGAATGTTATTATATCATATTGCATTAAGATTACGTAGCTATATGTTAAATGCAAGAGTAGGTACAATATAGCATGTTATATAAAATTATATATAAACAATACTATCTTCGTTTAATGATTGCTAGTTATATTTAGTACAGGCTTACAGCAAAAACTGTAGAGTTGAATGACACCACACCATTGCATGTAGTTGATATTAGATATCTAAGAAAGAATTTCCGTTCGATTGTCTTAATCATAGCAGGAACATTTGTTTGCAAAAACGTTGCGTGAATCACATGCCGACGTATGTATAGAAATGTGTGGGAAACAAAAAAGGTGTTTCAATTAAAAGTGGAAGCTAGACACATTTATTTATTTGTTACTTACATAAATATAATTATTGCCTACGTAACATGTTCGCTGCAAGCATAAATCCACCAAAGGTAGTGATAGTAACTACAACTACAGAGCATTTTAAGCATTTCCAAACACTCTAGATAAAAAAGAAATGAAAAGCATGTTGAAAATGTCAAATTTGGTACAGTTGCATTTAAAATGTTATCCTCAGCCAAAGTAACAAAAAATATACAGGCAATCCTGTTATATACGCATCTGTAAGCACAAAGACTGGAAAAGCAGCTGGTATGGGTAAAATTCACCTGAGGCAATTAAGATGGTTATTGATGTTCTGCCTGAATGAGTGCTGGTCGCTATGAATGCTAATTGGAAATCATTAGAGTTCCCGAATGTGTGGAAGGTAAGGTAATAAGGTCATAATCCTAAAGAATGGCAAACCTAAAGCGAGTTCATACCGACCACCATGTATGCTAAACAATATGAGTAAATTACTAGAGACTTTGATCAGAAATAGACTAGTCAAGGAAATCGAATAGAGAGCCAGCTTACATAAACACCACTATGGGTTTCGGAAAAGGAAGTCGACCATTCATACTCTGGGAGAGACACTAAAATCATTCGGGATTATAACAGGAAATGGTACGTCTGTGTGAGCCTTGACGTAAAAAGTGCATTCAATTTAGCTAGCCGCAGCTTCATTATTAAAAAACTACGTGCAAATAATGTCTCAAAATACTTGAACAATTTGATATCTAGCTACCTTCCCAACAGAAAGGGCATGGTTGCTCGGGGTGTGTACTTGAGCGTCGGCTCTGGGATTCCACGGGGTTCGGTATTGGGGTCGATCCTGTGAGATATACTGTATGATGGGGTCTTAGATCTGGAACTCATGGTGGATGCTGCAACAACTGCTTTCGCAGATCACCTGGCATCGATTGTAGGGGCAAACAGCAAACACGTGCTTATGAAGAATGTTAATGAATGCCTGATACAAACTGGATGTAAGAACACAAACTAACACTAAAGCCGGAGAAAAACTGAGAGCAGGAAGGATCATATGGTCTATACGCTTAACGGCACCAATTAATAGCAGATGCAACTTTGGTCCACATGTTATAAACGCCGCTGAAAAAGAGGAAATAAAACTAGCCATCCTTATTCGACTAATAATATAAGAGGACCTACCAGCGGTAAAAGAGTGGGCATTTGTGCAGCGGTGCTTAACATTTGCACATAGTATGGCGCCTCCATGTTGTCTAGGGTTCTGGAAATCAAAAAATATCGTGATATACTCCATAGACTCAGAAGACATATACTCGTGTGAGTACCCTCTGCCTTTAAAACTGTGTCCGGGAAGGCGCTGCAAGTGATCGCCGGAGTTACGTCGATGGACCAATGGCTGCTATTAGAAAATGTGTGCAGGAGGACAGAGCTTTAAATGGACAGTTTGGTGACGCAATGGCTCCTCTCGGGCTGTGACAGGCAACGACGGAACTACAATGCCAGAACGCCGCAGTGGACCAAGAAGCTGATTCCAGATGTCGGACTATGGCAGGAATGCAAATTTTGACCAACTGACTAGGGTTTGGCCACGGAGTCTTACTTGCATATGCGATGAGGTTCAAGAGAGACTTGGAGGATCACTGCATATACTGTGGGCAACTTGACACGATGGAGCGCACAACTTCCCCGTACCCCAGATAGAATGGGCTATGTGCCACCATCGATATCGGCGATAAGCTCACGGGTGTGAAGTTAGCAATAGATTTCAGCAATAGAAATCTTGACAACGAATAGCTACTTAAAACAAAACTGAATACCAAATTCTATTAAAACGACATGATTTCTGTAAGAACCACTAGTAATTAACCGTATGGTATCTATTCAAAATTAATGAAGTTTTTTGAAAGGGTCCTGTCGCCTGAAAAATATTCACATCGGTTCGGAAAACATCTATTGCTATACTGAACTGGAAATTCGACGCGCAACGGTGACACACATTTAGAAAAATCTATTGCTGATGGTCAAGAAAAATTCCAAATTTTTTTGCAAATTCCTAACGAGTACGAAGTAGAGAACACATAGGGCAAGTATAAATCCACTCCTACTACTCTAACATTTTTTTACAAACGATTGAACTGGAAATTCGACGATTTATACCTACCCTATGTGTTCTCTACTTCCTACTCGTTAGGAATTTGCAAAAAAAATTTGGAATTTTTTGTGACCATTACCACTAGCAATAGATTTTTCTAAATGCGTGTCACCGTTGCGCGTCAAATTTGTAGTTCCATCGTTTGTAAAAAATGTTAGAGTAGTAGGAGTCGATTTATACCTGCCCTATGTGTTCTCTACTTCGTACTCGTTAGGAATTTGCAAAAAAATTTGGAATTTTTCGTGACCATCAGTATAGCAATAGATGTTTTCCGAACCGATGTGAGTATTTTTCAGGCGACGGGACCTTTTCCAAAAATTTCATTAATTTTGAATACCATACAGTTAATTACTAGTGGTTCTTACAGAAATCATGTCGTTTTAATAGAATATGGTATTCAGTTTTGTTTTAAGTAGCTATTCGTTGTCAAGATTTCTATTGCTGAAATCTATTGCTAACTTCACACCCGTGATAAGCTCTGTGAGAAATTGGGAGATTATTCATCGCATGATAGCGGGAATCATGAAAATGAAGGAAAACGAGGAACGAGTAAGACTGACAGCGATGTGAAACACTTAGGGCGATAGAGGCGCTCAAAGAAAAAAAAACACAAAAGATACTAAATTCTTAGAAAGTTTTCAAATTTAATTAAATTTTATATAAAATTGATTAAAATTGCATTAAGAACCAGACGATTTAGAATTCACAACAACTTTGATAACAAGATGCATATTAAATTTAAAAATAAAAACTCTTTTGATATGATGTAAATATGTTAAATGTTTGGAATTAATATTTCTCAATGAATATACCTAGTTTTAGGTTGTTCTCTTCTTTACTTACAATTTAATCAACTTTATGGTAAACAAAGAAACAATTCTATCCATTGTGATTTAACTAAGTCTAAAATCTTAACCGTCTGTTGACGGTTTAAATTTGAATGCTAGCTATAAAGCCATATAAATCTCTGAGAAAACATAGCCGAGAAACAGATAATGGAGCGCGTAAAATATTACATAGCATAAGATTATTACCTATTCAGATAATGATGGTATTTAAGGATTTTACTTGCAGCAAGTGAAATTGTTAAACCATTTGTGAGAATCTACTCAGTTTTCCGTTCATTATCACAATTTCTCTTTATATCAAATTACCTAAGTTGTTGAGGAAACGTACTACTACTAGCTTTAGGTGAGAACGAAAATGATACTTTACGAGCTATCCAAAATGTTACGTTAGAGTCATTATCTTAATTACAATATATTACATTGTGTTGCCCTTCGGGTATAACACCGTGGTCCATGGAATTAACTCGAATACGGTGTTTATCACCTTAACACATTACACGCATTCTCGAACAAGAAGAAACCGATTAAGGACATTAAGATTTATTCGTACGAGTGCGTTAGGTAAAAATATCGTAATTAATAATGATATCTAACGCAACACATGTTATTTATGTTAAAAAAATTATTTACGAGTACGGGCATACAAAAAAGCGCTGGTAGATACGTTACATATACATACATATTGTAGAAACAATCACCGTATTTATCACACGAGAAATCAATCAACGCACACACGAGTTTTACAACGCACGACGCCACTTATACCTTGGAATTTGTAATGGAAAGGTGTAGTCGAACCAACAGGCTACAGATATTAGGTAAGGGGTCATTGACTGTTGTAGGTACATTTATTTATAGTGCTCGAGTTGATTAGGCAATGCGAAAATTAAAATACCGCTGTGTTTATTATTCCCCAGTTGGCTTGGAGGCAAATGCAGGTGAAACGCAATGCGGTTCGGCATTTTCAACGTCACGACTACACCCAATCGAGAGCGCTGTACATCGCGGCCGGAATACAACGTTGAAGATGTTCGATTGTTTATTTTTCAGACGACGTTTCCTTTAAGCAGCAAAGTAATGAAATAATAACATCCAGATAAGAAATATCGAGGTATTTCGATAGAGAAACGAAATACCTTCAAGCAAAAGAGTAATAAACCGCAATAAAAATTTTATTTTAATAAAAAGGTGGCCAAATGGAAAGTATGGTAATGCAAGGTGCACTCTAATTCTTTGAGATGCCCTCTATATTTTATCGTCCTATCAGGAGGCATATGTGTTCTTGTTATTTCTTCCTTGGCATGACCACACGCTATTTTGGCAAGTAGCAGATGCGTTGACGTTACGTGCCAATTTATCTTTAAAATAATACGTACTATATTCCAAAGCAGATGCATCTATAGAACCCCTTTTGACACCTGCTTCATTAATTAAAGAAAACTTAGAACGAAATACGCATTATTTGTTTTATCAAAAATGAACTTTTCCCATAGCAAACTTATCTTTTTCTTGTTATATTCTTTAAGTAGCAGAAATAACAGATTCCAATACCTCCAAATACTGCAATATGTTTTTCGCAGTAAAAGATTTCTGTAATAATGCAGTAATAATCCTATTTTATTTTACAGAATTGTTACTGTAAGAAAATCACTTCAGCTTGATAGTTTCTCGGTAAATAAACAAACAATAAATGTAAAAGTCCAAAACATTGATGTAAATTTCCGACAGCTTTTAAATATCCGGGAAATATACAGTAAATTTACAGCAATCATACTGGACTGTTGTAAATATTGAACTGTAAATTCACAGTTATACTGAAATTTTCTCTCTCATCTGTAAAATTGCAGTAGTATTCCTGCAGTAATACTGGTACATGTTCGAATGAATCATTTTCCGAAGCACGGCAAAATAATCTTGTATCTGCAATCTCTATATAAATACCTTATATAGCAAAACGGGGCTTCCTCGAAACACGTGCAATTTTTTCTAAAACAACATCATAATGTAATGTTGTATATGTGCAGTACAAATCGCTAATTAACTATAAACCGCAATTATATTGCAGCATACATAATAATATACTTATTGTACCGTCAACTAAATTTTGACCACTAAATAAAACCAAAAAATAAATGGTTTGTTCGTTTCTACTTTTTCTTTTAATATTACTTCTTTGATTTTAAGCTTTAAGGATACTGAAAGCAACATTTTAATATCACACAGGGTCTCGAATTTTCGCATACGAGTGATAGGATAATGCAGTATAGAATGAATACAATGTGCCTTTTTTAGTAGAGAAAATGCTTTTTGGTAATAATGATTCTAAGGACAAATCAATATTATAGTTTTTATTGTGTAATATTCCACTTTCCGTATGCATGAACTGGGTAAAACTTTGTATAGTACTATATTTTTCATTACAGGTAAGTATCGCTGTATAGTGCCCGCATATGATCCATTATAATATTGTTTACTATCTACTATTTTAAATGCTAAGAGACGTTAGATTATTATAATAAAAAATAATATTGTAAGTACTACAAGGTGCATAGTAAGTATGAGCATCATGTATCCTACATAATAAAATATTACATTATACTGGGTACAATAAAAAGTTGAACAGTTATTATCAAATATAGTCAGTGCTATTAGACATTTTTTTCACATTTACTAACATGTATGCTCAAATTAATAATACAAATATAGTACACCATCTTTAACATACGAGTTAATAAAAACTATTCACAGAAATTTACTATACACACTAAAAAATATTTGCAATTCCTACGGAAAATTCCAATAATGTTTAGGGTAAATTTACCAAAAATTAGAAAATATACCTAAAGTTTTCTAGTAAATTTCCCAATTTTTGTTAATTTTACCTTATGCGTTACTGGAATTTTCCGTAGAAATTGCATATATTTTTTAGTGTGTACAGATATTGTCATCGGTAATATAAAATATGATGGTCCCTATAGGAGCTATAAAATATATTAAGTATACTATATTTATGTTAAAGAGTACAATCTATTTCTCTCAGTGTGGTCTACAATTACCAGTAATGTTACTGTAATCTTCTTTTACTGTGTGGTTGGCCTTTTAAGGACTCGAGAAGAGAAACAAGACTTTTTAGGTTTTAAATACGAGCAGTGGATTTGCAATATCGATTCAACGCCTAAACAGTCTTATACATTGTTGTGGTTAATATTGTAGAAGTAAGTATTGAATACAATGAATTGAACATGAAATTCTGAATTGATTACCAAATGCAACTGTTAGAATTATGCCGTATTATTATTTAAACAGTTCAACGAGGTTGGACTTACAAAAGAAACGTAGTTGCTGCTGTGATTTTACCATCCGACGACAGTTTACTTAATGCACTGATTGTTATTAACTAGATCCTTGGATAATATAATGAAGAAATTATTATTTATTCTAACAAGAAACTACAGCAATATTAATTATTAGATTTAACCAGGAAGTGCTACTATCTAAATAACACTTCCAATTTTATAAACACGATATAACACTAATATGTACACTCACCAAAACCCAAAATGACCGGTCAAATACGTAGTTTAAACGCTACGTGCTACTCGGGTTACTCCACTGAGTGACGCACTGTGACTTTAGACATTTTGGGTGACGGTAACTGTACCTATATACACTCCGCCAAAAAAGTATCGCATAATTTAGTTTTGAATCATAAAAGTATCGCATAATCTTTGTTTGTAGCCATGGGGTAGTAACTTAAATCTGTTCAAACGTCCCAGCGGTGCAAGTTCCCGCAAAACTCTATAGATGGGAGCGCAATACTATATCTTCAGTAATATTTATGAAATAACTATATATATATCACTTGTTTTTTTCATCTTGTCATCTTGTTGTTGACGCACGTGTCAAATTTCTATAATAATATTAATATCCGCTGTTTTAGTTTTATTTCTTTAAAGTATTTTTTACGTTTGGAAGTGTTTTTTTGTGTTTATAGAAAAGACTTTTGAGATTTAGTTTTCTAAAGTAATATATTTGTAAGTATATTGCACTATATTATATGTAGCTATACATTTAATCCTGGAATAGTAACTATACGTCTTTTTGACGCATATTTACATGTAAAAGTATATATAAAATGTTGGTGTTCCATCGTTAAGAATAGCCAAGCAACTCTGATTTACGATATTTTCGCAAATATGATGCAGAATGATTCCACAACTGCAATCGTATTTTCTTCTGCGCAAACGACACTTACTTAAAAAAAAAAAATACAAAGTGCACAGATGCAAAATTTCATTTTTATCAACAAAAATCCATTAAAAAGGAGATCTAAATTGTTGCAAGAATCTTCAAGAATAAAACATCTAAAAATAAAAAATCTAAAAATTACCGCCTTTGTGAATAGTTCCCGCAAAACTCATTAGATGGCGCGAACGCACGCGAACGTTTCTATATACACAAGATTCCGCTCTATACTAACCCTTCTCTATGTTTGTAGCATAAAGTTGTAAATATACTTTAATGCGCTCTAAGATATAATTTCTGTGATTGTTTAAATAAAATACAGGCCAAATAAAAACAAGAACTCATACTTGAGATTTTTATTAAAACAAGAAATTATAATTTTGGAAAGAAAAATGTCATAACAGTAGCTTTTAATACTGAGTATTGCCACCTCTGGCTCTTATGACCGCTCGCATACGGTTTGGCAGAGATTCGATTAACCTCCGTATATAAGCCTGATCCAAATTCTCCCACTCGTCACGGAGAGCATTTGCTAGTCCATGCAGGTCCGCTGGGGCAACATTTTGGGTTCGTATCCGTCTGTGAAGGAGGTCCCACACGTGCTCGATAGGGTTCATGTCCGGACTTACCGCAGGCCAATCTAAAACTGGAATACCAACATCGTTAAGGTATTCCTGGACGATTATTGCAACATGCGGTCGTGCATTATCGTGCATTAACATGAATTCGTTTCCTATAATTGGCGCATATGGTACTACATGTTCTTCTAAAATGTCCGTTATATACCTGTGGGCAGTCAGTGTACCTCTGTCTACTGGTACTAACTCTGTACGACCTGTTAAACAGATGCCTCCCCAAACCATAATAGAGCCACCAGCGAAATTAGGTCTAGGTCTGATATTACACTGCGAATAGCGCTCACCGTCTCGTCAGTACACTGAGATACGCCTATCTGAGGTGTAAAGACCAAATCTTGACTCATCTGTGAAGAGTATATCGGCCCAGTCATTAATGTTCCAATTTACATGTTCTCTGGCAAACCTTAAGCGAGCCACTCGGTGGTTGCTAGTGAGACGAGGGGCTGTTACAGCTACTCTAGCTCTTAATCCACTCTGTCGTAACCTATTCCGAATAGTTTGAGTACTCACACGAGTATTTCTGACTCTAGCCAAGTCGTTCTGCAATTGTCTCGCAGTTTCATGTCTTCGACGTAATGCTTGTAGTAGTAAATAGCGGTCATCTTGGCGAGTAGAACATCTTGGACGACCTGGTACAGGTCTTCTACTGTAAATGCCTGTTTCCCTATATCTGGCTACGGCTCTAGAAACACTTGACTGATTGATGTTCATCAAATTAGCAACGTATGCTTGAGATCGTCCATCTTCGATTAAAGCAACTATAGCAGCCACTTGTTCTGAAGTTAAATTGCTCATTTTAGTTTTAAAAGCGTTGGTACAGAACTCTGACTTCGCACTTTAAAATTTGTCCGTATAGGAAGACTTTCAATAAACAACTGAGCAAACCTTACACATATGCATTTTTCTAAATGTGTTCTTTTAGGAAAAAAATAAAGTAAAAACGCTAAGTTCCATTATTTTGTTAGTGTTTTTATAGTTCACATACACGAGGCAAACTTTTTGTGAACGTATAAAAATATCTTGGTTCATAAATGCCCTTTTTTAGTTTATGCGATACTTTTTTGGCGGAGTGTATAATAGTTTGTTTATTTTCAACTAGCTTAAGTTACGTGAAGACAACTCTCAATGAACCAAGTAATAAACACCTTTAATATAATTATAAAGCCACAGCACTCTCACAAAGATATTTTAACGTCGAGTGATACATACATTATCGATCATTAAGTATTGATTAGGCAAACATAAAAGCAAGCCTCCATACCTATAAGTGCACGATGAATCGGCAATTGTATGCATTACTATTCAATAGTTACTACAACTTGATTGTCACATTCAACTCGTAATTTACAGTTAAAGCAGTCGTATTCGAAGAAATCTTAAATAACAATAATAATGGTGCCTTTGACGCGCTCTATAATTGAATCTTATTCTCGTTTTTCCTAAACCGGTTTACAACTTTACCTATTAACGGACTTTCATGACGTTTACCGACGGCCGTGTGTCGTCTGCTCAAATAAGGACGATCGGACGAAAAAGGATTATGGCTAATAAATACAATCAACGCGGAATGTAACTCCTTCAATTTTATCTGCTCCGCTTCGTCCATCTCGAGAGGAAAGTTGTTGGTTAAGGTGTAGTCTTGTTTTAGCAAAATAAAATGGTAATTTAATTGTTTCGGTTACACATTTTCCAATAAGTCAACGACACTAAAATAAGAGTTTCCAGGAAGTTTGTAATGAATTTACTCATAAAGCGGATTAAAATTGCCCACAGAGCGTATTAATGTTAACTAGGCGAGCCCAACGCAATTATATTTTCATGCCAAACCGTAACTACATATCCACATTTGTCGCATACTTATGTGTGAATAGTAAAACTGACTGGGCAGTAGAATTGTTTTATAACATCCCTCAACTGCCATAATTATTCTAAATTGTATCCTACTTATGTAGTTTTAGTTTGAGTTTGAACATAATTTTACGTATATAGCTTCCAACTTATGTCTTCATGAAGTGGTATAAGATATATATATATATTCAGCTTCCTCTTTGAACAACATAACTTTTTCGAAACATTGTAATTTGCAGCTATTTCCACAAACACCTTTTTGCTCTAACCCACTTTCAGGATAAATGCCTCTATAATATGTATACCGTGTTGAGAAACCTTATATCTGACTTTACATAATGCAAGAAGAGTTTCCAAATCAAACACGTTTATGCGTATGTAGGCCCTACACTGGCGGTTTACTAGATATGCATGGAATGCATTGGGTGATTCTGGCAACCGAACGAAAACTTGTTGTTTGAAAAACTTTTTATGGAACCTCCTGCATCTTTACAACTAAACAGAATTAGCTTACCACTCTTCTTAATTAAGATTAATTAATTATGTTAATTTAATTTAATGGCTAGAATTCTAGGGTCTGACTCTGGAGAACGTCTCCAGGATACGATAAGCGTGCCCACATAAATTCCCATAAGAATCGAAATTCCACCTAACTTTAGCACTCAAATCAGACAATCTTCCCTCTTCGAAGATAATAAAATATTTATGCAGTTAAGTTCGATTACTTTAATAAATAAATGCTTTAAAACCTTTTGATCCGGAAACTGAATCTGAAATTCATAAATTCAACCAAAATTCAAATATCCCCCAAAATATTTTTACCATGTCGGTAAAATAGATATCATTTAAATCTTGTTAAGAAACCATTTAAAAGGAAAATTACTAAAAATAACCCCAACAACATGCATTACATACCAAGGGCACCAACTGAATTTATTAAAATTACTTATTAGAGCGTAAAGCGACGAGATGTAATCTCACATTTAACATTTTACAGTAAAATTTTAATTATGAAATTATGAACTGTATAATAAAGGAAATTGTTACTTGTAGTAGGAATAAATCAGATCAGGATCATCCTAGGATTTCAGGAAAACAGGATGTGACATGGAAAGAACCGCTGGAGCCCCTGCACCGGCATTTTTTCAGAACAGGTCGCCCTATGCAACTCGGGACGCAGGGGTTGTATAGGTGAATTCAAAATAAGATAAAAATAAAATGATATTTTTTAGAATACGTCGTTGGACTCGGAATTTTGAAATTAAAAAAAAATTCATTACAAAATTTTGAACACTTTGTCCTGTTCGGCGGTTCGAGAAACAGTGACTCAATGAGCAATGAAAAATAACTGTCTTTTTCAAAGAAACTACCTTCGATTGTTTTTTCTAACCCCACAACAATGAAATGCCCCGACTATTGCTCTAGTGACTAACTAATTTGAGCGGAATATCACCAAAAGAGAATTATAATGACCGAGATACATGCAAAAGCATCGAAAAATCTGCCAGTACTATATTGTTGCTAGTCCCAAGCCTGGTGAAATGCGAAGGGAAGGTGGCCGACGGTGGCGCTTCGCAATACGTATCTATCGTGAGAAACTGAAAAATCGCGAATATCTCCAAAACCGTTGGAGATAGACACAATGATACCCGCATTAAATCGAAGGAAAATTAAATTTTACATCCATTTATGTAAAAATTGCTATACCGTTCAATTTGAAAAAATCAAGTTATCCATGATTTGAGAGTTCGAAAATTACAGATCCCTATTTAATAACGCTGTAATTTAAACGCAACAATTTTAAAATAAAAGACGTGTGCTGTTTCATGGTTAAGCGAAAACCGAAAACCGCATCTTTCTAACTTTCGTATTTCCTGAGGTATTTCCAAACACCGAAGACACTGCTGCAAATGTCATTTTTTTCGAAAAACGTCATGTAATTCGGAAACGGTACAACTTAGCCCCAATGTATCTCTAACGTATTGTTGTTTAAATTTAACAAGGAATCCAAAACTGCAATAATATATAGGATGTTCCATTTAAAATAATAAAGTTAGTATCTACTTCCGGTACAACCGGAAGTCCGCCATTACTGAAACTAATTTTAGCATACGTAGAATATGATTCGAAGCAACATTTATTTGAAAATTTTTTTCAAAAAGGCAATAATAAATTGGCTAGGAACCGTTGCATCTTAGGTTGGGCACCCGCTAGAGAATTATAAACTATGTGAAATTGATGAACAGATAATTTACATAAATAATACAACAATACAGCCGATTTTCAGAATTACATCAAAGTCAGCAGCATAAACCCCGGAAAATTCAACGTCGTTCAGAATAACAGCCCATTACCACATGTCACATCCACTTATTCATAAGTCGTCACTCTCTATTACCCACGATTGATTTTACGTACACGATGGATTCCACCTCCATGTAATGTATTGATATGGAGTATCTTCAGCACGCACAGGTTGACTTTGCATAGATGTATGCTGATTTGCTGCAATTCTGACAACCGTCTGTATATGATATCCTATCAGCAATAAGCATTTCTATGCTTCTCATATTTAATTACGGTTGGTAACGTATTTACGCTACTGTATATAACTTTACGGTCAATCCAGTGCGTACGTGAGCGGTTAGAAACGATCTATTTCATCTAAAAATTCTGATGCCGCCTATAGAGCAGGAGGATGGTAGTGCATCCGAACTGACGCAAGTCAGGACTATATAAAAATAAATTTCTGTTTACAATACCGAATCGCTTCGAAGTAAACTTTCCAGTTCGAAAATAACCTAGACCTACGAAGCTAACGTTCTATATTATAAACGCATCTGTAAACGTATAAACAGACAAACACGGTAGATGCATATTTTTACACGAATTTTTCTCAATTCGTAGATAACCCAGAACATCCCGGCGCTGGACTATTCCTAGAGCGTTTACCACGCCAACGCACGCGCGACCGAACCGATTCGCTCGCGCTGTAGTGATACAGTAGAATGTGTGTGCATACTTTTGGTATACATGAATGGATGTAGAACCAGCGGTCAATATCCTATAAATGACTTGTGCTGCCGTTATATCAGCTGTACGGAAGACATTCTTCAAAATGATCTCTACCAGTTTATGTGTTCGTATACACACATATTATGTACTTATATAGATGTAGTTATACCAAAGTTATGCGCGTATAATCGATATTATCAAAACGGTGATCAATTGCACACATCTGTGCATTATTTATTACACTGACAGTTCCTCTCCGCGTTACCTCTTATGTGTATGCGCGGTTATTGATGGGAGCCTAGTGTTACTGTGATGCAAAGGAAGTCACCACGGTGTGGTAAGCGTACGCCCATGCGAACATGAACTATTTATCAGCGGAGAAATCTCTGTAATTATACAAGATGAAGCTGGTACTCTGTAAATGCGTTTAAAAGAATCGAAATCGTATGCGCCTCGTTTTCAGTGTACGAACTGGTCCTACATACGACACGAGAGTGATGAGTGGGCCGGCTGAATTTCACTTCGAATGCATGTATCGGGGTTTTGCCGCCGCCTCGTTTCAACGACATAAATATACATGTGCACGTGCGTATATTTGGCGATAAATGCCAGTACCTACTTGCTTTTTATATAAAGGAGATCAGGACCGCTTCTTGATGAAAGATTATGTTTACAAATTGGTAGATTACATGGTCATATTATACCAGACTCTTGTTACGTCATTAATGCTGTACTCGAAATGAAAAATAATTTATGTCGTTAAAAATAATATTGGGTGTAATATGTATAATAAAATAGTAATGCATCACAGAATTGCACATTAAAAATATGATGGTAACATAAATACATAAGTGAAGGGATCAGTGAAAGAAGAGCTCTAAGAACATTAATGCAACAAAGCCAAATAAATTGCTATTAAAGAGATTGAAACATAAAATTTACATTTTAAATCTTAATACCTGAATAAATTCATTTTTAATCTTTTATATTGCACACAATGTCGAGTCAGATTATTAACCGTTTCCCAACTCCAACATTCCCCGATTAGATGTTGGTATAGATCGACGTTAAAGTAATTTCAACTATGTAGAAAAAAAACGCGATTTACTAACTATGCAAAAAGGAATGATAATAATGGATAAGATATAGCAGTAAAAAAGAGTATCAAAGCCCTAAAAAATTATTGTTATAGTTAGCGGAACAATAACAGACTCTATCAGCTGCGAACTACAGTTCAAGCATTTTCACCTGGCGGATGCGCGATAGCAAGAGGGAGTGCTCAATGAAGTGAGATACACCCGAAGAAATATGGAGAAACTTTAAAAAAGGTGATAACATAGCCACTATCTCGATTTGTACAAAATACGAAATTCAACCGATAAATAAATAAACCGTTTACTAGAACGTACATAAACAATAAATTTCAGATTCATACGGTCAGATAAGTATTTAAGGTTTTAAAATCATCAAGATCAGTTTCATATTCATAATTTCTCTAATCTAAAATACGGTTTGTATTAAGTTGCCACAAGACACTATATCATAAAATAATCTGAGATTATAAGTAGGAACGACTATTTCTTTATGAAGACATTAGTTTAGAGCAGGGTTGTCCAACTGGCGGCCCGCGGGCCGCATCCGGCCCGCGATGCTATTAGTTGTGGCCCGCGTAATTATTTTTATACCTCACGCTATTTTGTTATTACTTTAACAAAATTATTATATGGCCCGCAACCACATCAAAGGTTTTAGTTTTGGCCCTTGAGGCCTTGCAAGTTGGACACCCCCGGTTTAGAGTATAAAAACATATGATATATTAACTCATGACGTGTAATTCTTGACAATGGGTTAGAAAGAAGGAAATGAAGTTGATGTTGATTGGATTGTTCCATCCGACATTTCGTAGTTTTACTGCCGTCATCAGGGGATGGTGGCCCTGATGTGGATTGGTTGTATTGCGATCGAATACTGGCTTCTCCTGGAATGGGAATATACTGTTTGGAACCTATATTTATATACATTGAAATTTGTATGCATGAGAGTTTACTGCTCTGTGGTTTTTCTTCCCTCATAAGCTGATCGTTGAGATTTTTTGAAATCTGATTCTACAGAAAGTTTCATTATATTGTTGTCGATCTTTTGAACGTACTTTTCATTGCTGATATCTTGTTCTGGTGGCTCTAGAATTAAGTTTATATCTTATTGACCCGTCTGATTGCCGAAGTGAGTTCGCTGTTGTATGCAGTTACGCACTGACGGCATCCATACCCTATGCAATTCCAGGCTTGGTGCACTAATGGCCTCTGTTGTGGTGGCTAGATATGCTGCTCCTCTTAATTACCTTTTGGTTTCTCCATCTTCTTTAGATAGGATGCATAAAGCAATTTACCCAAGGAGCGTACGTATAATTCCACCGTCAACCATGGAATTAGCAAGCACTAGTCCTTACCATGACGGCAGTAGAACCACTGTCGAAACGTCGGCTTTACAAAATCCAACAGACGATGGAAACAGTCCAATCAACATCAACTCATATTCTTCTTAGATATGATATTGTTGATATAATCTTTCAAATATAAAGCAGAATTTAATTCTATGCCGAGGAAGTTGTGGTCATTGGCACATTTCCCTAATCCAAACATAATTCATTATTTTGTGCTGGCCATAATTTTATTTCGTTTGTTTTCTGTATATTCAATTTAAAATTATGCGTCTTAAACTAGTGACTCATTGCATTAAAGCCATCAACAATTTCGTTTTTTAGGTCTTCGCTGCTATCTTCCAACACGATTAAAGAAAATAATTTTTATATATAGCAGAAAGAAAAATGGTCCCAATATCAATCCCTTGGGTATCCCCCCCCCAATAGATTTTGCCCAACTTGATCAAAGTACTTTATTATTACAAATTATAAGCATACATTACATCCTCAAATCAGCTCCAATGATATTATGTGTCCTGAACCACCTCAGGTACATTTGTTAAAGTAACTTCTGAAAACCTTAGAAAAGTAACCAGTAGAAATTTCTTTACTGCCAAAGTAAAAACATTCGTATTGATTCTAGTTAATATCCGACTAGTAATAGGGCTTTCATTAAATTATTTTCTCTCTCTTATACTAAAATAGGAAGATATATTAAAAAAATATAATTGCAAAAAGTAAGATACAATTATTCCAATTTGTATTATTTTGTTGTATTCCTTATAATTGCGAGCTCCTTTATAGTGGCTAGAAACGTCTATGCGTACATAAAAATTTAACAAGGTTGATGATATGTCATTTCTGCGAGTATGAATACTTGCCTTAATTTACATATCAAAACCATTTTCTAAATTAGGAATAATTCGATAAATTCATGGCATTGGCATTGCTCTTAGTCACTATGTCTGCATGGGCGAGTTAATATGTATGATCTATTGCTACGATGTGGCACAAGGGAATGTATTTTCCTCATTTTCACCCATACATAAACGTAATGAATATATAGATTGGTAAATTTATAGAACTTCTCCGACAGACTACATCCATTAAACTAATATTACCATACAATGCCGCATCGTAAATAGTCACTACGTATCTAGACACATTCATTTTGCGTTTTCATATCGTCCCGATGCTTGTTATTTACTTCAACTGTGTTTTTTTCTCCCGTTAACATCGGAAAAATTTGTTCTATCCCCAGATAAATCAGTAGTAAATTTATCGGTGAAGCACGGAAGATATATCGAAAAAAAAAAAACTTTCACCAATGTCGAACTACTACCGTTCACTCTTTACGGCAAACGGGTCGTGCATCAAGCTTGAACGGCAGAACTATATATCAACAGGCCTTTAGTACCGTCGAAAGCAAGATAGAGAACATATTCGGTGAAGAAGTTTGACGCGACAGAGAAGAAAGAGTAGAAGGTGGAAGCAGCCCAGTCTGCGTTATTTCGCCATTACAATACATTTGTCGGAATTGTTGTTCAGGAGCGGGATACCTACCTAGTGGTGCACTCTCTCATGATTTTACTCATTGTAACGGCACGAATTGTGCGATCATGGTTATTGCCGAGACAGAATTCTATTTAGATTGATATCAATGCTCGCTTCCATTGTAGGAACGTTTCTAACTGTTGCTTTTAGTTGAAACATCCCCAGCGTCTATTTGTTTAAACGGAACAAGCGAAAATATATTGTATGTTACGGATTACCGAGCAGTTGCATCGCAGACTAAGCACTGCAGTTATTTATATAGTGTCTGAGATAAGTTGTGCAAATTAACATAGGAGAGATCTCTGCTGTTGTGCTTGGGAGAAAAATTGATAATATAGACACTTGTCTTCTAAGATAAACCTCTAGCACATATTAAAGAGCACAAGATAGATCTAGTTGAATGTACTAGCCTTATTAGAGATACATACCTACTCATACAAACTCGTACAATTTATCCATGCATAATACATGTAGCGCCTAACTCAAGATGTAGGTTTACCAGTAAGGCATAGATACAGTGCGCGCGTGGTCGAGCTAACGATGGGTACCGTAAAACACGGCTACTTGCACACTACGGGGTAATTTGCGCGCAATCTGCATCCGTCCATTCTTATTTCTTTACACACCCGATAGCAATTGGTCGTCCAACCGTTTTAAGTGCTCAAGAATTTGGGTATTGTTACAAATTAGGATAAAAGAGAATATTCCTGACGTCATCAAAGCAAACAAGGGCCTGATTTCTTGAATTCATTTATAAAAAGGAACAATTTAAACGTCAGAATGGTTTCAAATCTAAAGAAATTCAGATCATCGTGCCGATATTTTCTTCCCCTTCAACAATATTGACCTAGCTATTAACGAAGTAAAAAGCACAAATTTTTATAACTATGAAGAAACAAATATGACTGATGATTCCGATCCCATGAAAGTGGTGGTGCTCGGGTATATGAAGAGAGTTTGTGGAAACCCCAACGAAGACCTATTGCCACCAATGGTGGTATGCAAATCTCTGAACCCTTACAATAACTAGAAGCAATAATTGGGACTACAAGGTAAAATATGCGGACGGTTCGACATGAACTTGTTCGAAATGTGGTTTTTCCAGTTTTTCTTGCCCCATGTGAACTCGGCCAGAGAGATTGACGACAAAGTAGTACCCTTCTCGGCCAATGTCACGCACTTGAAGCAGGCCGTCGATGTCGCTGTTAGCCCCGATAAAAACGAAGTGGAGATTCGCAGTCAGTGGAGGATGCAGACTTCCGAGAAGCATCCCGGAAGATAAATTTTCGCATTTATTGGATAGACTGCGAGGAGGAATAAGTCCAAAAATGGCAGAGAATTTCAAATCAGAGTTTAGGGCATCTGGTTTGCATGCTACAAAACGCATTCCTGATGGCGTCGATGATGCAGAAGATGAAAGTCTTTTTCTTTTTTAGAGTTTTGCTAAAAGAGCACCGTGGAATTGAAGCTGAGGGAACATAAAAGGAAAGAAAGTCAATCCTGGAAATGATGCTTCTCGCCTTGTTGCAGTTTCTGGCCAAAAAATTCGACAACACTGGTGCAATAGAATAAAATGTATACTACATTGTTCTAACACACAGAAACCATTTAACCTTTCTCTTTTTACTTTGCCTGCTCCAACTCATGTACGTTCAGTTGGTAGAGATATAGTACTTACTCCACCAACTCGAGCCTTCAATACTATCATGCTACACACGACACTATGCTCGCGTCTGCTAAAAACATTTAGGGACGAATATGCGAGTTTCTACATTTTTTTACTATTTTCTATATTAAATGATTATATATAACGTTAATTGCCAGCCGGCAGTACGGCTTAATGGTACGTTGCATTATTGTCAGTTTTGTGCGTCAAACAGCAATATGCACAACAAGTTGTTGGATGGGTGACCATTTCAATAAAAACTTCTGCCTAAGCGGCTCGGTGTGTCCGGCGCCCTGGGGACGTAGCACAATGGGCCCGGTAAGAGTGGCCTTAAGTGCATGTGTTCTCACCACCTTCCCCGACCAGAAATTTACCTTTTTTTACGTTAATTGCCGTGCCCCAAGGATTGCTGCGGATGAATCCAGCAGACAGAACTTCGAGGCCGCCCCAATCTAGTTGAGCTACCGCGCTGACTGCGGTTTGTGTCATCGGTAGAAAAATATAAATTCCGAACTTATCCTATTTACTATGACTATTTTGCGCTGCCATCTACATGTTTGCTCGTTAACGATTAAGATTGTGTATGTTGAGTTGATACGTTTATGCGATACTCAGATATTCTAAATGCTCACTGGCACGAAAAAATGTCATTGTATTCCTCACCAGATGTTCCGCATTTCCTTTACGAAATCAATTTTTACTCTCTTTATAAGATCTACTAACATTAGCATTAATTACTCCAAGTTGGACTTTCTGTTGAAATAAATTGAATTCATTAAAAACAAGTTGTACATTAATATGGATAGAACATGAACACGTATAGTAACATACTAATAGATGCTTTTAAAAAACAAAGCTTTCAAGGGAATCTTGCAATAAATCACCTAATATAGTATCTTTTACAAATAACTTACAACTATCTACTGTATATTTCTGCATATATTGCTTGACATCTATTAATGTTTTAACAGTTAGAGCGATATAAAATGCGCAAACTGTTTAGAAATTGTTGGTCGGATACCGTTAATGCTGTAGCAAGAAATAACAGATGTTCGTACGCGCCTCCGTACTCTCTTTTATTGACATCTAGAACGATCTTTCTTACTCGTTATATAAAAAAAAAAATAGTCTAGCAATTAACCTTGCGTTCTGCTTTTCAAATAAATCGCATTACATCATGATGTCAGCGCTTAACTAGCGCGAGCATTTCTCCTTAAATTAGTGTTAAATGGGCAAATAAAAGCAATTATTCAAACGTCGAATTGTCGACTATTATGTACGTCCTTAAATGGGATTGTTTTGATGAACAACTAATTGAATTAACGATTGTCTTTATATGATTAATAACGTGGTTTATATAGAAATAAATTGCAAGCATTAAGTAGAATTAAATCTCCCCAGAGAAGAATTACAGTACTAATCATAATCACTCTCAATTTATTTTAAAAAAATGAGTGGAAAATTATCTGGTTACTTTGGAACGCACAACAATAACATCAATGATTACAATGTTAACTTCATTAATGCCTATTCTTTCTTAAACCCACTCCAAACATCTAAATGCATTTGAATGAACTATTATTACTATTGACAACGCCAACGTTAATAATTGTAACATACTGAATAATAATAGAACGCGCCCTGAAACGAAGAAAGCGGCGCATTAGAAATATTTGTTTATTAATACTACAATGCCAATAAATTCAGTCAACAACGTAAGCGAGCAAAACGATCACTATAAATACAGTAAAGTTTATTAATACAAACTTCAATAAACATCAGTATGACCTAAATTACGAATCAATTTTGCATTTTTGCTCCTATTGAAAACAACGCAAACATTTCACACAAAAATATTTATAGGTCGCGGTACGTGTCGTTATTGCATTACCACTACATGGGCTTATCCTATCGCAAAACGCTGAAGTAACAAAAATATTGTTCTTCGAGCATATTTGTTTTCTTTTTTGAGAAGTTATTTATTCCACTAGTTCTGCATTATTGTGTCAACAAGATCGTAAAGAAATTTACGCTTAGATATAAGATAATAGTAGTTAGTACTGGAGTGCGTACGTTCTGTTAAGTCGTGTTACTTCATAACACGAAACAGGAAATATGTAGTGCCAAAAGTTTTTATTTAATATGTATTGAAAAATCGATTTTTAGCATGTTATTTATATTCGTGTCAAGAGTATTTCCAATATCGGTTTTCAATATAAAATAAAGGAAACTTTTGTCATTGTTTCATGTTATTGGCCCTAAGATCGATCCTTCCAGTACTCCTGACTATACGAAGAGCTCACTTTTAATCTGTTCATTGCCGTAATATGAGTAAAAGAAAGATGAAAATATTATTTCTATGAGCTAACAAACCATTTACTTCCACTGAACTATGATAATTCGCCGAACGTTAACAAATTTGTGTTGCGGCCTTATGCGTAGGTGCGCCTACAGCTGAAGTTCCTCCCATTTCCAGTCGCCCAGAATGCAATCCACAGCTCGCAACTTTTCTCCCGGTATATGTATATACCGGGTGTCCACACTTAAGTGTGCACTATTGATAACTTTGTTATCTTTGGAGGTACAGAATCGGTCAGATGGACAAAGTAGTAGTATTTTTTATGGCGCTAACAATTGTGAAAACAGAAAAACAATTGAGCGTCGCGTTCTCTAGATATTCGTCCAAAATTATTTTTTTTAATGGAACGCCCTGTATTAATTTTTTGCAATTTAAAAGAAAATTCCAAACTGAACAAAAAAGTCTTAGTACACTATTATAAAAAAATATCAAATAAAATAGTTATTGAGAAATCTTTATCTTTGTTTTGTTTGCATGAAATCGACATATCCATGGAAAATTAAAGCGTCATATTGTTTAGTAGCTGTCAAATTATTTATGTTTGTTGTTGTTAAAGTTACTGTGCGGAAAAAGTACTGTTTTTACAATTTTTTCAACCGTAACAATGGCATTTACTCATTTGGAAGAGTGTGATATGTTGGAGTTGTACTTGCTGTTTAACAAAAATTCAGATAGAGCGCTAGAACCTTACATTCAGCAATTTCCTGACCGTGATGTACCAGACCGTCGCTATTTTTTAAAAATTTATCGAAGATTAAGAAGCAACGAAACAATTTTTATAAAGAAGAGGGAAAAAAAAGATTTTATATTATCACCAGAGATAGAAATAAATGTGTTGGCATATTTTCAGGTACATCCAAATAATTCTGTAAGGGATTTGTCCAGAGAATCAGGTATTTCTCGTAGCACGATCCATAAAATTCTGAACAAATATAAATATGTTCCCTTTAAATATCAGCCTGTTCAAACTCTACTTTTGGGCGATTATCAAAGACGATTAACTTTTGCTCAATGGTTTATCAGTGCTTTTGAAGAAAATCACAATTTCTTTAGACCCATTTTATGGAGTGATAAATCTAACTTTTCTAATCGCGGGATGTTCAATAAAAGAAATAATCATTACTGGAGTCGTGAAAACCCATTTGCTGTTTATCCTTGTAATCCCCAACACCGATTTAGTTTAAATGTTTGGTGTGGTATAATCGGATCCCGAATTGTTGGACCATTTTTCTATCGGGGTTCTTTAACAGGAGAAAGATATGTGGCATTATTGGCACAAATTTTAGAAAATTTTTTGGATGAATTAAATTTGGTAGACGGACAAATTATTTACTTTCAAGAAGATGGAGCGCCCGCACATAATCACCGTGACACAAGTGAGTTATTAGAAAGATTATTTGGAAATAGATGGATTGGCACAAATGGTCCTATTCAGTGGCCCGCGCGTTAGATTTCTTCTTGTGGGGAGCAGTAAAAAATCAAGTGTACAAACATAGATATACAACAGTGGATGAGCTTCAGGAAAGAATTTCCAACATCATTGACGACATCGACGGTAGGACAATTTTAGGAGCTACTCGTAATGTTCACAGAAGATTGATAAAATGTATTGAAATGGAAGGAGGTGTCTTTGAACATTTAATTTGAGTAATTTTCTTTACTATTTTTGTATTTATTTTTATTTGTTTATTAAATTAAACGCTTTAATGAATGTGACGCTTTAATTTTTCATAGGTATATCAATTTCATGCCAACAAAGCAAAGATAAAGATTTCTCGGTAACTACTTTATTTGACATTTTTTTATAATAGTGTACTAAGACTTTTTTGTTCAGTTTGGAATTTTCTTTTAAACCGCAAAAAAATATACAGGGCGTTCCATTAAAAAAAAATAATTATAGACGAATATCTAGAGAACGCGACGCTCAATTGTTTTTCTGTTTTCACAATTGTGACCGCCATAAAAAATAGTACTACTTTGTCCATTTGACCGATTCTGTACCTCCAAAGATAACAAAGTTATCAATAGTGCACACTTAAGTGTGGACACCCGGTATATTTCCTTTTTCAAACAATAAAATTCGACCTGATGAAATTGATCCATTGGCATCGTTTTGCATTATGCAAATTATCCAATCACGATTTTTAAAATCGCAGAACTAGTCGATACCAATATATTCACAGTGCCATTATAGTAACGTTATATTGACAGTATCACTATTTGTCATAATATTACGCATACATATACAAATTTAATAACATTTCGGTCGACCAAGTTTGTTCATTTGCAGTTTAGCGTAACAAATTCTTTACCTAGACTACGTGTTGGTGGTAACGGTAATAACGCTTGCACATTTTACAGTTACACCAGGACATTATGCAAATATAAATATTTATACGCTTTTACGCAACGCAAGTAGCAGCAAAGTGCACAGCACTTATTGATGGCAATCGTTGTAAAAGTAATTAATACACCGGACCCGATTAAAAGCGGTCAATGCTGTCCTGTTGGCCTGTGTAAATAAATTTCTTCTGTTCTATTATTGCTATCTGTCGATATGTTTATTTATTATCGGATTAAATGAATTTACATTAGAACTTAGCAAACAGTTCACTGACAACACATTTTCAAAGAATATATATGTATGTAAGTATATATTTGTGCGCATCAAAATCTAAATATTTATGTTTTAAAGCAATTACATTTAAACAATAAAAATTTATTATCCATGCGCACAAATTTTATTGCACTAAAAACTACATCATCCTACGGAGTATAATAATTTACATATGTTAATGTTTGTCTAAGTGAAAGTGAGAACTTTGTTGAACTTTAATTCACAATTTTTGAATAATTACGTATTCTGGTGAGCATTATTAAGGCGAACCCGAACAATATACACTTAAGCATTTCGTGAAGCTTTTGAGTGTAGCAAATTTAAACTTTGCGGCAAGTGTGTTCGGAACTTCTTGGTACAAGGCGAAACTTTCTGGTGCCTCTTCCCCAGGTGGAAGAGGCAACTTGGAAATTTCGCTATAAATAAACGGTTTGAGATTAGATGGATAAAATCCAGACGTTTCAGTGGACTACGTACGCTCCTAGTTTGCGATTTAATATTGCGTGTATATGTAAATGCTTGTGTATATGTGTTTCTCTTTGAGCGTGTATATTATGTGCATGCATAGACTTATTACCGGAATTGTGCTCGCTTTGATTTATTAAAGGTAATGCTATTAATAGAGCACTAACGAGAGGTCTATTTTGTTCCGATGATTATCAATTGTTCTTGTTGTTGCATTTAGTTGTGGTTTACGTAAGCCGAGAATACATATCCATCAGAATGATTTGATTGTAATAATTATAATGTACCCTATTCATTGCTTTAGAATATATTCCATAAAAACATCAACTTGTGTTATGATTGTATTCGTTGAAATTTGAAAAGCCCCCCTCAAACTGGGCGATTTTTTATTTTGTTTTGACTTTGAAAATACCGTACGGTATTTTTTTCACAATTCTAATCTGTTTAAAGCAATTATTGATAAAACTAATATAAAAATGTAAATTAATGATACTGCATAGGTGTTTGGGGTTGTTAGAAGAATTATTAGTATTATATATATAGTCCGGCTGATAGTCTAGTGCTTTGCATTCTTGGCTATCAGTCATGAGGTCCAAGGTTCTTGCAGGAGTGTGACTTTATCTACCCCATTAAAAAAATATTAAGATAAGTAATATTTCAAAGTAAAGCCTTTTCGTTAAAATTCAGTACTAGTATATATAGGGATAACGCAAGGTAATCTTTTAGGACCTTTAATTTTTTAATTTAAATTATAAATGACCTTCCTAAGTATATTCCGTTTGGTAGGGTATGTTCGTATACTGAGGGCTGCTGCATTGTTGTATCAGATAAAAGACAAGAACTTTCTTAAAATTAAAATCAACGTTGGTAATTTTTGTTTTCGACTGATGTTATAAAAACTAATTACTAAATAATTTTAAGAATAACAATTGGCACTGAATCTTATATCAACTTGTCAACTAATCTATAAATTCTTTTGTATTTCATAAGCACAACTTTTGCATTTTTAAAAAGAGCTATGTTACGATTGCAACTTGTAGCCTTGGGAGATGATGATACTGATCATGTGTGCCTAAGCCTTCGAAAGCGGTATTTCATTAATTACTTTCATTACATTTTTGTTGGATATGCACAATGCAAATATATGTAGTGTGATATTTATATCATGGGTTAGGGCTGACAAATCATATAAACCAAGTGTTTTTAATACAGAAACGGATAATAATATTATGTTAGGTGTAACTGCAAATAAACGTTCAAACCTCACAACCTATTATCATTATTTTTATTATATCTAATTACATAAACTTTTAACATATATTTTTCGAAGTAAATTTGGAATTCGTGCTAATATATATAGTTATCAAAGTAAAACCTATTATTTCTTTTTTGCAAAACAGATATAATCAATAAAAATCACCAATTATGGCAGATTTCAGAATTTCTAGTGTCTCAGCTTTTAAAAATAAATTGGAAAAGTATTTATTTAAACACAATTGTTTCAAATTTTAATTTTTAAATTGTACCTGTATAGATTTAAACTAACGTATTCCACTGTTTTCTTAAACATCCAAATGATGTAATGTATTATTCCTCTATCTAATACGTAGTATTTTATAATACTAGTACTTTCGAAAAATTTAACATTGTATTCTATTAAATCCATACTACTTAATAGTCAAAGGAAATCTATATCTTTCATTAGTTTACGCCATTGCACCTACAAACGTATAAAATCAAAGAAAAACTTAATTGAAGTAACTTTGATAAATAAACACGTGAAAATAGAAGGGTATCAAATTCGCCGTATATTCTCATTCCATACGACGTCAAATCGTTTTGAAAATAGCAAGAGGCGCTGTGCGCGGAATAGTATGTAGAACACTTCATAATATTTACCCAAGCTTTTATCAATAGCAGAATTGGAAATATCATAACAAACTGGAAATTAGACCACGAGACCAGCTTCGTTTAAATAAACAGACATAAGTGCTGTAATCCTAATGGATTGCTTATTATTGTACTTCAAATGCATCATAATCGTGGTGCTACAAACGGCAGAGAATTTACAAAGTTGCAACTTCCTGACGTATCGTGATAATAATATTGTTAGAATACAACATAACGAGGTAAGATATCAATGAAATGTTAAGATGCAATAATTGCAACATTGAATACTGATTATGGCACTAATTGATAATATAATTAACAAAGAAAATACATTACAAGAAAAAAAATATAATGCAATACCTAACGACTACACAAAATCTCATTAAATAGTCTCAGAAACGTTGGTCGTTTCTATAATCTATGGTCATTATATTAACCCTTTAACGACGGAATTATTTTTTTTTTTTGTTAAACTTCTGAATTATAAACAGGGTGTTTTTATGACGGGTGTGAAGTTAGCAATAGATTTCGGCAATAGAAATCTTGACAACGAATAGATACCTAAAACAAAACTGAATACCATATTCTATTAAAACGACATGATTTCTGTAAGAACCACTAGTAATTAACCGTATGGTTTTCGAAATTAATGAAATTTTTGGAAAGGGTTCCGCCACCTGAAAATACCCACATCGGTTCGGAAAACATCTATTGCTATACTGATGGTCGCGAAAAATTTGGATTTTATGTAATCGTAATACACCACTCATAAACGAATGAATATTTTCAAATTCTTTTTTGCACATCCGCAGTCTACAAAATGTTACTATTACGGTGACACTATTGGAACAAATTTTTAGATCCTCCGCGGTTATCTAATTATACATCGTCAATAAATTGCTTCATTATAATTACCATTCACCTGAGCTGCATTTAATACCATGAAACATAATGCATTAGTTATATTTTTCAAGATGTGTATGAAGTGAAAACTCTGTTACCACTGCAATATGCAATACAGGCTCTAGCCCATCCTTAAGACCTGAGCAGCGCCCAAGTTTTTACGCTAACATCTCTGTTTTGAGCTAGAATTGAATTTTAATCCTTAATAAATAATCCTCCAAAATATATTTTCGATTTATACTCTCCCTGTATGTTCTGACTGTACGTGGTCTTCTTGAGAGTTGTGTCGGACAAGTTATATCTTCGAGGTTGATTTGCAAAAAGATTTTGTTTTCGTGACCATCACCCCTAGCAATAGATTTTTATGAATGCGTGTCACCGTTGCGAGTCGAATTGCCAGTTCAATAATTTGTAAAAAATGTTAGGGTAGCAGGAGTCGATTTATACCTGCCCTATGTGTTCCCTACTTCGTGCTCGTTAGGAATTTGCAAAAAAATTTGGAATTTTTCGTGACCATCAGTATACCAATAGATGTTTTCCGAACCGATGTGGGTATTTTCAGGTGGCGGAACCCTTTCCAAAAATTTCATTAATTTCGAAAACCATACGGTTAATTACTAGTGGTTCTTACAGAAATCATGTCGTTTTAATAGAATATGGTATTCAGTTTTGTTTTAGGTATCTATTCGTTGTCAAGACTTCTATTGCTGAAATCTATTGCTAATTTCACACCCGTGATTTTATGATAGAATAATACACTATGAACCATATTACAGGTTTATTTTGTTGACACTAATCATTACATGGGCCGTGATCATATTAACACGCTAGACATTTATGGTTACAAAATAGGCAAATACACAACAACAAAGATAAATACATTTAATTATGTTATATGTTTCATAATAACATTACACTCCACAAGTATCGTTTATTTCATTTTTTAATAGCTATTTTGTTTGAAAATTAATAAAGCTATCGACACAATGGCAGACCTCGCATTTTACAGATTGCATACGCACAGTCTTCGTACAGTGAACAGCAGCACATCTACGTTGATTGCAAGAAGGAACTTAGTGTCCAATGTCATCTAAACGTAGCTCATCGGAAATTCTTGTAGAAATACTACTAAATTTCGACGTAGATGGTCTACCAGCCCCTACAGGTAAGTTTCTAAATGTTGTCAAATAGTGCTTGATAATTTCACGGGGAAATTCCATTTGAGAAATATTGCTACCACTTTTTCTCATTATCATCCATGTGTTATGCATGATAGCATTCATCATCCATGTAAACAAGGGTCAGTACCATTTTTTTCCCTCTAATTCCTATTCTATAGCATGATATATTTTCATCTATACGGACGGTTCCACCCATAATTTTATTATAATTCATTATCAATGCTGGTTGACTTACTCGGATTTTTTCTTTTCTGTGCGACTATATCGCGTTGTAGTACTAAGAGGTTGTAACAGGTTTGTGACAGGTGGAAGTAATTGTTACCACAGGATTATCAACTCACTTTACAACAGTGATGTTTTCGCCAATACAGTTTTTCTGTTCATATGTTCCCCTATTTTCTTATTTAAAAACTTGTGAAGGAGTTAAAATACATTCCTTTGAAGTCTATTTTCTCTAATAGTACCTGTGGGCATAACCCCGCTCCCTAAGATGTTTCAGTAACGACATACCTGTAAACAGATTATCGAAATATAATTTAATTGGTAGATTTTTAATACACTCGGGTAGTTCATCTAACATTTGAACTGATGGTGCAGCAGCTTTACCAAATTAATTTTCGTAGTTGTTATTTCCTTTCGGATTCTTGCCTTGATACACATCAAAATTTACCAAGTAATCAGAGGGTGTATTCAAACTGCAAATTTTATATCCAAAGGGAATTGGTTTTCCTCGTATAAACTGTTTACAATTATGCCTGTCATAATATGCTACCATACATTCATTAAAATTCATGTGTTCTTTTGGCTGGTACAGTCTCAGAAATCGCGTTTGTAACTTATTCATTAGTGGTCTCAACTTCCACATCTTATCAAAATCGTCACATCTATTGTTATCCGCAAAATGGATAAATCGGCATATTTCTAACAATCGATCTCTTCTCATACTGTTAAATACATGTTCGTTTCTAGTATCTTGAGATGCTTCCCACAAATACCGTTTACTAAGAACAATGATATATCCTGATAGATACAAAATTGCTACAAAAACTTTTATTTCTTCTTGTGAGATACGTGGACCTCTGTAGTTTTTAAAAAGAGCATATTTTGAGGATTCACTGGCTATAAGTTGTCTGATTTCCTCATTAAATATTAGCTGAGAAGTTTCTACTGATGTCATGCCGCGATAGCTAGAGTAATTTTGTTCAGGGATCATTACCATCACTTTTAAACACAATACATATGTAAACCAACACGCACTTACCGAAAACGGATATCAGCGGCCGCTCCGCGTCAATATGTGTACTTGCACTCGGTTCCATTGCACACACAAAACTAACGAATCCCCAAAATAATATTCTAAATGCATATCTAGCAGGTATAAACACCTCCCCCCTAGCGTCTTGAGCGAAAGGTTTGCCTTATCTGTGTAGTAAATGTTATAAACTTTTTTTGCCGCTAGGTGTTTGCCGTGATGTTCAAGAAATGTACTTTTACTTATTACGAGTAGCAAAAATATCCGTACTTTCGTAACGGTCGAATTTTTTCAAAAAATTATAAAAGTAATTCCTATCTTAAAAAAAAAACGCTTTAATCATACATTAATGTAGTCAAGTGGATGAAAAAGTTAGGCAAAATTTAATAAGTAATCTAATAATGAAAAAAAGAAAAACAGGATGTTGCTTGTTTTAAGTAAAAGAGGCAGCATTTTATTAGCGAGAATATATTAGAAATCCTAGTTCTTTTCAAATAACTTACGCACACAAAATTTGAATTAAATCCCATGTTAGATAGGTATGCAACATTAAAATAGAAATACAATGTCTCCCTTACAAATTTTATATCTCTCAGTATCTTTTAACAGTAAGGTTAATAACATTGAAAAATTTAATTATAAAAAGCACCCTGCAGTGATACATTTCATTAAATTAAATACACGACTTTCGCAAGGATAAAACACGAAGAAAACGCGATATTACTTAGCTGATGTAAACGTATGAGAACCACCAGCTCAATAGTTCTCTTTTTTTTTCTTACTAGGAAAAAAATGTTTCGACGAAATTAAATTCTGGTTTGTCTACTCTTCGATTATTAAATAGGAAAAAATGTCGAGACCGTTATTAAATGGAAGCACATCATTTTGCGAATTTACGGGCCAAATAACATAAGACTACAGCAGACGCTCATAATCATAAAAGCGCAGGTTGCGATAATGTTCGCCAAGTAGTAGTAGTTGTATTACTACTGGTAACAGGAAACTGTACAGCGGAGAACTTTCCAACTAAAATATTATATTCCGTACCGGCATTGAATATGAAATATGAATATAGATATTGATCGGGCTATATGGGAAGTGAATACGAAGCAAGAAAAGCACCTTTATTTAATCTTTAAAAGTACCTGTAATACTAGTATAAATTTACGTAACAAAAAAAGTCATTTATTTACCTAATTGAGTCGATATGTAAACTTCAACAATAATAAAACACATGTGATTAAAATTCAAGTAATATAAATCTGTCCTACTACGTTAAAAATTAAAAAGACTACAAATTAGTATTTGCGGGTCAACGTTGGAGTGTTTACATAGTATTTAACTGATCGGCAGCGAAAAGTTATTTCTAATAATGTATACTCGCACAGATGTAGTAGTTTAACCGGTGTGAATCAGGGGTCTGTACTGGGGCTAACCCTTTCTTTAGTTCTTCACTAAATATCAGTTACGTTATCATGTTGTATGCTGATGATATCGGTATATTGGTAACCTCCAACACTATCGCTGAGCCTTTTGCAGAGGTGAATAGAGTTTTTTTTATGTATTAAGAACTGGATGAACCTCAACAAATTAGTAATCAATTCTGATAAAGCTAACCTTATTTTATTTAATAGAGACAAATGTGGTATTAACGGTCTTTCTCTAAATAATAGATTCACTCACTAGTGCATATTGATGAACAAGTTAATTGAATTAACCATGTTGATATTCTGTGTAGTGAACTGTCGCAAACCTACTATACTCTTTATGATCTCAGAAGATGCTGCAGTTATGAGATTTTGGAAAGTTTTTATTACTTCTATTCCCGAATGGCATATGGTATTATTTACGGGGGTATATACAGTTCCGCCATTAGAATGTTTATTCTTAAAAAAGAGCTATAAGAGAGATTGTTAAGCCTTGACTCGCGCGCCTCCTATATAAGTGTGTTTAATGAACACAATATCTTAACTGTTTACGATGCCTAAATCTATGAAGTGTTGAGATTTGTTCATAGGCATCGTGAGTTCACTGACAATATGTCACATAATTACAACATTAGAACATTCAATTACCTATTACTACTAGGATTTGGAACTACAATTTTTCAAAACAAAATTAGAATATACAGGTTGCAGACTAGATAATAAAATTGAGTGCAATATAAAAACAGTTGATAGATAACTTAAGAATGTTTCAAGAACAAACTAAATTTGAGCTGCTATTCAATTGCCGATTATATCAATACTTAATAATAGTTTAATTTGTTATGTTTTGTTTTGTATTGTTTGTACGATGTTTTCTGAAATAAAATAAATTCACAAATTACCTTTGAAGACCATATATAAAGAATTCATTTACCTAAATATATTTTTAATGGGACCCTGTATATTAGTTGCCTGCACAATTTGCTTTTCAAAAATGTGTAAGCTTCCTTCCTATAGCCAAATCACTGCGACTTTGAGTTCTGTTTCGCAACGTTTACATATTCTAGAACAATTATTTATTTCAACAAACACAAACTATACAGTTTACAAAATGTATGTATATACACAAAAAAAAAAATTGCAACTCATATAGCAAGCATTGCCATGCACTGTTTTTCCGCCTTCATTCTTCATCCGAGCATACGAGATGGTGCACTCTTCTCGAACTAATGGTATCGAAGGCGTCGTTGGTTTAGTCGTTTGGTCCTTCGTACATGTTGTACTGCCGGTATACCTCCATCCTTATCTTGCTTTTAAATTTAACGTGTTTTAGTGTCTTTGTGTGTTTTGGTAGTTTATTGTATGTTTTGATCGCATCAGGTGTTGGAAATTTTTCATATTTGTAACTTGTGTTTTTTTCTGTTCTTAGGTGTGAATGTCTTCGTGTTTTGTGTGTGTGTATTTCTATATTAGGTGTGAATTTGCAATCAGTTTTCATTAATTTGTTTTCGATTTTGTGTACTGTAAGCAGATTTCTGAATGTTATTAATTGTTGTAAATTTAGTTCTTGTCCATTTGTCCATGTTATACAGCGTCTTTAGTATCTTGTTCTGCTGTCTTTGTAGTTTATTTAAATTTTGTTTAGTTGTATGGCTCCATATATTTATTAGATAACTAATATGGGAGGTAAATGTACTATGATATACAGACTTCTTCAGATATTCTGGTACTATGTCTTTAATTTTCTGCATTCCTGCTATAATCATGGTGTTTCTTTTTATCAAATTGTTTTCGTTGGTATCCCATTTTAGGTTATTTTGTATGGTTAATCCTAGGTATTTTATTTGGCAGGTTTGAGTGATGGTTTGTGTTTTAGTCTTGATGTTAAAAGTGGGTTTATATGTTTTTTTTTTTGAAAATACCATGTATATCATATATATTGCATCTAATAAAAAATAAATGAGAGAAAGGCTACTTTTAAATACCTGTATGTTTAGGTATTTAAAAGTAGTTATTTTCTCATTTATTTTTTATTAGATGCAATATGTAAACGTTCCGAAACAATAAAGCAGTTCCCTACTGACAGTCGATTCCACTTCAGATATTGACTTGATAGTCAATATGGTAATGGTAATAATGCCGAGGCCAAAAAAAAAGTTAATATACCTACGTGCTTTATGCAATAAGACTTATTTTACGAGTACATAATTTATAAGCAGTTAATAATTGGTTTGCAATAAAAAAATCATTTTCACATATCTGACCTTTCAGTTATATTATGTATAAGTATTTATAGGTTCTTAAACTAAAGAAGGAAAAGAACGCTTGTTCTTATTGTCATAAGGTTGGTTTATACCCACAAGAATTCTGCAACTAGCAATGTCTATGTCTACTGCCTAACTTAACCGCACCGTGATTAGATTATATGCGTCTATATCTGGGCGCCTACGAGATCTCATTCAAATGAAGTGTTAAGACATTAATTATAATCGAGTTGTTTATTGGCTGTTAACTAATAGGAAAAAGTATTAATCTGTATGTACGGTATGCCTGTCATTTACATCCGTTGCGGTTGCGAAACTATAACTTCAATTATCCGCAAGCGACAGTAGCCGTCTTTGGTTTTCGATCGCGACTACCTACGGATCGGCCGTAAGAAACTGAACACCCGGGAATCAAAGCGCGTAATAGTATCGACCAACGACGCGAATTGCAAAATGAATGGCCTGCGTTGTATCTCCGCTTGCATATGGCGTGCTTTATGAAAACCCGACCAGTTCGTTTGATAAGGTCATTCAAGAGCCGCGGCACGTCCCTCCCGTACCTCATTCACAACTGGTCCTCGTAAATTGCGGCAATAAGAAGTAGCGTTAAGCCTACTCTGCATCTGTTTTATATCGCGCTAAGCCTTTTAATCGACTATGTAAATGTGCTCGGTCGAAGAACCGGATTGTGACTGATACGGCGCACCACCCCGTGTACTCTCCTCCTCGTCAGGACGGCGTGGGATTAAGGATTCCGCTCGCGAGAGGAGTCAATTCGCACACAAAGTATCTGGGAGATTAAGCTCTCTTGGTACAAGCAACTATTTTACGGCTAATTTATGCCGAAACTTAACCATTACAATTAGGAGGAGAATAGAAAGGAAGGAGATTGAGCGGATTTGACAGCTCACGAGCAAGAGCTTTCTTGCATACGCAGCACCATTCCGACGTGAGTTGCGATTGTTGGCATTCGTACACCCATAAAATCATGGAAATTATTGAAGAAGCGTAAGCATATATTATGCAAGTACGTATTAAGAAGCTAGCAACGATAGGTACACGTGCAGCTATCCCGATGTAAAAGTTGGAATAGTTTCATGACAAATAAAAGATCTTGTTTGAATAAAATGCCTTATGCCCACTCCTAATTCTGAAAGGTGTGTTTATTCTTAATTGTTCCGTAATATGCATTAAAAGCTTGAAAAAAACTTTCAGAAATCCGCAAGGGGTAGTGCTAGTAGTTAATAGTAGTTAATCGGACCAGGTCAGTGCAGATATTAATTTTTTAGTATATGTAGCACCAAGAACGTCATGCAGCTACACTAGTTATCTATTTCTTATAGTCAGTCGGTTTGCGCTTATTTTTCTCCAGGACATTGTCATTGAAACAAACATTATCATATTCCTATTTTTCTTCTTTTGGAAAGCTAAAGTTTCTTAAATTACCGAACTTGTGTATTTTTCGCATTATTTATGAATTTTCATATCAGCAGATATACGAGGAAAACTATAAGGTGAGTTGTTTGAAAAGAACCTTTGAAAGGTTTGTATTAGTCTGTTCGATATAAATAGAGATTTGAAACATGTGGCAAGAGTATCTTCTTCAGTATTTTACTGAACTGGAGGAGACTACAAGGCGGTTGCAAATTAGAGATTAAACTAAAGAATGATGTTAAGCGTATATGTTATTGCTTGTATGAGATATCTTTAAAAGAAATGACAAAGATAATAAAAGATTACAATTTTTCAATGTAAGGGAGCCACAGTCTAAATTTGCCAGTCCTATAGTATTGGTGAGAAAAATTTTGCAACTGAAACAGATTCAATTTCAAGTATTCCATGATCATTTTAAATGTTTAAAAATGCTGTTTGGGTTGGTTAATACGCCATATGTTACAGAAAGTTATAAGAAATCCTCTGGGTATTTTCCCAGCTTCCGAATTATTATTGCCATTAAGGTCAAGTAAAGTGGGTTTAAATTTGCTGGATACCTATGGTGCTGGGTGCTTTAAGTGGACACGAATTCAAATTAAATTTGGGAAAATGTTTCTTCTTGAACCGTTTTAGGGCACGAAATGGAATCCAACGGTATAAAGCATGGGCTCACTAAAATTAAAACAAATACCAATTTGAGACAGCCATCAAAATGTTCATGAAATTGGATAATTTTTGAGATCAGCCAGCATGTTACTGCAACTACTACCACACATTCTTTAAAAAAGCAAACATAAACCTTTTGAGTGAGAAATAAAAGAAGATGCTTCTTCCAGAAAGCTAAAGCAGCTTTGCAATTAATAAACCTATTTTAGTTTCCTATAGCCCAAAATTGGAAATGGGAATTCATACATAGTATAAGCAATTCCAGGGATTGCTAGATAGTGGTCGTCAGCTCAAGAATTTGATTTTGAAATAGAACTTTGAAATAAGCTATATTTCAGCATAAATACCTAACTATGTACACGTCGTATATTGTATAGGGCCTGTTAATGTAATTGGATATTTCGGTGCGACCTACAACAAAGTATGTAAACTTGGAACAAATTAAACAATTTGTATACACTAGAAAAGGGAAGACAATGAATAGAAAACAACAAGAACATCTTAATTTGATTAAATTCTCGAGTTATCTTGATTATAGTTTTTATTAAAGTTCAAATCCTTATTGAATTATATATAATTACGTTTGGAATGAACGTCTTTCACCGAATCCATAATTTGGATCTCCCGAACTATTTTATAATTTAGAAGTAAATGCCAGAATGACACGTAACAATGGATGCAGAAGGAGTAATTACATAATTTTATGAAGGCTGCTGGGTATGGGGATGTCTAGATGGGACGTACAGCTAGATTGTTGTTGTGGTTTATTTTCAAATGAAGCTCACCAGTGTCTCTGTATTATCACAGAGATAAAGGCACCAGTTTTATCGTAATTGCCGGCTCAGGCGGTCGGCCATTTAGTTGTAATTCCAACAACAATTCGTAAAGGTTCTTTTAGTACAGTTTCACCTGGCACGTCCAAAGACTTACACAGGTTTCGCTATTTAATTAAAGGAATACTTGCGCTAATGATTTCTTTTTCTTTTATTGGGAAGCGTAAGTACTAATTTTCAACAAAGTAGATTATGTTCCCTAATACGCAGTTATCAGTTAGTGGTTTCAACTCAGTTTTTAGCTAGCAAACTGTTACTATTAAGCAACGGATTAATAAGATTAAAATGCGTAAGTAAATTACAAATTAAATTAGGTACATTATTCTTTTAATAAATTTCCACAACAATGCTAGTGAAGTCAAAATATGTAGTTTAAGCTGGATGAATATTAACTAGCCCTTGAAAGGTAAACAGCCAAGAGCAAGTATGCTTTACAAAATAGACGAGAATACATTCGAAAGGTATTCTATAAAGCAACTCGCGTGGAAGCGTATGCTGGTCTCGGTAAATATTTTCTGAAAACGCAATCGATAAAATACAGTCTGAAAAGTTTTGTACTGTCCTAGCACGCAACGTAAATAACTGACGATCTCATACAATATTAAAGGTACATTGTAAATAACTCTCTGCCGCACTTAATTGCGGAGTTGAGATTCCCCGCATAATTTTAAAATTTGCAATTCTCGTCGACTGGTTCCGCAGATATTCTGACCTGCGCGAACCGAACAAAAAGTACCCGCCTTCCATTTCTTTAACGTTTTTAATTGGCCTCATTGTTTATTTAAAACCAATCTTCCACTTTCCCATATCTTTTCATTATCCCCTAATAATGAGGGCCATCATCGCATCACAAACGACCAAATTGGTAATAAACCGGGTCCGCGCTCGAGAGGAACAATTAGTAATTCCTTTTGTTCCCTTTCCATTTATAATAAATAATTCTTTCGAGGCTATTGAAGATAAGAATTGAAAGGGAATATTAACTGGAACGCAGAAGTCCGCGTCATCCAAAATCGGTTTGATAAGACGTTTTTGATGCAGTTTAAATTCGTTATTATATGAAAATAATACCTTTGAAATCAATGTTGCTCTAAAACTTAAAAAGAAAACTAGTTATAAATAATAGAGGTTGTTTAATTTAAAGATAACCATGACGATGGATTAGGAGAATATGAGTTAGTGTTGTTTGAACTGTTACGTCGGATTTCCACAATCCAACAGACGATGAAGATAGTCCAAACAATGCCAACTCATATCAATGGCCACCATTCCTGTTACTTCAAGTACTAGCCAATAACTCAGATTGTATCTTTTTGTACTGTTTCATTACTGTTAGCTGACCAATTTCAAAATAGAGATGCCTTGTACCTGTACAGATCTCTGGTTGGTGGATCGGTAGAATCTCGTGGAGTAATTTTTGGTTGCTTAAAGCTGGTTTTTTACCATATTTTTACCATAGTTTACAGTGGGGATGTCTAATGCTAATCAGAATTTTCTCTAAATGCCCTTTCATCATACAGTGCTCTGCTAGGAGAACTATTTGAGATTTTCAGTCTTCTTCCTTGGTGGTTCTGTGATAAAGACTTTTTTAATGAATGTGTTTAGTTGTCTTGTCCTTTTCTTGGACCCAATTCGTTATCTACTTGTTTTCATACTGCGTTCTATACATATTGAGAGCTATATATACAGTGTTGTCAAATGTAAGTTTCTTTTAAATGGTTCCCGAACACATAGGAAGCATGATACGACACTGCGATCATACGTTATGGGAAATATGGAGCTACTAGTTTTTATAGATTTCTAATTATTCCAAAATTTAAAGGAATCTTAAAAATTTACAGAAACATTAATTAGGAGCTTAAAGTGTCTTAAACTTTTATGAGTTTCAAGCATTAACCTTTATACATTTTCTTGCCTTAATTTTCGCTTGGGCAAACAATTTGGTATTTTTCTGTTTAGTAAAGTTCCTTAGTAAATAACAAGTCAGGAGTGGTTTTTTTTTGGAAATAGTCTGCGATACATACCGTGAAAGGAAAAATCAATTTAGCAGGAGGTTCTTTTTCTTGCTCTCCTCCTCATTCCCGAACGGTGGCCGTATATAATCACGGCAAGGTACCGCCATGAATAATGATCCGAGCAGTCAGAGGCCCTCTGCCGACAATATCGCTTATCCGCTTTTCAACGGCAAGACATATTTTCCTTTTCTTATTCCTTTTTTACGTTCAGTCAGCGTCGAACTAAAAATTCGCTGTGGCTGCACTCGCAAAAGAGTTAAATCTAAAGGAGAACGTGTTCGTGACAGATTATAATTGTTGTCTCGGATGTAACGTGGAATTCGATATTCCGATTTGATTTTCCATCTAGAGGGGCTATTAATATCTTTTGGCTCGCTGGGTATTTTTTTCGGCTCTACCTTCTGAGATTCCGTTTAATATTCTACGGTACATACACATTTTTTGCCTTCATTTGCGAACGATTTATTCCGACTCGGGTGCTCCGGAATGGCAAAACGGATTGCGGTGAAAATTAAATTTCTCAAGATCCTGAAAACCCATTTCGTTCTATTCCGAAGGGATCTTTTAAAGAGTAATTGTAAGGTGATAGGGCCCTTATAAAGTATATAATATCATCATATTATATACTTTATAAGTACAATAACCGTCATTTATGGATGTACACACTAAATACCAATTTTTTCAAATACAGCATGTGATTGTTATTTTGAGTTTACAATCACCATAATTTTGAGCCCAAAAAGACTTTTGGCAAGATAATGATAATATTTTTTCCTACTTTTGGCATATCTCCTAACATATTTATTTGGATTTATATCAAGCTTTATTTTATAAGAGTGCAATTGCTGATAGCCAGCCAGTAGTCTATGGATGCTTCTGCATAATTCATTTTATATATTAAAGCTTTAAAGTATTACCCAAAATCTTTTACAATACCCAGATATTTGCACGCAATATCTAAAAATAACTTAAGAAAACAAAAATTTAATACGCAAATTGCTATCGACTCCGAAGGGAAACGTTAGGTCATTAGCCAGGTTTGTTTATCATTTCCTCTGCGACGGGAAATAAGAAATACATTTAGATATATATGCATAATGTATATAATAAAAATCAACAGTGAGTTACTAAAGGTAGATCGTGAATTAATCGCTCAAGAAGTATATCTAATTGTTCTATACTTTATACATACATAATGTAAAGGAAATGAATACTACATACTCACATGGTTAACGCATAATATGCCTAGGTATGGAAGTAATCTTACCTGAAAAAGAAAATGGTTTGGTTAAAAGGTTTAAATAGAGAATCATAAAGTTTATGGTACTAACATTGCTGCATAATTAACTTTATTATACTCAATAGAAAATTAAAAAACAAGACCTAAACTAGGTTCATATTAGCTCATTTTTATTGAATAAATATTGTTTCTAATGCCCCCGTAACCATTTCGTAATTGTAATAGCATTTACTTGCATTCTACCTGACTACTGCGTATGAGGATGATAAAGAAGGCATATTATGTATACAAAGAACAAAACAAGTGTGTTGTATATTATTTCTAGACTTGTAAAGAAGCATTTAAGTATGTAAACATTGTTTTATATACGCATATTATTATTCATTGAAATTTTGTTGTTTATTTATGTATACTAGGCATAAAATTCCGAAAATCGTATGCCGTAATAAACATTTAGTTGGTGTCATAACAATTTTCAAATTTAAGCTTAAATAAAGTATTTATTTTTTTACAATCAATAACCTTCATCTGATATTATCAGGGAATAGAGAACATGCAAAAGTTTTCACTCCTATGTTATTCCCCATGGCTATTATTTTATTTTCTATTTACTCTTTTTTGTCTAAACGTCGTAAAAAAATTATAATGAGTTATCGTCCAACAGAAAACACCCGGGAGCTTGATTGCATGAATGTCGTGTGATATATTTTTGATGATGCCATTTGGATCCTACACTGTAGTATCAGAGTTTCTGCCATGCACTGGATTTCATATTCGCAAAAGCTATGCATGTCAGTGGTGGTCTGTCAGGGTTGTGTTAATTTTTTTTGAGATGGTGTTGTCCAATAAGTGTCACTATTTTGGAACAACACAGAAACGACTGCAATCACCCATCAAATATTTCTCTTAAATCAGCGCTTGCTGGTCATTGAAATTTCATCGGATATTGTTTGGCTTTGATGTGATATATATTTTCACTATGGAGCAATTCACGTTCAAGACTTTTTTTTAAGATATATTGCTTGTAGTTACTACTTCTGCCATGTCATTAAATATAAGTCATATAACACTCTCAAGAATACAAGATAACAGTTTTTTATACTTTTGGAGATTGTTGTCGTTTGTTGTTTTCATTTAGAAACACTTAGGAGGTGTTCTGATCCACAAATCTAGCTGCAGACCCCTTGTTTAAACCAACTGATCAGCCATCACATTGCCTTTAATGTGAGAATATCCTGGCACCCAAATTAGGATAACCCTATTTGTCGTAACCATACACAGTGCATTAGTCAAGCACTCATGCATCAACTTAGAATCAAAACTGTTTGTTTTTAGAGCATTCGGTGTGGTTATCAGTGCATATACAGATATTAGAATCTGTCATCCTTTTTTGTGATGTCCCTAGGTCAAACATTCATAGCAAATATTTCTGGCCGACGAATGAGCAGTTTGTCCTAGTGCTAATAAGAGTCGACCGTTGGAATCAATAACTGGGGTTCGTCTATAAAGTACAGTAGTACCCCGTTATCCGCTGACTCCGTATCCGCGGTTTCAGTCATCCGCGATTTAACTATAATGAGCAGAAAACGCGTTATATCGATAAATACAGAAACAAATAAAGACATTCGAGCCTTATTAAAAGTTATAGGAGCATTTGTCGATATATCGTCGTATATATGAGTCATCCCCTGAATTCGGCGCTCTCTTATGATAAGTTAAACAAGTTGGAACGTGCTTAAGGTGCCACTAGCTTTTACTTGTACATATGAACGCTCCTGTTAACTATGAGTTTAGTACTATTCGAAATGTCGGACAAGACAGTGCTAGCAATAGTTTTTAAATAAAGCAAGTAAATTTGAAAATCATTTTAAAATGGCTTCTAAACCAAAAAGAAAACGTGAAATGCTCACTATTAGTGAAAAAATAAAAATCATCAATATGATTGAAATAGAAAAAAAATCTATTGCAACTGTTGCTAAAATATACAATAAAAACGAATCTTCGATACGGAAAGTGTTAAAAAACAAAGATAAGATTCGAGCTAGTTTTTTTAGTGCACCCCAAACCACAATACGTAATAAAGCGTTACTTAAGGTAGAAAATGTCTTAAATTTATGGGTGGAAGATATGACAAGAAAACATATTCCTATCGATGGCAAAGTGCTACAACAAAAGGCGTTGGTTTTATATGAAGATATGCAGACCCAAGATTATACTGAAGGGGAAGGAAAATCATTCACAGCAAGTAGGGGGTGGCTGCATAGATTTAAAACTCGGTTTAATCTAAAAAAATATAAAAAATGACAGGGGAATCTGCGTCGGCTGATCATGTAGCTGCTGCCCTGTTTCCAGAAAAATTTAAACAAATTATTGCAGAAAAGAATTATCATCCTAAGCAAGTTTTTAACTGCGATGAGACTGGTCTTATGTGGAAAAAAATGCCTCAACGGACTTATATTCATAAGACTGCAAAGAGTGCACCAGGCTGTAAAGCAATTAAGGATAGACTTACCTTGATATTTTGTACAAATGCAGCTGGTCATATGATTAACCTGGACTTGTTTACCGATCACAGAATCCACGTGCTCTTAAATACAAAGATAAAGCTTGCCTGCCTGTGTTTTGGCAATCAAATCGAAAGGCGTGGGTTAAGGCTGTTCTATTTGCACAATGGTTTCATCAATGCTTTATTGCAGAAGTGGAAAGATATTTGGAAAAGGAAGAATTACCATTTAAATTGCTGCTGATACTAGACAATGCTCCTGGGCATTCTCTGTCACTAGGCACCGAAAATAAAAATGTTGAAGTGGTTTTTTTACCATCTAACACGACCTCATTGCTTCAGCCCCTTGATCAAGGTGTCATTAGATGCTTTAAAGCCATATATATTCGACAGATTTTCGAAATGCTGTATACAATGGCTAACGAATGCTCTGATATCGGGCTCATGGAATGCTGGAAGTCATTTACAATTGCTGACGCAATTCTATTTATCAAAGGAGCGATGGAGGAATTATAGTCAGAAACGATAATAGCATGTTGGAAAAATCTGTGGAATGACATTGCTCTTAGTTCTGAAGACACACATCTAATTCACATCTAACAACAATATTTAACATAGCGCAGAAAATAGATGGAGAAGGATTTAACGATATAGCCAAAGAGGAACTCAGTGATTACATAAACGAAGAGGATCAAGTATTCACCAACGAGGAATTGGTAGACCTTGTGAAATCTTCTCCAGAAGCGAGTGACGATGAGGATGAGGGTCAACAGGAACCGCCAGCATGGACGCTTGAAAAATTTTCAGCGATATTTCGAACTGCTCAAAAATTAAAAGAACAGATAGTAGAACATGATCCAATAATGGAACGCAGTATAAAAATTACTTATTGAATTGAAAAGACAAAAACGACAACTACCAATAAGAATGTTCTTTGAGAAGTCGACAAAACTATCGATCATGCACAGCCATCAACATCGTTTGCTTCGGATCTAAGTAAACAATCGACTGCTAACTTGGACTTGGAGGAAGATGAATGAATATGTAGCTCACGATGATAATGTTTTTCTTGTTGTGTATGTAAATATGTACTATATGTACATATGTATGTATGAACTTATATATTTATTAAACTTAAATTCTATTTGTGTCACAGCACAAGAATATTTATTTATTTATTGTTTATTTATTTTAAATAAATATTATATAACTTATTTTTTCTTGTTTCATTGTTTTAACTTTGCTTCATATTTCATATTGTATTTGGAAATAAAGCGTTCGCCACTATCCGCGGTCTTCAGTATCCGCGGAAGAGCACAGAACCAAACCCCCGCGGATATGGGGGTACTACTGTATACCACTTGCACTGATCAACAAAAAAAAAACCACACTTAGAAGCTGGGTCCCATTTACACAAACATTTATTTTCTTAACTACCAATGATAATCATCTAAATTCTATTAAGTATAAATGACATGCGAATGAACTTATTTAACGACATTTATTCTGATGCGTGGTTTTCACATTATTTTAGATAATATTTTATTTGTTGTCGTCGTACTTAGGACACAGTTTTTTATTTTATATTCAGTTATATGCCCATAGCTTTCTTGTAATTTTTCGATTTTTATATTTTAAATTTTGAAGTTCCTGGACGATATGCTTCCGATATCGTTCCGGTATTCTTTTATTCCAATTAACTATAAGATTTTTAAAACTTACAGCTGCAATTTTTAAGCTGCTTGGTCGTCTCTCTGAAGATATACAAAGATAAAATTGTACCTTCTGGAGATGGTTATATTTTATGTTAAAAGTGGCAAATAGTACATTTTTTCCTAAAAAGAGGTAACTACCTATGTAATTTTCGTACATTTCTATATAGGAAATTCCATGATGACAGTAACCATATAATTCATCACCCTGCCCTGTTTAATATTGCGTTGAACCTAACATAACCTATGGCACATATCGACGTGTAATTATTGGTGAGAAGATATCGACATTTACAAAAGGTTTAAAGATTACTTAAATAATTTCTTGTAACACTACCGCGACCGCTTTCATTTTAGGCGTCCATAGAAATCCTTTGCGCTAGCGGCGAGGGCACGCTAACAAAGCTGCTGACGAAATCTGAATTGATATGTAAATACATCATGAAATGGATAACATTTTCATGCTGGAAGAGCAACGCAATACGCGTCACAAAAATACATACATATACGGGAAGGACAGGCGATGAAGAAATTGCATTCGAGAATGTAAAGTGACGGGTGTGAATTGGGTGGTATCAAAAGCACGCTCGTCTACTGACGCTGTTTCCGTTTGGTTTTCGTATGAAATGATTCTAAACAGACGAAATACTTCCTCAAATTGAAGCTCGTAAGGTATTTCTGGTGCAATCATGATAACAACAAAACCGCATTTGCAATATTAGTTACTACTATCTTTTCTTCTTCGCTTTACGGTATAGTAAAATAGAAAGCATCGTCAGGCAAAAATCCCGAATCTATTTTTAATTATTGGAAGTCGGCCAAAACGCGAAGTTGTTTTTTACATCACATTGACAAATATTTATTTTATTAAATGCTTTATGCGTAATCGCTCTTGACCTTATTTAAGGCTAGTTCCACGTTCAAGGAAGTAAGAAAAACACACTTAGTTGTAGTAATTATTCGCGTTAATGCAATTATATGAACTGGCCGATAACATTATGAATAATGCAGAAGAGCATTTGATTGCTTGTTTATTAATACGCATGTATAAGTGAATATATGTATTTAAATGCAGCTTTGATTTACCTAACACGAATAACCGACATACATATTTATTATTGTAAATGCCATATTACTTCTACTGTTAATTTAATTGTTTGTTTTTAGCATTTCCCTTTAAAATGTCGTTTTTTAACGCAAATTTAAAAAATTTGCTTCATACATACTTTATTATATTTATCATACTGTAATATAAGCTGTAATTAATCTACAGAGTGCTCCAATTCATAAGTGCTGACTTACAGGTTATTTATACATATTTTTTGACCAAATTCAAAATATAAGATTCAATTAAAAACAAATAGGTCCAAATCCACAAGGTTGATTACTATGATTGGTTTCTTGAATAACTTTATTATCATTAGGCCAAAAAACTGGAAGTGATGCGAGTTAATGTATAAAATGTAAAAATAAATGTTACAGAGAACATATTTAAAATCTCAAAATGGGTAAGAAGATGCGAATTAGATTCAAATGACAATATTAAAAATGAATATTGACAGAAATGTGAGGTAATCATTAGACTAGCGCATTAGCACTCGGCGTCATGACGCGAAAATCTAGCTGCATGACGCCGCGTCTTACGCGTTTACGTTGAGAAACGCTGGCTTGACGCCAGTTTTAGATTCTCTGATTACTGTTCATTTTGTGAAAACGCGAAAACTATTGTTTAACTTAAGGTTATCTTTGTAAGTTGTCATCTTTATAATACTATCAAGTGAGCGAGGTAAACTATAAGTCTTAAAGGTAAAAAGTATTTTGAATGTTATCATATACTTACTTTAAAAGTAGATTCCCTTCGAAAATTACTAAATGACAATTGGAGAACATTATATCGAATAGCTACTACATATTAATCATTAACGACAAATTACATTTATTTTACAGCACCACTACTATTCATAAGCACCTGTTTTGAGAAAACAAAGGATAAAATTTCTAAACAAGTTTTGTTTACCAAGTTTGTAAGAGTTGAAAAATAATATGAAATGGTATTTTAGTTCCAGATACCTAAATTTTTGTTGAATATTGCTTATTTACACCATTATTTTTCACCCTGTATATAACTTGTATGGTTTTTATAAACAAATTCTTATTGTACAGTGTAAGACACACTTAACTGTGCGATTTTTATTAAAAGATATGACCACGTTTGAAGGTTTTGCGCGTTCTTTTGGCATTTAGAAGCGCTGCGTGACAACATACACCAAAATGTAAATTTCAGAATCCAAATCGAACAGCCACTAGCGTCATAAGAATGACAGCAAGCCAAACCGAACAGAAGATTGCGTGCGTTTCGCTGCATGATGGTAGTGTCAAAACGAACAAAAAGAGGCTTCAATTAAATATTATTAAAAATGGAAGTTGCATTCGAAGGGGTACCGAAGGATGTGTTTTTCCGCAAGAAATCAAATTGATAAAATCGCTAGCCTAAACAATAATAATGTATATAATCCAAAAACATAATCAATCTGAACACACCCATAGAAGAGACTTCCTTATTTCTTGGGAACTTGAACCGTATAAACTTAGAAAATAATCAAACTATATACTAAATACGCGAAGTTCGTGAACACGGTTTCAAACCAAATCTCAATAACCTTAAACTTTAATGATGTTAGCACGATTTCAAACTAAATCTCAATAACCTTAAACTTTAATGATGTTAGCATTGGCGAGTAATTTCCATGGCTTTGAACAAACTTTGAACAAATTTGGCAGTTATCAAAAATTGAAACCAACATGATTCAGCTAATAACTGACTAAATACTACTTCTCATAGATTCCAAAATTACGCTTACTCTCAAAAAGAATATACCCTCGAGTTTTTCTACGAAAAATTCATATTTCTTTAGATTCCAAAAGCATATAAAGAAGCGACAACAACAATATCCCGTAACATCTCGCGGATGTTCCTTGTTCCTTGTTAGTGTCGTCGTAAAACCTCGGATATAACATCGCGGCTAATCATTGTTCCAGGTAATGCCTTCTAATTATAGTCGAGAATACTCGTAAAGACGGAACGAGAATACCGCTTTTCTGAAATCAATAACGGTTATGGTTGCGCGCACCTGAAATTGACTAGAACAAAAATAAATACGAGGCAACACTCGTAAATGTTTCAGTTTACGATACTATTTCGGTGTTCTCTGTAGTTGCTTATTTGTACGAGTGTAAAAGACATCCGGGGAGAGACAGAAACACCCCCGAGACTGAACTATAACACGCCGCCTCACACTTATTTATAAATGTTCCACGTCAGACCTAGGCAACGCAATTCCTTGGTGACAAATGTGTCGAAACGAAATTGTCTGAGGTCGGTCTTTTACCGACCCTATCTAGATTTTAGGTTATCCCAATTTCTGATGGAAATAAAGCAAAATAGTGAATGAGTAGAGAATACTTAACATATGTCTACTTATCATTTTCTTTAAATTAGTTTATTCTCTTTTTATACTGCATACAAATGAACAAAATTATAATAAAATAATCAAAATATTATTAACCATTAACATATGACGTAACATCTACGGTTTAAAACTTTTACAATGCATACAAAATTTAGCAAACCTTGGAACAAATTGAAAACCACAAACACGTACAGATCTTTTTATGTGTCAAACTTTTAATGTAATGCCCATGTGAAATATAAATTATCTAGAAAATAACACTCACGTTAATTGTTTAAACCGATACAGACGCCACGGAAAATGTGAAACAAACAATTGCTAAGGAAGCAATAAGGCGTGTCGTAAAATTTATGTTCAGCAGTTTTCTCGTGAAAATAAAATCGTGTTAATTATAATTGCATTTCTTCAAGGCAACATCGCATTATTTATTTCGCAGTAAAATACATGGATCGATGTCACAGTTGATGCCGTAAATATAAGAAAAAACTACTGTCCTTAGATTGTCACCAAATTTTGATTATGTTATAACGAAGCTTTATTTCATAGCATAGACCAAACCCGCTCTAGAGGCATTCACAGGATAGGTACAATTATTGTTATTGTATATCCATATCGACTTGTCCGACGAATGGTCACCCCTGAGTTATCCCTTCAAGGTCGTGACATTTGGTGGAGGCGCCAGGTACCTCTTGCATCCAGGACTCAAGAGGCTACGGTACCCTGGTTATACACTCGTTGCTACACGGCGGAGTCCAACCCCTTCCAATCTAAGTGAAATACGGTATACAAACTTTCACAAGGTAGATACAATAAATTTAAATTATTATTATATATTAAAATCGACTTGAGTACCTTGCCCAACAAGTGGTCTCACCCCTGAGTTTCCCTATTACAGGTTAAACACAATTACATATTACATTAAAGATAGGTTTTTATTTTCGCGTTTATATTTTTTTATTATCTGCCCTTTTCTGGTCTTGTAATTATTGGAAAATTCGTGGCTTAGATTGTTTTAAACTGTGTGCACGGTAAGGAATTATGTGCGGTTTAATTTGTAATTTTAAACAGGCGTCCTTTTTTTCTTGTATTTCATATTCAAATTCTACATAAACTTTTTGCAAAGATTTGATATCTTTATTGATAGTTTCATAAATTTAGGGATAAAATTGTAATCTCGACCATTTACTGGGATGCCAAATGTGATGAACTTTTTAGGACTGAACGTTTTAGCACACGTGTGGAATTAGGAATAGAGACAGTTGTGGGTCTATTATCAAATCCATACTTTAAGGACAATGTTCTATTATCAATAGGAGGGAAGAGAAAGATGAATTGATTTATATTTTTTTCTTAAACTACAGCCAATTCTACCTACAATGACGCTGCTCTTATACTTTTTAGTTATAAAAATTTGATGCGCACTATTCCACGTTCCCGTTACGATTTCAGACCATACGGAAAGGATATCCATGCATGGTGTACGCTCAAATTACCTCACACAGATGGATCTGCCCACAACTAATTTTTTTTTTTTTAATTCATTGAATAGGAGTCAGTTAAAAGAAAGCAACCCGTTTTCTGACCAAAAATAAAGAAGATTATTAATCCCCAATATGATAAATAAAGCAAAGAGGTTATAATAGAAACAGAATAAGGCGTTCTCTTTCACTTCTCTCCAAAAGGAATATTTTAATCCTTTTAATTGAAAATTATATGAACGAAGTAACCTCCATCATTTTTGCAAGGTGCTTTATCGATTATCACCTTACTCACAATTAGTAGATGTCTAGTATGTTGCCGCGGTTGCTAACGCTACACAATCATTGCGTTGTATGGTAAGAATTCATAAAAGGGGGAGTTCCCTCTCATCGCATCAAACACGCAGGCTGGTCATTTGCCGGGAACACCGCGGCTTTTAATTAGCATAGCTCTTTAATCTCTGCGCCTTACGTTTGCGCTAATAACAAACGACATAATAAAACAGAATATTGCCGCAAAAACCTTAATTGGAGTGGTAGATGTTGAGATTTGCAAATATTAAGTATTTTATAAATACAGACACGGATAATACGAAGCTTCGTTCTGAAACCATTTTGTCCTCCTAAAGAGTTACAGTAGCCGAAAACAGAAATTATGATTTATATTATTATTATATGACAATGTTTTGCAGAATTGACTCTATCGACGATTGTAAGTTCCTTCAAAAGAACTTAAATTCAGTTACTGCGTGGTGCAATGATAATCTCATCTTTCTCTAAACATCAACAAATGCAATGTCATGTCATTTACTAGAAAACGCGAACTGATCTCTTATGTCTACAACCGGTACGCTAGAAACAAAAAAATAGAAGCCGTAACTGTAGAAAATTAGAAAATTTAATAATAAAAATTCGCTACAGTATCTATAAAAAGCATGTATACGTTTCAGTTTAATGTTGTGCATACCCCCAATGAAATAAAAAGTACCAACGAACATTTCGTTGAAGAAAAGAATACTGGAAGTAATGACAATTGTTTGGTAACGTTCTTAAAAGAAGGGGATAATTGCGTGGGTTTTGTCCTACCAGCGGGGTGCGTTTCGTTTTATTTTATTATCATTTCTCATTCATTCTACTCCACTGCATGGTGATGTTTTCGTTTATTTGCTCTCCGACAGACAAAAGAGTGCCTCGCCGGAAAAACCTCGAGCCGGATAAGAATCTTCGCGATATCAATCTTACACAATAGCGATTTTTTTGCAGCCTACCTAAGGAAAAAATGAGACATGTCTGGTATTGACATATGGCTTTATTGTACAAATAGCGCTCTTTACCGGTTCTCCTTTTCCTATTTCTTCGCAATTCATACGTGAAAGAGATTAGATTTTCCGGTCGATGACATTTAAATCTGATACAAACGGAACATTTTCCTTCTACATACAATAAGAGAAGTTAATCGAAGTTCCAAAGTGACTGAAGTAAATATTTGGCTCTTAACTGTCTATTTTGTAGCCATTGATTTTTCTTTTGCTAGTAAAAACTTAAACTCATTATCATACAATGACTGCCAGACAGAAAAAAAAAACAAATTAACGCCATAATTTCAGCTACGTTTCGTTGCAACAAACTTCGAAAAGTCGAAACAAACGATGTCGGTAATTCTTTCCAAAGCGAAAATTCAAGAGATAAGACCTATATAGTAAAAGAAATCAGATGGCATGTTTTAGAATACAAATCTTCGTAGAGTTACAAGATGAAATGGGCGTTTGTTATTCTTTCTTGAAATAACAAACGGAACAATAATACACAAACCGAAAATGCAGACGAGCCTTGAAGGCAAAAACAATGCCGTAATCAGACTTGTAGTGTTATTAAGAGCTACATTACTCATAATTATACCAGACAAAACACTGGCAAATGTCACGAACCCTGACAAACGAACCACTTGTACTGGCGGCACTGGAATTATAATTCGAGTGAAATTACAGAATATTTCTACATTTATTAACGCAAACGTTAATGATCCGTCGCCTTCGTATTGATATGCATTTCTAGCGCTTCGCGCTGTTATTGAATTGTAAATTCGTTCTGCCTCTTATCTGTTCCCTCGGCGTTATTTTAATGAGTAGGAGAATATCTATTCTAAAGAGAAGCTTGTAGTAATTTGAATTACTGACGATTTAAAATCGTAACGTTAATGCAAAGAAAAAAAGTGTTTTCGGATCAGTGAAATTTCGACATTGATCTGTATAAATATATAGAACATTTGCATAGAATTCCGTTAATCAGGTTCATGTCAAACATTGTGAAGAAATAATCACAAAAACAGAAACTAAATTTAAGATTGTATAAAACCAGCTAAGCAATTCTTGGAAAATAAATACTAGGTATTCCCTAATAGGCAAAGTACAAGGTGTTTATTAAACATATGGCAAACATTGTACAGTTATTTTCTGGGCTAGTCTAGGAATATGATGTCCATTGAACTCTGATTTTTGAGAGGTCCATTTGTTTCGAAGATATAGGACACAAAATTGTTCAACAACTTATTACCATATTATAGGTAAAGCTTTTGTAATTTACAAGAATAGTTGAAAATGACTACCTCCAACTTCGATGCAAACAACCAATCTTCTCCTCATTGTCAAACTTTTTCAAAGAAAAGAACAGGATCGTCTCTTATTGAGTTACACCGACTTTATTATCCGACTTCTCAAAAATCATCAAAAGATAAAATATTCTTGGAATAGTCCAGGGAATTACCCCTAGAACTTTTAACGCATGTTTAATAAACACCCTGTATACAAGTTGGAAAAGTAGAAATTTAAGAAAGTATTTAAATGAAATGAATAACAAAAATCCGATGTGCGTTTCGGCAATTATGCAAAACATACAGAATATAATTTAAAAAAGTATGTTCATATATGTACAAGATCTAAAGACCACCAGTGAGATACAAAAGAATCTTGCCGGCTCAAATAATCTACATGTAAACTAATTACCTACTCTCAAAAATTGAATGCATACAATAAAGGTATTTTCGTATTTTGCTAATATTCTTACACTTATTGTAATTTATTTACAGTTAATACCAATATCCTTTTTACTAATTGAAAAATTGATTTAATACAAAACATTACACTTCTAAGATGATGTTTAGCCTTTGTGAAATATACAATATTAAAGAGCCTTGTAATTCTTAGCCTGAAGATTACCTACTGAGCGACGGTATCAGTATGAATTGAAAGTAAGCTATACAGTTTTGGTTAAGTGTATTAGGCAGCTCCTGGCATTTCCAGTTAGTTTTATGTTGACATTATTTCTAAGGGAGATATACTAAGTGGTTATATAATCATCTTCCTGAGTGTAGAATGAGTTTTATAGATGCTTTTATAACATAGTATCAAATTCTCAAGTATTCTCGCGTTTTTGAAATATCAGCAACGTTCGCCTTGAAGAAATTGTATTACAAAAAACCGTAGGTAACAAACATACAATAACAAAACATGAATGAATAGTCCACATCCACAATAAGTTATTTACAATCTAAATAACTTATTACGGCCTATTCATGTTTTGTTATTGTATGTTTGTTACCTATGGTTTTATGATATGAGTTTTATTTTTTCCGCATGTGTGTGTACTTCAAATCTTAGTTTTCTAAAAAATTAAAAGAAATAGATATATACCATCCCTAAAATTCTCCCATCCCGAATATATTTTTATGTTTATTTTTCAGAAACATAAACTCAATTTTTTTTCCATTTTTACCTTTACCATGACTTTAAAAGAACAAGGCCCTAAACAATGCCTTAAGGAACTCTCACATGCTCTTAGAAATAATAACTATTGCCAATTTCGCAAAACAGGAACATTTATTCTAATGCTCTACTCTTATTATTATCTAGATTTCCATTATTATTTACTGTAGTTCGATTTCAAAATTTTTGTGACATGTAAAATATAAAACTTCCATCTGTAGCTAGAAAATATCAACAAAACTTTCTTAAAAAGAGCTTCTGTCATACAAAATATAGTCATTATCAAAGTACTTAATATCATTTTATCTTGATATTTAAATCATTAAAATTTTATAATTCCACTTAAAGCTACCTAATTCTTTCTGACATGTATGCACACCCACACATATTATCAAATATAAAAGCATCAAAGATCAAAGTTAACTCATACGTCAGCAAAACATTTTGCAACCGTTCCTCGGTCTCCTTTTTCCCTCCAAATCCTTTACGAACAACAGCGCCCCCTAGAAACGACGACGCAGAATTTAAAGTTGATGTCCCTAACGAGGTACACGCGCACGCACTCCGGTCCGCCGGAGCTCCGGACCACCACCATTGCGTTCATTATTTTGCAACCCATACTACAGCCAGTCCTACCCCACAGCGTAATGAGTTATGCGTTGCCCTGGAACTGACGGCACCGAAGCCACAACCGCCGTTGCTGCGTGCCACCGCCCTTACACACTGCAAAATTCGACCCTTCCTCTCTAGAACTTCCCGTTCTCGCTCCCTAACGTGTATCCGTTGAATCGCTTTATCTTCCTTTTGCCACGCACCCCATGCGCACGAAGCGCTTTATGTTGGGCGAACAGCGATTTGAATTCGAAATGTGAAATCCGGAATCTTCCTTTCTGCGCGTTAGATTTACAACGCAATTGGAATATTTTCCTCTGAAAAAGGTAAATGTTTCGCTGGCAACATAACTTTATATTAAAGTAATTTACTTCTATACTCCGTGTTACACCTAGAAGCAATAATTTCTTCAACTTAATTTTTTGGCAATGTGGTAGTCTTACATCAATGAAACGAAAACATTTGCAAGAAATTTTTATTTTCAGGTAATCCTATTTATTGCCAAAAAAAATGTTTCTTTTTTTGTGACGACAGCGGTCTATGAGACCGGACTAGTACAGGTATTTTTAGTTATTGTCCACAAATCCAATTTCTGCAGTGGGTATCTGTGATGTTGATCTTCATTTTCTGTAGGTCTCCTTTCAGTGGCTTTCATGGCTCCTCTGTAAGGGAGACCGGCTATTATGCGAAGATGATTCCTACTAAACCTTAGTAGTCTCTCACTCTTCTTGTTTGATGGTTCCTTCATAAAGATCTTTGCATTAATTATGTTGTTCCAGTGCACTTTCAGTTTCCCTTGGATCTAACTGTATTTTTTCATACTCTATTTCTTGCCAAGTCGTCGGCTTTTTCGTTTCCTTCGATTCCAGAATGTACCCACTTTATTGTGGTATGCCAGCCTATTCAGTTCTCGAATGCATGTCCAAACCAGTTTTGATTATATACTGGGATTTATTAACGCCCTGAGTATCGCCTGGATGTTTGTTAAAATACAGATCCATTTGTTTTTATAAGCCCTCTGCACAATGCAATATTGGGTATGCACCTGCTTGAATCACAGTTTAAGTACCGTGTTTCAACCAAGTGGTGGCAACATTTATTAAAATTTAATTATCTCAGTTAAATTGCAAAAATTTATATATATATATATATATGGCGAATAGTATTTGTGAATGAAAGGTAGCTGAAAAAAGCAACTCCATCGGATAGAACCGGGAATAGAATAGAAGTTAAAAGAAAATACTAGGTGTTCAGTCGAAATCGGCAATGACTCCCTTAACCTGCAATGTTCTACTATGTTAACTTTAAATATTTATTATCAATATACCATGCGATTTTTTCATCACACCTGAATTACTTAATAAATGTCCAAACCAAATCCACCAATATGATTCAGGGTGCCATGCAAAATTTTGGAAAATGTTGTGTATGAAAGCCCTCTTTTTTTAGATATAGTTCCTACTACCATTTCATATCGCTATTTTAACTTTTGTCTACCGCTTTTAATATAAAAGACCTTGCAGCACTGGTGTAGAATACCATCGAGAATTGCACCGCGTGCCATAGGCTGCAGATCATTGTTTTAGTGACTTAATTTCGTGTTAATGATTATCACGTTAACTAGCGATGGGCGATTCGAATCTTTTTAGTGATTCGAATCCCAATGACTCCTAAAATTAAAGATTCGTATAATATGATTCGTACCGAAAGACTGTAAAGGATTCGTACCAGCGCTGGCCGATTCGAATCTTGTGAGTGATTCGAATCCTAATGACTCCTAAAATTAAAGATTCCTACAATATGATTCGTACTAGCGGTGGGCGATTCGAATCTTTTTAGTGATTCGAATCCTAAAGACTCCTAAAATTAAAGATTCGTGTAATACGATTCATACCGAAATATTGTAAAAAATTCATATAGATTTGTGATGATTCATGACTCTTTGTGATTAGAATTCTAATCACTCTTTGCACTTTATTCTAAGGATCTTGCAAAAGAAAACGGTAAATTGAAATTTTCGTAAAATAAAACAAAGTGAAACAATAATGGATTATTTTGTTTTATTATTTGTTAATAACAAAAGGAAAACCTCAAAATTTCATCAAAGGTTAAACACAAAATTGTCTTGATGATGGCACATACATAGATAATATACATAGCTAATTTACATAGGTATAAGATATTAGCAGATATTCAATCTTTTATATTAAAATTAAGAAAATGCAGATACTATACCGTCTTTGAATTTATTCTTGACCGTTTATCTGTCACTATTTGTCCACTTTTTGAAAAAATACGGTCGCATGGTACGGATGTAGCGGGTATAGATAATCTCTTTCTCATTAACTCAAATAATGTTGGATATATTGTCGGAGTGGAAGTCCGACTCCGACACTGACTCCGACTCCGACTCTGACTCCGACTCCTTGACTATACTAGTATACAAGAGTCGTACTGATACGGATTCGTATGAACCGAAATGATTCGTATCGGCTAATACGAATCATTTAGGTTCATACGAATCCGTATAAATAGTAAAGATTCGTACCGTACGAATCATATATGGGAATCGAATATACTGATGAATCATACGAATCCGACCCACCTCTAACCATGGGTGGTTATGTTAAATGGCAGCTACTGAAACCGAGTTTTTAGTTTTATAACACATCAATAGATGACGACTGAGATCATGACGCACGTCGCGGGTAAGACAGGTGGTCAATCTTATCGACGGTTACTTTGCATTTGGCGTGTGCCTATAGGCAACTTGTTGCATTTGTCATTTGTCATTTGTCAACAGAAGTATTTGTGTAAGTGACAACAAATCTTATACTGATAAAGTTAGCATCGGTTATGTGAGTGGGTTTATAACCAGAAATATAAAGAAATTATCGCAGTGTGAAGATTGTAAAAGTCAAATATTTTGTAAAGATCAAATTTTTGAATGGCATGATCTTGTTGTTGAAAAGGAATCTTCAAATGGCATTCCAATGAAAATGAAATATTGCACGCCAATATTTATGCAGTACATGTGCAAACTTTATAATTTTACTCGGGCCCTTTTACCACACGTAGTCTGCCAAGGTAAGGCATTGCACATTATATCTTTTATTGATGAACATGTGTGTTATCCTTACAGCAATTCATGTGGTCACCGCGAAGACATTAAAAACATCATACTAAATTATTTTATTAAGTTTGTGTGCCACAATTGGTGCGTAGGTTTAAATAGAGTACTGCGAGGACAGGATGACAGGCAAAACAGAAACGATGTTATATTTCAACAAGCCAGAATTTATGCGAACAAACGAAGGGAGTATAAAAATAGAAAATAGTTTAAATAACGTCTATAAATAATATTTTTCTTTTCTTTGGGTCTTCCGGTTTAGTTAATAATACAAATGTTCTTTTACGTTTCGGAAATTATATTTTTTCCTTTTTCATACTCCATCATTTAATTATTTCCATTTTTTCACCTTTGCGGTGTTGTCAAAGTAATTTTTTTTAAACAAACATATACAAGTGTATATGTTTGTTTGTCGATTTGTAATATGTATTAATGTCTTTTAAAATTTTGAATACTAAATGTTATTAAAAATTACTTTGACAACACCGCAAAGGTGAAAAAATGGAAATAATTAGGTATATGATGGAGTATGAAAAAGGAAATAATATAATTTCTGAAACGTAAAAGACCATTTGTATTATTTACTAAACCGGAAGACACAAAGAAAAGAAAAATATCATAAGAAATACACACCGGTTAAATAACCTTGAAGACTTTTAAAAATAATAATAAAACCCACTTTTCACAAATGCATAATGCCCATAACGTATTTTTGGAATTGTATCTTCAAATGTAGAAGTATATGTATAAACTTTACTTTATTATTATTGCGAAAATATATTGCAGCACACAGGAATTATTTTAGTAAATGCTTAACGTACACAATTTATTTTCTAATTGCTAAATGTAGTGTATTTTAATAACTTTATATATGCACGATTTAATTTATATATATGCTGGTAGTTATAATTAAACACGAAAAAAAAAAATATGTGTATTATTTCCATTTTATATCTTCAAATCTTTTTACCACACACACTTTTGTGAGAAGTTTTAAAAACAGCATATTACTCTTCAAAGTATACAGAAAACAAACTCCAACTTCTTCCAATAGTGTAAGCGGTAAATCGATTCTCTTTGCCTTCGTCATCGGGGAGTCTACGTTGCGTGCAGTTTCCCATATACCTAATATGGGAAACCGCACTCAACGTAGATTCTCTGATAATTACAATTTTAAACTTTAGTATGCTCTAGTATACCGTTTAAGAAGCCCGCGGTTCCTCATAAGCTTTCATAACACAACTAAAGATGTCTCATTACGGCCTCAAAATAGTATATGGAACATACCCATCTATAATACCATTATCTATGCCTCTAACGTTAACTATCCTAATTCATTACCTCTTTCATAGATGTCAGCGGTTCCTATTTTTATATAGTTTATTTATTCATTTTCAAAAAAAAAACTTACAATATTTTAATTTTTACGTAAAAACGCTAATCTAAAATAATTTTATAGTGTTGCACATGTCAATATCATCATTAGTAGGTAAGTAGTTTTAAGCTCTCTCATTTTCAGCTAAAAACTAATAGGGAGTTTTTATTCCGCTGATATTATTTCCTATTGCCATATACTTACACGATTACAACGAGTTATTAGTTTGGTTTATGGTTAAATTATGACAAATCTTCAAATTTAGATTGCAAGTACATATATTATAATTTTATGACCCTACTATTGAGACAGCCTTTCATAAATACGGCCTGAATTAATCGCTGAAATTAAATGAATCTTGTGAATTAAGAGTATTGTTTTATTGTTTGATTTTAACACTTACAATTTTGTAGTAAACAGAAATTAGTGTCGCCTCAGTAACCATTGATATATGTTTGTTCAGTTACTTTCTTCACCTTTATCTTTTCACCAGTTTCTTCTAATGTTAGACGTTTTTTCCCCTATAATCCTAAAAATAATTAGAAGCACAGCAAGAGTTAATACCCAAGTAAATTAATGATAATCCACAGAAATTGTTGGAATTGCTTTATTTTATTTGTAAATACTTGTCGATTGTCTTGTTTTGTCGAAGATATTTACACAGGATTTATACAATCATCATACAATGGTTAACTACAGTTTGATCACCTCAGTTTGCTTCATATAACGCAGTGCATGCACCTCATAACAATAAATATAAATAACACCAGAATCGCCGCGATAACGGCTAGCGTATGGTATTCTATGTACGTGTTTGGTTGTATTTGTAGATGGCGCCCTTAATTGTTAAATATAACAGAACTATATCTAATTCCCAATACAAACGGAGGCGGTTATATCTACATAAATTCGACGTAATTTACTCGGAGGTCCCACAGGTAAGGCTGTTAAACCGTTCACCAAATTTACGAGACGTCTGATGTTAGTTGAGGAAGTTCTGGCGTAGCTATTTACTCGTGAGAAAACTATAAGGTAGCTGTAGTCAATTATGAAAGGCGCTAACCGAATTCATCACAGGGGGATGCACCTTAAACTCAAAAAGAGATGAGGTATATTAGACGCTAACTTTAGGTGTCGATGACCAAGGAATTGGAAATTAGTAGACTGTATTTTTAATAGAAAGATTGGTTCATTTACTTAATTATTACATTTTCCACGCAAAGCTTGTCTATTGTTTAAAGCCTTCCCATCAAATGTAAATATAATTCTTTTTTAGTACTTTCTATATAAAAACGGCTAACGATAAAACAATTTCATTGCCAAAACGAATCAATATCAGCAGAACAACTACGCATCGTTATGGAACATCCCCGTTTGAAAATTTCATTCGCCGGGAGCTTACGTATTCGCGCGTCGTGCATCGAATTGTGCACTCGCACCAGAGACTTTTCCACGTTATAATTTATGAAAACGAGAATTACGACCCCATTCGGAATCCGAAATGCCTATATTTGTGATTTTGAAGTTTTTCGAACCACTTTTCTACTTGGGAGTTGAATATAAAACAAAATATTCTGGTAGAAATACACATCATGTTATGTACTTACGTTAAAACCAAAATGAAACTACTCTACTTTTTACTTGCTAATTATAATTACTATTATAAGCACAATTAAGGATGAAAGAAAGGTAAGGTAACCTAAGATAGCTTGAATAAAAATAAGAGATATGTAGGTAAAACAAGAGAGATTCAATGCTTGTGAATCCGAACAAGTTTACGTATATACAACCTTACATGTATGTGCTTGTGTCTCTACAATATACCGCGTGTTCCGGAATTGCACGGCACTATTGTAGGTATGTGTTCTCTAGCACAAAATAAACAAGAAAGTTTATATAAACATGTCTCAAATTAATTTATTACCCAGATATTGAAGGTAAAATCGTTATTTATCTAAAAGTTCGATGTTAATAACCGTATTATTAGAAAAGCATTGAAACAATAGAATATAGTATAGTAAACTTTTATTTCAGTCATTCCAGAAATAGTTTTCAAGTTTCCTCGCTGTATTAATTAAGGGAATCAAGAGTTTAGATGTGCGCTCCCTAGGAGACGCAAGCTAGACTTTCAACCCGCAAGACGATCGCAGCGTAGGGCCCCGTTCTTACTCGTTCTAATTAGGCATTTTTTCTTTGATGCTGTTATTATGTCATGGTAAACCGTGTCTGGAATCACTAGATACGCAGTCGCGCGTTTTCGTTTTACGCGAGCTATCTAGCGGGCCTGACATCCATAAATTGCCCGAGCTAGATCTGGGACTGCATCACCGGTTTACGCCGCGGTCGTCTTGTGAATTGAGAGTTTGGTTTGTGTCCCTTAGGGAGCGCACATATAAACTCTTGATTTGCTAACAGGCGATGGTGGATAAATCTTGACATGCGATAGCTATGAAGGTGGGTTTGCACCCGAAGTGACGCTGATGACGCCTGGTAGGCATAAATTCGGGTATGTTTCTAGTGCTATACCCATTTCAGTGCTTTTGCTGGTATGGTGATTCCGACAATAAGCAGTAAGCCCATCCATGGTAGTATTTTTCGGCTCTAATTGTATATAGGCATTCTTTCTTTGATTTTAAATGCAACATATACTTTGCTGGTAGTTACCTTCTCTATAAACTCTTGTTCTTGTTACTAGACTTGTTATTTCAGTTTTATACTCGAGTGAAGTACATATTCACCCACACAATCTTGAATTTTCTTTTTTTCTCTCGTATTTTTTCCCCTTATTTATCTCTAAAATGTAAATTAAGATGATGGTGATGAGATCACAAACTTCAGTGTGAAAGAAAATACATATAAAGAATCAATAAATTCAATCTTTTTATTCTTCGATATAAAAATGGAAACCTAAACCCTTCTTATATGTTACAAAAAATTGATTTAACGCGTAAAATACTTGGTGGATTCCTCCCGGCCGTGCTAGTTATAAAGAAAAGAAACTCCCGTAACATGCCAAATTTTCCAGAAGCAATCTTTTCTAGATATGCAAGCTCGTACTACACAAACCTGCCGTATATCAAATATATATTTATTGCATATATGTGCTTTGCCGGAATAAGTATTGAGTATCGACCTATTCGTTAGGTTTTTCCTTTGCCGAAACGCTCGTCTTTTCTGTACGCGTTGGTCGTTTCTCTTTGCGAGTGTATTTAATTTGCTAGGATCACTTACTTCTTTGTAGGACTTTGTAGGTATGTGTAACTGTACAACAACTTCTATACTCGTAACTTGTCTGGTCTCATTATGTCCGTTTTCACTTCATATATGGCTCGCACGAGTGAACCTCAACCGTTCAGTCTCCACTCCATTCGCTCCGGGCAAAAATTACAACTGACATAAACCACGTTAAACCGCACTTTACGTTACACTTGAGATATTTGCTCTTTAGCGTCTTTTCTCTCAAAAGACATCGCTCGAATAGAGTACCGGTTGAGTAGTGGAAGAAACCCACCCAACGACAGTACCTCTCACACAAATTTAACTCCTTTTACGGTGAACTACCTAGTTCTCAGACTCTCAGACTCTTTCTATTTACGAAATTAGCCCAACTTCTAAATGAGACAATGAACATTTACTTTAATTATACCCAGCAATATGTTTCAATTTCCAATACCGAGTATAATTGCTAAAGATTTTATTTAATTTCTAGTTTGTACAACGCTGAATTTTTTTTCGGGCTGATCGAAAGGTGGTATTCATGAACACATCAGCTTATCATAAAATTATCTTATACTGTAATGTAATATATAGAGATCGTTACTTTTACAAAAGTATTACCTATCGCGGTGTACATCACAGCAAAGTGAATACTAAACTAATCGAAAGTGAACACTGCACACGGCCAGACAGAATAGACGAAAACAGATAAATAAATAAAGACCGGAATTAAAAATAGCCAGCGTGGGATGGCGTCAGCCCGACACTTTTTCCCAATAGTCTCGAATGCACACGCCTCGAAGTGTACATAACTGTTGGATTGAAAAATTCATGATTACTATCGATCACATGTATGCATGTATAATCCCAACTTTTCGTGGCACTGCTCTCACGTGGGCCGTGATTATGGGTGCGGTTGCATAACTACATTCTCGTAGGGTTGAGTTGAATCTCTCTCGGCTTCTAGGACCGTTTATCAAAAATACAATACGCTTGCAGAACACTCGAGCATTTTCAATAGGAATTACGTGAAAAGAAACGTAACAAAAACTTCCTGGATCTTATACATGAGATTACAATAGAGAAATTATGTCAATTGAGCGACACCTTTGTTTATTCTTGTCTTAACAGCCATTATGTACACCTAATTTATACGCTGTACATATACATATGTAGTTTGCAGCATGAACTAATAATGAGACATACTTAAAACTAATTTGCAAGTTCTTACATACTCAGAAAAAGGTTTAGATTATTTATTAAGATAAATGTATAGAGAAAAATGTAGTCCGGAAGCATGTTTAATGTTTACCACTGTATATTACTTCCATAATACCTTATTTTCATTTTAATATAGTTATCTCAGTGTTGAGACAAATATATCATAACTCATTTGATTGTTAGTGATTTTGCACGAGTATTAATCAAGAGTGATATGTATGTCTCATTTCAAAAATAAATACTATAAGCTCTGGGGTTTTTGCACTTTATAAGAAATGTGCTTTCCACAGTTATGGTCCTGACATTGATAAATTGTAATATAACATCGTCTGCGTTTCTAGTCCTTGTGAAATTAAAAACGTGCTTATCGATTTAAAAATAAAATAAAAGTATAATTAATAGCTCCGACGTTTTATAGTAAAACAAGTCTTATATAAAAAGTAATAATTATGTATTTGAGTATTTTTATAATGGTACATTTGCTTACTAGATTTATGAACTTGTATTCTGTTACCAGTATTCTGAAAATTGAAGGTTGGTTGAATTACATATTTTAAAATAACAGCTTTGGTTATTTAAATTTGGTTGTGATGTATTATCATTGTATGCATTATTATAATCGTAAACCGCTTCTAACTGTAGAAATAATCAATCCGTTTCTGAAAATACATTACAGAGATTGTGTAAAACTTTAGTTGCTTTTGGAAAATGTAAAAAGCCAGTTCCCATGTTTTTCTTTAATTATATAAGAAAATAAATTTGTTTTCATATAGCAGTCATCAGTCAGAAGAAAATTATTAGTATTTCATCAATCCAACACTAATCTTTGCGTATTAATGCAATCTCGGAAGCTGAAATTCAGCGTGCTGTGCGCAAATTGAAAGGGAACCTCACTATGGGCCCTGACTGTATACCATCATTTTTAGTGAAGCATATTGTATATCATGCTTTCTCGTACCATTAAAAACTTTATACTGTGCTATTTTATCACAGAGCTTATTTCCCGATATCTGGAAAAGAACGAAAATTGTGCCTGTTTTAAAATCTGGTGCAAAAAATATGATGAATAATTATCGACCTATAGCTTTGCTGTGTAACTTTTCAAAAATTTTTGAAACAGAAAGCAGGTAGATGTGATATATACCGATATTAGTAAAGCTTTCGATCGCGTTCAACATAATGTCATTGTCTCCAAATTAGAAACTTTTGGATTTGACTCAAGTTTATTAGCTTTAATAAGAAAACTACTTGACCGATCGTCAGCTGTATGTTAAGTATGCAGGGGTTGCATCTAGTATTTATACTGCGTGCAGTGGAGTTCCTCAGGGATCAAACCTTGGCCCTCTTTTATTCCTGATTTTTATAAATGATGTATGCGATCATTTCGATGTTGATTATGAACTGTATGCGGATGACCTTAAACTTTTTTCTGTAGTTGATGCTATTGAGGATTGTCATACATTGCAGTGTAATGTCACGAAGCTTAATGAATGGTGCTCTAGTATTGGTCTCTCAATATTGAAAAATGTAAAACTATGACTTTCACACGTAAGAGTAATGTAATTCTGTATGAATCTAACATCAGTGGCACGATTATTGAGAGAGTAGATCACATTAAAGATCTCGGTGTGATTTTTGACTCACAGCTACGGTTTAATGAACACATTGTCAAGGTTTGTGCAGAGTCTCATAGGTTGCTTGGTTTCATTATTCGTACATGTAGAGATTTCCGTGAAACATGATTGAGGCAGTACAGAGAAAGTTTTTGAGATATTTATACTTTAATAGATATGGGGTGTATCCCAACTACAATATTTCTTCTAATGTATTGATTGAAGAATTTAATTTTAGTACTCTTAGTAATAGGAGAAAACTGATTTTACTGAATTATCTATTTAAACTTGTTCATGGCTTAATTGACAATCCTAGTGTTTTAAGAAGAATAAATTTATATGTTCCACGTTTTAACTCACGTAGTTCGGTAACTTTTGCCTATAGGACGCCGTCTACTAATTATTTACTTAGTTCTCCACTTTTTTCGTTGTGTCGCACATACAATTCCTTCAATTATGCTCTTGATATATTTAATAATAACTTTGGACAAGGAGTCTTTGCCGTTGGGGTAAATGAGTGTATGGATGATTTCTTGGGTAGCCGCTACCCAAGAAATCATCCATACACTCATTTAATAATAACTATAATAATTTTGTTAGAATAGCTAGAGAATGTTTACTGTGAATTCTTAATTTTTATTTTTTCTGCATTTTCTAATCAATTATAAGTAGTTAAGTTAGTTGTTGATATCTTCTGGATATGATATATAAGTATTGCTTTTGTCTGTATGTTCATTTACATTTAAATTCATCAAACACGTATCGTTACTTAATGTACTTAACTTAATCTAATATTGTAAAATAACCCTGTAATTGGATTCACTCTGTAGGGTTTATAATAATAATAAATAAATAAATAATCTATTCAGTAACCTCTATTTTCGCTCTAAAATATCGTGATCGTCTTCAATAACGAAGAAACTTGAGCGTAGATGCGTCGGAGATTCCATATTTTTCTCAGATGGTTGCCTACCGCGTCCAGCCACACCTTCACCGCTTACCACAAACCAGTTACTTAGCTAGGTCAGGGCCATTTCTTCTCTTAATGCTCTCTCCGTTTCGGTCTGACTGGTTTTCACAAACGGTAGGGCAGCCGAGCGCAGCGTTGCATAAAAAATAACATTACTTGTTTGTACAACTGCGAGACACACCGAACATCCCGTGGAAGTGGAGACACGAAAAATATGTAATTACAGCGGTTGAAATGCATCAGTTGCAGATACGAATCTATCGGAGCCTCTAAATCTCGGTGCGTTGGTGTAATTATGAGAGTTAGCTAATACGATTAAATTAATTAAACGTCTCGCATGTAGATATATAGTACAAACATGGACAGTTCTTTTTTTATTGCCTCAGTACAGCGTTGTTTTTTTGTAGGATGTTTACAGAAGAGATTCTAGATAACTCTGTGTTGAAGGGTTTGCTCTAAAACGAACCGCTAGTATTAATGCTACTTTTAGTATTATCTAAAAACATAATTTGTATTAATCACAAAATTGTATAAGTTGGAAGGCGAATTTACAGGAGAAATTTTATTTCTTTGTGTTAACTACCTGTTCTAAAGCAAATAGAAATAGTAAATTACCTGTGATAGATTCACGGTCTTAAAAATAAATATCTTCGCACTAATCTGTTGTTCAATTAACATATAACACAAAATAAACAATGAATCACGTCAACAGAATACAATATTAAAGTTTTGGTTTCACTGTGCTACAAGAAACACATATAGACATTTCATAGAGAGCAGATCAACATACTTTATTACTGTAAAATAACATTGCAATGATGTAAGGTAAATGGACGTTCCATTGACAGAAATAGGAACTAGTATTTGGAAAATAATTCATTTTATTCTCAGAATTTTCTCTTCTGATGGGCTTATACTTAAATCAAGATGTTTTGACACAATATCCTTACACATTTTTGGAAATTTATTTTAAGTATAGCAGTCGCCACGAGTGATGGCGAGGAGTAGGGATGCGCTGTAGACGCTTTTAAAAGCGTGCACGCCCACTTAGCTGCAATAATACGTTCTGAGTATTTGTCAGTGGCGGCTCACTGATCTGGGCTACGGTGAAGAATAATGTCGCAGCAAGAAACGTAACTTTTAAAATGGAAGATGTGCGTAAATTAGCAGAAGAAGAATTTCAAAAAATATTACCAGAAGATTGGCTACAACGCTGCAACCATGTTGCCAATATAGAAAATAAATATTTACAATCAGAAACTCTAGTTGACGACAGGACCGAAAATTTAATTATAAATGTAAATAATGATAGTAGTAGTGACGACAACGATTTTAGTGCGGAAGAGGTTTAACTTTATCCATTAAATTTTCAATTTGTTTAATAGGTTATAATGTTTAAATTCAATAAACCGTTTAAACAATAATCCTTTTTTGTTATTATCATCGCTGATGTTTCCTGGTAAACAATTCAGGGGATTATGTGCCCCTTAACGGTTAATCGGATTTAAATGTTTATTAGTTCAGTAAGATTATATTAACATAATATTTTTGTTTTTTGTTGTGAATATACATATGTTCATATATTCCAGGAATAATTAGTAGGTAGGCACTTGTAAATAGTAGTAATTAGTAAACAAAATACTTATATTGTCGGGAGATATCCCATACTAATAAAACCATTTTATTAAATTTTTAATTACATTAACGTTGCATTATTCAATATTAACCTGCACGCCAATGGTATAGAGAAATTATATGCAGAGGCGATGGTAAATCCGTTGTGCCCGTCTACTGCTGCGCGAACCTACTCCCACCGCTCGCCATCACTTGTGGCGATAACTATACACTAAACACGGTCAGAATACTTCCTTAAATAATAGTTAGCATTATTATAATATATACACGATATAGAAAATTATTTGTACAATATATGGACATAAAACTGTATAATGCACGCCAGATGCTTCAAAATTTTATCTAATTTGGTTGAATTTAGAATCAAATTAATTAAAATAGTTCCTGGTGTAGAATATTTTTTTGCCCTTGTCAAGAATATTTAAATTAAATAGCCACCATAGCAGTGACTACAGTTACATATATATATATTAATTTTATATCACTACGTAATAATATTTTACTATATTTGTTACTGTGAAAAAAAATTAAAAGCTTTACATTTTTGCGTAATTTAAATTTTGTTTATTGTCAAAGATGATAGTAATGCTTTAATTTTATTACTAATAAAATTTATTCTCAAACCGCTGAATGCAAATCTGATCATCACTTCGGAAATTCGTGGATTACCAAAGTCCCAAATTAATAATTTAATTGTGTAGCACGGAGTGATCGAATGTCTTGCGTGTCTACAGTCTGATATACAATCCTTGCCTATCTTTGAAGGCTAGAAGCCAGCAGTATTAATTATGCATTAAGGAAATCAATAAGTATGCCAAAAATACAAGAAATATTAATACAATGCTAGGACATAGGTGAGTTCCTGTAGTACGACAACCGAATTTCAATAGGTAGGGAACACGTCCAACAAAAATTCAATCTAAAAGTTCTCAAGTCGATTCGACGAGTTATCGGCGGCATGAAATTGCTTCCAAACAAACATCGTAGTAATAAACTAATAAAATACGAATATGAATTCTAAGAAATAATGATATAAATAAAGCAAAACAAAATAAATAGTATTTTAAATTCAGAATATATACATAAACTTAAACAAAGTTTCAAGTAAGTATCAAATACTTAATATTTAAACTTCAAACGCTTCTTCTAAAAAGTGAGGTCTTTCTCATTTGAGGAACAGCGATCTCAGTCAACGATCGTCTATTACAGATGATAGTAGATTATCAAAGCACGATGTTGAAAGAAAAACAACACAAAGAATAGTTGACAAATAAGAGAAAATGTCAGTATGTAATTTGTTTTGAAGCATGTTAAAAAATAAGATATTTATTTATTAAAAGCATCAGTCAGGATTTAGACAGTTAGTATAAGGAAACAGCTGCTCAATTTTCGGAAAAAGCAGATAATTTTCGTCTGAAATAGATATTCTTTGAGTGAGAAAAACGTAACTTTTTAAGAAAAGCGTTTGAAGCTTGAAATATAATCAAAATTTGCAATATCGTTTATTTTGTTCTACTATGATTTCATTATTATTTCTTAAAATTTACATATCCATTCATTATTTACTACTCTAATTTTTGTTTGCAACTAAACATCAACATTAAAAACATAACTTTCAAATTAAATCAATAAATAGAATTTATTATAAATTGTACAGAAGTACTCGCAAAAATTCCTTTAAGTGAAGACGAGATAACTTACAACATACATACATACAACATATAATCCATACTTCCACTCATATCCATTATTTTTGTTCTGGTGGACACATACCAATTAGATTATATAAAACATTAATATGCAAAAACGAATGATTCCTGTTTCTAGTAATTTATGCAAATAGTGCTAGCAGCGATTTTCGTATTATTCATTCTCCATAGCAACAACTACGTAGAACGTGTACAAAGCCGAGACAATTTCAATTATGCGTTTTCATTTTCGTACACGCTAAACGCTCCCCCTAATTATACACCAATAAAAATACAAAACGGCCGGTTAATCTTTTCACTTTTTCATTACTGGCGTCGGACACAACTGAGGCGGACGCAGTCACCCTCCAATTCTGTTCTAGAATAGCCCGTACAACGGGTATAGACTAATTGATGAATTTTTGTGTAATAAAAAGCTATACGGTTTGAAGTGGGTGGTACGCGCGCGGCCCTTTGTCGCGCTGTTAGCTCACGTATTCTCTTCCTTTTTTCGCGTTCCGCCAATCAATCTTAATCCGATTCCGGGACGGCCGAGTAATCCGTCCAATGATAGATTGTTTCGAGCAATTGGAAATACATCAAACATGTAGATTTAAATTAAAATTGAAATGACCGAGCGCTGGTAAAGCGCAAATACTAGACGGTGCCACCTACCTTTATTTGATAGGAGTTCAATTTATTCTTGGGCAATGCGTTGAACGAGCTGAAGTCCAGTCGGCGTGTGAATATTCCATTTGCGCCACCAGCGACGCTTCTGAAATGGAAAAAGTAGATGTGAAAGGTTAATGAGTTTTCTGGAATTTCGAGAATTTAAATATCCCTAGCATATTGACAAAAAAAGATTCAAGTATACAGAAAAAAAATTAATCGAGAGTTATACGCTAAGATAGGTTTTAGTATTTATCTAAATTAAAAGATTTTCGTCGATTGTTTTCTAAATCGTATAATTATGAAACATATAGTTAGATTGAAGTAAGTATTTCACAAAAGTGTTAGTTAGCTTGTATGTTTCATATGCCTACTCTATAGATGTTATTTAATTGTGAGAACAATGTTTAACTTTTTATGACACAAAGGGTAGACGAATCTCAACGGCATTAGTTAAATTTTAGATACTAGGAAATAGATCAATAAAAAATGGCAACTGGTGTTTTTGGAGATCTACAGAAGGCATTTTGTTTAGAGACAATGTTGCAGGTTCATCAGACTTTGAGAACAAGGTACAAACAGTAAAAATAATATTCGAAACTATCAATAAAATTAAGGCAACAGCCTCATCTGACAGGTTATTTGTAGACATAGAAATTTTGTTCTACGATTTTCTTTTCTAGTAGAGAAAGTAAGTAACTGAGTTTTCGTTCAATATGACAACATCGGATCAAACCATAATTTTATAACTGTTATAATATTTTCCATTTCATTTCCGTATTTCAAATGATACATCATCAACGTATCATGCTTCCAGAAGTAGAATATTAGCAACGAATAAGTGCAAGAGCGTTTTTCAAAAATTTGTGTCGTCCTATTTCTAAGAACTTTTTCCTGTACCATGCATTTATAGTGTAGAGACCGCGTCTACCATATATATTATATATATATTTTTTGCGCAGAGGAGAAAAATCTTCCAAAGACTTCCGTGTAACAGGGGTATGTCGGATCTTCACCGACTAAAAAACCCGCTCGAATGACGGTATGATCTTTCCATCTTATTGGAACTGCTGGGGTATTCAATGTGCAATTTTCCTTACAGTGTGAAATCATTAAATAAATGCTTTTCTGCTTTAACTATTTTTCCTCGTATCGAATTTTTTATCTCGGAAATTTTTAACATAGAAAATTCCTTCATATTAAAAATTACAGTTAAAGCAGAAAAGCATTTATTTAATGCTGGGGTATTGCTTCAAGGGGTATCTGCGTAATGTTCGGGCTCTCTAGCGCTGACTAGCTTTCCTTTGTTGGGTCTCTCTTTTCATGTCAGAATTTTTGCAGCCATGTTACCAATACAATTCCAAATTTCCTCAGACGACACCATAGTGTTTATAAGGTTTCCTAGGACCAGATTTCCCGCCTGATTGTGTGCGTCAGTCCTATAGTCTCGCCACCTTATGCATTCAAAAAAAAAGTGTGTCGCGAAAACAACAGTTTGTATAGGTGGCTAGTCTTCCGTGCCACTTATCTTAAAGCAGTACAAGTAGGCCTAGAAGTTACCATGTCATGTCAGCAGCTGCGAAAAGTAGTATGAAAAATCCCCATTGTTCCTTTCGTACCATGGTTTAATGTCTTTTATTATAGTCTTCGTCCACTCTGCGGTGCTGTCATCTTACTCCCAGAAATGCTGCCATCGATAGCAGTTGTTCGTTTGCAGTATTCCTATCCACTCTTCCTTGCTTTTTCTTACATCTGTATTCCGACAATAGATCTATTGGAGGAGTTCCAGCTATTATCATTAGGGTCTTCGACATGATAGTTCTGTAGGCCCCAGTGAGCTTAATATTTGCCTTCCGTTGTACAGCGGACATAGTAGATTTATATACCTGCAATTGAGTACTTTGGAAAATTACAATGATGATAAATTTGACTACACCTTTTTCTCTTTGCATGAATATTAAACTAGGACCGGAGACGAATTCCATTCATCCGTATCCTCTATGCTTCTGATTAGCGAACGTGTATGTTATGTAAACATATTCAATCACTTGCACGAAGTAATAAAAATCATGTTAAAAACCTACTTCTAATCTGTTATTTTCAATTATAATAAACATGAACAAATCTTATTTTTACCTCGCATTTAATTACTTATAATAAATTTGTTATTTTCCAGCTATCATCATGTTTATTGTCATTATGTTTGTTCTTCTTATTTTACTGATATGCTAACTTGATAGAATATAATTGGGGTGCAAAGGTCAAGTAAAAAGTAAATTATAAATCCATTTGATATTTACTTTATTGCATTTTGTAGTTAGTTAACAACTTTTTCAAACAAGAACATTTTCTATTTCGTAATATTATTAAATGTATGTTTTTATGAAATGTATATAGCCTTGAATTTACCTTAATTGTGGTAATATGTTATGGAAAGTTTGCCGAAAATTATTATCGATATGTCCTTTTCAGGTCAAATGGATTTATAATTAATTTTTTGCTTGACCTGTACAACCCAATTATATTCTATCGATTTCACATAAACCATAAGGTCAAAAAGAAAACAAAACAAAGTTCAGTTTGATATTATGTTGATATTTAAGTTACATTTTCGTATTTCTTATTTTTTTTTTGTTCAGGCTCATCATGTGCACTATTGTGCTACATAATAAAGATTATTTATCTATATCGTAACACAGAAAAAAGTAACTCTTTATTTGCAGCAATACTGAAGATTCTATCAGGTATTTTATTATTTTTTTCAAAATATATATAAAGCTTTACAAAATGCAGATAATTTTGTACGTATACCTCAGCACTACGTGTGCTGTCTCATCTTACACTGTAAATATTAAAATTGAAGGTGCGGTGTTAAACTTAATTGGATTCATTAACATAAAACCGATGTAGCAAGCGTATCGCAATGTCTTAACAAATAATAATAATAATAATAATAAACTAGAAATAATTACTTCCATAATCTAATAATGGATTCTATAGGAGTGTATTATTTATTGACAAAGAGTTACTCATGCTATAGATTTGATTTATATTCTTAGGTTTAAAACTAATTCATTAAGTGCCATTAGGAACGATTTCTAGGAGTGCTTCTATATAATTCGCCAGAGTTCGCTGAACATGTCAGTTTCCATTACTCCAACTGCGACACGGGAAACCTTTTAATGTACTTTTGATAGAAAAAAGAACGTAAAAAAGACTTGCATCAGTCGCGATCTCTCTGCCTGGCGTTTCACTGATGTAACTAATCTGTCGGATACATCTTTCAAAACGGGTATGGCTGTCAAGAGGATATCGTAACATCAATAAGAGGAAATAAATTATTTTTCATATGGTTAGATGTCTGACATATGTTCAATACATATCTAAGATATTTCGTATGATATAAGTGTCTTAATTTCTTTAATTCACATTTATTCTAAAGCAAAAATTAAGTTAAGAATAAGAATAAGAATAATTTATTTGGTTAAGCGCAACAAAATGTGTATGTAACCAGCCAAAATAAACAAAGGTATATATTACTCAACAACATGAAAATAAATTAAATTAGGCTAAGTTTTACTTCACTATCACACTGACAAAAGTCAATGCTAGGTTTTTCCACTATCACCAAACAACAATGCACAATCTCTCGACGCGCGTTTCGCTAACCAAGTTAGCATCATCAGGAGATGATTAATAGTAAAGTAAAATTATTAAAACTACGATAATATATACAACAACGTTCCTGTACAGGCGCATTGTTAACGGGGAGGGGATGCGAGCCAACCCTCCGTTAAAAATTCGTCGGTTCCAAGAGTTACTCTAATTACCGATGTCGTAAAAGTATACGATCTTTAGCATTGACTTTTGTCAGTGTGATAGTTATTGTTACACCAAAGGTTCCAAAACCCAATTACTGGATAAGTTTTACTTATTAACTAAAACTAACGAAAATTATAGTTCTTATAATCAGGGAAGGCCAAAAAGGAGAAGAATAAAAAGAAAAACTAAAACTCTACTAGTAAAAGTAAAAATAAAATAACCGAAACAAATCAAAATTACTGCGAGAAAACAAGACAGGGTTGAAACTTAAAAAGATCGAAAGGCTATCATGAGGTGCGCAATGCGAAATATTCAGACAAATCATAAAAATTGTGACACAGAAGAAATTCCCTAACACTGTTACGAAAACTAAAAATCGAGCTTTTTTCATTAATTTCAACGGGTAAGTGATTATAGATTTTAATGCCCATACTCTTTAAACCAAAACTTGTACTGAAAGTGTACATCCTGCTGTATGTAGTTGATCTTTATTTCTTGTGAAGTGATGGTGATATTCAGAGTTTAATCTGAAGCCATTTTTATTTTTAAAAACGTAAACTGCTGCTTCCATTATGTAATTACAGGCTAACGGTAGTATTTTCAGTTTCTTAAATAAGGGTTTACACGACACACCAAAACGAGCACCCGTTAAGGATCTGATTACAGCTTTTTGGGCCAAGAAAACCTTTCTCACAGCTGCTGAGCACCCCCATAACAGAATCCCGTATTTTAGCCTAGAATGTATTTCTGCGTAATATAACGCGAGCAGACACCCCATGGTCACATGTGAACGTAAACAAAGAAAAACGTAGCATTTACTATGTAACTTATTAGCCAAATCTTGACAATGCTCGTTCCACACAAGGTTGTCCGCGAAAGTAATACCCAAGAACTTCGTGAATTCAGCTTTCTGTAATTGTACATGATCTACGAACAACGGCCCAATTTCAGAGTTTCTATGCCTAGTATTAAAAATCATGTATTTCGTCTTTTCTAGACTTAGTGATAGCTTGTTATGAGCCAACCAATCCGATAGAGTACATAGTAAGGTGTTAGCGATATAGTCCGTGTCGTCATTAGTTGTCGAAACGGCTATATCATCGGCATAAATGGTTAAGTACATGTCGGATAAAAAAAGTACAATATCGTTAATATAGAGACCTGAGGCACGCCCATATTAACGGGTAGAATGTAAGATTTGAAGTATTCTATTTTATTTTCGGGTGTGATGTGTTTTATTTTAACGAATTGAACCCTATCATATAAATATGAAGCAAACCATGTTGCAACTATGCCTCTAATACCATACGCTTGTAATTTTTCAAAGAGCTTATCATATTGAACGCAATCGAAAGCCTTCTTTAAATCACAGAAAATACCTAGTACAGATTTTCTTTGTTCAATACCATCCAGAACTTTGCAATAAAAATTAATTAAGGCCGTAGATATAGATCTTTCTTTCCTAAAACCATGCTGAAAATCCGTTATGATACCGTGTTTATCAAGAAAATGGTTTAGGCGATCCAGCATGCAGTACTCCATTACTTTGCAAATGCAAGACGTCAAAGCAATTGGTCTATAGTTAGAAATATCTTTAGTTAGCTACTTAAATCAATAATTCTATTAAAAAAAAGCATGCAGTACGAAGTTACACACATTATCGGTGACATGATAAGCTGATTTTGACATTTTTTGCAGATTTAAAAATGATAAAATTAATGGGCTTAATATTAAACGAAAAATGCCTCAGAAAAGTATTCAATTAACTTATATAAATGGTTACATGGGTTATTTTTCCACTCATTCTAAGTGTAAGAGAGAGTTTAGTCATGGAGTACAGCATTATCAAAATTGGCATTGTATAAATATCAACATTGACAATGTCACTAATAACTGATGATTAAGTTTGCATATTTCTGTATTTTCGCAGTACAAGTGTTCCATTTACAAACTCAATAGAACGTACAATGTTAAAAATGTTCAGAATATATACGTACTTCAAACAAAAGAAATATTGCTTTGCTGTGTATTTTATGTGAATTATAAGAGGCGGATAGCCTCGATAAGTTACGTAGAAAATAAATACTAATCAAAAACGAGATTTATTTCAGAGGCAACCTAGATTCACATCCTTTCAACAAACATTTAATGTTAGGTAATATTATTAGATTTATTTGCAATTATTTACATCGTAAGCAAGCGACATGTTTTCATGAAGCTGTCCTTGCGTTTAATGTGGTACTTAGCTAAAGTATTTCCAGCCGCGTAAATCAATCTTTATATGCTAATCTAAATAATTGAAGTAGCAGCGCGAAAATCATATTTACACGTATACAAGTATAGCAGTTTTTTTTTTGTAACTTAGTTGGCCACACATAGCAACCAAGATACTGAGAGTTTTATCGTAAGCAGGTATCTATAATGTATTCCTACTGAAATGTAAATATGCAGGATATGTTTGCAGCAAAACCTTCACCTGTACGTTCAACACCTTGCGAATTGCATTTCTATTTGCTATATTTGCACAAAACAGGTATGCCACATCGGACGCATTCCCTAGGATGTATTTGGATAATTATAACATGCATGTAAGGGGCTATGTGTCGTCTCCATACGTGCGAACTATAAGCGGTAATACAGTGAATTCGTTTTAATGTATCGCATTACTTTATTCGGCTAGTTAATATCACATAATAAATCAAACTATCAAATGTTTTATTACAAATACTCGTATACTAAAGAGCGTACAACGCCATATGCTGGTGCAAGCATACATATGTGAAAATGTAACATGATGCTCGACATTTGTCAGAAAATTGGTCGCCTGGAAACTGAAGCTCGACTCTTCTTGTAATCCGAGCAACGTCGACAAATAAAAAGGGTTTTTGAAGATATTCAGCGGTTTTAATACGAATGCGGTAGCCTTAAAAGCATTACTTGGATCTATTACATTTTCATGTTTTTTTCATTGGTTTTCATTACTTCTTTATTAACCTACTATATATTTTCGCAAAGCTTTTCAGCATTACCGGTAAATTAATTCCCCTTAAAGATTTCCATTTCCTTGAAATTCTACTTGAGAAAAATCTTGGCCCGTGTCGATACTTTTCAAAATTGAATTTGGCCGACAATTTCGCTGACTCCTAATAACATTGCTGATTGCGTGAAAGAAAGGTAGGGGGAATGTAAACGGAAATTAAACGTTCCGTTTTGGTAAACAGGAAGTCGACTATCGACTTCTGACAGCCCGCATTTCTATTTTTAGAAATAAAATCGGCCGAGATAAGTCCCTCGTAGGAAAACTTATCGCCGGTCCACTACATTATATAAAGGCGTTCCTACGCTATTTTAAAATTGACATTAAGCAAGGGAATCGTAGAAAACGCAACGAAAACCCGTTCCGTTGTCCCGACAGAATGGGTGCACGTCGGAATATGCGCACTGTAAAAAAAAAGAGAAAAGGAAGGTCATCTGCGTTGTAGAGAAAAAAAAAACCAAGGCCATGGTCAAGGTGAATTCTACGTTAAATACGCAAAAAGTTTATCAATTGTATGCTTGGGTTGTGTAACGTTGTTATTTATCGCGACGCCGATAATTACACGCTTTTTTCTGTATACAGGTGAACCCAGTTCTAAGAATATTTTTACTCCCGCTGTTTGTATTGTAGTAATGGAATACGTAGAACCCATGACTAATACAAGATTGCTGAATGTCAGGTTCAATAAGGTATCGTAAAGATGTGTTTTCAAGTTTATTTTCTAAAGGCACTAGGTCATTTAGTAGTCATGTGATTGCCCCATGCATATATCGTGAGAGCAGTAACCAACAGCGCGAGCTAATTTTATAGTTGGTTTCATTGTATTACAATTAATTTCTATTTCTGCCCAAAAAGCTCTCACCCGCGACGCATTGCATCTTGTCAGTTTGAGATTACGTTAGCTTGCTTTTATGCAAGGTGTACTATTCTGAAGAGGAGCACGGTATACAGTAAATTCACTCATATATTAACAATATAAGTCAATGAAATCCATATATGTGTGTAGAAGCTGCCCTAATTAACGTGCTCACCATCGAAACTTGGTAAACTGACAGATATAGAGACCTAATTATATGAGACGCCAAGGCCTACTTACCTAAACAAAAAAGAAAATAAAAATTTGAAAGACATGTACCCCGCAAAAGGAGAACTGAACTAGCTCATTTTGTATAAAATATAGCAAAATCGTAGCTCGACATGGTGAAGGTGCATTTTTAAGTAAAATTCAAATATTGTCGTAAAATGTGTATAGCTTCAGTGTTTCTATAGATTTTTACACAATTAGTATCCCCTCAATCATTTTGGATTGCTGATACCATCAACGACATCCACATGGAACTTTATCCAGTAGAAAGTGAATACAATGGTGCAGCGATGGAAAAAAACCTTCAAAATTTAAATTTCTCTTTTCGGCAAAGTTCTACTCGGCTTTTTTTTAGATCACATCTCTACGTATCGTTCTAGAAAAACTTTATAGTCAAAATAATTTTTAATAAGTAATCAAGATTGCCACGTAAAGTCAAATACTCAACTTTCCTGCTTTCTACTGTAGAATACTTTTCAATGCGCTTATTTCTCTCAGCAATTTTGTAGTGATACCTTGGGGTGGTTCCAAAAAACCATATTACATATTAACTAAAATAAATAGTAGAAATTGAAGTATTATGGGGATTTTTGTGTGTTTATAATTATCAAAAGCAATACAAAATTAGCTCCACTAAGCTACACGATAAGACTTCTTCCTCTGGACAGACACTATTAAAGCGTAACTCCCATGATGAAATCACTTGCTCATACCTGCTTATCTAAAAGTAATGGCTGTTTTAGCTGAGGTATTCGATGGTTTTATTAACGTAGCAGTTGCTCTTGCCTTTTGTTCTCCTCCAATTTTGAAGTTAAGTAGGTTTTATTTTATTTATGTTTTGGTCAGATGCATGGCAACTATAAAAGAAATGAATGCATTCTCACAAATATTTATCAATTTAAAAAATAAACAAAATATTCCTCAAGCAAATATAAATGTATCAACATTGATTACATTAGGTTTTCCTTCAACGCTATTGACAAAAATTTTTATCAGTATGGGATTGAATGACTCCTTGTCTGATTTAAGTGCAAAATTTTGCGTTTTTTTTTAGGGTCTAATCACACAAGCGGCTCTCACCTTATATTTTCATTTCTCAATTTTTTTTTTCATTCCGAGCAATATACTTTACATCAAAAAATTTTTTTTTCAATCCAATAAATATTTTTTAAAACAGAGAAATACCTAGTTATCATTTGAAATAACTGCTTCTAGTGTAAACAATATTGGTTTGAAATAAATATGCGTAAAATCAATTTAAACTACCAAAATAAAGGTTATATGAATTTTAGAATACGTAACCTGAACTTAAAAAAAAGTATAATGTATGAAAGAAATGTTTTCCAGTAAGTGAAAAAAGTTACAATTGTTTATTTAAAATTTTCAAAAGTTTATTCCTATGCTGAATCATCAGATTACCCATATATTATTATTGATATTGTTATTAAATCTAAATATTTCCAATTTTTCGAATACAAGATTTTTTAACTGAATTCATTCTGTTGTCATTCTATTTATCATATTGAATTGAATCATACGCTTAATCATCCAAATGTACATCGGTGGAACTAAGAACTTCCACAATATATATATACAGACCCATTTCTGTATTGCCAAATATATCCAAAATATTGGAAAAAATAGTGTTTGAAAAAATTTTTACTTTCTTGGAGAGATATAAAATACTAAATACTGCTCAGCATGGTTTTATAAAAGGTAAATGTACGGCTACAGCTCTGCTTCACTTACTCATACAGGTCTATGAAATTATGAACTCCGGTAAGAAATGTTGCGGTTTATTTATGGATCTGTCTAAGGCCTTTGATCTTGTCGATCATAATTTATTACTGCGCAAACTTGAATTGTATGGTCTCAGGGGAACTATACATGGGTGGCTAACCTCATACCTTCTTAATAGAAAACAAGTTGTAACGCTTAGGGGAAACGTATCCGAGGAACTGCCTATACACTCAGGGGTGCCACAAGGTTCAATACTTGGGCCATTGCTTTTCCTTCTGTTTGTGAACGATCTACCTAACGTTGATTCTATGGACGGGTTTATCATGTATGCAGATGACAACTGCTTCTTGCAAGCTGATTCAAGCACTAAACAGCTTAGAACTACTATGCAGCAAAACATCAATAAATTTATTCATTGGTTTTCTTGTAATAATCTAGAGTTAAATGTTAATAAAACTGTATTTATAAATTTCACCCCGAGAGGTTCAGTAAGAGATAATAGCCAGCTTTTGAGAGTAAATGGAAAATCTATTCAGCAGGTTCAACACACGAAATTTCTGGGTTTGCACGTGGAAGAGCATTTATCGTGGCAGTTACATATTTCAGAGCTATGTAATAAACTTTCGCAAGTTTGCTTTGGGATCTATAGACTTTCTGAGGTAGCTAGCGTTGATTTAACAAAAACTTATTATTATGCTTGTTTCGAGTCTCGCTTAGTATACGGCCTCTTATTTTGGGGAGCAGCTTCGTCGAGCATCAGAGCATTTAGACTACAAAAGAGAGCCATACGAACTATTATGGGGGTCCCTAAACATTGCTCTTGCAGGAATCTTTTCAAACAACTAGAAATTTTGCCGTTGCTTTGTTTGTTTATATTCAATTCATTGGTCTTGATAAAGAACTTAAATTCTGAGATACCACGTAACAGAGACTTTCATGAGCATTTTACAAGGGGTGCTGACAATTTCTGTATTCCAGTTCACAGGCTGAGCTTGTTTGAATGTAACCCGGTGTACGTCGGTATTAAGCTATAAAATAGTCTTATTCCTGCTATAAGAAATATATCGAATGTTAAAAATTTTAAGATTGCTTTAAAAACATTTCTCTTAGATAATTGTTTCTACTCGATAGAGGAATATTTATCGCATTGATGTATTTTTGAATATCCTGTTATTTCTATCATTTTTAATCGTTTTCTTTTTCTTTTGTATGTATGTACTTATGTAATTTCTGAATTTAGTTATGACTTATCCTATACCTATTGTACTACTCTGTACTCATTTTGGTCTATTGGATAAATATATATTATTATTATTATATATATATATATATATTATATTCTTATGTTAGTAATGAAATGTGCTAGTTTCGTAGGACGAATAAGCTCAAATCTTGGTTGATCCGCGTTCTCGTAATTTGGTCCCACTGTGCGCTGCCACTGCTGCATACTACACAATTTATACCGTTCTGAATTGAAAAAAACCTATTTCTATAAAATAAATAATATTACTAGCAAATTGCTATATTAATTATAGTAAAATAACTAAATAGAATCTAGCAGCATTCTTTTGATTTTTTCGTTGCTATGAATAAATAGTTATTAATGAATTAATGTTAAGTGATTAATATAAATAAATATAAAATACTTTTGCACCGTACGCACAGTTTTAGTTCTGATAATATAAATAAATATAAAACACTTTTGCACCGTACGCACAGTTTTAGTTCTAATAATTAATAATTGGAAGGTTTTATTCAAATTGTGTGTATGTAAACACGTGAAGCGTTTTAACCGATAGCTAAGAGTATAGTTTTCAAATAAAAATTCTAATTTGTGGTAGCAACCGATTTGGATTCAATTTTTCGTACAGATGCAATACATACGTCTAATCAATTAGAAGTACGAATGATTTCGAGCTAAAAACGTGCACGAAAGGACCAGTGATGTATACTGGTAACGGATATGCGATAAAGGTCGTACGTTATTTTCCCTACGATAAAAATCGATGTGTGTATTAACTTAAATACAGCAATCGATCAAGATTCGCTGTTAAACGCTATTGGAATATATTTTATTTCTTCCCATCTACTCACTCAAGGAAGTACATTTCAATTATTTTTTTTTTTATTTTTTATCGTACCCAATTTTATCTTTATGACACAAAATTTGAGTGGGATAGGTTCAACATGGTCCTTGAGTACTATTGTGCTACCGATTTTGATTACTGAATTTTGAACAAATTAGTAAAAAGGAGTTCCACGACTGCAATATAATAAACTTATTTACATTTTCTGCTGAAATATATTGATGAAATAGGAAAAAACTAAAGATGCAAAAGCATAAGCTCAGTTTTATAGATATATGTAAATAAGGACATACAGTACTCAGTGTGCATTACTGAAATATTAGTTGTTACGTTAGGTTAATTTTGATCTATTTACTACAACAACCAAGTCAATTACTGCCTCGCATTCGCAATTAGGACGTAATTCGCCATCGCGTGAGTAGCGTATCAAATGGAACCATTATATTGTGTCTACTGATTGCAATTTATTGAATAACAGCGATTAGTGGTGTGATTCACTCTACTCCAAGTGAATAATAAATTTATTGCGGATTCTATGGTTAATAAACAGATAACGTCCGTTATTATTGCTGCATGTTTCTGAAATGTATCGTTATCAACAGAAAACATTTCATCAGTACTGCGCAAAATATGGAATAAAATCAAATCTATATAAGGGAGGGTTGGGAAATGGTGCGCAGTTAAGCAGAAAATGTGTTTGTCTCAATAAGAATGAAGGTTTTCTAAGTTTGAGGACAAATTCAGAGTCACTGATTCTTCTACTTTATTGTAAGTAAAACAATATTTGCATAAAGTATTGACGTAAGGAGTATAAATTTGAAATATGTGGAAATGCATTTGCGCACATTTACCCGACCAGGCGGTTAATGATGCGCATGGGTTAGGGAATGGTGCGCACTAAGCCTTGATTGAAAAAATTACAATACTTTTCACAAATCAAGTTTATTTTCTGAAAGTTAACATGAAATCAAAATTGTTTTATGAGCAATAGTCACACTTATAGTTTTCTGCCGTGTCTGCACCTGTGCACGCCGCATGGTTCCATGAAGCACACAACACACAGCGGTACCATACTTCGTTTTTGCCAAATTCCCCACATATGCCACACATTTCAATGGGGCTCGAAGGCATTGGCAGCGGAGGAGGTATGAAGCTCAGTTCAACATCGTCCAGTTCGTCGTCGTCACATATGTCAGACAAATCTTCATCCACGGAGTCGTCTGATGAGTCAGATTCTGCATCTTTCTTCAGTCTCTTTTTTCCTTTTAGCTTATTGTTGCTTGTGGTTTCACTGCTGAAGCACCTGCGGACCAATTTCTTTTTGTCCGTTTTGTTATCATTTTTTCTTTTCAGACTTTCTTCCCTCAATCTCTTTTTTTCTTCAGCCGCTTCTAATTCTTTCCCGATAGGGGTGCTTGTGAGGATTTTTGAGTTCTGCTTTTTGGGTGGTTTTCTTTTTATTTCTTTGTTGACCTGTTTCTGTATAGGAGCTAGGGCCAGAAAAGAATTATCTTTGGATGTACTAGGCTGAGACACTTGCAAATTGATTAAAGAATTTGAACCAATATCGGGCAATGAATTAGCAGCTTCAGCTCTAGATACAGCAGAGTCATCAGCATCAGCAGAACAGCCTTCTATTGCGTATTCTCTTACATGCTTGGAAGGAGCAAAATCGTCTTCTTTGAACTTGTCCGGATCCAATGGGCAGATTCCCGCAGTGCGAAATCCTGAAACGCACTTCTCCATCGTCGCGACTTTCATGTAGGCCTTGTTCAATAGTTCAGCTATATCATACTCTGTTATTTTTTGGTGGCCAGTTGTAGAGAGGTACAGATCATATTCTCGGTAAAGAGCGTTCTTCAATGGACTGAAAAATGTCAAGTCCAGCGGCTGAAGGTGATCCGAAGTGTGGGGTGGAAGAGACACCATATGGATATTGTTCTCTCTACAGAAATTATAAGCGGAGATCGAAATGTGGCTTGAGTGGTTGTCTAAAACCAAAAGTATGGGGTCGGTAGCTGTAGGTTTTGAGTGCTTTGCCATGTGAGATAACCAGTCCAGAAATAGCTCAGAATTGGTCCATCCATTCTTCGAACATCGATAAAGGGCCCCCATGGGGCCGTTTTTTTGAAGAGTTGCTGGCATCCTTTTCCGAGGATAAATAAGCATAGGAGGGATGTAATTTCCTGCTGCACTGGCACAAAAGACACCCGTTATAGTTCTTCCTCGTTCAGCAGAAATAGCCGAACCAACTTTTTTTTCTCCTTTGGCTCCGTAAACCTTTGGACATTTGGCTTGGACTGTTGTTATTCCAGTCTCGTCCATGTTAAATATTCTGCTTGGTTCAAACTTGAATTTCTGCATCAGAATCTGAAGATTGAAGTAAAATAGTTCCACAGCTTCTTTATTGAAGGATGCGATCCGATTCAAACTGGTGCCCTCCGGCTGCCTAAGTTTTATCACAGGAAATCTTTTCAGGAAACCATAAAGCCATGCTTTTCCAGCAAGACCCGTTTTTCGATTAAAATTGTGATTGATTGAGTGATGCTCTGCATACCTAAATGCTAGCCTTCTGAGCCCACCAGGAGTCAATCCGTAGAATAATTTAGAAAGCAACAGAATATATTCCTTCAACTCGACTTCAGTATCTTGGGTGAATACAGTCTTACGGCCTAGACGAGGTAGCTTCAGATCATCTTCTGAGAGTTTTTTTCTCAGCGTCGATTCGGGTATTTTAAAACATCTTCCCACTTCTCTGATTTTTCTGCCATCTTTTCTTATTGCATCCAGGGCGTTTTGCAGATCTTCGGCTGTGTAGGAAAGGATCGTTGTCTTACGAGTGTATTTCTGAGGCATCTAAAATCAAAATAAATATTTGCTATTATACAAAACACACACAGAAGGGTAATCGTGCGCACTATTCAACTAGTGCGCACGATTACCCTTCGGTGTTTGTTTTGCATAATTGCTAAAATTTTCATAGAAAAAACTACTTTAATTGTAGTTGGACAATACTAAAACATTCCTCAAACACTACATTTCAAAGACATACCTCATGCGAAATTAATGGATAAAAATTGTGGACTTACCGCCTTATTTTCGAGCACCCAAAAATTACAAAAAAAAGTAAACAAACCGACCATGTGCTTTCACCTCGGTCGTGTGCGTACTGGCATCACGTCCGATTGCATTCGGAAGTCGTGTGACGTGTCGTACCCTGCGGCATCGCTCAACTGACCTGTATATGCCGCGAAATTCAAAATAAGTTGGAGCGCACGATTACCCGCCGCGCACCATTACCCAACTCTCCCTTACACACATTCATATGCCTTCAATGATTAGTCAACTAATTTGTCACTTTGTTTATGAACACAAAAGAAACATATGATCCAACCATTAATGAAATACGAATTGCTAATTGGCTTCTGTAATTGTAAAATGCTAACCGCATATGATAAAGTAATGAAAAACAAGTGCTATAGATAATTAATTTTCAAAAAGGAAAGAAAATGATCAACAAAATTGAAAAACGATGGCTTGTGTGTAATGGAGCTCCTCCCAGAACTAAATATGGTGAAAAAGCCCAAATCCTAGTTCTAATTTATGAAGAAAGAAAAAAGCTGAATTTTGGAATAATCAGATACCACATGCCCTTTGTCATAGAGAATACACTAATTTTGCGTTCAATTTTATCATGCTTACTTTGTAGTTGGCAGTATTTGGAACCAGCTTCCTCTGTCAAGCTCATGATGCACAAATGTTTATTTAATCTACAGTGAATGGTGAGTTTTCATATTACCTTTACTAAGCAAATGTTTAGTGAATTCAAGTCCTTGAGAGATCTAAGATCAATAAAAAGATAAGAAAAATGTCTATAATAACTTTATATTATAGGCTGAGAATCTAGTGGCTTGCACACTTGGCTATCAGTCGTTAGGTCCAAGGTTTAAATCCCACGCTGGTCATCAATTACGATAACCGGTTTTTAGAGGTAGATTTGGTGCTTAGGCTTATATACAAACGTATATACTACCTAAAAAAAAATGATGGCGATGATATTTACCACTGTTTAAATCTAGTAGCGGTCGCGTCAAAATTATCTCCTCTGGGTCGTCATAAAATAATTTGATAAGGACAACCGCAATCCACTGATCCCCAGTTACGCAGGCGCCAGGGGAAATCGCCGTCAGAATTCACGTGATATGGAAAACTTCATCAGCGCACCCCGCAATTAAAAGTCCCCTTGCATCGGAAACGGGTAGAATGTTTAGCGTAGAAAATGTAATGCAAGCGTGTAATTCTAAAATCAATGAATGGACATACGCAATGCAGTAGTCAATATCGGGTCCGCGCGAATCCAACCTGCACCCCAAAATAGCGAAGTCCCAAGGCCATTCAAGGTCAACCCAAACAAAACCACTTCTGAATTTGTAATAGGCTTGTTTTAGTCTACCAGCGCCAGTAGTGTTTATCCATCCGACATTGCATTAACAATTAGGTAGATACTCGCCCATGGTATGGAATAATAGATAATTGAGCAGAAAATTGATGTTTGATTGTATTACAAACGTGGAAATATCTCTCAGCGAGTATTTCGCTTCAAGTGCTGATTCTCTTTAGTGAAATGATAACATGAATTGCATAAATATCAAGGAATTAAGTTTTTTATCGACCAATTTGGATCGAATAATTGGGGATTTAAAGTATATCGAGATAAGGCGTCGATAAAATGGAAATAAACAGCTTAGGCGCCGTGCATATTGAAACAAAACAAACAATAATATTGATGATCTGTTGCGGTAACGATAACGTTAAACATGTAAATGCTCACGTAATAATATTTATACCCGGGATTTTATTTTTAACGGTTACCAAGAATTCAACGGACACTAATTGTAATTAACTGTATCAACGCCAGTATTTACGGACATGAACAATTGCGGTAGGAAACATACAGCTTGTAAACCACAAATTAGAGCCCATATTAACACAGATACCACTTGTAGTTTACTCACTTCATTATATGTAAGGTCACCATTATGGAACTTAAATGTATAAACGCTACAACCAAAAAAGCTGCTAAAATTAAATTTTGCATATATTTGACCATTTTTATAAATAATGTAGTTGTATATGTAATAATATAAAATTTTACGAAGTTTTAACTTTATAAAGTCTTGTAGACCTACATACAGGCATAAGACTAGTTAAATAACAATACATGGAGATCTACGAAGTATAGATCAAATTAACCTTACATTCTAAGAAAACACAAATGAAATTAAATATCCAAAAAAGATCAAGATTGGAAAGGAAAGATTATCTTTTTGCCTTGTAAGGTAATTTAGGAATGTAACTACATATTTACGCATGACAAAATATTTGTTGGCATCACAATAAAGGAAATGTAATCATTCTAGATGTACTATAAAGCACAAGATGTTATTAAATTATGTCACGAAACACTAGAAAGAAAGTTAAGGTAATATAATTTGAAATAAAATTCACTTTGAAGTCAATTTTCCATTTTCCGTTACAAACACAGCGTTAAAATTGTGCAGGACGCGAAAATTACCATAATTAATAAAGAACAACAGATGTCCGAGCACATTATTCGGGCAGCATTCATTTAATTAATTTCTTAGGGGACATGTGGATATGTATGTATTTAACAGATAATTTTTTGTTTGAGGAACAATACAAATCCAAGGACAACAAAAGCTTAGATATAATCCCATGCTTAAGGAGTTTGTCAAACCCGGTATTTATTTATTTATTTATGTTTATTATTCATATCGCTTAAACCGCGATAAACAAACAGTATCAACTAAACAAAATCCACTTCCACAGATGTATTTTAATCAGAATTTAATTTCTTTTCTCTAGAAATGAATCAATTGTGTTGTATGTACGCTGCCTCAATTCAAGGCCATCAAGTCTCGGCGATCCACTGACTTCTATTTAAATACACTTATACTTGAAGGTCACAGCAACACAGTTGTGTTTTCAGCTTGCCCATCGTCTTTATTCAATAAACAGAAATGCCTGACTGGACGTATAACACAGAGTGTAAATACACAGCCTCTAAACTGGTTAAAAGTTATTTCCAAAGCTCATAAACGCAGTTGAGTAACGTCGGGTGTTTATAAGATGTAGTTTTATAGAATGTTGAAACGCACTGTATTCTTTATCCCTCATTCCATTTTAATATAACTTGCTTCCACTTTGGTAAAAATAATTACAAACATAAAACAGTTTTAAAAAAACTTAGAGATTCTAGAAAATAACTCAAAGCATGCTATAAATATCTTATCAAAGATATATTAAAATTAGAAAATCATATATGGCAATGAAGCTACTTTATTGGTTATTCATAAGTGAGTAGACATTTTTCCCAGAACTTCAATCTCAGCAAATCTTCCCTTATAATCGCTTTACTATAATCATACAATATATTTATTTTCTACCACATGTTTCATCTCATGAATAATTACCAATGCGACCAGTAACATTTCGATTGTTTATATTCTGTGAAGCGAAGACAGTAAACAGCAGATGTGTATAATTGCACGTACGACTACTACATTTTGTTTGCCATCATAATGTGTCCTGTCGACACTCAAGGTTTTATTATAAATAAATTAGAATACGACTTGAATTATAAATCCTAAGTATAATTTATAATTAGATGCTTACAACTGGGTAGCTCACATGACGACAGTTGAATGAATTATATGAACATATGTATCTGTATAGTGTTTTTTCCCATGTGCATTATCAATATGAAAAAGCATGGAATGAAATGCTATTTATTTAATGTTGGGTATATACGATAATATTATCAGTAAGTTTATGGTGGCCTGCTGATAATTAGGAGTCCTATATAAAAAGTTATCAAATTAGCAACAAGGTATCGATATTTTTTGACACGCAAATACATATTTTCCTTTCTTCTAATGCTAATATGCAGTGATCATGGCCACAGTATATACATGACACAATTTGCAATACAGTAATTCCTACAGTAAACATAAGATTCATTTTCAACAATTCCTAGTGCGATAAGAGTCAATATTGTACATATGTATCTTGTAATAGCTTATTTTGTGACTTGCAATAACCCCAGAAAATAAGCTCGCGAATTTAACTTCCTACAGAATCAATACGAAATTAAGTCTGAGTAAATCAATTAATTTATGTATTTACATCAAAGATTCGCTAACTAAATTATCTAATTTTTACAACAGGAATAAAACTGAATCTACTTTTTCTACAGCGACTAATTGGAAAAAGAAATAATTAAAAAAGGCTGCAACTAAATCGTATATTTAAAGTGGATTCTCGAATTTACAAAGTTACCAGACAGGAAAAAAGTACGAAACATAAATAGGGAAAAAAAAATCATAACGAAACAGCTTATTAGTTTGCTGGCCTTTTGGTAAGCTTTTAACCAAATTCTACTAGTAATCGTTCAGCAGCTGATATTAGTTTGCTAATTACGAACTTCGAGATGCTGCGTTCGCTGGAAGTTGTTTATTTGAAATTTCTAACTTTTTCCAATTTGGGGAGATTTTATTAAGTGGCCAATAACAAGTCGACTACGAGAAAGGAGTTACCCCTCTTATCCCTTCTGATTACAAGCATACGATATGTATATTTGAAAAAGCTTGAAAAAGAACAATTATTACTAAGCTATTTTAACTTGATGCTTTGTAATATTGTAAATTATAGGTTCATATTTTCAAATATATATGCATTGAAACAATAAAGTTAATGCAACGCGTATGATTAAAATAAGCACTTAAATTTTATTTAAAAAAAAAGTTTCAAACAAGCTTGGAGTTCGAACAAAACTCTAAATTCTAAAATTTATTTTATTAACACAAAATTATATAATATTACATTTTTATTTGAAAGTTATTCCACATAAGCGTGGTGTATAGTACACTTGTTTATATAATTTGTAACCTAAAAGAACACAAAATATGTAAATGTCCTAACATTAAATGCATTACAATATATTTGTATATAAATAATTACTCCATCACGACATAAACCCGACTAAACCAGCAATTATCGGTATTTGACACATATGAACAGACATTGACATCCCTAAAAAATAAATTCTGCAACGTCGTGACTATGAAAGGTAATCAATAAATCCAGTAAACAACACTGGACCAAGATTCGAGCACTGGGAACCCCGGAGGGCGCAAGGCTTCGAGCAGAATGATGATCGAAAGTGCAAGCAAGATTGCAACAATTTAAGAAATGAATATTTGCCTCTTATTCAAATAAATAGTTAGGTTAATAAATAAATTTACCTACATTTTGACTAGGTATCGACTAATTAGTAATAGAATGAAATACTATTTGGAAACCAGGGCTTTCCTAATGCATCAAAAGTGGAGTAAAGGTCTTCAGCTGCTTTCTAACATAAACTGCTTCTCTATTATGACAGAGAAACCCACATTTAAAAAAAATCAAATGAAGTCAAACAATTTTGCACGATTGGCTTTAACAATTTTTTTAATGCTAATTGAATGTTTAGAGTACATTGCTTGTAGTTAACACGAAAATGGTATTTAGTTAACTGAAGAACGGTTAGATAAATCTTTTTTTATTTCACTGTAGAAAATGCTATTTTGTAATTGCAAAACAAATTATGTCATATATATCTGTACTTCTGTGTATATGATTAATTTAATCACCAGCAAACAAAACCTAATTCAAAACTTTTTGGAACGTTTCCGAAAATTCACTTACTAGCAATCTCTAAAAGCCAAGTAAGCATCTTTTCGTTTATACAAAGTTCGTGCTTCTAAAACTCCACATTCACTTTTAAATGTTTTTCTACTAAACTGCCACCGATTCTAAATATTTACATATACACAGGTGTAATACGCTCGCTTATCTGCTGCAATTCCCTAAAAATGTTTGTTTTCTAGAATAACGTTTAAACACCTATTAAGCACGCATAAGTGTGTTTGTGAATACATATTTCGCATTGTGTATAACTCAGGCATGCATACTATCCACCAACAAAGTATAATTTTATTTTTAGAAACAAAACAACCAGAAATATGCCACCGGCCAGAATCACTTTCCATCAAAACGATCTAACGTAAAGCCAAGTTATTTCAGACGTGCTTTGAAAAAATATTTTGGAGGAATCGGTCTTGGCATAGCGATCAGGTCAACAAATAGCGTTACGTAAGTATCTAAATTTAAACGTTGCCGCTTACATCCGCGTATTTTTTTTTATTAGGCAAATATTTTTTTCAGAAGCTCGTATGTTCAAGAACTAACGGCCATTCTCACAACATAACATAGCAGTTATTATCATGTGGTAAAATCATTAAATATAGACCAAAGCATTTCTCATAACCACTATCAAGGGAGTTTCTAGAGAGTTTATTTTTTTAATTGTAATTCGTACTTTTGCCAAGGAATTTGCGCAATGTGAATCCTAAATGATCCTCTTGGTGCATAAACAACTGACACTCAATGAATTCGAATGATATAATTCAAAAAACAAACCATATTTTGTATGTGTCTGTAATAAATAAATAATAAAAGAAAGTTGTTTGCAAATAAATATTTTTTCTATAGATGAAAACCTTTATTAAAAAAATACAGGTATATAAAAATACTCCACAGTAGACAAGTAGAGGTAAACTCGACATTTCATAGATGAATTTTGGAGTTGCAAAAGTCTAGTACACATAACCGTAGCCAAACTGAGCGGCATTAAGAGCGGGAGAGAAAGGTGTGGAATTCATGTATATCCTAGAAAGCTCGTAATTCTGTCACATGGGAACAACAAACACATAAACTATCGGGGTTTGGCGCAGACAGTAGGTATGTACGATTTCAGTGTATAGAGACCTTCCAACTGAATATACACTTGTTATGTTATGAAATTGAAACGGAATGGAAATGCCATTATACAAGTTTAGTACTGTCAATGGTTATATAGCATCTGAAAATTGAAAACTTTTTTGCAATTATTTATACATTTAGACACGTGAACTGGACATCACAATTCTTATACCCCAGCTTAATGAGTTTATTATGACTTAAATTACTTAAAAACACTTAAAGACTTGATGCAAAAAGTGCACATTCATCAATTACAATTTGCCTAAATAAAATTTAATCTACGCCTGGGCGTAGACGTCATCCGGAATCAAGTGGTTATAAAATATCCTGGAGAAAAATGTGACCTAGAGCCATCATGTACGGAAATCTGAGAAAAAGCAACAAAAGTTTTCACGAATATAAGATTAATGCCTAGAATGTATACCCGAAGCCAAACAGACGAATTTATGTCTCAATTCTGTAGTCAATTATATTATACAGCGCCCAAAATATGGATGCAGGCAACAAATAAGGCCTGCTACAAACAAAAGCTATATAAGCTACTGCTTATTACACTTTATTTAAGAAAAGTTAAATATTACAAATCATCCTAAAAACCTAGTGCTCCACCTAAAAGGTACTACACTGGGTTACCTGTTCTAAGTATTCAATTATTTCCATAACATTTCAAATTTCCCTATTCTAACTAATTATTCCACCTAATTATTTAACAAATAAAATAAATTTATTAAATTTCCAAAAAAAGTACTTATTACAAGAGCGTACAGGGCATCCTCTACTGCGGTCATGCTGGTTCTGATGAGAACACCTCCAATATATATATTGTGGCAAAACACCATGATGCGGAGAAACGGGACAAGCAAGATGACCTAAAACAATGAAATCGTGATGGAATGGCAGGAAGAGTAGAGTGGTGAGGAATCCTCCGCGATGTGGAGCAGGAGAATTATCAGGGATCTTGGACCGTGGATGCAACTGGAACACGGTGAGATATGTTTCTCTTTGGCCCAGGTACTGACGGGAAACGGGTGCTTTCGTTTTCGTCTTCAGCGTTTCCACTTGTCGGAGTTCGACACATGTGTACACTACACAGTAGGCTACAAACACAGTGAAGCATACAATCTTTGAATGCCAAAGATGGTCCTCACAAAGATCAAAGGCAATGCTGGTTACAGGATATATCAACCCGGGAAATTCAGTCAACATAATGTTGGAAAGCGAGGAGAAATGGAAGGCAGTAGTAGTTGTGGCACGAGAGATCTTGACTCTTAAAAGGGATAATCATAACAATAGGGCCTGAATGGACGAAAAACTGCCCAATCAACTTTGGATGTAGCCTTCCCGAGGTAATGCTTAGGTGGTTCCAAACTCAAACTCAATTTATCCAGAGGGATTTTTTACTTGGTAAAAGCCGACATGCCCAAAGTCGTGCCAAAAAAAATAATATTTTAGTGTGATTGCCTAATTTACTTTAATACTTTTTTAAAACGACTTAAAAAAAAGAAATTATTTGGGGATGGAGACCAGAAAATAGCAGTGTAGGTGCAAACAAGTTCATCCGTAAATAAATCCTATAGCCTACGGAAAAATTATTTGAATCAACTCCCTTAAACAAAACTTCCTTCAAGGATATTGAAATCAAAGTAGTATTAAAAAGGAATCAAGTTGTAACAGCATGGTTTATATCATATTGAAGGCAAAACAAGAAAAATGTATCTTCATACAATAAATCATCGCTATACACCAAATTCACGATTTTCGTGGTATCACCTTCAATAAGCAATTCATCAATTACCAAAACGTTCTGCCATTCTAATATTGCTTTCAAGTCCGCTCATCTAAATTCGCAGCCTCTTATTGCATCTACAATTTATAAGAAGTTATTTCTTACTTACAACGAATATTCATAGCAACCGTCGCTTTCGTAATCCTGCCAACGTGGGTAACGTTCGAATGTCTTCTCCAAATATACATACACACAGAGACATATTAAGCCCATAACATATGCTTCGGAAAGCGACAAAAAAATTTTCGAACATAAAAAAGAAACGCTACCGAAACAGCTCTGTACACACACAGTCGAAGCGGCAGGGTAAACATCCAGACACAAATAGAACAGAAAAATCGTAGTAGCTAAATCGTCGTTTATAGGTGGTACATACACAAATTAGAGAGTTTCTACCCTCTGGTCGTGTGCCCCTATTGCCTTCCTCTCGTAATGAGGTTTTTACGTTAGCTGTGATACATTAACGTAAGCGAATGCCGCAATTTTATTATTGGGAAAACACGTTCAGCGAAGTTAATCCCGAATTCACGCGGTCTTTATATGAAAACTCTATTAGTTTTACATGAGCTTGAGGGTGTTTAGTGTATGTTCTTTTTTTCCTCGCTACAACAACTTTATTACTGCACTGGAACTCGGAAACACTTACGCATAAATTGGAGATTATGTGTAGATGGTATTATTTTTACTTCAAGAGTAAATATAAACATTATACAGACATTTCATTATCTTTCTATAAGCCCTCTTCTAGACGTATCGATTATATGTACACTCCGCCAAAAAAGTATCGCATAATTTAGTTAAGATATAATTTCTATGATTGTTTAAATAAAATACAGGCCAAATAAAAACAAGAACTCATACTTGAGATTTTTATTAAAACAAGAAATTATAATTTTGGAAAGAAAAATGTCATAACAGTAGCTTTTAATACTGAGTATTGCCACCTCTGGCTCTTATGACCGCTCGCATACGGTTTGGCAGAGATTCGATTAACCTCCGTATATAAGCCTGATCCAAATTCTCCCACTCGTCACGGAGAGCATTTGCTAGTCCATGCAGGTCCGCTGGGGCAACATTTTGGGTTCGTATCCGTCTGTGAAGGAGGTCCCACACGTGCTCGATAGGGTTCATGTCCGGACTTACCGCAGGGCAATCTAAAACTGGAATACCAACATCGTTAAGGTATTCCTGGACGATTATTGCAACATGCGGTCGTGCATTATCGTGCATTAACATGAATTCGTTTCCTATAATTGGCGCATATGGTACTACATGTTCTTCTAAAATGTTCGTTATATACCTGTGGGCAGTCAGTGTACCTCTGTCTACTGGTACTAACTCTGTTCGACCTGTTAAACAGATGCCTCCCCAAACCATAATAGAGCCACCAGCGAAATTAGGTCTAGGTCTGATATTACACTGCGAATAGCCGTCTCGTCTGTACACTGAGATACGCCTATCTGAGGTGTAAAGACCAAATCTTGACTCATCTGTGAAGAGTATATTGGCCCAGTCATTAGTGTTCCAATTTACATGTTCTCTGGCAAACCTTAAGCGAGCCACTCGGTGGTTCCTAGTGAGACGAGGGGCTGTTACAGCTACTCTAGCTCTTAATCCACTCTGTTGTAACCTATTCCGAATAGTTTGAGTACTCACACGAGTATTTCTGACTCTAGCCAAGTCGTTCTGCAATTGCCTCGCAGTTACATGTCTTCGACGTAATGCTTGTAGTAGTAAATAGCGGTCATCTTGGCGAGTAGAACATCTTGGACGACCTGGTACAGGTCTTCTACTGTAAATGCCTGTTTCCCTATATCTGGCTACGGCTCTAGAAACACTTGACTGATTGATGTTCATCAAATTAGCAACGTATGCTTGAGATCGTCCATCTTCGATTAAAGCAACTATAGCAGCCACTTGTTCTGAAGTTAAATTGCTCATTTTAGTTTTAAAAGCGTTGGTACAGAACTCTGACTTCGCACTTTAAAATTTGTCCGTATAGGAAGACTTTCAATAAACAACTGAGCAAACCTTACACATATGCATTTTTCTAAATGTGTTCTTTTAGGAAAAAAATAAAGTAAAAACGCTAAGTTCCATTATTTTGTTAGCGTTTTTATAGTTCACATACACGAGGCAAACTTTTTGTGAACGTATGAAAATATCTTGGTTCATAAATGCCCTTTTTTAGTTTATGCGATACTTTTTTGGCGGAGTGTATTAAATATGAAGATGTAAGAAGTGATTACACTGTAGATAGCCTCTCATGTAGCTGCAAAAAAGGTGCGTTAATCACCTTAAACACCAAATTTTGCACAATCTTCTTGCACGATATTTTAAGATGATTAACTCTAAACAAAGAATTAACACTTTCGGACTTGATGTTTGCCTAGGCATACAAGGCAAGGCGAACATTTTCCCAGACCAGACATCAAGCTGAAAGTATTAAATCAATAGAAAACTGCTACAGGATGCAAACCATGTAAAATGGTTTAAATTAAGACCATGATATAAATTTAGAAGGTTCTAATTTCCCGTAAGATATTTAATCCATTTATTTAATTTCCCGCAATAATGCAAACGTGCAAGTTTATAGGAATATAAATAACATTAGTCTGTGTGTTTGGCACCGGAGAGCGTCGCTGCTATTCATACAAGCCGCGCTGTTTGCGCTCGGTAATGAGTTATTCGTCTGCTTGTTTTCCGCTCATACGATCATAATTCCGCAAGTGCAACGTCAAGTGAATGTTGACCAACCGGCAATAGTAAAATAGGTTCGTTCGGCCTCGTCTATAATATGCGATAACGCATACAAACTAACCTATCTTAAGGTTCAGCCGGTTGAGTGAGCGCGCCATATCGCGTTTTCCAACGCGTCGAAGGATGCTCGTATTGAGACTAGTTAATAAACCTCGTTTAATAATAATTCAAGGTTTCATATGCTTAACGCAGGTTATTTCTCGCGCCTCGTACACTCACACAATTGCATGGCACGCATACAGCATGGATAAGCGGTGCATTTACACAACGCAGACCGCAAACGGTCATTGGGTAAATCGTGAATACGAAAAGAGAGAGAAGAATCAATGGAGAAAGATGTAAGGTCATCTTAGCGGCTATAACTGCTGCTAATGTTTATACAATGTGCATTGAATGCAATGGCAGGAAAACAAAAAAACATCGTCACCGAAGTACGCGTATATTGAGGACATTTCCATCTCTCTATAGAATATGTTTTTGAATCTTCCTTTGCTGAGGGTCGTTTATTAAAAACCTGATACGTTATCTTATCAGTAAAGGTCGCGAAGGTTACCAAACAACATATGTTTCGATTTAATGCAATTATGTAGCACAAATACTACAATTTTCATTATTTCCAACTAAGTTTACTAATCTCCTTGATTTGATCACAATTGCTTTTGACTTTACTCTTTTTCGAAAGGCATATTAGTAAAACCATAATGTTTGATTAAATGGTTACAAGATTCTATTTCAAAATTTATGGTACGTATTCATTGCTCTCTAGAAGGTATTCTCCATTACTCTCTACATAAAATTTGAAACAAATCAAAAAATTGCACGCAAAATGTGTGCAATTTTCAACCAAGCAGGTTGCCGTTTAGCGTTTTTATTTAAAATTTTTGAATTGGATGTGATGTAATATTGTGTTTGTCAACTTTTAATGTCCAGTAATTGGGTTTTGGAACCTTTGGTGTAACAATAACTATCACACTGACAAATGTCAATGCTAGGTTTTCCACTATCACCAAACAACAATGCACAGTGCAACAGTGTAAGCTGTTAATCATCTCCTGATGATGCTAACTTGGTTAGCGAAACGCGCGTCGAGAGATTGTGCATTGTTGTTTGGTGATAGTGGAAAACCTAGCATTGACATTTGTCAGTGTGATAGTTAACTTTTAATGTGTGATCAAGTTTTGTAAAACAATCTAAGTAAGAACTTAACAGTTTTGTCGCTGCTCATTTTCTGATGATTTTCTATGGCTAATATTTTACAAAAGTACCCCAAGGAGTCCCTCCTACCAACTGGCAAAGCCGGGATCAAAACTGAGTTTAACATTTGGCGATCTCCCCTTGTTAGTGTAAAAGAAAATACCATACTTTAAACACCACTTTTACTAATAGTTTTTATTTTATTTTTATTTATTGTATGTAGGCATTGGAGTGCTTCTGATTTACGTTACTTCTAATGAACATGCTCATTCATTGTTTAAAATAATCGTAGTTCTAATATAATATTGAGGCTAGTCGACATTATTTTGTCGAATACCTTTAACATTTTCTAAAAAGGAAACATTAAAGAAAAATATCTGTTTGTAATTACGAAACTTCAATTTTAGTGAAGCTATTATTTCATTTACTTAAAGATAACAATCTGAAATAACTGTGTATTATGTAGATAGCGAATATATCCTTATGGAATGCATAGCTAGGCTCTGTAGACATAACTTACACACATGGACACACAATACGTGGCCAATGCATTCAAATGCATTCTTAATTTCATTATGAAATCAAGCAGGCACATCTGAAGCTGGAAGAATCGTTATTTGTTTTACTGCTTTGGAAACGTTAAGTAGTTTTAAATCGATACTGTTGACTTTCTCGGCACGAATTTAATTGAAATGTAATCAATGATATTACGTTTTGCGCTAATAATAGCTCGATTCCATTACCGCGTTATCACACAACGTCCACAGAATTCTAATTTTATTGGAATTGCGACTCCTCGTAAGAGTTGATCTTTCGTCGTTTAAACGAAGATATACAGTCTGTTTGATTTTAGCTGTCACCCCAGATGTATCGGATATTGTTAGAGATACGACAAAATGTTAAAGAAGGAAATTTGTTCTACATCTACTTCCCTATTATATGCCTCAGAATAAAAAACAAATTGAGCATTAACTGTGTTAGAAGTAGCAAATACATACAAAATTTTAAATGGAATGTACCCAATTTTATTACTTATTTTAAAATTCTAAAAAATTCTCTTTACAACGATATATCATATGTCATAGCTACCTAATCATTTAAAAACATAAATTGAAAATGTTGGTACAAATGCACGCTTTGGTAGATTAAAGCTTTATTTGAAAAAGTAGGCGGTGCAACAAGTGAAATTATTTGTCAGCTTCCAGTTGAACAATCATCCTTAATAACGTATGTCACATAAGTTTTGGGAACATTTTGGTCGGCGTAAAAATTACTGTAAATAACTTGCAATCTAGTAACCATGATAAACATATGTTCATTAATACTCAAACTTGTTATGACATTTCATAGATGTCAAATAATTTGTCCAATTATGTCGTACAAACTTGAAATACGGAAAAGCATTTACAGCCTGGTTGGACTTGTACCCAAGCAAGAAATTGTAAACATATTTTGGAATCAAAATATTTCAAAGACAACCATTTATAGAACAATTGCAGAATGTGAACAAGGTATACCATGCCTCAATTTACCAAAAAGCGGACGTCCCGGAATGTTGACCGAAAATCGCGCCAACCTAATCTGTGAAAGTGCAAAAGACCGCGTCGGAACGTCATGCCGAAAGTTATCCAGAAGATTTAATGTTTCTCATGAAACTGTAAGAAGGGTATTGAAAAAAAAGGCCTAAAGTTTCGTAAAAGACGTAAATGTCCACGTTATACAGAGGACCAGTTACGAAGAATTCCAATGTGTTGTCGTAGATTACGCCGAACTCATTTTGCAAACAATAAAGTGATCATCATGGACGATGAAAAATATTTTACGTTCTCTCACTCAGCAATGAAAGCCAATGATGGTTTTTATACCGATAATATAGAAAATTGTGCAGATAATGTTAAATACAAAACCAAAAAAAAATTTGAAGATAAAATTCTAGTTTGGTGTGCCATATCGGAGAGAGGAGTTTCACGACCTTATATTGAGCATGTGAGGGGTGAGCCACTTAATGCCAACATTTATACCAAAAGATGCCTACCGAAGTTGCTACAGTTTATTACTACGACTCATCCACGTGAAGAAATAATGTTTTGGCCGGACTTAACAAGTTGCCATTATGCAAGAACGACTAGAACATGGTTAGAAGCTCACAACATACCCTTTGTGCCAAGAGCAGACAATCCGCCAAATGTGCCACAAGCTCGACCCATCGAAGATTTTTGGGGAATATTGACCAGAAAAATATATGATAATGGGTGGGAAGCTCAAAATGAAGCTCAACTAAGGCGAAGAATATATCAAAAGATAAGAGAAATTGATATAAACATCGTCCAAAACATGATGGGACAAGTTAGCCAAAAACTGCGTGCCATTGAGGACCATGGCCCTTTGTCATTATTTTAATTGAAGTTTTAATTAATTTAAATATAAGGTAAAATGTATGTTCCCCAAAACTTATGTGACATACGTTACTTTCTTGACAACATATGCTATTCCACGTAAGTATGTATTACATAACAACGTGAACAGAGTAACAACAAATTAAGTTTAAAATTAAGTTTTTGTTCAACATGATATTTGCCATAAATTCTCGAGATCTGGGTATTAAGTTTCGTACGCTTTATGCAGCATGTATTATGTTATTTTGCCACAAGCCCACAGTGGTCGGAAAGACAGTTCTAGGTGGCCAAAGCGTTTTCACAAATACGTAATCAGTAAGAATTGCATTGATATTTAATATTTCTAAAAAAATGCTTATAACTTGTGTGTTTGGCAAGTGATTTGGCAAATAATTTCACAAAACGGTTTGGCAAATGATTTGACAAAACGGTTTGGCAAGTGATTTGATAAACGGTTTAGCAAATCATTTGGCAAACGATTTGGTAAACGATTTGGCAAACGGTTTGGTAAATGATTTGGCAAACGGTTTGCCAAATGATTTGGCAAACTACTTCACCGCCCACTTTTTCTTAGGCGATGTGTTTAATTCTTCTAAACGTGCATTTGTACCAAACTTTTCAATTTATGTTTTTAGATGAGATAACTATGACATGATAGATATATCGTTGTAAACAGAATTTTTTAGAGTTTGAAAATACGTAATAAAATTTGGTACATTTCATTTAAAACTTTGGATGTATTTATTATATCTAACACATTTGATGCTCAATTGTTTTTAATTCTAAGGCGTATAATAGAGAATTTGATGTAGAACAACTTTTCTTCTTTAACATTTTGTCGTATCTCTAACAACTGCCGAGATATCTGGGGTGACAGCTAAAATCAAACAGACTGTATAGATTTCACTAACGATAAATCAGAAACCGGTGAATATAGTAGTAATAAAGGTGTAGCTCCCAATGTATAAAAAAAAAAATGCTGTAAGCATGGATATAAATATGTATGTCTTTCCAGCGAAACTAAATAAACTAACAAATGTGTATGCCGCAGATGCATTTATTACAGTTTATAGTACGGTTTACGATAGTAATAATTATACTTATTATAACGGCACCCACTTTCATACATAGATAGAATATCTTAAGCAAAAATTACACAGGGAAAAATCTCATTTAAAGTCTCTTATGCATAAAATATTCTCCTACGCTTTGACTGGTGTCAGGATTATTAATTTTCCTAATATAGTCTTCAGAAGGTCAAATTAATTAACGCCACTAAGCCATGGTACATTAGGACGCTCATCACATATGCCGCGTGCTAAAAAATAAAAATCATCTGACAAGTTGCATTTTGTCCTTTTCTTAGTGTGAATAAGCAAAGCAGACAGTACAAAATAAAGCATGTGTGAGAAGGATTAAAAACGGGTAGAGGTGTCTCGTTACGTAGTAATGAACACGGTGGTACCAACCTTGGTAACTTCACTTGGAATTGATAAGAGTAATCTTTTATTAATTAGCTTAAGGCAGAGTGGATTATTAGCTTTCATTATATATTATTTTAAACTAGTCTTCTTTATATGTACATATTTTAATATACGATAAATTGCCGTGATATGAATTGTGCGCTTCCCATAAACAAATATTTCAACAATTTAATTTCGCCAAAAATACCTTCCAACTCGCTATACCTTAGCAATTTCGGATATATGTAAAAGTAGTCGCAAAAATTCTTTCTATAGCGAAAATCACCTGCCTTGCAATTGGCATAAAGCTATTGACATATTTCGTCAAGAATTTCCAATTCCGCCAAGGTACACTTCTATGCGCGCACGTTTATATGTACACAAAGAGACGTCCCATTGTCATGCAGTCGACTGCGTATACAGGATGAAAGAGGTTACTGCACATGAAAAAGGATATTCAGAATTTTTATATTGAAACGCTAGACTTTTCAAACAGAGATTTGTAACGGTGAGGTCGACTTTTTCCTCGTGTATAGAAGCATCGATTATAATCACGAACGCTATTGGCTATAGAAAATGAAAATAAAAATTACTTATTAGGTGTATGATGTAACGTGTACAAAATATTTTAATAATATGATTAACATTTGGAAAGTACAAACATCCACAAATCACAAGCTTTGGATTGATTTCTTTACCCGCAGAATTTAAAGATCTGCGTCCTATCAGCATATTACCTGCACTTATTCTTAGTAAAGTTCTTGAAAAAATAAATAATGAATAATTTGGATAACAGTAAATTGATTCCTGAATATCAATCCGAGTTTCGACCAGGGTATGATTGTGCTAGGGCGCTTTTAAATTGTAAAAAGTGATATCATTCGTGCTAGAGATCAGGCTGATACGTGTACTTTGGTTCTTTTAGATTTTAGTAAACAATTCGATAGTTTTTGTCATAACACTTTGCTATTTATTTTATCTCAAATTGGTTGAAGACCTTCATTCATTACTATGATACAATCTTATCTGTATGGTGGATCTCATGTCCGTTTCTCTGATGAAGATTCGTTTCAACTGTTTGTTGTTAGAACGTTCCTGAAGGGTTAATTCTTGGGCCTCTTCTTTTCGTCATTTATACTAGTCTTCTCTCTAAAAGTGTTAAAAATTTCAACATTCAAATGTATGCTGACGGATTGTCGGAGATATGCTGTTAATCTAGACTTGAAAAATATAAATTCGGTTTCGTTGAAGCATTAGCTGATCTTGAATCCATTGAAAAGTTGTGTAAATTTGGTTTGGTAGGGATGGAGCCATTAAAGCAATTAGGAAACATATAAATATTGTGGTCGCAGGAGAGAGGATTTCTGCCGTCACGCAAGTAAAAAAAATCTATTTACCTTTTACCTATTAGGTATACATTTTTATTGCAGTAGTTAAGCTTTTCCAACATTGTATTTCTTTTCACATTTTTTGAATAAACATATCAAAGAAAATATTAGGGTGCTACATTTTAGTTAGGCATATGAGTATTAGGTTTTCACCAGTGACGAAATAAAGACGAATATTATAGCGGTATATAAAAAGGCATAATGTTCAAGATTAGAATTCCTTAGCTAATTGCTATAGCAGATAATATATAAAAATCACTCATAAATTTCTTTACGATTTTCTTATGTAATCCAAACGACCACCATAATATCAAAAGATAAAATGTTAATAATGAATACGAGTTGTTATCCTACAGACACTGACCATATAGTATTATAGCTTTAAACTGATTAATACGTAAAAGAAGTTCTTTGTTGTTCTCAGACATTTTAAGCGTACCTCCTGACAGTAATATTTGTTAGCCTTCCAAATCGGTGATCGTTCAAAGTGATTTATTATCTATTAAGCACCGACATCAAGACTATGAAGTAAAACATTTTAAGTTTGAACATGCAACGGGTGCAAGCGACGGTTTCGTTTGTAAAAAGAAACACAACACTAAAACTGAAAATGTATATAAATTCAACTAGAGGCTGACCCCAAATTAAAAGAGTAATTTATGCTAATTAATGCGTGTAAATCAAATGTAACCTCTGCTGTATAAATAAATGTTAATAATTAGGTAAAAAAAAAAACATTTCAATTCAAACATTTGAATATCAGCAAATGTATAATGAGCAATCCCAAAATAAGGGTAATCCAAAAATAAAAAAATAGTTAATGAATTCCAGTAGTACAGTAAGAAATTTATCCTTGGCAAGCCGTAGTGTATCTAAAAGTATTATATATTAATAGACGAGCAAAGTGCAATGCACTATCCACTGCACCATGCTTTCACAGAATAGTTCACGAACGTTTACATTATTCATTATTCATAGTTATTTCTGTGATGTATTCAATTTCTTTGTACGTAATGGTAACAAATTCCGTGCAATATATTCAAATTAATGCTTGGATGGAGAAACATAATAATAGTTCGCAATTGAAGTTTTACTAATTGTAAGAACATTTAAACAGAACTAACAGGATCCGGAATCTAGAAAATCTAATTAAATACTACGTCTTTTATTTCGAAGAAATGCCTCCAATTGAGTACTTGTATTATTTTGTAGTTGAAGAACTATTATATCATATTTTCATAATTTATCAGATCTTCTAATGTCATTGCCGTCACAAGAAATGTTATTAGGTATATAAATGTCGTTTTACAGATAGTCTAATTTGAGGTTTTTAACCTTATTTTGAAAGGTCAACTCTTTCCTTTCTATAGATGGAATAGAAACAAATTTCTTTAAAGATTCTTAAATCACATCTTTCTCCCTTCAATTCAAATATTAGCGAGCGGCAAACGGTTCATTTATATTGCATCTAGATAACGCGATAAACTTGTTTCAATCACCCGAGAGACTGCATTCTCGCACTTGATAGGCCCTTTCTCTAATCCCGCTGCAATGATTTGCAGTAAGGTTACCTAATAGACAAATTTACATACCCGTCGTGCATTTGTGCAAAGAGAGAAATATCGCTATTTGTTTGCGTTGTCTATATGTCAATTGCAGACGGCGGTTTGCAAGAATGAATTGTGCAACAAATGGCTAGAAATGTGAATGTATGTCTGTTTTCCATCGGCGTCAATAAAAATTGAAATATCAAAAGAAAATATGGAAATATGGATGCAGCAAGAATAATGTACAATGGTACCCTTTCTTTCCCGTTACCCCAGACTCATGATCCCCTAAAGGCCCTGCAGCCTATAGGCTTATTGTGCTATGTGCGTATCTCATACAACCCACTCCAAATGGTAGTCCACTCTGGTAATTTGTACATGTTCTTCACAGAGTACGGTACGCTGGGGCCCATCTCGGTTCCCCAAATAAACCTTGTCTCCTGCACTCTATATAATGCTTTGCAGTCACATAGTATATGCTTGGCTCTTTCTGGTTCTTTCCCAGAGAGTCAGCAGTTTGAGTCTGCATTATACAGGCCAATTTTACACAAATGTTCTCTGTCTGACGTATTCTCTTAGCTCTTGGTTATTTCTGGTCAGAGCGGTCCCTAATATTTGTACTAATGAAAATTTTCCCATACAATCTGTTAGCAATAATGGCGAATGTTTTTCAGACGTACTCGTGGTTCACCAAAAAAAATATTTATATCCGACCAGCACCATTAACAACTATGGAAATTATGAACGAATGGTAATATTTCTCAAATGTAATTCGGGTTTAAGATTTAAAACCAGGTATAAATATCACAACTACCTAAGGCATTTTTAACAGTTTTTATGTATGTTTTACGTTAATGGAATATAGAACTAACAGAGGAATACGAAAAAGAAATAAAGAGTATATGAGTGTGTTAAATAACCATTCACCAGTTTCACCAGACTCGTACATATTCTTGAAGTAATGAATGCAGAATCATAAAACTAGTTATGTCACTATTACTATCACGTTAAGCAAATTGTTGAAATTTGGTTTGCAAATCAAAATTATAATAAGCTAACACTCCTCCTAGAAAGATATATTGTGAAGTGAATTGTCTACCTGAAGACGTTCTCTTCTTTTTTTTTTTTTGATATTCCGACTAAATTTTGCCTTCAAAAAATCATAAAATCAACTTCATCGTTTAAGCTTTTGAATGGTAAAACATGTATGTTCCATTTACCAGATAATCAAAGTTCGTGCATGTGCTCTAAGATTTGTGTTTTAGAAATAGCTAATTCGTGTATAACATGATTAAACAATTTTCCTACCGTACGTTGAAAACTTACAGGAAGTCACTAATTACCATTTACCTTGCAAAAGAGGAAACAAGGAAAAACTACATTCGAACAAATAGTAACATTTAAATTCGCATATCAGTAAAAGTTCTTGGCTGAATGTCAACATCAATTTTCCTCGAGATTATCCCAGCCGTTTTGGCTCTTATGTCGCTATTGATTACACTAAAGCAGGGGAACATGGCACATTCTGTTTTGTTTCGTGCAACGTTTTTCTTTTATTTGTGTGCATTTCTTTTCGTTGTTTTTGTCACGCCATCACCGTAGACTCTCGCGGGACTTCCAGTGAAAAACAGGAATCACACGGGACTGTATTAAGAAGATTACGAGACATCCTCCCGTTGTTTCGGGGCTATAATTTTCGGGAATGGATATTGCTCAAAACTCTGCTACCTACAAAAGTCGCGTTTCGTGTGTGGCTGATATTGCCAAGATATCGATTATTAATAAGACAAATAAGCAAGATTAGCGAAGAGGATTTGAGGAAGATTGTTTCGAAATTCTTTCTTAAAGAAACTCCTTCAGCGTTGAAACTATTCTTACGCCTTCAAACATGTTAAAATTAAGTTAGTGTTGTATAATTTTGTATAACTTCTTAGAAAATATATACATAATCCGTACAAAACAAACAGCGTACTCACAAATATTTATACAGGCTGGGATATTTTAAAATTTGGTTGATGAAATGAACGGAATTTAAACGCAAGGGCTAAGAACTTATTTATACACAATAATAATTGTATGTATATAATATACCAACTCCTTCCGGAGATGTTTTATCTCTCACACGAGAGATCACAAGAAAGCCACATACTTCTGTTACACTATCATAATTGTTTGCGCAGCTGTGCCTTGTTGAACTTGCGCTGTTTTCTATATGCTCACGTATACGTTGTTGTATGTTTATGTGCGTTTGCGTTTTAAATTGCTGGCACAACAGTAAGACCAATGGATAACTTAATATTATGAAAACCCTGGAATACAACTTTGTTTTGTCTTGGCATATGTTGCAAATAACGTAGGCTGTTCACGAATGCCTTTTCACCCGAAACTATCGGTATTTTATATCGTCGTAAATGCTGCTGTTTTTACAAATACTACTACTACTTACATGTATTACTATGTTTCCCCCACAAAATGTCCGTACTTGTTATAGTATATGTAGGTTCATTTACTACAATAAACAATTACATATATTCATTTATTTTTATCCAGAATTAAATTAAAATTTGAATAATTTAACATGTTAAGGAAATATATGTATTTTTAATCTTCACGAAAAACCACCAGTTGAGTAATGAAATCACTAGATATGTACTAAATAATTCCTATGTTAAACCGTACCAAATCAATCACTAACTTATATTTTAAAAACATAAAAATGATTAATAGTTTTTAAAGATGTCTAATAGACAACTACTAACGTAACAATAAAACATAATTTCCTATGTGTTCTAAATTTAAATATTAAATAATTGTAATATTTTTTTTTAACGCACTAAAGAGAGGGAAAGCAGCAGGGCACGATAGCATAACAGCAGAATTGCTAACAAATCTGGGAATTAAAGGAAGGGAGGCAATGACCGTATTGTTTAATAGGGTTTTTATCGAGGGAATAATACCGAAAGAATGGGAAGTAGGTGTACTGATACCACTGTATAAAAAAGGTGACAACAGAGAGTGTTCTAACTACCGCGGGATTACCATGCTGAGTGTAGTATCAAAAGTTTATGAAAGAATTCTTGAAAAAAGATTGAAAGCTATAATAGAGCCACAGTTGGAGGAATCGCAGAGCGCTTTTAGAAACGGAAGAGGCACACAGGACCATATATTCACCGTGAGACAGCTAATTGAGAAAAACAGACATAGCAACATATTTATAGCGTTCTTAGATATCCAAAAAGCATTCGATAGTGTGCCAAGAAAACTAATATGGAATAGTTTAAGGAAGAGAGATGTAAACAAAAATCTGCTTAACGCCATAAAAAGCCTATATAGAAATACGAGAAACTATGTAAGAACTGGGAATTTACAGTCAGATGAGTTTACGACAAAAGAAGGATTAAGACAAGGAGGCGTATTAAGTCCTGTGCTGTTTACAGTAGTTATGGATGACATAATTAAGGAAGTGAAGGAAGAGACCAATAAATTTATAGTAGGATATAGAAATATGGAGGTAGTCAAGATTTCGGAATGTGTCTTTGCTGATGATGTAGTGGTGTTCGCGAGAAATGAAGAGGAGCTACAAAGAAATATAGATACATGGAAAGAGTCGCTGCAAGCCAGAAACTTAAACATTAATGTAGAAAAAACAAAAGTTATGGTATTAGGAAGGGAAGATAAACATATATCAATACAGGTCAACGATAATATGATAGAGCAGGTAGAGGCATTCAAATATCTGGGGGTGAAGATACATAGAGATGGTAAAAATGATGCAGAAATAAACGAAAGAATAGCGAATGCTTTAAAACTGTATTACTCTCTAAGTGGTCCCTTCCTACGTAAAAAGGAAATAACAAAAAAGACGAAAAAGGTGGTATATAAAACGATCTTTAAACCAATCTTGATATATGGAAGTGAGGGATGGGTTTTGACACAGGAAACCAAAAGAAGACTACAGACAGTAGAAATGAAGTACTTAAGAGCAGTGACGGGAGTTACTAGGAAAGATAGAATTAGAAACGAGGATATCCGAAGAGAGCTACAAGTGGAACCTTTAATAAAAAGCATTGAAAGACAACAATTAAGATGGTTTGGTCATTTAATCCGTATGAAGGATGAACAACAAGTCAAAATCATATGGCAAACAAAAGCAGTGCCGAAACGACAGAGAGGCAGACCGAGGAAGATATGGGATGAGGCAGTGGCCGGGATTCTAGAAAAACGAGGACTACACTGGAGAGAAGCAAAGAAGAAGGCAAGAAATAGACGAGAATGGGCGGAATTTGTACATAGTTACTTTAACACCTTAGGGTAATTAATCTGGCCATTAAATAGAAAATCAGCCATAAGCCATAGGGACAAAATTGAACGATAGATACAAGTAATTATGAAACTAAAAGAAATTGAATTACAAAATGTTGAAGATGAATTTGGTTGATACTTAGAATCCAAAAATGAAAATTATGGAGCGCCAAGAGGCTATCTAGCCGGAGCGGCCAGCAACATGACTGTCCTACACAAATATTGAAGAGGAAGCAATCTATCTAAGAGATCTCATCTCTAGCAACAAGTATTGAACCGTCGAACGAAGCAAATGAAGTTATCCGCCCCTGAATATGACAATTTATAGAAACTAAATGCAGTAATATTAGAAAAGCTAATAAAAACAAAACTTTACAATAATGCTCAAAATACGGAAAAACGAAATAAAACATTAATTCTGGATTTACAAACGCGTTTACAAAGTAATTAACTTATTAAACTATTAACTAACATATTTAAATAAGTTTCATTGAGCTTTGACTGGTAAAACATTTATTTTTATTAACATTCTTTGCATTTTAACTTCTGATTAGGCAACCAGTTGCACGTTCAATATTTTTGTTCTCATATGATATGCTAAGCAAAAAAACTTAACAAGTATAAATTATAACCACATAATTATGAAAATAAATTGAGTATGCTAGAAAAAATAATATAGCAGTTGTAGGTATTTTAACTTCCCCCACAAGTTTTTAACAGTAATATTAAGCAATATGAAAGGTGTGTAGCAGGACAAGCGAGATTTTTACACCCTAATATTACCTAACGCGTTGTCAACAAACAGAATCAAACTGGAGAGGAAGGACAGAGGGTCGTAGCAATTCGTGTAAATCCTGTTTATATAACTGGTCTGGGATTAATCAGGAAAGTTCGGGATTTGGCACGACGTAGGCGTCGACTGATTGCAGACAAACAAGGTGTATTATTCATCGAAAGTAATCCCTTATATGTACGAACGTGCTTATTGATGATCAGTTGTCTGAAGATTTACGCTAGGAAATAGCGTTATACATCATTAATAAAATCTTTTATCATTAACTAATTAGAATTAAAAATCTATTATTGTATCTAGTCTCTGCTATTGTGAATTACAAGTAGTAATTCTTATGCGAATAATTGTTGTAACAAACCAGAAAAATCAATAATAAAAGAGTTTTAAATTGACACTGCATGTTGTGTTTCATAATAGTAGCAGGACTGACACAATAAAGTTTCTTATCACTACAATCTAGGTTTGGAAATGTCCACCATGGAATTCTGGTCCATAATGCTGAATTCTGACTGTTGGTTTCCTGTTTGACCAATTAAGATGTCATTTCATTTTCTTTATTGTCCTTGCATACATCCTTGTAGCCAAACTAGAGTAATTTTTTCTGCCAAAGTCAGACGAAGTACATTACTCAAGTACTGTCATCTTAGACTAAAAACTGTTTTCTGCGCGTTTACCGGTTGCTTAATTGTCAGTGTATATATCGTCTGTGAAATTAAAGTATAGGCACCCAATAAGGCACGCACATTAGATAATGCTGTTTTTTTGTTGCTGTATTTATATCATACGTTATTACACAGAGCAAAATAGGTATTACCAGATATTAGAAGTATGTGACCTGGGTATTGTCTCAGTGACAGCAATAAGCCATAAAATATCCAGTATTCATCCATTAATTACCATTTATTATGAGCATTTCAACAGCCATTTTTCCATTTGACAGCTGACTGAGAAAGAATATTTAATTTACCAAAATTGTCATTTAGGCGTAATTTTACATGGGAAAAACGAATTTCCAAACGAAAATCGGATTCAAAATTGAATTTCGGAGATATTTTCTTGATTTATAAATTTTAAAACGATTTACTTTTGTTTTGAAATGACGCGGAGATTTCGGCCAATCACAACACGGCATTCTGTTGGTAACAAGCCAATTTCCATAGTAACCGAGGACTTCACTTCGATTTCGACCGTTGTAGAGAGCACTTTTTTTTACCGCGCATTTAGTAAATTCATAACCTCAATTAGTAGAGATTCAAAACTAAGTCCCAGGTTCCTACAAGTTCAGTTAGACGTAAAGTTAATATTGCTTATCGAATACCTGTTTATTTAAAAAACGAAGGAGACCTCAACTCCTGACCTAATTGGTACCCGAATACCTGCACCCCGTATAAGAAATCCACCAATAACCAGTCATTGTCCGTATTCGAGAAGTTCACCTCCGAACCCAGTTCGTGCCATTTTACACACCGAGGATTTAATTAGTGCGGGAAGAAATAACTTTTAAAGCGCATAAATTGTAACTCTTATTGTTAACTAGACAATTCTGATTCGGTAAACTAGATCGATCGATTTATGGACGGTATTTTAAATTGGATTGAGTAGATTCATTTGGTAATTATTTAATTTAATAAAAGGAAAGTAGTATACAAATTTTTAATAATTTTAAGCAATTCAACCCATTATAAGTGCCTTTTATTTTGTTTATTTCGTAATTAATTAGTATAATTATCTGGGTATTAGTAACGCCATCTATTAACAGACTCTTAAAGTCCAACTTACAGGGAACTAAATTAAATTTTCACTTTCTAGATTCATAAATAGTTATTAAAATATCATTTATAAAACAATAAAATAATCAATCTGTGATATCTAACTATTTATTTACAGGTTTAATACAGTGTTCTACATATTTGAATAAAAGCATGTTATTGTTTTACTAAACCCTGTGGTGTATGATTATTACGTGTAGACAAATCCAAGGAGACCGCTGAGATCAATTCATGCTATCAAAAGTAAATGATTATTGGTTTTATTGTTATCCAATTCTTATTTTAACAACGAGCAGTTTTATTAGAGTATATGTATATACACAGAAAAAACAAACAACAAAATAAAAGTAATGACAGTAAACTTTGTAATACCAGGGATTATAATTCTAATATCTGATAATTCTTGTTTTCTTTGTGCAAGCTTTTAATTCTATATAATTATAAGCCGCAATTTAAGAAATAAGCTCAGGTGGGCTTTTTTGAATCACGGACTATAAAAAATATTTCAGGTACATTTTAAATAGAAACAAATATTTGAACAATTTTCCGTTTACGTATCTTAATATTTGGAAATTATGATTATATGGGATACCGAAATTCAGTAGAAATACCGACAGTTAAACCATCATAGATTCTGATAAAAACTGACTTAGCCCTCACAATAATAAGCAAACAGTTAATTTAATTTCAAGGAAAACTAAAGAAATATACTTGTTATAGTTCTAAATATTTATGATATAAATACTTAAAGAACAATGCATAACATAGTAGGAATTCTGTCGACATACAAAAGTAAAATTTCAATATTGCTTTTTCTTAAAAAAAATTCAAGCAAGTAGGTTTCTACAACGGACAATCCCGGTTTAGACGAATTGCCGAGAAAAGATGTACAAAAATGTAAAAATATAATACGTACACCCACCGAAATTCAAAATGTCAAATGGAACACTGTAAGATATTAAATACCTGTTTAATAATAAGAAAATAATCTATAAAATATATTTTAGCATATACATAGGTGTCATGAATCAATAAAAAAAGGACATTAAGTAGAATTTTCTTCAAACTGCCGTCCAAGAGATCATAATTATGTCTTGGTAGCAACAATTAGGTTGTGCACCCCCGAAATATGGGCGTCTGTAGCACAGGATTTTCTGTTCATTTATGCCGGACCATTGTAAAATTATATATAAGAAAATGTAATTGAACTGGCATATCCGTTGAGAAAGGTTTCACTGTATTTGCCATCCACTTCTAATCGATTTGCGCCAAAAAGAAGCTGCTTACAACCTACTGGACTGCACTAGCGCGCTTGATATACATATTTTTAGATTGAAAAACATGTAAATAGAGCAAAGTATGCCAAAATTATTTTCGTAGTCCTGATATAATAGCATAAATACGCATACATTGTATCTGAATACGAAATAAAATGAATCAGTTCTTTCTCGCAAACATAATTTACGAAGTACCTTTTGATTACTTAAATATTGTGCGATTTCTATTTTAGAATCATAATAGCCCGTGAAAATGCTACAGTTCACAACTTCAATTTGTAACTTGTGACACACCATGATTCATGTGGCGCCGAATTCATGAATTTAAAAATATGTGATATTTGTAGGGACGAATATGTAACAGTATGTCAATATCTTGACTAATTATTAAAAGTGATGTTTCATTTTGTAATGGGACCATCAAAATAAAATATAAATTTTGAGCCATATTTGGGAGTGATTTAAATTTGAGGGACAAAGGTGATATCGTTGATAACAAATTGCTATCAACTATCAGCATATGTTCAGCATTGCGGAGTTACCGATAATATCATTTAGTTGCATGCAAAAGTTATTTTATTCTAATGCTTTAAATATATAATAAAAAACCTCCATTCAGGTTTTATTTAAATTTGCAGAGGCAACGGTATTAAGTTTTCTGTTTTACAATAAAAACTAACCAAAGATTGGTAGTGAAAAATAACTACCATGTCGGAAATGCGAAGAAAAAGGCTAATTAAATTGTTTATAGCCATATAATCACCAGGATTCTTACAAAACCACAACCGATTCAATTTGAATTAAATGTCAAATAATCTAAACAGTTCCTGCTATCCTTTTATTGGGAATAATAAAAATAACCGAACCATTGAGACGTTTAAATTTAAACTTGTATTTATAGAACCTTGGCAACTGTAAAGGGAACCGAAATTAATAGCACATCGGTTACAAGTCTTACAGCGAAGACAATTATTTGCAGCAATTGTGCAATAAATAGACCTTAATTGTGAGCCTGGGACATGGAGACGAAAACAATGAAGTAGTGTAATGCCAACAGTGCCTGCTATCCTTAAAATATTGGCAAATTAAAACAAGCACAAGAAGAAAATACGACTGCAACATTCCATAAATAATGTTATAGCTCCTATTGCTTCTAGATAGGAAAGTGGGATCTATATGGGAATAATGATGATAGACAACTAATAATTAATGCAAGATCTATGGAACCCACACACTATCAATACAAGGAAAAATGTAATGCGACAATAAAATAAATATTTCAGGTGTACCAAGTTATCGAATGAATGCAAAACATTTTAATTCAACAAAAATAACTAGCAAACTCAGACAATTTTCATTCCTTACATTTAGAGAGAATATGAAAGCCTACTAGTATGTCGATTATTAAGACATTATGTGGCACCATTCTAATGTAAAAAAGAATACATTATAATTAATTGCGGTATTTATATGAACTAAAGCAAGGTTTCATTATTTATTGCTGTTATTACCATTTAATTAGATGTATAAAATAACTAAAAATATACATACATAGATATGTTAATGAGTGTATTACACTTTATCTTATCAGCATTTATCCATACATTTATATCTGTAACATTCATATGCTTCTTATATTATCCATACTTAAACAAAAACTGCATAATATGTGTGCAAGATAACATTATTTAATATATTGAACGATAAGTGGATATACAAAAAAAAAAAATACTTGCATTACATACCGAGTGTATCCAAAAGAGGAAAACGTGTCCCATTTTCATTTCCGCAGCAATAATGGAAAATATGTGATAGTACTAAACATTTTAAGGTTTGCAAACCATTGTAAATCTATAATCCCCACATATTTAAAAACCCGCATATGCAGAGCGATTGGTTAGAACGTTTTGAAAGAAAAGTTCCGAATAATATACTAAGTAATAAATTTAGAATTGATTTGATATTACCTTGATAGGTAAGTATAGTTATACAGACTACAAGTTAAGGTACTGAAGGCTTTTTTTCTATTCTTCCGGTAAAGAAGCCTTCATGGTTACAAAATTATTTAATACGAGTAATCTATACCCACAAACTGTATTCTCAAAATACTTTTCTATTAGAATTACTAACTATATGATAAGGAGTATTAATCGCAACAAATTATGTTCTGTTAAATACACACAGTAAAAACTTAACCATTGTAACGCCTAATGGTTCAACAAACTGTTTATTACCATAGAAGTATGTTCATACTGTAATTAACAAATGCTTTAACGAATACTTATGTAGGCAGTGAACGTTGGGCATGTGAGTGTATTGTATTTTATGTACGTAAGTACATAAAATTTTGCATTTATCTGCAAATAGGTTGACTTATCGTTTGACAAAGTCGATGAACGATAAATTTGTTATTGACAAGTTGGACACGGCGATAATAGGCCTCCAAGTTCTAAAGGATATCGAAGAAATTAATTTGCCGCGATATTCAAGTAGCAACACATCTCCAACTAACCTCTGAACAAATAATATCTCAGATTTTTTTCTCGATAAAATTATATTCCATGTGAATCATAAAACAGGAAATCGGTAATTATGTTTTGATTATATTCCTACATAATTGCTCGATTCCAATTTAAATTAATTACGAACTGATTGTGGGTGCTTGGTTATTTTATTTTATGTAGATAATGAAATAAGAGAAATATGTAAATGTGACTTGAGCTTTAAAGGGCAAAGCGGACAAAAATTATAAATTAACTTTTTCATATGGAATAACTTCCAACTTTTAATTACATCCTTTTCGCTTACTTTCCTTCGTAAAATTTAGATTTTGCTGTACTTATGAAGCAGTCCCCTGCACCACGAAATAGAAAATTGAATTAGCGCGAAGCCCTAAAAGTACCACTAACGGTAAGAAGGATTAGAATGGTGTGATAACGTCTACCGCAAAATTCTTATTTGAGAGAAAAAGGTCTCAACTCCGTTCAGAATTAAATTCCGACGACATATATAATCAGCATTAAATAATATCTTCTTTTCAATAAATCAAATCTACATCCAAATATTAAATTATTATATCGATAAGTAAATCTACTAGCTGAAATTATACATTTTTTTCACAATGTTCAACGGTGGAGTGTCAATGCGTGTTGTTGCACGCGCAGTCAAATTTGCCTGAGTTGGCGGAAGCTCCCCCTCTATGCGCAGTATACGTCACGAGCTTGAGTCAGCGGTCGAAGCGTAGTGGATGATACAATATATACTAAATTACTATTTTTGTACGAATCGCGAAGATAGTGGGGCTAACTATCTTTTCTCATGCGAATTATACCGATTCTCTTTATTCCTTCGAGTGTGTCTCACTCCATTGAGAACGCCCCCTTTTTGTCGCGCATTCGCCAACTCAGGTGAATTTTACACTGTAGTTGATCATCTGAAAATCGCCATATGCACCAAACGCTGCCACAGGATCCTTTGTTTCTATTCGTCAATCTCGCTATTTAAGCCTTGAACACATGTTTATAATAGATATAATAGGTATGTATTATATAGATACAAGGGGATAAGCATAATCATATTGTTATAATCAGACAAGACCCATTTCAATGAAACCAGCTGTTTTTAATCAATGTATTAACACACATACATATTTAATTATAAAATAAATGCTTTGTAGTAGCGGAAGATTCAGTTGATGGAATAGGATAATCCCATAGCAACTTGCATTATTCGGTGCTTTTAAGAAATAAAAGGTCTTGATATCAAGGGATTTTAATTTACATTCATTTGTTGGCTTATACACCAGCGGTGGCTTGTGACTGGGGGCTATTACAATGATGGAATTTCGTAACATAGAAGCATTTGACGAAAGCATACGAAAAACTTCGATCATTGTCATAGTAAGCACCGGTGTTATACATACGTGTTTGAAAATGATAAGAATACAGATAGAAAAGAGATTATAAATATTCTTTTAAAGAGAAATGCTTAAATATTCATTAATATTAGAAGGAACTTTAAATAATTGACAATTTCTTTAATAAACTATTGGTTAAACAATCTTTGTAACGTCTGGTAAATAAAAATACATACTTGTGAAGCTTAATACTATCTTTGCTTTTATCCACTCTATTGTAAAGTAATGTGATGTAAGTGTATTTTAGATAGTGCGTACTTACAATTATTTCGTCAAATTTGCGCAAACATGTATTAGAAGAAGATAAAATTTGTAGATGGATTGCAATATCCAATTGAACAAATAAAACCTCGGCATTAACCTTTGATATGCACAATATATTTACCAAAGAAAAACTCAATATTCGGAATACAAATCCATTAGAATCCTATTACATAAACTAGCACACAGATTACGTATACTTAACACATTTTCATGTTCATCTATAAAATATAATCATTATGTACTATGACCTACGTTCTATGCGAATAATATTGTACGCATCACGCTCTATGAGGGAATTATATAAAATGGGCTAAATATAGATTACTGCCGCTACTACTAGTAAACAACATTAACAATTTGTATTGGTATGGTCAGGAATATTATTAACGTGAGTGTTTATCAGCACGAAGCGAATAGCATGTTTTCAAGTAGGTACACACATATGCATGTATGCATGTTGCAATATATTAGTGCGTAGTACATTTTGTTTACTAGAAACCTGAAGCATTGAAGTATTTGAATGGTGGCATAAACTTGTTTTGAACACGTTTTTCACTATTTTTAGCGCAGATAGTATATTTGCAAGGTGCAGAATTAAAAAAATTGATACTGCGTGACTATAGTGCTGTCTACTTAAACATTAAACAAACAATGTTGCTAAAGTGTTAGATTAAACTAGTTTAAATATTTATAGTGTTTATAAATATTAACACTGTGTTAAAAGAAAAATACGTTTTGTTATTTGAACTTACAACTGAAAACCAAGATTGAGGAAACGATTATATTCTATATTTTGACTTTGTGGGGTTTGTTTATATCAAATGTTACTCGACAAAAAATCAAAAGGGCTACTCTTCGACGAAATATTTTGTGAGACTACATGCAAGCGGGAGTTGATGTAAACCTCGGTAAGCTTGACGGTAATAAGCATAAAATAAGCATAAGCCTCGAGAAATGAAATAAACAATAAACCAAATCCACACCCACAAATCGTGGAGTTCCAAATATAAATACTTTAAAGGTGCAAATATTGCGTTTCAACGGACCAAACCGCAAAAAAAAACGTCATTCTCTCTACATCTTCTACAGTAAGATTAATTGGTTACCCAAAATAATTCAAAGTCGCACTCTGAACGATTAAAGCCGCATTAGCGGGTATCTTTTCCTAAGAAAAGAAAATTAAAATATAACAGAGCAGAAACCCAAAATTACCCGTACTTGTTAAACTCGCAACGCCAATAGGGGAACACTCAGCTCAGTGCGCGGAAAAGTGACACAATGAAAGCCGCGACACCAACGCCATTCCGAGCACAGTAGAGGAAACTTGGGAGGTTCGAAAGAGAAGAAATCTACACGTAACAAATTTCTCACTTATCCTCCGAAGAAATTTTCACCGAATATCTCGAAAACTTGAGCCTCAGAAGAAGAAAGAAGTGAAAAAGAAGTCTTGGCTAAACAGCTCTAGACTCGATTCACTCACAGCACACACTCTCGGTGCAATTCGTGCTCCGAATACCCACATGGACCCATCAACAAATCAGCCGAAATCCAGAAGAAGATAACAGATCATAACTCGTTGTAGTGAAATCTAACTGAAGACGACCCATGCAGCGAAGCACAACCAAACAGGAGCCCATCCAACAACACCCCAGAAGAAGACTTAAAGGAGGTGAAAAGAAAGAGAGCTAAAAGCCAAACATGAGCACCATTGTGGAGATGATTCTTACTCCCCAAACGCGAAAGAAGGAGAAAGCTGCGCTGCTAAGCACCCCCAAAACCGCACAAAGCCACACCCGAAGTGACGACTCCCAACATCCACTAGAAATTGGAGGAGAACGAATATTATTCACTGCAACTTTTTTATTCCCTATAACCGTTGAGAGTATGTGTTACCAAACAAAAAAAAACTATCAATAGTTGGCACGATTCGTAAAAATAAGCCTGAATTACTAGTTTCTTTTACATAGTCCAACAACCGTGAAATGTGTTCTTCACATTTGAATTTACCGTCAATGCAATGATTATTTCGTCATGCCCAAATATACGCAAACTTGCAATGTTACTTAGTACTTTGTACAAAATATAAAAAGAGTTGATGACAGCCACACAAATCAAAGATGATTCTCTATTACAATAAGACGAAAGGAGGTGAGGGTGATACGAATAAAATGACATGATAATATACTGTGAAAGAAAGACTCGAAGATGGCCTCTTATAGTGTTCTTATAGTAGGTAGGATCCCTGTCAATATATAGATATCATTTTTCCTCAGGTTGATGCATTCTACAGATCTGTTCTTGTTATAGGTTCCTAGAGAAGTTGCAGCTTGTCTGGTTCCCTGAAGATTCTCCCAGTATTTGGAATTTCTCTGCTCTACTTCACTTTTGAGTTTCTCCAGTATTATACTGCTACGTATCTGCGAAAAGGTTCTGGCGCTACAAAAAGGTGTTCTAGCGTTTCTTAGCGAGATTATCTGTTATTTCGTTTCCTTTCTCTCCTATGTGTCCCGGAACTCAGAATAGGGTTGCCTTGTTACTTTTGCCTAGCTCATTCAGTTTTTCTGGACACTTCCAAAGCATCTTGGAGCTGATAATATTTGAGTTCAGCGCCCTGATAGCTGCTTGACTATCAGACATTATGATAATCTCTTGCTTTTCGTAGTTTCTGTCGATGTTGAACTGGGACGCATCTTTCAATAGCGTGTATTTTCGTCTGGAAGATACTCGGGCACAAGCCCAAGCTTTCGAAATATTTGATTCTAGGCCCATATATTCCTCTTCCAGTTTCCTCTGCCGTTTCTGAACCATCTGTGGTGCGAAGGGTACTTTAGTAACATTAATGTTAGTGCTTCAGTTTATTCTAAACGCCTTTTCTAATCTTACGTGCATTAAATACTATATATACTGATTTCTGAGAAGACCACAAACTTTTTTTTTGTGCATAAATGGATACCTGCATATACGGTCAGCTGAATTTCTGATAAAATTAGTAAGCGCTCATAAATTTACTTCTCCAGATATAATATGAAATAAAATAAAAAACTTGTTCGCTGCTATTGACGCATTCAAATACGGATATTTTTCGACTTGAAACGAATTAAAATGTAAATTTATTATGAACGATTTTAACCGCTCCTCCAAGTAAGAAATTATTAAACTTCAATTAAGAACGAGTTTATCCAGAATCCGTATACAGATGCGCATAAGTCAGCATTCATATTATCCTGCTTTCGTCTGCATAACATTCTTACTGATTTCTAGAATTTTTACTTAAGCATGATTAAATAAATATGAAAAGAAAGAAGGAAATAAAGTAGATAATATGACTAAAGTAAATAAATAAAGTACTACACGTTAGATTAAATACAGGCACTCATCTATTTACAGGCGATAAATACAAGGCTGTTTCCTTATCGCGGGATATCCATTTTTGTTTACGTATGCAGATTACTCGATTATACAGACATTATTTAATTGAACTGATATAAAATATCAAGTGTGAATAGATTTTTGGTTAATAAGAATGCTTATAGGCATTTACATTGTAGGAATTTTTTTTCTGTAATTTAAATAACAAACTTTAAATGAAGCAAGGCTTTGGCTTCAAATAAAATTGTTCTTCACATGGACAGCTTCACGAAGTCTGTTTCAGTGATAATGTTTCAGTGCGATATAGAATCTAAACCAAAAATACTTCGCACGTAAAATCGTGCTTGCTCAAACAATTACGTTTATAATAATTTTAATACAAAGTTAAAGATATGTGATCAAAACAACGTTCCCCGCTCTGGGCATGTTAAACAATGTTTATTAAAAAAATAAACCGGTGGCCCGCGATAAACATCGTCTATTAATAGACCGCTAAATCAGCTCTGTTTTACATAAAACTGGTCCGGTGTGGAAATTGTAATACACAAGAGATTCCAATTATGCAACTGCGCACGATATTAAGGCCACCGACATTAATTATCTTATTAGAATGGTGCAATTAAAAATTATACAGGTTTATAAATTTCACTTGGAATGCAATTGGGTTTAACTTGTTGATGGAATATTTAGCATAATAAGTTCCATATGCTATATTACGATTTAATAGGAAAGGACAAGGAAGTATGCACCAATAAACAACGCTCCTGTTCAGAAGTATTTTACCACTTAGAAATTATGCTGCGAATTCAGTTTTCTTGATGTATATTGATTCTATAATCGATCAGTGTTCGTACCCGTCAGCCTACTTCTGGCCTCCAAACTATTAATTTCGCATAGCGATTGTAAGACTTTAGGCACTTCCGCGTACCTATTATATTTCTAAACAAAATTTGCATACATGCAAATGTAAGAATTTGCGATAAATAACAAAGGTTACACTTCAATAATTCCGCTGCAGGGCACGAAGCAATAAACAATTTATATTTTTACTGGTTAATTATTCGAAATCTATTTTTATCACGATGCTAATATACTAAATAAAACTATTTACGCCCCGTCGTTGTAAGTATAATTAAGGCCGCCTTAAAAGAATAAACAAGTGTAGCCGCCGCACCCTTTGCCCTAAAAATTCCGCACAAAACAATATCAGTGAACTGTTTAAAACGAAATGTGCAGCAACGTGAAGGTGTCTGAGACAAACGAAGGCTGGACTTGACGCCTAACAATTAATGTCATAATTTTTAGAATGCTATAGGCAGCGGCGTAGGATGTTCACTTCAAGATGCAAATTAAACTTCTATATATGCAATAGCATTCTAGGTTTTTCTGTTGCTATATTTAGACCGCGTCACTCAGGTTCATGCATCAGCTTCTATTGTAATGCATTTAAAAATCTACAATGCAAGGTTGTAAGTAACTTTGCATATATGTGCATGTTGCAAATTTATCTAATTATAATGCATAATATCAAGTCGAATTGAATTTAATTCAATGACTGTAGCTAAGGTTGCTATGCAGATAATTAATAACAATGTTAAGATGTAAATGTAGCTTTATGTAAAATAGATCAGATATTATTAGATTGATTGAAACTGCAAATTATGTGTTCTAAATTTTTTTCTTTTAAAATCAAAGCAAGCTAATTTGTAAGTTTAATTACAATTTATCTGAAAAAAGTAAAAATAATTTCTTATCAGAAGTTAATTAGAAGTAGATACAAAAATGTATGTCAGAACAAAATTGATGTACTCACCAAAATATGTACGTAAATACTTCCTGAAGAAGAATTAGTTGGTTTGTATTAAATTGGCCTAGCTCTAAAAAAATAAACAACTAATTGTAGAAACTGTAAATTGACTTAATGAGTTTCTGTGAAATACATTTATGTCCTAACCCTAACTAGGAATATAAATATCCTTATAACTCTTCAAAATGCACTTGCGACTTCAATATCTACACTCAAATTACGTACATATCATAACAAAAATCCAAAAGAAAAAGTGAAAAAAATCCCTTACCACAAAAATTAAAGATACAAATCTAAATACGTATTTCGGCAACTAAGTTGCCATCTTCAGTAGAAACAAGTGAAGAGCAGTGTTAAACGTAGTGTTTTCGGCTAAGGTAAACCTTGGAAGATATCCTCTTCACCAAATCACTAGTGGAATAACACAGTGTTTGTCCATGACGGGTGTCCGGCACACTATGGAAGAGTGGTAACCGACTTTTTGAATACTGCGTTTCCAAACCGCTGGATCGGGCGGAATGAAGCTGTCGGCCCCCTCACTCGCCGGACCTGACGGCTCTCGACTTTTTCCTCCGGGGCAATGCTAAGACCATCGTTTATGGACAAGAGAAGTCGGCTACCAAAGAAGAACTAGTGGGTAAAATCCAACGAGCATTTCAGGAAGTTCGTGGAAATATGGAAAATGGCAACTGGATAGGAGGACTGAGTCAAATTGTTTATTAAAATCATTAAAACAATTTCTGCTCATTATTGTGGAAGTAAGATTGTAATTTAAGTTAATCGTTCCTTAGCAACCATTTCATGCCGAAATTCGAGCCAAATGCGTCCATGATTCGTCTAAATCAGTTACCGTAACTAGTGACTTTCAGCGCTTTTGACCACCCATATCTCGAAAACGGTTGAGAATTGAACCTATGCTGACTAGAAGTGTTTTGTTAATTTTGATACAAGGAATAACACTATGAAGTTATGCAACCCAGCGAGGGGACACCCTATATATCGTGAGTTCTTATAGTTTGTGTAATCGAATAGATACACATTTATATGCATTAACAAAGTGAAATTATGTTCTTCTATTAGATGGAGAACATGATCCTTAAAAAAATTATATATTTAAGTATCAAAGAGGACTCGTAGGTAACGCAAACACCCACATACTACATCCACATTCGGTTTCGTAAGCCTTCTGGTTAATTGTACAAACAAATGGAAATTAATCCTAAATATAGCACTGTGATTCTATAATATCGATATCTTTATTTGTCATACATTGTGCTCTTTCCAAATATTTACATATGAGTAAATGTCCGAACTTCTGAACAAGAAGTCTGCCGTACGCATGTACACACACTGCAAAAAATTACAGTAATTTTACTGTAGTAAATCGGGAATATTACTTGTAATAACGTTGTGGATTTACTACGATAAATCATGTAAACCTTGTTTTAGCTGTGTTTTCCAGGGTATTTGAGATGGAAAAAGAAGTTTCGGTAAAATTTTCTGGTATTGTAGAATATGTTTTCCAATTAAAATTTTCAAGGGGTTGAAACAAGCGGACATGTACTCTGATACCAGCCTTTTTACTCGGGAGAAAAACAATCATCTTTCAGTGTATCGATAATTAATTAAGAGCATATAGATGCATTGACAGTATCAAGATAGCTAACACATGCTAAAAAAAATACAGCAACACCCGACGCCGAGTGTTTTGAACTTACAAAAAACCTATAGGTACCTATCAAAATTATGTAAATCGATTTTTCCTATATATTTCGCAATTATGTTATTTTTTGCATTAATTCGCATCTATTTCGTAAATACGAAAATTCCGTATCTCTAACGATGCACGATAGAGAACTGCGCCATGTCGATCGGCTAGCCCTGCAGCGGCACCGATACCTTTATTCAATAGATCTTTCTCGTATTCAGCGGCTAAATGTTACAATGCACTACCATCTGATACTAAAACAAGCAGTATCTCTGCTTTCTGTCGCAAAGTAACTATATTGCTTAGGGAAAAGCAGGGATGGATCTCATTAAAAAGACTAAATTCACACTGATTTATAAGTATCTTATATTATTAGTTTAGCGCAGTAGTCTACAGTTAGTTATTATCCATATAATTGGTAGAATGTCACATTTAAATAATTATTTACGTCTTGTAAGATAGGTTAAGTTGAACAGCTTTGCTGAAGTTCCCTTTATAAATGGTTTGTTTTTACAATAAACCCCTTTATTATTATTATATTATTAACAGCAAAGTTATCATCAAAAACTGAACAGATCCACACTACTGCTGATGATAGTAGGTATTTGAAAGTGTATACGTAATTTGTTTTATTGCATCGTGATTTAATAAACTTCAGACAAAACAAACAGCTGCAAAATATATCATGATTATATGTGATTCTCATACGCCAAACTTAGAATATGATTTGCTATTATATGCAAATTGGTAAATTGTGTGTTGGCCAACATTCTGCTTGTTTGAATGGAATAACAAACACTAATCAGTCGCCTAAATGTCGCCAAACCGTTTAAGTTTGAAAATCTGCAAACACCTTCCTATAAATTCTAAACAATGTGAGCCTGATGACTCAAATACTCGCTCATAAAGTTGAGATTACACAATTTTTTTTTTGTTGTACATTTAAGCAAAACAATGGAATTTTATTTTATTTTTTAGATACAAAAGAAAGGATAACCTAAAAAAAGAGCAATAATAGGCGACGCCAATTTATACATTTATTCAGTCACGCAAAGAAAACACCCATTAGGTAGTATTATTCATCCTTTCACCTGTTATATGCTAAATAACAGTACAACAACAATAAATCGTGCAAGCGCTTACACATTTCGTGCAATCGGTCATGCTAAATGTACATATGTTTACATTCATAACTGTAAATCAACATTTACGTAAGTTTCCATGCACGCCTTTGTTTTCCCTTGTTGCTATCATCGTAGAACCACAGATAGAGTAGAATTTTTAATTAAGAACATATCATTTAAATTAACAAGTTCATCACGTTCCTCTTTAGTTTAAATGAATCGCCAGGAATATATTCCGTTGTATGCAAAATATGAAATGGCACAGATTAATTTCGATTTTCTTTTATTAATTATTAAATTAATTATTAATAATTAAAAACACAAATGAAAAGAAAGAAATCGATAAAGAGTTTAGTGACTATTAACGAAGTAATCTCTTAAGAAAATGAACATTTATTAAAACAACTAATTCTCTCATCCGCGTGTTCACCTTATTGCATTTCAAATTAATAATACAGTCAACCCTCCTATAACGCGGTGAGTGCGTACCGCGTTATATGGAAACCGCGATATAAGAAACTCGGATTTAACCGTATAAACCAGGCTAATTCGTAGCGTGTTCTATGGAAACCGCCTACCGCGTTGTATGGAAACCGCGCTATAAGAAACTCGGCATTAGTACAAATCACATCATTCGTACCGCGTTATATGGAGACCAATAAATACAAAAGACAAGATAAATTATAAATTATTTTTATGGAATTGAAGAGTTCATATAAGGATTAATAAAAAAATGAAACAAAAACTAAACTAAAAGACTGTTTTCCAACAAAAACAAGAAAGACTTTTGTAAAATTATTTATTTTTCGACACTCATTCTCGCTGTCACATATGAGTCGCCTAACTCGTCTTCTTTTAATGGGCAAAATGTCTTCCTCACTTGATTCTTCTTCACATTGGTTTTCGATTGTAGCTTTTTTTTTCTAACTTAGTGGAGTTAGACCTCTCTATAGGGAGCTAAGCAATTTCTTAACTCTCTTTTAAACTTTGCGCTGCGCACCGTTGAACGATCAGTTTGAATGAAATGAAGTTCTAATTCTTTAGCCAAATTGAGCCCTTTTTTCACATCTTGTAAATCGAGATTTGGCACCCGTTCGTTTTCCTTATTTTCGTTTACTAATGCATTTGAGGTGGGTGCATCAATTAATTCCATCAGTTCTTCCTCATCTAAAGTTTCTTCCCCGAGTACTAGTTCTCTTACATCCTTGATGGTTTACTGCAAATTCTTCATCGCTTAAACGAGAAGCAATGTTTATCATGAATCATCTTGTATTGCTTGAACTATTTGAGGTAAAATAGGTTTCCAACACGCATTAAGCGTTGATGGTTTAATATCCGCGCAAGCCGATGACACGGTTCTAATACAATCTAAAATAGAAAATTCCATCCACACTTGAGTAAGAGTTTTATTTTCACTATTTTCTAATCTGTCGAAAATGGTTTGGAAAAGTTGACGTGTGTAGTACATTTTTAAAGTTTCAATGACTCCTTGGTTCAAAGGTTGTATTAATGACGTGCAGTTAGGAGGAAGGAAGACAATTTTCACATTTGGATGATCCAGTTCTATGTTGTGGCAACCAGCATTATTAAGAACCAATAAAACTTTGAAATACAAATTTTTTTCCATCGTATAGGTTTCCACTAAAACCAATCCTTAAATAAATCTTGAGTCATGCAAGCTTTCTTATTAGATCGCCAGAATACAGGCAATTGGGTCTTATGAATGTTTTTCATTACACGGGGAATTGAAGAACGATTTATTATCATTGGTTTTATCATCAGGCTCCCTGATAGATTGCTGCACACATGAAGGGTGATACGTTCTTTTGAAAGTTTAAACCCCCTAAAATTTTTCAGAATGAAGGTCCGAGATGGTAGCTTTTTCCAATATAATTCTGTTAAACCTAAACCGCGCTGTAAGAGTACCGCGTTATGGGAGGGCTGTCGCAATTTCAACTCCGCGTTCTATGGAAACCGCGTTCTGAGAGTACCGCGTTATAGGAGGGTTGACTGTATATCTATATTTTTTTATAACATAATAAATGCTATTAGAGGAGAACAATAATAACACATTATTTAATACCCATATACAAGTATTACTATTTGTTAAAAGAATCATGCGGCTTAATATAATTATCACACTACTAATTATAAAGTTTGTTGTCAGCTTTTTTTATTATCTATTTTTCTCCGTGTGGGTATAAGCAATTTAATCCGATAAAGATGTTAATTCATTAAGTAGTTTAATCAAATTTGCTGAGATTACAACTGCTTATGGAAAACATCAGCAGAAAACAAAATGATAAATCACAAGGTATTAGTTGAGATAGAAGCAATTCCTAAACGTGTTTATGTATGCATGAGAAACAAGAATTAAGCAGCGATAACTAACACTACTTGAAAGTTAAAGTGAATACCCATACAACTGCTAAAAAAAAACTAAAATAAAACGCACCAGTCACATAACAATTCGTGGAATGGCAAAGCTGTTTGTTTTCATTGAGAGGTTTATTCAGCAAACTCCCTGATTCAGTTTTCGCTGCCGTTCTGTGTGTTTACCGCCTCGTGTTTCGACTCTCTGTTGCAAAATAAGTGATTCGAGAAGTAATCACGGGCAAGTTGAATCGCTGCGACATTCTAAATGCTTATCGAAGCATTTTACAAAGAACGAAATTTAGGAAGTTGAGGAAGCAGAATTAAGATGAGAATGAGAGTACATAGTACACTTCAGTTATTTATTTTGTCAACTCTTGGATATACAAAAAGATATAATTTTGCGATATAAGTTAGTTCACTACATAAATAAAAGACAATAAATTACCTACTTTAGTACAATACACAACGAGATAATAAATTCGATGCCTGAAATTATAAGTTCTTTATGTTGGCGTCTGATAATTTGTGAATATGTAACAATTGTATAGCCTTACAATGTTATATAATGAGTTACTACAAATGTATCTGTAATGAAATAAGTCATCCGTAACAGTCGGCTGCATAACAAGTTTCTGCTTTTGGTCCGGTTGTATAAAAAAACGAGCAGAGCTATACGCATGTGGCAAGCTTCCAAAATTGGTCAGGATGTATAGGCCAATACGAACTCTTATAACACATACACAATTCATTGTATATGGTATTTTTTTGATATATGTTTGTGAGCCACGATCATTAATGAAATGTCTCTTGGAACATTTTATTCTAGGAAAAAACATCTTCATTCATTGAAGTTTGTAGGCGTTTTTACAGGGCAGTGACGAAGAGTACAAAACACTATGAAAAATTTAACTAAAATACGTTTATAATATTCTCACTCGTTTTAATTGTTAAAACCAGTCCAATTTCAAAATGATCGTCGAGAGATGCATAAATTATTGGAGTGCATTTCTTGGCACTGTTGCGGTCAACATAGCAACTGAACTATTTATTATTCTATAGTTAACACAATGATTACGTTATTGAACAAACAGTTATTCACGTCTAGGTCTATTTCTGTTTAGAACCTTCCTCAACATTAAACGCCTAGTGACTAGGATTCACGATTTGTGTACAACAAAGTCCTCGCTAAAATAATAAGTTAATAGAATTTTCACTCATAGGAATAGTTTATATTAAAAAGGATTTTAATTTGGCCAAACTTGTACTAGCGTAAGCTTTTATTCGAAGTAATTTATACACAAACTTATAGGACAGTAATATTAAATTGCTTAAATATATTAAAAAACATGTATATTTAATCATCATTTATCGTTAGATATTTACATTTAAAAATTGTAGGTATTCAAATTTAGTGTAGTTTTAGTGTTTCATACATTTGCATTTCTTTTTAGATAAAATTCAACTGCAAGTTTAAAATTGAGCTATGGCTGAAATAAGATACGCTGGTTTCAGCCTAATTTGAATTAGGGCGTTTGCCCTAATTCAAATATTGAGTTATTATCAACCAGCTCAAGATTATGTGCTGACAGAAGAAAATGCACTGTGAAAATTTGTTTCTCCAACAAAAAAGTATCCGATCAAAACAGAAACGTTGGAAAGAAAATATGACGAAAGCTATATCCAGTTTGAATTCACGTTTTCAAACAACAATCCTCAATGTAAATGAAAAAGTGCAACGCCATCTACCCGTGAAGGTAAGATGTTTGGTAGCCTCAACGTCAGAAATAGCAAAGCTATCACGCAGTAGTGGAGTATAGGTAGAGCCATTGTCAGCGTTATGTCAGCAGTGCCTTTAGCTGCGTGGTGGAGTGTTGTTGATTGATCGCTCTGACGAGAACTAATAAGTTCGAAATAGTACTGTCCATGTCTGGCCTTGACACATTCGGCAATCACCCCTACCTTCGCTTTAGTTTAATTATGTTACACATTATTCAATGAGTGTGATGGTTGATGGCTGTACCTATACTCCACTACTGCTTGACAACTTTGTTATTTCGGACGTGGACGTTACCAGACATCTTACCTTCGCGGGTAGATGGCGTTGCACTTTTGCGAAGCTGTTGCCACAAGGAAGTTCACTCTTGGGTTTAAAAATGTCCTTGATGAAGCGGTTAAAATAATAAATTTTGTGAAGGGTCGTCCGCTGAATAATTGGCTGTTTAAAATATTGTGTGACGATATGGGAAGTGTCCATTCATCAGTTCTTCTACACAGAGAAGTATGATAGCTATCCTGAGGGAAAATAGAAGTATAGAAGAAATACGTGGATTTTTTCATCATAATTTTGAACTGAGAATCGTTTGACGACAAACACTTGATATTAAGGCCACCTTACTTGCTGCGTGATTTTCTTGCTAGCCTCCACGAAATTAAGGAAAGCAAGTAAATGTGTTCACTGCCACTGAAAAAATTCTCGCCTTTTAAAAGAAGTTACAGTTTTGGGTTTATTGTATTAATCGTCAAGAACTTGATCCTTTTTCAGCTTTAAAAAAATGTTTTGGAAGAAGAAGACACCTGTTGGTTTAAAGAAATATCCGAAGATTTATAAAATTTGAGCAAAACGAAGAATATTTTCCCAATGAATATCAAAAAAATTGGAACATTCTTTGTGGATCAAAAACCCATTTATTATCGATGAGAAACTTATTTTTTTATGGGGGGGAGGCGGTTAGAATACTATTAGTTTACAGTTACATTGGGTTCCACACAATTTAAAGTTAAACAAAAGTGTTCCCCGTACAAAAAAGTTTGGGAACCACTGCTCTAGTTTATACTGCAAGTTATCTTTATTTTGCACTTACTTCTAAAAGGAATTTTCTCGATTCATTCTCATTCATCATATTTCACTAATTTCTATGCCTTAAATTCACATTTTCTTTTAGAGAAAATAGGGTGCCAACAAATGATTTTCCAAATAATGCATGAATTTCGCAATTAAAGCTGTAGAACGTCATTGACTATACTTTTGTACCATTCACTGTATACAACATTTTTATAGTGTTTATGCGACGGTGAATGAATAAAACGTGAATAAATTCAAATACTTTCATATATGCTGCTTACTCCTAAGAAGATTTTTTTTTTCATTTGGAAAAGCTTAAGTGCATCCGTGCACCACTATTGAGAACAAGGTTTTCTGTGTCACCTGCCAATCAATCAAGTTGTGAACATAAATACATAAGTATTATTATATTTAAGGAATATCATTTACATTGTATCTGTTAACATATTAGAAAATCGTTCTAATAATGTAAAATAATTATTTTACAAAGAAAAAGATACAAAGTCAACTGTAAATTACGTTATAATTTTGCTTTAAATAGATTAAATTAAAAACATCAACAACTTTGTAACAATGGCTTTTTATAATAAACTATTGTATGCGTAATACCGTTGTTATTGAAGACCTAGTAATTTCAATTACAGAAGGAGAAACATGTGTTTATTTAATTATAATTTGAGTTTAATCCTAACCACTTATACTACATAAATTATTATAATTTACCTTGAAAATATAAGTAATTCTATATAACTGGAAAATTATCGAAGTCCTTAAAAAAATCGTTTTATAAATTTCTGATAATCTGCTGAAGTACTTCGACATATCTTTGGGGTCGTAAAAATAAATGGGATTAACTCGGTCGGTTTAGATGATACGCCGCAACCACCTACCCATTCACCGTTGTATCTTCACGGAAAATTACCCATTCAATTTGTTGTCGTTACATTTTCTCATATTTATGATAGCAATTATACGGAGACTTTTTAGGGCAGACGTTCTGATGGTCGTCCCTGTTCGAAAACTCGGCGATTCCTCAAACGGCGTTTCAATTAAATTTTCATTTGAATTTTCTACGGGTGATGAAGTTTCACCCAGTTGATCTTGTCGGTCAAACTTATTTTCGAATTAATGAGAAATAACACGACTTTTAACAAAAAGAAAAAAATAGAATAGAATATATAGAAAATATACAAATTAGAAAATTTAACAGAATATTTATCCTTGCCAACGCAAATTCTAAAAATCCTTAAAAAAATATTGTGACAAACAACACCTACTTCTTCTGTGCAAAATTACGATGTTCATTTATACTTATGTATACTGAATTAATCGTTCGAGAACATAAATATAATAAATAAATTCTAATTTGACGGCCGCTAGACAATCGTAGAAGATTAAAAGTGTTTGCGTGTTTCTCTGTAATAAATCGAATGAGTTGTAGGTGTACGTTTGAACATATATCAGAGCGGTTGCAGAATGTAAAGAGAAACAGTGGCATTATTGCGAATTAAAGTGCACTGTGGAAAAGCTTTTTTCGTAATTTAGAGGAATGTTGTAAAAACAACACGGTCTGGTAGAGTACCTACACATGTCGCTTTGAGGCAACATCAACACCATAATAGCTTCACCACACTTGCAGCCGTACAAATATTTATTATGTACAGCTAAGTACTTATTGTATTGTAAGTATATAACAAAAAAAAATAGAAAATATGATAATGCTTTAATTTGTAAACGAAAAGACTTTCAAAAATGAATACGTACATGAAAATTGATGCATTGTTATTCTCTTTTACGTACAATTTCCACAAAATTATTCACCATATGAACGCAATAAAGTATTAAATGACATCCTGTTTTGCAAGAGCGAACAGATAACATACCTTGATGACAAATATAAGTTTGATAGTTAATGCATTCCCTAAATTTATATCGAAAGGAACACGGCCCATTAAGACTTATTATAGCAGGAACAAGAGCCTCATAAACAAGAGAGAGGTGTCAATAAAGACCAAAATGAATGTATACAAGGGAATATACCGACCAATACTAACCTTTAGCTGCAAGACCTGGACATTAATAAGATAACAGAAAAACAAACTACAGGCAGTTTGAGATTAAGCATGCACGTAGAGTGAGACGACTTACTAAAAAAGATCGAATTAGGAACGAACATATAAGAATCGGTCTGAATATAGAACCATTGCACAATTTCATCGACCAGAGAAAATTCAGCTGGTGAGGATATCTGCAGAGAATGGTCGACAGAAGACCAGTGAAGAAGGTAAGGGAGGCGAAGACAATTCAAACGCAAAAGAATCTTAAACGAAAAAGGAAAGAATTGGATCGAAGCACGCTAAATAGCAAAGAATAAGAGGTAATGCTGCAAATTTGTGTGCGGATAACCACTATATCCAAATTGGTAGAAGGGAACTCGATTATATATATAATAAATAAATACCTAACACTTCCCAGTCGTTTACGGGATTATCAAAATAAATCAAAGCCAATTTTGAGTTATAGAAAATAAAATTGAAAGAAATAAGAAAGCAAAATTCACTTCATAACATTCACACCCAAAATAAATTTGCATAATAATGAATAAAAAAAAATGCGTCAGAAAAGAAACCATTCATATACAGCACAAACTTGAATGCGTGCTATAAATAGCTATAGGTACAATGTAATTAAACGACCATATTTAGCATCGGTGTCACCCAATATTGTGTGCAAATCCACACACATTGATATACCTGTATGGTTTGTTACTTTGCCTAACTAAGTTAAATTATGTAAATCTTTCAAAATGTGTTGAACATCAAGGAATAAAACCAAAACTTGTTCTCATTGATATTCCATGAATTTCATTAATTACCGCTACAGTTAACACATATATATTAAACGGAAAGACACTTGTTTTGACGGCTAATCCTGCCTAGGTCATTGTACCACACATATCTACTTATAATTACAACCCAGATATAGCCACTATTGTAAATACCTGGCGGCATTGTATTAAAAACGTATTAAAGGAAGACGGTACGACATGGTACAAAAAATGATAGTTAAGAATTAAATTTGGAGGAAACCAAACCATTGATAATTTACATTACGAATCTGTCTATAGCATACACTTGCGGTTATATTAAATGTTTATACACAAACTAAAAATTAATTAATAGCAGCATAAGTCACAAGGTTATAGTTTTATTACAAAATGTAATAGTGTTTATTTGATTATTATGAACAAATTAACAATTTTCAATCATCCGGATAACCTAATAATTCAAATTCTATTCAGGTTCAACTAACCTAAAAAATTTAGAAACATTCAAAGAAGGAATAATTACCTTCTTTGAGTGTTTCTAAATTTTTTAGGTTAGTTCATAGAATTTGAATTACAGTAGTACTCCCATATCCGCGGGGGTTTGGTTCTGTGCCCTTCCGCGGATACTGAAAACCGCGGATAGTAGCGGACGCTTTATTTCCGAATACATTATGAAATATGAAGCAAAGTTAAAACAATGAAACAAGAAAAAATAAGTTATATAACATTTATTTAAAATAAATAAACAATAAATAAATAAATATTCTTGTGCTGTGGCACAAATAGAATTTAAGTTTAATAAATATATAAGTTCACACATATATATAATATAGTACATATTTACATACACAACAAGAAAATATACAACAAGAAAAACTTTATCATCGTGAGCTACATATTCATTCATCTTCCTCCAACTCCAAGTTAGCAGTCGATTGTTTACTTATAATCCGAAGCAAACGATGTTGATGGCTGTGCATTATCGATAGTTTTGTCGACTTTTTCAAAGAACATTGTTATTGGTAGTTGTCGTTTTTGTCTTTTCATTTCAATAAACAACTCCTCCAAAGGTTTCAAGGCGTCTGTTATAGTGCGAGTAATTTTTATATTGCGTTCCATTATTGGATCATATTCTACTATCTGTTCTTTTAATTTTTGAGCAGTTCGAAATATCGCTGAAAATTTTTCAAGCGTCCATGTTGGCGGTTCTTGTTGACCCTCATTCTCATCGTCACTCGCTTCTGGAGAAGATTTCACAAGATCTACCAATTCCTCGTTAGTGAATACTTGATCCTCTTCGTGTATGTAATCACTGAGTTCCTCTTTGGTTATATCGTTAAATCCTTCTCCATCTATTTTCTGCGCTATGTTAAACATCGTTGTTAGATGTGAATTAATATCAGGTGTGTCTTCAGAACTAAGAACGATGTCATTCCACAGATTTTTCCAACATGCTATTATCGTTTCTGACTTTAATTCCTCCATCGCTCCTTTGATAAATAGAATTGCGTCAGCAATTGTAAATGACTTCCAGCATTCCATGAGCCCGATATCAGAGCATTCGTTAGCCATTGTATACAGCATTTCGAAAACCTGTCCAATATATATGGCTTTAAAGCATCTAATGACACCTTGATCAAGGGGCTGAAGCAATGAGGTCGTGTGAGGTGGTAAAAAACCACTTCAACATTTTTATTTTCTGTGCTTAGTGACACAGGAACCCCAGGAGCATTGTCTAGTATCAGCAGCACTTTAAATGTGTAATTCTTCCTTTCCCAAATATCTTTCCACATCCGCAATAAAGCATTGTGTAAATAGAACAGCCGTAACCCACACCTTTCGATTTGATTGCCAAAACACAGGCAGGCAAGCTTAATCTTTGTATTTAAGAGCACGTGGATTCTGTGATCGGTAAACAAATTCAGGTTTAATCATATGACCAGCTGCATTTGTACAAAATATCGAGGTAAGTCTATCCTTAATTGCTTTAAAGCCTGGTGCACTCTTTGCAGTCTTATGAATATAAGTCCGTTGAGGCATTTTTTTCCACATAAGACCAGTCTCGTCGCAGTTAAAAACTTGCTTAGGATTATAATTCTTTTCTACAATAATTTGTTTAAATTTTTCTGGAAACAGGGCAGCAGCTACATGATCAGCCGACGCAGATTCCCCTGTCATTTTTATATTTTTTGGATTAAACCGAGTTTTAAATCTATGGAGCCACCCCCTACTTGCTGTGAATGATTTTCCTTCCTCTTCAGTATAATCTTGGGTCTGCATATCTTCATATAAAACCAACGCCTTTTGTTGTAGCACTTTGCCATCGATAGGAATATGTTTTCTCGTCATATCTTTCCACCTATACATTTAAGGCACTTTCTACCTTAAGTAACACTTTATTACGTATTGTGGTTGCAACTTTTGCAGTTTGGGGTGCACTAGAAAAACTAGCTCGAATCTTATCTTTGTTATTTAACACTTCCCGTATCGAAGATTCGTTTTTATTGTATATTTTAGCAACAGTTGCAATAGATTTTTTTTCTATTTCAATCATATTAATGATTTTTATTTTTTCACTAATAGTGAGCATTTCATGTTTTCTTTTTGGTTTAGAAGCCATTTTAAAATCATTTTCAAATTTACTTGCTTTATTTAAAAACTATTGCTAGCACTGTCTTGGCCGACAATTCGAATAGTACTAAACTCATAGTTAACAGGAGCGTTTATATGTACAAGTAAAAGCGAGTATAGAGAGCGCCGAATTCAGGAGATGACTCATATATATCGACAAATGCTCCTATAATTTTTAATAAGGCTCGAATGTCTTTATTGTTTCTGTATTTACTGATATAACGCGTTTTCTGCTGTATTAGGCTATCCGGATGATTGGAAATTGTTAATTTGTACATTCATTCAAATAATCAAATAAACACTATTAGGTACATTTTGTAATAAAACTATAACCTTCTTTGTCACCAGTTATATATAAGTTTTAAACGATGATAAGTACTTCTTACTTAGAGCATCAATCTGAGGTAAATTAATTTAAAAACGCCCGAAAAGACGAATTGCTGTGGATGACTCTACGGCCGAAAGACAGATATGCATCAGATGGTATCTTGAGCACGCTTCGCCTTAAATGTCACGTTTAAAAATGATAAGTATGCCTGACCTGGGTATTAAATACGACTCGGCATTGTTTCGGCGTAGCTTTATGGTAAATTTATCTGCAATGTCTTTCTTCGGTTATTAATGGGTTTAGTGTTAAATTACGCGAACCACGGCCGAGCACACGTTAATTTGCCGCTATCAGAGGGCAATTTATTTTCGAACAGGTAAAGAGCATTGGTCAGAGTTACATTGTAACAAATTAATTAAAACCTTAACAGTTTCGTTTGTTTGCAACGTTGTAGTGTGGTGCAATATATCGTTTTCGTCGTGTGTTTAGATTGATTGGCAAATTCAGCAGTAGTATGAAACTTTACCAAGTTTTATAGATTTGCGTACGTCACTTTTACGAAAAAAGAGCTTTCTGGCAATACTATGGATGAAACTCATTTCAATTACATCAAAAATAGTTATTATAAAGAGCATAACTAAGTTTACGCAAGTGTAACGGCATATACCGCAAAATTAAATACATTTTTTTCACTTCTTAAATTTACGGTCCAATGTATAAAATGTAACCGCTACTATTTTAAAATATGCAAACTCATTTCTCAGCTTATTTATTACATAATCGGCATAATTACCCAATCACTTAACGGACTAAAATTAAAGATTCCTAAGGTATCTGATGAAACAGCACGGGCTTTGTTTACTTCATATCAGATCAACGTTATTATACGCTACAACCTAACCTAAAAAACAAACATCATAACACTGTACTTACCTAGAAGGAACTGTAATAAATTAAACAAAATACGACAAAATTGTCTGAACAAGCTTCATTAATAAAAAAAATATGTACAATTTATTTACCTGTATAATAAACATTCTTATCAAGTAACTTGCAACACAATCCCAGGAGTATTATTATTCAGACAAGAGAGTCAAATTTACAATCGTTTAAATGTTAATTTGTTTGTAACCTTGAATTTAACGGTGTTCGATTCATATTAATTTGGCAATAAAAGTTTTACGTGGGATAAAAAACGAATGTTATGTATAACCACGTTATAAACAAGTCGATTAAAATGAAAATGTGTTGGTTAATTGATACAGATCTATGAAATAAATATAGAAATAACCTGTCCGTGAATAAACGGGAGATCTGGTGAACAGATATGATTTCCGCTGTGACTGTTTCAAGCGCGTTCTTTATTTTGTAATACCTCTATAGAACACGAAATTAACAAGGAAAAGGTAAATGCGTCTATTGTCCGATTATGACAACTATTTAGTGACAACTGCGTAGAAATATTATAAAACTTATTCTGCTAAACTGACTCATTAGAATTTTTGTAGTTGGACTTTGGTTTTTAATTTTGCGCGATAGTAATATTCGATTATGATCTACCGAAAGAAAGTGTTTTCAGCTTTACAGTACTTCCGGTATACGAATGTTGACATCAAAGTTCTTATTTTAATTGGAATGATATACTTTTTATATGAATTTCTCACGTGATTGGTGATCCGTTGGCATTATGAATTCCCCCGTCTAATTTTTTACATTTGCACTTTCTACAATAAACGTATTAATTGTAAATGATGTATCGGTCATCACTTTAGTAATTTAGCAACGTCATATGTGATAAAGTAGAAGGTGTCAGTATGGTGGTGTTATTTATGTGATCTATTAAGTACCTACCGAAATATTATTCCATATGGGATAAAATTTAGAACTAATTGGTTTAGTTTTAAAAATAACATAGGTTGACAAACTAAATCCAAAGATCCTTGTGACCTGGCTAACAAAATATAATTTCATTTTTCAAACCCCACACGCAGATATACCAAGAAAAAACACTGCCGTTTATATATTGTTCGAGATTTGACCTCCACAATAAAAAAGTTCAAAGCAGAGTAATAGACGGAGAGAAATTAGTTATTCAGGAATTATATATCAAGAATATCAATTTGCTTGCTACGAACAATATAGAAAAATGAGAAAAAGTACTAAAACTACTGTTGATGGGACGAAGTTTACCATATTTAAAATCGTAAAAAAAGCAAAGCCTGTCTTCACGGTTTCATTTACGACCTGATAATGGTTCCGGAAGAATTACCGATATAAGAGATAAAATACAGGTATCTAGATATTATACTAATATCTCTAGGATGTTTAATCTGAGTGCCATTCTTTTTGCTTTCTGCCAAGTTATGTATTGTACTTCCATTTAATACGTAAGTGACGTCTGGTTGCAATATCAGCGGTAGTGAAAGAATATTTAAGGGTACCTAAGTTTAATTCATATCTTGGTCTCTTAACTATTAGAGCTTTCTCGCTTTGAGATAATGGAGATAATTTCCTTAAATTATTTTAAAAAACAGCCGGTATATACCTAATAATTCAATAAGCAATCATATAAATATTTATTAATGAGAATTAGGATGTTAAACCTAGGGAATTTGTCTAATCTAAATCTACAATTGTTATCAGAGTCAAGAATGTCAGTTTTGTAGTTGCTGATTTAACTATTAAACGTTGCGGAATTCGCTAGGTAATTAATTAATGCCTTTTTATAACACCATGACAATAATACTTTTACAATTAATCACTATTAGCATATATACGTATTTTGTTCATGAGTGCCAATTGCAATTATTGCCCAGTAGCACTGGTGAACCTTGGTTTGACAAAATACATACCTATATACTAACAATGACTAATTGCAGAAATATTGTTTTCATCCTAATATCTATCAATAAAATCATATGAACAGCAAAAACTATCATTGTTTATTAACAGTTTATCCATTTGTTTAATTCGATAAAGAGGCAAACGAGACTGCAAAACATAACATACTTACATATAATAGCAATTTTTATATCATTTTAAAAACAATATTTAGTTTAAAAATATATGATATAAGTTAGGGCAATCAGAATAACAAATAAGCTGGTATCTAATGCAATTTGACAATCAGTGTTATAGTTGATCCGGAAACAAAATCAAGTACATAATACAATGTTGCGTTTTGATGTCATTGTTAGCTTATTTGTATAACATTGTTATTACTTATTGTAATGTGGTTGTCGTTATACAGGAAAATTGTGTTTTCATGGGAAACATCTTATAGAGTATTCATACGTTTTGCATACAAGTTCCGGGTATTTCGCCAGACTCATAATAAATTTTAGTTTCATTTTTAGCAACATATACATTGCATTTAACCGAAATATCTGTTTTTATTTTGAATTCCTATATTTATTAATTATGTTAATAATATTCATACATTGACTTTAAATAAAGGAAGAAATCGCTTCTACATTAGAAATTAACGACAAACTATTTTTATATTATATTTTATTTATTTAGTGGAGATCATTATTATTTAATAAAAGGAAATATTTTTTTAAGGTTTAAACATACCTTAACACAAGAAATTCTATGGATCATTATTAATTTATAACGAACAACTTTGGCAGAGAATGCTGCGTTTAAATTCAAAGCGTAAGCTTCGGAACATTGTAGAAGGTCAAGGGCGCGGACTCGGCGCTAGAATACTACTTGTAGGTATAAATGAGTGAGCAATCGTGATTGTATTTAATGTAACTTTAAAAACAATCGATTCTTATCAATATTAAGTCTGATTAAAACGATTAGATGTACATAACGTAATGGAAAACATTGATTACACGGCCTTGAAAATAAAATTTGTTAATCAAAAAGCAAACATGTTTCAAAACAACGCAATAAATTTATGTAATAGCCGTAGTGTGAATTGCCACGGATAACATATGCAACATTGAGAGCGTTATTTTTAACGCGTACGTAAATAAAATTTTTAGAAAAAATAAAAGGATATTTACTCACCGAACGCGTTCGGCGAATTCAAACTTAGACTTCTTCTTGGTGTGTGCATGTATTGGCGATACGCTCGGCTCGCTGGCGGTTGCCGGTGGTGACGAAGACCCGGTGCTCGAGGACAAGCTGCCGGCGCGACCGCGACTTTCGTTTGCTGCTACGTGGTGCGCCGAAATGGCGAGGGTCGGTCGGCAGTTTCGATTACGCCGTTTCTTCTTCTTGCCGGCATCGATTTCTTCGATCCTCCCGAAGATGTTACTAGTGGGTGGTGGCGGCATCCAGTCCAGGTCCTTCTTTAAGTGACCCCTGCCGCACTTACAACCGCAAGCCTTGAAGGCCAAATCGTAACCCTTCTTCGTCCAGAGATTCTGATGGCGTTGCCTCTCGGACCAGGATCTCGCCCTGCCGCAGGTTTTCAAATAAGCCAAGACGGTTTGCTCCCATTGCTCGAAGCACTCGCGATGCATATACCGGCCCATGTTGCAGGATTCGTTATTGCAAGTTACCCTGACGGTGTCGCGCAAATCGTCTAGGGAGATGAGCATGGGATCGTTGTTGTTCGGGGTAATTTGCTGTTGGACGCGCAGGCAATCGCCGTTCGGTACACAGCAGCGGGTCACGCCGGGGTCCTCCGCATCGGTACCGCAGAGGAGACCCTGTACTTGGCCATGGTGCCGGCGCGGGGCCATCCTGTTCACCTCCACGGTGCTGGTTATTGTCTTTTACGGTTCTACTTAAATTAATGTGGCGCTCGAGGCGACTCTGCGGCGATGTTAGGCACGCAACTTTGTACGGGAGTAGTGTGAATGCGATGCCAGTGCTGCGGTAGTCAGATTCGTGCGTATGAGATGAGATTTCGAACTGTGTGTATGTGTGTAAGTGCTGACCTTGGCACGTCTTACGATCAACTCTCTCAACTGCCTACTGCACCGCTGCACGCATCGCCGGGGAAAGTGCCCGGGAGGGGAGTCCCGAAAGCGAAAGGTAGGGGCTGGAGTGGGGTGATTTTCGCTTTTCACTTTCGGTTTCGACGGGCGACGCAGGCGCCGGTTTCACTCTCAACAGCCCTGACCGACGTCGTCTACGGCGACGTCGACGGCTACGGTGATGACGACCACCAAACCTGCCGGCAAAATTACCGCAATCCTTTGCGCATTCCAGCGAACTGCCGGATAACTCTAACGTGATGTTTATCCTCTCCACTATAAGCGATAAAAAATGTGTGTGCATGAGCGAAAAATTATCCATTAACGTTACGAGGCATCTCAAGGTAAATTATAATTATTCAGTTATGTACAGGCTGGACCAAATTCGATGTACATATTGTACATAATGGGTAAACACATTTTGCAGCAAAAATAGGAAAGAATAGACAAGTAGTCCAGGGCAGCTTTCAAGATTGGTTTTTCTTTAATTTCGACTATACCATATAACTTACTTATTATTTAGAATTGCAAAAAAGTGTTTTATTTTGGGATTTAGATTTGATATTTACTTTTTAGTATCTCCCCAAAACTTTGACTAATTGCGTCATTATATATAGGTATATATATATATTTCTTTAATGGAAACTATAGTAAACTATCGTAGAGTCACATTGCAAATTTTGCTGATTTTAAAAAAATACTTGTACTTAAATATAAACGTAGTGTTTTTCTATTAGAGTATTAGTGGTGTGTCATGGATATGACAGATCTTACAAGTAAATTCCAAAATTATTGTAGAGCTGAAGGAGGGATCTAATCTCGAAAGAATGCAAAAACTATGAACAGAATACTTTCGCTTTATGTTAGCTCTGCTGATCAAGTTCTTCCCCATAAGTTATTTAATGAATCTTGGTGTAAACACCTGGAGGCAATAAAAAATAAATAATAAATTGAAATGACCTAACGAGCTTTTCAGAAAATATGGTAACTAGTCTAGATGCAGGTATCGTTGTCATGAGCTCGGCTCGTGTAGCAGTATGTGCTCGAGGAGATCTGAGGAGATTAATGAAACAGTAATAAATTTAAAACGACAACAAAAATTAGCACAAATGGTACTGATGTCTGTCTATCAAAGAAACTTATTTTGTGTAATATTATTTCCTTTACTATTATTATTTGTAAGTTGACGTGAAAAAATAATCCATGCAAAATCTTGTTGACATTTTTTTTTTTGTTTTTTCATACCAGAAAAATAATTTTTGTGGTCCTTTTACTTATATCTCCTTAGAATTTTCAGTACTAATATGAATATTTTTTACCTTATGAAAAGTCATACCTCTGTAGCTGTAATATTCATAATTCACATAAAAGTTAAATTAGTTAAACTAGAATTAGAGCTTCATCTTCGTATTGGCAAAATTCTGTCTTTACTCAGTAACAGCTTTGCAAATTCAAACCTATGTTCCTGTAAGGACTGTTTTGGCTGCCTTTATTGTAGTTAGTTTCGCCACTAGTTTTTAAACTTGTTATATACTTTACATTCATTATCTATCAATTATGTAGTTCCAATAAATCATGCCGGAGTGATCTTGATATCCATGCTTTTGCGATAGCAATGTTAATCGTCCCATATCTTTTGGTATGCCAGGTTTTTTTTTTACTAAATTGTATACGCCTTAATTATCGACCAAAATCACTTGGGCGTGTTACTAGTTAACTAAATCCAAAATTTGCTGGTAACTTGTTCTATAAAATAGTTCAGTTTGTTTACTACTATATAAGATATCTTTAATATTCAAAAATTGCTCCTTGCGCTTTATAAACCAGAAAAACACATTTTTTAAAACATGTTGTTTATTTCAAACAATACTCCTTAGATTAAAGAAGCTGTTACTCGATATAAATAACGTCTTGTTTTTTTTTTTTAATATTTGTTTAACTCTATTTATCTGAATCTGCGGCATTTTCTGTTTGTCAATTTTTTAATGTAGTTGGCTAAATTTGATGGCATAGTAATAGAAATGAGGTACAAATCAAATATTCTTACATCATGTGATAAAGAGGGGCCTATATTAATGGCAGCATTAGTTAAGTAAACGTTCAATGAAATATAAAATGCTTGTTTGCCCATTCCAAAAGAAAATACTAAACATTACAATTAACGTTTTATAAATTGCATGCACGTGCAAAGTTTTACTTACTTAGCGCTAGTTTTATTAGTTATAGCAACGAACTACATACATAAGCTAATAGTTTACATTACCAAAATTATCACCCTGCAATTCTTGGTAATTAAGAAACTACGAAGTAAAACAATGTGGTAACTACTAACAAGCTGTTCGCGTAGTAAACTTTTAGGACAAAAAACAATGGATAACTTGATGTTAATAAAATACTAAAAACTTTATCGACAAGAAATAACGGCATAAACGTAATTTATAGCAATATTCTTTTATTGCGTAAAGATGGAAAGCACGAACTACTTTAATATACGCAATTCAAATATTTATTGATAACTATTTCTGCGACTTAAAAGTTTGCCTATTTACATTTAAATGTTATTGGCACATTATCAGTTGTATTATTATTCTTATCGTATATTATAGGGCTTAAGCAGATACACAGCACAAATATTCGCAATGAGGATTTTTCACTTTTTGATCTATGCGTATAGTATATACCACAAAACCTTGTAAATATACACCACCAAGTTGTAGGTTACGTTCCCATTCTCGTAACCTTATTTTAATAAGTGATACATTTAATATTGAATCATTGATAAGTATACAAGCAAACAGTTTATAAAAGGGCAATATAAAGACGTAAGTCAATACACGTATGTAAATTTGCTACAATGACAAATAAAATATTGCGAAATCAAACTTTTGGCATTTAAATTATATCTCCTTTATCACCATACTACTTATCAAAAAGTCTGGTACGACTGAATAGTGCTTATAAGAGCATAACTTCAGCTGGTAGCACATGAACGCTTTAAATACTTTATTCAAAATCCCGGATACTTACTTCCCCAATTAAAGCATTGATAAAACAAGTAGTTTTTGTTCAATTCTATGTCTTTATTGTCCCATATGCTTGACTTGTGGTGTTGGAGTTAGTATCCGACGCTGTAATGGTTGACATACACGCATTGAGCACCGAACGGCCATTGAATACTGTTCCAACCACTGCTTCTCTTCCAGCCTTTCAATATAGGGCTGCTTTCATGGACTGTAATCCATGAACTTCGCAGCTATGCGTAGACGATCACTGTTACTCGCTGACTACTGGCAAGCATTTATTTATATTTAAAAAGCTATTATTATGCCTCTTTGTAAAATCAACTATCCGACCGAATATAGTCACTTGCGACCAATTAGTATTATCCCCGTTCATTCAAAGATTCTTGAAAAAGCTATGAGTGAGCAGATTTATACATATATTGAGTCACAGAATATTCTACGACCTTTACAGTCGGGCTTTAGGAGACATATTAGGTGGGCGTTCTTACTAAGGTGATTACCGACATGATATCTGCGTTAGACAGTTTTAACTTTGTTGGACTATACAAAGGCATTTGACATTAACACTGTTAACCATGCGCTACTTATTTCTAAACTATTTATAGCGTTTTCGACTTATTGCACTTTACGCGTGGAGTATATCTATCTCCCTTACTAATATTATGTATTAAAATAAGATGGAAATACAATCAGTGGACAAAAGTGCAGTAAGTCGAAAATGCTATTAGACTCACGGGAATTAATCGCCTCTTTCCTCAAAACGGTTTGAGGAAAGAGGCGATTTCCTGACAACTGTTTTATACTATAATTGAAATTTTGTTATAAATAAAGACCATTTATTATTGAAATTAAAAGCAATCATGAGATAAATCTTCAACTAATATTGTTTTCTTTGGAACTATGTAGCGAATAAAATTAAAATGTGATACGTAAGAATGTGATTGTAATGATAAGGCTTTTGTAAAATTGAGAAATCAGTACCTTACGTAATTTCCTTTCCTTTCACTAAAATTATCTACTTTGCTTTCTGTTTGCTATTCTTGTACTTGTGTTTTAACTACTTGTTTTCAAATATAAAAACTGGAACAAGAAAAGCGTAAGTGCACTTCATGTGCATGACATATGATAGTTGATACACATTGTTTTTTAATGTTTATTTTGTGTTTTAGTCGTATTTCATACGTAGCCTTTCGAAATACTACAATATAGCAGACCCACGTCGACAATTTTTATTGTATTAAGTACTATCAGAATTACAGCAATAAAGATAATAAGTAAACGAATAACGTACAAAGCAGCTCATTCAAGAGAATATCTTAACGGACTACTGTTACACTTAAAGTGCCCACTGGTTCTTGTAATCTTTTTTTTTCGGATATCTTACACTGACATATCCATGCATGACGCAGCGTACATACGTATAAATATAAAGCGGCTTCAGAAGGAACAACAAGAGAAAGAAAATTCTCCGAAACATGTCAAGGTCTGAAGCTTAATTTAAAACGGAGAGCGGTTTTTTTATTTCTCGCGCCAGGCAATAATAGTAACTACTTGCATCTCTCGAAAGTAAATATAACGGCATACCCATTACACTTACAACGAAATATATAAGCTTCTGATATGCTAAATGAATACTTATTTTCATATATAGATTTTATGTAACTAACCGGAAATGGGTTATCAAACTTTAGGTACATACAGGCATGTACCAGGACTTTTCTCCATTAAGGTGCGTGCTATCATATTACCAAGTAATGAGTAATAAAGGCAATGACACATACGACCTTTTTTAGTTGAATTTGATAGCAGTATCATAAAAAATGCTCTTCGTAAACGTGATACGTGCACAGGAACTCACGTAAGGGTACTGAAACCATGTTATACATGAATTCAGTGATAAATGTGAATTAGAATTTATTTAAAATAAAAATTCAGGCTAGAATACAACCATGTCAGGGAAGTCCAGTAAAAATAAACATACATTTCATGATTGAAACAAAGATAAATATACATTTTGTGAAAACTTTGTTTACTTCTATGGAAGCTGTAAGGACGTATAAAGATAATAATAATAACAATATATTACTATAGATCATATAAGATATAAACATTGTCGAGCGTATCTAACAATCATATAAATACCTGCAAGCACAAGTCAAGGACTGGTTTTTAAGGTAGGATTGCAATTACACATCAAAAAATTCCGTATATGAGTAGAAACATCTGTCAAGCAAGAACTTTTTTATATCTCTTTTATAATGGTTAAAAATATACACACGTGTATATAATATGGAAGTATATAGGTACAGGGTTTCAAATTTATTTTTTGGGAAGGCACTAGTTGACAAAGTTAATATATTTTACGTCTATTCCATTGGCCCAAGAAATGCTTAGAGAGAAAGATCTGACAATCATTGGAACTATAAGGCACTAGTTGACAAAGTTAATATATGTTTTTTTCATTTCCTGTTACCCAGCTATGATATCGTTATTATTTTTTTAATGGCAACGGCATTTTTTCCAGCTATGAATGCTTTGCTGTTTTCACACTATGATGATGTCTCACACCATTATCCAAGATTTCTGGGTAATGTTTGAAATTAATAATTTTTAACAAAAATAATTTTAAGATGCAAGATGGAAGTAAAAAGTAAAAACACGCAATTGTGTACAATTTGCACAGTTAAAAATTTGCGCTGGCACTATTCTATTCCGTTTTGAACTTGATGTCTAGGATTATTTAAATTATTTGGTCTGTTAAAATGCCCTTATCATCAAATAATGCCAAGGACGGATCCAGTAAACTCAGATGAACTGAAAGAGATGATCCATCCACAAATTTCTTTCTAGCTGGACTGAGCCCATTGTCATTTTGCTTGAAAATGGGAACATCTCTTAACAAGACTTTCTGTGGCAGGTAGATAGGCTAACGAAGTCAATTGAATCGACCTAGATTTCTTTATGTGGGACCACTTGAAAGTTTTTGAAAAAAATAACCATCGTTGGTAAGAAACAGTTTTTATTTTCAAAAATGTTGTTTGTTTGAAAGAAATGCCATAGCCATTAAAAAAAAAAGAAAACATGACGAATGAAAAAAATATTTGTTTCGCTCACGAACGTCTTTTGTAGACTTGTTTGCATAGTAACAAAGTTTTTGCTATTGTGGGTCAATTTATCGATATCCTGTACAATAAATTTTAAGAATATACTAAAAAACGGCTAAAATAACTAACACTTTGACCATTAGCTTATTTTAATTTGTTCTTGTTCAGAGACAATTTATTTAAATGTTTAGTAAAAAAAAAGAGCTCCAAATAAGTTCTAAATAATTTGAAACATTAGCAATTAAAAATCTAAATAACAGAATTTTTTAGCTCAGATATTTTTTAATTATCTGGAAAAGTTCGGAAGTGGTTCTGATAATCTATAACACACTGGTAGGCAACTGCGTAATCTTGTTTATTTACATAAGTATACTTGGCAAATACAGAAAGAAATGAAAGTCAATGGATTAAGATCTCAAATATTTGATTATGTAAGCCAACTTTACTTATTGCGTTTAAAGCTCCCTAATAATCTAATAATAAGAATCCCTATACTATTTTGCTTTACAATTTGAACAATGTATATAGGTTGTATTACTTGTAGTTTTATTAGCGATGTTACCGATAGTACCAACTATATTTAGGTAAATCTGTAAGTTTTAGCTTAGAAACTGTGGTAAAAGCATTGTAATACAGCCTTATTTGCAGTAGTTGATGTTTACATGGATCTGTTGGTCTTACGACGCAATCTTATTGCCATTGAGCTTGCCATGCAAAGTCACAAATTTATTTGTTACCTTCTTCAACAAGTCCAGTATATCCTTAAATTAATCTGCAAATCTTTAATATCCGCTTCTTAAACCAATGAATCGATTATGTTATTGGGTTTAACGCCAGCATGCCTCTTGATTCAATAAAGCGACTGTTTCAGTTTAACCCTAGAACGTATACCGGGGTTACGGGTTACCCCCAGCACTTTCAAATTTTTCCGCCTAATTTTCTAGTTCACGGTAGATTGCGCTGATTGTCTAGGTAAGGTTAGTCGACTTCCAACAGAATTAGCACGTGTGTTGAAATTTGCGGTACCGCTTGTCGTTTTTGCAATATAAATTGTTTGGGGTTGTGAGTGACCCCACAATACGTTTACGTACTGTGATTTTTTATTGCTTCGAACTGCAAATGATAAAGAATTTGTGAAATATGTTCACGAAAACGGTTAATTTATTAGGTCCGCACTATGAGAAGACTGTGTTAAAATGGTACGACGAAGCAGAGAGTGATGACAATCATGCAGGGAGTGACAGTGAGGACAATGTGAGTTGTCAGAGCACAACGATGAAATTTCTTGTGAAGAAGAGGAATTTGACGAAACTTCATCACAACGCATAGAATTTTTGAGAGGTAAAAATGGTTTCACTTGGCGCCTATACCAGAATCTGCAAAAACAAGAACTCCTTCGAGAAACATAGTGTAAAGGTACCTACCCTAAAGAGTAGACACTATAGGAAAAGATGCTTGGGACATTTTATTTAGTTCCACAATTTTGAATGAAATTGTAACTCACACAAATGAAGAAATACGAAGACAAAGTGTCAATTACCAACCAGGCACGAAATATATACTTCCAACAGATGCTGCAGAAATCAGTGCTTTGATAGGCTTTCTACACTGAGAAAAATGGATTGTAGAAATTAGATAGTAAATCTCTTTATGTTAATTAGTAACATAATTATTGTCAAAACGACAATATGTGGGGTATTAAGAGTAAAATAACCAGATGTTACCATGCTTATATATATACATAGGCCTCAGCCTCTTACAGGTGACCAAATCTGGGACATGCCCCGAGATGACATGCCCAGGAAGTTCAACTTTGTGAAAGTTTTTACCACGAAGCTTAGCACTAAGAGTGAATGGGATAGAGATACCATTTCGAAACTCAATAGAAACGCCATTAAATGGTATACAGATGGCTCCAAAACGGCAGAGGGAACTGGAATAGGGATATATGGGCCTAGAACCAAATATTTCGAAAGCTTGGGGATGTACCCAAGTATCTTCCAGGCGGAAATACACGCCATTGAAAGATGTGTCCAGGTCAACATTGACAGAAGCTATGAAAAGCAGGAGATTATCATAATATCTGATAGTCAAGCAGCGATTAGGGCGCTGAGGTCAAACATAATCAGCTCCAAAATGGTTTGGGAGTGTCTACAAAAACTAAACGAGCTAGGCAAAAAGAACAAGGTAACCCTTTTGTGGGTTCCGGGACACACGGGAGTGGAAGGAAACGAAATAACAGATAATCTCGCTAAGAGAGGGGCTAGAACACCTTTTGTAGGGCCAGAACCTTTTTGTGGGATAAGTAGCAGCATAACACTGGAGAAACTGAAAGATGAAGTAGAGCAGAGAAAATCTAAATACTGGGAGAATCTCCAGGGAATGAGGCAAGCTAAAACTCTTCTGGGTACCTATAACCAGAAGAGATCTGCAGAATGCATCAACCTGAGTAAAAATAATATTCGGATATTGACAGGGATCCTTACAGGCCATTGTAAACTGAACGGACATCTAAGCAGGCTTGGAATAGCGAAGGAAGCCGAATGTAGATTTTGTGGGGAACAGGACGAAACGTCCATTCATCTACTCACAAACTGTGTTGCACTGTGCAACTCAAGGGCGCTGCACCTGGGAGCATGTGAAATCGAAGAGGGAGAGTTACCTAATCTGGGGCCTTCGGACATTCTGCACTTCTTGAAAGGAATCAGACTGGACGGCCAGCTGTAAATACAGCGAGAAGAGGGGACACAATAGATCTTTTAGGTCGCAGTGTACTATCACCCTAATCACACATACATACATACATACCATGCTTATAGTAAGAGGTAAAATCTGGATGTTACCAGGTATTCGATGCATATTCAATTTCTAACATAAATGTTCGTAACGCTCTTCCCACCCCTTGCTCTATTCATTGTCGATCTTTACCGAAGAAATCGACCAATAAGCTGTATTGCCACTCACACGTGTTATGTACGTGTGATACAGGTGTACGTATTCGTGTCGGTGCATGTTCGTGTCTGCACAGAGAAAAATCCATGTTGTAATATTTACACTTCACTGTTTGACGGAAATTGTAGTAAGAATTCCTACTATTGTGCAAAATTTTAGAACAACGGCGTTGCATTTTCCTATATCACGGTTACAAAAAAGCAATAAAATTGTTTAAAAATATTGTGTGACAATCTTCTACAAAATATAGTGAAATGTTTTACAATATTTTACAACAAGTGAATATAATAAATTGCATATAATGTAGTGAAGACAGTTATAATAACAGGTGTAGCAAATTTACTGTGTTGTGTTTATTTAGGTTAGGTTAGGTGCTTGCAACAGTCACCTTACTTTGATTATTGAAAACGGCATTAATAATGAGATGGAATGAAATGAATGCTGTATAGTTTTATATCTACATAGTAGGAATATCATAAGACTCATAATTGGTTTAGCTACATAAATATGTGATACTACAGCTTTTGTCGTAAAGATGGCGCTACGTTTGTTTCATAATCTTTGAAATTCGTACTCAATGTAAATTGTGATCGGTAAATGTGGCTGCGTAATATCTATATGATGCTTATACATGGTTAACGTCGTGTAAAAAGTACTGTGGACAATCGCCCACAGACGAGAATTACGAGGCGCTTCAATACCGGTAATACTCTACAGTACACGGGCCGGTCTAATTCCCGCAATCCTGCCCGATACGACGGCAATTCGCCCGGCTGTCACCGGCTAATCAAATTATATTAATTAATTATAATTAAAAATTATTAAACTATATTTATTATAGTTTTCATTGTTAACAGTTATTATCAAATATAGTCAGCGCTACTAGACATTTTTTTCACATTTACTAACATGTATGCTCAAATTAATAATACAAATATAGTACACTTTACCATACGAGTTAATAAAAAGTATTCACAGATATTTACTATACAGATATTGTCACCGGTAATATAAAATATGATTGTCCCTATAGGAGCTATAAAATATATTAAAGTATACTATATTTATGTTAAAGAGTACTATCTATTTCTCTCAGTGTATATATCGCTGGTGCTAGAAAGGATGCGCATTTTTCTACACAAGAGATGTTTTCTCCAGAGGGACCTCGAATCTATAGATGTATTATGCCTGAAGTACGTTTTAAATTGTTATTGAATTGTTTAAGATTTGATGATAAAGAAAACCGTAATCGCGATGACAAATTTTCCCCTATAAGAAAAATATGGGAGGAATTTATAGAAAATTGTACCAATGTTACGTAACTATAGATGAACTATATGAAGAATGTATAGAGTCTCAAAGTAAAAATGCGTAAAATGAAACAATTTTAAACATAAATTTACACATTAATAAATAAATAAATGAAATAAAAGAACTAATACTCTTGTCTCATTTACACAACAATTTAAAACACCTGCCTTAAATTTTGTGAGCTACCAACCAAGACTAATCAAGTGATCAGAAATTTAAAAATTTTATTTACGTCGTATGAGGTGACCTACCTTGTCAATCATATCTTAAGTATTGAATAATACTTTATCAATATATTAAGATTAACAAATAAATGTATGCGACTAAAAATACATTAACACGACACAAAATTGCATAGTCGGGAACTGCTAATGACTAGAATTTATATAAACAGACCCTTCCATACGAAATAAATATTTACATATGTTACTTTTTACTACATATAAAAATTGTGCCCATTTTTCCCAATTAAAGAAATGATACCTACGTGCATGAATAATATTTTATATAACTCATCAAAAAAAAAATAACAATAACATAACGAAGGTTACATTACACATATTCATAATCGTTCTTTTCCTGAAACGTTTTTAAAATACTTATAATGCACAATAAATTCAATATTGTCAATATTTACCTTTCAACAGTACCCTCTGACAACAATTTACGTCTATTATCAACACAGAGATTAGATTAAGAGAGGTATGCCTATAACATAAGGTCTGACGACAAAATGTTATGCCATAAAAATTGTATTATCTGTGAAAGCATCCTTACATTCTATTTATTTTCGCTGTAATCTTATCTCCGCTCTTGTTTACTAATACTGAGATGAATGCGCAAACATACACATACATAAGAATTATTCAAGTTTATTTATATCTAGAGATTTTATTTAGATTTTTTTGCAGAGAGAGACGAGATGCTATGGTTTCAAAACTCTCCTTGGTTATATTTTGATCAGAAGCCTAAGATGTTGAAATTATTGCACGAGAAACCCACACTTAAATTATATAATACCTACTGAGAAATAATATGTTTGTCTAAATTACTTCCTATCAATAAACAACAGTTGTATAAGCAATAGCTTAAAAAAAATTAATTGATAAAATCATTCCAGCTTTTATTCTAACAATCTGCAACAGTAGAATAGAAACAATCGACAATAAGAAATTTCAAGTGCATAAGTAAATGGTTTTATACACTAAATAATAAACTATTACTTGTAAAGATATTTCCGAAGAACACTAATTCTTTTAATGAGCTGTTGTCAAGTAAACGTGTTTGCAAGAGCCCAATTTAGTTCATTTTTTTTAATTTACGAAGTATATGACATGTGCGTAACAGGATGTAAAATATGTTAATCACTGTTCAGTACTGCCACAAGCTTATCATAATAACAACTTATCAATTATCTAGCAATAAAATCCCACACCGAGATGAACACACGTATCTTCTTATACGCTTTGGTGGTATACATAATCAATCATATATCAACAGTAGGTGTAACAAACAAGTTAAAAATAGTCACCAAAAAAAAAACATGATAAGGGACTATGCAAGAGAGGAGGATAGACACTTCAAAAGATAAACAAGCAGCAGCACGCATGAAATTGTCATATTAAATATTTTTTTAGTGTATCAGCTCGCCTTAATGAAGTCGCCTCCTATAGCAGAGGCCAGGATTGGGGCTTAAATACGCGACCTTCAAAATTGGTTTCCATATCCCTAATTCGCTCGGACGTTTTCGTTTTGATTAATTGAAGCCAAGCTTTTAATTACGTTAACATTTTATTGTAACTGCCCGAGTGAAGCATAACACTTTTTTTATCGAAACTGGATTGATATAATATGTGATATAGTGCTCCTAAATGAAATGTCGGCGTTATTTATTATTTGAACAAAAAATTCACGATTCAAAAGCAGCTGGGGATTGCAATGTTTATAAACTTATTCAAATTAGAAAAATATACCTACCATTTAATAGCTAATTCAAGCTGGGATAGTGTTGAAAATTAATTATTTTCGTTTAGTTTTATAAATATTAGTTCATTTTACATACATGATTTACATATACAGTGTGGCAACCGTTCATAGCACGATGCATGTATTAGTAACTACTGGTCGACTATAAATGGGCGTGCCACCTTGAATTGCCACGCCTACTTAGCGGCACGCGGATGGCATTTAGAAACGATAGCGGACGTATTATAAGTTACACGTATAAATGTATTGGGGCATATAGGCAAATCAAAGTCTTTTAGAGTTCCATGTTATAGCATAAGTGATTAATAACATTACATGTGGTAGAAAATACTATTCCTTAAAAAATAAAAAGCACTGTTAGAGGTAGTGTGTTCCCGACATAAGTAAATATTTTTAGTTGTTTGAAGCATCAGATAATCACTGATAACATGTCAGTGAAGTAATTCATCACAGCCTCATAAACAACATAAAAAATTAAAAAATAAATAATCAGAACTCCTAAACTTTAAAATAAAAACTAAAATAATATTGTTCAACAAGTATAAAATCTAAAAACGCAACTATAATAAAATAATGGAAAATAAAATATTTAATTCTTAAAACAGAATTGTATTCAACATTGCAATAAACCTGCAATTAGCTAAAAGAGAATATTATTCTTAAACAATAATAAAATTTGAAGTAAATTAATTTATTAAGTTTTCAAATAAACCTCCCTCTTGATAAGAACAGTAACCCAACCGATCATAAAAATTCCGACGAACATTTGTTAACATATCTGCTGTGACAGTATTACTGATTTCAATAATTCTCGCGCGCAGTTCCTCTAGGTTTGATGGCCGTTGATCACCGTATCCGTATATTGTATTATGTAAAAAGGGCCATAAAAAGAAATAGATTGGAGCTAGATCAGGGGACCGCGCTGGCCATTTAATAGGGCCCGAGTTACCGATCCATCTGTTTTCAAAAACCGCGTTTATAAAGTTTGTTACAACGCGTGTATTGTGTGCTGGGCAACCATCTTGCTGAAACCAAACTTCATTTATATTAAATCGCTCCCGTATTGCCGGAATATTATTTTCAAGTAACTGTAGGTATCTCCGTTTAAATTACCGTCAATGAAAAAAGGCCCAATTATATGATTTCCAATGATACCTGCCCATACATTTACCTTCTGTGGATACTGCGTTCGCGTTGTATATTTAAATGTAGATTTTTACGCGGCCAGTAACGACAAACTGCGCGGTTATGATGCCCGTGTAGGTAAAATGTTTTTTCATCTGTGAACAATACGTTGTTAAAAAAAAATTGGTTATCGTGATATTTATTTATCATTCTTTCGCAAAATTCCATTCGGCGATAATAATCATCGGGAAGAAGTACTTGTGAACTTGTAAATTTGTATGAACGATATTTATTAGTACGTAAAATCTTATGAACCGTTGTTTTAGAGATACCTAATTCGCGAGCAATTTGTCGAGATGACAGTGGGATTTACTTCAACTAAAGCACATACTCGAATTTCTATATCGCTTACATTCTTATCCGGAACAACTTTATTTTGATTATTTACTAAAGAAAATGTAGTTTCAAATCGATTAACGTCTTACGAATGGTGCTTGCATTGGGAATTTGACTTTCGGGGAAATTAGCTGCAAATAAATCCCGAGTTACTTCCGCGGAATTACCACCGTAAAGTGTTTAATCATGAAGAGTTTTTGCTCCGGCGTATAGCACTCCATTTTTAAAATAACCGTTATCTACCTACCAACAACGCGTTTTATTAAATAGTACGAGCGAGTAGTTCTCCCGACGAAATATAAAATGCATCTGACACGCACGTGTGCGAGCGACGGCTCTTTCGCCTGTGCGACGACAGCGTAGAAATGTGGATTTCTTGGCAAATACGAGTGCATCATAGCAATATGCTAATGTAATCCAGTCGAATATTCCGTATACTTCTTTACCGTTCTAATGCACGGATACCTCTGTGTATCTCGCTTACACTACAGGATCGCTATAATGCGGACGCAGGCGGACAATTGGTATACGTTTTTCAAAAAACTATTATGCTTTCAACGGAAATGTGCACCATATGTTGTGTGTGTATAGTAACTAACGTAGAATGGCGATATTCATTACAGTAATGGCATTAACTAATTTGATAAAATATTGCCATTATTATTAAAAGCATATTTTAGTAATTCGGTTATGTGTATAATATTATTCAGATACTTACTATAATATTTATTATTGCGTATACATACCGGGTGTCTTCAAAGTTTTGAAACGGTCAAATATCTCGAGAAATACCTATCGAATCAAAACACAAAACAAAAGGAAACATGCCGTTAATCATTACCAGTTAAGAACACCAAACACGACCAGCAACTGGTCGCAATTTTGAAATCTTAAATGTAAATCCTCAGTTTTATTTATTCCACTTGCCATTCACCGTCCGAAAAGTCTGTCATTGGTAATAATTTCCCTTTTCGATATAAGTTTCCGTTATAATCTCACAGGACGCATTTTAGGATTTTTCAAATTTTGAGTAAGCCATTTAGCATCTGCACAGTTTTTATCACCACTTTGGCGGGTTTTTGGAGAATATCGGGTTATATGCGGTTCTGTTTGTAAAACAGCCTTTATTGTCAGTGTCTTCCTTAAAAAAATGTAACATGGAAAAACTTGCTTCGTTACTTCTCCAAGCTAGTTCTACCGCAGCTATGTGAAAAAACTTCTTTTGGAGTCCCTCTGGCGTATCTTCGTCTCATTGTAAGCACATATTTCTATATTCGTTTGTAGTCATAGCAACAAAACCCATTTTCCTTTTTTCGGGTACAGCTTGCAACAATTTTCTCTTACTATCACGAGCTACCCTTGCCTCCTTGAAGATTACATATTGGAATCAAGAGTAGTTAAATTTAGTGATCATGAGTAACCTGATCACTAAATTTAACTCCTCTTGATTCAAAGATGTAATCTTCAAGTAGGAAATCAAGAGGAGTTAAATTTAGTGATCAGGTTACTCAATCTCGCCTCGTCATCCTATCCAACGATATGGATAACCTGTATCTAGGTAATCACGAACATTTCGTTCATAATGTGGTGCAGCACCATCTTGTTGAAACCAAATATGTTTCAAGTTATCGCCAGCAATTACTGTTATTGCCGAAACTATTTCATCTCGAAGCCCGTCTGCATATCTTTTAGCAGAGATTCCCTGTGAGACGATCCACTTACAGTTATGCCGATTCATTACTACGTTTAATTGGAATGATGTTTCTTCTGAGAAAGTAATGTTAACCTACAGGATGTTCATCTTCCTATTCTGTTCATCATATCCTGACAAAATTCTAAGTGTCGATCAGGACAATCTCTGTTTATCTCAAGAAGAAGTTCCACTTTGTGGGGGTGTGATTTATTGCTTTTAAATATTCTATGAATGGCCGATTTTCTTGTTTCATGAAATTTAGCAGACCTCCGAAGAGTACTCTGAGAATCTTCTGAGAATGATAGTAATACATCCAATGATTGCTCTTCGTTTGTGGTTATATTTGGTGTTCCTGATTTCGGATAGATCTTTAACGTTGTCAGTACCTCGATATTTGATAACAGTTCTTTCTACTGTTGGCTTCGAGTTTCCAACCATCCCAGCTCTAAAGTTTTCGTTGAAAAAATCCCTTACCTCCTGTACGTCCTTTTTCTTTCACTCTAACCAAACATCATTAAAAGAGATTATTTCTCTCCTTCAGTAAGTTTTGCCATTTAGGTAAATTGTAACGACTATTAAATAATAACGAAATAAGGGGAAATTAAGGATCTATTATTAGCAAAAATTATGTTAATTAGTTGGTTCACGACAAAAAAGAATGCACTTTAAGTATCAGGCATACGCATAAATTAGCCTGTATATTTCAGCAAATAACTTAATGCAGATAACAAACTAGCTCCATTAGTTATCACAATTTATGCATATAAACATCACAGAGTTGTTAGATACACAACGACCCAAGATATTCCAACTGGTTTTGCTCGGTCACAAATTATTACAGGATTTTCTAATTGGGAGAGATAACGGGCCGAGCTAATCTTAGATAATAGGCAAAAAGACGTCGTTTCGCACACTTAAGAACCTATTTACGATTATTGTAGGCTTATCCGGTTATAGTAGGGCATTATATAAAACGGTACAAAAGCCACCCCAATGTACTGTAAATATGGAAGCGTTTGTCTCCGTCGGAATCCACCAAGTAAGTGCATTGTTGCAAAGTGACAATATATCGCGTTTGTTTCATTTGCATAGATAACCCGCTTCAGGAGGTATGTATAAAAAATATCCTATAAATATTCTACCGCCGAAAATTATGGGGTGCTCCAGTATAGACAGCGGACGGAATAGTTATCGATTTCGCACAATCCTCTTTTTCTATTGTATCTACGTATTCATATTTTAAGATAAAAAAGCTAAAAGGAGTTTCTAGACTTGGAATAAGGAGTTCATTTATATGTATTTGCTTAGATATAGCGGAGAATTTTTTTTAAAATGGAAGAAGCATAAAATGGTTAAATATTTTACGCCTCATACTATCTTAATTAACATTTAGCGATTTTCCAAAAAAAATAGCGTCTGCTTACGATCAGGTAAGGAGGAAATATTCGCAAGCCTCCAACAAATTATTTATTGATGTTGTTTGTATCTGTTGCAGCAGGGAGAACATTAACGTCTATCCAAACTAAACAACAATGGCATCATTCATCTGGCAGAAGGAAGTAGAGCAATTGCTATCACCCACACTGTGAGGTGTGAAATTAGAATGTACAAGAAGTGTAACATATATAAGCATTTTATTTGATAAGACATTAGCTTAGAATCCCCATACGCAAAATGTTTCCCAAAAACAAAGGACTTTCCTATGGACTTGCCGAGACGAAAAGTCAAAAATCTTGAAAGTTATCTTTAAAACCACTTCACTGACTTTCTTTGCTAGTAATGCGTTCAAGAATTACCTAAGGAGTAAAACTTGGCAATCACAGGAGCATTAATTTCCACGTTGTGAAACTAAACAGAGTACATTTTCACCTTCGGAAAACAATTCGCCAGATATCCACGCCTTTATGGCATATGAGCTTCTCAAAACAGCTCGAACAGCATGCAACACTATATTCTTTATTGTCTCCTTTCCAAACATAATGGAGATATTAGGAATCCACAATGCATGCACACACCCATTTGGAACTGCATCAATATTATAAATTCTTTGAAAATGACTATTAATATATTCCTAATCCGGGTATTTCGGCACTCTATGATTCAAAGCAATGGTAGGCATTTTTGGAAGAAAGAATGCTGCAAAAAGTACTTAATATTGGAGTAATACTTCGAGTTAAATAGCATGTAAATGCTCAAACTAGTTAAATTATAAAAAAAAAAATCGAACCTGGCCGTAAAAGTGTCAAATTAGTAGTTTCTGCTTTTACAGGTCACTGCAGACTTAGAAAAAGCCTACGCAGAGTCGGACTATCTGATATATTAAAAATATCAGCTATATGGGGAGGATAAACAGGCAGGGAACCATATTGTACCTGTTCCTATCCAACTGGTACCAGAATTCGGTAGGAAGCTGACACCTTCCTGGGAGGCCCGAAGCAGATCCTCAATGAACAAGATTCTAACCAACCTTAAGGGCTTGATTTATCCCTTCTACCAATCAATCAGCTGAACAAGGAATATCTGTGAATTGAGTCACATACATGTAGCTGTGTATATTATTCATCTCAAGACATGTGCGTGTATACACACTGATATAGTCCGTGCCCGATCTATGATCTAAGATATAGTAAAAGGTGGTCCAACCATAATGCACGATGTTAATCGCGAGTCACACCTTAACGTCAAGTTTTTTGCCTAACTTAATTTGACATTTCTTTGTTTCAGTGTTTGACAAATTCAACCATGGAGAGGTACACAATTGAGCAGCGCGTTAAGATTGTTGAAGCCTTTTACGAAAATGGGCGTTCAAATCAAAATGCATTTCGTGATTTTTTTGGTCAGCATAATCGACCAAATGTGTCCACAATCGGGAGAATTGTGCGCAAATTTCAGCAAACCGGGTCTGTAGTAAATGTGAAAACACCTGTGCATGCTCACCCAGTTCGTTCTGTGGAAAACATTGCTGCTGTTCGCGATAGTGTGGCAGAAGAGCCGTCAACCTCGACTCGTCGTCGTGCCCAACAATTGAATATCTCACGAACATCACTGATGCGAATTTTGAATAAAGATTTGAATTTACACGCTTACAAGGTTCAATTGACTCAAGAGCTGAAGCCTACTGACCATTTCAAGCGTCGTCAATACGTCGAATGGTTGGTTGAACAGACAGAAGTGAACGGTGACTGTACAAAGAAAATTATCTTGAGCGACGAGGCACACTTTTACCTCACTGGATTCGTTAACAAGCGGAATTGCTGCATTTGGGCAAATGAGAATCCACAAGTGATTGTTGAGAAGCCGATGCATCCACAAAGAGTGACTGTTTGGTGCGGTTTATGGGCTAGCGGCGTCATCGGGCCGTACTTCTTCGAAAATGAGGTCGGCCAAGCAGTTACCGTGAATGGCGTTCGCTATCGCGAGATGATAACGGACTTCTTGTTGCCAGAAATTGAGGATATGGACCTGGACGATATGTGGTTCCAACAGGATGGTGCCACTTGCCACACAGCCAACGAAACAATAGCTCTTTTGCGCGAGAAATTCAATGGCCGTGTTATCTCATGTCGTGGCGATGTTAATTGGCCGCCACGATCATGTGATTTGACACCGTTGGACTTCTTTCTTTGAGGATATTTAAAAGAAAAAGTGTACGTCAATAAGCCAAGAACAATTCAAGAGCTAAACGATGAGATAATTCGGCACATTAACGACATTGAATCTCAATTATGTCTCAGAGTCATTGAAAATATGGACCATCGGATAGAGGTATGCCACCGAAGCCATGGCGAGCATTTGGCCGATATTTTGTTTCATACATAATTGTCATAGATTCTTCTATCATAATAAAAGATATTAAGATAATTCTCTGAAAACTTTTTATTTTATTTACAATTCACATCGTGCGTTTTGGTTGGACCACCCTTTAGTACAGTGGTTCTCAACGTGGGCGGTAGCGCCCACCAGTGGGCGCTGGGATCTATACAAAATCCAGTAAGTGGGCGCTAGGCGAAAAAAGGTTGAGAACCACTGCTTTAGTATATAATAGCAAAAAAACACCGACCCGTAACTTTTAACATCACAGATACGCTTTGCATATGACAGACTATCTGTAGTTGTATATCCATCCTTGTTTATCTCTTCCCAAATCTGCTCCCCAAAAATAAGCTAATCATGTACTTTTAACCTATGAAAATTTAAACTTCTGGAACTTATTCAAATCAACCAAATGTTTAAGTGAGAACCAGTGGTTTATATGTTGCTGGTTTGAAAAGATGATTAGCAGGACACATGGTATTCACGACAGAAGTAAGTTTTGTGGAAACAAATAAGGCCTACCAGATAAGCCAGATGGTCAGACTCCATAGCACACATTGGCAGCTCATAAAATAATATGTAATCTGCCTATCATTAACTTACAAACGGAAATGTTAGGCTCATATCTAATCCAGTACACGTCAACTTTGAAACCATTATGAGTTATTAGTAAAGGAAGATTCACTGAAGTGTTTTGTCAGAGTGATTTCATGATCACTCTGACAAATGACAAAATACATTCTCTTCTATTTTCTAAGACACAAATTTTATATTATTGGAGATGTGTAAATTAATGTACCTTTTTCGTGCATAGCATTTTATTATTTGGTCCGTGGGTATACACAAAATGGTTTCCTTATTGTACAGCAATTGTACAATATATGCAATTATTAGTAAAGGAAGATTCACTGAAGTGTTTTGTCAGAGTGATTTCATGATCACTCTGACAAATGACAAAATACATTCTCTTCTATTTTCTAGGACACAAATTTTATATTATTGGAGATGTGTAAATTAATGTACCTTTTTCGTGCATAGCATTTTATTATTTGGTCCGTGGGTATACACAAAATGGTTTCCTTATTGTACAGCAGCAGCTCAAAATAATAAAACCATTAAAAATAGAAAATGGTAATTAAATGTGGAATAAACATGGTGATCTCGCGGTTTTATAGAACAAAAACAATATTTTAATGCTTTTCAATCCTTTTACCGGGCGTTGACATTTAAAATGAAAAATACAATAACGTGGAACGTTGTAATACAACTTACGGTAGTACAGCAATAAAATTAACAATTTCAATATTTGTATTTTATTTTATGACTGCTGATATTTCAAGTTTGTATACTAATTAGCGTTTGCCACTCTGGCAGTGCGCTCACTGTTATTTTGATAATATAAGCAAAATGTCCTTTCTTTTTTGCTCTTGGCGTGATAGCAATTTAATTTTTTTTTTTTTGTAATCCTCTGTATAAATCAATATAAAATTTTATACCTGCGCTTGTAAATTTCCGAAGTGCGTCATCTTTTAGTATTCCTCCTTTGTGTTATGTTTACATGTATTATATAACAGTGGGAAGATATCGACTATCCGAATTCGTTTTTTTATTCAGTGGCAGTAGGAATTTATTAATAGAAAACTGCGTATTACATAACGAAGGAAGGAAGCCAGGTGGCAACATTCGTACGATGCAAAAACTACACCTTATAGAAACAAGCCGTGTTCATGGCCAACTCGCTGTAAACAAAGCAGCTGCCGTATTGGGCCGCATTGCCAAAAATATTCAAGGCCAAGGTCAACAGTAACACAATCTTTCACGTTCGCCATTGGTCGACGATAATTTTTTATTGGTCGACTTTTCGACTTGTTTTTATCACGACCGCTATAATGCGTCCTTGTTGGTAACTGCAAAAAACCTATTGCGTTTTCGTATTATATTTGCGATAATTTAATGCGTTGATGTAAATATTATGATTATTAGGTTGTCAAACATGGAGCTGTGTAGCGATAACGAGGTGTTGTTATGTACGATACGCAATTTTATGGAGAATAACATTCCTTATCGTTTTTTCTCATGTAAAAATAGTGACAAAATGTTTTTAGAGATAGACCCACCAATATTTAAAAGAATGTTACATAACTGTAAAATACTTTCAATTATGTAGAGTATCATCAAATTTCGAAATAAAACACTCTAGATATTCACATTTTTGAATTCTAGACAAAAGATGTGACTTCATAATATCTACATTACGTGATCAATTTTCATAACATTGAAATTTATTCTTAAGGACTATGACCTTATGCAAACTTTCAGTTTAAAGCAATTTTTCGTTAATTTTCTACACATATCTATACTTTAGAAATTATAAATGTACTATACTAATGAAAGAGCAGAACTATTGCTCAACTTTAATGCAATATAGTTTAAAATGATGCCGAATACATTTATAACCAAAAAATGTTCAACTATTGCGTGAGGAGAGTGAGAATATTGTTAAAAAGAAAGAACAATATCTGAAGGTATGTAAGAGAGAATGTAAAAAAGTTACATCAGGATTATGTGATGATACATTTTCTCAAGGGTATCCAGGGAAACAGAAACAGTCGGCAAACTCTGTGAGGTGGAGCTTTAAGCATAAGCTCTTGACGTTTTGAGTTTTTGAGGAGCTTTTTGTGGAGCTTCTTCGAGGATTTTTTGAGAAGTTTTTTGGGGAGCTTTTTGACCTTTTTATGAGCTTTTTGAGGGACTTTTTGGGGAGCTTTGGAGGTGCTTTTGAGGAGCCTTTTAGGAAGCTTTTTTGGAAAGTTGGGGGCGTAGCGTGACATTTCATTTTCGGCCTTGATTTTTCACCATAACCCGCTTGCAATAGCGGTATTTTTTAAAAGTTAATGTTCTCATAGCTATAAAGAAGTGTACTTACCGTTCTTCAAGCTTCAAAATCATCTCAGAGCCTTTAAATTAGCTAGGATTGATAGTAACAGCGAAAAATACATTCAAATGGCGGCCATATTACACGCAAATGTATAATTTAAGTAGCTCTGTTGTGAAATTTGAATATTTCTTCTGCATATGGACCATATCACTAAATAGTTCCAATCTACAATGTAAACTGACTTCCTTGAGCGAAAAAACATTATGAATGTTGAATGTATCTAGATTAGATGTATCTAACAATAGGTATTTAGCGGTTAATGAAATTGAAATAAAATGAAATATCTGACAAACCATAGCGATTCTGCTCGGTAATGCTAAATCATATACACTTCTTCACCTCTTCGGGCACAACTCTCTTCAAACAGACAGGTAGTAAAGGCGCACAGTTCTTGAAACCCAGCTTCCTTAACGTAAGGAGTAAATCCATCTGCTGTCTCTAGACCTTTCGTTGCATCTCCATTTGGAAAGGAGATAGTGAAGCATGCATCGATCGTTGGTCGAGTACCTAACATATACGAGAAAAAATTAGACTGCAGTCTAGAACAATTGCCAAGCAATTGATTTAAGAAAATGGCTCATGACTCTCTTTGCGAATGGTGTTAAATTAGAAGAGTGGGCATTTTATTCTTGCGCATCCATATGAGAAGCCGCATATTGTTTATTTGCGCGGCTCCATAAAGAAAAAAAGTTGCTTCAAAACTGCCCTTCGTATCTAGGTTGATGCAATAGATCAAATCTACATTTCCATATACTAGTACTTATAGATATAGTGGAACTTAACAAACACCAATATAGTGAAAGTGCACCAAATACTTACATATCGTGCTGGCAACTCTACACACTAAAAAATATTTGCAATTCCTACGGAAAATTCCAGTAATATGTAGGGTAAATTTACGAAAAATTAGAAAATATACCTAAAGTTTTCTAGTAAATTTCCCAATTTTTGGCAATTTTACCTTATATGTTACTTGAATTTGCCATAGGAATTGCATATATTTTTTAGTGTGTACGGTTGATTTCTGAGAAAATCTAATGCATTTCATGAAGGGTAGTTGTTGCGTGTATCGAGCATACTAATACATCCATACACGTATGGATGTACGATTTGGCAACTCTTCATGTAAAAGCTGACCGAAAACATTTCTGCCAACACGCTATGTATTCATTTCTGATACAAAAAAAAACTAAACAGAAATTAATATAATGACGAAATAAACTTGGTAAATCTGCATATGGTCAACAGTAAGTAAGTGTGTAATTAGTTATTCTAAAGAAAGAACGGTTTACTTTGTAAAATGGCGGGGTTATTCCACTGCGCAGTTATCTCATTAAATAGATTCAAGGTCGCTAGTAATAGCCAATTTAGATTGGTTTGAATTTTCGGCCACCAAAACAAGAATTCGCGAACTGTTAGCCCAATTTGCGTAGTCCATTAGTCAACTAATATAATTCAATAATAGTATTATATCACACATGTGTGAGTAAACCGTCATATTTGATTGTGACCACGAGTCGTACATATAAACACACATACGCGCACAAGTAATTCAGGCACTAGAGTAGGAAGTAATTCTATACAAAGTTACAACAACAAGAGAGTGAATAGCTATTTGTTGCTATTTTTAATTCCATTAACGATCTCTCGCTATGGACCAGATAACATATCTACTTACGAGCTAAACCGTTCGGAAAGATTAATCTTTGTGGGTAGGTTTTCATTAGATTTATAAAAAAAAAAACTTAAATAACGGGTATAGAAACGTTTGTAAAATACACCCAATTAAGCAAAATTATATGACATTGTACTTTTAGATATTAAAATTGATTCGACCATTTGTAATACTGCTGTAGTTTTAAATATTACAACGATAACAGCGGGTAATAAAGTTGCCGGCGATTATCACTCTAATTTGATAAATAATTCTTAGAGTGTAACGTCAAGTTTAAAACTGAAAAAATACGTAAAACGTTTCTAAATTTGTAAATTGATATCCTATGAAAATTGGACGTTGTTACGTAGGTGAATAGAATACACAAAGTTACTGTACACTGCTTTTAAAAAATATAGTTATACTGTATAGTTTAAAAATAAAAACGTTAAAAAAACGTATCCAAAAAAAGTTCCCCGTGACAGCGTTTGGTTTAAACACTGCCGTGACCAGGATTCGAACCTGGGTTACTACGGCCACAACGTAGGGTCCTAACCACTAGACGATCACGGCTATTGGGGATACTGTATAAAAGTTGCTTTCTAATAATTTACAGAAATATTATGTATAGAAATTATAATATCAAATATAAAATCATAACCATAAACATTTGATTGCCCAAAACTAGAACGAGGTATTAAACAGTATTTAGCTATAATTGTACAGACTTCACTAATTTATTTAATAATGGCATTATTATTACATACTTTATTAAAAAAAAAGTTTTAAATTATTGTTAAAGAAGCATGAAAGAACAAACGTTGCGTAAATATCTTGCAGCAGTACGCCGGTACATGGAAACGTCGATAGATGGCGGGAACGTGCACAGCATTTGCAATATTTCCAATAACTCCTTGGCACTATTATTTATACTTTTCTTTTCTCGTACCTCCCATATTATACATATGTATGCGTAAATGTTATTTAATTCCACATTATTTACATTCTAGGTTATTTATAAAAACGTTCTTATAATCAATATTAATAGAAAACTTTAACGATTTAATATTTATGGGCATAATAATGGGCACACGTATAGATAGTTCTTGATCATTAACCTTAGGATAATCGTAAGTATACACATTGCACAATGTTTTACGTTAGCATTCATACTAAGTTTAACCATTTGGCATACAAATAGTCTTCTACAAACAAGGAGTTTCTACTTAATGTACATGTTATTTAATATGTGATGAAATAGTTTTTGTTATTAAGAAGTAAATGTACAGCTGGTTATATCAATGGTAAAAAATCTTAAAAGTTGATTCCAAAATAAATTTGTAGTTTTTAAATGAAAGATAAGCTAAGTGCGATGTTTAAAATTTTTCATTTAGAAGAGCGGCCTTCTTTTTAATTTGCAAGCTTTTTTTGTCTGCCTCATTTCGCTGCTGAAGCGTTAGCGCTTATCTAACAAGAGAACATCCTGAACTCGGACATTCAAAAAATTATGAACTTTAGGAACATGCATGTAGGTATGCACTACGCACTTTAAATGGGTGAAATAAATGTTGGAAATTGAAAATTTTGCATTCTGCCGACCCACATAACTCGCTAATGGTAAGAGATAGAAAAAAAGTGTTAAGACAAAAATTGTTTGTTTGGATAAGGCTTCTTGTTTACGCATTGGAAAAGTGGAAAGAAAAGACGACTTGCGTTGAATACCGTCCAGCGAAAGTTTCATCCATGCAGCAGTTGTACAGGTGAAGTAACATTATGACATTTGGTGGTACTTGCATTATTCTATAGCATTATTAGATTATTTTTTCTATGTGCGAAAAACGAATAAACAGAGGTACCACCTCTGTTTATTCGTGAAAAGTTGCAAAAAATTTCTCAGTTCGTATGCAGTGAATTTGTAAATAGTAGATTTGCACGTCCAGCGAGGGGCACTACAAGCTAACATAGACGTTGGTTTAGACAATTTTAAAGAATTACGACATTGGGTTTGAAATTTTAAGAGAATTTTTAAATAATTTCAAGAAAAATAAACAATTTTGTTACCCCATCATATGGCACGGTCTTTGAGCAATCAACTTTTGTTAATAGTGCAAAGGATCATATAGGGTATGTCGGGACAGATAATACATTCAATACTGATGAGTGTGGTTTTATTCTTGAGCTACATTCCGGCCGCACTTCAGCTGTGCAGGGCACAAAAACTGCTACAGCAGTTGCGCAGCCTGTGTGTTACATGCACGCAATAATATTACAAAATTACATTACTCTTATTCATAATCGACTTTCGGTATATTACGACCTATTTGCTTAAGCTTGGTATAAAAACGGATACGTTGACTAAAGACCGAATGAATTTGAAAATCCAGTAACTTTTGCTTTTACACAAGATGTTTCGCTTCGTCCTCCTTGTTCCACATGTGGTAGTCATGCCATCGTACGATGTGCATAGTGTAAGAAATTCCTGGGTTTTAAAAATATAAACATTTCTTTCAAGAGTTTCATCACTATGCAGAATAATCTACTCTATGTTAATATAAAGAGAATTATATTGGTATGGTATGTACAATGTACCGGGTGATTCAGTATGGGTGGCGACCGGCTGTATCTCGGAAACTGGTATGCCTAGAGCTTCGGGGCAAAAAAATACATAACCAATGTGGCCACCAGAAGTACCGGAAAATTATTTTAATGTTCGAAATTTCACCGCTAGGGGGCGTACCTGCTATGTTCAATCATAAAATGAGTATTATCTCAGAAAATTGCAGGTTGAGCTATAGTTTTGAATGGATTGCTCGAAAGCTGAGTTGCTGTCCCATTATTTTGGTTAATGACTTTTTTTCATATCTGCCATAATAAGCGGGGAAGCCAATCAATTGTTCAATATGTAAATTTTAATATCTTCTGAACCGTTCAACCAATCTGAAAATTTTTGGGCTCGTTCGATGGAGCATTTCGTGGGTTCTTTTCTAGAAAAATTGTCGTTCTAGGATTTAGTTTCAAATAGGTAAACTACAGGGTGTTTTCTGTAGTGATTACATATTTGGGTGAATGTCAAGAAAAAATTAAATGTAACCGTGCTATATAACTACCAGTGTCGCAAGCTAAATTAAATTGTTGAAATTTCAGTGAAAACCGCATCTTAATATCTCTATCCGTTCTCGATTTATCTCCAAAAGAATGAAATTTGTAACAAAAATCAACTGCGGCCTTGCAAGTAGGCGACGCAACAGATGGTTTCCATGGAAACTATGAAATTCTATCAGATTGTTTAATGCTTATATCGCCTAAATATAGTCAACACTGAATGAAATAAATTATTAACGAGAATAATAGCAGCAAAAAGAAAATATCCAACTAAAATTTTAATTATAAATGTTCGAAATGTCTACCATCACTGGCCACACACAAATTGACTCTGTCACTATCGTTACCGTAAGTTTCATCCTTACCATGTCATCTTACATCAAGAATTAAAGAATGGCGATTTCGACCATGCAGCATGCACTATTGGTCAGAAAGCAATCCTCACTGGTTACGCGCAGTTCAATTTCAAAATGGTTGGAGTGTTAATGTTTGGTGTGAATTTTTGGGGGAAAATTATTGGTTCTTACTTTTTTGAACAGCGTTTAAATGGTGTGGCTTTTTTACATTTTTTGGAAAATGTATTGCCTTTATTGTTCGAAGATATTTGCCTGAAGACAAGAATAGGTATGTGGATTCACCAGGATGGTTGCCCGGCGCATTATGCGCGAAGTATCCAGAAATGTTTAAATAACCGGTTACCAAATGAATGGATAGACTGGGGTAGCATTTTTGCTTGGCCGCCGATGTCCCTCGATCTCACAGTAATTGATTTTTATTCATGGAGTAGACTTAAAGATATAGTATATAAAAACCGCCCAACAACACCTGATAATATGAAACAAAGAATTCGAGAAGCCGTCAGAAATATTTCCATTGCCGAGGTAGAAGCGATTGTATTATCCACAAGTAACAGACTCCAGTGATGGTTTATTCCATTCAGTTTTGACTATTTTTAGCTGATATAAGCAATAAACAATCTGATAGTTTCGTAGTTTCCATGGAAACCATCCGTCGCGTCGCCTACTTTCAAGGCCGCAGTTAATTTTTGTTACCAATTTACCAATTTACCAAAACACATATCTTCGTATATGTGATCAAAGTTCCCAAACTTTCATAATTTTTTGAAATTCCGGGTTCGGATCTTCCTTTGTAAGAAACTTTTTAATATTGAATACAATAGTACTTTTAGGTTACTCGAAACTCGAAACGATGTGTAGTGGGGTTTGCGCTATAGGCGAACTTATACATGTTGTTTCCATACACCTCCATCTTAGATTTGATTCCTTGATTGCAGCTCCATTGCGTTTTAAATCAAAACAGTGTTCCGCTGCTAGAGAAATACATGATGAACATACTTCCATATTGGCATACTTGAATTAAGAAAGTATGCCAATATAAAATTTAAATATAGAAATTAGAAAAGTGCTGTTTTATACTTCAAATTCAAATGCCAAGCGTAGGTAGATCCTTCGTTTATAAAGTTTTTGAAATATTCCTTGTTTATTTTAAGTTTCATTAAAAAAAAATGAATACTGAATAACTGATAAAGGTTATATAGCATTATATTTACAGCCGTATTGCAATATCAATAGCTATGTGACATAATTTTGTTATAATGAAAACCAGTTGTTTTTTAGCAACAAGAATAGGATAACCTCTTTAGCATATCCAAATATATGCAATTGCGTAGAAGTTTATGAATAATTTTAAGATACTCGCGTTTCGTACTTACTCAGCGAAAAACAAATAACTCGCACTTTGCAATCGACAGCTCCGATTATCCAACGGTACAATTTTTAATTATATGTCGGTTCTCATAATGGTCAACAGTAAGATTACAAAGAAAAACAGGAGCACATGATTTTGTCATTGTAAAAAAAGATAGGAACTTATTTATGTTTTGACATCCTATGGTCTTCCAATTAATTAATACTTATTAATGTTTAGTATGAAATTGTAAAGACGGAGAAGATTCAACAGGACGTATGGTTGACCTATATGCATACAACATATGTACGTATTATACGCTAAAGTAACCTTGACATGAAGGGTGAAACTGCGCGCAAGCTTTAAAATTAAATTCATTCCTCAATTCACCTTTTAGAACTCACCAGGTGTTCTTATATACAAAAGTTCCCTTCCGCACATGCCTAAAGCATTTTTATTACACACGATAAGTTCAATGAAGAGAGGAGGAACTACGTATATTATGAAGTTTTTGTACTGCATGCCATAAAAATAATACTAAAGACGAATTTGGCGTAGTAATGACCACATCACCTAAATAGATTCCGTAGCTATAATCTTTAATAGGTTGTAATTTTTTAAGTACCAATTTAAATAAAATATTTAAAACGAAACCAAGCATTTCATAACATGTTACTGAGAGAGGTTAATGATGTCAACCACAAACATTTCAGAAACGAACAAAGAAGCTGTGTTAAAGCGTAGTGTAACCAGAAACGAAGTCGCATATTCACTAAATTTAGCGTGAAAAATGCGGTGTAAACAATGTGTAAGCAGCTATGTACGTATTTCTCATTGGAAATTCTAATGAAAAATGTTTTATACCTAATGCACCGTTAAATACATTAGGAAATTTAAACCTAAAGCGTGCATAAGAACAAAAATGCTTAAAATTATCTACACGTCCGTTTTCGAGTTATTAAAGTTTTGGATCGACTTTGCGGAAATGTAACAAGCAAGAAACTAAGGAGAGTGGTTTATTTTGATTCAGATATAAAATGCATACAAAGCGCGCTTTATAGTTTGCAGTAAGAGTTTATTTGTCCTTAAGTTACAAAAACATGATTAGTATTTATTTATGTAAGTCGGCAATGTTCATGCATTGATCAAATGCAAATACAAGTATAACGTTAATATTTATATCACATTTGTATACGTGTGTATATATAAATAACTACCTGGTATTGTTCATGTTTATTTTTATTGTGGCGCCAGTAATTAATTCACGGCTAACGTATTTTTCTCACCTGTTAGGAAGGCATTATCAGCATCTAATTGTATCTATGCAAAGAGCGCGTGCGAATTCCGCCAGTTACGAAGTCACGTAGGTACAATTTTAGCCGACTGAAAAATCAAAAAGTGGGTCACGCTTTTGTAGTAAACATGGTATAGTATACATGACCATAATCAACTTACACATTTCATTACAGTTCATGATGGAAATTACACCTATATAAATTAATAAGCGACTAATAAGGACTAATGTATTAACGAAAGAAACATACCCATGCGTGCTCTGGTACTTTTACCGTGTTCTTTGCAATCATTCACAGTTTAATATAATAATTTATTGATGACAACGCGTGATATTAATTAGCTGTACAATAATGACTCTACAACATAGTTAAATAATCTCCACTATCATGCTGACTTTATGATTTCAATATAGAAACTTGAAAGGCAAAAGTATTGATCCACAGTTTTACTTTTACAGATCACAATTGCATCGAATAATTGAATGTAAGAATAAGATCTTGGAAAGCAAGGCTATAGACATTTCTATTATTAGCAATACAACGTAGTTTTATTGCAACAATGTCTTTATTAACTATTTCAATTTGCTTAATAAGAATAAATCCTATTGGATGTTGTAGTCCATACCGAAGGTAATATAGGTAAATATATGTATATGATCAATAAAACAGATACCATGCAAGCATATTTGTTTGTAAATTTTATTTATATTAATCTGGCAGCACTAAATCTTGCTGTCGATTTGATAAGTATCTACACTTATAGTATATCCAAGGAACATTAACAGAAACGGAGAAACAGCGTTGACTATTCTGATCCCAGAGGGCATAAATTCTTGACTTTCAACCTGCTCTATACAGTTGTTATTGGCTAGAACAAGCTCAGCAAAGATAATGGAACCAAGATTTGCTAGTTCACTCTATGCCTATACACTTGAGAATGTCAAATTCGTTTAAACCGGATTCAAAAACGAAACACAAAAATGACACCAATTTTACGTATCAGAATATCTGGTAAAACGTATTTTTTTTTTTTTCATTATTAATATTAAATGTTGTAGTACTAGTAATCTACCACCTTCATAAAGAATCATATTCCGTAATTTCAAAAACATAGTTATTACCTAATGATTCCCATTTAAATAGCTAACGATGTTGTTTGCTTCTATTAAATCACAAAAAAAATCAGAGACCAGTTGAGAGACCCTTAGCTTCACAAAATTAATTTATTCGGAACAATTGTTTCAAAAATCCATGTTTTTTTTTGTATCTGTTACAACATTACAGTTCTTACTATATCTCTACAAAAAGACTTGTTATTTATTCCATAAAAGGCTATCTGAGGAGGAACCAAAAATGTCGCGGTACTACCAGTAACGCTAATCTTCGTTACAAAAATAGATCATTTTGTGAACAATTCCACGTAATTTCTCATACTGATACATATCTATATGTATGTCGGTAAGAGGAATTACTTGGAATTGTTCGCAAAACGATCTATTTTTATGACTAAATCCTATACGACAGTTGCTATGGTAAAATAACGTCAATATTCTGACAATTTTATAAATTCATATACACAACTTATTGATTTGTGGCGATATTTATTAAACATGGTAAATATAATGGATTTTCATAACTTAGTAGTAAAGTAGTAAAATCAAACTTAACTATTCTAATATTAAACAGCCGCTTATACTTATAAGTCTTTTCGTATTATTCGCTTTAAACGGTCTGCAGCCATAGTTGGAATAAACAGCAGTAATGAGAAGAAAATCCGCATAATAAATAAAGCGTGCTCGCCCACTGTAATCGTTATCAATTTTCTTATTAACTGGATGCCATCCATTAATTTATTAAAACGATTATTCCGACACCTACAAAGATAATTACCGGTTATAGTACGAATATGAAAATAATAAATCCTGAATACAAGCGCTAGGCGGACACAACCATTAAGACTAAAGCTTCTCTTTCACTTCATCAACTGTATATCATCTACGTAAATACGTACATATGTACTTACGATTACATACATAACATACGTGCCATCATGAAACCTTTGCACTAAGGTAACTATAGACATAACGTTGTACTCGCATGAATACTACATCGTAAGAGAAGTATTGAAAGTTATCGGAAAAGCTAAACCGATATGTCTGCTGACCAACCGCCTCATAACTCGATTTAATTAAACGATATGAGTTAGGAATTTCATATCTTTTTTGCGTGTAGTACAACAATAGTTCAGTAGTTATAATGAAATTCAATTTACCTGATTTATTAAAATGTTAAAATACATTTTTTGCTATGCTCAGGAAATAGTGGCTTTAAATAGTGACTTTAAATTATCAGGATCTATTGAGTGTGAACTATTCATTATACCCTGCTAACCAAATGACTTAATTAAACAATCTGAGTTTATGATTTCATGTCTTTTTGGCGAATAGTTTCGCAATGCTTCTGTTGTTTCCACGAAATTCAATTTTGTTGGTTTGTTCACCGAATTCTGCTCTAACTTCTTCTTGATTCCCAGATCCTTGATGTAGCGTTGCTTTTAGGGACTGCAGTCGATGGTTTAAATCTTTTTGTCTTCCACAATAAACCGGAGAGATTCCGTTAAAAATGCTCGCCAACTCGCTCGAGACAAAATAAAAACTATTAGATTAGATCTAACTAGCGTAACCTTGCACTGCGACCTGTTGATCTATTGTGCCCCCTTACATCAGCTATAAGCTGCTAGGGCTTGGCCGCACTTATAGCTCCCCATCCAGTCTGAGAGCTTTAATAAATTGCAATAGCTGTGGTGGTTTCAGAGAAGGTATTTCTCCCTCGTCTATGATATCTTTGCCGAGATAGTTGGCGCGAGTTTCTGTGATAGCAGTGCAGTTGGATATCAGGTGTTCCTGATTTTCATCTTCCGTCTCGCAAAATCTGCAGTCGCTATTCTGTTTCGACCTATCCTTGTCCTTGTGTTTCCCAATATGACAATGCCCTGTTAGAATAACTGTAAGGATACGTATCTGTTTCTGCTTAGTTCTAGCATGGTCTTTGCTCTTTTCTTATTGTAATTTCCAAGGAATATCTTGGTATGTCTCAGACCAGGGAGATTCTCCCAGAGAGAAGCTCTGAACTTCTGCTCCCCTCTTCTAATAGATTAGCTTCTTCGGTTGTCGCTGATTCCAGTATGTCCTGGTACCCAGCATAGTGCAACTTTGTTTTCTGCACCTAGGTTATTTAGTCTACCATCTTCGAAATGATCGTATTAGAGCTCAATGCCATTAAAGCTATATTAATGTTCTTAAAAAGATGTGTTTCAGTTCAGGTACTGTTTTCTGACAACAAATTTTAATATAAATTAATATGTCGTTTCTTGTTATGTGAAATCTTACTTTCCTGCTTATTCAAAATAGCAAATAAGCCGAAATAAATAAGTTTCAAATATTTCAAAAGACTTAACACTAGAATTGTAAGGGCAAGCGACATATAGACCAAAATTTCATGTCTTCCTTCCTTCTAAATATAAAGGGTTCTCCAATAAGAGGTGTTATTTTGAATAGCCCGCTATTTCGGTAGATGTCACTTTTGAAGCTGTCATTTTTTGACATTTGACAAGTAGAAACTACGCCATTAATAAAAATGGAACGATACACGCTTCAACAACGCATTGAAATTATTAAAATTCACTATACAAATGGTGAAAACTTGGCAGAGACGGTTCGTAAAACTCGAACATTTTTGGGTCGTCGTGAAGCACCTTGTCGGACCGCAATACAGAAATTGGTGGAAAAATTCTAGCTGTCGGGACAACTTAGTGATGTGAAGAATAAAACCCGTGCACGTCGCTCAAGAACAGCTGAGAATATTGCTGCTGTAGTCGAAAGTGTTGAAGAAAACCCAGGTTTGTCCATTCCTCGTCGTTCTTTGGAATTACGCATTCCACAAACGTCATTACACCGTATTTTGCAAAAAGATTTGGGTCTTAAGGCTTATAAAGTTCAGTTAACACAAGAACTCAAGCCGGCCGATCATCAACAACGTCGTGTCTTTGCTGATTGGGTCGTTGAAATGCATGAAAATGATCCGGAATTCCGTCGAAAAATCATCTTTAGTGATGAGGCCCATTTCCACCTCGGTGGCTTCGTCAACAAGCAAAATTGTCGCATCTGGGGCTCGGAAAACCCAAGAGTTATTGTTGGAAAACCTCTCTATCCTCAACGTGTGACTGTTTGGTGCGGTTTATGGTCCGGCGGAGTCATTGGACCTTACTTTTTCGAAAATGAGGCTGGAGCAACAGTTACGGTGACTGGATTGCGCTATCGAAAGATGATTAATGATTTTTTATGGCCGGAATTGGATGGTATTGATCTGGACAACGTTTACTTTCAACAAGACGGCGCTACGTGCCACACAAGCAACGAAACCATTGATCTTTTACGGGAAAAGTTTCCGGACCGTGTTATCTCTCGAAGAGGTGATAACAATTGGCCACCGAGATCTTGTGATTTAACACCTTGCGACTTCTTCCTTTGGGGCCACGTGAAAGAGAAGGTCTACGCCAACAGCCCAGCGTCGATTCAAGACCTCAAAGATGGAATTCGTGAGGCTATCGAGAACATAGGGCAGCCACTTTGCGATTTGGTTATGGAAAATTTCATGAAAAGGATATGGTCCTGTAGGCGTGGTCGTGGTGGTCATTTTTCTGATGTTATTTTCCACTATTAACGGCATACGTTCCTCTTTATAATGAAATACACATCCGAACATTTATATTAACAAACGGCATTTTTCTTTGAATATCAAAATAACACCTCTTATTGGAAAACCCTTTAGAATAAGTTAACAGCAAAGCATACGCATATATACAATACGTAAATACATATCTTCCTGCGCTTATGGGTGGTCGATTTCACTGCGTTATTGCAAGGGTTTAAAGGGTAGCAAAACAAGATGCGTTTCTACTTATTGCACCCCGCTGATATCCTTAAACGTGAAAGTCCTTGAGAATGCTCAAAGTTCAAACACGTGTCAACAAAGGAGTACTGAAATTCCTTATGCATACGTTCCAAACACAAAACGTTTAATTGAGATATTATATAATGCGGGAACCAACAAATAAAACACAAATCTAAATCTCGGAGGGAAGGGTTGTAGGGTCACTAAGCGGTAAGGTGCTCGCTACGGAAATGGGTGAGGTCGATCATTATGCTTCTGTTCATAAGTATTAAGTATACAAGGCAAGAGGAAAGGGTCATATAAGTAGGTACAGAACGATGGAATAAAGGCATGCATGTATATTTTTAAATTATTACAAAGTGAATACCGACAAAATATATAAATATGTAATTACCAAAATTTGAAGAAATAAGCAAAACTCATTGCTGTTTGATTCAATACAAAAAATACATTTATAAAAATGTAGTCTTGGTACAAAAACTAAAATGATCAGATTGAAAGTTTTATCAATATTCAACTATATTGGATACTTGTTTCCAAAAGTATAGTAGGTATTCTACTCGGCAAGTATAGAGAGATAAAAATAAACCCTTCAGTTGCACCCTAATAGAGACTAATCCATTTATTCTTTGTTTTTAAAATTTAATAATATATTAGGCCTAAATCTTCCAGTACAACTGAAAGCAATAATAACCATATAAACTCTGAAAGCCGTTACACAATTTTTCGCTTTTTAAATTATATGCATTCATATCTATAGCAATCATTTATATCCATCAGTTGAAAATTGATATATAAGCTCAAGCTTTATTGAAATATAAGCTCTAATATCCGTAGGTATAATGCCTATAAAAAATTGTGACGGGTGATTTTTTAAAACGCGCTACGCCCTTTGCATAGGAAATATGTCACATTTGCGATACCCATAAATCAACGGCATAGATTTAAAGCGAGGAAATAGAAGCATAGAAATAAAGCGTAAAAAATTGTCTTTTCCGATAGTGATGTGATCCGTAAATAAATATTTTGCGAGTAAATGGTAAACGATTTATTCACAGCATTTCCCAGCATATATTTGCACAAAAATAAATAGATAATCATCCATATTCCATTCGAAAAAGGACAAATTTTATTGACTAGCAGTAGATTATTTGGTAATGTTCAATCCAAAACTATACATTTGTGTATAAGAACGTTTAGGGAATAAAATAATATAAAAATTAAAAAAAAATCATTACTTTTAATATATTCGTTTGATTGAGAGGATGTGTTTATGTTTCGAGTAATATTGTTCATATTAAAAGAAAACAGTTATCTGAAAAAAATAATATTTCTTTGAATAAAACAAAAGACTACGCTAAGAAATGAAATAGTTTTTAGTAACTATAAAGCACCAATTTAAAGTTGAAAATATTTATTTTAGGTTTTTTTAAGTATTTCGAGTCATTTTAGAAAACATTAAGAACAGAACTCTTAAACGTTCTTTTCCAATCCAACTCATAAATTTGATAGATTTCTACAGTAACTTCGTTAATAAAAATAATGTTGGTAATATACATATATACATTCAAGTATTAAATAGTAAGTACTATTTGTTATTAAGTTACTTTTAATTGTAATGTTAAAGAAATAAGTGTTTATATCAACTGTAATTGGATAATTTGTATGTTAATCAAATAGGTCTATAATAATTGATAAAATGCCTTATTTCAGATTAACATACAATGGCAATGTATTATGTATTAATAACTTCTTAAACTACAGGAACGATTATTAAAGAAACAATATTGTTTGTAGCGATAATGGTAATTATTGCATCGATTTGATATAAAACTTATAGGCTGTTGTGTATCTATAAATAAAAAAAAAATAGGAAAAATATTTCTTACCGCTTTATGCTACCATTTTGCCTTATGAACGTGTAAAAGTTTATTGAAAAATTCGTCATAGTGTAGACATTGTTAGCAGTCATCTACATACGTGCAGTTAATTAGATACTCTGATTAAAGCTTTAAGAAAGCAATATTATAGTTTCATAGATATTATATTGGTAAACTTAATGTTCAAAAATTCTTCAACCTAAAAAAAAAATAATTCACAAACTTGATACATGGAAGCCAAATTGCCAAAAGTATGGAGATTGCTGGTGTAAAGTAAATCTAAACTTGGAGATAACCAAATCATTCTTATATCTAGTATTGTGGTGATGTTTGTGTTTGTCAAGTAGAAATGTATTGCAATTGTCATATGCGAAGAAGAGCTAATTTCAGAGTAAAAATAGAAAGTAAAATTTATAACTAATAAGTCATAATAACTGGTTGAGATAAAAAACCAACGAATTAAATTTGGCAGTGAGAATTTCACAGTGAACTTTTCATCTCCACCCACACATTCGCACCCTACTTCTAGTAAACCATTTCACCAGATTATCGCAATCACCAATGCAACGCCCTCTGCATATAATGCAATTGACGCCTTCATTTATTGACGAAGAGAAATATTTAATAGAGAATAAGAAAAGTAACGGACCTAATATAGAACCTTGAGGGATTCCTGTATTGATACGTACTTCGCATAGAAAACTCCATCTAATACAATACCTTTAACATGATAAACTTGTAATCTACTTAAAAGAAATATATTGCAAAAAACAGCTAAAAACTTTGCCAAAGTCTAAAAGAAATCTGCAAGGTACGAATGGCTTTCAATGGAGTTAATAATGTGTTGAAAGAAAAAAAAACATTAAAAATTGTTGAAGCAAACTGAAACCATATTGGCATTCAGATATTATATTGAGGTCAGAAAGGAACGACTCCATTCTATTTCAGAAACGGTAGGTACCCAAATACTTTATGAAGCATGAAGTAAGTGCTATAGAAAAGTAATTTTTTGGTCGTCCTTTATGAAAATAGATATATTTGTAGTTTTTAATATTTCAAGAAAATTTCCTCGCTGAAAAAATATGTTTATTAAAAAGGTTAAACAGGTACAATTGACCTAAACACTGATTTGATAAAATATAGTGGATATCCATTCGGACCTGTCGACAAAATGGATGAATCAGATGAAGTAGAGGAGATTATTACAAGGATAAAAGGCAAGGATACGCGGGATCACTACGGTATCTCGACGAAACTCCTAAAAGCTATTGCTCCAAGTATTATAAAACCACTTGTCACTATTATGAATAACTGTATATCGGAAGGCATTTTCCCAAACGAACTAAAAATAGCGAACGTAGTACCTATATATAAAAAAGGAAACATTGAGGATGAGAATAATTACAGGCCAATATCAGTTTTGCCTGCATTTTCCAAGATCTTTGAGATGGCTGTTGCAGATAGATTAGGCAGTTTTTAAAAATAAACATAATATAATCACTAGTGCTCAGCATGATTTTCGTAAGAATATACCAACTGCAACGGGATTAAGAGAAATAATGAATGCGATGATGACGGCACTAGATAATGAGGAGTACATCGAATTAGTATGCTGTGATCTAAGTAGTGCGTTTGATACCGTTGACGACAGATTATTGTTGGATAAACTCCATTACTATGGGATACGGGGTAATAGCCACAGTCTACTGGAAGCATATCTAGAGAATAGGCGTCAATACGTTGAGATTGTTGGAGATAAATCTGCTGTATTGATTGCGGTGTACCGCAAGGTTCTATTTTAGGGCCGTTATTATTTATTATTTACGTGAACGATCTTGACGTTAACACCACCGCGGATTTTGTCTGTCAATATGCCGATGATACATCGCTTCTAGTAAAGGACGATACAATGAATAAACTCATACAAAAGACACACACAGTGGTTAGAGAAGCAGAAACGTGTTTTACTTCCAACAAACTTAAACTTAATTCAAATAAAACACAACACACTATGATTACACTTAATAAAAAAGTGGGTGCTAGTAGTGTCAAACTGCTAGGCATTCAAATAGATAGTAAACTAACGTGGTCGGAACATGTTGACGGACTAGCTAACAAGCTGAGTGCCGCGATTTATTGTGTGCTACGTATAAAGAATGTGTCTACTTACCAGGCCGCAAGGATGGTGTACTTCTCGAACTTCCACAGTGTAGCTGCCTACGGGATAGAGTTTTGGGGAACGTCTTCCGGAGCTAATGGTATCTTCATCCTCCAAAAAACGCGCAATAAGGATTCTGTGTGACCTGAAAGAAGAGCAGTCCTTTAAACAAGCATTCATCAGTGAGGGAATACTTACGCTTCCGAGCGTATATGTATATATATAATGTCTCCAGATATGTACACAAAAATCAACATAATCTTAGTAAAAATGGCGACTCATATAATTACGATACCCGCACCAGATCACAACTAAAAGTTCCTTATCGTAGAACTCAAGCTACCCAGAAGCACGCTGATTTTTGGGGCGCTAAAATTTTTAACAAATTACCGGAGCGCTTCAAATTTATGCCAGTGCAACACCTTTAAAACACAAATCAAAAGACTCTTACAAAATAACGCATTTTATACAATAGATGAATTTCTGAATTGTAGTTTTACTTAATGTTCCTATGTTTGTTATTCATGTTAGTGATATATTTATGTATTGACTTATACACATAGATGTATGTGTGTATTTTATTTTATTTTTTAACTTACGATGCTAATTTCTACAGATAGTTTGACATATTATTGTAATTTTTATTGCAAAATATATACATATGAATGAATGAATGAATACTGGGTTTAGACAATGTATTGTGCGCTATACAATTTGTTTAATACGTGGTAATATCTCATTTTCCATTATGAAGTTTTTAAAATTCGGCAATGCCATATAGTACAGTGTTTTCTTAAAAGTGTGTCTACCAGCGAATAATCCATACAAACGTCCTCTGTTTCTATAGTTCACTACGTCTTAATTTGACGAATTTTAAATATTTACAACCAACAGAAAGCGACTCAAACTCCACAGTGACCAGCATAATTATTAATTACATGCAATTAGATGATTCTAATAACTTGAGGTACACCAATAAATCCCATGTACCTCTTATAAATATACATCGCGTCACCTCTTTAAACCACACATATAAATCATATCTTGGAAGCATTGTGTAGAAGTTAATCTGTGCCTCATATTCATTACCATAACAATAGAATGAACGATTAGATACCAGTCCGACTTAAGCTATTTTACATAAATACAATTCTGGTCAATAAAAAATAAAAAAAAGATATTACTCTTACTGTTCGATATTGTGTTACTGTTTTATTAGAGAATTGATTTAAGTGCGATAGCTCAATACGATTGGTTTGATGGAAAACATTTGTAAATATATACAATATTATAACTTATATTGCTTGTCAATTCAACCAAATTGTGATGATTTTATGCGCAGATAAATGAATAGAAAACTTAATTAAATAAGTTAAATAGGTGCTTTAAGAAAAACATTTCTTTCCAATTGTTGATCTCACAGGAATCCCAACCTATACATATAATACAAAATATGAATTTAGAACATTACGAAAGCATCATCGTAAGAGATTGATTCCAGAAGTCTAGGACTGATAATAATACATCATTTAATTTTCTTCTGGCATGGTAAGATGTAAGATGTATTATAGAAATAAAATATGGAATTGTATATAAAATTAAGGATTATTGAAGGACAATATCAATCGACAGTAGGTAAGTATAGGCAAATTATTATTAGACATAGCTTACCTACTAAATTATATATGTATGTATATATATACCTGTGCTTTTAGATAGCAGGGTTTATTATATCTGGGTACCTTTTGCAGTATTTACTGTTCGTTTTTACAAAAGTAAATCAATCATATTTTCTAAAATGGTTGCAGGCACCATATCTGATGTAACTAAAACATGAAAGACAAAATTTCCCTCTGATTCGAAGTGACTAACAATCGAATACCGCTCTCCCTCAATTAATCCGGGATATAAATTAGCGCAAAAAAAAATAATTTGAATAAAATGGCCGCCCGCTCAGGCGATTCGAAAGGGTGCGCTCGTCCTCCAATCAGAACGCCGTAATAAACAATGTGAGTTGATTCATGCACTTCAATCACTACGGAAGGGTTACAAACTGATGAGGTCATTCAATATGGGGATTGGGAGAGCAGATAGTGGTGGAGCATCGTTATAAAATTTGTACAATATAACATTACCAACCTCTTTATCGATTGGCCGACGGTCAAATGAAATACGGTTTCAAGTTGGAATGTTATTACTTGAAAATCGAAACTTAACAATAAATAGTTCTAATAGTTAATATTGAGTCTCTAGAAAGAGTTCGGTTTAGGTATTTACTGGAATTGTATTTAATAATAATAATAATATCTCTGATGAGCATATACAATAAACTTTAACAGATTCTACAAATATCAATATCTTTTTATCACATTTCGGCACGGAGAAAAAAAGATGTTACCACGTATTATAAATATAATGAATGATATTAACTCAAGGACAACAATACGTTATCTAGTACCCAGTATTCATCCATCTATTACTGTTTATTAGGAAGATGGTACGCTCTAATATAATTATAATACAACCAACTATAAAGTTAGTTGTCCCTATTGTTACTATCTATTTTTCTCAGTGGGTGTTTATTGATGGCCTCCATTTCATTCAAAAAAAAATACACCATCAGAAGTAATTTATAACTTGAAGACTACCTACAATCCTACTAAAGTTGAGAAAAATGCAGAAATTGTTCCATTTACGTAATTGCCATACTTATACGTAGCAGACGCATTACAAATCTGCACAGAAAGAAAAACTGAGTTACAATCTCTACTTTAATTATTCCCTGGTGACCACTTTGTTTTCAAAGTCAATTTGACAACTAAGAAAAGTATTTCACTCGCGCTAAAATTATGAAATATTTCCTCTCCTTGAGAGTTAACTATCTGAACTTTCCGAAATAAATATCTATAAAACTGTAACTTTACACTTTGCTTAACGTTAGATTTACAAAATAAGGTCGAATATTAACTCAATTAAGATAAACTTATTTATATATCCAGTGTTGTTGTTATCTATTTATCAAAATTCAATTAATTTTCGCCTTCACGCAGGGAGAATAAAATTTGACTAGTTTTAGGTGCATTGGTACAACTTATAAGTGAAAATTTGAAAAGATATAACTGCAGAATGTGCTAGTCACAACTACCATGTAACACTTAATGAGAAAAAAAAAAGTTAAATATTAAATTCTCTGAGTGTAAGAAACTTTATCACGGATTTAATATCTTTTAAAACGAATTGATATTGCTGCTGTTTTGGTATAAATCTTGCTCCGTATTAATATTCTTTTCTGTGTGTTGATATGAGATAATCACTATTATAAATTTAATCATAAATACCTATCAGTATAATGAACAGCTTAAACGATTTAAAGAGCATGCCAATTAACCTTTGAACATCTTATTTTCAATAACATGAATATCATAAACTTTATGAGCTGCAAAGTTGCAAGAGAAAAATACATTATTTGCATATACATGTACAAAGCAGATCGTCAATAAACACTAACGAGACGACTCATTAAACTTTTCTCTCATATGATAAATGGAAGACTTCAGCATAACCTCAGCTCCATAGCATGTGGTAATTTAAAATGTATGTATTGTAGTAGTAAAAAAAAAAACTATTAACTCCTATTTCATTGAAATAATTATGGGTGGGACAATGAAACCCTATAGTTTTTGCCCATAGATCCCTTTTCATTACACTATTCGCAGTGATGTAATTTACGAGCAATGACAGGACAGCATAGTGTTAAATGTGACTATATAAAATAAACAATGTGTATCCCAAATGAAACCTTGGAAACTTTGATCGAACAGCAATTAGATTACTGAATGAACAATTACAAAATATCAAGGTAATAAGTGCTTATTCCATGGCTCGCACCTCTAAGTATAGGAAAACGGGATATTTCACAAAGTTTTGAAAATTTTGCGGTGAATTTGAGCGATTACATAGTCACAAGTGACGTGAATTAATGAGTTCAACGCAATAAACACAAAATAGTCAAAACATTCTTCAAAAAATTATATGAAAGTTCGTATCTAGTTAATATTAAGCGACATATGCTGAAGAAATATAATAATCAATACCTACAAAAATTAATTTTGTCATTGCTATATGGGCAATTTAACCTTCTAGGAAGAGTAAATGTAGCGAGAAAGTGGTATGCTTATTACTTGAATTGTATATTTTGCTTTCAGATTCAACTAATAAAAAGAGGTATCTTTAGACAAAATCCACAAAAAAATTGATGCTCCACGCCAAGTCTATTATACACATTTGCGCTTTGTTTACAGTGAAAAATTAAAAACACTTTTCGTGCAGCTTTGTTCTCAATGGAATAAAGCTCATACTGCGTGCCAAATTATACGAAACAGTATGAAAACATTACGAACCCAGCGTAGAATTACTTATTATTGCTTCTATAGAACTGCACGTATAAGGCCCACCCTTTATCCGCCTACTGCCCTACTTCCCTACTCTTCTTTATCTGTCCCCTTGCTGTGCTTCCTTTGACACGATATTAGTAAGTGCAACCCTTCACCAACGCCCGCTTTTATGCCGTTTTTAATCCCGCTGTCGTTCACCCCGCTTTCTTTTTTTTTAATTTAAGGGTTGGCTTACGCGACCACCCTTCGACGTAGGGAAGGAACATGGCCGCCTCCAAAATTAGATTAAAATGACCAAACTTAGTTACGCTGTTCTCCGAAAAATTTGACCGCCTTTTCCGTACTAACCATTAGCCTAATTGCTAAGCTATTATTGCGAGAGAGGAAAAGGTTTCTAGAATGAGTACTGACGCTCTTGTGTTTTAAAATACGAGTTTACATGCCCTAACTGTCATATATCACGCGTAATTTTGAAGGCATGAATTATAGAATAGCCGCTTTGTAATAATTCTCTATTAGGATAAATATCGGGGGAGATCTCAAATGTACGTATATATCGTCATTTGACTTTTATCTTGTTCTTGTGTGAGCAATAATTTATAACAGTCAATTCATTAAACATGTTATATGTATATATTTTTGGCAGAATTGATATACCTTTTTTAATATAAATAAGTACATACATATATTGCATATCACAGTAATAGCAGATAAGAAGATCGTGATACTTATTTATAGCCATTACTATAGTGAATAAACAGTAGCAAAGCCGGAATGAACGTCGCTTTCATAATGTATGTATAAATTAGATTTTAGTCATGTTTTATTTTATAAATACCCTTTAGTTTCTGTCTCGCATTAATTAAGTATGTATTATACATTTATTTATTGTATAGTATTAAATGCAGCAATAACTGATTCTTTCCTTGAACTTCAATTTTTATTTTGTATAGATATGGTTTTGTAAATTGTTTTATTTTTATTTGTTATTCTAAAGCTATAAGGTTTGAAAATTTACATAAAATCGAGAAATGCTTTTACGTCTGAATATATCATCAAAAGACAAGCAATTAGCAGTAAAAAACAAGCAATAAAACATGCATTCGTGTCACTGTATAACACTGAGATATACAACAATATACAGTGTGGCAACCGTTCATAGCACGATGCATGCATTAGTAACTACTGGTCGACTATAAATGGGCGTGCCACCTTGAATTGCCACGCCTACTTAGCGGCACGTGGATGCCATTTACAAACGATAGCGGACGTATTATAAGTTACACGTATAAATGTATTGGGGCATATAGGCAAATCAAAGTCTTTTAGAGTTCTATGTTACTATAGCATAAGTGATTAATAACATTACATGTGGTAGAAAATACTATTCCTGAAAAATAAAAAGCACTGTTAGAGGTAGTGTGTTCCCGATATAAGTAAATATTTTTAGTTGTTTGAAGCATCAGATAATCACTGATAACATGTCAGTGAAGGAATTCATCACAGCCTCATAAACAACATAAAAAATCAAAAATAAATAATCAGAACTCCTAAACTTTAAAATAAAAACTAAAATAATATTGTTCAACAAGTATAAAATCTAAAAACGCAACTATAATAAAATAATGGAAAATAAAATATTTTATTCTTAAAACAGAATTGTATTCAACATTGCAATAAACCTGCAATTAGCTAAAAGAGAATATTATTCTTAAACAATAATAAAATTTGAAGTAAATTAATTTATTAAGTGTTCAAATAAACCTCCCTCTTGATAAGAACAGTAACCCAACCGATCATAAAAATTCCGACGAACATTTGTTAACATATCTGCTGTGACAGTATTACTGATTTTAATAATTCTCGCGCGGAGTTCCTCTAGGTTTGATGGCCGTTGATCACCGTATCCGTATATTGTATTATGTAAAAAGGGCCATAAAAAGAAATCGATTGGAGTTAGATCAGGGGACCGCGCTGGCCATTTAATAGGGCCCGAGTTACCGATCCATCTATTTTCAAAAACCGCGTTCATAAAGTTTGTTACAATGCGTGTATTGTGTGCTGGGCAACAATCTTGCTGAAACCAAACTTCATTTATATTAAATCGCTCCCGTATTGCCGGAATAATATTATTTTCAAGTAACTGTAGGTATCTATTTCCGTTTAAATTACCGTCAATGAAAAAAGGCCCAATTATATGATTTCCAATGATATAAAAAATACCTGCCCATACATTTAGCTTCTGTGGATACTGCGTTCGCGTTGGTATATTTAAATGTAGATTTTTACGCGACCAGTAACGACAAACTGCGCGGTTATGATGCCCGTGTAGGTAAAATGTTTTTTCATCTGTGAACAATACGTTGTTAAAAAAAAAATGGTTGTCGTGATATTTATTTATCATTCTTTCGCAAAATTCCATTCGGCGATAATAATCTTCGGGAAGAAGTACTTGTGAACTTGTAAATTTGTATGAACGATATTTATTAGTACGTAAAATCTTATGAACCGTTGTTTTAGAGATACCTAATTCGCGAGCAATTTGTCGAGATGACATAGTGGGATTTACTTCAACTAAAGCACATACTCGAATTTCTATATCGCTTACATTCTTATCCGGAACAACTTTATTTTTATTATTTACTAAAGAAAATGTGGTTTCAAATCGATTAACGGTCCTACGAATATGTGCTTGCATTGGGAATTTGACTTTCGGGGAAATTAGCTGCAAATAAATCCCGAGTTACTTCCGCGGAATTACCACCGTAAAAGTGTTTAATCATGAAGAGTTTTTGCTCCGGCGTATAGTACTCACACGCGTTTTAGTAAATAGTACGAGCGAGTAGACGAAATATAAAATGCATCTGACATGCACGTGTGCGAGCGACGGCTCTTGTGCCTGTGCGGCGACAGCGTAAAAATGTGGATTTCTTGGCAAATACGAGTGCTCATAGCAATATGCTAATGTAATCCAGTCGAATATTCCGTATAGTTCTTTACCGTTCTAATGCACGGATACCTCTGTGTATCTCGCTTACACTACAGGATCGCTATAATGCGGACGCAGGCGGACAATTGGTATGTCTATATGAAAATAATTAGAAACATCATGCGATGCGTGCTAGATTTAAATTATAGCTAAACGTAAGTAGTAAATCCAGTATAGCTAAATATTGACCACTTGCTTTCTTAAATTAGATTTACTTAAAATGAATCAACAGTTCTTTTAATTTTGACATCACATGATTCTTGCCTCCATGTTCTTATAAAATGCGTTGGAAATAGCGACAATTGCATATTCGAGTTACCTTTAGTATTTTCTATATGGTGAGGTTCAATTTTTTCCAACAACTACAGCTGATTTCAATATGTATGTAATCTAAATTTGAAATTTTTATACATATATTAATGTACATATCTTTTAATTTATATACTCTCTTTAAGTTAGCCATCTGTGCCTTCAGAGCATTCCGTGTTAGATTACTATAGATGAATATCACCCACATAGGTAAGTAGGCAACTACACTTGTAAAATTAATGCTCAATAGTAATAGTAACTTTACTTCAGTGTTCTGGTTTCGTTATTTGTAGTAAGTAAGTCGTAGCATAGCTCATAAAAATGATGTAAGCTGTAAAAAGAACCGAACTATAGCCTGTAATTTGTGTACAGCAGGTAAGATTCTGTGTAATTTGTTTTTGTATTTAAAGCCAAATTTTCTTGTTGAAAATTATTTATCTATAGTTAGGATATTATGGTATAGGTTATTTCTAAGATCTTTGCATGTTCTGTTCATTACAATGGACGATGTATCATCCGCAAACAGTACAGCAAGATCATTGGCAACTTCTGGCAAATTATGGACATATAATAAAATGAGCAATGAATCAAGAACAAAACTCTGTGGCATTAATGCTGTTCACCAATGTGACAGAGTCTGTGTACCTCTTAATTTATAGTTCGCTACACATTTTTTACTGTCTGTTAAATAAGACTTCATTAAGTTCCGAATAGCATCCCCTAAAACCCATCACTTCGAATTTCTGCAGAAGCAGATTGTGATGGAGTTTGTCAAAATCCTTCGCAGATCCATCAGAGAACAAACAGATACTTCTTTGTTGCTGATATCAGCAGCTATCTGTTCTAATAGTTGAAAAGTAGCACGCTTTGTAGAGTTCTTTCCCTTAAAATTTAATTGATTGTTATGGAGGATGTTGAGATTTGGTAGTAATTCTACCCTCTTAACTATATCAATATCTGTCCCAAGCTAAGGTGATAAAGGTGGAACGTAAGGAGTATCGATCTTGTGAAAAAATTGAACGGGAAACACCCTGTTAAAGGGTCTCCATCTAGAATTATAGATATCCAAATCCAGCCACCGGAGACCTAGAAGAAACCCAATTCAGCGATGCAGCCTCAAAATTACAGATGATGGAAATATACAAATATCATCTGGAAGAAATGCTGAACAGCTGTCGAAAGATTTATCCTGATCTACCACGAAACAAGGACTGACTGTGAGGTTTATATTTAAACCAGAAGCAGACTTCACTTCACAGGCAACAAGAAGTGCAAGAATTAAATACAGTAAGCCCAAAGGCTGCAGTGTTTCCGGGGGTTCCACGCGAAATATCTCTAATATATCATTGATACGTTAATAATCTTGGATGCAACACCATTAAGAATTATTGGTCTGTAATTTATTGTTAAAATTGGTTCTATCCCCATTTTTCATCATCTTCAATTTATAATACTTGATTTCAGCTTCTCAAGGAATACAGGTTGCTGGAAGGAAACATTTACAAAGTCACACAATGGCACCACAAGTTCGCTCTAGCAGGACTTCAATAGTGACACATTTATATATATAATATTACATGGATCTGGTTGCTTTATTATTGGTGTAATATAAGCTGTTGATAACGCTTACTACTTCATAAAAGCAAATAAAATGTAGCAGCATATGCAGATTCAAATATGTACTTTATAGCTTTTAGTATTGGGTTCTTTCTCGTTGTTAACATTGATGAAGAATCTATAAAGTAATGATTAATATCAGTCAATATTTGTGCTTCGCCATTATAAATATCTTTAAAGTCGTGCCTCTCTCGCCTTTTAAGAGTATACAAAAGCATTACCTCTTTCACTTCAACGTTCTTCAATTCGATTTCGGAGGCGTATGTGACAATAACGTGAAAATTGAATGTCTACAGAACACTATATGAGTTGGATGCTGTTACCTAGAAAAGGACGAATTTCCGTTAGATATCTAGGCATGAAACCGTTGTGTGTAAACGTTGTTTTGTCGAGTGGGAAAAATCGCTTTTTGTTTTGATACGGAACTTGATTCAATTTCCAAACACGGTAAATAATAGTTTCCTATGTCTCCTCGTTTTTTACGTCCAATAATTCATCAGCCAGTCGTAAGGGTTTGTTATTTTCATTCTACGCTTTCTGGTGGATTATCACGTCTAAAAAACATTTGCGCCTTATTTATGTGTTGCCGTTATGTAAATGTTTCACGTAGTGGGTTATAAATTTTACCAAAAGCACTGTACAGTACACATAATTCTACAAATGGTGTTATATCAGAAGTTATTGGTATTTGAAAATTCGAATTCGCGACATAAATTATAAAGGTTTTTCCTCTGTAGTTGCGAAAAATATATTATACCTAACATTGGAAAATTCGCCGGCTAAATATAATGCAACGCATTTGCAGCTATGTAATTAAAGCTTCAAGACTTCAAATATCCTAAGGTCAGCAATTCGAATTAATTCCGCAATGGTTTTCGCACCTATGTGTCATTAAATGAATGTTTATTACATAATGACAAATATTTAGAAAGAGTAATATAGCTATATAATAATAGCTGTGTTAGATAAGAAATGTATTTGCATAATTTTTATCTTGTACTTTTATTATAGTCGGTGTCTTCTCACATGAAAGTCTACAAATATTAAGGGGTTTGCATAAAATAAATGTTATTTCCTCCAAGCACCATTTGTCAATATATTATAATGTTTTATGTTATGTTGTAACTCTATCATTAAAGATATTTTTAATGTATCTGTAGGTTTATTACTATTTGCAAATAGAGTTTTTGCAAACTTGGGAGGAACTGATATACTGATAACTAGTCATAAAGGATTTATTAATGATGCAACTTTATTAACATAAATAAATTTGTTGATATTTATTTATGTTTTATAAATTGCTGAATATCGGTAGCTACTATACCGATTAATACCGATGTCTTACGTGCTTCTTATTCGCCTTCTGGGAATATTTATAAATACCAATAAGAATTTAACATACAAGCAAAATATGTAACACAATGCGAAAAATGTTAAACAATGATTTTAACAATACAGTAATTATTAAGTACTTGTAGATACCGTAATATTGATACACCATCACATTGTTAACAATAGCCGATCAAAATACCTCGTCTGCGTTTTAACTATCTTTAGTGTTCATCGCTACATCAATTCCACTAATTAAATCACAAAAGAGGGCAACGTAAAATATTAACAATTTTCCTAATGCGGCCGCTAACGACCTCGGGGCGATAATTCTATGTTTTGATCATCGTAAGCGTCTGATTTAAACGCTGTACGTAATTATTTGATAATTATCGAAGAGCATCACGCATCATTCACCGCGCATTTTATTGTACCAACAACAATGTAGTACATGATATGTCTGACGAGGCTTTCGGCATTATGGTGCGATAATTCGCTTTTGACGCTCGCCTGGCACGCAAACACCGGAACATGTTTCATGTTTCCGACCAAAATACGTCGCATCACGAACCATGTGCAAGACCAGTTAAGCACATTTCGAATACACAATGCCCCGATTATAACTTTCCATTGTTCTAAATATTTGTTTTAGAGAAAATACTGCCACCAAGCAAAAAAGGTGGAGTGTTAAAAGCAGCCCCTATTATTTTTAATAAAATAATTATTATGTATTAAAACAATGTTTAAGCATTGACTATATACTAAAACAAAGCAATTTTTACAAAGAATTCATAATAAATAGTATATTTATTCATTACTTCATTTGAAAATGCAAACAAATTTCCAATAATGCATAAAATTTTACTGCACGCATATTATAAAAGCAAGCAAGGAGGCTAGCCCCAAGTCTGGCTTCGCGCCGATGATTAATACCATCAGGTATACTTTGTACTGCGATAAAGAATGGGATGGAGGCTTGGCTCCGGTGAGATCGTATGAGATCGGCATGTTGTGATACGTTGTCCTTCGTAAAACGTTCGCAAGTCGCAAGTATGCGATTACATTTTTAATACTGCAGAATAAGTGACATCAGACAAACTTTACAAGAATACAGAAATAATAATCGTCGTTATAATATATACAGGATGTTTTGAAACATCGTTTAAAGATTTTAAGGGCCTGTAGTACGATCGAAAATAAGGTTGAAAGTCATAATAAACATATGTCCACAAATTAACTGTTTACGAGATAACAGCGATTTTATCGCAAATGCAGAATAAGTTTGCTTTAGCGGTTTTTATTAAGATGTTATTGTATTTTAACATAAAATAGATTATAACTAAAGAAGATGTTCAAAATGACGTCCTTCCATTTCCACACATGATCTACAGATGCTGTCAAAGGAAGCGCGCACTCTTTCAAAAAAACAGGGGTTTTTCTCGTATTATCTGGCAACAGTGTTCTATTCGTTGGCGCAACTCTGGAAGATCGTTTACCGGTGTTGCGTACACTAAACTTTTCAAATAACCCCAGATACTAAAGTATAACGGGTTTAGATCGGGAGACCTTGGAGGCCAAGCAATGGGACCTGCTCGCCCTATCCATCTCCCAGGAAATTCATTGTTAAGATGTTCCCTAACAGCACGCGCAAAGTGCGGTGGAGCTCCATCTTGCATAAACCAGAGCTTCAGTCTTAAATTTATAGGTAAATCTTCCAAAAGTTCAGGTAAAGTATTTTCCAACAACTCGAGGTATGCAGGACCTGTTAAGCGTTGTGGCAAAACAATCGGTCCTAACAACCGTTTCCCTATAATGCCTAACCAGATGTTTAGAGAGAAACGTTGCTGGTGCCGAGCTTCAACGGTAGTATGAGGATTCTCGTCACACCAAACGTGATTGTTGTGGAAATTAAATATTCCCTTTTTAGTAAAACCAGCTTCATCAGTGAAAAGGATGTTATCAGCGAAATCCGGCCGATCAGCAGCTGTTCGCAAAAACCACTCACAGAAAGCCCTTCTCGCTTGATAATCCGGAGCAGTAAGGGCTTGTACCCGTTGGATATGGTAGGGGTATAGGAGTTGCTCATGAAGAATTCTCCAAACAAGATTGCTGCTTACACCCACTTGAGTCGAAATTCTTCTAACACTAGTTTCGGGATTTTCATCAATACTATTCAAAATTCGATCTTCTATCTGTGGAGTACATGCTAATCTCTGCCGTCCAGTATCAGAAGACCGCTTCTCAAACGAACCAGTTTCTCTTAGTCGTTGAAACACCGTCTGAAACATCACATGCGAAGGCAGTTGGCGATCAGGAAACGTTTCAGCATAGAAGCGACGTACTTGTAAAGAATTCCCATTAGCACAACCGTACATGAACACCATATCGCTCATTTCAGCATTAGAATACGCAACCATTCTAATTGCTACAAATTGCACAAAACGTCAAATTAAACTGTCATAAAACAATAGCTGATAAGCACCTGTTTACTGGAATATGTTATACCCATGTACTACTAGGAACACTCACTGTTATCTCGTAAACGGTTGATTTGTGAACATATGTTTATTATGACTTTTAACCTTATTTCGATCGTACTATATGCCCTTAAAATCTTTAAACGATGTTTCAAAACACCCTGTATATATAATTGCTTATATTTTGACAAAAAAACCCAGTCAAAAAAGACATAGATTGTTCTATCAATCGGAAATACAAGAATATAAACAAATTTTTAACGAAATTTTAGATACGTTAACCGATCAGGCAGAAGTTAGATTTCAAAATATACACAAGTTACGTTTCTTTGATTTATTAACTTTTGACAAATTCTTAATTTATTCAAAAAACTTTCCGTAAAATATCTTAGAAAACACTTTTACAACAATAGTTTTGTTTTGACGAAATTCATGATCCTCACATGTTCGGAGAATGTTAAACGTCAACTGAGATGTTAAATTTTATTAATAAAAATGATTTACATCAATGTATGCCGAAATTGAGTAAACTTATAAGCATTGACTAAAAAATAAATTAAAAACTACAGCCGCAACACTATGTATCAAAATCGATTAAGCAGTTTATCCTTAATATCACTTGAAAATGGTTTTTTTATTACATTAACGCAAAATGATGTATTTACGAGCGGGTAAGAGCAATACAGTTTTCCGTGTTTAAAAAAAATATTAAAATATTTATTTTAGTTTTAAAAAACATAGATCTATTTAGTTGTTATTATCATTTATCGACAACTTATTTTTTATTTACCGTAGAATTTTATGAGTCACTATTATATTTGTTATTTATTATTAGTTTATTTTCGGTTTATTAAGAGTTTATTTTAACTTTTTATTAGCTTTTTACCTATCACCTTACACCATTTATCCATTTTCCTATTCAAGTAAAATTTCACTCTCATCTCTACGTGGTTCTTGCTAAACGAGTAATTTTATTTTATTTTGATTTCTTTTTTATGTCAATTTTTATTGTACACTTCCAATGATACAGTAATCGATATAAAAATATACTTTATTGACCGAGAAGAGTTCGGTTACACTAGCCTCCCCTGGGCAAAAAGTCACGAGCCGCCACTGGTTAAAAGTTAAGATGTTCAAGCAAAATCATCATGATATTTTGTTAGAAGTAAAAAGAAATTGTATTATCTGAAACCATATCGTGAACTTTAAATTTGAAATTGTTCCAAAAAAGAAAGCATTTTGTTTTTTGAGAATTAAGCATTAACCGATTAGTACCCAATCACCTTGATGTGCTCCTATAAAGATTATAATATATAAACATTATAGTAAAGGGTTTTCCTATCTTGAAGGTATGATTTGAATCAATAATCATTTCCAATTTCATTAGGTGTATATTAACAAAATTGATTTCGCACAGGTTTCTAAGCATTTCGCATTGACAACCACTTCTAGTCACGTTATGGAATTTCTTTCAAACTTATTTACTGTAGTGTCTGTTCTAATCTTTCGGTAAATATTTTAATAATAATAATAATATTTATTCATTCATAGTATCATGCATGATAAAAGAATCAGTCGAAATAAGAAACCAAAGAGATAAAGTATTCATAAAGCCAAAAAACATAAACATTGATCTCAACATAATACAAAAGAAAAAAAAGAAAACAAAATTAAAAAGTACACAGTAATAAGTTTTAGAATTGCTTTCAAAGAATCGAGCCAAAATGAATGAGAAATGCCTCAATCCCCAATACCTTAATATTACACTTACGAAGGAGGGTATTCTAATGTATTATGTCAGTATTGAATAAAAAATTGACATTAACCTTTTCTCATTACTTTCAATTTTCTAACCTTCAACTTGAAAAATTAATCGAATGGGAGGATACGTGTTTAAACTTCAAAACGTAAATAAAACACAAAAACGTTAAGGAGTAAAAATATATTGAAATAGTAGTCCACAACAATATTGTTTCACCACACAGTGGCTTCATCAGGTGGATGAAATTAACTAAACAGAATATAAAATTACACACTATTTATACTTTTAAACCTAGGAGTGGGGAATAATTAAAATTCAAATAAGTCTAGTTTCTTACTTTTCTTATGAACTTTGATATTTTGCATGTTCATAAGAAAAGTAAGAAACTAGACTTATTTGAATGTTTAGAAATTAATAGATATAGTAAGTTAGGTTTAGCGCTCAATGAACAAAAGGATTTTAATTATTCCCCACTCCTACACTGCAAAAAATTACAGTAATTTTACTATGTAAATCGGGAATATTACATGTAATAACGTTGTGAATTTACTACTTAACTTATTTGAATTTTAATTATTCCCCACTCCTAGGTTTAAAAGTATAAATAGTGTGTAATTTTATATTCTGTTTAGTTAATTTCATCCACCTGATGAAGCCACTGTGTGGTGAAACAATATTGTTGTGGACTACTATTTCAATATATTTTTACTCCTTAACGTTTTTGTGTTTTATTTACGTCTTCAACTTGACCTTTGAGAGAAATATTTGCTGGCAAATTTTACAAATTATATTCATATATGTACATATCTGTTTACTACGTCAATTATAGCTAATACGAATGGTTAAAATTAAAGCAGACTAATTAAAATAAGGTTATTAATACAATTAAAGTAAGACGATATAGAATTAAATGCAAATTTTGCATCATTTATACACCAATAATATACTTATCAGTAAATCTGTATATAACAATATCGGTGAAAAATAGACCGGAGATATGTGATGGGTATGAGCAACCATATAAAATATATTGAGTCAGATTCCAGTTATTTCAATAACTTTCCAATCAACATTTAGATCGAAAAACTGGAATGACTGCTGCATAAATTAATGATTTTATTCGTAATTAAACCATATTCCTTTTAAACGCTCCGTATATTTATATAAACAGAAACAATTCCATATACAAAAGTAAATTAAATGGAAATTTCTGGACTAACACTATAACAAAAATAAAAATAATATCGAAAATGGAATCACGAGCTTTTTGTGCTTAATGATTTTATAGCTTGTACTTTTATTTTATGGGATTAAAAAGGTTAAGTGGCGAATTATGTAAGGCGTTTTTTTAGATATGCAGAATTACTTAATATCTATATTTAAATGAACTTAACCTTGTGTGATTTGGCGAATTATATGACCTTGAAATTTTGTTGTTTTCAGTTATTTTGGCTAACAGTATTAATTTATGCGACATTCGAACAATATCGGAATGATTTTTTTACGATTGAAATAACTTCAGCACGATCAAATGTCGATATGTAAATTAATATTAGATAAGTACTATTCAAAAAATTAGTTGTATGATGTTACGTGCGCAAAACATGGACAGCAAATCATTGCTGTGTGCACGTCTAAAAGTTGTAAATTTAGTTTGAGATGTTTAATAATTATCATCAAAAAATGGTTTATTGTTACAATTTATAATCTTAATAAAGGTAAGCCAAAATAACTGCCAAACATAAATGGAATAGTAATTGCTGGCGTGTAGCTTAGTCTACTTCCTTGCTGAAGTGCAACTATGGTTGCGGTGTCAAACGCACATATGTTATAATTTAATAACTATAGATTGTTCAGGTTTATGTTGGCAATGCGGGTAATTTATAAATATATGTGTCCCTCATAAGCTTGTAGTGCCGATTGAACGATCATTAATAATTAGAAATGACATTACAAACTTCCTTTTCCTATTTAAACATGAGAACAGAACAAATAAAATATCAACACCTAAAAATATATTTAATAATCGCATTGATAAAATAATCTCAATTTATTTTAATTGTTTATGCAAAATATGTACCTACCTATATAATGTGTAACATACTATTATTTCAGGTCCAATAATGTGTATATAGCAGAAAGAATATCAAGGATACGATATTGGATCAAGCTTTACGGCTAACTCTATTTTGATAATAATGTTATCAGGTTCCGCCAACTTTCTAAGTCGTTTTACGAATCTATACGGATCGATTTTACGACTACGAACAGCCATCGAATGCAGTCAATTTTTTACGTGTTATATCGCGGAGCAAAGCACAGGCAATAAGTCTTAGGTAAACTATAGTTGATGGAAAAGAAATATTACTGCAAAATTCGCACAACCAATTCATATAATCTTATTTACAGCCCCCCGTATATCAAAGTGAAACATACGTGGATTAGGCGTGGATATCTCCTTTTTCCAGTCAATCACCTCTATTACCCTAGCGCACATACATAAATCAATACGGCCAACACATTATTGTAAATCATATTTTCGACAGAGCGCTGAAAACGTATTTATGGTTTTATTGATATCACGTTTGTAGTTTTATCGAAAATTTAAAAATTAAAAAATCTAGGAATGGAAGATCTAGGAAGTTATGTAACAGAAAAAATAACTGAAATGTATGAAAACACAAAGAAAATGGAAAATAGCTGATATTAGTTTTATCTTTAAGGAAGAAAATAGCTAACCATCGGGATTCCACACAGCTTAATTGAGGGACAGAATAGAAGTTCAATTTTAGGAATGGCTTCAGATTCTGGTTCAGGAAATTGGCATTTTTTATTTTTGAGTAGGGAGCTATAATTTTATACTACAAATTTGAGTATACCTGTTAAGTTTGAACAAATTTTTCTACACTGAATGATGAAATGATCCCTTTCTGGTACATCTCAATGAGACAATGAAAAACTTCATTGTTCACACGAATTTTACATTAAAATAGGTCCGAAGTTCATCAAATAAATGAAAAAGATTTTCTTAAATGACGAAGGAATAAACTATTCATTGTATTAATGAAACCGAAGACATTGAAAATGAAGCGATGCTTGATCGACTCAACGAAATGTTATTGTTGTAGAGAACACCAGTTTTATAATGAACGCTTTTATTCAACCTATGAACAAAGTCATTAAACAATATAACATTGTTTAATGATTGTTCGTTCTTGCAATAAATTGTAAGCCATTAAAACAACGGACAGGACATCCTTTAATATGATATATACATAGAGAAAAAACATCATTTCCACAAAATGGTATAGCAAACCAACATCATCAGGAACATACTTAAATTACAATTCCCGTGTACCAAATAATCATACAGAAATGCTGCTACTGCCCTCGTTGAGCGCAGTAAAATTAACAAGTCCACAATACAGACCCGATGCCATAAAACAAATTATATTAAAATAGTACAAACATTCTCTGAAAAAATCAATCACATTATCAAGCCTTACAATATTGAACTAGTATTTAAAAATCAAAATATACTTAAAACATGTTTTACACAGTTAAAAGCATCTCACATAAAAATTTCAAACGTAATATAATAAAAATCGCTTGTGGTGATTGTGAAGGAGTATATGTTGGACAAATAAAGCAATATCTCAAAAATCGTATTCACGGTCATAAATCATCCACAAATCTGACAACTTTGAAGAAACATGAAATTAGCTTTGGCAATAAATTTAATTTCCAAAACACTAAAATTTGCTAAGCAGAAAAATTACTATACTAGAAATGTTTTGCAGACATGAATTTTGTACTTTCCGAATTCGGTATTCAGTTGCCCTATTTATAGCCGAATTGTAAACTGAGGAACAATAATTAAAATGTGAAAGAACTAAAGATTCACAGAGCGTAATTTTTATTTTTGTATTCAATCTAGCACGATGTAAAGCGCCTTTAAATTTTAGTATTCATTTTTATGTAATTGTTAATTTGATTGCGACATCTAAACGAGTTACTCAAAGTAAAGCCCAAGTCCTTTACACTATCAACCACTGGTAAAATGGTATCACCAACTTTGGCAATTATAAATTTCTTAAATTCATTACAAATTTTTGGCTTTCCAAATAAAATGTCTTGAGACATAAGTGGATTAATATAAAGGTTACATCGTTTCACAAAATTGTAGATTGTATTTATATCAGAATTTAATAAGTTTATTGCAAGTTGCCAGTCATGAGCGTTAAGACATTTGTACAATTGGATATCATCTGCGTACATGTGGATCTGCGAATGCTTAACTTCCAATGGCAAATCTCTAGTGTATAGAAAGAACAACAAAGGTCCGAGGATCGAACCCTGGGCAACACCGAGGATCACAGGGAGCGGTTCGGACCCAGAACCCCCCAAAAACACTCTATCCGCGATCGCTCAAGTAACTAGCAACCAAATCCACTGCGTCAGAACAAGAACCAATGCTTTCCAAAACCCAAGATAACACATATCCTTGCTAAAGTCAAACAGTACGAGTATGGTGATAAGGCCCTAATCGGTAGCGTCGTTTGTAAATCCACAAAATAAAATATGAATACCTACATATATCAACTGTGTTTCCTTCTAAGTAGGCAATGCACGCTAAATTATCAATTTGATCATCAAAAAGTTGGATCAATTTTAATTAAACCGCAATTAAAAGATTTTTACTTTAAACAGGTATGTACAAATATTTAAATATTATATAATTGTAAGCAGTGAACCATCTTCCTGAATTATCTAGTCCAGCAGCAAAATTTTACAATTTACTGTATAGTTTAAATTAAAAATTGTTAATATGGTCTGGCATTACACATAACGTGGATGTCAGAAAGGTTGTATAAGTTAATATTTAAAAACTGTTATTTATTATCATATCTTTTGTTACGATCAATTTGAACTTGTATTAATTAATAATGCACTAGATTATTATTTAATGTACTAGTTTTAAGATACTATTCAGGCATAGATTTTATTTTATTTTTCTTCCGTGGCTTCATGTGAACATCGTAGATTTGGCAGAAGAACAGGAGTGTGCCTCTTGTATACCTGGTTTCTCTTCCTTTTGCGGTAAATTCTTCTGAAACAAAGTTTAAAAAATAAAACGAAGTGATTTCTAGGGGCAACATTATTTTTGATACACAGTAACAGTAAAAACGCTATTAATGTAAGTAGTAATCTTTCGATAATGTCGCAATGTACTTATTAATTATATATCGTGCAACATTATTTATGGTGTTTTAGAAATAGAGCGTATTTATGTATTTCTATGTCGTATTGTAACAGTTTTCATTGCTTCTTTTCTTCACTTTTAAAATACTTTTATTCGAAAAATATTTATAAGCAAGCAATTTGAGAGTAGGTATATACTATTGTATTATACCCTTTTATTTCTTCTACTGACATAAGTGTGGCTAACATTTTTTTACTCACAAAGTTTCAATCTAATGTTGAATTTAGACAGAAGCTGCAGAGATATATATACCTCAAGCTAGTATTTCACAATTGGCATAAGCTGCCAAATACTTTCTTAAATTAGTAGCAAACAAAGCTTTGAAATATCAGAAAGCTAGAGTCACAGAATTTCCTTAATTCACGTTACTACAGTAAATCGGAAAGTAAATGAATATTTTGTAAATGTCAAAATGACAGGAACGTTATATTTGGTTTTAAAATTCTTGGGTTTTTTTGGAATATGAAATGAAACTAAATTGGAGAAATTGAACGTGAACGAAGCAAATAAATTGTACTTTTGGCAAACCTATGAAAATTTGGACGTGGTGGAAGGCTAAAGGAAGAACACCACTAGGTGATTTAGTCTTTTTGGCATTTCTGTAATGTGTTATGTATATGTACATTATACCAAATGTCAATAAATTGATACTATTACTATTACTATTACTATTTGGCATCCTCAACTGTAAACATAGCATTACCTGTGAGCCTACGCTACATTAGATTCATTTTATCGCCCTAGTGCGTAACGCACAACACATATTTTCTCATTTCACAATTATTTCCAATGTAAAATATGTATAATAATCTTTAATTTAGTTAAAAATCAGATCTACCGATAGTTTTATTGCTGTTTTAATTGTAATTATCGAAAAATCATTATAAAAAGATTCACTTTTACATGGACAGTCAAGTTGTCAAAATGCAGTAGTACCAATTCATACCAACCGACTGTTACATCCTCATATTTCTTATAAAATTTTCAGCCAAGAAATCTAATACAAATGTCATGTGTTATATTATTTACGGCACTTCAACTCTTTCAGGCACTCGCATTCGGCTTGTAACATTGTAACAGGGTTGAGGCACAGAAGCACCTGCTCACCGCTTTGGCTTAGTTGTCGCACTGTAAATGACACCAACCTCACTCTAATGTAAAGAACTACTCCCTATCTCCCGTAGTACTTATAATTATAACTAACGAATTAGTCACTTTTAATTGGACAACTTGTTTACGTGGCGATTCCAATTGGGAGACTTTCGTACCCATCTGTCTTGAAGCAGTTCAGATAGCTGCTACTCGAAGCTAAGATACTTCAGGAAATAGATATTAAAATGCAATTACCTTTTATTCCTTTTCCATTTCACGTTAATCCCGCGATAAATTTACATCGATCCCGAATCACTTCGGATATTACCTGCTTGTTTCAGCGAAAATCCCTGAGAGTGAAGATTCTTTTTTCCCCGTAGTCGGTGTCGTCTTCTGAGCAATATGAAAGCTATCGAAGCGAGCGGCGGCTGCGATTAAATCGCATTTGTGCGAGACATAAAAGTGATCTATAAGCGGAAAAGAATGTGCAAAATCTTCGCCGTAAGATCGGCAGACAACACAGTAAATAAGAAGTGTCGCGAAACGGATAGAGAGAGAATCAATCGCATTCCTGGCATGCCTTGCGAACTTATTAAAAGATTGCTTTATCAGCGTGAGTGAGAGACAATGAACGTGCAACCCCATCTCCACGGCATTCAGAGATGACTGATGGTGAGGCCTTAATTAAAGCAGAGGGGATTAATCGGAACTTTCCTTGCTAATTAATAAACTGACGTCTCCTATTGATAGCGGAGGATTATTTGCGGTTGAATCCTTGACAATGCCGGATTATATCTGCTTTCACCTTTGGGAAATAAAAATATTAACAGCTACAAGACATCACTGATTGACGTATCGGCATATATACGCAAACTTCTTTTTTTTGTAATTAAAACCTAAATACGTCAACTTTATGTTTATTGTAAAAGATTCTAATAAATTCTGATCCAGATTCGAATAAAAAAGCTTCCGACTGGACTTGATTAAAGGACGTAATAAGGATTTTGCAAAAAGAATCAGATATTACGGAGAATTATCAGAATAATTGGAAAATTTCAAACAAACAGGTTTATAGATTGTAACAAATAATAAACTAATAGCAGGGATCCCAATGCGAAAAGGAATATAAGGAAGGAGACTACTTATCAAGCCTAAACTTTCCCAGTTTAATTATACGTCAGGTTATAAAGGAATTAAAACTACGATCCAAGACTTTAAAGTAGATAAGGAAGAAATTTAATATTAAGTGTTACGTTGATGACCTGAGTCATCATTTGTAGCGATAACTGAGAATGATCTGCAAAGACTTGTTCTATATTCCTAACGAGGAATACAATATGAAAATATCCACAGAAAAGAAACAGAATCTCTAGTGATATCCAGAAAACAATCGTGCTGTAAATTAGTAATAAATGATGTGATGACAAAGCAGTAAACTAATAAAAGATATAAGTCAAAATCTTTAAAGAATATTGAGAGTTCATGATATGGAAAAACAGATTTCCAAATAATAATTCAAAAGCAACATTATATGTATGCATATATAAAGAATACATTATAAAATATAATTTTTCCTATGTTTCAGGTACTTTTTTTACGGCATCAGAGAGAAAACTTCTTTTAAACACTTGGGGTGGTTCGTACAATCAAGCTATTTTAGCTCCAGTTAGTAGCAGCTGCTGGAGCATTACTTCAAGTAATTTCTGTACTCAAGCAGTTTTATACTTTTTCCTTTGGCGTTTCTCTTTCGCTTCGTACCGAAAATTTTGGACGCCAAGTTGCTAATGCGACTCTAGCATTTTTGCAAAAATAGGAGTCAGTGCTCCCACCCTATGATCTATATCAGTTCTATGTGCCTAGCACCTCAAATATTCAAAGAAGGTGTGTTTGGCAGTATACCCCGTATACAATTATAATTCCGTTTTACAATCTTAGTCAACAAAGTATTAGTCCAGATTCATCGTGATCCCAGGATTGCTGTCATCTATCGAGCAGTTGATTCTTCGCCATGATTCTGTCTGTTTTCACTTCTATTTCCTGCCTATATTTTGTTATTAGATCAATTGGCCAACTTCGAACCATTACCAATAATGTTTTCATCTAGGTGATCTGTGATTTTACTTAAGTATTTCTTTCCATTGTGGATTCATTTACAATCTTTATATAAAACTATCAATTGGACTACTGATGCTAAGACACGATGGTTTTCCTTTACTAGTACCCATTTTCGGCAACTTTCTGTCTAGGCTCGCCAAAACTCTAATGTCTTTTCTACTGTTTTCCAGATATGAGCATATTTTGATGTCTACATCCAAATGGACTCTTAGATATTTAATCAATTACTGGCTAGCTATATCAACACTTTCAACCTTGACCTTTCTTGTACTTTTCTCCCTCTTTCTAAAAGTAAGAATTTCTTCTTTTCGTGTGCTATCTTCACATTTTATTCGCCACGTCTTACTCTTTCTGTAAGATTCTTGGCTAACGGTTATCGTCGGGTTATCAACCCATGTGATTAGTTTCACACCATCTCTGATTGGTATTCTCAGCATTCCATCTTAATGGACATTACACAGCATAGCCCTAATTGCCGAACCTTGCGGTACTCCACACGCGACCTTCAGTTTTTCTTGGTCTCTTGCTTAACTAAATCTTTCTTCCAGATAGCTAACGACCATGTTATGGCATATTTCTTTGTGAAAGTTCTTTTGGGATCTCTCTCTATTCAAAAGATCGAATTATAAGCATTTGATATACCCATTATTATTACCGCACATAGTATCCTGATGTGATTTCTATTACCTTTACCATTGTTATGATAATATATATTTTGGAAATAATCTTATGCTAAACTATACAACTTTTTACTTCCAAAGATCATTGTAGTGTACACATAAACTTGCAGTCGCTACAAATACTGATTCTTTGAAAAACAAATGTTTTTATCGACCATAAGTTTTCATTAAGCTAATTTTATTAGAAATATAACGCACTGAACTATTAATCAAATGCAGGAAGGGAAATTCTTAATTACATTAACACCCACTTCAACAAATGTATCTTCTTTCTTCACAAGAATTACATAGCCAAGTTCTGAAATTATCTAAAGTAATTAATGGTAGGTACCAATTCTGACTAACAATTCTACTAACCGTTTTAAACTAAACAGGTCAATAAAGCAATGGTACTAAAAGGCCTTAAAATTTCTATAGAAATTTTAAATTATTCTTACATAAATTACAAAGTTGTGAAGGTGGTAAAATCGAGTTATTATATTTGTATTTAACGCGAGAGAAATCCATCTTCTTTAATTAAAATTTTTAGGTTAAAAATTTTAATTAAAGAGTGACCAGATAAAAACTTTAGTGATAAGTTGAAATAGTCGGAAAAGAATATAATTTACTCCATTTATTAATTCCCTTACACTGTCAATTCTTTAAGTCCACCCTCGCAAATCATGCTCAAACGCTTACGTCATCAATCGAGCATCCTATTGTGTTGGTATAGCTGAATATTGTAGATTTTCAGGTAAAAATCTAATATACCGCTTCCTCTAGCAATTTCTGCTTGCAATTAGTTTCGAATAATTGAATTCTAACAATAGGGTCGCGCTCTCTGTAGTCACTGTAATTGATATTTCAAAACCTAACTTCGAGCAGTCGGTTACGGGTGAATAAATAAACCCTGCATTTCAGCTCAAGGTTCATTTTCAATTAGTTTTGGACGTATGTAAATTAGAAATTTCCCAAATGCCCCAGTCTTTTAACAAAGTTGTCGTAAATACGTTCTGCTATCCGATATCGCGCCTCCCCCAGTGTATGGGTGATATGAATATGGACATGTAAATGAAATATGTATATAGTTGTATAAGCTGTTTCGAATTCGCAGTCTGGTGCAAACGTTTTCCTTATTGTATAGAATAGACTGTAGATTTAGAATTGCCAATATTGCAAGAACCAGACAATCTAGCAACAGTAAGACCATTGGAGATGCCAAAGAATATTTTATTTCGTTAAACTACACTTTAGGCAACAATTGAAAGTATTAATTCCCTGGTTTGGTACACAGGCGGATCACAAAGCATGAGAGTCGCAGTCTTTGGGCCAAACTGCCGTCTCTCAATAGCTTTGGGGCAAACCCCAACCATCTTTCAGGCAGAAATATTTGCTATAGGGTTGAAGGGAACTAACATCTGTATATGCATTTTTAACCAGGCTACGCTGAGCGCTCTAAAAGCAAATAGCTTTGAGAGTTAAGTTGCAAAACATTGCTCTCTTTTGTAGCATAAAGATCTTGTATGCCTCTGTTGAAGTTCCCCAGAATAGTATAGCATAGCAAAAGAGAGAATGAAAATACCAGAAGTAGGCCACCTTTGCTGCTTTGTATGTAGCTATCTTCATAAGTCTCCTCACTGTGTACAGTGCTGTTGACAGTCTGCTATGCAGTCCATCAAGGTGACCAGGCCATGTCGATGATGTCTTGGTAAATAGTGGGGCCCAGAAATTTGGCTTTTGTGCTGTGCCTCCACAAGCTGAAAATAGAATGTTTTAGGTTTTATTACTATTTACCTTCAACTTGTTCATAGCAAGCCAAACATTTATTTCAATAATGGCCAATTTGGGCTCTTCCATAAGTTCGTGGAAGTTTGAAGCTCGTGCCAATTGCGACGTATAGTCCGCATATAGGCAAACCGCACACTGGGTTAGAGTTGATGAGAGATCGTTTGTATATAATATGATGAATAATATGGGCCCTAGGATTGATCCCTATGACACTCCATACTTGGAAGTACTAGCATACGATTGTGTATTAATCCAGTGTGTCAACTGCAACCTACTTGTCAGATAAGATGTTATTGCATCCAATGCTACTCCTCTTATTCCATAGCAATTTAATTTGCTAAGCCGTGGGTATTTCCTGAGACACTGTATTGACGGCCTCTTTACCACTCCGAAGCAGGTCATGGATTTCGCAGAATGCTACTATTAAAATTATCGATATCAATTCGATTTTTGTTCCTTTAGCTTATGGTGTACTGACCTCAATAATTGTAGAGTAACCAGAGTGCATTTAGAATATGTAATTGAAAGGTTACCGACACTCAGAGAGCATTTGTATTCCAAATTATTAATATCTTTTCTCTGTTTCTGGCCGTGTTTTATATGTAATAATAGAGTTTGATTAATATTTACGAATTTCAGCAGGGCAGTAATGTCATAATATAACGTATTTTTAATATAATAAATGATCTTATAAGCAACTATAGACAGCGTCTAAGTCTAGTAACACAATATTCAAAGAGAAACCTTACTGAAATTAATAAACTCGGAATTAAGTACTATCAACTGATTAATTAATTGGACAGGGCTTTGTAGGTGAAACCGGATATTTTTTGCGTCGTACAATCCAATTAGTTCGGAAAAGAAATTGGTTTCCAGAGTTTTCGAATTCAGCTTCCTCACAAATAACGACATTTTATACCTTTAGTTTTTATAATATGGCGTCTGCAGCCCCAACGTTTATATCATACCATAAACTTTGTCACTTGTTGGATAGTGTGCTGAAATTGCACCATAACGTTTTAGTGCTCCTGAAATCCAGTTTGAGTTACTCGCGATATGTGAAATGGGTGTGGAGAGCTGTAGGGGGTGGACGTATTACTCCATAGTAAAAGAGGTAATACGTATTTCATGGCGGCACTCATTCTAGTCATCTCACAAAAGACACCGCCAAATTTAGTCTGTCGACGCGATCTCTTGAATTTGCCATTCTCGGGTTTCCGGCGTTTAAGCACACGAGGTGCGTATGTGCGTTTGCCGCGCGCAATTCTACTAAACGCCGTCAATAAAATTATTTAGGGATTAATCTGGGTTCGCCTCAACGAGGAGAGGGTCGCTAGACGGGGTGACATTTTCATATCGGCGAAATGAATGCGATCGCACCCCTTTACTGCGATATTAGGAATTTCTCTTTCTAGTGTCACAGTAATAAAATTACCTCACTAATGATTAGCGAGATTGGATATTAAGTAAGTGATTACGTTGTAAAATGTATCTTGCGTGTACGAGAGTTCTGATGAGCGTCTGCGAACAAAGGGAAATTAGAGTAAAACTAATCCCTCCCCATATTGCGTTACAAAAATGCTAAACATTAACGTCACACGGGGCCTTTAAAACGGGTATAAAGTGGAAGTAATCACAAAAAAGTACATTAAGAGACAAGGCAGTTAAAAATAAATTAAGATATTTTGTCGTAGAATGTGCAGAATTTAATTATCCGGCAACTCGAGCATAGAACAATAAAACAAAATGACGTACATATCTGAGGCAGAATTAAACACAGGTTTTTAATTACAATTCCCTGCGGTGGGCTTTAAGTACGTCGTAGTTATATTATTGTTTGGGAAATAGGTCTCTATAAAAACTTATTCTATTATTATAGCAGCCAGAAATGGGAGTGGTTTTCTTAAAAATCACAAATAATATTGTTATAGCACCCGGTGTAATATTGGTTGCCTGCTTACTCTATTGAGCGTATTATTGTCTGATTATTTCTTTTTTTTTTTTAAAGATTAATTCCACTACCGGCAGTAATTTGCCCATTATCTTAAAAATTATTTTTATATAGTATTCATTTATTAATACTATAACTAAATTAACTAATATGATACTACATTTTTGTTTTATTTTTGTCTTGTACCATATATTGCGAGATCAAATAATTAGTTTAATGAACCAAACCGTCAAAATCTTACTCGTGGTGACAAAGAATGTTTCCAGATGGCGCTATAAGTCTAAATTGATGAAACTATTTTCATTAGGTGTAAATTTAGATAGTTGGTAGTGTATAAATACTTCGAGTACAACAGTAAATACAAAATCGAAAATGGTCTTGAAAATGTATTTTGTTTATTTTTTCTACAAGGTGGTAGAAGCTAAACAAGACAATGGGCTTTTTCTTATTTTTAAAAATCATCACTTGTCCATATTCTTTTCATCTTTACAACAAACACAACCCAGATAGCACATGACGTCTCTAGGACATCCTATTTAAAGCGCTTAAGTCCAAATATACGAATATCCTCTAAGGACGTCTGAATGACCTTCGTACCTTGTACTTATGGGGTTTATGGTCCTACTGACTTCCTATTTTCGGATATTCGAAGGATGTCCTACAAAGGTGTCCACAGGACGTCCCGAAAACCCACAAATATCCTGAATACAACAAAATTAAAACAATTTTTATCACATATATATCTTCCGATAATAACAGAGAGAGTCATTTTTATGAAAATTGTAACAGTGAAAAAATGATAAACAATAAAATATATTTTAACTTATATACTGTTTCTTTTTTTATTTTCCACTGATTCTTGAAGTTCAATACCTTTTATAAATTCTGAAAAGATCACTGATCTCATAATGCCATTGTGATAGTATAATTATATTCAAATATATATGTAAGCATAGCATTAGTTCGTTCATATTACATATTAACTGACTGAAACATTCATAAGTAGTACTAGATTTTCTATTTGCATAAAGGAACTGCATCTGCTCTTATCGGCCAATTCATATTCAGCATTGGATTAGTGCTGACATTCTTGATAAACATTTGTTTTGGAACATTTAGCCAATGGACCGATGACAGGCACATAACTATATAGATATCTTAATTGCATTTTATATTATGATAATGATCATAAACACACACTGCTACTACACTGAATTTTAATTTCTGATGTAATCTTAACTAAAGAAATAGTATGAAAATATTAATTTCTATCACCACAAAAAGCATGGTGCATTCAATGCACAAATAGATGCTAGGAAAAGATTTCTTCAGAGAAGTAGACATATCTGGAGAGAATATTAGATGTATTTTCGCGTGAATTCTTAAAATAAAGAAACTAGTTTCAGCCTGGATCTGCTCGCGTTTGGTATTAATACCAATGCTTCGTCGTCTGTTGCAAATGTCATTTTTAGAATATATGGTAACTACTTCAGCTATCGTTATTATTACTGCTACCAGCGTATTGCCTCTATATCTGTAATTGCCTTTGGTGAAGATGCCGTTACTTTACTGCAACGGCATCTTCGCCGCACGAAAAGCATTTACATTAAGCAAGGGCAACAAAACAACAGCCGTAGTAATAGATCGAACGGTGGGCGTCGAAATTACAGCGATAACGAAGCAGTTTTGGTTTTACCACAAATATGGCCGTTACAACAGATGAGAGATGGCATAGGTAATAATATCAAATGCAACATGGTTCCAGATCTAGGACCTAGTTTTTTCCTACACCAGGACTTCCCGAAGACGTTCTATAAAGGTACATTTATGCGCCTGAGGACAGATCTAGGACAACCTAAAAGGAAATTTCGAGGACTTCCACAGGCTGAACTTTTTTGTACCACCTGGGTATTCTCAGGACATCCCAGGGCAAAACCAGGATTTCCTCAGGATATCCAACATATCCTACAAGGATTTCCTGTGGATGTTTTATGGCCGTACCTGTGCTAGCTGGGAAGCTGCTTCATTGCGATGGCCGAAAATAAATTGGCATGCACAATATTCTTCTTCAACAAATCAGTTACCTACCTAAAATGATGACAATAGAGAGTATGTTATTTTAATTTACGTGTACATACTTATAAAGATCCATCTCTATAAAGAACACATGTAAAAATATACCTATATTTTGAATGGAAAGCCTAATAACACAGATTTCTAAACCTTAACGGAAGTATTTCCATTTTCACCTTTAAAATGATATATCTTCCGATGTCGTACGCGTTATCTTCGGATTGTATTATACCCGTAGTTCACGCGAATCAATAGCTGTTTATATGTAATTTCAGATAGGAACCCTCTTTCCTGTGTCCCAATTCCAATAAACTTTAATTATTTCCTGCGACAGAGCGTCTGTTAAAGCACTTTATCTTTTTGGCACATAATAAGATCTCACCTTCCTTCTACTGAAGGCACGACGCGCAGTTGAACGGTTTCGTTGAATGGTTTAATCACCTCGAATGGAAAGCGAATCAATTAGGATAAAATTCATTTTTAGTGCGTTGGAAAGTACTAAATATAAAACAAAAAGTTTTATACCTTTTGGATACATTAGTTTACAGTTATTTTTGCTATAATACCTTATAGTAATTAATCCAGATAAATGTAAGCGTAATAACTAGTTTTATATAAGTAGGACACTGGTATAACATGGACGGTAATGTAGATCGCTATTAACGTAATAAAAGTGAAAGAATTTAAAAACTTAGTGACCACATATAAGGACGTAAACCCTAGGTAGCAGGAAAGAACCTAAGGGGATTGTTAAAAAGGGATCGTAAAAATATGATACATCATTTAGAAAACACGTCAGCATTTATCTAGAAGTTTTCATAAAACTGGACCCGAAGAACGTTAAAAAATACTTTAATAACCCCACGCGTAGTAAAACTTCACGTATTTCGGAGCTATATAAATTTTGTTAACGGTATATACGTAACAAGATTATCATGGTTTTCCGATGTAATTTCTACAGGGCTTATTTCAAACTTTATCATCGCTTATTTGTAGTAATAAAAATAGTAATAAATCCGCAAAGCAATTGATATATGGGGGATACTAATAATGCGATTTAATTTCATTTCACCGGATATGAGTATACTGCTGGTATGCACATTTGTTATTAAGCTATATTTTTAGGGAGGATGATGTTAATTCAATATTAATTTCCTATAAGCTGTTGAATTATAGATAAGCCAATACTTTTTTCAATAGTAGGAAATCCTGGTTGATTTATTTTATTAGAACGAATTATCCCAATGTACAATATATAATAGTATTATTCAAATTACCAATGATTTTCAAAAGTAGCCTTTACAACTATAATCACCAATTTATTTTACTTATCGTAATAGTATTTATCTATAGTGCTATGTGTGTGTGATATTAGGGTGATAGTACACTGCGACCTGAAAGATCTATTGTGTCCCCTCTTCTCGCTGTATTTACAGCTGGCCGTCCAGTCTGATTCCTTTTAGAAAGTGCAGAATGTCCGAAGGCCCCAGATTAGGTAACTCTCCCTCTTCGATTTCACATGCTACTTCATTTTTCAGTTTCTCCAGTGTTATGCTGCTACTTATCCCACAAAAAGGTTCTGGCCCTACAAAAGGTGTTCTAGCCCCTCTCTTAGCGAGATTATCTGTTATTTCGTTTCCTTCCACCACTCCCGTGTGTCCCGGAACCCACAATAGGGTTACCTTGTTCTTTTTGCCTAGCTCGTTTAGTTTTTGTAGACACTCCCAAACCATTTTGGAGCTGATTATGTTTGACCTCAGCGCCCTAATGGCTGCTTGACTATCAGATATTATGATAATCTCCTGCTTTTCATAGCTTCTGTCAATGTTGACCTGGACACATCTTTCAATAGCGTGTATTTCCGCCTGGAAGATACTTGGGTACATCCCCAAGCTTTCGAAATATTTGGTTCTAGGCCCATATATCCCTATTCCAGTTCCCTCTGCCGTTTTAGAGCCATCTGTGTACCATTTAATGGCGGTTCTATTGAGTTTCGAAATGGTATCTCTATCCCATTCACTCTTACTGCTAAGCTTTGTGGTAAATTCTTTCACAAAGTTGAAGTTCCTTGGCATGTCGTCTTGGGGCATGTCCCAGATTTGTTCACTTGTAGGAGGCTGAGGCCTATGCCTAGCCATTCCTTCCCTGATAATCCTACGTGTGGTCCTTTTAGCTATGCGCTCCACAAAAATGTGAAGAGGAGTAAGATTATAGTGCTAAGTATTGTAGTATTGTATTGTATCGTAACAGGATTTAGGCACAGAAGCCTCTGCTTGCCAGTTTCGACTTTGCTCATCTTTTTGAGATGATATCTCAGAGGGAAATGTCCGGTAAGTGGATCAGTAAGTAGGTTTAGTTTCAGATTGCCTAGTCTGAATAGAGTTTTGTTATTATTTAACAAAGAGTTAACCAGCCTTTATCTGGAAGTTTATCTTAAAGGATATCTCCCCTCTAATTTCGGCTTTGGACGCACCCAGAGTGCGTTGTGGTCCATAGAGATGACTGCTGGCCTCTCTTTTATCAATTGATCAGCCACCTTATTACTCTTAATATGAGAATGTCCGGCAGTCATACTAGTGTAACTTTATTTGTCATAGCCAGCCGTACTACATTATTTAAGCACTCTCACACCAGCCTAAACCTAAGTGCCATTTATATTAGTAAAATAAACGGTTATTTATACAAAATGTAAAACGTGTAATCTAAAAATTGCAAAAAAAAGAACACGGATTCTAACATCCCTTCGTCTTACAGACCATTGTGTTTACTCAATACATTGAACTAACTCTATGAATCGTCAATCAAATTGCAGCTTCAAGAAGAACTAGAGGAAAATGAACCATTATCAAGTAATCAGTATGGCTTTGTCAAAGGTAAATATACCATATTGGCGGTGGAGAAAATGGTTAACATCGTTAACCATGTTAGTAGCGCTAAACAAAGGAATACATCTAACACCTAACTACCCTGATGAGAGACAATTACAAATTGTCAAAAATCTGAAAACTAAGGCCAACGCAGGAGTTCTACAGGATTCTGTCTTGAACCCTATAACCTTGGAACATATTGTACGAGGATGTGCTCAGGATCAAACTGACGGGCGCGGTGCAACAATCGACTATACGGTTGACTTGGCACTAATAGCAACTGCGGATGATTATTTATTACCGCCTCATGGCCACTCTCAACAAAAATCTACGTAGGATAGAGATATGCATGACCGCAAACCACTTAAGCTAGGCGCAACACAAAATGTAGACGATAATTCTTAAGGGGAAAAGATACAGGAACTATACTTTCTTAGGTAAGTCCAAAATAATACCTAAAAAGAGCCTACAGCCCCTGGGAAAATAACTGTGCTGTAGTTAATAAGCAACCAGTAACGTCACACATCTAGTTATGAGAAAACGAGAGCCCAGAATGGCTGTCGCAAATATGCCAAACGTTATTGCTTATAATTAGAACGCAAGTTGGTTGATTTTATGCAGGAGCGTAAATTGGCCAAGGGCAACTTGGCCGATACCGTCTAATAAACAAATTAAGATAATCTAGTGCAAATACGATTTTTTTTGTTGGACGTTCTACAATGTTTAATTAAATTTTCTGTGCGTAATACTTTGTTTATTTAAGTTGCAGGTGTGCTTTATACGAAGATGTATATTGTGATTATCAGCGTTGAATGTAATAAAACTTATTTGAGAGAAGTGTTTTCAAAACTCTCTACCTTAGCCCAGGTTTCGTGAACGATAGTGTATATGTACCCACTATATATATCACTAATAGAATATGTATTGCATAACAAAAGCAAAATAAACAACTTATTCTGTATAGCCCGTCGACGAAATTGCGTTACGTCGTAGATATTGAATTTTAAATGAAAACTTGAGTTAGGTAGTGGTATATGGAAAATAATATGACAAAACCACTCGCTGGCAAATATCAAATGAATAAACATATATGCATGCAGTTTATCTACGCATTAGGAATAATAACATATCTCGAGTAGTCGACTTAAAATCAGGAAATTCTCTCGGAGACCTCGCCGTTTTCCACATCGGAGAGTTTTTCGCATACGTCCGTTGCGAATCCTCCGTTGAAGTGGAATCCGTTGAACCGCGAAGAACGTGCGGGAAAACGAACATAATCCATCTGCCATGTTCTGTAGGGTTCCTCTTTCCAAAGGCAATAAATGTTTACATTTGAAGAGTACGATAATATAATGGCTTGTCGAGCGATATGACCGATTTGAATAGGCCGGGAAGCTTGAGAGACTCTTTCTCTCCTGTTAAGGACAGCAGGAAATATGTTTCTGCCATGCGTCGCCATATTCTCCTATCATACGAACCAATTCCGATTCATGAGCTATATTATATGTATTATATGTCTGCGGCAGACAATGGTTTTAATATCACGGTCTGCCAAAGAGGAATAATAACTCCTAATAGAATATTTTCTAACACATCTTTTTCTATCTGAATTGCATTCTAGTTATTTCCTAATTACAACGTAGTTAATTATGATTTTGATCAATATTACACACTTCTAAAACATCATTCAGCTCGAAATTTCTCAACAATGCTGGTAAGCAAACACAAGGGTTTTTATGACTTCTGATGATCTTCTGAAGGTTTCTATGCACATACGTTTTTAGTTTTAACTACATCATTGCAGTGATGATACAGTTAACAAAAATACTAATGCATCTCGGATTAGCAAAATATACCCTTTACAATTTATATTTTCAAGCATATTTAACAGGGACTGCACCAGTTCTTATTAAATACTAATCTTTTTGTCGAGTACACATCAAATTTTAACACCGAAAAATTTCTTTAAAACTTCTAAAAGTGTGAATACGACTGGATACCTGATACCCTTCTTTCCAATAACATCAATGCAGGTGGTTTTGAATTATATCACTAAAATTATTATTGAAATATTTTCTAACTGAATACGCATTTCGAGATTAAACTATACTACAATTGACAAATGTATTTACATTTACAGTACATTCTCATTTGAAAACTTCCCGCCTGAAAATCTGGAAATTTATGACAAATTTCCTGAAACACGTAAGGAATATTATCGAAGGGGCAAACTTTTGATGCAAACATTGACTCACCCGCTTTAATCCCTCAACCCCTGGAACTATCCCTTTAAAAATCTTAAATGGAACAGGTTATCCAGTAATACCTCATTTTAATGGTCTTTTGAAACATTACAATTTGGTGTTTAGTTATTTGAAATTGATCTATTTGTTTTCGAAATTTTTAGGAGAACTTTTGGTTTGTTTTGTTTTCTATTTCTAGCTGATCAAGAGGAGATAACCGCACGGAGAGTTTCACGGACACACAAGACGAATCCAGACATCAAAAATCGATCGAATTCAAGGGATAGAAGTTTTCCAGTAAGATACCAGACCAGCTAAAGAATTTTATTCAACATCAGGATTATTCCAGAATAAGAAGTAAAAGACAGACTGTGAGTAAAACACAAATTAAAAAATAAGATAATTTACCTGTTGATACGTAAGGAATTCACCAATTCCGCCATTAGATATTTGTAGCCATAAGTTCAGTTTAATTTCGAGCTTTGTTCATGCTATTCAATGAACCTTGAAGATTCCTCCCGTTATCATATTCGTATTCACATAGTTCGGATCCTAAGAATTTAAAAAGGTCAATTGACATATATTTTCCCTAATTATATTAGTTTTGAAACAGAGCTCCCATTAAACGAAAATCTTTATAGGTTAAGAGATCTTGTGAACGTAATTTTGAACATTTGTTAAAATAAATTGCACGTTTCTTGCTGTTTATTATCATTTTTGTAATTTAAATATCTTATGGTTTTACTATAAAGTATTCTAAATAAGTTTTTATGTTTTCATTATTAACAATAGGCTTGAAGTTTTGCTTTGACCGATACGAAGTTTTTAAAATACTGTAATATTCGTTTAACTGTGTTTGAAGAATGGCTTCTGCTTTTGAGAATACCGAGCGGCAAAGGTACCGCATTTATTGCATTCTCCATAAATAATTAATAAAACAAATTTAAATAATCTTCGTACGTATAATTTAAACGTTCCGGCATTGTGTCTCGAATAGTCATCACCAATTTAGATATACCAAAGCAGGATTGCATTTAAGAAAACACCATAAGCTACATTCATATACCATATAAACATATTTTACTAATTTTCTTAAAAAGTATCCATTTTAGATACATAATAAATATGACTATTTTTTGCATTTTTGTAAGGGCAATTTGATGAGAGAGATAAAAGTAGGTAGTTGTATTTAAAAAAAAATGGGTTTTCACACTTTTTCAATTCGAAAGTTTAACCGTAATTTTCGGATACGCTGTATAATGGTTTCGAAAAATTCATTCGGTTTCGAATACTACCCTATATGGTCAACAGATCTGCAAATTTTCAATTCTCCAAGTTAAATATTTTTTAGTTACAGAAGTTCAGATGCAATCGTCTATCTGTCAAAAATTTAAAAAAAAATGCAAATATTTCTAAAATGGTTGAAAATAACAACATAGTTGTTTTATCAAACTTACTTTAAAATTGAACCAGGAATTAAAAAATGTAATAATATATAGGGTATTTCATTTAAACTAACAAAGTTGAGAGTCACTTCCGGTATAACCGGATGCGTCGGATTATTCAAAATGTTTTAGTTTAATAGCCCACGTCGGCTTTAGTATACCTACTACGAAATTTTCAGATTTTTTCAATGTATACTCTTTCATATATGGATCGATGCAGTTCCTCGTGAGTCACCTGTATACAGGGTTTACCACGGTAGCCGTTCGTTAGAAGTTTCCGAGATTAGAAGAAACCTGGAATCCGGGGCTATTCAAGATTCTCTTTCATTTTAAAATATTTTCAGGGTCTTACCACTTCCTGTTATACCGGAAGTCGCCATAAACTTTCTTATTTTAAATGGAATAGCCTGTATATTATTTCATTTTTAAATTCCTGAGGAAATTTTATGGTGAGTTCTAATAGGTTTCCCTATACCTATTTTCAACTGCTACTTAGATATCTTGATTTTTTTGAAAATTTTGAAAGATTATTTGCAACACAGTATCTTTTGCCCATTTTCGACTGGTAATAAACACTTCTAGGGTAGATGGAAGCACAAGAATGACACTTTCGAAATCCACATTGACAATTGATTTGTCGCATACAGGCTGTCCAAAACTGCATGACCAATTACAAAATTTTCAAAGTTGAAAAAGTTCTTTTTTTCAAATGGAACACCCTGTATATTATTGGATGATCAGATGCAGAATTTAATTCTGCATCGATTCGCTATGACTTTCCCTATACCTATTTACAACGGTTTTCTTGTTATGTTAATATTTTCTGTTTTAATGTGATTTTTTACAGAAACTGAAACATCGTATGTGTTTCAGTTTCATTAGAAAATGGAAACAAAACATGAGCATAAGAAAATTTGAAACGTAGTGACAAATGAAAAATAAAAAAATTAGGAACATAATGACAAAAAAAAATAAAATAATTTGAACGAAATAACTACAATAATTGTTCTATGTGACCACCATTTTGGTTCAAACACTGAATCACTCTATCATGTACTCTTCGCGAAACCGATCTCCGAAGTTCGTCTGGGGTTATATTGGTGAACGCATAGTGAACACGGTTCAATAGTTCCTCTCTCGTTAATACAGGTGTAGAGTACACTTGCTCTTTTATGCGACGCCACAGGTAAAAGTCCAAGGGCGTAAAATCGGGTGATCTGAGTGGCCAGTCCCAGGGTCCCTGGAGACCAATCCACCGATCCTCGAACATCAACGTCAATTGTTGATGTACCGCTAGTGTGGAGTGCGCGGGAGCACCATCTAGTTGATACCAACTGTTTGCTCTCTCTCCTGGAGGTAGAGTATTTAAAAAATCACTAACAAATACTCTACGTATCTCTAGATATCTAGGCCCATTTAAACTTTCATCGTAGACTTGATAGGCTACGATATTGTCCATAACCAGACAAAAAACATTAAAGCTAAACCGGTCCTGGTGATTATTCTCCCTTAAGACGTGTGGATTATCTTGTGCCCAGTAGTGAATATTTTGACGATTTATAATTCCTTGCCTGCTGAATTTTGATTCGTCAGTCCAGATAATTTTATAAAGGAATCTTAGATCTTCGCGCGGCGACGCGTCTTGCCTCATCACCAAGGCGTAAGCCTTGTACAGTTATTTCACAAAAAGGATGCATTTTGTGTTTTTTTAATATCCTATGAATTGAAGTTCTTGATATGCCCAATTCCAGCGCTGCTGCTGGAATTGAACTCCGTGGATAAGCTTGAAAATAAGCCAAACCATTCACCTCGTTAGCTTCATTATCTATTACTGGCTTTCGGTGATCACGAGTTGCCTTTACACTCCCAGTTTCCAAAAACCGAGCTTCAATTCTTGCAAATTTTCCAGGAGTCATTGCTGGTAAGTCCGGATATCGCTCGTTAAATAATCTACATGTGCGTCTGACAATTCGTTCACATTCACCGTGCTTATAAAACAAATTTAGCAGATCATTATTCGAATATTCTTCAATATTCTCCATTATTAATTGTATTTCATAGAATTAGCAAAATAGAATTGTACTACTTTGACATAAAATCAACAACTGTCAAGTCACTTGTTCTAATTCCTCTTATAATCAATGCTTACTGGATACGATTTTGTAGTTTTATTAGATTTTAGTAAAAAATATGGAATAACAAGAAAACCGTTGTAAATAGGTATAGGAAAAGTCATAGCGAATCGATGCAGAATTAAATTCTGCATCTGATCATCCAATAATATACAGGGTGTTCCATTTGAAAAAAAGAACTTTTTCAACTTTGAAGATTTTGTAATTGGTCATGCAGTTTTGGACACCCTGTCTGTATGCGACAAATCAATTGTCAATGTGGATTTCGAAAGTGTCATTCTTGTGCTTCCATCTACCCTAGAAGTGTTTATTACCAGTCGAAAATGGGCAAAAGATACTGTGTTGCAAATAATCTTTCAAAATTTTCAAAAAAATCAAGATATCTAAGTAGCAGTTGAAAATAGGTATAGGGAAACCTATTAGAACTCACCAGAAAATTTCCTCAGGAATTTAAAAATGAAATAATATACAGGGTGTTCCATTTAAAATAAGAAAGTTTATGGCGACTTCCGGTATAACCGGAAGTGGTAAGACCCTGAAAATATTTTAGAATGAAAGAGAATCTTGAATGGCCCCGGATTTCAAAAATTCAGAGTTCCAGGTTTTTTCTAACCTCGGAAACTTCTAACGAACGGCTACCGTGGAAAACCCTGTAGATATAACGGCAATTTTTGTAATGGTGATACTGCAAACATACTTATGTAACCTTTTATAATCTTTTAGAATGGGTATAGAAAACGCATTTATACACAATAGTTATTTACAATTAGTTACGATCGATACGGATTAACCAGTTGATTGCTTAAAGTAAAATTCAAGGATGACATGCACAAACCTATTTGAAACAACAGTTTTGTTAGAAAACCCATTTTTTTTTTTTTAAGATGCAAAATAATGCAAATATTCTTAAATTATATATTATTTTGTTTAATGTGAAAGAATTCTATCATTTCGGTGAAAATACATTGAGTGAAGTATTACATCATGCGTCGTTAGTAAATTCCCATTTCGTAGCTATTTAATAGAACTTTGTTATTCATTCAAAAATCAAAATTGCATTCTAGGGACGCCATATACATCAGCAATCGACATAAATTAAATCATCTACCTTACATACGATTATCACGTAAAGTTTAACCACAAGACCACTAAAAATAATAATAAAAAAGTAACATACATACATAAATACATCAGCGGTTTATAAGACTTGTATTTAATCTAATTTAAAATTGATATGCAAATTAAACTTATCGTGTGTGTGTTGCAAACGTAATTTTCATATTGCAGAGGCACAGTTGTAAGGCAGAGAGTTTGCCATACCATAATTGTTACCATTGTACGTTTTTTCCATTTATGATTTATCTGTAGGAGATGTACGGGTCATAAATCAATACAAAATATGAAACAGACGCCAAGCTGAGCTTTTTCGACTTGACGTGTAAAGTGTAGGGGTTACATATATTGAGATGAACGAGTAGCTCCGCAAGGGGTTTAACTCCACGGTGCCACCGCTGTTGCTCTAATGACAGCCCCATCCATCGGTGAAGTCCACCCCGATATCAGGGGTTCATATGCCAGCTGCCTACTCCAGCACTTCAAGCTCGTTCTTTGTTTTATAAATTAGTTGCCCCCCAACGACTAACAAGTAGGCGTACTACGTGTGCGCACATGCTGTAAATTTATACGAAATTGAATGTCCGCGTTCCGATATTAATATTATGTGTTTACCGAGAGGACAGCTGTTTATAACAATTGCAAACAAATCAGCTCTCGGTAAAAAAGAAGTAACGGTTGTCACCCTATATTGCTGAGAGTATGGTGAGTTTTATTTGAAGTTAATCAATTTGGAATATCTACTTTCCTCGTTTGATAAATACTCAATAGATAAAAACGACAGAATAATTAGTTTGCTAAAATCAAGCAAGTATATTCACGATAATTACCATGACACATTATATTATATTATCAACATTATGGTGGAGTCGAGATCTCTCAAAGATGAGAACCAAAATAAGAAAGCTATTTAATAAAGCTAAATCAACCAGATCCATAGAAGACTGGGCAGCCTACAAAGCTCAATGTAGGCAATATAAAAGGGAGATCCGTTGCGGTCAGAGGCGAGCCTGGAGAAACTACTTTGACTCCATCGAATCTGTCACAACGGCTGCTCGTCTAAAGAAAGTATTAAGTAAAGATATTAGTCACCAACTAGGACTGTTAAACCGGGAGGACGGGACTCTCTCGTCGTTCTTTCGAGAAACAGCCGAGATACTTATGACCACACTGAGAAAAATAGATAGTAACAATAGGAACAACTAGCTTTATAGTTGGTTGTATTATAATTATATTAGAGCGTACCATCTTCCTAATAAACAGTAATACAATGGATGAATACTAGATAACGTATCGTTGTCCTTGAGTTAATATCATTCATTATATTTATAATACGTGGTAACATATTTTTTTCTCCGTGCACCCACTTTCCAGGCAGCAAGATCGTTACAGCTCGCCTCCTACGAAGGAGGACTGGGATGTGGCGGAAAAGGTGGTAGAAGAATCCCGAATCAACATTATTTGACACTTTGTGTGAAATCTACAGAGGTATAGACTCTATACACAGTTGGGCTTTCTTTTAGACCTAATTAAGGCATTTGATTGCATAAATCATACAATTTTATTATTTAAATTGCCTCAAATTGGTATTAGAGGTGTATCTCTAATCAGTGGTTTTAGATGTATTTATGTGATCATACTCAACGAGTGAAATTACGCAATACTATTTCGAAATTGACAAGTGTCGATATTGGCGTACCGCAAGGATCAGTTCTTGGGCCTACTCTCTTTTTAATTTATTTTAGTCACCTACATGCTCTTTCATTAAACCATTTAAAAATTAGTTATATATGCTGACGATATTAGTATTATTACTATCGGAGGTTCCATAAATCATACAATTTCTAACCTAAATAACATTGCCACTTCAGTAAAGAATCGGATGTTTATAAGCTTGCACTGAATCGTGTGAAAACTTCATATATCTGTTTTACACCAGTTCATTGGGATCAGTCTGACGTACATCGGGTGCAAAACTCAAGTGACTTTAACTCAGCAGACTCTATTAAACTGCTGGGTTTCACAATTGATCCGATGCTGAGATGGACACTTCATGTTGATAATCTCTGTATTAAATTAGCTAAAGTTTGTTATGCTCTTAATACTTTGAGAACGTCATGTAATTATGAAACCTTGAGAGAGTTTTATTATTCCAACTTTCGATCCTTATTACGGTATTACAGATTTTGTGTAACCTTCCATATCGAAATAGGATTCCTAAAGACCTGAAGATATTTCCGTACAAAAGAGGACAATATCTTATTTTAATCACTTGTTTGCCGAAACATTATCAATTCTAAATCAAACTTATTTTGTTATTAAATTATTTGAGCTTCCTGTAATACTTTGAACGATTTCAACACAAAATCGACAGCTACTTGAACTTCAAAATAATAATAACTAACCTTATCCTCTGCATAATGAAACAACTTTCGATATAGAATTACCACAAGTAGATAATCGAATAGGAATTGGTTTTATTTTATCTTTCTATTGGTTAAACTGCGAAAGAAATGTTGCTTACATTATCGTTTCTGTGGTTAATTATCTAATTATAAGTAAAATTGGACTGATATACTTTGTGTCGGAATTACTATAACCGTAGTTAATCAGATCTGAGCCCTACTGAAGTGGAAAAACAACATGCACAATTATAATATTTTATTTATTTAATGTGGGTCCAAATCTCCCTATGCTCAATTGTGAAAGATGGTGGAAGTGCCTGACAAGCATATAAATACCTGATCTTTATCAATTGCTTCAAAAAAGGTGCCTCTTTATCAAGAAAATGTTGATGCCGTTAAGCCGAATACCTATTACCATTTAAATAATACCACAGACTACGATTTTCAGCACGTAAAACGGATATGACATATAACTGCGACGGTTGAAATTATAACCTATCTGATTTATTTCTTATCAGCTGATTGTGTAAGAATTTAAATCTGGCAGCACATAAAACTGCGACGCCATTGACTAACAATTAGGAAGATTCTTCCAAAATCAATTCTATCAAGACTTAAATAATCTCGTCAAAGTGCGGCTTGTTCCAAATTATGTAGACACATTTGCAGAATATTTGAGCAAAAAAGGTTTTTTAGATAACGAACCATTGCAAGAGTTAGTTCAAATTATTTTGGTAGTAATTTTTCATCTCTTTTGTTTGTTTATAATTATTTAATCATTTATATTATGTAATAATCCAGGAAATTGGTGGATTTATGACTTGTTTGAAAATAATATTGTTTTTTCGTTATACTGTATCTACACTTTTAATTGTTTTAAGTGAATTTCAATAAACCACCCTGAATTTTAATTTTGTAACCAAAAACAAGAATAATATCTTATAAGAACAGTTTAAACTACATTATAGAAATAATTAAATGAATAATGTTCAAGGCGAGATTCCCTAGTTATTCTACCGTAAATATTGACGACCACTGAAACAGAATAATGACTCATTCTCACAACGAATCGATTTTATACATTCTATAATTATCTATCAAGCAATCGTAACTGCTTTAATAGGGTAATATGAATTTTTAAAAGTATACCGCACTAATTATCGGCTGAAACCCCAAAAGATAATTTCATATAACCCGTGTGGCACCAAACCCCCTTAATAAAATTACGAGAAAAATAAAACCCTTTTATCTGGCCTGACACTCCTGCTAAATCCATGTTTTAATTCCCCTGGGATGGATTAATGCCCTAGGATTTGCAAAAATGCCATATTTCGCTTTTATCAAGGTCATTATCGGAATTAAAGCCTCCAGCTTACTACATTATCCGATTCAAATTACCAGGTTTTTAACTTTATCTAGGGTGCTATACTATATGCACGTATATATCCCTTATAAACTTTATATCCCTCTAGTACAACTTAATTTTGTTAGTAAATACTTAATTAAAGTATTTACATGGAGAAACTAAATGAGTGTTTGTTTTGTGGATAGAGTAGTATATTAACTCATTATTGGTTTGCAAATTTTGATGCTAATAGGTGCCTATGTTACGTTAATAGATATCTTGACTGCATAAACAAAAAATAAACCTTTCCTTAACAACTTGTGGGTTTAGACACGTCAAAAGCGTATTTTGGTTAACAAAATAATACTTGCACACATATTCATTTATCTAAATTACTCTAGTTATGTATACCTAACTTACATACATTTAAAATTAAATTCTGATATTTGGTTTAAAACGTGGCATGTGCTTCGCTCACGTATTTAATCTAAATAAAACAACTTTAAGTAAGGCATAAATTATTTACAAACCTGTCTGGTATAACCGTTGCTGGTGGCGTAGAGGGAAACACTATGACGCATCGAATATAAGCACGAATCGATACTGTCAGGGATTCCCAAATATTGATGATTTGTAGCAGATCCCCAACAAATAATTAACGTTATCACTCTACGTGTCTGTGAATCATCTATTTTGCCTGATAATAATTGACATTATATATGTTTAAGTTACTAAATTACAAATAGTTTAGTAATACCTATATTTATTCTGTCTGGCGTCTTTATTTCTGGGTAAGAGATTTCTCTTATGGGGGCTGTATGTTGCCGAAAGGCAAAATATCAGTTGCAAAGTGTACTCGAATCTGAAAGCACACTATTACACAGCGAAATTTGCGCAAGGGTTTAAGAATATTCGTTTGCATAGGCGATAAGGATTTATGCACTGATAGGACCCATCCAATCCATCGAATTTCCAGTTTGGTTAATCCGGAACAGGATTCTGTTAGCCTTTATATATATAGAAAGGCATGTTTTCCAATAACGTTATTAGTACAAAGTTCAGATCCGCTGTTGATTATCGAATTTATAAATACCTTGTGTAGGAAGTGATTTTATATACCCCAACTGTGTTAAATCTGTGTTAGGACGTAGTTTACGTAAAGTTAATTCATCTACTAAAAACGGTAAGTGTACTGATAATATAAGGAAACATATACTAGCCCAATAGTAATTATTGTTTTTTTGTCGCTTTGGATTAATCGGAAAATAAATCAGTGGTAGTTACAAAAACGGCAAAAATAATATTTCTTTAAAAATAAGGTAAAACACTCTATTTTCCTTAACTGTACATTTATAACTACTATATTGATAATCAGACTTTATAGTGGGAAGCATCGAAGATTTAACGCCATCCGTACTTACCAATTGTGTACACACTATTTGTACCATTTGGGGGAAAACTTAGTAATTTTCCGTTTTTTAGTAAAATTACCTATACTTTAGGAAATTTCCCACATATCGACCAGTATTTTTCATTTGTAGGTAAATTCCTACGTAAAAACGTAATATTACTAAAATTTTTATGCTTTCCCAGGGATTCTTACTAACTTACTTGGTGATTTGACCACAGTTAGGAAATTTTCTTAGGAAACCAAATACATAGTTACGATGCGCGCATGTTCAATTTTATGGGTTCAATTTGTAGGTAGATACATGGGACGCCCAGAAGTGGCAGGTGCCAGTGGTCGTCCTTTTTGTTTTATCTATAGGCAGATTTAGGTAAGTGACTAATTTAAAATAAATCTAGTAGTTAAATAAATAATACATTCTTACCACTGTGGGTGACCTACAGCTGCATTTTCATAATTTACAAACGTTGAAACATATAGGTTTGTGCATATACAAACACACAATACACCTAATTGTGTTAAAAAAAACACATTATTATATAAAATATATTTGTACTTTGTGTATTACCGTAGTGTTAAAGTAAATGGTTATAGAAATTGTTTATTGCAGTCATATTTCGCTATGCTGAAGTAGAGGTTATGAAAGTATTATTCAACTTATCTATTTATACTTAGAATATTATCTCATACCTATTTATGCATTTGTTATTATGGTTAAGAAAGCGTTTAGGTATAACAACTAAACAAGCACATAACTATTATACGCTTAGTAACATTAATGATTTCTTCTACCAAATTTCGAATGCACAATATACACTCCGCCAAAAAAGTATCGCATAAACTAAAAAAGGGCATTTATGAACCAAGATATTTTTATACGTTCACAAAAAGTTTGCCTCGTGTATGTGAACTATAAAAACACTAACAAAATAATGGAACTTAGCGTTTTTACTTTTTTTTTCTAAAAGAACACATTTAGAAAAATGCATATGTGTAAGGTTTGTTCAGTTGTTTATTGAAAGTCTTCCTATACGGACAAATTTTAAAGTGCGAAGTCAGAGTTCTGTACCAACGCTTTTAAAACTAAAATGAGCAATTTAACTTCAGAACAAGTGGCTGCTATAGTTGCTTTAATCGAAGATGGGCGATCTCAAGCATACGTTGCTAATTTGATGAACATCAATCAGTCAAGTGTTTCTAGAGCCGTAGGCAGATATAGGGAAACAGGCATTTACAGTAGAAGACCTGTACCAGGTCGTCCAAGATGTTCTACTCGCCAAGATGACCGCTATTTACTACTACAAGCATTACGTCGAAGACATGTAACTGCGAGACAATTGCAGAACGACTTGGCTAGAGTCAGAAATACTCGTGTGAGTACTCAAACTATTCGGAATAGGTTACGACAGAGTGGATTAAGAGCTAGAGTAGCTGTAACAGCCCCTCGTCTCACTAGGAACCACCGAGTGGCTCGCTTAAGGTTTGCCAGAGAACATGTAAATTGAAACATTAATGACAGGGCCAATATACTCTTCACAGATGAGTCAAGATTTGGTCTTTACACCTCAGATAGGCGTATCTCAGTGTACAGACGAGACGGTGAGCGCTATTCGCAGTGTAATATCAGACCTAGACCTAATTTCGCTGGTGGCTCTATTATGGTTTGGGGAGGCATCTGTTTAACAGGTCGTACAGAGTTAGTACCAGTAGACAGAGGTACACTGACTGCCCACAGGTATATAACGGACATTTTAGAAGAACATGTAGTACCATATGCGCCAATTATAGGAAACGAATTCATGTTAATGCACGACCGCATGTTGTAATAATCGTCCAGGAATACCTTAACGATGTTGGTATTCCAGTTTTAGATTGGCCTGCGGTAAGTCCGGACATGAACCCTATCGAGCACGTGTGGGACCTCCTTCACAGACGGATACGAACCCAAAATGTTGCCCCAGCGGACCTGCATGGACTAGCAAATGCTCTCCGTGACGAGTGGGAGAATTTGGATCAGGCTTATATACGGAGGTTAATCGAATCTCTGCCAAACCGTATGCGAGCGGTCATAAGAGCCAGAGGTGGCAATACTCAGTATTAAAAGCTACTGTTATGACATTTTTCTTTCCAAAATTATAATTTCTTGTTTTAATAAAAATCTCAAGTATGAGTTCTTGTTTTTATTTGGCCTGTATTTTATTTAAACAATCATAGAAATTATATCTTAGAGCGCATTAAAGTATATTTACAACTTTATGCTACAAACAAAGATTATGCGATACTTTTATGATTCAAAACTAAATTATGCGATACTTTTTTGGCGGAGTGTATATAATACAGTTAGCCTTCTTCATACTTTACTTTTTATATTCTCTTCAAATAGATAATTTAAAACCTATATTTTACACACATTACATATTGCATACTAAAATACTAATTGATATCTAGGCATTCATTTTTCATCAAAGCTTACGATCTTGTAAGTATATCAATAATGAAAGATCCGTTGTTTGTTACAGTTTCTCCAACGCTACATCACGAAGACGCATCCTGATGCCGACACCAAAAGCAGCCTTTTTTCACACTCGAAAAACGAAAGTTATAAGTTTAATGAAACAGTTGAGTACCATCTAAATGTATTATTGTTATTATTATTATTATAAGCATTGTTTTTTATATTTATTAAATTACCTGTAATATATATTTGTAATAATAAAATACCTACACGTACACACTCTAACGAAGATTTGATAAACTTCCTGTACGGTTTCGGGGCAATTATATTACCCCCAAACCGTATTTTACTTGTGCGAGTAAAATTACTTTGATGTTCATACACTAGTAGTAAATTTCCTTGGTGAATTTCCACATCAAAGTAATTTTACTTGCACAAGTAAAATACCTGTACGGTTTTGGAGTAATATAATTGCCCGGAAACGGTACAGGAATTTTACCAAATCTTCGTTAGAGTGTAGAGTGTACGTGTAGGTATTTTATTTTTATAAATATACTAGGTGCGCCAAAAGAAGTCATCCGATGTTGTTTGACTCTCATTTTTTTTTCTAAATGAAAAACTTCGATTCTGTTTTTTGATTATGTTTATTTGAACCTTTAGAATTTTATTGGTCAAGTCGAGAAGATGATATCGGCCAAATGGGCGCCGTCACAATTGATTGCTATACGGGCTCGTTTTATGGCATTTTTCATCACTTCGGCGAGAACTTCGGGCGACAGATTCTTGCACTCGTGTCGAATGTTGTCCTTGAGGGCTTCCAGGGTCTCGAGCTTGTTCACGTAAACACGGGACTTCAAAAAACCCCACAAAAAAAGTCTGGAACGGTTAAATCGGGCGATCTTGCGGGCCAGTGTAAATCGCCAAAACGAGAGATGAGGCGACCCGGGAACGCCGCCTTCAGAATATCGGTTGTGGTTCGCGCAGTGTGTGCCGTTGCTCCGTCCTGTTGGAACCACATGTCCTCCATTCCTAATTCGTTCAATTGCAGAAAAAACTCGGTTAATATGGCCCTATAGTGCGCACCGTCCGCTGTTGTCGTTTGACCAGCGGCGTCCTCGAAAAAAAATGGCCCGATGACTCCTCCAGCGTGAACAGCGCACCATGCAGTCACTTTGAGCGGGTGTAATGGCTCCTCGTGCATCACTCGTGGATTTTCGGTGTCCCAGAAGCGATAGTTTTGCTTGTTCACGTACCCCCTGAGGTGGCAATGAGCCTCATCGCTCATTATGATTTTGGTCGAAAAATCGTCCACTTCGTCCTCGAGATTGAGGATGGCTTGGGCGTAGGTTACACGCGTTTGGCGGTCGACAGGCAGCAGCTGCTGCACGGACTGGACTTTGTACGGGAACATGCGCAGGTCTTTGACCAAAATTCGCCTTAGGGACGACCGGCTGATGGCTAATTGCGAGGCACCGCTTCTCGTCGATGTTTCTGGCGACAGCTCGACATCCTCGGCAACAGCGGCGATATTCTCGGCAGAACGGGCGCTCCGGGGCCGGCCACTCTTGGCAGCGTCTCGTGTGGTCCCATACTCTTCAAGGTTGGTGGCCAAACGGCGCAGTGTTTGCGCAGTCGGTGCCGGACGACCGGAGAATCGGCGACGGAATTCGCGCTGCGCCAACACCACAGACGAATTGTTACGCAAAAGAATAGACACGATTATTCCGCGTTCTTGGGGAGTGTATCGCTTCATGGCTTGTTCACTGTTCTACATCTGTCTAGTTTACAAATGTCAAAACATATTGGCCGCCATTTGCAAAAATAAGAGCATCTTCCAATAGGGTGATTTCTTTTGGCCCACCTAGTATATTACAGGTAATTTAATAAATATAAAAGACAATGCTTATGATAATAATAATAACACTAATACATTTAGATGGTACTCAACTGTTTCATTAAACTTATAATTTCTTTTTCGAGTGTGAAAAAAGGCTGCTTTTAGTGTCGGCATCAGGATGCGTCTTCATGATGTAGCGTTGGAGGAACTGCAACAAACAACTGATCTTCTTTCATTATTGATATACTTACAAGATCGTTAGCATTGATGAAAAATGAATGCCTAGATAGCAATTGTGTGTAATGTGTGTAAAATATAGGTTTTAAAATTACCTATTTGAAGAGAATATAAAAAATAAAGTATGAAAAAGGCTAACTGTATTATATATATATTGTGCATTCGAAAATTGGTAGAAGAAATCATTAATGTTATACTTCTGTGGTTATACTAAGCGTATAACAGTTATGTGCTTGTTTAGTTGCTATACCTAAAGGCTTTCTTAACCATAAAAACAAATGCATAGATAGGTGTAAGATAATATTCTAAGTGTAAATAGACAATTTGAATACTACATTCATAACCTCTACTTCAGCGTAGCAATATGACTGCAATAAACAATATCTAAAACCATTTACTTTAACGTTACGGTAATACACAAACTACAAATATATAGTTTTTTTTTTGGAACAGAATTAGGTGTATTGTGTGTTTGTATATGCACAAACCTATATGTTTCAACGTTTGTAAATTATGAAAATGCAGCTGTAGGTTCACCCACAGTAGTAAGAATGTATTATTTAACTACTAGATTTATTTTAAATTAGTCACTTACCTAAATATGCCTATAGATAAAACAAAAAGAACGACCACTGCCACTTCCGTGCGTGCTATGTGCGCTATGTATCTACAAATATAGTAAGTATGTATTTGGTAAGTAATTTAGTAAAAATCTCTGGGAAAGCATAAAAATTTTAGTAATATTACGTTTTTACGTAGGAATTTTACCTACAAATGAAAAATACTGGTCGATATGTGGGAAATTTCTTAAAGTATAGATAATTTTACTAAAAAACGGAAAATTACTCAGTTTTTTGTGCTTTTCCCCAAATGGTACTGGAATTTTTCGGAGGAATCCTGGTAAATTTACTAAAATTTTTGTACAACAAAATATTACATACAACATGTGATGAGCATGTTGTAAATTCCCATAGCATTCTGACAAATTCTGCAAAAAGAGACGAATTACGCAAGATATCGGTCTTGAGTGTAAAAAGGGAGAAAGTATTGGAGAATCGGTAGAAAGTTCAAGAGACACTAAAAGAGATGCAAGAAAGGACGATGAACATCTTAGTGCGAAGTTAGTACTTCAACCCAGGCAATATCAAAAGACCATCGTAATCCTTACCTCTAGGTGAGTAAACGGCATCAAGACGAGAAGACGAAAAGACGCCCAAAGTTTTCCTGGTGCATAGTCTGGGTGACGATATTACTGAGACATATTCTAAACCAGATATAACAAAAGCAAAGTACAGTGATTTAAAAAACCCGGATCATTGTAGTAGCAGGAAGTACGCATTTTAAAACCCAGCTTTTTTTGTCGACAAGGATGCGAGGTGGAGAATATGCTGCGAAAAAAATTTTTTGGCATCGAAAGTAACTCTCCATGCTCACAGATTTGCTGATATTGAGGTGTAGCGCATTCACAGAATACCAGTTCAAGATCCTGTTGATGTTTCCCTGAAGTAGCGGCACATCCATATCCGACAAAATTCTGAAGTAGGTCTTCAGACCATCAACGTAAGTAAAGACTGGACAAGTCAGAGATTCCAGTTAATTATTTACATAGATGACGAAGAACAGAGGTGCCAAGCAAGAACTCTTTAGTATGCCGGATACAGAGACTTATTTGCAGGAGCTGAAATTGTTGTAATGTATATAATTAATTCGATTGGGCAAATGAGATCGGAGGAACTGAAAACCAAAAAATGTTGTTCGATAGTGTCAAAGGCACTTGGCAAATCAGTTGTATATTACATCAATGGTTGGCAAAGTATTGAAAAGTAAGCTGAAGTTAGTAAACTATTCATTGTGAGGATAGGTCTGAAGATCACGAATTCGAAGACTTTAGTGAAGTTTATCAACGCCTTGCCTAAGACAAATTTATAATCCCTTCTAGAGAACTAAGGAACAATCATCTGCGGCAGTTTATTTATTAGATGGCGTTGCCAGGATATAATCATCTGCGGCAGTTTATTTATTAGATGGCGTTGCCAGGATATTGGCTGTCTCATCCACGGAGAGGTATTCCAGAGTAACACATTATAAAATAGATCTCCAAAGAAAATCATTGTTGTTTAATGAAACTTACTCTCTCGTTTCTTCTCTTGACAACAATGATTCTTAAGTTGAAAATACCTAGTGATAATCCATGATATGTTAAAATAACATGCTTTTTAATCAACATTTTACAATTTATAATTTTTGTTATCTGTAAAAGCACTAAAAATGTATTTTCCACCTTATATAATTATATAATAAATCATCATATCGAGCTTTTTTCGCAGACAGTATGCCGTATAATTTTCGTTTAGAATTAGGAAGCGAATCATACATCGAATAATATACAGGTTGCTCCATTAGAAAAGAAACAACTTGGTTCTGCCATGAAGTGTTGCCTGACCCTATGTATGTAATTTTTATTTATTGCCATAGATTTAAAAAAAAAACCTTAACATTTTTGCATTTAACATTTCTCGCTAGCTATTCTACTTTAGGAAGTAATTGATCGTTTCCATGCAAATCAATTACCGTGTATCGATTAAATACTGATCAGATTTTAGATTAAATAGGTATATATATATATTTTTTTACTATTCTATCTTGCAGAAACAGAGAAAAAAAGAATATTCCCAAGTAATCATGCGCAATTGTTTCTAATCAAGTGGTAAAACTAAGCTGCATAGCCAACTATTAGCACTTCTATTTTAGTTAACCGGTAAACGCATGTCTCCAATTAAGTTTTTTTTTCCAAAGACAGAAATTATCCTAAACGTTGTTGATTGATTAGTCGGAACCAGTCAGTGCTTCAGTATGAAGAATCATTTATCGGAGTTGGAATTTTGCCCTTGCTTAAAAACTAAGTTTAAAGTGCACATGCGTTTGACAGTTTCCAGCGATTGTTAAGCATTATTTGAACAAAACTATTATCAAGAAATGATTATATTTGCCTGTAAGTATTAGATGGTATTCATAAAACTGTCATGACTTTAGCCATGGCTCATGAACGTACTATTCGCTGGCCTTGTCCTAAAAAACCGTTCCTATTAACACATTTCTGTGGCTTTTATATGATACTGCTTAAATGTATTAAAACAATAGATTTTAATTTAAGTATATAGAAATCAAAACATCATTGAGATAATATATTTCGGTCATCTAAAACTCCGGTTAATGAACGCGATCCCTACAGGAAATTCCATCGTATGTTAAAAAAAAGTAGTAACACTACATAAAAAAACCTAAACGCTCTGTATATAACTTCTGAATCCTTAAATTACAATAGTGTTGATGGTAGAATGACATTATAATTGCTTGTCTGTCGCGCGATCTCGTGTCATTGTAATTGTACACAAACATAAAAACTAATCACTCCAACCAGTAGCGTTCGTACATACGTACATGTGTCATCCGTTAACTTTGAACGTTCGTAAATATATGCATATAATCTCTTAATTCGAATTTCCAATTTCAGTGTATCGCTAGAAAATATACAACGCACCGACTCGGTCACTTTATCGCCTCTCGCCGACTACGACGTCAACCTACCAGTTATGTGTTTGGAATAATTTAAAATCACTTATTTCACATTATTACTCAACGACGTATTGGTCGAGGGAAGATTATGGTCATGCGACAAGGAGCTAGTGTAATCCTTCACGTGTTTTATATACTAGAAGTTGTGTATGGCCAAGATACAAGTAAGTATACAAGCAAACAACTGACGCACAGAGATTAGGATATTATAATCGTAAGATGGTGATTCTTAGAATTCGCGACAGACTGCCTCACGCCTAATAACGTGCAGGGTCTCTGCGTTGAAATAGCGAACTGCAGGAAGTTACTGCAACTAGTGATAGATGACAGAACCGAAACATTCGACTTTCTACGTGCGTCTCGATGCGGTCCTGCCAATGAGCATCAAAACACTCCGAAAGTATGCTGCGGTCCAGATACCAACTTTATTAAACCAGGTATGTGCTGTAAATATCACTTCTTTCAGTAAGCAAAACAGCAATTCCTCATATTAAAAAGATTAGCGTTTCTAATACGCAGAAAAAGATTTTAAATATGACGTTATCAACATTATAATATTTAGATATCATTTATCTACTTCATTATGTTCCAACAAATACTTTCTCTTCTTAACGTATATAATACATATGTTAATATTTGGGAAAATACACTGTTAAATGATCGACGCGTTTTTACGATTTTATTTACATAATAGTGATGCAATTACGGATAACATTCAAACACGATACAGTACAAAGCAGCAGGAATCTAAAATGTATTTTCTATAAAATAATTGTGATTTGACTTTGCTATGTGTGTTTAGCAAGTGCTATAAAATAGGTAGATTATGGTGATCTACGTTTCAGGTATTATTTAATAAATATGTATGAGCAACTTTTGTTTAAGATTTCAGAATAGTAGGTGTTAAAGCTTTTTAAGTTTGAGATATGTTACGATGTCCGAATTCAAGTTTAGAAAAAGTTGGTGTTACCAACCACTGAATTATAATATAATTCCCTATACGATCTAGTTTCTTTTATTAAAATGAAGACATTAAAGCGATAATAACAAAAAAATCACATGCAAAACACAAAACTTAACGCACATTCATCATTCATTATAGAAACTTGTTTTAAAACTTGAATTAGTGCTTGAAAACGTATGTTATGAAACCAGTTTTTTAATATACTATTTTAAAAGGTTTCTTTTTTTTTCCTTTTTTAATAAAAGAAACGAAATGGGGCATTATGTAGTAGTAGGTAACATTTTTAAATGAAATAGGTGTAAACGACTAACCTCAAATTGTCAGTCACATTGATGATTATTAACCTAATGTGCTCAACTTAAAACCAAATGTCTCTTAAAGTTCGCATCTATTTGAATGCGTTTATAGTTATAGGTGTATTAAGACCGTCAGCTACAGGAAAAAATAATATAGTAATGAAGTGTACCCATAGAATACCTACAATCACATTTGCATTTACAATAATATAACATTATTACAATACACATTTGACGAGCGGCGGACTAGGTATAGCATTTTAACTGATACGAGAATGAGTGAGATAGATATGCGTACGTGCTAAATGGACAAAGAAGGGATATAGAGCTACCGTCCAATGTTGTCAGTTGTCAGTCAGGTGCTCAGTACATTTGCGAAATACATCAGTTTAGATACGAACAGCGACAAGTTAAGATGCTGATGTATCGTTGACGCTGTTGCAAATGCGTGAATTAAATGATATTTTATTGATGTATTATTGTAATATTAAAATTATTATTGGGAAAATGCTGGTAATGAAGTATCGTACTTCAGCAATATTCACATATTATTGCTACTAATTTTTCATAAAATAACACGAATTCTAAAAAAGAATAAAACCAAGCTTTATTGACCAAATAAGATATTTTTATTCTACATTTCTTTTAAGTAAAAAGTATTCTAAAATTATCAACTAAGGGAACATAAGAAAAACTAAACTTAAAATAAAGAAAATAAAACTTGAAAATTCGAAAACTAAATAGAAAATTTGGAGTATAAATATAAAGGGTAATGATATTACTTAATAACGGCTTCAAAGAGCCCCCCAAGCTGTAATTCGCAATAACCTAGCCTGTTATAAAATTCTCTGCGCACATTATTTAGCATAGCTGCTGGAATGTTATGGCATGCCTGTTCAATTCTATTGCGCAGCTCATCCAATGTTTGAGGCCTTTCGTGCGAATGTCTGTAGATTGTTTCCTTTAAATAACCCCAAAGGAAAAAGTCATTCGGCGTTAAGTCGGGGGATCTAGGTGGCCAAAGTATGTCGCCCCACGTACTGATTACATGTTCCGGGAAATTAAAATTAATAAAGTCCTTAACTCTCCTCGCGTTATGAGCCGGGCACCCATCTTGTTGTAACCAAACATCGTCTAAATTGCCCCTTATGTGACGTACAGCAAGAATAACGTCATTTTGTAAAAGTTGCAGGTATCTCTCACTGTTTAGGTTACCATTTAGAAAAAATGGTCCTATAATGTGATCACCTAGAATACCTGTCCAGACGTTCAATTTTCTAGGATACTGTGTTCGTGTAGCTACAGTTAGGTGTTTATTTTCTTGGGACCAATATCGAGCAACAGACGGATTGTGGTGACCATGAAGGGAAAATGAAGTTTCACCGGTGAAGAGAACGTTTTGCAAAAACAAATCATTTCTGTCACTTTCTCTCTCATATTCTCGCAAAAACCTAGTCGCTTTTCGTGGTCCTTTAAGAAAATTTTTTTTCAACTTAAAACATTTATATTTATTCCTCCTTAAAATGTCTCTAACTGTAGCAGGTGGAATATTGACAACTTCATAAATTTGACGACTCGAACACGGTTCGTTAGCTTCCACAAAAGCGCATACTCTAACCTCTCTTTCCATTCTTTCCTCAGTAAGTGGCCGTTCTTGCCGATTACGACTATTACATTTCGAGCAACCAGTAATACAACCTGTATTTTCAAATTTATGAACAATATTTAAAATTGTTTGGTTAACAGGGACTGGTCGATTGGTATATACACGCTGTAAGTTCATATTTTTTATTTTTTGTTTTTTTTTTCTTTCTCTTCTTTCTTGCATCTATTTTTGACCTGTATAAAATAAGTATGTTGTTACTCTTGTATTTTTCTTGTTTAGTATTAATTATTAGGATCTTTATATATTCATTTCTGCTCACTTGTCCTATTATTAGATTGTAAAATCTGTTGGGAAATATATATATTATTATTATTATAAGAAAAGATAAAACGCCCAATAACTTCATCCGTACCCTCAAACGAATAGTACCATTTAATAATAGCTATGCGTTCTTCTTTTGTATAAACAGACATTTTAATTAATAAATTAGGGAAAACTTCGAAGAGATAAAGCGAGAATATGACAAATGACATATGACAATTAACTCAAACTCGCGATTCATACTCATCGCTGCTTCCCCCATACGCGGGTAATCGGTTTGACAACGTTGCTATAGTTCTCTATTACAATCAAATCCCTAACGTTTTGTTCGGCCAATGTGTATAGTAATAGTGAATAGTAATTACTAAAGCTCGGATTATATGCACAAAAAAACAACAAAATATGCGCATTTATATGCACATATTTTGACAACAATATGCAGAAATTATTGACAAATATGCATCCGTATGCACTATTTTAACTTAAAAACACATGAAGATTTTGAAGTTTATTTTACATTTTAAGTATCTTACAACATTATTCCTTATTAACAATATACAAAAACTTAGAGGTTCTGTGACGTTCTAATATATTATATATTATAATACTGTACTATTTTAAAAAAATAACTTAATTTAATAAATATTTAATTATTTAAGTAGTAATATAATATCTACCTAAACACCTAAATACTATCTACTAACTATTTGCTCTTGGTCTATCTAGCAACTTAAACTCCTATTATTTATTATTAAAATTGACAATTAGGTGCTTTTCTAAATTTTCTATTTTAAATGAATGACGTCTGTCATCTAACAAGTGTTTGAACGTCGAAAGAGATCGTTCTACATCGACAGAAATAATTGGAGCATATTTTTAATTGCTCACAATATTAGGGTCTAATTCAATGTCCTCCACAAATTCCCCATTTAAAATAAGAGAAACTTTTGAAAGAACTTTAAATCCTTGATTTTTCTCCAATACTGAATTTAGCTTTTTAAAAATTATTTCTCCGTTTCCTCTAACAGTTGAGAGTGGTTTGTGACATTTGTTTACTAAATTTATAGAGTCAGTCAAGGGCAGTTCTCTTGATTCTGATATTATAGAAAAATGTGTTGCAATAAATGCTAATTGATTTGGTTTTATATTATTTTCTATGATCTTTTTAGCTTCTCTTATAGCATTTGAATCATCAGATAATTCAAAAATAAAATTTTTCATATTTTGATAATTTTTTGAATAAAAAATTGCGGCATTTAGCCATGTACCCCACCTAGTAGTTACTGGTTGTGGCGGTAACGGTAAATCTTTTACAAAAATCTTTTTTATGTTAATAATTTACTCATTCCAAAGAGGGAATTGGTTTCTTACTTCTTCGGCAACTCTATTAATACCGTGAGCCAAACAAGTAGTATGGATTAAATTAGGAAAAAATATTTTTAAATTAACTGAGGCTTTACACATGTAAGCAGCAGCATCGGACAACATTAATATTATTTTTTTATGTGTTCATTTTTCAATGAAGGAATTACAGGTTTACTTTTCACTGAAATTTCCAATCTTTAACATTCAATGGAATTTTTTGGAAGAAATTTGTAATTTGACGAAAATATGCACAAATATGCAATAATTCATGAAATATGCATGAAGTAGCAAACATATGCAGAATATGCATTTTAATAAAAAAAAACATTAGATACAGCCAAAATACTAAAAATTTGGTTGATATACCTTTAAAAAACAAATATGCATTTTGCATATAATCCGAGCTTTAGTAATTACTACATTCTTTATACAAGTGGTCTTTATACAAGATAAGTCATAACACATTAAAACAGCAAATAAAGTAGTAACTACATAATATGAAGACTTATGATTATGTACATGTATATTCCTCATTTGCGTTAAGTAAATACTGCATAATAAACAAAACTAAATTACAATATTACAAATAAGTATCAGGGATATATTTTTTGGATTTAGTTATAATATGGTCTAACTTTTAAGTAATTTTTTAAAGTTCTGTTGAATTCCGTCATCATACCAGTCTTGGCCATAATCGGTCTACATAGTTGTAATCCATATATCAAAAGTTTGTCTAATAACTTGCGCCCAAATACCATAACGCGGTGCCATACACAATCCCCAAATAAACGAACGCATAATACGCCTGGGCTGCACCAGCGCAGCACCCAGTATTTCAGATTTAAGCTGGTGGATCACATAAAACGTTTTAGCCAGGTAGCACACACGTCTTCCACGTGATTACACCACGTCCTGTCAGCTTTTACGTCACTCATATTTAGTAGTTCACTCATCTTCCTGAAATATAAATACTATATTTCGTCTTTATTAGTAACCCGTTTGTTTTTGCTACGCCAATCTCAGAACTGTTCCATCACTTGAGTGATCGCCACTACTATAGACAGAATTCCGGCAAATCATTGTTGAAAAGAATAAAAATCAGGGGCCCAAGGATAGACCCCTGCGGAACACCGTAGTCGCCGTCAAATTCCCGAGACCTGCAAGCATTTATCCGGACCATGAACTTCCGCTGATGCAAATACGACTCAATTCACCCCACGGCATTTAATTTTATCCACGTCAATACTATAGAAAGCTCGACTCATATCAAAATACAGTCCTGTTACCTGTCCAATTGTCCAATTGAGTATACACACGTTGGTGAGTGAGCTTTAAGTTTTTTTCATTCATAAACTATCAATTTAAATATTTCATTAATTGTCTTAAAAATAGCGCTTAAACAAATCGTTGTAATTGACCCTTGCGTTACCAATCAAACCGTGTCCTTTTTACTGAATCACTACTAGTATCTCTATAACAATATCAGTGCTTCTTTACTCTAATGAAGGATTTATGGGCTGATGTACTATAATTATTACTTATTGCTTAGGTATTTCGGTAAAAAAGAGTCGTATAAAATAGATAAGTTCGGCACACGTAAAGATTTTCGAAAAGGCAGATATATTTCCAGCCTCCGCGGAACGTCAATGAAAGGCGGAAATCGCTGATAATCTTCGACAGATATTCTCTCGCACGACAGATAGAACTGTACCTTAAGTAATAAGATAAATAATTTATTTAATAAATTATTTATTTTACTAGTTGATTCACTAAAATTCGATATGTACGACGGAAATACTAACGACTCGCACTTTTTAATCTCTATTAATAATTCAACAATTTCCGAAAGTACAACAATGTTTTTTTTTCCACTGGTATTTAAGGGTAGTAAGAATAGAATAATTTATTGAAAAACGGTCTACCATACACGATCCAATAGTACTAGTTTATAACAATAGCAAATTTTGTCTTTATTGATTTATCCGATTTTGGGAGAATGGACATTAATTATCGAAAAGAACAAGATTCTTCAGATAACGCAAAAAAAAGTCGCCTCAAAACTCTAACTCTTTTATTTCTTGATCTAAATTAGACAAGTTTGGTGTGCGTTCCAAAGAAGGTTTGCTACGTAAAATAGTGTATGAACATTTAGAAAATGTAATGCACATCCAATATTTTGTACTCGAGTTTTTAATGTTTACACTTTGGGACGATTTTTTGGGAATCTGCTCCACAGTGCTGCGTCGATTCGATTTTTGTAATTTCTATAATGTGTTACCACGCCAGAATGCGTTCTACGATCCTGCAATGAAAGTGCTTTGTGAAGAGTAAGAGTAGTGATGCCTTGGATACCTTTACTATGTAAGTTTGTTTTTCTTTTTTAACATCATTGGAACTTCATATTGCACCTAACACGCGCTTGTTACATTGTGTTCTATGTTCGAATTAAAATAATCTTATACATTTAAAGTGTTTCAGAAGCATTGCTGTATAACGCACAACACCGGAAGCGTTGCAAAGAACGAGATCAATGAATATAGTCAGTGTCCTTTAAGCAGTTATAGCGATAAGGCAAAGCAATTGCTGTTATATGAATGTTTATAATTATATTAAATCGTTGTTAGTAAATACATGCTTGTCTTAATTTCCTAAATAGTATCCTTCAATAATATCCACTGTGTAAAATACTTTATATTGAAAAATAAATTGAAATTTATGACTGATTAGCCTGATAAATGACAAATGATATCAAACTGTATTAAATTTAAAGAACCATGTTTGTAATTATTACTTCCTTAAGGAAACAGTGAGGAAAAAGTAAACATAAATTTAGAAGAAAATGTATCGTTAACCCATAAATTCTACAACTAGAATATTCTGTCACGGATAATGTAATTACCAGAAATCAACAATATTACCAACGAGAAAATGCTTTATAAAAAATATTTATGGTTACAAGTGGAACAACTCGGTTCAATTCGAATTTATACACAATGTAACATAACAAACATTTGTTGTATCAGGTTAACAAGAAACTAACTATATATTGCACAATATTTACATCTACTTCCTCTATGTAACTAAGTATATCTGATCATAGATATACTTAGTGGTATAAAAATAACAAACAAATTTTCACATAAGCAGCTGCTTCATCCTAGTACATTATGCAACAAAACATGTTCTGCACATGTAGTTGTTATTCTTCTAAATCCTAAAACCATTTGTAGTCACTTACTGGTATTGGGTTTAATCAATGCTTAATTAATAATTGTTGAATTTAAGAATAAACAACTGAGCATATTTTTAGGATCTGAAAATGCAGGCGAAGCGGAACCCTCATCAACTACAACACCACCCCCGCCAACAAGTCATTCAATTTTACCAAAAATGTGCGGCAAGCAAAAAGTATTTCTGGGAAATAAAATATTTGGAGGAAAAGAGGCAGGTATAGGCGAATTTCCTTGGTTAGCAAGGCTTATTCACTACAATCGATACAACAGGACGGGGCTTGGATGCTCTGGATTTTTAATACATAGGAGATTTGTTTTGACAGCAGCCCATTGCCTGGTTGGCAAAGGAACAGAATACTTAGGACCACTGTAAGTGAATTGTTTCCGGTATTACTTATTTATAATACAAGCGCACGATAAGACAACAGCAAATTCTATGAAACCAAATGATAGTTACATCTAACATCAAATATTTTATTTGCTCGCCAATTAATGTTCATGAATGCCAAAGTGAGAAAAATAACAATGCAAACAAAAGAAACCTCTGGTCGTTCGCAAACAATACAGTTACCGGATACAACGACCGTACGTTACTTTCACTGGCCTTCAAATTCTTTATCAACATTTAGATATAATAGTATTGTTTGCAATGAAGCATTAAATATTATTTCAAAGTATTATTGTTTTCTTTTTAAGTTAAAAACGCAACTAGTAATGAGTTATTGAAATAATCAGTATTAATATAGTTAGTACCTACTACTTTAACTATAACTTTCCTTCTACTTTGAAATTATTTAAATTTTCTCTGATGCACCCTATATTTAAATGCTAATCTCCAAAATTGAGATTCGCTGGCATAAAGACACATATTTTTACAAGTACGTATAGACAGAAAACTATTTAATACCGTCTAGATCATAAGAAAAACACAATACCGATATAATAACTTCTATTAACCCTTATTGATCGAAGTATCATACAGGATAATTAGTAGTATTATTCATTATAATAACCTGTATTAATAGCTTACTATTAAATTCGTATAGCGCTGTACATTAAATCTTCTTGCTGTCACTGTATATGTATAATAAAAAATATATTTGTTAATATATTTCTCCGTATTTTATAGTTTTCGTTGTATAGGATATAAAATATGAAAATCATAAATGCATATTTGCAATGGTAATCTCTACTATATGATATAACATATAAAAGTACTGCGCAAAGTACGCATTAAAATGTGCTAATTATTTTTATTACGCTAATTGTAAGTGGAAAAAACATTATGCTTTAAAGGATAAAGCATAATGTTTTTTCCACTTACAATTTCTTTTAGATGGAACAGCAAAAATAACTTGCAAAGTTTTCCTCGTAAACTTATAAACTTCACTTCCTTTTTTGTCAAAATAACCAATAAAATTTGTGAAGATTATCCAAATTGTGTATTAACAGGCAACTCTTGTCCTTATTACTCCAAATTTTGAAAAATTAACAAATTAATATAGTTAATCGAAAAGAAAAATGTTGTAAGTCTGACACACATTTTGTATTACTTAACATATTGCTTTACTGAAATGTATTTGTTACTTCCGCGTTCTCTTGTTGTAAATGTAGTAATTGTAGTAATAGTGTGTTACACTTAACTTATAATAACTAATCCGATTGCTTATTTTGTTAAGCGTGGTATATCAATAATGAGAAAATCATAATACATGTTTGTTTATTTAAAAGATTACTCTAAAACTATTTCATATTTTAGAACGATATAGTTTATATCTAATCTACTCATGCAGTGATGTGATCATGCAGTAGTGTTGTGGTCTAATTACCAATCAGCTTTCGATTGCGTCCATGTCAATTTAGACATACACCCTGTTTTCGTTTGCGTCCAGGCAGGTTCGAATAGTTTATTAGGTTTACATCCATTATTACATGATACTACCTAGATAAATGATAATTTTAATACAAAACAACATTACTAAGTTGTGTTTCCTTATTTCGAAAATAACGTATTTACACAATAAATAATAAAATACGTTTAACACTACAGTACAAGCATTTTCTGCTGGCGGATGCTCAATAGCAAGAGAACGTGCTCAATGGAGTGAGATACACCCGAGGGAGTATGGAGAAACGTTATTACTCGCACCCGAAAGCATAGGCGCCCCCACTATCTTCACGATTTGTACAAAATACGAAATTCAGTTTTTATTGTAATATGTATCTGCAGGACTGTACGCTGTTCGTTCAGCGAGCTCTAGCTGCCTCTTCGAGCTAGTGACGTGGATGCGCGTGAGGGCGGGGTTTCTGCCAACAGAAAATAATTCTACTGTACTATGTGGAATGTAAACGTGTTTGTATTATCCAATTAATTTAAATTTTAATTTCAAGCATGTACAGATGCTTATCTTTTTTAATGATGTCGCGGTAGGTATGATTTAGTGTTATTAGGCATAACTCAATTTAATTTTTATATTTTTTTTGATAAAATACCATTATGTGGTTTTGGAAATATCTATAATGTTAAATAACAAACATTTTACACATTCACCACATGCTATGCTATTTTACCTACTGACCGCCAATTGTGTTGACGAATGCCGACTGCGTTATTGCAACTTGCAAGTTTCGACACAAATGTATGCGATAGAGGAAAGTACTGTTGGCTTATACAAAACGTACATATTTCGTTATACGCATATTCAAATAAGAGAAGGTATACACTTTATAAAATGTAAACCAGCAACGCTATTTGTTGCATTAACAAGGGTGTTGTGTATATTCAAACAAATTCAACATAAGATAAATCTTTTCTGGTACAATTTGTTAAATCAACTATTATTGTATGTTAATTCAACATCAAAATTTGTAACTCTAACAAACTTTCACTTAACAATGTATATATATACATATATGAAATAAAACTGTGCTAGAGTATTAAAAAATATCAAGAAGTCACTTAGATTTATTAATAAACTGAAAGGTGTTGTTAAATTTATCCCAAGTAATTTTAATTGATACTTTTAAAGTTCTGCATTATTTTAGGGACCATGTAATACTTGGAGTTCACAACGATACAAGAGCCAGAATATGCATTGATGGCATGTGCACAGATGCACCACTAAGGGTAGACACGATGGAAGCTGTAATCCACGATCTATACGATTCCAACACTCATAGTCACGATATAGCTCTTATTCCGCTAAAGGAAAAAGTAAATTTTACAGGTTGGTATAAACTTACGCTCTCCATATAATGAATTATTAATGTTATATATAATATCTGATTATAGATTTTATAAAAGCGATTTGTATACCACGTTCAACAACAAATGCGGCAATGTTTGTCATATCGGGTTGGGGTAGGACGGAAACAGGTATATCATTTATTTTTTAATTGTTAAAAGAAACAAGAAATACTGATTGATATAACATAGTCAAAACGGTATTATATACGTCACATATTGCAGATACGACTAGCCGGACTAAATTGAAGGTAGACCTCCCAAGAGCAGATCGAGTAACTTGCGCAGATAAATACAGAGCTTTAGGTTTGGAAATATCGGAGAAGCAAATATGTGCCGGTGGCGAACTTGGTCACGATTCTTGTTCAGGTGATTCTGGCGGACCACTCATGGCAATAGGAGATCAGAATCTTTGGTATGCTGAAGGCATAGTAAGTTTTGGCAACAGTTGTGGAAGAGAAGGTTGGCCTGGGGTATATACTTACCTACCAAAATACTACGATTGGATTCTATCTCACATAAAAAAAGTTATAAAGGAATATGGAATGGCTGGTTAGGTTATTTTTCCTTATACGTACTTACATTTAATACCAAATGACTGTTTTATGTTTATACAAGTTCTTTTCCTGACACTATTTAACAATTTACAATTGAGGAGTTCATAATATTTATAATACACGTTATAGTGTTCCAACAAATGCTGACAAACTGTTGCCTATGTATGTAAATATAAGTAAAATACTTCTACATCCTTTAGTTTTATTTACCCGTCAATTTATTTTTTATTCTGCATACCTTCTTCAAACCGGCAATGCTACTGAAAGCACTCTATAAGCAATAGTGATAAGCTCATAGGTAAGCTATAACAAATTTAAAGTTTGATGACGAACTCTATATACCACTAAATACATCAAAACCTTTATAGTATGCTACTAGTTAAATATAAAAATTGAAAAATTACTTATTAGAGAGAATATTCTTTTTTGTTTTATTATCCATTGAATATTTATTTTATTGAAAAATATTAAATCTTAACTTTCTGCTTAATAATTGAGGAAAACCTTCTAATGTGTTGCTGCTCTTGAATATTTAAGTTTTTGCCTAGTAATTGGACAGACACTTTTAATTCAAATCAAAATTTTACCAGCTAAAAACATGAAAATTAAAATTGAAAATGTTCTGAAAGTGCGAAGAGAATATGTTTTGCTTTAGTACCCTTGAATGCTTAAGGTTTTAACAAAGTCTTGCCCAATGTGCTAAACGATTCAATTAGTCCTTTAAATATATTTTTAGTAGTAAATTTTTTTAGATGGGCGTAAAAGTTTACAGGTGTGTGGAAATAAATTTGTACAGAGCAGTAGGTAACACTGATTCATAAAGTTTCCACATTTTTAACGTGATAGCCTTTAATTAGTCGACTCGTTCATCTGCAAAAGATTAATTTGCAAATACTGTGATGGAAATGTTATATGGCAATAATTTTTATATATATATAAATTTACTAAAAATTTAACTGAATTGGTTTACAGTTCATGACCTTTTTATCTTGAATATTTTTATATTGAAATAAACTTATCTGTACTGACTATATAGTAGGCAGTAAGTAAATGATATTAATTGAGCACAACAGTGAACTTCATGAATTATTCATTTAAAGAGATAAATAGCGTCTATGCTATTACGTAACACCGTTTAGATATTGCACCTATTGTTAGTGCACAGTGTTTTCAATACTAAGGTGTAGAGAACAAAAATTAAAATAACATAATATTAATTTTCTTAAAGTCGATCTTTAATTAGAACATATTTTACATAATATGGTACATATTCTGCGCATACTAACTTGATTTACTCTCATCAAGAGATGGTATATGAAAAAACAAATCTATTGTTTAATAATTTTCTTTAATTTAAGAAAGCAATTTAATACAATATTATATCAAGCAGGAAAATTCTTTAAGCTACTGTTATTAAACCACGTCCAAGATTGAAAGCCTGATTCAATGTCTACATATTAAATTCCACAAACGAAAATAACTTCTAGTGTAGTTAGGTATCGTAAGAAAAACGATTCAGCTGCAAAGAAAATACGTGCTTAAAAAAAGAATAGGCTTCAACGCCAACAGCTCCATATAACGCCTTTAACGATTTGGCACCATCTGCGATCTTGCAGACTTGACGCCGTCGGGCGCCCTTTTGCAGCTTAGCGCCGTCAACGACAGGCGCCTCCCAATTTTGCTTTACGGGCGGCGCTAGTGGCTATGTTTAGGTATGTTAGAATGAACAAAATATTTTCTTGTAACTTTCCGCTATAGTTTTTTGCTCGGACTTAGAACTCACATTGTAAATTAAAATCACTTTTACAAGTAAATTACAAAATAACGTTATGGTGTAAGTTTTATAATTAAATACGTATATACTATATAAAAATAGGTAATATAGGTTAAAATAAAACAAATGCTAATTAAGTATTATTTAAAAAAAAATTCGTGCTTTTGTAAGCAGAATACTAAGCAATGCTTTTGAAAAGATTTATACCAAATAATAAACCTCAAATATAAATGTAAAAAAGTATAACTAAACATTTATTTTTGGTAGTATTCTTAACAGTCAACAAATATTAAAAAGAAATGTACTTAGATTTAAAAAAAAAATACTTTCCATTATACTAATTGTATTGTATAATATTTTTAGATAACTGATTTTAATTATCAGGCTTGTAACTTAAGAGTTCACTCTACATGAACTAAAACTGTAGTCAACTTTTCAACAGACTAAACCAGACCAAGACTTTTTGTAACCTTAGTTCTTATTATAAAACAACAGAAATATAAAATTGCACGTTCTTAAACTTTTAAATCAATAAATAATCAAACAGCAATCTGTTTCGCTATGATGTATAAAGCAGACCAGCTCTACTGAAAGTCGTTTACTTGGTACACTTGTGGGTGCTGCATGGTGTAGCTAAATATTGCCTGGCTATGCAGATATAACCCCATACTTTGATTTATTGATCTTCAACCTTTTCCGTTATTCTGTAATAGTTTCTTTGATAAAAAAAACAAATAGTCATATTAAGATAACTTATTACTGACAATGGGGTGTTTTCGTTATTATCTGGAAAACGGAAAAAGATATCAGTACAAGGTTTCGCCACTACTTTGGTCCGTCAAAGCTCTTCAATACAACATAAGAAAGGCATATTATTACATTTAAATTTTAGAGATAATTCAGAAAAGTCATACAGTTGGGGATAACGCCATCTGGTACATTTCCTGAAAACTAATTATGACGTTTAAAGCAGGGCTATCTCTCCGCCCAACAAGCCCAAGTTTCTTAAAATCGGGTAAAAACTACAGAAGTTGTAGCAGATTTTCTTTTTTAAAATTCAGCAACGCCTACTACACTTATAATTCAAAACATGACAACAGGTCTTTAACCAAAATGGTGTGTAATTGACTATGGTTTTTAATAAATCACTTAAAATTATAGCTAATTCTGAAACTTTTTCCAGCTAATTTAAAATATAATGTTGACCCTGGCAAACGGCGCCCGCAGCGGTCACTTTTGCAATTTAAAACTATTTTAATTAAATTTAAATTAGTTACGAAGTTTAAGTTTGTTTCTCAACAAAAATAAACGGAAAACACGAATAATTGAAATGCATGTTTCCTGAGGCTCATACGAGGATGCACGTTAAAATCGCGCTGTTGTAGCGAATTTAAATTAGCCTTTATGTAGAAAAATAAAAGCAGACAACACTAAAGCGTATAGTTTATTTGGATATAAACGTTTCTAATAAAATATTTATGCAAAGTCCCATATGTGACCGAGAATGAAAAAAAGAAGTGGCCCATAAATCAAAATTCGATGTTTTATTATTTAAACTTAAAAAGATTTGCTCCTTCTAACGAAGCTACTATTAAATTACAGAATCCTCATATTCACTAATTTGCTGCATTTTTTTTTAAATCGCACATAATAAGCGTTTTTCTCTTGTTATATAAATAGATTCCACGCCCATATTCTTTTTCTATGCAGAAAGATAAGCAGTTATCGTTAAGGTTACTGTTCCTGGTTTTAGTAGAAAATAATTCAATCTATAAATAAATTTTTATTTGAATTATGAAGAAATACATAAAAACTTTGGCTTTCTTTAATCAACACTAATAGGTATTAGCTATTATCGATTTTTTTTAATAAAGTGGCAAGTATACTTCAGTGTAACTAATAATAAGTTAATGAAATGACACCAGGTGCATTATTTTCATTTCCTTACATCGACCTAAAATATAAATTCGTCATATCGTCTATATCTTAACTTCTTTCATAAGCTGTAACAGGAAAAATAAAACATTAGCGTGAAAAACCAGTATATTAAAATGTAATTACATTTTACCGATACAAAAAATTATAGATTGTTTACTGGAGTCACTACATATTTTAATGTAATAGGCTACCAAAAAAGTTTCTGTCGTATTGATAAAATGTTCTAGTGAAATAAATTTTAAATGAACAAAATCAATAGCATCTCTGGCTATAAATATATATTTATACTATCAATTGATTAGATACATACATACGTGCTGATTAGTAGCTGCTTTGAATTTGTTTACTAATTGTTTTGGTAACTACACAGCTGAACAAAAAAGTGAAATCAGAAAAATACAGCAAACTGTATGTATAGTATTTGTTAAATAAGAAGGGAATGTTTACAGACGTGCAATGCCAGTTACTTCAGTATTAACATTAGTTTCTGGTAGCTGTATTGTACAGCTAACAATATTTTTATACAATTTGGCAGAGCACTCTGCTTTGTTTACCTTCAGACGATGACGTTACTTCACTCATAAATAAACAAATTAAACAGCGGGTATTCCAAGAGTCGCTAATGTTACTTATCGACCGGTCGTAAGAAAATCCGTAGATAATCGTTTCTAAAAATTTCTAAAAATTCCTTAAGTAGCGTTCACTGCTACGGCTACTGGAAATCCGGACTGTGACGATAAAGCGAAGATTTGGAAGAGAGCGTGTTAAAATATATTCTTCTACAGACTACATTATTCGTTTGACACAGACTGTGATGTATGTGAATGACGCGCTGCTAAAGTACTTTTATAAATATTCGAATAGACGTACAAGATATCTGTAAACGAAAACAGGAAAGGAAACTTATACGATATAAAGTATTGCAAGGAGGCCCAGTACCTTGATTTGAGCTCGTGAACATGTGGTTATCCTTAGTGCTTCTTGGACTAATAAACATCGTCAATGTTAGCACTCGTAAGTACTACTTATATACGTACCCACATTGTTTTATTCAGATTAATACCGCGCATGTTAGATCGAAGAACATTTGTAATGTGTTTAAATAAATTTCAAATTATGTGCCTTTACGTAGATATATAAATAATAAAGTAACATTATGTTAAAGTTGTTTACGTCACGGATAAAATCCTTAATATTATATGTATGCATATTTCCCAGAATGAAATTGTATATAGATTCCAGGAAACAAGCCGAGAAGTAAAGTATATAAACACATTTATATGTAAACTTATCTCTTTGTATTTTATTTTTCATCGTAAGTTTATAAACTCAAGGTAACATCGCTGATCTAATATTAAAACGAATGAATTGCAAACCAGTATTCCACGTTTAAGTAATTTCAATTTATATTGTTTTTAATGTTAATTTCACAACAAAGTAACCGGTTCTTAATAAAGCAATATTTTAAGTGATTCAAACCTTCTTTACATGTGCATGGCTATAAAGTGTGACCTTTTACCTCATCACAAGATAAAATAACCCGCATAATTACATACGTTCATTGTCACAACAACATCAGATTTATCCCTGCTTGCTTGATCTATTGATATGCAGTGTGTATTTCAAATCAACCTCAAATTTCCAAGATTATAGTAAATATTTAATTACATAGATAGATATTTTTATGTGAGTCAGCTTGCCGCTGCGTACGCTTGTGAAATCTTAAAAATCGTACATATATACAGCTTGACTACACTAAAATGGTATACTGATCTAAATCTTACAGTCTATAAACTCCTAGAGGCTATACAACACTCGGTCTCGAGAAATTTTGAAACTCATTCAAAGCGCAGAGGTGATACGTATCTTTCCATGTTATAAAGTAAAAGTTATAAGGTAATTATAAAATGTGACGAATTTTTAATCTGAAGTTCTCTTTGGGCACTTCATTTTTACTATAGTATGCATACATAATGCGTTCGTAAATATATTGAAGTAAAAGCAAGTAATGCCAATTTTTTTTAATAAAAGTTTGTACGACCCATGTAACCAATATTGGCTATGATCCATACGGTCCGTTTTTGGAATATTAAAATTGTATTTATGTAGCACAATCCGCACCAATATAAGATTCTACTACTTTTAAAAATTGCTAATTTACTTAAACACTGTTCTATTTTGGAACCTTTCAAGTAGTTGTCGCAAGAATATTAGGCCAATGCCATTTATAGCACTTCTATTTTATTCACAGCACGTCCTATCGAATTATCTATTCGGCGACAATAGGGATACCCCTAGGTTCAGTTTTAGGTCCAACTTTATTTTTAGTATACCTCATACACATACGAGTCTGGTCTGTTGCACGAATGTGTATGTAATTTAAGGCAACTGGCACATAATAACCACGTTACTCTTCAGTGGGTTCCAAGCCACCAATGGATTAAAGGGAACGAAAAAGCGGATAAGATAAGAAGCAGCGAAATGCCTTTCATCGGACCTGATCTCTGTTGTGGTCTGCAAAAGAGCTACCTAAAACAAACGATTAAAAAATGGGAGGACAACATAAAAGCCTCCCATTGGAAGAACACGCCGGGACAAAGTCAGGCGAAGACACTCTTATCAGAATTGCCAAAGTTAACAAAGATGGCAAAGGGGACCTTGGACTACTGGCAGGTCATTTAGCCCTAAAATACCATCTATACAAACTGGGAAAAGCTGAAGGCCAAATCTGCCGTCTATGTTTAGAAAATCTAGAGACGGCAGAACACATTTTGTGTGAATGTGTTACTATCAATCGTACTCGACATCAACACTTCCTCGTAAAACTTGTAAATCAGTCTTTGGAAAACACAAAGTACTAACCTTTTATTTATATACTGGATGGAGTTTTATATACATAAATACAGTTCAGTTGCCAACCCGGTGTGATCATACTTAATATACCACGTTGGACAATTACTTAATTCTGCCATCTCACAGGACTACAATTTTTCAGAAAGGTTTATAATATATTGGATGTAAACTTCCAAATAAGTTAAAAGCAATTTCCAAACAATGCCCTAAAATTAAACAGTCTGTCAAAAACTTACTTCTAAATAAAAATTGTTATAGCTTAGCCATTTTTTTGAAGTTACTGTTATATAGCACTATTACTTTTAAGTACTGTAATAAACTTATTTTTTGATGTTCTTCAGGCGTTTTTCTTGCTTTGTTTCTTGGAAATAACGGGATATTATTATTATTATACTTAGATTAACACCATGTTCGTAGTAAAATATATTTAACTGATGGTTTTACTTTCAGAGGAAACTTGTACAACACCGAATGGAGAGAGCGCAAGATGCGTTTCAATAGAATCTTGCAAGATATTTTACGACTATGTTCTCTCCTCAGAAAATGATCCAGAGCAAAATAATTTCTTACGAGCTTCGCTATGTCGCCATGCTAGCACTCCTATAGTTTGCTGCGGAAGCACTATAAGATTTAAGAATGCTTTGCCAGACAGGACCGAATGTGGATTTCAGGTAAACATTTGCAATTGCGAACAGAGTGATAATACATTATAGAAAATGTTCAGTTACACACATTCTTTTTTACCTGGATTTAGGAAGACTTCAGAGTTTTAGGTGGTGAAAATACGGATTTAGGCGAATATCCTTGGATGGCTCTATTACAGCAGACGAAAACGGCGGGTTCAAAATCGTTCGGATGTGGTGGATCTTTAATTAACAACAGATATGTTTTAACTGCAGCTCACTGTGTCGTGAGTCCCACCTCCACAGTGTAAGTTTTATATTTTAATCATGTAAAATCCATCATTAAAAGGCTATAAAATCTGCCGGCTCCAATAATTACCGTGAATATTAAATATTAGGACCTTGGTTCGACTTGGAGAATGGAATTTGGATACCATACAAGATTGCATTGGATCTGGTTCAGTTAAATTTTGCAGTCCGCCTCCGCAAGATATAGGAGTAGAATCAATAACACCTCATCCCAATTACGAAAAAAGTGCTCAAGGAGTATTCAATGACATTGCTCTCATTCGTCTTAACAGACCTGTGATCTTAAATAGTAAGTATAATTGGTTCACCTTGACCGGCGATAAAATATTGCTTTAAATAAGTTTAATATACAAATCTGACCTCATTGCATGTATTTATACATCTTCCTCTTAAAGGTTCGATATATTGCATATAAGAGAATAAATGCAAATTTGTTGCTCTACTGTGAATGGGATAATTACAAAAATTCTGCTTTTATCCTCCACTATTTATATTTCTTTCTTACTATAATATAAGCTTTGTTCACCATGACCCCTGACGGTTTCCGACCTAAACAGCACCAGAGAAATTGCCCAACCGAAATTGCTAGTTTGTTATTGATTTGATTGCTCTACAAAGAAGTGCATAAACAAAATAATGAAGCACCTGGTATTATTTCTATTTAAGATCATGTAAATTCAGGTATCGAGATCGTTTTCGAAACAAATCCTGCTTTAAGCAATAAAAACTGCTTACATTTTTAAATAAATATATCTGCTAAGGACTAAAACCTTTTTCCAAAATTAAGAATAAAACATCTAAACAGAAATGGTATTTGAAAAACGTGCTTAAAAATTAATTTTGAGAATACATGCAAAAGAAACTGAATTTTTCAAATTTCTCTTTTGGGTATTATGTCATCTTACCTCACGTTTGCTGATTCGTGACATATTCTTTAAATTTATCGCTATGTTAGTGATCGGGTGACATTTATCAAAATAAATTATAATTCAATAATAAAAGACCCTCATGTATGTCGCTACATTTATACCGGTCACTGCATCCTATTAACTTTGTATTTCCTTTATAAACTCACAGAAATACTCGAAGAGAGATAATCAATATTATTCTTTCATTGTCAGTAATATGAAAAATATAAATGTATATGTTATAGGACAAACCTGAATTTAGGAAATACCAGAATTTCCTAGGCAGAACCAGAACGTTCTGGCGTTTGTAGGTCCTTATTTCCTAGGTCAAACGCGAAATACTGAGCGGTACTTAAAGATATTCAGGAATTCCTAGCTTTTCTTAGGACAAACCCAAAAATTTAAGTAGGCAAGTTGTCGCATATTTATAAGGAAAACACTGTTGTATTTTATGATAGGTAAAACGTTAGCAGATTCAAAATGCCATTATGGACATGTTACATACTTCTATTAGTACATAAAGAATGACATTCACATTAAAACTAAACACTAAGATAATAGGAAAACGAAACTAGTTCTCATTCATCATAACTTTCCAATATTGATCGAAGAAATAATAACAGTTATAAATAAAACTATAGATTTGTTATTTATTTTTTAAGGAAGGTTTTTGTGGCATTTCGAATTACATAAAATTTGTTCTTTTTACACAAACCTTATTTACACTCACAGTGCTTTGGCCATTGACAGCGTGTATAGCCCTGTGCACTGCTTGACGAAATTTTTTTATCCTTGGAAATATTGTCCCGAAATCAACAATTGTTGATCTACCAACTACCTCGTACTATGAGCGTGTCTATAAAGTTTGCAAAATGCCATACTTTGCGCTTAGCTGGTACAAGTTATGCTGGTTAATGCTCAAAACGACCGCCATAATTTTTGGGAGACTTCTTCTTGTTCGGCCAACATCAGGTACATTGCCTCAATTAATGCGACAAGACAAACAATGCTATCATACATTTTTTTCATTCTTTTTGCTGGTGATTGCAACGTCACGGCAGCTGATGGCCTTAGTTTCCCAAAATCTTTCTCCAAGATGTTGCATTCGTCCTCTAGATTTTCTGATACCTTAGTTCCTATTTTGCTGTTTTCGTCAACATCAGTAAACGCACTTTGAACATCGCCCTCAGCAATATCATCAGCGTTCTATAAAAATAAACTGACTCTAGGTTCAATTCAAAACATTGCCTCGTAAGGAGATATTCAAATTCCGATATAAAGTGCACGATTTTTTATGAATTGAATAAATCCCTCTTCAAGCCACGCACTAAGCATACTTTTTATATCCCAAGTTGCTCTCGCAACAAAGCCTTGGCTGTGTGGCCATAAACCAATTTTAATTCGCGCCGAAGCAACTTTCTTTAATCCTAAATTATTCTTGTTAGCAAATTAGCAAAATCTCTTACATTATCAGATTGAAAAATGCACGGAGCCCTGAAGGTAGTAAAGATATCGAGTAAATGATATGACATTTCTTCAGCAGTTTTAGTTTTTAGGACAAAATTTTGTCAAGTGGTTAATAGACCATGGTAAACTTTGAGCCATGATCAGTTTGGTTTTACTTGTCGATTAAATCAACCTGCGCCCGACTATTTAGCTGAGAATGTAAAATTGGTTTCGAATGGGGAGCGCCTGGCCTGCCAATCTCGTCGGGAAAGTTGGTTGGAAAGAAGTTGGTCTCTCATGTTGCTTTCCTATCGAAATATAAAGTCGCACTAAGAAACAATGCATACATCAGCCAAGCCTAAACACGTTTAGGAAACAGACATACGTATCACTGGCTTTCCTACTCCGCATTTGTTCCAGGTAAAACTAGAAATGATCCTGTTTGAATTTGTTGTGTTTTCTGCTTCCGGTTTATCCTAAGAAAAACCAGAAATTCCGGCGTTTGTAACCGCTAAACATTTCGCGTTTAGCTTAGGAAATACTAGAACATCCTACAAGCGCCAGGACATTCTAATTCCGCCGAGGAAATTGTAGTATTTCCTGAATTCGAGTTTGTCCTATAACATATACACCAACCACTGTTCTGAGAACTGAAATAGAAATTGACACCATTCATTATGATAAATTTCGTAAAATCTGATGGGTTTCTCCAGAATGATGCTTGGTCACTTAAAGCAATTTAGAACATATTCCTGAATTTATATTTTACAGAGTTTTTAATAAAACTAATTAGTAATATTCTTTTAGAATACGTCCAACCTATTTGTTTGCCTTTACCGACGGAAATAACGCCAGTTGGGGAACGGCTATTTGTTTCCGGTTGGGGAGCCACGGAAACCAGAGGTCAGAGTTCTATAAAACAAAAACTAGGAGTTCCCGTTGCTGATTCAACCTCCTGTAAAGCATTATATGCTAAATACAGTAAAGTTATTAATGATAAAATGATTTGTGCGGGCGGGGAGAAGGGTAAAGATTCCTGTAAAGGTGACAGTGGCGGACCACTAATCGGGAAGACAGGAACCGGGGATCAGCAGTTTTACATTGAAGGCATAGTATCTTACGGTGCTATATGCGGTACTGAAGGATTCCCTGCCATATACACCAGAGTTTCGGATCATCTAGATTGGATTAGACAAAACGTGAGACCATAAGGCGGAAACATTGTGATTAGTTTTAAGTTTGTATGTATATTTAAGTTATATATTTTATATTCGTATTTTCAATATATTTACACAATACTCATTGAAATTATATTATCTCTTCTTATTCAACAACTTCCTACCAGTAATGCTGCTTTACAGACTGAGTTTCATCAAAACGATTAATATGTGTAGTATGATTATTTCATTACCAGAGAATTTGTTTTTTATTCAGGTAATCAAACCTTTTCCAACTCAAATTTCTCGTAATTTTGACTCCAAATGTAACATGTTATATAAAATCTGCAATTGGTTGTTGAGGAATAAACTCGGTATATTGGATTGCATATTGGCAATCAGAGTAAACAGTTTATTTAAATCTTTCGTTGAGGAAAAGTATTTTAAATAGTACCAATATTATAGCAATCCCGAAAATATAACATAAAGATTTTTTTTTCACATAAAAATACTATGAACTTTTCCGACTTTTCCCCGGAATTTTCAAAAAATTTTCTTTCGTACAAACCTTGCCCTGAAAATTACGAAGAAATCAGCCAAATCGATCGAGCCGTCCTCAAGTGATGCTCCGTCATACATGTGGCAATTGATTTTTATTTATATAGATTACCTTTGCGTTTGAAGTAATATAACTTAAAAAACTTAAGTTCCAACTAAAGCACATATTAGTGACAAACAGTTTTTATTCACTGCATAATTATAGATTAATTTTTATAGCTTAATTTAGCGATTTTTTTTTTCTTGTTTATGCATTTGTATTTATCTCTTCTGTATGCTGACCTACCGAATTTGTTTTTTGTATATCGCTAACTGGGTTAATAGACTAACCTAAATTAGACTATGACTAAACGGGATACTTTAATATGGTAATTCTCTAAACAGAAATAAAAAATAACATTTCACTGTGTATATACACCATTCTGAGATGCAAATAGACTAATAAATATTACTACTTAATTCTTAGAGGGCAATTGGCTCAGCAACACGTTCTTCGTTATCATGACACTAGTTTTTATAACAAAATTTTGAAGTCGTTAAAACAATAAACAAATTAAGATACTTTTTCTATACGGGATATATTCTATAGGTTGAACGAACCGCGTATGTTGTAAGGCCAAGTATCATGTGAGTTATTTCAGGTTCGATATTAGGTTGACACTGTTGATATGTTGTATATGTCATTATTTAAATAATATTTGAACAAATTTCAACATAGCAGTATGCGAATCTAATTCGGCAGCATGCCTAACATTTATATGCACACACTTTTTCGTTCTCAAGAGACGACCTTGATTTAATTTAATCCTTCGTTCGCATCATCATAAAATTGCGAACAATAGCTGGGAAAACTCTAATTGCTTCTAATTTCTTTGTGAATAGAACACCAATATAACAGAAATAATTAGGTAATACGGATAATTTTCTCACGGTTAATGGTTTTTATTATGGTTTGTATATTAGCTTACGGTAGCTCTGTCCACGTTGATTTTGACGAGGTATGTACTTCTTTAAATAATTAGAGTCTACAAATTAGATGTTACATAAGATGTAAACAGTTATATTTCATTTAATTGTTATAATGTATTTATGTATGTACATACTTAACACTTAGTACGTGCGAGAAATGTAAATTATCTTTTAGTCAATTTCTATTGAATATTCTTTGGAATATAAGAAATACATTGTAATCATATTTACCTGAAAGTATTTGGACTTGCAATTTCATATTTTCGGTTCGCAAATGCTATTATTATAGTATAAATGGTAGTGGTTCAAATCCAAAAAGAAAACACCATAGCAACATAATTTAGTTCACGTTAGTAACTAATGTATTAAAATAAGTTTTGACCGAATTTTAGTTATCATTATTATTATTTAGAAGACCTAAAAAAATTAAAAGAAATGAATATATAGTGAAACCTGTATAAAACGACCACCCTCCGTTCCAAACAAAAACGTTCGCTTCGACAGGTGGTCGCATTAGACAGCATCTTCCAATTGCATATATACTACATATTATCCAAATACAATGCACATAGACATGTACAAGGTATAGATCATAAAAATAAATACATATTTTACATTAACAAAAGTAGATATTTATTAGATATTAATTACAAAATATAAATGCATATACACTACTTAAATATAAAATATATAAATAAAAGTATTTTTTTCTTACAAAAAATGATATGTCGTATTACATAAATATGTATGTATGTATATAAACTGAACTTTCATGTTTCTGTTACTTTTGTTCTAAAAATTGGTCTATTTGTGTCTGTTTTTTGCGCTCCTCTTAGTGTTTTAAAAAGTATTTCCGTTCAAATTCTGAGTCGACGTTGTATAATAAATTTATGAGTTTATTATTACCTAACTTATATGCAAGATTTTTTAATTCATTAACCACCTTTAGAGACGTGGGAAGTAGAATACACTGAATGGCTTCTTCTGTATTTTGATCTAGCTCCGTATTTGTGGCGAGAGATGTTTCGACATCTCTATTTTTGATTGCTTTGTCTACTAAATCGTTTTCCAAATCTTCTGAATCACCATCAAAGGTAGGTACATTTTCATCAAAATTTGTCAGTATTTCTATTTTGCGTTGATTGCAAAAATGCGTTAATTCATCTTGAGTTGAAGCTATTTCATCTACCATATCAGTATAATTGGCATCTGTATTTATTCCACATGCTTCAAAACATTTAGATATTGTCGGCTTTTGCACGCTTTCCCAAGCTTGAACAAGCCAATGGTTAGCATCAGCATACTTTTCGTTATGTCATGTATATTAGCAGTATCATCTATTCTTGCAAGGAGTGCAGTAAGAATGCGCTTACGGTAATGTAATTTGAATGCCTGGATAATGCTTTGATTTAGTGGTTGTGATTTACTAGACGCATTAACTGCCAAAAATATTAATTTAATATTGGATAGTTCCACATGTGCAGGATGGCATGGAGCATTGTCAAGCGATATGGCTATACTTCGCTGTTCTTTTCTTATTTTTTCATTAAACTTTGTCAACCAGTCTATAAATATTTCCCGTGTCATCCATGCTCGTCTATTCGCGTACCAATTTACACATAAATTGTTCATGTCAACATTTTGAAAGCACCTAGGCTTAAATGATTTATAAATTACTAAAGGAACTTCTTTATTACCATGGCATTAGTACACAACATAATGGTAGTTCTGTCTGTTGATGTTTTCCCACCTGCGCACTCAACACCTTTCTCAGTAAGAGTCTTCTGTGGAAGTACTCGAAAGAACAATCCCGTTTCATCAATGTTGTAAATGTCCTTTCGCCTATAGTCTTTTAATATATCGAATAGACGACTTACACAATCAATAACGGTATCATCGTTATTTTTCTCCACATATAGAGCGAAAATAATATTGTTTCGTTTGCAAAAGCTCTGTAGCCAGCCGTTACTTGCAGTGAACCCATCTTTATTCAAACTTTTTGCAAAATCCTTTCCTTTCTGTTGTAATATAGGTCCACTTATTGGCACACCTCTACTACGAGCTCCTTGAAACTAAGCAAGTGTTAAATGATTAACTCCTGCGTGCCGTTGAAAAACATTGCGTTTAGCATGTCTATTTATATTTTGTGTCTATTTTATATTGATATCACCTTTGTTTTTTACCATTTCTTGTATTTGAGTTTTTCCACACTTATTACATACGTATATGATGCGGCCGTTTGAGAAAGGTGTTGCATACATCATGTATACGATACTAAAAACCATTTCAACAAAATACGATCGTTTGATCAGGCGGTCGCCTGAAACGGTTGTCACTTTGTAGAGGTTTCACTGTATACGTAACTTAATTAATATAATTTTGTTTTTACCTGTTATTTAAAAAAAATCGATTCTGAAATCATAATAAGTTGAAGCAATTTTCACAAGCGCTATTCCGAGCAATTATTCCATAAAGAATTAAACTGTGTTTCTTCACTTTTTTATATTTTATGAAAATGTAAATTAAATATTTTAACTTTTGAATTTTATATTTATTTATTCGTGTTATATTTATCACTTATGAAGTATAAACAATTATATGTCTATTTATACTTTTTTCAAGATATCACACAACCTGATTTTAGTTTTGATATCAAGAACTGATCGAGATAAGAATACAGCTTTTTTAATTGAAAGTAGGCATTGGTTAAATATTTTGTAACCTGCTGCTTATATTTGAAGGCAGTGATCAAGATCAAATCAAGATCGCTCACACTATCCCCAATAACCAGCCTGTTATTGCTGAACATTATATTAACTTCGCTTTTTAAGTGATTACATATTCTATGTCAAACAATATCACCTGCGACTTACTGGTATTAAAGATGAAATTTCAATCTAAGGCAAAAGCAGATATAGCTTCAAGATCACAATGAACAGCCGTCCGCCACTCGGACTGGGCGTAAGACCGTAAAAATTGCAGATCATCAGCCAGGGCCGTATCTGGACAAAAATTTCGGGTGGGGTTGACCTGGAGCAATTTATCTGAGGGCAATTCCTGGTGCGCAGAAAAATGATGAACACTAATTATTATGCATATTTGCACTTCATTTCGGAGGGGGTTTGAACCACTAAAACCCCTCCCCAGATATGGCCCTGTCATCAGCATACAACACAAGTTCACAATGAGTTACGCATCTGACAATGTCAGATGTATATAACGAGTACAAGAGGGGTCCCAATATAGACCCTTGTGGGACACCTAGCAAAATAGGTAAATACTCTGATTTCTAGCAGTAAGCTGAAGACACTGTTCCCTGTCGCACAGTAAACTATCAATAAAAGCCACTGCGCTATCGCAAAAACCTTCGCTCCTCAAAATCTCTAACAGTAATGTGTGATCCACAGTGTCGAAGGCTTTACTAAAGTCTAAGAGCGACAATATCGATAAATCTCCATGGTCTGTAGCTGCAATCTGGATTCTGGATTTTAGGTCGGGGAAGGTGGTGGACACATGCACTTAGGCCACTCTTATCGGGCCCATTGTGCTACCTCCCCTAGGTGGCATCGCTCGCCCACAGCCTACTCGAGCCAGCCCAAACTGAGCGTGAGCTCGAGCAGAGCAGCAGGCAAGGCGCCACCAAAATCGGCCATACTGGGCCAGTACTCCCCCAGTATGGAACCTCTAAGTTGGACAAGCGCTGGGCAATCACATAAAATGTGTTGCGGCGTCTCGTCTTCTTGGTAGCATGCCCGACACAGTGGGCTGGTAGCCAAACCCATGCGGTGCATGTGTTTGTTTAGCTTGCAGTGGCCGGTCAGCTGTAGCTGCAATGATGTCATCAGTAATTTTGAGCAAGGCAGGTTCGCAGCTGTAGCCAGCACGAAAACCAGATTGAGCATCAGGAAGAATATTGTTTATGTTTACATAATGTGAGATCTGCATTTGCATGATCTTTTCTAGTATTTTTGAAAGTGTCGGCACAATGCTAATGGGTCTTAGGTGCTGGAGCACCTATCCACGAATAAATGCTTCAAGATGCTGATCACCAAGTCAAAACCAGCGATGGTTTCCTCGTTTCCTATACAAATACGTGCTGCATTTTTGCAGGTTTTATTTTTGTTTTCAGTGCAGATACCTAATTCTTATTAACATTAAATGAATGAATACATTCAAAAGCGCATTTCGACTTACTTTTGGGATATAAGTTGTAGTAAGTGTTAAATAATTGCAAATATCCTGTAAATAATTACTATATTTTCGATTCTATTCAAAGTACCTACCCATAAATAAAAAAGTTATGAGTCATTACCTATGGGACCACCAAGTATAAACTTCTACACTCAAAAATTAGTGGTAATTAACAATATAATATATTTTTGGATTTTTCCACAACATTATCTAAACTTTTATTCTAAACAAAAACTTAACTGTATGGAAAACCCGCAACAGGATGAATAATGATAAGACTACCTTAACATAAGGAGTGTTGGAAGATGTAGCACTTAATAGAGGAAGAGATAATTCTTTATCTCTCAAATCTTACATAAAGAGTAAGGTATATGTATATATACATACTTTCTTGATATGTCCACCATACTAATTGCATTTGTTTTGGATAAATTAGGTGTCTATCTTACACGTAGATTTCCGTTATCCATGCTGTCTGGTTTCCTGGACGCGGTTTAGTCCGGAAACTAAGTAGTATATGTATTTATCAATCTGGAGAGTATGTGCACTAGCGATGGGCGATTCGAATCTTTTTAGTGATTCGAATCCCAAAGACTCCTAAAATTAGAGATTCGTATAATATGATTCGTACCGAAAGACCGTAAAGGATTCGTACCAGCGCTGGGCGATTCGAATCTTGTGAGTGATTCGAATCCTAATGACTCCTAAAATTAAAGATTCCTATAATATGATTCATACTAGCGGTGGGCGATTCGAATCTTTTTAGTGATTCGAATCCTAATGACTCCTAAAATTAAAGATTCGTGTAATACGATTCATACCGAAATATTGTAAAAAATTCATATAGATTTGTGATGATTCATGACTCTTTGTGATTAGAATTCTAATCACTCTTTGCACTTTATTCTACGGATCTTGCAAAAAAAAAACGGTAAATTGAAATTTTCGTAAAATAAAACAAAGTGAAACAATAATGGATTATTTTGTTTTATTATTTATTAATAACAAAAGGAAAACCTCAAAATTTCATCAAAGATTAAACACAAAATTGTCTTGATGAATACTGGCACATACATAGATAATATACATAGCTAATATACATAGGTATAAGATATTAGCAGACATTTAATCTTTTATATTAAAATTAAGAAAAAGCAGATACGATACCGTCTTTGAATTTATTCTTGACCGTTTATCTGTCACTATTTGTCCACTTTTTGAAAAAAATACGCTCGCATGGTACGGATGTAGCGGGTATAGATAATCTCTTTCTCATTAACTCAAATAATGTTGGATATATTGTTGGAGTCGAAGTCTGACTCCGACACTGACTCCGACTCCGACTCCGACTCCTTGACTATACTAGTATACAAGAGTCGTACTGATACGGATTCGTACCGTACGAATCATATATGGGAATCGAATATACTGATGAATCATACGAATCCGACCCACCTCTAATGTGCACATCCCAACAGGCGTTATCAATAAACTATAAATCAAGAAATTGTATTTATTCATTTACTTAATTTAGACTTACAGATATGTACGAAAATCAGATCCATCTCAACCTTTGAAATACTATCACTTACTTTTAAAAGGAAGCGGTAATAATTTGTAGCTATCAGTGTACGGATGTGGAATCATATCAATAAAGCGAATGTTGCATTTCTGATTTGAAAGTCAACGTTAGAGAAATCTTTGACAGCAATAATATCCTAGAAGTATGTTTTCCAGTTTCATCCTAGGCTATTGTTCGATTTTATTTTAAATATCTTAATTAGTGCACATTACACATAGGCGGCTAAAACTGTTTATAGTTACTGCATAAAAATTAAGAAATTTATCTGTGTGATTAAACACATAGATATACCTACAAAAAACATATTCTTTAATATGAATTTTAATAATCAAAGAAAGAAATAATTTTTCAAGTGATCGTTATTTTACAGAGAACTCATTTAAAATCATTAGATACGAATGATATTTCAATCTGTCAAGTTTCTTAGATATTGTTGTTACTCTAAATTTTCATACGCCTTCACTAGAAGATAAATGTACGAAAGAAATTGAAATACTTTTTTAATGAGAATTAGAAAAAACAATATTTCAACTCCCTTTCAATAATGGCCACCCCAAACAGGTCTATAATGCACTAACTTATTCTTACAATTCTTTTAACACTCCTGCATGATATATTTAGTATATCATTTAAGCATGGGAAGTTTAACTAATAACATAATTCAACATTTATTAATTCAAATTTAACAAAATTGTGAAGTATAACCTAATAACCATTCGAGCATTTTTTTTTACGGAAATCAACGACAGGACACTTACCCTAGATCAGAGTGATGTAATATATAATTTACCCTGATTGTCAAGGTTGCTATGTGGTTAAACTACTCAAATGTTAAAAAGTCAATTAGTCCAACACAAAAATTATAATCGCATTTGAAAACGTCCATGTGCTTTTCTCTTAATTTTCAAAATATACAGTCGTGGACTTTCGGAATGACTGTCTAAATTGCAGCGAGCTGTGTCTAGCGCATGCAGCGAGCTTGGCGCTATCTCCTTAGGCGGTCATTCCCAAAGTCCACGACTGTACATGTAAATCTTCTTTGCTCTCTTGTTAAATTTACCGTAAATCACAACACTTCAAAATTGTTATTTGAAAAGGTTTTTCAATGTTAAATAAAACGAATAGTAATTCGCCGTTTAGAATTAACGGTTTAATTGAAAGCGTTAAACGTTTTTGACTCAAAACAATTATAATTATTTGAATGAAATCTTAATATTTTTTTGAATTTAACATTTAATAAATACTTGTTTGATTCAACTAATTTTTGTTTACAAAATATCATTGTATATTCAAATAAGAGAATATGTTAAGCTAAAGAAATTAATATTTGCTTTAAATAAATACTTCTGACAAAATATATTTTGTTGCTTAACACATCTTTTCTTTCCGTATATATGTATATATATGATGAGCCATTTTCTCACTTATTAATATTGATATTGTTGAGTTAATTTTTAAAAATGACAAGTAAAAGTAAGCATAACTATTAACATAGTTCCGGATGAACCATAAAATATACCCCAGTGGTACATAACCAAAAGCAACAATTTCCGCAGAATTTACTTTGTGGTTACACCACGAAAATTCCCACTTTTTTATTATTTCGTTTCATAACTATCTAATAATTTGCAATAATTATGATAAACTCTAACCTTGATTTCCATAAAAAGAAAATAAAATGATTTATTCACGCTTTTACCAAGTCAGTTTTTAGATACACATTTCTATAGCTGCCCTATAAAGAAATACGGTGTTAGATCTGGACGTAAGGGAACTACCATCGGTAGTTAAATGAAACTGTCTTGTATTTTTTTATGAAAACTGTTAAATTGTTACTAGAAATTTGTTAAAATAACAGTAAAAGGAAATAATTTATACTTTTCGGAAACGTTTCTAACTACACCCCATGTAGTTAATTTTTTTTTTAAGCAGAATACAGGGTGAATCACAATATATGCGACAAACTTTAAGAGCTGATTCCTGAGGTTCTTTTGATCATTAACGTTCATATGAGTGTATGTCCAAAACGGTTTGGTTTAAAAGTTATTGAATGTTTAATAAAAAATATGAACTATGGCTAACACGATATAATATCACAGTTGGTTCTTCAAAATCAATTGTGTTGAGAGGGAATTGTTTGTCATTTCAATATTTAACAGTAGTTGTCAGAGTATCCATTCAGTTTATTGTCGGTTTCTGTTTTCTAAAATGAATTACACGAATGCTGAGATGGGTGATATGCATTTTGTTTACGGTCTTGCCAATGGAAGTCTTAGTGAAATGGGAAGTTTTAAAAAACAGACGACTGATAACGGGCACCCATTTACAGTGAGAAGTCCACAAGTTGAATAAATGGTACTAAATGAAATTGAGGAACATCCTACTACAAGCACCAGAAAAATTGCATTTGCTTTAAACATTAGTCAGGCCACAGTTTGGAGAATATTGAAAGATCAACTGTTGTATCCATATCACACTCAACGGGTGCAGGCACTTTTGCTAGTGGCTGTTTGTCAATAGGTGCAACACAAAATCGCACAAATTCCTGACTATTTGGCTCAAATATTCTTCAGCGACGAGGCTACTTTCTCTAGAAACCCGATTATTAATTTTCATAATAATCACATATGGGCCGAAGAAAATCCGCACGAAATAGTGAAACGGGCATTCACTATTTCGTGCGGATTTTCAACATCAATTCTCTGTCAATGTGTGGGCCGGAATTGTTGGAGATCACTTAATAGGTTCACATTTTTTACCGATGCGGTTGAATGGCGAGGTATACCGCAATTTTCTTGAAGAGGAGCTACCACTACTGCTGCAAGAAGTTCCCTTACAATTAAGATTACAAATGTATTATTATTATTATTTTATGCATAACGGTGCTCCAGCGCATTTTAGTTTAGTTGCTCGCGAGTTTTTGAACAATAGGTATCCAAATTGGTGGATAGCACGGGGAGGTCCAGAACCGTCGCCTCCTCGGTCTCCAGACTTAAATAGTTTGGACTTTTTTCTCTGGGGTCACCTTAAATCTTTAGTTTATACGACTCCCATTGAAAATGTCGATGAACTGAGAAATCGTATTATCGCGGCTTTTCAAACAATTCGAAATATCCCTGGTATTTTCGAACGGACTCGCCAGTCAATACAACGGAGGATAGAAGCTTGTATTGCAGTTGGGGGCGGTCATTTTCAACAGTTACTATAACTTAATTTTCTTTTACTAATTATTTTGTTAATTTATAATAAAAACATTAATTATGTTAACTTACTATTAAACATTGTATAACTTTAGAAATAAGCAGTTTGGGACATATGTTCTTATGAACTTTTATGACCAAAGTAACCTAAGGAATCAGCTCCTAAAGTTTGTCGCATCTTTCGACGGTATTACTCTTTGTTTAACATCGCTCTCGGATAATAATAACTCCAATCGCAAGACTTTTGATGTTGATCAACGATTTAACTAAGGAATGTAGTTGAGGTGACACCAAAATGTGATTTAGTAAACCACTATTGCGACTTTATTCTGATAAGGTCGTTAGAACAATTCTGAAATGACTTTAGGAATTAAAGCCACATGGAAAAATCTACAATTTCTCACATAAGTATGTAGTCTACTGCGTCTTAAAATTTTATCTTTATAAATTTTTTATTTACAGAAAATCCAGAATATATTAATTCAGATAGATACGTATTTGAATCAATATGCATAAGATACATCCTTTATTGAAAATAATCAAAGTATGAAGGCGAATAGGTTGTTTGTCGATTTTATTAAACTAATTGCATCTATACATATGTATATCCCCAACATTATGAAAATATGTTGCCTCGATGGTGTTTCCTTGATAATATAAGTACCATAGATGATTGAAATAATTAGTATAATCACCTACTGCTCATATAATGTTTTTATTCCTATACTTATGCGTTTAGAATATTATATGGAGTATCTTGAATTGCGACTTATATTACAGAAAAATTAGTTATTGATTTAGAATCAAAATTAGTCATTTACAACAGAAGGTAAATGGATTTCATTTGCCCCTACACAAAATAATAGGTCTATTTCACTTTTACAGCATTCATTAAATAATAGCACTAAAATTAAGAGATTCTTAATTTCAAATTTAACAGCACTGCGTTTTAAGTTAAGATTTAATCTTAAATTATGGTCCAGTTTTAAGTAATTCGCATGATACATAAATAGCCTATTTTAACTTGGTTAGTATAAAGTGATATAATGGAAAACTTCCTTTCTAGAACTGTTCCTTTCATTAGATTTATACTAATATTCGTTTCCTCCATAACTAATTATACAGACTAGATATTTTAGTCCCATTCGATCAACCACCGTACGAAATTTTATTACTCCGAATGTCCTATGCAGTCTCTCACCACCAGTCGCACCAACAAATTGGTAGGAGCACAAGAGACTGCGGGACATTCCGAGTAATAAAATTTCATGTGAGCGAACGGGACTAAATTTTTAACTGTAATTTGCAACTTTATGCATCCCAATTGCAAATGAAATCAAATGCAAATCAGAACTAGAAGGCAAGTCATTCACGTGTTTAGGAGGCGATATAGGCAACGAAAAAAAGACACAAAGCTTTTATGCGACGTTTATAAAAAAAGAATCGAAACAAACTAAACAAAACAACTGACTAGAACAACAAAGATGTCTACACTGAGGGCATCTTCAGGCCTAACCTAAGGGACATAGTACGTTATCAAGAAGTCAAAAGACAATTTATGTCATGGTTTTTCGTTAGAGTTGTGCTCTTTCAATACTAAATCGCAAGTTACAAATGGATACACAACAAATCAAAGGCAAGTAAAACAGGTTAGGCAGAAGCACCGACTGCACTCCGTTATTGGGATTTGAAGAGGTAAATTTGCTGGGGTATGCAGCCAAACAAGATCAAAACGACATTCTCTTTCGCAATCACTTTATTGCTTCTTTAGAGACAAAAATTGGAATGATGAGACTAACAAAAAATGCACAATGACATACTTAAAAAGTTGCTACATTCCCAGCAAATTTACCTCTGCAAATTCCCACAACTAAAACTGTTCTTGGAGGAACAGGGAAGTTTACGAGAGACCTACTGAATAAAAACAGAAAGATTCTTAAAATGATAGTAGGAATATTGACCAGTCACTGTAGACTAAATAGGCATGTGCATATCACAGACTGGCAGAGAACGTTAGTTGTAGATTATGCTAAGAGAAAAAAGAAACCTCAGTCCATGTTGTTTGCCAAACGATAGCCTGTCAAGGACCTTTACTACTGGGCTGGAACAACCCTAGACCAAATATCCGCTTCTCAAGAATGACAGGTTTAATTCTGCTTCGCCTTCTCTCTTCCTTATAGCCACTCAGGGTGTCGGATCGGAAGTCCAGGGCTAGCGCTAGGTTTTTCATTTCACCCATGAATTTATCCCTATTACTCCTTATCTCTACAATCCTTTATAACTTTTCTCTGGGTCCTCCTCTTCCTTGCCAGCACATTATCTTCTTTTCTTATTAAATGTCCGAAACATCGCAGTTGTTTTCCATGAATAAATCTCACTATTCTTTTCTGTTTCAGTAAGTCCCTTATTCGTTCATTTGTTATTCTATCGTATCTGACTCGATTATTCTTTCTTTCTCTGAAGAAAAAAGACAGAGGAAAACAATGAAACCAATATAATAAGAAATGCAAGGCAATAAGTAACTGAAAACAGTAAGAGATGGAAACCATGTGATTTATATAGACTTGTGAAAATCACTACGACATAGAATTTCGAGACCAAAATCTCACCAATAGAATCGACAGCATAAGTGGCAAAATGTGGAAGAAAAACAAACTATGATTAATAAAGGAAGAAGACAAGAAAGATAACTTTATTACTCGATAAGGTAACGGTAAATAAAAAATAATAATAAACAGTAAATTTTAATTTCATTAACGTCATAGGGACTTTTTCACGACAAGGCATTTCACTGTCATATCGTAAACCCACACGATAATTTTGCGGTAATTGCACAATCTTTTACAATTTCAATAATTAGCAACCTAGCTGATATATCCGCGAAGTGTTTATATCACAACTAATTAGAGTGCATGTGCGTGTGATTAATTACTTCTTCCAAGACAATTCCAACGATTACTAGATATTAATATCATCATCTCACAGATATCTTGTACGATATTAATTCTAAGTATCGTTTCGGTAGCAAACGTAGTCAGCCACTGTTTTTTACCGACGTTTAACACTTAAGATCATCCTTGCGTATACAGAAATGGCATGACGTAGTATCTATGAACGAGTTCTTCCACAAAACCACAATTTGTATATGTATATAAGAAGACGGTTCACGCTCGCGGTGCCCATTAATGTGTATCACTTGATAGACGTCAAGTTTACCTGACTGGTCAACATGAAACAGGTTCATTTCTTTATTCTCTGGTTTTTTGTGTTAAACCTGTACAGCATTAAAGCACGTAAGTAAACGAATTTTATTTTTAGCGTCTGCGATAAGTACATGCAAAATGTTAATGTACTTTTTCTATTATTATCTTATGACCTTAACCGCTTAAAAACATAATTCAATGCTTATAATAATTTAATTAACTTCTGCTGGCTTGTTAGCATAGTGTAAATAAAAGTTCCTTTTTTAAATTCATGTTTTGTAAAAGAAAACAAGTTTATCGTGTTTATAGGTTTTTGTTATTCAGCGATTGAAATTGTTTGTCGTACGAAAAGAAAAGACGACAGCTTCACTAATTTTTTAAGCTTCACTGTAGTTGAAATAAACCATTTTTATTATCATTATTATTATTGTTGTTATTGTAACGGCGCTCTGTCTGAATTGTATAATGAACCGTGCTTTATAAAGTAGGTTTTCGTTTAGGCTAATTGACTAAGTGATTATTCATAAAACCTTGGGAATTCCCAAATAACAAAAATTAAACTATAAAATATTTCCAAGATTCTAGTTTAACACATGAATATCTTACGAAATTTTTCATATACATGCAAACATTACATTACATGGAATGAGAATTTTGTTTACAGTGGCTTAATGAAAAAACACAACATGACCTTCACATTTGAGTCCGTAATCAATTGGGTATTTTGATAGCACCAATACAACTACATTGCTAATATTAATTGACATAAGAGTGTTTGCAGCGGCACAACTTTGAACAAAACATCATTTGAAGCTAATATAGGCTACCACACATAAATGCTTCTAGTTTAGGCCCATTTTAGGGTTGTCATTCATCCCGGTACGTTAGGACATATCATCGTTATTGAGATCCAATGGGATCTCCAGAAAATAATGTAATCCTATACCTGCATACGGATTCTGTAACTTTGTCGAATAGAACGCCGCCATATTGAATCGACCACTGTCGAACAACGACACCTATCGGACAAAGCGATTCTGTAAAAAGTAGAACCAGACATTCGTGCACGTTCGGAATTTCATGACCTAACGTAGCATATAATAGACACTGTATATAAGCAAGTAGAAGTCTAGAAATTAGATTTTCTTTACCAAATATTATGCATTTTCTTATTTCTTTATTATTTAAATAACTTTTATACAAAATAAATGCGTAAGTCTTTTGTTAACACTATTTAGTATTATATTTTAGACCTAAATTAATGTGTACAGATGTGAAGTGCAGTATAGGAACGTATTCACATTTTAAAATATCCTAAAAGGCCCTTTTAAAGGTATTCTGCATGTATCCATATAGAAAGCATTATTTATTTTGTTGTTGTAGAGCTACAGAATAAACAAGTAGCAGTTAAAATTAAGAGTAATAATTATTGATTCATTAAATAATAATTTTGAATGTACTTAGAAATTTTAAATGCAGCTGCAAATAAATACAAGATACGTCTGAAAGAAACTATTGTTGTTTCGTTTATACATGTGTCCCAAGTGGAATTAGTTAGCTGGCAACAGATATCAAGAAAGAAATGTTAAAAATTACGAGTGCATATATGCACACTTTATTGAATTATTTTTCAATTATGAAAGTTATAATTATAAACGTTATTTAATGTTTATAATTGTTGTATACAACTAGTAACTAACAATCTTAAATATAAATTCATCATTACATGCAATACACATTATTCAAATAAAAATGTCGTTTGATTCGTTTAAATGGAACATTTGGTGTGCGTTTATAAGGGCTATTCGAAAAAGATGCAGAATGCAAGCCGTTAGTTAGATAGAGATAGAAAGACTAATCGACAAGAAGTCCTCTGTCGAAGAGAACCCCATATTCGTTCTACAGTCACGTGATTCTTCTACTGTAGAAAAGTTACAGAATCAGTGGAACTACCTGCCGTTCGATACATCGATGAAAATTGACACATGTTCTAGTCGAATTACAGAATCCCGCAGATTACCGAGTTACAGAATCCCGCTGCTGTTCTATTATATTTAATTTTTTAACAATATGAACGATAAGCGTTTAAAACCCACACTATTCTATTTAAATGACATTATACAGGGTGCGGCAGGGAAACTTGCTGATTTGAAAAGTCAATAAAAGAAAAAGTACTTCAAATATCGATTTAATTCTTTTTGTATCGTATAGTACACATTCTGAATTTTTGTTTTAAGTGGTTTTAAAAATGACATCGGGCAAATGGCGGCCCTCATTCGTGATACACTGATCAACCCTAGATTTAAAGTTGCGCTCCACTCTTTCGAGCATATCGACGGGAATGTTGGCGATGGCTTGGCGGATGTTGTCCTTCAGGTGTTGCAGGGTCCGGGGTTTGTCGTTGTAAACAATGGATTTAAGATATCCCCATAAAAAAAATCGCAAGGTGCCAAATCGGGGGAGCGCGGCGGCCACGGTACGTCACCCTTCAAGGATATCAGGCGCTCGTGAAAGTGTTCCCTCAAAAGCTCCATCGAAGTTCTCGCTGTGGGCGCCGTGGCTCCGTCCTGTTGGAACCATACGTCCCCAAGATCCATTTCTTCAAGTTGTGGAAGAAAAAATGTCTCAGTCATTTCTCTGTAGCGAACTGCATTCACAGTAACAGCGCGTTCATCTTCCTCGAAAAAATGAGGCCCTATTATTGCAACTCTCGACAATGCACACCACACAGTAACACGTTCACAATGAAGTGGAATGTCATGAAGTTCGCGAGGATTGACATTACTCCAATACCGCATGTTTTGTTTGTTAACACAGCCGGAAATGTGAAAGTGGGCCTCATCACTAAAAAACACGAGAGCGTCGTCTGGCAAGTTACTGAGCGCTTCACATGCAGTTTGGCGAGAAGCGAAATCGCGTTCACTCAACTTTTGGACCACAGCCAGTTTGTAGGGATGAAACTGGAGTTCCTTGTGAAGAATTCGTTCACTGTGCGATCAGAAATCCCCAGAGCAGCAGCGTGTTTACGCGCCGAACGCCGGGGAGAGCGCAAAAATGACTCCCTTACCCTTTCGACGTTTTCTGGAGTTCTGGATGTCCGTTGACCTCCTGGGCCTTTTTTTTCAACACTCCCACTTTCCCTAAATGTGTTCACCCACGAAACAAGCGATTGCCGGCCAGGAACGGAACCCGCGGGATGAATATCGAACCGAGTTCGGAAGGCACGTTGGGTGGCGACCACCGAATGACCGTTGGAAAAATAGGCCTCGACGGCGAACGCACGCTGTTCCTTTGTCCAACGCATGATGACAAATGTCATTTGGGGTAACAAAACTTCAAAACCCCCTCTTTCTGATGAGACCCTCTCCACCCCTTTCTGACCACGCCTCGCTCATTGGCGTCCAATTCAAATCAGCAAGTTTTCCTGCCGCACCCTGTAGTTATATGATTTACAATGATTGACATTTAACTCTGGGTGATTCACAAATAAAACTTACCCGGGTTGCACGCTTAGCTATCAGTCATAGGCTCGCGGGTTCAAATCTCACTCTGGTCAATTGCGATAACCGGTTTTTTTTTTCAGGGTGGTAATGATGAGTAAGAGGGAGATTTGGCTCTGCGGTGGTGCCTGACAAGCATCAATTGCATAGGCTTTATCTATCCCATTAAAGAATTAATTAAAATTGCAATTGATGATATTAATCTCAGAACGGTGATTTAAATTTATTAATCTTCTCTGCATTCGTACAGAAACAGGATGTCGCACACCGAACAACGAAGCTGGACGATGCATTCCAATAGACAATTGCAAAATACTCTATGATGCCGTATTAACTTCCGATCCTGAAGTTATAAGATTTTTACGCGCATCTCAATGCGGCTATAATAGCCAGCCACTGGTTTGCTGTGGATCTTCTGCATCATATCAACCACCGCCAACATCTTCGTCCATATCCGATAGGAGACCGGAATTGTTACCACGCGATTGTGGTACTCAAGTAAGTCAACAAATTATTATAGAATTTTGAGTTATAAGTTTATGTATTTCAAATGCAAAATAATATTTATTCCATGTACAGCTAGCTGATAAAATTCTAAACGGAGTGGATACAGTACCTGAAGAATTTCCATGGACAGCATTGATTGGTTACAAGAACAGCAGCAATTTCGAACAGTATGCATGTGGTGGATCACTTATAAATAATCGATATGTTATAACTGCCGCGCATTGTGTCGTAGGAAGAGTTTTGCGAGTTGTAGGAGCTTTGTAAGTAATTTTGAATCAATTATGTCAAATCCAATTTATAATTCAATAAAAAGTATATAATACGTAGGCTCACTAACACATGTACATTAGACGCCGCTCTAAATGCTTAGTAATTATTCTTGAATTGCGAAATAAGGGTATTCTTTCCAAATTTCTGCAGAAAGTCTACGTACTCAACAAATAACCACCAGCGATTTAAACATTTCCAAATAATACATTTACAGAGAACCACAGCTAAATGGGTGGATCTGTGGAAGCAGAAAGTGTTCTGTGGTAACGTCACTTACAGCTAAGAAAGAGTCACTCTGTTGTTATCTGTATAGTCATTAAACTTATTTAACTATAGCAAGTAAAATTATTATATTACTGACTTTGTGTTTTGCAAACAAGAATAATTTATTGCCAGTAAATTTAATATTAATGCCATTTAAATAGAAACAAGATACGTCTTGGTGAATGGAATACAGCAACTGATCCAGATTGCTATGGTGCATTCAGAGTGTGCGTCCCAGATAAACCTATAGATCTTGGTATTGAAGAGGTGATCGCACATCCAGATTACGTAGATGGATCCAGAGATAGATATCACGACATCGCTTTGATAAGATTGAATCGCCAAGTGGAATTCACAAGTAATACAATACCCAACTCTATTACAATACACAAAGTCTAATTCCGCTCTATTTTAGCTTATATTCGCCCAGTGTGTCTTCCGCAACCAAACGATGAAGTCTCTGTGGGAAAACGGTTGACTGTGGTAGGATGGGGCAAAACGGAAACAGGGCAATACAGCCCCATTAAACAGAAATTAGCTGTACCAGTAGTACATGCCTCACAGTGCGGCAAAGTCTTTAAATCCGCAGGCGTAAGCGTACGAAGTAACCAACTCTGCGCTGGTGGTGAGAAGGACAAAGACTCTTGCGGTGGCGACAGTGGTGGCCCACTCCTAGCAGAACGAGATAATGCACGATTCTTTTTGGAAGGACTTGTATCTTTCGGAGCCACTTGCGGAACGGAAGGTTGGCCTGGTATTTATACCAAAGTTGGCAAATACAGAGGCTGGATAGAAGGGAACATCAGACCTTAAATGTTACCCTTTATTTATGTTGTAATAAGTTAAGATTAAGTTAATGTGCCATTAACAATTTTAAAGTATCTATTTATATTTTTTGACTATATTGTACACCAATTTAAAAAAGCAAATAAAATGATTTTTATTTATATAATTAGCAGAGATTATATAGATTATAGAAACTAAAAGTGATTTCAAGACCGGTTTTCAAATCAGTCCCGACTTAAAATTTTTTTTACATGGTCAGAGAGAAGGTGCTACGGGTGTCATGGCTGAAAAGAATCAAAATGCCATACATATGTCTCGAGTACATCATTAGATCGCACACAGTTTTGAGAATGTGTTGTTAGTTTTTCTCTGCAAATAAATACAGTGGAGATAGAGAAAAAACTGATTTCTTTCGTTTCCCAAAGGAATGACGACTGTCACTTGTCACAGGCTTCTTATCTTCGGAATCATAACACAAAATTTGTCTACTTCGCCAAATTTAACCCTATAGCGCCATGATAAGGATTAAAAATAATTATGTCAACCTGTGTAGAATAATGTTATGGGTAGGAACTTGTGGTGTTTCTGTGGTAGACGACGCGACGCAAACATAATCTTTCAAAACGATTATGCATTGTCGCTAAATTTGACATTTAAGCAATACTCCCGATTCTAGATTCTTACCAAATAACCGGCGACATGTATTCGAATCACAAAATCAATTTATTATGAAACAATATTTCTTCGAAAACTTTGAAATATTGTTAAAATTGATAAATGAAGGAAAGAATTGATATACAATAAAAGCAATATGTATTTTTGCACAAAATTTTATTATGCTAAAACAAAAAGGCCTTCTTTCTAAATAACTAATGTCATTTTCACAAAAGAAATTGAATGAAAATGTCTACATAACTGAAAAAGTAGTTTATAACAAAATGTGTATGTGCGGAACAAATGATACTTTAAACTAAAATATGTCTTCTAAATTTATATAGAATTTATGCTGCTTACATGTTAAGTAAACGAAAATAAAAAAATATGTATGTATTACCACAGTATTACTATCTTTAAAGCTTATGTCTGTAACGACTGAATTGTGAAATAATAGGATTACATTTTTATATTCAGTTGGTCTGAATTGTTGCTATTGATGATTAAGATATATCCTAAAAAGCACATCCTAATAAAAGAAAAACAACACAATGTAGTACCACTTTCACAATCACCTACCACACTTGACAAGCAACTTTCAAAACGGCTGTAAAATCTAAATTAAATAGGGCGACTTTCTAAGTACATACATCCAAAAAAGCAAAAAATGTGTTATAGTGATAAGTTATTAATTGATGGCAAAAAGGGTTAAATCAAAGTGCTTAGTCTTATATAGTTAATGGTATGAAAATATTAATCCACGTAAAAAATAGTAGCCATTATAGAAATGAAGCAAATGAATGAAGTGCCCTAGTGTGGGGCAAATTGTTTGTCGATGCGTCAAGTTGTCAACGATTCGTCTGCCTACTCGTCCGTCAAAAGAAATCGTTCATTTTTTTCATATTTCCGCTAATATGGTTTTCCCCACTGGACTCCTCGTCAAATAGTTTATTGGTATTATTAATTAAATGTTCTGTCCATCATTTATTTTAAAAAATCCTGTGTCTTGTCTCTGACACAGGATTTTTTAAAATAAATGATTGGACAGAACATTTAATTAATAATACCAATTCCACCCAATCAAAACTTTCTTCAACTATACAAATAGTTTATTGTTTCGCACCGTTATAATGCGATCATTGCTATTTTAATTAGTACATATTTTAATGTTTTATGTTTGATGCATATAGAAATTTATGAAATGTATTTTTCGAAGTATTTTTTCCTTTGGAATTAAAATGTTTCTAATATGCGGCTGCTGTTAAATTTAAAATCTCCATTTGGTTCAATCCTGAAGAGAATATCCCATAAAATCAACGTCTACTGCATTTGTTTAACAATAACAATGTTTATATAGTATAATTTATCTGCAATTCACAATTTGAATTGGAAGTAAATTTCACTTTCTTTACGTTAAAATTACAATATTTATCAGAAAATACAATTGGATGTCTTTTTGTTAAATTGGTTGCATAATACTAAAGTAACTTTGTGAAGTACATACCTGCAACAATTTTCTCCTCTAAACATTCAACATCTACGGAAAGTACTCCTTAATAAATGGTAATTCTAATATGAGCAATAATGCAAATTTTGTTTTATTGTGCCCAATATAGAACAATCTGTTCTACTAGTAGTGAACAATAAGTAGATATGTAGATGTAACTATACGTTGACCTGTATGCCTCGACATACATTCTCCATATATGTAATATGTATATTACATATTACTTATGGTATAGTGAAAACACAATAACTGACATCTACTCGTATACATCTATTTTAGATGCCTCCTTTCACCGTGATTATATTAACAAGATCTACAGTAAGTTCATTTGTGTGCCTTCTTTTAACTTTTGAAGCATAATGGAACTTTTTTCCAAACGTTCAGATTACTTTTCTGCGCTATAATCCTAAATGTTTTCTCATTATAACAATATATCCACGCTATGTTAATTTTCGTCTTAATACATTGAAGGACAATTTCCTCGTTTATTTGTAAGTGTAACATGCAACGATTTTCTTTTTTGGTTCGCATTAATTCTATATTATTTCGACCATTTTAGTACTTTATTTAAATGCTTTTTCAGATCTTTGGAAGTGGATTCAATATTCAAGTGTGGGGAGCAGCGTATCCACTGTAAATAGGATAAACCGTATCGATCCTGCTACACTACCCTGAGGGACTCCGAATGACGTAGATTCGTATAACCATCATGATGTTCAACGTAGAAATATCTGCCAGTCAAGTAGAATTTTAACTATTTCGCTAAGTGTGTTTTTAACTTACGGAATAAACCGATGTGGCAGCTCTTATCAAAAACTTACGCACACTCTTTTTACTAAGTATTTAGGTAACATATAAGTACATGTCATCAGAACTGCAGTTTCGATAATTTCATTTCTAATCTCGACACATAAAAGAAGCAAAGCCTTTGTAAATTTTAATAAAATTTTATTAGTCCATTATATACTTATCTATTTTTCAGTATAGAGCACAAAGTAATAGCAGCCACTTTTGTCACTAAATCGTGTAAGCAGTAAATCTATAAAACGAATGTTAATGCAGAGAGAGGATATCTGATACAGGAAAAGATTTCTGATACATATTAAATGGTAACCGCCTCATTGTAATTCCTATTTTATGTTTATAATAAAAATTGGCATTTTCCATAGTGAGCGGTTACCATCGTGGTTTGAATTTCAAATTAGTATATAGGATCTGCGGATTGAATTTTGTACAATTCTTAAACTATCTATAAAGTGATTTATTTAAATAGATTGTTAGACCATTATGTATATGTTTATTAAATTTTCAAGGACATTGTGCATGAATTTAAGAAAACCAGTTTACAATAATTTATCCTTTAACAATGAATGTTTGCTGCATTACTATGACTTCGAATTCATATGATACACTTGATTTATTTAGGCTTAAAAGAGGCATTCGACACAGCAAACGCATATTATTTGGAAGAGATTAGATCAACTTACAAGAAAGAAATAATTATTTAGTAGTAACTAATTGTATAAGTTATACAAATGAACGGAGAAACAATGAGTTAAAGCAAATGGATAGTTTAAACCCGCCGCTGTTTATAATATTAAGAAGGAATTAATAAAGAACACAAGAACGCGAACAAAACAGCAATAAAGAGCAACTAAATAGAACAGTAGAAGAAATTCAGGAAAAATGGACAACTTACTCCATGTGGATGACATATGGTATTGTTGGAGAAATAAATAACGGAAAATATAAAACCATAATTATAAACAATTGCGACGATATGAACAATAAGGCAACTAACTAAATTAAAGAAAACAACTTGAAAAAGAGTATCAACATACGAATATTTGGGGAGCATAATGTTGCCCTGCTAAGACAGGAAGTTGTATCTGCAAGATCGAAGTTTTAAGATACTTGACTTTTTTACCAAGATTATTATCTATAGGTGCGAAAAAATATATCTATACCAGAAACAAGTGGAATATGAAAAACGTACTTTTTTGCAGATACGACTTTCTGTCGTAGCATGCCGGAATACCAGAAGATGTACGATAGATGCAAACATAAATAATAGAATAAAAAACCAAATGGCATATACTCCATCCTTAACAAAGCGATTTTTGGCGAAAGGGATATAGGCAAAAATACTAAATCAAAAGTCCACTAACAACAACTTATATGTGCAAGTGAATCTTCGCCACTACAACAGAAAAACGAGAAGAAAGGATAATTATAGCTGAAAAAAAATCTTAAGAAAAACAAAGTGGGGCAGAATACAAAATGAAAAAGTGAGAGACCAAAAAGCAATGCCGACCTAGATTCCCACTACACCTACATATACATATTAAGAAGAATATAATATGATGCATTCAATTGCGCATCTTGAAGCCGGATAATCGCTGAGGTAACAAGGAGGAACATATCGGACTACCTGGTTAACATCGTTGGGGACTATTTTGATGGGAGAAGAATCCTGATCTCGGGCACGACGGCCTTGGAAGTGGGCGCCGGTGTTCCGCAGGGATCGGTTTTGGGGCCGACCCTGTGGAACATACCCTACAGTGGGTATGGCAGTGCTTATACAGGCAGACGACCCGCGGGACCTCGTATTCAAAGGGAATGAATGTCTGGAAAGGATTGTGGAGTGGATGAAGCAAAACGACTTACAACTCGCTCCGGAGAAAACCGAAGCAGTTATCCTGAAGGGACCATACAGGCGGGTCGAAATTGGTTTTACCTTGCTGGGTAGACAGATCATACCTCAAAAACAGATGAGATACCTAGGCGTTATACTAGATCACGGCCTGACATTCGGACCACAAGTGAAGGAGGCGGTGCGCAAAGCGGACTCGACTCTGACAGCGCTACTTAGAATTATGCCAAATTTAGGAGGTCCTCTAACTAAAAGGAGGGAGATACGATGCGGGATGATACAGACACAGGCACTTTACGCCATACCGGCGTGGGCAGACGCGTTAGATGTCAAGAAGAATAGAGAGCGACTGGAGAGGCTGCAAAGGAGAACCCTGTTAAGAGTCATCTGTGCCTACAGAACGGTTTCAGCCAAGGCAGCTCAAGTGATCGCGGGGGTTCCCCCAATCACTCTACTAGCGGAAGAGCAATGAAGAATCTACTTGTCGAAAACTGGACAACGAACGGGCTGTAGAACAAAGGAAAGGCAGATGATAATAAAAAGGTGGCAGCGAAAGTGGGAGGCCTGGGATGCTACAGGGGGATGGACCAAATCATTGATTGGGGACCTTCGACCCTGGCTTAATTGCCGGTTTAGAAATGTGAACTATCACCTCACTCAATTTCTCTCGGGTCATGGTAACTTTAAAAGCTACCTTAAGAGATTCAAACTGGCGGACGAAGACGCATGCCGAGACTGTGGTGCCGAGGAAACTCCGCATCACGTAATTTTTGAATGTGCCAGGTGGGCGGCACGTAGAGAGAAGCTGGCAGAAGACCTAGGCCAAGATGTTAGCAGAGAGAGCCTAATAGAACTTATGGTAGAAAATGAGTACAACTGGAGACAGATTAGCGGCTATATTACAGATATAATGGCAGCAAGAGAGTCGAAAGACAGGAAGTAGAGGCTAGTGACACGTGTGTTGCTGAAGTAATGCCAAACAGCAGTCCCAGCAACATAGAGGGAGAGAGATATGAGGGGTTTTTAGTGGGTATGCCAAGCCTGGCGAGTCCCACACTACCGGTCTATGACATCTTGGTCTGGTGTCCATAAAGGATTTTCCCCTGACAAAAAAAAAATATGAAGCAGTAGTTGATAATCAAAAGGAACGGGTCAGAGATTAGAAGGCGTCGAAAGAATGAGCAAAACAGTGACATTTAGTAACAAAATTTATTTTTTGTGCTTATAGTACTTATTTAAAGAAATAAAAAGATATGTTAGTGACAAAAGCAGATATTAGATTAATTTTAAATTAGATACTTATTGCAAACACAAAGAATCTTTCTATTAATTTATACGTTAATCTATATATAAATAATAAATATTCAGTTTAATTTATATGTAGAATGAAACAATAGATAATAAATAAACAAAAACACATGTCTATTTAACCGGCTGAATGTCAAAAGTTCAATGTTAAAAGCGTATTGCGTTTAAAATAACAAATATGCAAATTATCAGTATTTCTGCTGTAATAAAATTGCTTCCACATGATGTTCATTAAAACATTACACTCAAATTGTTGAACGAGAATAATAAATTCTTAATACGTAACAGATTTTCCCTTCACGTCATACTTACTCTATGACGTTTGTATATCACATATTTGTTTATTAATGAGGAATTAACAACTCAAGTATCTGCAATTATAGATATCTATCTACATATCTATTATACATAAATTGTGTAAAGTATTTCTAAACTACATGGAATACATAATTATTTGAAAGATTATTGATTTCAATTTTATTTTTAGGAAAATATTGAGAACAAAATCAAGCATATGATTCCAATAAATTCAAGAATTTATTAATTTATTGTGTAATAGAATAAGGTTGCCCACAGTAGAACCCAAAATGGTTATATATGTAAGTCAGAGAAAATGAGAGTTTAGAAATCAGAAGATGAAATAAAAGGTTATTTTCAAAATGTATGTTGTCAAATAAATACAGTAACCATGTATGTATGTGTGATATTAGAGTGATAGTACACTGCGACCTGAAAGATCTATTGTGTCCCCTCTTCTCGCTGTATTTACAGCTGGCCGTCCAGTCTGATTCCTTTTAAAAAGTCCAGAATGTTCGAAGGCCCCAGATTAGGTAACTCTCCCTCTTCGATTTCACATGCTCCCAGGTGCAGCGCCCTTGAGTCTTACAGTGCAGAGCAGTTTGTGAGTAGATGGATGGACGCTTCGTCCTGTTCCCCACAAAATCTACATTCTACAATATGCGAAGATTATTTTTACTCAGGTTGATGCATTCTGCAGATCTCTTCTGGTTATAGGTTCCCAGAAGAGTTTTAACTTGCTTCATTCCCTGGAGATTCTCCCAGTATTTTGATTTTCTCTGCTCTACTTCATTTTTCAGTTTCTCCAGTGTTATGCTGCTACTTATCCCGCAAAAAGGTTCTGGCCCTACAAAAGGTGTTCTAGCCCCTCTTTTAGCGAGATTATCTATTATTTCGTGTCCTTCCACTCCCGTGTGTCCCGAAACTCACAATAGGGTTACCTTGTTCTTTTTGCCTAGCTCGTTTAGTTTTTGTAGATACTCCCAAACCATTTTGGAGCTGATTATGTTTGATCTCAGCGCCCTGATGGCTGCTTGACTATCAGATATTATGATAACCTCCTGCTTTTCATGTCAATATTGACCTGGACGCATCTTTCAATAGCGTGTATTTCCGCCTGAAAGATACTTGGGTACATCCCCAAGCTTCCGAAATATTTGTTTCTAGGCCCATATATTCCTATCCCAGTTCCCTCTGCCGTTTTGGAGCCATCTGTGTACCATTTAATGGCGTTTCTATTGAGTTTCGAAATGGTATCTCTATCCCATTCGCTCTTGGTGCTAAGCTTTGTGGTAAATTCTTTCACAAAGTTGAACTTCCTTGGCATGTCGTCTCGGGGCATGTCCCAGATTTGGTCATCTGCAGGAGGCTGAGGCCTATGCCTAGCCATTCCTTCCCTAATTGTCCTACGTGTGGTCCTTTTAGCTATGCTCTCCACAAAAATGTGAGTACCACTTCAATAGCTGCTGTTGGGCAGGTTCTCATTGCCCCAGTTATGCATACACATGCTAATCTTTGCACTTTAGAGAGATTAGCTCTCGCAATGGCCAGATTAGTTTTCTTGCTCCAAGGCACTGCCCCATAAGTGATCATTGATCTCACGATTGCTGTGTATATCCAGAGCAGTATTTTTGGATTGCAACAGCAGTTGTTGCCTGCAGAGTTTCTACAAACCATTAGGGCCTTCTTTGCCTTGTTAGTTAGTTCAAGCTCATGCTTATTCCACAGAAGCTTATTATCCAGGATGAGTCCTAGATATTTCACCTCCTTCTTCCAGTCTACGTCTTGCCCATCTATATTTATGGTCTTGAGGCTGGGTTCTCTTTTCCTTGTGAATGCTATTAAGGTAGTCTTAGTGGCGTTGATGTTAAGGCCCACTGATTGGCACCATCTTTTCGTAGTGTTGAGTCCTCTTTGAACTATGTCACAGAGGGTATTCTCAAACTTTCCTCTTGCAAATATGACTATATCATCAGCATACCCTTGACATGTAACCATAAATGATGCACTATGCACTAAGAGAAAAACAACAAAGATAAATAATTTCAAACAATTTGAAACTTGTAAACATAACCTTCTTTTTTTTGGTTGTGTCGGCGACATTCAGAGAATTTCGATGACTATTAAGCTTCTAATAATTCTTATTGACTACTTAGTATAGCACTCAATAACATTTTCGGAGAATAAACCAGCTTATTACCTACCTAATTTTTGTTATTTGATAGAAATTATTTCAACTTTTTTATTCGAAACTTTATTGGAAGTTTGAACCTTTGACCTAAAAATATTCGTTTAAAAGCTGCCTGTTGTTATTTACCTAATATATCTTCCTTATAACTTATTAGCTAAATTGTTATTAGAATCATTTGTTAGCAGATTGAAACACCGGCCCTTATTGACATAAATAAAAGTTAAACCTTGACGACATTTATGAATTAAATAAGAGGTGTTTCCGGTTACTTTTAGAAAATTGTATTTTTGTATTTACTTATTATTGTACAAATCACTGAAGCTAATTAAGTCAGTGTGTCGACTATAAATCGGCTGTGCACTCATTACCCAATTGTTAAAAATACAATTGCATTGTTTTACATTTTACTGCAATTATTACATATAACACCCATTACAAACCAGGACCAGATTATATCGCTAAAGTCTGCATATATTTCATCGGGTAAGGTAATCTTGAACGCCCAAATATAGTCGAATAAATTAAGAACGATATACATTTATGCAACGCATACCAAGGGTATACTGGCTAAACCGTCCATTAATACATTACAAAGAACTATTGAGGTGACCTACATCTGATTTGTCGCTAAAGATCACTTGCACAAAGTCCAACGCAAACTCCAAAATTAATAGCAGAAAGTAGCAATAAGAAAAACTATCTCCGTTTATTTTGTTATCATGTGGGGTGATTATTTTAAGTAAGTTTGAAATAAAAATATTCAAATTAAATTAAATATAAATATTAGATAAAAATACTTTCTTAATTTTAAAAAATTCCTGGCAATAAAAGCTTTAAATTAAACAAAACTTATTATAACATATTATTTTCTTTTATTGGAAGCTTTTGATAAATCTAATTAAAAAAAAATAATGTGTTCTAATAACTTTTGTTTAATTTAAAGCCTTTATTGCCAGGAGTTTGTTGTTGTTATTAATATTAAGGCCACAAAGAAAATAAGAAATGCTTCCTTGAGGTTCATATTTAAGATATATCTATGTAATATAAGCACAAATACAAGCAGCATTTCAGTTAACATTGAACCATATAAGATTCCTGACTCAATCAAGAATTCTTCTTAGAAATTAAGAAAGATGACTAATTGGATGGAAATTGCTTTAAGAAGAAAACATCGGTAGATACTCAAAGGATGGTATGTTCAACCTATAGAAATATTGCGAAACATTAAATTTGATTACCTGAAACTAAAACAATACCACAAAAAAATAGAGAAATATTTTCAAATAAATAATTAGTGATTTGTATAATATTGTATCACCAATAGAATATATTAAAGTATTGCTCGAAACTGATAATTACGTATTAAAAGAATCGATTAGATCTTAGTTACTTGCAACTAAAACTCGTAATGCAATTTTTATTTTCAAAAGTTTAAAAATTGTGTAAATAAATCCCAAATATGTTTTAGCAGATATACTTGATTCAATACTATAGGAGCTTTGTGCTAAATCCTGAACAAAAACCGCAAAAAAATTTAATGCTTAGGTAATAAAAGCCTTAATTTCTGACACACAAAAAATCCAGGAAATTAATCATTTTGAAATGATTTTCATTTATTTTCTGTTTAACATCACTTGAATTTCAATAACAAATCCGTAACTTCTATTAAATATCGAGCAGTAATTTACAATGCGTAGTTGTGGTTAAACTACTAGTTGTTTAATTTGACACACATAAAACGATACAAAGACAGTAATAATTTGTTGAAATATGATTAAATAAAACCAATTCCTTGATCAATTAATAGTCATTTATAATTTTTGAAATTGGTTTAGGATTTTGTGAATCCCTAAATGCAAACATCTAACTATGCTTATGATAAACACGTTATTAAAAACTGTTGCGGTTACCAGAAATCTTTTATTGCTATAGCGCCAATGTTTTATTTGTTATCTTTATATAACTTAAAAAATAAATAAACTGCTTTTGTGGTTACAAAAGTCAAGGGTCTTCCAATTTATTTTCTTCTACTTCATTATTTTTTTGGTAAGATCGGAATTCAATAACCTCCAATAAGACTGAAATAATTGTTTCTTTATATATTATTTACATAAATTCTTGTGCTTACTATTGTATTAAATTGTTTGCTAAAGTCGAGATTTAATATCAATCTACACATGGAAAAACATATTACTGGGGAGCTACTGCATTGTCTGAGTTCCTCTTTTCCTTTGGAAATTAATTTTTATTCAATTTAACTATTTCGCAAGTTAATTTGCTATAACATCCTTCCTGGAAAGCTACTATAATAAAGGTTTTTATTAGCCTTGTTTAATTATCATTCTAATTAGGAGTAAACTTAAAGTTTTTGTGCATTGCATCAAAATTGAAAATGCATTTACGTCAATAAAGCAGCTGTCTGCAATAATCCATGTTATAAATTATATATAACTAATTTAGACTTGTTAATTTAACCTTCAAATATCTATAAAAATCTCACCGTTCAATCGTTGTGTACTCATTTTACAATAAAGGGTGTTGAGCCCTGTTTACCTAAGTAGCTTAAACCTGAAATAATAATAACATCTTAATCCGCGAACAAGGAAATTGAACCTTTACTAAATCAATGATTAGTTATCAATATGAATCCCCAATTTCGACATTTTGCAATATTTGAAGGCCGAATGTTACCTTAAATATCATATACATATGTATACATATTTTCATATTACATAATTCTTTCTTCAATTTCACATTTAAATAAGCTCCAGGAATTATTTTAGAATTGTATATGCTTGTCTTTCGTAGTTTCAAGTTTACGTCCAACATTACACCGGTAGCAAATAAGTTTTTGTATTAGGTATGACACAATATTATATCAAAAAATTCATAGTTTTTAAAATATGTATAATTCCATGAAGTTTCCAAGAAATCGCTTTAAAATAGATAACAACATTTTGACTTTAATCACGTGAGAATAAAATAATGTACGACACTGTAAATTGACCTTTAACCCTCCATCAGGCGCGTCTGCTTGCGACATATAAGAAATACGCAGGCATAGGTCCGCTGGGCCTATGCGCGACTAATGAAGGGTTAAGCGTTCTTTTCCCATGTACAAAAAACGCATAATTAAAAAAAAGAGTTTGTGGTATTTCAATATCTGTCACTGCGTGGAAATAAAATAGGTATCACAATTAGTTAGTATAAAAAATCGTATATGGTAAGTGAGCATTGATATTTTACAATTTTTTTTTTGTAATTTACCTACACCCCTATTGAGTAGATTTCTCTTTTGTTATTTAGGATAAAATTACAGTAAATACTAAAAATTAGGGGCTTTACTTCATTCAGTCTGTAGACTAACATAAACGGTACGGTTAGTTTGAATGGAAAGTCCGCTTGCACAAACAATTTACATTGAATCTCATTTTATTTATGTGTACATATTTACATGATTTTACTATGCGAGCTTTTTAAAACCAATTGTAGTAAATATTAAGATTGATTGGTTTTTTGTTAGTTTATATATGCTCCAAGAAATATGAAAAATTAGGATTACATATCTGTAAACTACATTTGAGTTTATCATCAATTGTAGAATTACCCTAAGCAACTATTTAATTAAGAATTCTTCACCTGACTATTTCTTACGCAATGTTATGTTTTTAATTGATGTATTCTTCCGAAATACAATCTATTAGGTACATGCGTCAGCAATGTAATTTGAAAAAGAATCTACATAAATTTCTAGACTGCTCTTGACCGGCATATATGAAATATCACACGTGAATTAGTTGAGCAAAGGAATAAATAAACCTGCGTATCTATGCATACGCTTAACTACATATCACTTGTGGTTTTACGTGACTCATTTACTGAAGACCAGAAGACATCAAATAGTATTTAAACTGACGTACGGGAATCCTGATTTTTATTTGAGTCGTGTTGCAGGTGTTTGTTTACACCAGTGCTGAAAATGAAAGATTCGAGTACGCTCCTCGTGCTGTTGCTGTTGTGTTTATACTCAGGTGAGTCGAAATTATATCTAACGCAGTTGCGAAAAGACTTCATATCACATGTTAGAAGAGTTATCTATGCCACCATAACTGGTTTAGAATAAACAAATTTAATACGGTATAAATCCCTACATTATGCAGATATTTAGTGCCCGGTTAATTACACCGATTTTATTCCATCAACAAGAAAACTGGTTTAGACACCATCGTTAATTATTCATAATAAAAGTACATATCTAGTATCCATTGTTGCACTAAATAAGCGGCTTTTAATGTTAGCGGTATGTCTACGTTAATAGTTTCTATTAGTACCGATGTAGGTCTTACGTTTTTAATATAATTTCAATTCGACAAGGATGCCTTGTAAAGAATTCTTATAATTATAACTTCAGTATGTTAAATTATGAGAACTATCTATTAATCAAAATGACTAGAAAAATTATTATCTTAGCTTTTATGCTTCAGAAAATCAATGGCAATAGAGTAAATATTATTAAACAACTTATCTTCTGAAATCATTGGAACACATATGCATGTTAATGCAAAACAAAACGCCAAACTTATCATTCCTACGGCGTTATTAATTTCTCGTAAGATTCTTGGAAATAAAAAAGTATTACGATATTCCTAGTGTATGTTAATTTATATTCTCTTTATACTTTTTTTGAATAGCTATTTAAATGTCAACTATATAAACAATGGGCATGTATAAATATTTTAAACGTGAACAAAAAATTTCAGCAAATTGGAGAATTATTCCATATTATATTTCTGAGAAACATAATGTGACTATTCAAAACTTTAAACAAAAAGATAATCATAAAAAAAATGTACAAAAGATATAATTTACAGAAACAGATTTAACATCAGCGCTTATTTTACATATGTATGCCTTTATAAAATAAGATAAATTCTGTTGTTTACCTTCACATCAAGGCTAAATTCTGTCAATAAATAATAACCGCTTTCCAATGTTTTAAAAATATGTACTTATTATTAGATACAGGTTCTACCTCCTACAGATTTGTAAGTAAATATATTATAATCATCTCATAAGATTATTTTTGGGCATCTGCCCAATATACTGCTCAATAATATATAACCTTTCATTTGATGTGTTTTTGCTGCCAAAAACAATCCAATTATGCAACAAAAAGTAATCTTTATAATAGTATATTAAAAATATAGCTTTATAAGACGCGTTTTAAATCAGAAATTTAAATTTAAATTTGTGACTGAGAGCTTTAAGTTTTATGAAACATGTATTGATAATATTTGTAAATGGCATTTTCAATGCATTTTTTAATACCAGAAAAGGCATTTGATTATATGTACCGTACTAAATAAAAATAACTGCATATTCGTTTTTATTGATTTAATGCAAGAAACTCAAAACAACTAAATGTTTCGCACACTTATAAATCTATTGAAAATGCTAGTTATAAAAATAATAATTCAACATGATCATCACTGCATTCTCCTTAATTCGGTACCACTGCAATATACACTAACCGCTTATAACACATCCAGAATAAAAATATGTGCATATGTATACATAAATTTAGATTTTTGATATTCTGTAGGGTGTCGCCATCTTTTTATTTTTAATAGAAACTGAGGTGTAACTTTGCATCTTTTGAAGGATTCTAAAAATATAGAAAAGTGCATCGGCACTGAAAACCACTACAAAGAGAATCGTTTGAAGTGCAAACTATTGCAGACAAACTAATCTAATAGAGGTAAATATGCGACCTCATAATAAATATTGACAATGTTATCCGTTCACGTAAAAGCTATAAACAAAAGAATAAGCAATGAAGCTGTCCTGCTGTCACATGCCTAATCCGAGCTTCTAAATTATTTACTATTGCTATGCTAACAACATATATGTTTAGGTATAGAAGGTCTTTAAATTTGACCCTTTCGTTTAACAAAATTGTGATTTTAATTATCATGAACTTGTTCGCCAATATCAGGTAGAGCACAATTTTGTTGGAACCGGATATGTGAACACAGAAACTGTAGATTTAATTTATTTTATTTGTTGTATAAGTTGTTTTCGTAGCAGTGCTAAGTAAATAGCTGATGTTAAAATTCCACGTATAAAGAATGGTACATATGACTTTGATTTAGTATAGCTTTTTCTCGATGTTATATATGAATCTCGAACCTCAGATTAATTATTAATACACTAACTTCGTACTTTACGTTTAACTCTTTGGCGCTTTGTATTCTCTACGGTGGACACCACATTTTTTCAACTTGTAGCCGAGAACATTTTTACGTGGATTAACACATAACGAACACTAACTACTTGTTTACTTGTTTCTTCTTGGGTATTAAAAAGCAGATATAAACACGGTTTCATATGAAAAAAAAATATTAAGATAAACTATAATTGCTAGACTCCATCACAGGATCAAAATCGTCTTCTTAGAACTGCTACACAATTTTTCTTATTATATACCTATAACTCTTCTGAAATATTATAATCAACATCAAGTTGTCTGGTGATTGTTCGTAGTTAATCAAAAATATCAAAAGCTTATAATATCAATCCCGTCTGTTGCTATCTTTAGTTTCCTAGAAGTTGGGCAATTCTTTAGACATTTTGTTTCCCCAAATTGTTTATTTGAAATCCATATGACTTAATCTTTTCATGTGACACTAATTTTAATGTTATTGAAACAATAATACAACTATTTGCTCATTGCTTTACAAAAACTATCACTGTCAACAACAAAAAGTGCAGAAACTTCACGGAGAAAGATCTTTTCAAATACCGAAGCAAAAAATTGAAATTGAAACAAACTTTGAGATTCCATTTCTCAGTGAGACAAACAAAACCAGACCAACTGCAACATAAAAGGGCCCTTGGGATTGATTGTATTCTAGCGGAAGTACTAAAACGGGTTACGGCTTCTTGTCCACGGTTTAGCAACGATGTCTGAAGAAAGAAATCATGCCAGTGCTTATCAGCAAGGAACAAGATGAACTAACCCCATTTTCTGCATTTAGACAACTTTGAATGCTGGATACGGTGTGGAAAAGCTAATACAGCAGCTTTTAATTAATGTAGAGGACGCCTCTCCATAAAGCAACATGGATTTAGAAAGAGTCACTCAACAATTAGAGCCGTGGCTGAGATCTTCTAAGTAGAACAACAGAAAAGTTTATGAAGAGATGGAGTATAATTCTAGACGCTTTTGAAATTATGTTTAAAATTCCATGTTATTTTTTAGGAATGATTAACAGTCGATATAGAGAACTCAGGTTTGATACGACAGGAGGATGGTGGTGTATGAGGATTACGGCGGGGGTGTACCCAAATCATTTCTTTATTAAGCAGTTTAGTGACAGATGCGGAAGTCGGTTATGTCTATAAGCTATTCATCCCATTCTATGGGAGTGTGGGCATTGGATAACTAAAAGTGCAGGAAGAAAATATTGTCGACACAAAGAAGAGGAGCCCTACGAAGAACAGTATCAGAAATAAATGCTTTGCACGAGCACCAGCACGATGTGATGGTGAAAGAGAAAGATGGACATATATATTAATGAAAGATATCTGAGCATGGATAGACAGTGAGCACGAAAAAGACGGATAGTATCTCACTCACCTCCAAGAGTACCTTCTGAGAATCCTTGCCCGTATAAGGATTCTAACAAGAAGAATGTGCATTTCATATTTCTTAGATGCGGGCGTTGGAATGCTGAGAGATAGAAGTTTTAGAAGAAGATATAGGAGCTTTGATAAACAGTAAATGGGGTGTGATAATATCTGACAGGAATTGTCGAAATAAGTTATCTCTGTAGGCAGAAAACGTTTTGAAAATTACCAAGAGTGGAATGTAATGAAAGAAGGAAAAACAAATATGTGACACTACTTGAAGTAGAGTGATAAACAGGTTATGAGCTGGATAGAAGTCAGTCCGGAAAGAGTGGCATTTTAACAAAAAATAAATTATGTAAATGCAATTGTATTTTTCCACTTGGTAAATATTTTATACGCATCTCCCATTTAGATGAGCAGGTTTTCCTTAATCACAAATACCTATGCACCTACATCAATTAGTTGTAAAAACATCCTTATAAAACGCTTCGCTATTGCTTAAAGAAACAATAACAAGAAGCTATTAATAGGTATACACACGTATAATTCTTATTACGAAGATAGACATTAATACTTTGACGTAATAATATACCTATATATAAAACGTCATATTACTCTAAGTTCAGACACGCAATACAAACGTCATACTTTCAATCACCACATCGATATTCACTCTTGCGAAATAGATGAGAAAGAAAAGTTGTTCTATCGTGATACAGACTACCTTGTAGTTTACCATCAACGTATTCACCAAGTTGTTTTGTGCAAGTAAATGCGCCATGTTGCTGAGTTACTTGAGCTAGGTCAAGGTGATATGCAAATTTGTATTTCAATAGCTTTATTTTATAACAAAAAAGAATGATATAAGTGATCCAAATTAAGTTAATAAAACATGCGTGGAATGTATGTTGTATTATTATAAATTAATTGTATTTTGAATGTAACAGACATATTTTTGCTCCTTTTCAAAAAAGTGTTTAGCAATTCCCCCACTCTACATTTTAAGATATGGCGAAAGAGGAAAATCCTATTGCTTTTTTGTGTGGGAAGAAATTCCACCGTTTATTTAAAAAAAGATTCGTGACCCCTGTGCTCACGCAATAACTAAACTAGAATGAAAATTTGCGTAATTTGTTTCTTAGCCGACACCGCAAACGTATTTTATTAAAGTATGTCGCAGAGATAGTCTGCATGAATTACTTCGGTAATTCCTTCTGTTGCAAATGTACGGTAATCCCCGATAGTGAATTATTCATCACTCCAACTTGTTTTACTTCTTTAACAATGAGTAAACCAGGTTTTATCAAACAACTGTTAATTACCTGTTAGCACACATAATTGCCTCCAGATATGTCTAATAACACTACAAATATGTTCATAATAATCCAAAAAATATATCAAACTCGTGTTTTTCTTTACAGAAAATAATAGTATGTTGTCAAATAGGAAAAAGGTAAGGTAAGCCGAATGCGAATTAAGATTGATAGAGTTGAACTCTTTTGTACTATACAACTTTTAACGCATCTGCCGCAAAGAAACTTTTTGAATGAATGAGGATAATTTTCTTTCAAGTCAGAAATAATTTTCTAGAAGGAAAAAGGCTACTTCCTCTTCACTTTCAGTAAAGCTTTCATCTAGTTTTCTTAATACTATACCAGTATCGACCCTGCCCTTTACCAATAACTCATGTAATCTTGCAGGTGTTTGTTGTTTGTGGGAGTGAAGCTTAAGTAATTGATGCTTATCAGGCACCCTCGCAGAGTCAAATCTTCCTCCTAATTATTATTAGGACTTCGGAAAAACCCGGTTTCGTAATTGACCAGATTGAGATTTGAAGCCGCGATCCGATGACTGAACGTGCCAAGCGTGCAAGCCACTATACTATCAGCAGGCATATTGAGTCGATATCCTTACAAAACTTCCTAAAGTTATCTCGTTCTGCTTTTTTAAATGTTTTATTGCAGAGGGTAAGTAAGCTCCTCAGTATAACTCTGCCAATCTTCGGTAAACTTGTCCTTGTTAAAGAGCTACCGTGTATCGAATCTTAACATTAACTGATGACCGTTACACAAAAATACGTCGTCACAATGTCTGTCCTGTTGAATAGAACAATTTGATTCCCATGCATCGAGCATGGCCTTATCCACTTCTTTCAGATCTTTGAGATTTCCAAATCCAGACGATGTCTAGCCCTTCTGGTTTGGATGTGCGATAAATTGCATATACTACTGGTACCAATATGTTTTCGTGGGATTCCTGTTGAGTGGTCGCCCTGGAGTCTCCCGTCTCAAGTTTAAACACAATTAACCTGTGGTCAAAAAGTGAAGGTTCGCTTGATACCTTTCAGACTTTAACCAGAACTTTTAGGTTCAGTGCACTTAATGTAATATCTAATACTTCCTCCCTTACTCTCGTTACAAAAGTTCTACATTGTGACATTGGATATTCCCTACGAGAAGGTTGTTACTAGAAATACATTCTATCCTGCTAGTATGGAGATGCATGATCGTCGAAAACACTGACAGTTGCATGAGTTAGAATTCGGCAACGGTAGAAATTGTACAAAACGTATTGTATAGTTAGTCGTTTGTTGTTTATTGGTGCTGGCCTCAAAAATATATTTTTTCTAACAATTTCTAAAAAGCTGGATATTTAATTATTATTATCCGTTACCACAAATGTTCTTGGGACTTTGTTTTCAGACTTTTTAAGTTCGCTATCGAAGCTACCACATGACGCCGACAGACTCCTGAAATTTTCAATACTGCCACAACCTAAATTGCATTATCTTTATTTCAAAATTTAATTCCAATTATCCTTATCTTAATCGTCAAGAATGAACTATCCGGGGCTTCAATTGTAAAGGGTCTAGCCGAATAAGCATGGTGAACTGGCCCCCAGAACGGATTTTTGAAAAAAGTTACGCATGGGCGTAACTAAGGACCAAAAAATACATTTTTCCGCGGAAGGTCAGTTACCATGCAAGGCCACTTACCGCGGCAGGTCACCTATCGCAGCAGGTAACTTTCCACACATGGTGTCACAGTCGCTATGTCAGTTACTATACACTGACGTTTACATATGTTGCCTGTCCCAAACGTGTCAATTTATTTTTTTATTTTTTATTAAATATCAATGTATAATTATTGAGTGTTGTGTTTGTGGTAGCGAAAAAAAAATTAATGCGCATCCTTGTAGGCTAAGTTCTTTTTTATTCTCGGTGGTTTGTGGACCACAGCGCCGCTTCAGGCCACGAACTGCCACCTCGAATAAAAAATATATTTATCTCTACTCGGAACGCAAATAACTATTCATATTTTTTTTTTTGCTTATCACTTGACTCATGATATTATAGGCACAAAAGATTAACAACAGCAGATAGCTGTAATAAGCATATGTCATGCATGGTCCTAACTCGAATTGCACCCATTATTTTTTAATCAAACTTATAGGAGTTATAGTATATATAAATAGTAATATTTTGTATTTTTTGGTGATTGTCACTCTGAAGGAACCATAAAATGCATAATTTTAAATATTTGAAAATAATTTTTTTTTTTTGATTTTATTAATGAAATTTTTTCAAAAAAATATATAATGTACTACGGTTCAATATCTAACGGATGGCGGCAGCGCCGTTTTTCTAAAGAGAATAGTTTTCTAGGAAAAAAAAGTTAAAGATAGGCCTGTTTGGGGTCAGTGGGGAGTCAGGGCGTAAAATACCCCTATAATACCTTCTTATGACTTGTCAGTGCCCATGCATAACTTTTTTCAAAAATTCGTTCTGGAGACCAGTTCACTATGCTTATTCGGCTAGACTCTTTGATAATGTCTTTTTGGTAAAAATTTCGTTAGTTTGTAATATTTAGAAAAACGCTTTATAAAGACAATTAATTTAAAATATTTGCTAACATCGATATTTTAAATTTCAACATCGAAAAATGTGACCAGAGAGTTGAGCTCTAATTTTTTTGATTTTTGGGAGAAATATGCCGGGAATATGCTCTCTGAATAATTTGCAGCATTTTCTTACCACATCAGGATAAAAATTCCTCAAAGGTCATCGTGTATATATATTTTTTATGATTTCGTAGGCAATAGCTCTTCATGATATCTCATAAATTTTTGATTACTTTGAAATTGCAATATCATTTGTCTTATGCTTTCCATAATGTCGTCTTTTGCTTGATGTTCCCAAAAAAAAAATTTCGATAAGATTGTAGCGAGCAATGACTACCACAAGTGGTAGATAAGAAATATTAAAATAGCAATCCGGAAGCCAAAATAAATAAATGCTAGGAAATATGTATCTGAACTCAGTAATATTTTTAAACTCTCTCTGTAACTTCTAAACTGTCTATCGGGATTTTCCCGTATACCCAGCTAATGTATGTCATTAGTTTTCTTGTTATAGGATATACAATTTGTGCAACGGGGGATGCAGTATGTGTATTAATCAAAGATTGCCAATCAGCTTGGAATTTAAATAATCATGAGTTACAAAATAGGATATGTGGATACGAAAATAACAGATATCCCAAGATATGGTGCACCATACCTTGCACAACCCCAGACTCTGAAAGAAGTAAGGAAATTAATGATTTGAATTGATTAATGAAATGAAAAAAGTAATTTATTAATTTAATTATTTCTAGGTACGTGCATTGAAGCAGATAGTTGTGAACCTTTCATGACATTCTACAGGAATTCAGATCCAAATAACGTAGAAAATGTAAAGTATTTGAGAAAATTTGTGTGTAGCTCAATATCAACCCTACGGAAACATTATGTATGTTGTCCAAACAAGCCATTAAACTATATTAAACCAACACCTCCAGTCACACCACCACAAAGATATAATGAAGAACAATGTGGAATGCTCGACGATTCCTTTAAGGTCGTTGGTGGCAGTGTCGCCAGTTTAGGAGATCATCCGTGGGCAGCCCTATTGCAATACCATAGCAGAGGAAAAACTTCATTTAAATGTGGAGGAACATTGATTAACCGCAGATACGTTGTCACTGCAGCACACTGCATTAATGAACGAGAAGGGAAGCTGTGAGTTCCTACAGTTTAATGCTTTCTACCGAAGGAATAATTGTTAATGCAATGATTTTGTTGCAGTGTAAATGTAGTATTGGGTGAACACAACATAACATCACCAATAGACTGCCAAGCAAATTTGTGCGCTCCCAAACCGAAAGCTTACGGAATAGAAAAAATTACCCAACACCCTGGTTGGATTAGAGGTCGTCCACAGTTTTATGACGATATCGCATTAGTGCGGCTCGCAGAAGATGTGGAATATTCTGGTAAGTACCTGCTTATATATAAACTCTTCTATAATGCCTTGCACAAATTTATATAAAGAATCAGGCAGTTATTTATCGGAAAAATACTCGGTCACCTTGTAAATTGCACTATTCCCAGATTTTATGAATCAGCTTCCCAACTAATTCTTGGGATACTTTGCATGATGTTTAGATTCTGAGATGTTTTTCTTTTGACATCATTTATGTATCCCTCCATGGAAAGTTCGAAACTCAAGAAACGTAAATGAAGCAGTAAAAAGCCGTCGACTATTGTCAATACAAACTGCAGGCATGAAATCCAGCGGTACCCCTCTCTTAAATAAAACTTGCCTTCTTTTCGTAGGCAAGATAAATAAGCCATGCTGGAACATCCAAGACATAATTCTGTTTTGTAGTGCTATTCATACTTGCAACCATTTCTTGCAGATTTGTTCCTTCTACAAAAATGATAAGCTCGTCAACATAAATAATCACATCTTCTTCAAAAAGAGTCCTTAGAAGCGATCCTTGAGGAATCTTGAACGAATTTGTGCAAGACTTTATAGACGCAGTGTACACCAATATCTATTTATTGCCATACCAAAATATGCATAAATATTGTCATTATACCAACCCTATATTGAATGTATGATACCAACTCACCAAATTCATTTGCCCATAGCTAAAAGTGTGTATACACAATGTTTCGCATGCAATCTCGTTCTCTTCGCTAGTAAGACTGTTTAAAAATAATGATTATTTTACAGGATTTATAAAACCGATTTGTCTTCCGTCGACTAACTACGTTCCAACATATTCTACTAAATTGACAGTGGCAGGCTGGGGACGTGCTGACAATGGTAAGTCCAAATGTGGTTACTAAGGAACGTGTAGTTCCACATTCACAGTGGAATGAGGTATTGAACCAAATGCAACTGGTAATACAAAGCTAAAAAGGTTGTCCCTTGTCGTTGTCTAAAAGCTCAGTTTACTGCTACCAAATTTCAAACCTTAGTGTGTTGCCTAGTGTTTGCACTTTATTGCAGTCAGTAAACTAACAGTACATTTTGATGCCTTGTGCCAAATCAGTTACCATTTATAAATGCATATAAATGTTCTATTTCGGAATGAATGCTAATCAAAATGAAAAAGCACCCAAGGAATTGGATATTTGTTAATACACGTAGAACCAGTATACCATATTGTGTTATGACAGAGAGATTATCTAACACAAGAATAGCTGAATGCTTTGTATCTATGTAGTAACTGGTTTTGGAAATGTTAGTATTATATAGAATAGGTTCTGAATCAAAAATGTTGTAGCATGCTTCATACAACAATTATTATTTAATTGTGAATTGTTATTATTAATTAAATGAAACAAAAGTGTGAAATAATATATAAAACATTCATATTTTATTTTCAGCACAATCTAGCGAAGTCAAGAGGGTTGCAACTCTTTATTTACAAGACAGCAGAAGTTGTTTAAACACCGTACCACTTGCTCTCAAGCAATCTCAACTTTGCATAGGAGGAGGAACTGCTGACAGTTGCAAGGGAGATTCAGGTGGACCATTGATGATGTCGTTTGAAAGTAACAATGGAATTCCTATATGGTATTTGGTCGGAGTTGTATCATTAGGTTATGATTCGCCATGTGGAACGTCAGGTAGACCAGGGATCTACACCTCTGTAGCTTATAATCTCAAATGGATACAAGAGAATATGTTTTAAAACAAAACAAAAATAGTTGTAACATTCTTGTGTACAAAATTCTAGATTATTAAGTATGTGATATACTTGCCTATATTTATTATTAAAGTTTTATAAGTTCTCGCTTATTTTTCATCATGCGTATATCTTAAGACCATGTTGTTATTGGTTTACTAATTGCTACTATGTCGCGAAGTAATCAAAGATGCATTATTGGGACATATTTATTTAATTTCGATCAAGCTTACATACATAAGTACACATTTAATACACATACCACAATTACACATTCTGCTTTACTTTCATAGAAGATAATTTGCTTTTATGTTTACGTTCAGGCAATCTCTCCGATGACAGAAAATTCCATGCTCCAGTACGAAGTCCAACGTCACTCTTGTTGATTCCTTCTAGAAGGTCTGTTATTGCAGGACCCTTGGTCTTTATTTTCCCATCGCTTAAAGTCTTTAATTTGTCATAAATAGCGTATTTTCTTTCATCCTGAGGTCGAAGCATCCCATTTACTTTCATGGAAAAATAAACGTATTCCAAAAGACCATTGCTTCTGACCAAATAATCCCTCTGCGATAATCGTAACAAACGTTCTTTCTCTTCGGATTCGACAATCATTTGAGGTTCGAAGGAATTCAATATAAAAGGAGGCAGGGTAGGAGTTGGCTTCTTTAAGCTTGGAATCTGATTGTTGGATTCCGATTTCGCTTTAGCCGGTGGCTTAAGCAGCGGAATCCTTTTCGAAGCTTCAAGCTGGGCTTTCAATTGCATTTCATCCCTAAGGGCTGCTTGGGCGCTCTCTCTAGCCTTACTGGAAGCAGTGTCGCAATATAAGGAACTTTGACCTTGATGAAAGAATTTGTCGTAGCAATGGTCGCCGCTCATCGATGGATAGACTAATCTAAATCCACCTCTGTGCTTCATTTCATGTCGAAAATATTCACTAAAATTTTTAGTTTCACCGGAACTGCTATTGTTTACACCTTGTAATAGCCTCTCTCGAACTCTCTTCCGGTCTTCACGCATTATCTTTCGTTTATCACAATGTTCTAGATTCAACATCGAAAACATGTCGCCAATTAAAGCTTCCTTAACTTCGCAATCCAGTTCAGTGTCCGTGTGAAAACTAGGCGAATGGTTTACCTCTAAAATTTGCGGGTTCAAACGTTTGTCTAAAATAATATCGGTACCTAATAGTTCACAACAAGCTGGAATGGCGTCGTGGTTTGGAAAGCAGGCTAAATAACTATGCTTGAGTACAGGCCAAGCTGATAAAACAGTTTTGATTATGACATCATCTACATTTCTCCACAACTTCTCAACATCGTGACCCAAATTTCTCAAGTAACTATTCAACCAGGTAAGTTTTCGTTTACTACCCGCTTCGTTATCGATTGTGTACGTTCTACTGTGTTTATTTACCGCATAATTAGTGAGATGCATAAACACATTTGTTATATTAACACCAGTCGGTTCTTTATATCTACTAGTCGCAAACCTTACTAGACCTTCTCTATAAATGTATACTCTTAAGGGATCGCAAGACGTTATTAAGGTATAAACACGCAGATCAAACTTAAAACCATCAATCAGATAAGGTCTTGTAATATATACTTGACAAATCACACGATCGGACGGCTTCACTTCCTTTAAATTTTTAGTTATAACTATTCCGCGGCCTTGACTACCAGCATCTGGTTTTAATATGTACGTCTTATTTTTCCTTAATCTGCTATAAGTTAGAGCATCGCCCAAATCAGCCGGTAAACACCAAGTTTTTGGGAAAAAATTGTAGTCCTTCGGATAGAGCCGTTGCATACGATTCAAATTCCTCGCTAATAGATCCTTCCTGCAAATTTCCAACATACCTGGAAAATGATTGATCTTTTGAAACCTCTTCATTTCCTTGCAACGTTCTATGGAGATTGACAGGTCAGTCCAATAGAGATTCCAATTATCGATTTCATTGACTTCCTTATAACCCAATTTTTGCGTAACCCTCCTAATGACATCATATCGACAATTTGTCAAACAAACACTTATTGACCTCTTCCGTTTCTTCTTCACTTTTGGAAGAGGCGTCGGCTCCTCCGGTTTAGTTAGCTCCTTCTGACTCGGCGGTGAGGTTTTTAACGTAAATTTACTGCGAACTGTCGTCACATCTGTTTCCGAACTCCAATCCGAACTGTCACTTTGTAAGACTGGTAAACTGGTACTGGAATTATCAATCATCACAAATTGTGAAACGATAATTTGTTTTGAAACACATTTCAATTTTACCGGGTTAAAAACTTGGTATGTTTTTGACAATGTCTTACACTGTGCAGTTGTTTTATATTTGTCGTGCCATGATATGTCATTAAATAGACAGAATTTTGATGCTAAATGCTATAGAGTGCGTTAATATCAGTCAAATCAATATTAATACTATTACTTCGAAAAAGTTTTATGGTACTTGGTAAAGCGGATGTAAAGAACAGAAACGTGACAACTGCTAATAAAGATGTGGATTTTTGACACCTCTGATACCAAGGAAAATAAATAAGCCAGAAAGTTTCCGAAAGTGTATTCATTAGATTTTCGTGTTTTTGTGTTTCGTTTTATGTAAAGTAATATCAATATGAAATCTGTTGCAGATTCAGAGTATAAATAATTAAATACGACAAAAGACAATTTGATATCAACTTGTTCTGTCAAGTGATGTAGTTTATGACATTAAGGTGTCTCTAGTCTCTAGGTTAGGTATATATTCTTTACTTACACTCCTTTCCTTGCATATAAAGAGAAGCCTCTTGTATCTGTCATTTTGAACTGAACATCTTGAACAAACTTTCAAATATGGTTAAAAGTTTATATATTTATTATTGACAGGAATGCTACTATTTTCAAATTAGCCGCATTATGTTGTTCGAGCTTTGCTGTGAATATGATATGTATAGGTGTTTCGTTAGCTCTATAGCAAATTTTGACAGTTTATGTCTAATGGATTTTTAACGTCGTTTTTACACATTTGCACTAACAGCGAAATACGTCGCACACCGAATGTGTATTAGTGTAATTGGGTGATATATAAACAGCTATATTGTTGAGACGAAAGTTATTAAGTAAAAAGATTGAGTTTCAAAAATTGTTTAGCGGCTAACGTCCAGAATCTAAGATTGATATTCCTGGAGATGGTCTTGGACGCGCACTAATTGTTTATAGAAAGCAAAACACTGAGCACATTTACTTTAAACATATATTTACACGTCACTTAACCCAAAAATTATTAAGAACGGTTGATATTGCACTGTAACTGTTACTTGATGTTCCTAGGTGAGTCTCAATGATTTTATAAATATCGGGATTATATAAGGTGTCTGTAAAAGGTCTTTACACACGCCTACCACATATTCCTTAGACCAAAATAAACTGAATTAAGTAAACTTATCTTAGTCCAAAGTCGCTTACTTTGGGCGCTATGCGGCCTTAAAATTTTGAAATCGTTTTTTTATTATAAATTCAAAACGGCTTATGCGATTTTAATAAGATTTGGCATGGTCAGTTAGTATTATTGGACGAATGTTTTGAGAAAATTTCAAGAAAATACTAATACCGGAAGTGAATGAAACACGCATGATCATTAGGAAAATTAACATAATTTTTTTTGCTGTCTATAGTAGAGACACGAAATAATTTTTATTCGATAGAGTATTCAAAAGCGATCAAATTATGTCTCTCGTAAAATTTTCTTATTTTTATTCGTTTTCGAGAAAAACGAAAAAAAGTGCTTATGGTCGTGCGTTCGAAAAAAGCTTAAAGTAATTCAGTCGCCTATGATTTCTATCATCAACAAATGAATTTCGCATGGCTAAATAATAATAGTGTCAAATCTAAAATACCTTAAAGCTTAACTTTTCGTGATTTATCATGGCCTTACAATACACCAATGCAGAATATACCGATATGCTATTGGTATTTGGATTTTGTGACTCGAGAGTGTGTTAGGGTGTATTCTGAAAGGTTTCCAAATCGTCGAATACCAAGTCACCCAACGTTTGCTGGCGTTGAGCGACGTCTTCGGGAGACCGGTCGCTTTGCTCCTGCAACCGCTGATTATGGAAGGCAGCGTTTTGTAAGGGTTCCTGAAGTTGAAGAAGCAATTTTAGAACGTGTTGAAGAAGATCCAGAAATAAGTACTAGACGAATAGGTAGGGAAGTAGGAGTATGTAAAGATGTCGTTCACGCAGTAATTAGAGAACAGTTGCTATATCCATACCATAAAATAGCAGTTCAAGATCTTTTAGAACATGATCCCGAAATGCGCCTGGGTTTTTGTCGCTTTGTTAATAGGCAAAGAGAAGCAGATTTAAACTTTGGCAACACTATTTTGTTTACGGATGAAGCTGGTTTCACAAGAAGAGGGGTAACTAATTTCCATAACGAACACGTTTATGCAGTTGAAAACCCGCATGCCATAAAGATAAATCATTTTCAACACGAATTTAAACTTAATGTGTGGATTGGAATAATTTGCAATTTTATTGTTGTAGGTGAAAATTTATTTTTTTGGAATGTGGCTAGTAATCGAATAAAAAGATTTATATTTTACGTTTCGGCTTCTTTATTTACTTTTTAAGCCTTCTTCAGAAACTGATTGTATACGTTATCGCCAAAGGTCAAACACATAATATTAACAATAACAATTTTTTTTTTTTTTTTTTTTTTCACCCAAGTGGTTTTGGGGTCGTTTAAATTAATTAATAGTCACACGTTAAAAGAAGTGTAAAAGACGAATAAATCACAAACATTATGGAACAAACAAACGTATAACTTTACAATCATATGATAAATGTCATATGATTGTAAAGTTATACGTTTGTTTGTTCCATAATGTTTGTGATTTATCTTTTTATTCGATTACTAGCCACATTCCAAAAAAATAAATTTTCACCTACATTATACCACTCCTGGCTAAATAAAATTTTTCCCTACTATATTTTATTGTTGGTCCTGTTATTCTTCCACAAAGATTAACGGGAGACATCTACTTGCAATTTTTACAAAATACATTGCCAGATTTGTTAGACGATTTACCTCTACAACTTCGGAGAGATATGTGGTACATGCACGATGGAGCTCCACCACATTTTTCAGTAGATGTTCGAAACTACCTAAATCAAGTATACCCAAACAAATGGATAGGTAGAGGTAATGACGCTCCTGTAAATTGGCCTCCACGTTCTCCAGACTTAACTCCCGCTGACTTTTTTGTATGGGGGCATCTTAAGCCCGTGGTTTACAAGACACCTGTGGCTAATGAAGCACAACTATGGCAACGTATGGAACATGCCATAAGTGACCTTAGAGGTGATGGAGAAATTTTGCAAAGAGTACAGTTTAATTTCCTTCGTCGTATAAATCTTTGTATGCGTGTAAATGGAGAACACTTTCAACAGTTTTTGTGACATATTTATTATTTGTGTTCATGTTTCAGTTATTTAATTTTGTTAATAATTTTTGTGTAAAATAACCTGATGCGAATTATTAAAATACAAATTTCGCAAAAACCATTAGAGTAATCAATTCTTATAAAGAGTGCCGTTTTTGTAGTAAATAAGTTACCCAGAATCTTCGAAACCGTGGACTTTTACTAAGCCTATTCGTTTACCTGTAGTCTTTATTTGAGCAGTAGTTTTAGTCATGCGAAATTCATTTGTTTATGATAGAAATCATAGGTGACTGGATTACTTTTTGCTTTTTTCGATCGTACGACCATAAGCACTTTTTTTCATTTTTCTCGAAAACGAATAAAAACAAGAAAATTTTACAAGAGACATAATTTGATCGCTTTTGAATACTCTATCGAATAAAAATTATTTCGTGTCTCTACTATAGACAGCAAAAAAAATTATGTTAATTTTCATAATGGTCATGGGTGTTTCATTCACTTCCGGTATTAGTATTTTCTTGAAATTTTCTCAAAACATTCGTCCAATAATACTAACTGACCATGCCAAATCTTATTAAAATCGCATATGCCGTTTTGAATTTATAATAAAAAAACGATTTCTAAATTTTAACTTTAAGGGCGCACAGCGGCCAAAGTAAGCGACTTTGGACTAAGATAAGTTTACTTAAATCGGCTTATTTTGGTCTAAGGAATATGTGGTAGGAGTGTGTAAAGACCTTTTACAGACAGCCTGTATATACCTTTGGGTACTGTGGGGGGGGGGGGGTAATTAGGGATATAAACGTCATTAACAATCTAGGAATAGGGAGGCTTTGGAAAGTACACGGAGATAATGAATTATCGTGAATTTGTTTCCTTCAATAAAGGCTTAAGTTTACAATTACCTGCTTCATAAAGAAGAGTGGAAATTTGTTGATTAAATAAATTGATATTCATAATTTAAGCAGATTAGGAAATACCCCGAGCAAAGGATAAACATACAAACAAATTGCTAAATTGTAAAGTTCTAGGAAAGTAGACACTAAATAATTCCTTAAGATGATTTCAAATACTAATGCAAATACAAATGAATTACAATATAACGGAAATTGAAATATAATACAAATATTAAACAATAAATAAATAGTAATATAAAATATTAAGCAAATGAATTCGACGAACAATAAATACAAGAAACTGAGATTATATTATAACTATTAAAGAGGGTATTGTTGTGTGCTTAACAAAAATAGAGCAAGTTGTGGCCATAGGAATTTGTCCTAGTCGAAGAGTCAAAAAAGCCTACGGCCTTGTATAGCACACAAAGATTTTTCTGACTGATTTTAAACAAAAACCCCAAACACACATCAACAAAAATTTCCCATATATATTTAAGATTTAAAAACTTTTCAACAAGGTTTAATAATATATTACTTTATTCTGTTTAAGATATGTGGATTTGTGCTTTAATAAGTAAGCAACTCAAGCGTAAAAAATTAGTAAGTTTAACACCAGAGATGGTGCTCATAAATGGTGTGAGTAACTAATTCCTAATAAGACGAAAAACTTTTAATTAATTTTCTTGAAATATCCTGAAATATAGAGACGTTCATCGCTTACGCTTCCATAGAAAAGCGACCCCAACCAACACATTATGATAATCGACGCAGTTCAGTTACGATAAGCGACAAAAGTAGACAACTAAAATCCGTCATGCTCAGACGGAAAGCCTTGATATTCAAATCAAGACGGCGAAACATATGAACTCATCATGACGTGTCTGCTTAAGAGAAAACTCATAAACGAAGTTGATCTTGAATAAAACACCCATCGAAACTCGGCGTAACCGTGATGGGAAGAAACCGTCAAAGTCTACGTTTGGAGGAAAACTGCGGGGAGGTAACCGAGTCAGACAAACGGAATTGATGAAAATCTTTATTTGGATAAGATGAAACATTTCGTGTGTCTGCGTTATACATGGTGTTCTTTTTCCGCGTCCTATTAAGTAAATGTTAGATATTTCATTTCTTTTTTGCTTTCGATAGCTACCCATTCATCAGAGAATTCGAAATGTATGCAAGATTAAAAGTCCAATAAGAACGCAACTTAAGGGAAATGGAGTTGAATCAGTACCTGTTTCTTTCTGATGTTGACCTGAAAACGTTCGTTATTTACCATTCTCTCAATGTATATTTCTCTACAATTACCACTGAAAGATAATTGAAAACTATTTAGATCCCAGCTAACATTGTCGCGTAATTTTCACACCAATAATTAATCACAGTTGGTCGTTGACCTCAAGTGATGTAATTTAAAGGCCATTTATCAAAATTTGACCATGTATTTAACAACGCGATGGTGACGTCTTTTTTATGCGGTCTTTGAAGGCAGTAGGTGGTAGCAGCTAATATCCAGGAATAGTATAATTTGTATAATTGTATAATTTGGAACAAGTCAACCGATTTTTGGGAGTATGTCAACCTATGGAATAGGAACTCTCAGATTGTTTCTTTGTCGAGTATTATGCCCCATTGAGAGCAAATAACTGTTGATTGTTGTGGACATAAATGATAACAGCCAAAATGTACATTAATGGTAATGTAAAATCATATTCTTTCCTAAAGTATCTTCGACAGCTTCAATTGCGCTCCAAATCGCACAAGATTCTGATCTCGCTATTTTGCAGTATGAATATCTTCTGTGCGTCCAGCGACATTCTCCAAAAGAGTACTTCATACCTCAGGATGGAGTGAAAGTAGGCAAAGTAGGTAGACTTTGCTGCCTCACGTGTCGTGTTATTGGATACCACTCCCACACACAAGGTTAGATTCGATATTTTATCTGGATTTTCTGTCAACTTGTTTTTCGCAAACTATTCTTTCGTCGATGCCATTGCATCTTTCTTGAAGAGTCTCCTGGTCATCTGCCTTCACCAATATAGCATCATATCATCTGCATACAGGCTGATCTCGTTTTCTTTCAAATTTGCTGGAAGATCATTCACGTATATAATAAATAGTAAGTGCCCGAGTATTGATTCTTGTAGAATGCCATATTTAACACCTTTAAGATTCCATCGTGAGTTATTCCATTCTATAAGCTGCATTCTATTACTTAATTAGGAAATGCGCACCTCTTACTCCTTCCTAGAACTCCAGCTTCTTGAATAAATTGTCCCGAAATTAAAAGCTTTACTGAGATCTAGGATAGCCATCGGCGTATACATGCCGGAGTCGCCTCATATTCTTGCTCTACCATTTGTGCAACTTCAATCATGGATCGTTCCTCCCTATATCCATTGTGCCTTGAATAAACGTAATGATTGTCCTCAAAGTAATATGAAGGCCTGAATGCTGTGACCACTAGAAATTGTTAGTAAATGCTAAATGGTCCGTAATTATCGCATTTACATCTTACACCCTTTTTGAAAATTAGTTTTTGTAACTGATGACTACTGTTAGTCACTAGTTAGTACCAAAAGAAGCTCTTGTTTTATGTAGCAATTTTCTGATATACTAAACAATTAAATGGTCGTCGAGCACAGAAGTTAAAAGTTTGCAAAACACCTCAAAGCATAGGTAAATGTAAACAACAATAGGAACAAATAAAAATCAACTCGATAAAAAGGCAAGGAGGCTATTAAGATAATGGCAGAATTATTAAGCGACTAGATTCAGAGTCTGCCTAAAAAACGAAGAAACCTCAACCCATGTTCTATGCCATCGGGAGGACCTAGCAATGGCAAGAGCTCTACTACTCTCAAGGATTATCTATTTAATTAAGATGCTCAAATTTGAAAGAGTATTCTAGGTATAAACAAGATCTCAATAGATCACAAAAGCTCGCACGCGAAATATATGCTTACGTAAAGTTAATCTAGTGTAATACTTAATCACAAACCGATTTTAGCTACAACTAAACATTGGAGTGTATAAATAAAATTTTGTTATCTTCATGTACGCACTCAGATGGCGTAAAAATGTTTCTGGGAGTGCTATCATAAAAATATTTCCTGCGCGTAAAATTTCGCATGGTAGTTCTCCAATGTTTATAGGTATGTAAAAAATACTAGATAAATATGATCGTAAAGCGTGTTTTTAAGTCGTTGATGATACATATAAAATGTCATAATATTTTACAGCCAATAAAATGATTCTTAACGTTCGACACAAAAAAAGAACGTGACAATGTAGTGCCGTAAATTCAGACTATAGCACAATATATGCATGTTTAAGATCACATATGACATATCAGCACTTGCGAAAAGGTTCTTAGAAAATATTATTCGTTTTTTTTGCTTAACGTTATATTGTATAAACTGAAGTAAATGTATTGATAACTTGGCAAATCTTACCCAAAAAATAATTAATATTTAAAACTGAATTGCTAATGACAGTAGATTAGCGGTCGAAATGTATGTCCAATACAGTGAGGTTTCCTAGCAAAGGTTTTGAAGAGCACAATGTTAAAAGAACAGCTCCCTAAAATGAACTATGAACTATTTCTGTCCTTGTCACTTATAATTCCTGCAAAAAAAGGTACACAGCATCAAACATCTTTACGCATTGATTGCTCAATTCGAAGTTCCGATTAAAATTAATGATTTCGTGCCGCAGCTATTAGGAGAAAACGCGGAATAAATACGATCATGTATCTCAGTTACCTCGAAGTAAGGAGAAATGCGAAATTCGAGTTAATCACGTGATTAATGAAAAGAGCCTATCTGGCAATTTCGTTTGCTTCGAGCGGAGTTTCCTCGTAAAAAGAAACTCCGCCTAAACATCGGAGACAAATTAAATTACATGGGGAAAAGACGATGCGTATGAAAAATCAAAAATTCAGCGGAAGCTGCAATTAACAAGATCAGGAAATTTAATATAACTGTAATAGATTGTATACAGGTTGCTCCAATTTATGAAGGTAGATATAAGTAAAAACAAAACCAAGTTGTAGGTGTGGTGGACAAATTATGTCCGACAAAACCAATTTTCTTTCTAATATCATTGAGGATAGTTTATTACATTACGTTTTGAATAACATGTCATGTAAATATCCAGGCTACTTCGTGCATACGAGCGACTTCGATTCACTCAACTTTTTCTATGATGCTTTTGTAACTCGGGCCAAATGCCAAAAATATTCTTAATATATCAAGGATAGTCTACACGACTATGGATTTCAAATAACTAACAAAAGTAATTTAAGTGAATTAAGTCGCAGCTCTTTTGGAGGTCAAATTATCCTTTCACCAGCGGTGGATTAAGCATAAGGTATGATTGAGGAGTGAACGCCGAAAAGAGAAAGTAAAAAATATTAAAAAAAAGAAATAAAAGCCGGACCCACAGTTTCCGACATGGAGAAAACTATTCTAACCATAGCAGAGGTCAAGCTTGTGATAACAAGCAAGCAATATGTCTTGTCAATACACAGGATTGAAACCAATGACCATAATGATTCAGCTTTCTGCACATGCGGAGTATTGTTTGGGTACTACACATTTTCTCATATTTATCAACGAGTTTTATACCTATTTTTCTTCATCAACACATTGTTGGCAAATGCTGAGGGATGCAAGCTTCATCTTCAAACGTTCAAAGCTTTCTGGTGACCAAGTACAGCTGTTTACCAGGAAACTTTCAACGACAAGATGCCCAGCAAGAGCGGATGCCATGAAGGCAATGTTTGACGGCTATGAAACTTTCAAATCTGCTTTGAGAGAGTGCAATAAGGTATTCCCACAATCACCTAATGTGACAGCTCAAGCAAGTGGCGTGATAAAACGATGAAAACTTTGGAAACGGAAATTCCACTAACTTTTTGGAACTACATTCTCATACATTTAAATAAAACCAGTAAAACGTTACCAAAGACAAATCCGACGTACGATCAGTAACAAAAGGATCAAGACAAGAAAGGTGCAAGACGACGATACTAAAGTAAATGCAACACAATTTAATGAAAGAGAGTGCGAATGAATGTTTTCAAACAATTACAGACTTGTTACAAAGCCAACAAAAAGAAAAATAACATATGACAAAATTTTGGATCTATTCCGGTTTCTGAAAAAAATTTATCATCTGAACAACAAAAGCTTAAAGACGTATGATAACGATGTAGACGATTATTTTCCTGAGAAATATATTCAGTATAAATATTTTTTGATTCGTAGTGGTCAGGGTAGTAGCCTAAATTTGCAGGAACTTGTACAAAATTTAAAATCTGTAAAACTGATTGTGACATTCCACAATATCTAGGTAGTACTGAGAATTTATCTCCGCCTTCCATCAACTAACGACTCTGAAAAGCGATCCTATTGCACATTAAGAAGGATTAAAAATTATCTCTGAAACACACTAATATGAGAAGACAAATGACCTGACGCTAATCAACGTTTCTCTGGATATTTTAAATTTAATTTTTGAAGATGAAATTATAAATACATTCGTATCACTAAAGCAAAGGAGAAAAGTGTTAAGATAAACCGCATGCACATTTTTTCGAATATTCACTTTTAGTTCAAGTATACTCTTATATCAGTATTAGTCACAAATGCAATCTTGTATTTCCTAAGAAAAAACCTAAGTAATCGTTTTTCTTTTTCTCAGAAAGATCATCATAAAAACAAAATTCAGGAGTGGGAAATGGTGTTAATTGCGCAGGAGCAAAAAAGTCTTACTGCGCTCCTGTTTTTCACTAATGTAAGTAAGCTGTTCATACAGTATGGGCGTAAGAACATGTGGCATCGTCTTGTTGGGGCCACGTGTCTTCCAAATTAACAACATCTGAAGTTGGCCACAAAAATCTGCCAGCAGTTATGGTAACTATATCACCTGTTTGGAAAATATATGATCCAATAATGCCATCATACCATAGGCACATCATATAGTAACCGTTTGGGAATGCAAGAGCTCATTCAGCATTTCTTGTGGATTGTTTAAACATGAAATGTTAAAGTATTACCTTGAACGTAAATCACTTTAATTTTGGAAGATAAATTTTGACCAAAATTGTGATCAGTTTCAAGGTCGAATCAGTACAGTCACGCAATTTCCATTCGCTTTCCACGGGTGCAAACCTAACCTTTTTACAAAATTCACCAAGTTGTCGTTCTTATAAGCCATAGCTCTTGCACACAACGAAAAACTTACGAATTTCTAACTTCTGTAGTACTATGCCTTAGAATAGCAATGTTTTCTACATATATTGTATTTGGACATACTGTTGATATTTCCACATCGTGAAGAGCAGAATATCTCTTCGTTTTTCCAACAATTCGATGAATAGAAAAAAGGATGATTAAGTACCTAAACCATAGTTTTAGCGTTACCACAAGAGAACGACTGCCTCCACAAAAAAAAATTGAGGATGGAACTTGGGCTTAGCCATATTGAATTGTCAAAGTATACCTATATGCCAAACATAAATGCACCCTATTAGTGACAGTTATAATATTTTAAACATGGTTGCCAGCTCATAACGTCCTAATTAGGAAACCCCTTGCAATAGTTCCAAATAAGGCAGCATACCAAACACTAAAGAACAAAAGTTGCAGTAGATCATATTATTAATATTTATTAAACTAATAAAGTCCCTGAGAATATTGCCATCATTACGTTGCACTGCTATTTCATTCTCAAAAATTATTCAAACTTTCCAGAATATTATATGCATTTATTGAGCACTCGCGTTCGTGTCTAATACAATACACCCCTGTATAGAACATGGCCACTTTAAATTTAGGTGCAACCCTACTTACAAAAAAAAAAAATTCTCTCAATTTTCGTGACAAATAAATGAAAATCAAATTAAGGGTACGTTCTAAAATTGCTCCTCAAATTAAATCAAAGGTTGCTATGGTTCCGTTTGGTCGAGCGACCCGGGCAGCTATACTAAATGGGAATAATACTTCACAACCCTTTGAGACAGAACCGTTGGTAAGCAGTGGGTCAGTAATTTTTGAAGTTGATACAACATCACAGGTAGAACAAGGGTCCGGTGTTATAGAAAAGAATGAACGTGCGGTCGAATCGAGTTACAATGGAATCCACAAGAGTTGAAGTTAAGTATGAGGGTTCTGTAAATATTGATTAAAAAGTAAATAATGTTGGTATACGTAAGCACACAAATACTTCTTCATTTTTATATACATAGATACGTGTATATGTATACAGGTAGGTACTAAGTTTTCAAATGCTTTAAAATATTTTATGCCTGAAATCAAATATATTTTACTCCCTATGGATACGAGATCGAATGTGGTGAAATTAGGAATTCCTAAGGTCAACCAAAGTATGTCTGTATAAAAGCTAACCGAGCAATATTGGAATATCAGATGGATATACATATAAATATCTATGTATGTAGGTATTGAATGGGCGTACGATTCGGTAGGTAATAAAGTTTAATTAAAAGTCACGTGGTGCCTCCGACCGGACATAATAAAGGGACACGAAATTTAGATTGCTTTATTCCTTTGAGGAACGGTACACGTTTTAATAAAACCATATAAGTTACAAACGTATCATATCCGTCTCTATACACGAGGGTAATGCCTCAAAAGTGAAACGTGCCCGGGAAATCACGTATCTCATATCTCAATGAAAAGAAATGCTACGAATTTCCGTACCTTTAAGCCTTTGGCGAGACGATAACTTACCCCTAAATATACGTATGCACGGTGAATGTATGTAATCTCTGCTGTTTAATTTGCTATCTCCAAAGGGAAATCCGGCCCATTTAGTCCTAAGTTGATACGTACGCACAAAAATGTTATGTTATATTTCTAATGACCAAAAGGAGGTCCCCTCATTTTAATCAGCTTTAGTTCTTTTGCAGTGTAGCACACATGGTAAGAAGACTTATATGAAAGTATGTTTTTGACTAAACTTTCATTTAAATGGACCGAGATAATTTAATGTAGATACTTGTGTATATAGGTGTTTATATAAAATTTAAAATGCAATAAAATGTCTTTATTTTAGATCATATCTAAAATGTTTATAAGTAAAGATGAAGTTTATTAAAGAAGGTAATACATTTGTGGAAATATTTTTTCCGTAAATAAGATAAAGTAAAAAAAAAAGGTAACAAAAATTAGTATATAACAAAGAACATAAATTCTGCGTAGATACTCGACTAATGTCCCGAAATATTTGCTCTGTCCTATCAAATAGGTGTAAATAGGAATAATTCTGCCAAAAATAATGAGTACCTAAGTATAGCAGTTATTATGCCAATAATTTTGAAAAATTATGTATATGCCTATATACACATCAAATCAGTGATATAACTTTACAAGAAAAAGCAAAACGATAAACTAGCATTAGAATTTTTTGGACCTGTGATATGAATTTGATCTTTAAACCAGCGTTTTCAATATACAGAGTGTGATACTCGCTTTATTTTAAATGTATATAAATTTACTTTTTGGGATTACATATTTGTAATAAGTTCGCATTAAAGTCTCCTCAACCGTTCTTTTAAGTGATTTGCAATTCTGTTTTATTTCGTTTTTCCTTTTTTTTTTGGAAGCCGCCTGGCAAAAAATTTTCGGAAACACTGCAGTCTCTTGGCTTTTTGTATTATATCTCCAATTTCCTTTACCCACCAAATTATGCCAACCATTCAAATATCTTGGTGCCCTGTACTAGTCTGTACAGGTCTCTATTTTGGCTGGCCAAAAATTGCCTGTCTTTTTGTGTTCAGAGTCTCGCAATCACGTAGGATGTGGTATACCGTCTCTGTCATACTATTACATAGTCTACAGTGGTGTCTACGTTGTTGATACCCATTTTCTGTAGGAGTGCACAATGTCTTGTTAGGAGAACTGCTACTAGGCGAAGATGTTTCTACTGATTAATAATAATATCAATTTATCGAAATAATACGGATACATTACAAAGGCATCATATACAGGGTGTCTCTGAAATAAGAGTACAAAATATTAAAAATGGGAAACCCAAATTATACTGAATAAGTATCCAAAAATTCGTACGCCAATTGCAATATCGAATATACAATTAAAAACTCATTGAAACGTCACGAATGTGCCGCCCATGGATCCACTATGTGTGTTTATACTATATCTTAAGGTCATTTGTAAATACAGCTGTGATATACAGATAATCATTGTATGCAGCTGATACGAGTCAACGACTCCAATATTATTACGTACGCGAAATTTAAAGCAAATTTCAAAGAAGATATTGAAAGTAAAATGTGGAACCTATTAATGAATAACTCTATTCACTTGTGCGTAATCTGATCAATTGCAGCTGTCTGAAATAAACATCATTGTTAAAAGTTGATATTTGATGTGACGAAGGTAATGTGCGTAATTATTTCTTTTTTTCTGTAACAAGTTTCTTCGAAAAATGCGGTGTGCCGTACTGTGTGACACCCCCACTTTCCCTGCAGCATCACGTGTACTTACACCTGCATTTCTGTTCACAATATCCAGCAATTCTTCTTCGGCTCGTAAAATTCGACGTGGTCTTTCACGTCCGCGACCTTCGTAATTTGGTAGCAATCGACCAGTTTCTCTTAATCTAAACACGGTATCCTTTATACACGTGTAAGACGGGGTTCTACGATTGGGGTATCGCTGCCGGTAGATACGTAGAGTTCTTCGACAACTTCCTCCTGCTTCGCCGTAGACATAAATCATATCGAACAACTCGCGTGTGGTAAAAGCCATATCCGATATGTTCATGCGTAAGGATCCAGACAGACTGAGACTCGGAGCGTAGTTATACGTCGCGTGTTGCCTGCCCTACCTTCGTTGGTTAGAAGTGTAGTGTCTCAAATACCAGTGGCGTGACGGATATTTAATAAATATCTTTGCCATTTTTTTCCTCACGTATGCGTGGGAATTTTGGAAAAATTAATTTAGATAAAAGGTGTAATAAAATTAGGGTTTCCCATTTTTAATACGTTGTACTCTTATTTCAGAGACACCCTGTATATATGCCATTAAATCTTCTGAACAGCCAGTAGGACACTATCTAATAACATTATATAAATTCTGATGTAGAGAGACATAAGACATAACGGTTTATTTAAAACCTATATAATCCATAAAACATTAGAATTATTTAACTTTCACCTAACATCCCAATATGATCGCAACAAATTTGAACTTATTTTTATTGTTAATTCTTGACGAACACAACTATATGCCTTGAAAGGATCCATATGTTTTCGCTTTCGATTTCTATAAATTCAATTTCAATTGATTTAATATTAGGAAAACAAGTAAATAGTGAAACAGGTAGTCATTCCTAAAGTGAATGAGAGAAACAGAATGTTACCAAAGAATTTAATATCGGTGAAATGTCAGAGTTAATGTCGCTAATACAAAATTAACGCGTCGAATTTGTTTCGTGGCCGAGAAGAAGTCGAACCATTACTTTTCTCGTTATTCTGCAAGACTGACTCATAAAAGACAAACGAGCAATTAAATCAAAGCCGGAAAGCAGTAAAGAAAACGGAAGCGCTATCGAGTTCTCGAATAACAACCGACGTCATCATGTCATCGCTAAAAATAATGGCCTTTCAGAATCCCTTTCACATCTACCCCGACCCTTACATAATATATATATATACATGAATAGCAAGAATGTAGGTTTTTATGAGACCTGCACACATTAATATCTTAGAGCACGGAATGCACTGGATTCATTCGTCCAAAGTCTCTCTACAGAAAATGACAGAAACAATAAGCCGGGTCACATGTCACCGCACGTTCTGACATTTATAACCGCGATTTAATGCGTTGACTGACATGTCGGGCATTGTCTTCAACTTCTGTCCCTTTCGTCCAATCAAGGCCGAACAATGGGGGAATAACGATGATTGTCGGTCGACGAGGACCCTTCGAAGTAATGGAACATCTTCGAAAGCTGTTAATGGTCGAACCTCCGCCCCTTCGATGAGAAAGAAATTCCGTAGAAACTTTCATTTTAGGTCATCCGGTAACTTTCATAGAAATAAGACGATTTTCTACTTACTAGATGTTGTCACTGTTTTCGTAAATACTATCGATTTGATAAATAATACATGCGTGTGACATACTTACGTATAATCATAAATTCATTACTTGAGCCAAAAAAAGTTTTACAGCAATTATAATAGAAATTAATATCCGTTATGATTATGTAACAACTACTTAAAAAAAAATTTCCTGAAAGAGGACGATATCTACTTATGAGTGTAGAGAATCTGACACATTGAAGCATATTGTTCTACTATATGCAAAATACATTGTAGGAAAAGATACCTTTTCGAAACCAGTCATGAAGAATGTAATTAATCTATCTTATTAAATAATATATAATAATGTGGAATTAGCAAAACAGAGTTCTTCTCATAGCTTCGATGGAAACGATGGAAACTACTCAAATATGTGTGTAATAATGTGCTGTTTAATACAAAACAAATTTTCCATTCATAACCCCGCCTGATCTAAATCAAGTAGCGCCCTTCTCATCCCTCTATCCTCCAGTTTGTTCTAGAGCGTCTTCCACTCCATTTTTATATACTGCTTCGCCGTTTACACATATTAGACATTTCAGCTGTCTTTTTCTATCACAATTCGAAACATGTATATAAAGTATACCTTCAATACTATTATTTTTCATTCAATTTAATGCCTTTCTTGTCTCTTTAACATTCAAGCGTTCCTTTTCCGTTCTCGCATTTTAAGAATCATGAGTTAATATTTTAAAATTTTCTTCTTCCATCAACAAATTTCAATAATATTATTTCCATTTATTTGAATAAACCGTTTTTGAATTACTTGAGTTTATATCATTTAAACTGTATTAGTGAAAGCTCTAGATTGCCATGAAAAGTATGAAATTTAATAGAAAGAAGAGAAGAATATTTAGTTATCAAAAGCAAAACAATAACAAAAAACTGAAATACTAAAAATTGTCAACATAACCACCGCCATTAGTTATACAATTAACAATGTTTCTCGTGAGCTTTCTTGTAATTGCGTTTAAAATAAAGTCGGGGCGGTCTCTATTTAAAAACAATATTTCCTCCTGTAGGCTTTCTTGAAGAATGTTGAAGGAGCCTGGTCTTACATAATATATTTTATTTTTCAGATGGCCCCACAAAAAGAAATCCAAGGGGTTCAGATCAGCTATTCAGCTATTCGCTGGCCATGTGAGTAATGGCATGTCTTCCGATCTCAAAAACATATTTGTTGTTCAAATAATTAGTGTTAGGTAAAATTATGAAGTGGTTCACCATCGTGCTGCCAAATTATGTTATTAAAGATCATCAGAAGTCAATTTTGTAACAGATTTCTTATGTCATTTTATAATAGATTTAAATATCTTCGATCGCTTAAATTTCCATGATAAATGAAAACTATGTTTTTCAGCAGCTCACGCCAAACATGTACGGATTGTCGACCTTGTATTCTAACTGCCTGAAATCATTGAAAAGAGATATATCATACTATCTAACAATATATAGGGTGTTGTATTTAAAAAATATATATTCATTTATCTACCAATTTATGAGACAATATCAGCTTTGAAAATTGTAAAAGATAATAGAGCAAACAGCCTATGACTTTTGTATTTAAAGTTTTTTCTATCTTAAATAATACAACCTGTAATAGGACACTCTGTACAGTGTGACCCATCTGAAATGAAAACAACGTTGTAGAATCTATATTTTACACTAAAATGAAACCAATTTTTCTTGAACGCATAGTGAGTGCAAATGTCTCTCTCCACACAAATTTTCGAAAGTTTATCTAAAATTTCACGGCATACTGTAATTATTTTTCGAGCTCCAAAATAGCAAAATTTTATTAGCGGCCTTTTTACTAAAAATCTAACTATATCATTGAATTCAGAAATTGCTGAAATCACCTAACTAAAATTTCAAATCATTCAAAAATCAAATATATTTATTATTAAAGAGTTATGAGGGAATCATTTTATAATGCATCATTTCATAAATCCTTTTCTTATAATATCTACTGAACAAATTTATTAAAAAAAAAAATAATGCAAGTAATCGTTTTTTTTTTCTTTTAAATAATTTTGTATTGCAATATCTTATAAAAATGTGTTTTAATTATTTATAGTAACTTTTATTTCATTCAAAAAATACAAATTTAAATAATTTTTATTTCAAAATTTAAATAATATTAAAAGTAGGCAAAGACGTGGATACTAAATGCAGTATCATAGCCTGCGATATTCTTGTCCAAAGTTCTGCTCTAAATCTGGTGTAGTCAGGTCAGATGTGGTGTTGCGGTGTGATTTCCGCACAAGCTTGTCGTAATGTTGTGCGGAAATTACACCACAACAGTTAAGAAGTGTTTTGATACACATTCGATAGTAGTAAGATAAATGCTACAAAAATTTAAGATTTTTTATTTATTTAAATGTCCACGAAATTAATTCAGTAAACTGTACTTACGTTTTATTTAATTGATATTTATTAGTGTTTGCAATACTTCAATGAATAAATATTGTTTTTTTCTGCTGTTACTCTGTGGTTTTAATAATAAGTTTGGTGAATTTTTAGTTTCTTTTTATAAATTGTAACCCAACTTGGTCAGAATAATACGTCTTTATTACCATTTCGAACATAATTATAGCATAAGGGCTCTAATGATTAAAAAGTGTACAGTATAATAACTATCGATCTTATGCAACTAAACAAAGTATATATATATTTATGCGAAGGTAACCCCAAGACGAGATTCAGTTTTGCCAGGATCACATCCCAGCAATCTGCTCTACCATCTAACCTTAAAATTAAAGCATGATATCCTACTTATAATACAGCAGATCCCAAAAAAAAAACATAAGTCACAATAAATGCAAGAATATAAAAGAAAACAATGTTAAACAAATTTTAAACAAAGTTTAAACTGCGATGAACCGACGACAACGCACCCTAACGCGCCCCGCCCCCACACTGCTGTACGAACACCCACTCAAAACATTTTTGCCTAAAAGTGCCCAAACTTAATTCTGAAAAACCAGGCGGAAGCCCACTGTATGATTTGTAGAGATGGTACGTGAAGCTTCTTTCAAAAAATGAAAGTCTGTGTTGCGGAGGGTGAAGGAGGCAATTAAAACGTGTACTGCGATTGTGAATTTGTGATCTATAACGTACCCGTTCATACAGATATTCTGGATGCTTTGTACGTATGATTTTATGATAAAAAATTAGTGATTGAAGCTGTCTTCGATTATACATTGACAACCACGATGCTTCAATTAATTTATGAGATATTCTTTCATTCCTTCTAACACCATAAATAAGTCTAAGGCAAGAATTTTGCAATTTCTGTATTTGATTTGATGTAGCCACAGTAAGAGCAGGATGGTAAACAGGCACACAGTAACTAAATTGAGATAAAACTAGATTTTCACACAATTGTTTCTTTAAATTTAAGCTTAAGAAATGCCTGTGGGGGTAAATTTTTTTTAAATGAAAATAGGCCATCTTAATGTTATTGTTTATTTGATGAGTATATCTAAAAGAGTTATCGATTATCAACCCCAGAATTTTACATTCATTAACAATTACCAAGTCCCGATTGTCAATAGTCATCTTCAAAACATTACTTAGAAGTTCACAAGTACGCTTCTTGCCAAATAGTATAGCCGTAGATTTTACTGGATTCAAATGTAAAGAATGTGCACGCGAAATAGCATGCAATGCACGCAGGTCCTCATTAAGTTGACCCATGGCCGCCGCGTGATTTTGAGGTAGGAAGGAATGATATAATTGCGTATCATCGATCGGCATAAACAAGCATCTTACAATGTTTTATGTTACGGAAAAATGATGCTGTGTAAATACAATAAAAATGTGGGCCAAGTATTGACCCCTGGATTTCACCCGAGACATCGGACACTCTACCGGACAACCTCACACATTGAAACCGATCAGTAAAGTAGTTTTTTAATAAGCACAGAGATTGAGCACCCAGTCCAAAATAATCATCCGTAAGAGCGGCCAAAGTAGTGGTACAACTATAACCGGGTCGGAAACCAGATTGAACGGGTGGAATAACATCTAATAACATCAGAAGATGTTGTAAGAAGAGGAAATATGATAATAACGCATGATAAACTTGGAAAAATGGTTTTCTCATATTTTTTTTTTATTAATTTCTATGAAAGCAAACCTTTAGAACCTACCACACGTTAAAAAAAATGGTTTCATTTTAATGTAAACTAGGATCTACAGTTTACTTTAAGGATAACATAAGGATGCCTCCAATTCAAATGGGTCAAACTGTATATTTTATTTATAACTTGCAGTGCATTTACTCCAAATTAGTCAATGATAGCAAGCTTTAGTTATTCTTTTGTAATTAATTTAATTAAAGGCTTGTATTTATCCCTATCCGAAAATTTAATTGACACAAAGTTTACCGCTCAATGTTTAGTATTTACGTATTCATGAACATGAAAACAGTATCGAACAAGATCATTTAACCGACGTGTCCGAGACTACGAAGAGTCACAGAGTTCTTTTGCCTTTGATGTACAGCAACAGTGCACATAAAGTTGTCGGGCAGTAAACTTTTTCACTAGCAGAATTTTCAAAGTTGTTTCATCCTACGTTACGTGCTATCCATCCACCGCCTCTACTCCGCCGTATTACAGGAAGAGAAAACACCCTTTTCATTAAACATTGATGGAAAACGAAATGGCCTTTTTTCGTCAACGCTTGGCACTTCAACAATCCGAACTCGTTTTTAAATTATTCACGCTTCACCTATGCACGTAGCGCGGGCGTTTCAATTAAACTTTAATTGTGTATTTTCGTAAATTAATACATACCTGTCTAACCGCAGTGGTAGTCTCACGTCCCGTCCCACGATTAATACTCCGCTTAAAACCGCTCTTGCTATCTAACCGGTAAATTCGGCCAGCCGGGTGCGTATACGTGCAGGTAAATGTGAATACCGTTTTGTCGTGAAGTGCTGGCCAAATATTCAGAGTAATCCGTACGGATCATTGTCTGAACTATTCGGAAATTCTCTGGAAACCAGGCATTGATTGAGAATCTGGATTCCTGCCTGATTAGATACGCCCTATTGCCTGCGCGGGCGTTGCCAAGTGAACCACCGTACGTCTCGGATACCTCATAATACATTCAATATATTTCGCATATTGTTTCGCGAAATTGGTATTATCCCTGGATTATACTAAGATCATTGTTACATACGACACAGAAGTTCAGATAAACACTCCAAGCATTTACTAATTAATCTACCATGTAAAGTGATATTCAATCCAATGACACTTGAAATAACTGATGTGCATTTTTTTAATTTGCTTTATTATTTCAATAGGTAAAATGATATCGTTTTTTTTTTGTTCTTTTTTTTGTTGATCTAGGCATGCTAAGACACTAACCTGGAAGAGATTACTCGCAAGGTGGAGTTACCCTTATACACCTGCCGAAGAATATATGGGAAATCTCGGGGTATATCCCCAAAGCTAATCCATTAATCCATATGATGGTAGTGCGTCCAACCAAATCTACAGAGCGATGGTATGGTGGCAGAAAACGCAGTCACCCAGAGCCACAGCAAAACCTACACTCATAAAAAGAAATGCCAGTATGGCAATCACAGGAGCAATGTCTTCTTTCTCGTCATTAGTATTGGAAACTTAACTGGAGCTACCACGCTTGCACGTCTTTATGGAAAAGAAAACCAAAACAACTATATTCCGCCTACGGTACATTGCGAATCAATGGCCACATACTCACTTCCGACAGTATGCTAAGAATGCCATCGGACATGATGTGCACTCGACCAATAATCGATTCACTACCTCCTTTCTAAATAGACAGGAATGGAGATGCAACAAAAGAACACTGACGCACATTGTGATGTGTGCTGGAGAGATTTTGAATAAAAACATCGGACACAAATTAATAAAAATTTTCAGTGACAGTCAAGCGGTGCTGAAAACTGTAGAAGCGCACAAATGCAACTCGAGGCTGATCTAGCGGTGTAAAAACACTCTAAATACAATGAGAATAGTTAATAATATACCCCTAATCTTGGTACCTGGGCACTCCCTCATTCATGGCAATGAGGAAGCAGGCACTCTAGGGAAAAAAGAGTGCCGCAGAGCATTTCTAGGGATCAGAATCTACCAGTGGCATGCCACCTACGAGCGCCAAATAGCAAATCAATGCATGCACAAATCAGAAAGTGCTCCAACATTGGAGTAGTTGTACTGGTTTTGTACATGCGAGGAAGTGCATTTCATCAGAATCAGTGCTCCAACATTGGAATAGTTGTCCTAGTTTGGTACATGCAAGAAAGTGCATTTCATCTAATCATGTCAGAAATAAGAAACTACTTGAATTTGATCGTAAAAATGCCAAAGTAATAGTTTCTTACAGGTCACTGCAAATTAAAAAAGCACCTACACAGAATCGGGCTCTCTGTGGAGACTGAATGCCGGCTGTGATTGAAGGACGAAGAGACAGTTGGGCATCTTCTACCACCGCCTCATCGCAACAAGAATCAAGTATGACATTTTCGGGAAGGTCCTTAGAAGATCTGAAAAAGACCTGATTCAAAAAGATTGTAATCTACCTCAAGTGCCTGAATAAGTTTATATAAACTTTAAAGATAGCACCCACTCTATAATAGGCCTTAGTGAGCATAGACCATGGACGCCATAGTTAGACGAACGATTCCGATGCTGTTCACTACTTAAATATGGTTTAAATTTTGTTTATGATTCTAACCTATTAATATTCCAGATCAAAATAATTTCTTCATTTCAATCAAATATTAAAACCCTTGAAATTAATTGTTTGATCTAAAAATTTAGTGTTTCAATAAAAGTAAATGCTTCTCTAAGTGTGGACAAATAAAAGAAAATTGAAAGAAGCTATAAGACTTATTTCTTTCATCAGTGTAAACAATATTGTTTCCGAACACGGAAATGTGGTTATAAAAATTAATTTAAACCAAACAGTATAAGCAATCCGCTTCTATCAAAGCGACAACCACGCTCTTTAACATGGAAATGCTAAAAAGAATCTTTCATGTAGAGATAAAAAGGCAACCAATGAATATAAGCAAATAAAAACAATCATCTAAACAAATATCGGCTTACACGGTAATTTTATTTTTGTGGAAAAATGATACTCTCAAGACGTTTGACATTCTATGAAGATGGATTTCCCAACAGAACCGTTCCATTATTTTAATTTTGTTCTTATACGCTTTTTATCAACATCATGCTTAAAAATATGAAAGTGTTTTTTGTAGGAAGCGCTATTGTTCCTAAAGTATTGCTCTTGCTAGTAGCATGTGACTAAACCTTTTGGTTCAAGTAATACCACAAATCTTATTATATAGAGAGCTTTGTAAAACTTCTTAGGCACGTATTGCAGAGTGAGCGTGGAAAAGCTACATAAATAATCTTCACTGCGTACACGTTTTAGCAATAACTTGGGCATTGTAGAGTTTCCTCTCCTTGTTCACGCTTTTCTCTAAAACAGTTTTAGTGTTAATGGATCTTGTAATTGTTTAGTTTCCGATTAAAGAGGTGCGAATAACTCATCCGACGATTTTAATGCGTTGGGTAACTTCACCCTCCTCGAAAGAGATGTCAAGGACAGAGGCTGCAATTAGTGAATCGGTTGTGGCCGTCAACAACATCCACCTTCGTCTGCTAAGGACCCACTTGTTAGGGACACTTATTTACTTGCGATAGCAAGAACGGGAACGAATTAAGAACAGGGACGAATACGCCGATTACTTCATCTGCAAATTCATTAACGTTAAATCATTACACTCAGTCGCACTCCTGTTATTCTCAACTCCTAAAATATCGCTTTAATAATAAGTTAAATGGATCCCACTGTTGTAGTCGTCTTCATTGTGCGGACGTATTGTAATTAAAACCTTTTATACACTGCACGATACTTACAATAAGGTGTAGTAAATGTACACTTTGGTGGGGGCATCCATAACTACCTACAATAGTAAATTTCTAATTCATTATTTTTATTTTCACCATCAGATTTGAACAAGGTAAATCCAGCTCCCAGAATAGCGACTCCGCCAGAAACAATATAGCACAAGAGAGATTTAGTTTACGTTATTAGTGATATAATGAACTACGGAAAGACTTATGATTTCTCGGACAGATTTGTTCCGAAGTACATTAGGGCTTTCGTCAGGGAGACGCCAATTAAGGTCCAGTATTAGAGGGCATTAGGGCATCAGGTGACCTACGGGGCTGCGGGGATCCTAACCGCCCTACCCGGAACGCCACTAGAAATAACTCTCCTCTGTGTCTCACGATCACAGGAAAATTCAATCGCGTGAGCTTTGAAAAGCTTTATGTCCGAACGCGCTTTTGATCCGCCTCACATTATGTTACGTATATTTTTATCCGTAATAATGCTGTTCCGGTGGGTTTACGTCTTATTATCCTTTATTATTAGGACATCCACTCGGGCACAATTCTCTACCTAGAGATATATAAATAAGGAAGCTCGTTAGCGTAGCCAACAGACCGCATGTAATAGCGAAGTATTCAAAAATACTATTATTTGCGAAATTTGATACACCGCACGATATTCATCGGTATGGTAACAATAGTCCCGCGTTCGTAATTGATCGTTAGCAAAGTCACGGACAAACTTTTACTGACGAGCATGCTGTAGGGAAAAAAAACATTAAATGGATCCTGTTCCCCCAAAATTTCTAAGTAGAACGCCAAATCTTTAAAAATAAAAAGTATAGTACAGTACAATCCCGATTAACCGAATCGCGATTATCTGAAATCCGGTTTATCCGAAACAAACTATCTAAAAACAAAAATCCCGATTAACCGAAAAAAATTCGCATTATACGAAACGCGTCTGGGATTCACATATACTGCTAGGTGGTTCCCCCCGGGGTTTCACGGCAATACGACGGTCTAAAATGTGAATAGTTTTGGGTAGCCCACAGAGTGTTACAAGTACATATGTATTAACGTCTGTTATTTTCGCAAAAAGAGTAGTTTTATTCTCAAATATTTACAAAATGCAGTGTCAGAGCAATAAACGTAAACGCGTTATCAGCTTGCAGGAAAAACTTAAAGCGGTTCGACGATTAAATAATGGTGAATTGCTTAAAAATATAGCAAAGGATTTAGGCGTAGGCGTGAGTACGGTTGCAGAATGGAGAAAAAATCGCGAAAAACTTGAAAAATGGTGTAGTGTTTTGTCATCGCCGACCCCGGCACGAAAAGGTATGAAAAGAGGTGAATACGAAAAAGTGGATGATTCTTTATTTTTAGGGTTTACACAGAATCGAGAACGTGGAATACCAATTTCGGGAACCATTTTAAAACAAAAAGCAGTGAGTTTAAGCGAAGAATTGCCGGTAATTGAAGCGCCTGAAAGTTTTTCTGCAAGTGATGGATGGCTAGACCGATGGAAAAAAAGACATGGTGTACGTAAACTGAAAGTTTGTGGAGAAAAGTTGTCTGCCGATGTATATGCCGCAAAAAAATTTGCAGAGAATTTTATGGAGCTTATGAGAGAAAATGATTTACAACCAGACCAGATCTATAATTGCGACGAAACCGGCTTGAACTACAAAATCTTGCCCTCAAGTACCTTAGCTTCAAAAAACGGAAGCTGGAGTACCTGGTTACAAACGTAGCAAAGAACGTATTACTGTTCTTGCATGCGCTAATGCTTCTGGGAGACACAAACTTCCATTATTATGTATAAAACCACAGGAGCAACTTCAAAGTGGGGAAATAAAAGCAATGTTTTTGCCTCCTGCTGTAACTTCTCTCATTCAGCCCATGGACCAGGGTGTGCTGGAAAATTTAAAACGAAATTACAGGCGTTTGCTATTGGAGCATATTTTGGAAGAAGTAGATGAGGGTGCCAATCTCACTGAATGTCTAAAGAAGTTAAACTTGAAAACTACTTGTTGTATATTGGATAGCTTCAGCTTGGAATCACGTAAAAGGTAGAACCCTGGAAAAATCTTGGTCAAAATTGATTCAACACGAGGAGGGACGTATCACAGAAGCAGAGTCCGACCATGAAGAAAGTTTACAGCAAATTTTCACGAAAATACCAGGATGTGAAAATGTTACGGAAACAGAAGTTAATGAATGGTTAAACAGTGATAATGTAGAAGATGAAATGACTGACCAAGAATTAATTGAAAGTGTTTGCAAAAATGCTAATGAAATAAGCAGTGATGACGATGACGAAGTAGAATGCACTGACAATATTCCAGTAAAAATGTCACATTCAGAAGGACTAGAAACCTTGGAGAAAGCGTTAACTTATGTAGAACGACAAGAAAATGCAACTGCCGCGGATGTTCTTTTAATAAAACGTTGGAGAGACATTGCGGCCAAAAATAGAAGTAGTGTTAAACGAGTGCAGTTAAAAATTACCTCATTTTTAAACAGTAAAGTGTAGAATGGGATATATATTTTATATTTTACGTTGCATTTAACATGTCTTTTATGAATGTACATATGTACATATTTAGGCATTTATGTACATACTATGTTAAAAAAATTAAGTAATAAAAATCAAGCAAATTATTTGTTGATGTTATTTTTAAATTAATACATAAATTCAAGTAAAATATTTCATAAATGTTTTTAAGTCGATCTAATGATACACGCATCCTAACTCCTATTTTCCAAAAAAAATTCGGATTAACTAAAATTTCGATTATCCGAAATCACTTTGGTCCACATTATTTCGGATAATCGAGATTGTACTGTACATTGTTATATTTTGTAAAAGTCTGATAATTCCCAAGGTGTCTCGTTTCATCACTACACAGAGTGATAGCAAATTTTATAATATCTGGTATTATTGCGGCGTATGAAACTTCTAATAAATAATAATATATAATATAATAATAATAATTTATTCAAATAAGTAATAACCATTACAATACTTTGTCGATATAGATTTAAAAATAAAATGTATAAATAAATGAGTAAACATATAAGCACATATAAAGAATAAACATAGAGACTAACAGACATAGAAGTTAAAAGTTAAAATAGATTGCTGGTGAAGAATTTATTAAGCGTATAAAAGGCGTTATTGACTAGATGTTTCTTCAGTCTTTTGGCAAATCTATTATTTAGGAGGCACTTCATATTTTCCGGTAGATGATTGTATATTTTTGTACCGCAATAGTCCGCGTATCTCTGTGTTGTTTTTAAGCGTTCTTTAAGACGCGTGTCATAATTGTGCGTATCACCATTTCTGTCGAACAACACCAGATTCTTGTGTAGATATTTGGCGACGGTAAGTATATATACACTTGTAATTGTTAGTATTCTTTCGTTTATAAACGCCTGCCTGCATGACTCTTTTCCTTGCAGGTTACACATAGATCTTACAGCTCGCTTCTGAAGAAGAAGAACACGCTCAGCTTCCGACGACAACCCCCAGAACTGTATACCATAAACGGCGATACTGTGGAAGTTCGCATAGTATACCATTCTTGCGGCCTGATGAGTGGATACAGCTTTTATTCGGCGTATACTATAGACAACAGCGGTCAACTTTTTCGCAAGTTCGCTTACATGTCCACCCCATGATAATTTACTGTCAAGATGGAGACCCAATAGTCGTCCTTTTTGTTTACTGAAAAGTCAAGATTATGCGTTTTATTAGAGTTTAGTTTAAGCTTGTTCGCTGTAAACCACTCCTCTGCTTCTTTCATCACTGTTTTTGTTTTATCTGACAATTCACTTTTGCTTTGCGCTTTAGATACCAATGAAGTGTCGTCTGCGTATAAACAGATGGTATCCGCTGTCACGTTAGCTCCTATATCATTAATATATATTATGAACAGGAGCGGTATCCCAGTATCGATCCTTGAGGGACGCCACGTTATGTGGCTATCGTTGCCCATTTCGACATACTGATGTCTATCCTATAAAATGCCAATAGTTCGTAGGTATTTCCACGGATCCCGTAGTAGTACAGTTTATCGAGTAGTGATTTATGATCCACTGTATCAAATGCGCGACTAAGATCGCAGCATGTCAATCGCACGCACTCTTCCTTATCCAGTGCAGTCAATATTGCATCCATCACCATCGTTAACCCCGTCGTGGTGGACTTGTCTTTACGGAATCCGTGTTGAACGTTGGATATGGTATCGCTCTTGTTTAAGAAGATTATAAGCCTTTTCATTATTACCAACTCAAAGATCTTTGAAATCGCTGGTAGTATAGCTATTGGTCTATAGTTTCCAACATCGTTCATGTCTCCTTTTTTTGTGTACCGGCGCGACCTTTGCGATTTTTAATTCCTTTGGAAAAACTCCATCCGAAATACAGCTGTTTATGAGCGTTGTCAAAGTATCAGCAATAGCAGGAGCGATCGCTTTTAGGAGTTTTGTAGAGAATCCATAGTGGTCTGGTCTCGTCGATGATCATTAATAATTCGTTGCTAGTAACAGGAGCAAGGTAACAGGAATTTGCGGCCATCTTACTAGTTCTTGCCAACATCTCATGAGTGCCAATTGCTGGTGGGCCAGACAATGGCAGAAAATGTGCTCAATTATCTCTTTGTCCTCTAAACATCCAATTCCATGTAGGTGCTTTCGGAATTTGCAGTGACTTGTAGAAACAGAAGCGCTTTTACGGTGACACATGATTAGGTGCAATGTACCAAACCACGACAATTATTCCAATATTGGAGCACTTTCTGATTTGCCCAAACGTTGAATTTTTTATTGAACTACCTTAGGTGCTATTTCAATAGCAAATTATGGTTTCTAGAATTACTACTAAGGTGCTGCACCCTTTCTCGCAAGAGTGTCTGTTTCCTTATTTCCATAAATGAGTGAGTGCCCAGGTACCAGGTACATCATTAGCCGTCCTCTATATATTTAGAGGTTTTTGCAGCTCCAGATCTGCTTCGAAACTCAGACATATGCTTGGCTAATTAAAAGTTAAGAAGGATCTGATATTCTTCTTCCTTCTAATGGAACTCTTTAATAACCTTAAAAGTAGGGATAGTTTATATTAAACAATACTTATCAACATGATGCATCTTTTTTGTATGTCTATTAAGTTGGAACTACGCGCAAGTACAGTTTTGTTGAATTTTTATCCACAAATTTAATTTTGCATGAAATGAATAGCATTAATGAACGAATTTTTAAGATGATTTGCACATATGTATTGATAATATTCTTCTGACCAACCCTCACCGGCCATAGTCAAGCACCGATGAATACGATAATAGAATTATATATAAGTGAAATAATAGATATACTTTTAACATAAATGCCGACAAAGAAAATCACGTTTTTCGTTAGAAATCTCGCATAATAAACTGTCAAAATGTCTAGAGGCGATACCTACATTATAACCCCAAATCAAACTTCCCTTAAAGCTGACAACGAGTTTTATACAGAGTTATTGGGCCAATATATAATGCAATATACTACTACAAATACATTCCCTCGAGGATTTAAACATATTCACAAGTGAACAATGGTTGGTCCAGCGCGACCAGTGGGTATTTTTAACATTTCTAGAGCCCCAAAAAAAATGAGGGCGTAACAAAAAAATCCTGGATAATCCCGGTATTATATAAGAGCTGAGGGGCAAACGTAAATATGATATTTATTCAGTAGGTAACCTCTCGACGAGTTTCTACCTAACGTTCGTAACACAATTCACATTTCAAAAGAAGGACAACCTCAATTTAAATTCTTATTTTAGCTGCCTTGACATTCTTTAAAAATAAAAATGTTTCCTTGAATTTTGCCATTATTGCTTTTTTCAACTTTTGATCTTTCTTCATATATTGCCTCGATTGTATATTGAAATCTAAATAAGCCTATACTTTCATTCATTTCGGCTTAGATCTTTCAAATGAAATTTTCACGTATATTTTAAATACATTTACATATTCAATATACACACTTATAAACAGTGATTAAATTTCTAATCTTACAAATCTTTATGCAACATCGAAATATCTGGACCACTCTAGAGTAATAAACATAATGAAGTATTCGCTGAAACGGATGCCATCGTTGAAGTAGAGAAAAGGGAGGCAAGCTATTATATTTTTTTGTCGAAATTTATTTGTATGGCGCAGAGGGTGTTTAATGTGATTGAAAGTGTTCGGTTCAGCGATTATTGAGGTAAAAAGGGAGCATATTTCTCATATTGGCGGGGTCGCCTTGTTGTTTAGCGGAATCCTTCATAAAATCAAAGACGCGTGAACACATTGAACTTTCAAAGTAGTAAAAAGTTATACCAAATTTGGGCCTATACATTTTTACAATGAGCAGTAAAATTTTTACGATCAAGACATACTACTTTCTGTAAGAATTATTCCTGGCGGTGTTTTATGGTTGTTTTATGATGTCAAAATGATGTGATATAAATATCTAAAGCGGCAAATGTTACTGTGACACTTATATACCTTGAAGAATAAAGCAAAAGTTATTGCAGAAAACAAGGATAAAAACGTATAAAGACAAAAACGAAGAGTTAAGTTTTCATAAAAAATGATAGCGCATTGTTTAAAATATAATATCGTAAATATTACATATCGTACAAAAATAAAATTTTAAAATACTGCCGACAAAATTAATAAAAAATTGCGAGTGAAATTGTCGATCATAAAACCTATTTATAAAGATGGTGTTGATTTAAAGATTGAAAATTATCGACTGGCATTTAAGAGCGCAGAGCATGTGTTCTGTTAAAATATTTATACTTACTTTCGAAAATCATATTTAATAGGACACAGGCAGGAACTAAATATCAATGGTGAAGCATTACAATCACGCTGGTTGCAAAATGAAAGAAAGTTCCACAGGGCTCGATGTTGGGAGCATTTCTTTTTATTATATATACAAATGACCTACCTAAACTAAAGTTCCACTTTGTTAATATGTCTGCCGATGATACCTCTGTAATAATTCTCGAACAGTGTAATAAAACGCTTAAGGATGAAACTGACCCTTCCATGAATAAATTGTTTGTGGAAAACAACCTACCTTGTGGAAGGTTATCGAACATATATAATAATGTACCAAGACCATTTAAAGAAAACCGTATAGGAATATTTAAACATATGTGTGAACAGTATTTTGTTAAATTATGTTTGTACAGTACAGATGATTTTTTCTCTACATCTTTTCTCTTGACATGCTTTATATATAAGGTGTCTGTAAAAGGTCTTTACACACGCCTACCACATATTCCTTAGACCAAAATAAGCCGATTTAAGTAAATTTACCTTAGTCCAAAGTCGCTTAGTTTGGGCGCTATGCGGCCTTGAAGTTAAGATTTATACGACGAAGGAAATTAAACTGTACTCTTTGCAAAATTTCTCCATCACCTCTAAGGGCATTTATTGCATGTTGAATACGTTGCCATAGTTGTGCTTCATTAGCCACATGTGTCTTGTAAACCGCTTAAGATGTCCCCATACAAAAAAATCAGCTGGAGTTAAGTCTGGAGAACGTGGTGGCCAATTTGCAGGAGCGTCATTACCTCTACCTATCCATTTGTTTGGGTATACTTAATTTAGGTAGTTTCGAACATCTACTGAAAAATGTGGTGGAGCTCCATCGTGCATGTCCCACATATCTCTCCGAAGTTGTAGAGGTAAATCGTCCAACAAATCTGGCAATGTATTTTGTAAAAATTGCAAGTAGATGTCTCCCGTGAATCTTTGTGGAAGAATAACAGGACCAACAATAAAATTGCCAATTATTCCAATCCACACATTAAGTTTAAATTCGTGTTGAAAATTATTTATCTTTATGGCATGCGGGTTTTCAACTGCATAAACGTGTTCGTTATGGAAATTAGTTACCCCTCTTCTTGTGAAACAAGCTTCATCCGTAAACAAAATAGTGTTGCCAAAGTTTAAATCTGCTTCTGTTTGCCCATTAACAAAGCGACAAAAACCCAGGCGCATTTCGGAATCATGTTCTAAAACATCTTGAACTGCTAGTTTATGGTATGGATATAGCAACTGTTCTCTAAATACTGCGTGAACAACATCTTTACATACTCCTACTTCCCTACCTATTCGTCTAGTACTTATTTCTGGATCTTCTTCAACACGTTCTAAAATTGCTTCTTCGACTTCAGGAACCCTTACAAAACGCTACCTTCCATAATCAGCGGTTGCAGGAGCAAAGCGACCGATCTCACGAAGACGTCGCTCAACGGCAGTAAACGTTGGATGACTTAGTATTCGACGATTTGGAAACCATTAAGAATACACCCTAACACACTCTCGAGTATTTCCTTCACAAAATCCAAATACCAATAGCATATTATGCATTGGTGTATGGTAAGGCCATGATAAATCACGAAAAGTTAAGCTTTATGGTATTTTAGATTTGACACTAGTATTATTTAGCCATGCGAAATTCATTTGTTTATGATAGAAATCATAGGAGATTGAAACATTTTTGCTTTTTTCGAACGCACCACCATAAACACTTTTTTTCATTTTTCTCGAAAACGAATAAAAATAAGAAAATTTTACAAGAGACATAATTTGATCGCTTTTGAATACTCTATCGAATAAGCCGTTTTGAATTTATAATAAAAAAACGATTTCAAAATTTTAACTTCAAGGCCGCATAGGGCCCAAACTAAGCGACTTTGGACTAAGGTAAGTTTACTTAAATCGGCTTATTTTGGTCTAAGAAAGGCGTGTGTAAAGACCTTTTACAGACACCTTGTATATTGTATTATGAACTGAACAAATTAAATCTATTTTATAAAAAGACCACGCATTGGGGTCTACACTTACACTCTTATGGACAATGATTTAATCTATTATATAAGTACTATATGTTATTTGAAATGAAGTAGATATTAATTGCAGTAAAAAAACTAAAAAAAAATATGGCATATTTCTGTTACCGGCATACAATAAAAATAGCAAATTTATCACTAATTTTGCACTAAAAATAAATACAGCCTAATTCAAACAATTTCCACACATCTTACCGTTAGGTAATGAAACCTAAATGTGCGCCGAATCTAATTGCTCGAGTGAATCGTCCACCAGTCGCCCGGATAATCCGAAAGCAATCCTGCGTCACTGCGTGCTTAGCACATTTTCAGCAAATTCTCCTTCAGTCTAACCGCGGCGGAATACTAAGTAATCGTAATCACATTCTGCTTGATTATCCGTTAATGGGAGGGATTGTCCCATTCACTAGCATTCTAATATGGGATTCACAAATACCTGTATTGTACTAACAATGGAACAGAAATGGTGTATCAAATAATCGTAGTATTTAATAGTATTACAATAACAGTCAGAGCCATTAGCCTTTATGTGCTTGCCGAGATTTTTCAATTGCACGTTTTTCTAAATATTGATAGTAACTCAACCACTCTTCTGATGTATCCACTTCCTTTTTTTATTTTTCAACTCAGATATGTAATTTTCCAGATTAATGAAATACTTTTTCTCTTTGATCGTTTGTTGTTTTGTTAATTATCATTAAGCTGCTTCATTTATACTTTTCTTCATTTTCTCCTTCTTGGAATCAGTTTTCATTCTCTGCTTCTAGTATTCGTTTTTAGCATTGTTTATTATTAATTAAGAGAATAGACGCTGCAAATTAAATTTCTGATATACAAAGATAAATAATAAGTAAGGAAAATAAACATATCTACATATTGGACGCGTATCAGCATCACAGCGCAAACATTCACTACCCTTCACCGAAAAAAAATGTTTTCCTCGGGGGATATTTCAGGATTTATTTAATTTTCTCTCCGGTATAATTAAAATGTCCTTTCACAATCCGTCTTTTTCTTTTTACCCGGCACTCCGTTTCCCGACTCGCAATTATAGCTGGCAAATACCAAGCCGACGCGAGTGTAAGGTACTTTTCTTTAATTAAAACTCTTCTACCGTTAAAAAGAATATTAATAATAAAAATATCTGGCGGATGGATTTGTTTAATAAATTTAAAACTAATTTAAATCGCATTTGCTTTGACGTTCAGCGAGGAGTAAGTTATTGGCTTTTATTATTCTTTTACTCTTTTTGTCAGGGCTTGTCTGGATTTTACGTCAAGTTAAGATAACATTGTGTAGTGTTCAGGAGGAAAGAAAACTTTATTAAAAATACGAAGTGCGGGGTACTTTTAATAAAAAAAAAGGAGAAGAAAGAATTTCAAATAAAAGTAAGAGCGTGTTTTCATAGATTACTTCGTTAGCTCGGTTCGGTGACGTGCAACAGCATTATTTTAATACTTACTTGTTGAACTGAATTGAAACAAGTTTTAATAGTACTGTGTAAATGGACAATACATTAATTATTAATTATCAAATTAAAACAAAAAAATGCTAAAAAAGTAATCACAATAATAGTAATAGTATTCTTTAAAACCCAACCCAAACCAATTACAGGGTAAATACATTCAGAAATGTTACAGCACGTATGAGGATATTTACTTACTGTTTAATTAACTAAAACAATTCAAATTATATATTAACAGAAAAAAAAACATATAATTTTACAAATAGCTTAGTTAAAAAAAAAAGGAATTTACAATTTCTGAAAACAAAAGCAAGCGAAAATAGTTAAAATCAGTCAGTAGAAGATACCACTAAAGCACAGTATTGGTATTATACAGTAGTCTCAAGAGCCGAATTTTATGTATCACTTTTTGAAAGCGCTTGTGCTGCGCCTGGCTTTCCATAATGGACTGTGCGGTAAATCGTGTTGATAATATGGCGTCATTTGTATTTGTTATATTTACAGAGCAGTCATAAATGTTTATTATTATTAGCTTTGTTCGCTGTGCAGTCAGCAACTATCCACAACTGAACGATGCATGCGTAATAACAATTAAGCGTTCGCAGTGCTACAATTTCGAATTTGGACCGTTTGCAATTTAGAATTTGGTGTTCGCACAGTGTCAAATTGTAGTCAGTAACAGTTGGTGATTAATCCAAAAAGTTCACGGATTTCTTGTGGATTTCAAATCCGCACATGCGCATTAAACGAGAGAGATAAAACAAAGCGTGTTGAAATATGTTTTCTTGTGTTTGTGAGTTTGTGAGGGGATAATCAAAAGATCGACCATACCGAAACCTGTAAATTATATTTCTTGAGTGGCAAAGCAATCAATAAATACTTTCGTATTAAAGATTTACCATCCATATTAATCCTGTTATTTTCACAAAAATACAAGCCAATATTGAATTATTATGTATCAAAGGGAAGATAACAAACACAAACTTTAGGTTATACCCAGTTATATCCAAGTTCACGCATAAATTCCAATTGTTGAACACAGATGGCAGTATTGTCGCTTTTGGATGTGTTCGCGGAGTAAATTATCAAACTAATTTCAAACTACAATCCTTTTTTGAATCATGCGCACTGGAAAAACCGAAATAGTTTCCAATTAACTTCTGATCCGCACAGCGAACAAACCTATTGTTACGTCTGCGTTTGAGTCGTGCAATAGAAACTCTCCTGCCGTTTATAGTACTCTGAAATATTTGAACAGAACTTTTAAAAACGTTGAAAAAAATTATAAATTATCTACAGTGCAACATTTGTAAATAAAGAGTATATTTATGTGGAAGATGCCGTATCATTTACAATTACGATTATCACCTATCACTTAAAAGTGACCCGAATAATATTTTTCTCAATGTATATTAATCAATGTTATATTTGTAGATCTGTGGTTCTAAGTTATTGTAAACAAGGAAAAATCCTCTGGGGATTATATTTAGATTTAAAGTTATTGATGTTTTCTTTGTGGCGTTTAAGTTAATAATTTTACTACATAAATAAACTGATTTATTCCCTGAAAGTAATATACGTATCAAGGTAGTATATATCCAATACATGTTTCTTTTCTTTTTTCATTACGTTAGTATAAATAAGTTCACAATCTCGTTGAACAGAAAAATAATTCTACTTTCTGAATTATCCAATAATTTCGTTATATTTACATGTACATAAAGCGCTTGCTGTCTTTTCTTTTTACTACGATATTTTCTATCCTGGTTATTTACGCACAATTACTTTAAAAAATAAATCTTGGGTTAATGATAAAACGGAGACAATATTTCACCAAATTATATTATTAAAAAGACAACATCTTTTAGAAATCTACTTACCTATAAAATTGAAAAACGTTTTTCTTATTTGACCATAAAGTCAAACGAACACATTTTACAACAGAATCTGTATAAGAAACAAAATAAAATTTTCGTATTAAAACAAAACAATAATGATTTTATCATTTATCAAAGAACAAAATTTATTCACAATAAATTAATGTAAATTTATACAATATTTTATATTCTACTTACATGTAACTCGTAAAAAGGTTTGTAATAAAATAATAAAAATAAAAATAAGTTTAATCTCTATTTTTACTGTGACCAAACAAACTAAGAAAAACATGTATCAAAATGAATTATTTTGAAATGCGCTTATTTTCTCATTCAGATTTAGAGCCAAATTCATAGACGCGACTTAAGGCTTCCTCATCCTCACCTCATACTCATAGCGTCGATTTCTCACATTTTGGAATTCATAAACAGTTAGCAACTCCTCTGTTCCTCAAATCCGACTCATAATTGAGTCGAGAGTGAGTAAAAGGTAAGGCTTGCTAGTAGCTACCTTACCTATTCCTCAGAACCTATTTTTTATTTATATAGTATAAATTGTATATGGGGAATATGGATGATTTCTGAGAATTTGTGAAATATGTAGAAGATAAACCATATATTCGTATACCAAGGTAAAAAAACAGTTGATATGAATTTTTTTGAGTTGTGACACGTGATTTGGTTATAGAAATATTGCGAGAGATATGGAAAACCCTCTTGAAAAATATAGTAACACGGAACTGTTACAACGGTACCGTTTGAAAGACATTTTAATATATAAAAAGGCATGAATTTGTATGTTATTTTAATAAACATTTTCTTACCAATTTCTCTGTTCTTTCACAAAGTATTGTAACGTTACGATTAATTTAGGCACATCACAATAGATTTGATTTATTTCATTTTTAAGTTTTTCTTTTACAATTTCCAGCAATTTTTTTTCGAATTTTTTGCTCCACAACCCTCAGCTCCTGCTCCTCAATTTTTAATTAATGAAATCTTTTAAAAAAAACTCTCATCGCTAGTAAAGAACGTTATTTTCGAAGCCATCTCGTTAAAAACTTCTAAATATTGAACACGACTACCACAAAGTTACACAGAAAGTGACCATTTCCCTCTAAGAAAATACTTAGGTAAAATAAGGGATAATTAGCGCCATAAAATTCCAAGCCCAGTTCAAATCAAATTTCATATTTCACATCTGCCATACAATTGGTTCAACGGAACGAAACGTCATCCATACGTCATTCAAACGTTGACGTAACAGCGCGTCGGTAACCCGACGGCTTCTCATCTTTTCCTCAACTTAGCAAGATGCTTACTCATGTTTCTGAATACCAATATTGAGGTCAGGATAAGGTTTCCTTGAGTGAGTAAGAGATGAGCATTAGATGAGGTGAGGATGAGTTTTATTTAAGTCATGACTATGAATTTGGCTCTTAAACTTAGATGCCGCCATATATCCCAGGAAAGCATTTCTCTCCGACAGCGCTCGGGCCGAGTCGTACAATTTAAACGTAAAATTGCCGCTCTCGTGCGCACGGCTTTCTGCGCGAGCAAAACTTGCGAACACAAACTTCAAAGGTGCTGACAGTTGTTGCGACTACTGTATAATACTGTACTGTGACTAAATTATGAACAGGCGCATTTCTGAAAATATTGATAGTAGCCCATGGTAAAGCAAAGGTCACACACACAAAAGCGAGCACATGGTTGGTGAACATGGAAAGTAAACAATGATAATAAACGAGATGAATCTAACGATCCATGAACTAGTATCTAAATAAATGGCATTGTACGTTTCACGTCGTTCAGTTAATGATTGCATATCGTGTCTTCCCAACAGATGAGTATCATCAATACCTTCTGGAGAATAAATGCCATCAATTTGAAATAATGGAAATTTAAGGAACTTACGCTGTACACGCTCAACAGAAAACTCATGACAGAGATGAAGAGGCTACCATATAATTGAAGTATATTCTAAAAAGCTAACAAATGCAAAGCATATAGCTTTCAACGTGGCACAATCAGTGAAATACTTAGACGCTTGCTTAATGCTCCTGAACAAAGATTTTCAATGTATGGTAAGAACGCGACATCCAAATCCTTGAAATTGGATAACTTTTTAATCGTTGTGTTGTTAATCATATACATATGATGTATAAAGTATATTATGTCTTCGTGAGTAGGAAATCCAACAACATGTGTTTATTATATATTATCGCTACAGAATCAGAATGGGCTCATCCACATCTGGAATGTATTGTAGAATAGAATGTTTTTCCACGTCATATACTAATTGAATGTTAACCTTTTGTTTGGTTACTTTGTTTGCAGCATAAAAAGGACCGCAAGAAAACATGGACAGTTTGCACGTGCTGGTATTAACATGATAACAAACTGACAAACTCCACTCAATGGTGACTGGACAGCCGAGTCACCTCGAACTGATTGCTAAAGCATTCCTAACGAATTAGTGACCGAGTAGCGTAGTCTGTGGTATTTCGCTCAAGTATGCAGGTATAGTGTAGTACACAGAGTGGTTAGTGATATGCGTTTGTAACCAATTTCTTCTCTAAAGTGATTACTAACAGGGGCACATGTGCCCAACGAAATAACAGAAGTGGAGTCTTAAAAGACTTCACATAAGAAGATCACGACAAGATGATCGAAACGTCAAGCAATTCAAACTTTCTACACGGCAGAGAACCCGAGACCAGAAGAGCAGACAGCAACGTGAGCCGTGCACATAAAAGTTAAAAAAAGAATAACAGACGTATTTGCTTGAAATACGCAACTTTGATCATATCTCTACCTTGTTCAACTTCTAAAATCGTCGTAATAAACGTCGAAAGAAAACCGTATACGCCGCAGTCCTTGCTTATTATATCATTGCCATGCACTTTATTAAACGGAAACAGCGAAAAAAAAATAACAAAATAATTATCTCTCGACTTCTCAATTAAACCAATGCTACGACTATTTTGTGTTCCCTTCTATATTATCGTTCTAAATTTAGTTCATAGTCGTACATAAAAGGCATGCCGATAACAAAGCCCAAATAGCTCATGTTCCATTGTTAAAAAAAAAAAACCAACGGGTTTACTAGAAAATGCGCTGGGTCTTTAATAGAGTAGTTTTAGGTTTCCGCTTTGTCCGAAATTATGCGTTCCTCTCCCATTCAAACGATCGCATACATTATGTAGAGGAATTCCCATGAATTGTATTTTTTTCACATCGCAACACGTGCAGTCCGAACGCGTGTGAAATAGGCACCAAGCGGCCCTATTTACATGCATTAATTTGAACTGTCCCTGTTGGGGGCCGGCACCCTTCCGCTACAAAATACCCCTGCCAGCTAAATTATTACAACCATCAAATGGACACTTATGTGCATATTTTATACCGGTCCCGTTAATTGTGGTGTTGCGTACATTGTTGCTGATAAAACTGTTTCCCGATAAATGATTGGAATGTTAAATTTTGCAGGATAATTTGAAACAGTTTGGTAAAAGAGGATTTAAAACCAGTCAAAAGTCTATTTGTGTATGTGGAGGGATTTCAAAACGTTGAACTAAATCATGAAATAATTTATTTATGCAAACGGAACATGAAATATATTTTAAAACGTGTTGTATCTTCTCAATATTGCAGTACACATACAGTAAAGTGGTCATTAAATTAAAAACCTTTATTATAACACGTCATGTATATAAAGTGTAAATAAAGGTATTTTAACGCAGAACATTACTTTCCAATATATTTATTACACTGCGTTACAAATTAAAAAGAAATTAAGTACCCACTTCAATTTTTCCTATTTATTTATTCATACACGTCGCTTATAAGAACACATATGTAGTTTTTTTCTATCACGTACTGTTTTTTTAAGTTAGATAACTAACAATTATTATTAAAAAAAAACTAAAAAGTAAACGTCCGGAATACACATTGCTTTATTTCATTATCAATCATTTGAGTAAAACTGACGACAAAACTTATTGTTAGTATATTTTCACACATTAAACTATAAAGTACCATGGTAAAAAGCAGTGGCGGCTCGTCAGGGGAGGCTACGGAGGCTAAGCCTCCCCTATTATTTTTAATAAAATAAGTAGCGTTTATTATGTATTAAAATAATGTTTAAGCATCGGCTATGTACGAAAACAAAGCAATTTTGCAAAAGAAAATTTAATCAATAGTATATTTATTCATTACTTAATTCAAAAATACAAACAAATTTCCAATAAGGCGTGAAATTTTACTGTACGCACTATAACAGCAAGCGAGGAGGCTAGCCACAGATTTGGCTCCGCGCCGATGATTAATGCCATGGCTGAAAGCAATGCGTCTCCGTAAGTGCACATGCACTTTATATGGCGAATACGTATGGTTGGAGGCTTGCCGGCGCGGTGAGATCGTACCCGATCGCCGGAATTAGAATTTGCCAAGATATTGTCGACTGGTTGGTAAGAAATTCTTTTAGTTGTTTAAACATAGTGACGAAATTAGACATCGTACAAAACATTGAGAAACCACGGCCTAATCTATCTGTAGTAACTAACGACGGCAACCGGCAAAATCGCAGTTTTAGTTCATTATGGTACACTAAATGTGGTTGGCTCACGGGTTCAATTAAACAGGAAAGATTATTTTGTTGGCCATGTCTACTTTTTTGTAACCAAACCGAAACGTGATCGAAATTAGGTTATAAACATTTAAAAAATCTACCGCGCGCTATTGAAAGGCATTCTAAGTCTAAAGAACACATTTCATCGTTGTGCAAATTTAAATTATTTGGAAAACAAAATATTGCTACTGCTGTAGATGGCGCGCGCAAAGATGGAATTATTGCCTATAATAATTAAGTTAGAGAAAACCGCAAAAATTTAAGAATATTAATAGACGTAACAATGTTTTTAGCATCACAGGATTTAGCTTTTCGGGGACGCATGAGACTTCAGATTCTTTTAATCGTGGAAATTATAAAGAATTACTCGAACTCTTTAATAAATATGAACCTAGTTTTAATAAATTTGTTAGTAGTAATATTTTTTCGGGTACATCTAAATCTATACAAAATGATTTAATAGATTGTATTTCTTTTGTATTAAAACAAGAAATAGATACAGAAATTAAAGAAGCTCCGTGTTTTTCTTGGCAAGTAGATGAAACTACAGATATTTCCTGCAAGTCTCAATTATAAATCATATTACGTTATGTCAAGGGCGGTGAAGTTATTGAAAGGTTTTTGGGGTTTTTTGACGGATTATCCGGTCGAACAGATTCATTTAACCTTTTATCAAATAACTATGAAAAATATGATTTAAAAAAAAATTAGTCGCTCAAACATATGATGGTGCATCTGTTATGGCAGGGCATTTAAATGCTTTACAAAGTAAAATAAAAACAATTGCACCTCAAGCTCTTTTTGTACATTGTCATACTCATGCCTTAAATTCAGTTTTGAGTAAAGCTTGTAATATAAACAAAGAATCTAGAATTTTCTTTTCTAATTTAAGCGGATTTACTACATTTTTTCAAAATCAACTAAACGATCTCACATTTTAAATACAATATGCGGCGGAAGCTTACAAAGCAGCTTTAATACAAGATGGAATTTTACATCGCGTGCAGTATTTACAGTTCAATTAAATAAAACCAAATTAATTGAAGTTTTTAACTTTATAATCAATTTCATCATTGTTTGTCCATCATTTCAGAAATGATGGACAAACAATATAAGAGAGGCAGTAGGATTAAAAAATTATTTAACCAACGAGAAATTTTGCTTTTTATTAGAAACTTTTAAATTGATTTTTGAACAAACCGAGGTTACATTTTCAATACTTCTAAGACTATTTTTTTTACATTTTGAAAAATATTGGTTTGATAAGGGTTTGTTATAATTTTTAGAGTTTATTTTTGGTTTATCATTACGTTTATTAGAGTTTATTTTAAGTTTTTATTACCTTTTTATTTCTTTATTGCAGAATTTTATTTTATTTATTGTTAGTTTGCTAAGAGTTTGTTATTGTTTTTAGAGTTTATTTTTGGTTTATTATTACGTTTATCAAGAGTTTATTTTTAAGTTTTTATTACCTTTTTACCTATTACCACATCCATTTTCCTATCCAGGCAAGATTTCACTCTCACCTCTACGTGGTTCTTGCTAGACAATAAATTATATTTTATTTTAATCTATTTTTTTCAATTTTTATTCTACACTTACAATGCTACAATAATAACTATAAAAATATAAGTTATTGACCGAGAAGAGTTATTTAGGCTACAGTAGCCTCCCTTGCACAAAACGTCACGAGCCGTCACTGGTAAAAAGCATATATTGCACACAATATATGAAAAGCAGGCAGGCAGGTAGGCAGACAGCTTAGATAGACAGCTTAAGGTGTTAATCTGGCTGCCTAAGCTGTTAAACTGGTTGCCTAGGCTGTCAAGCTGCCTGTCTAAACTGTTAAGGGGCGTGGTCACGCAAGGAAACAAAAAGTGAAGGGGATAAAATGTGAATTTAGACCTCCATTTAAAATCCCATAAGATTTCGCGCCAGAATCGGCATAGCTCATCTACTATCGGTGTGTGCTTCAAAAACAAGACGTGATAGAAACAAAAGACATACTGTAACTAATTGAAAACTATAATCTAACTATCGTGTCACGCACTGTTATTATCAGATTTCGAAGATAATTTGTTTCCCCATTTGTTATACGTATTTTCATAAAACTCCTCTAAACAAAACTACAAAACAATTCAAACTTAACCATGTGAAGAAACTGATGTGAGGAAACATATCAAAACGATTTCACATTTGTTAAAGTGTCAATAAATGTGTTGATAAAGGCATGCCATGAAATACCGTCAAATCATCGCGCGATAATTTATTGTACTTTTTTACAAATCCAAACACTTTTGTAATATTTCTAAGAAGGTAACTGTGACTTTAAACATATTGAGAATACATCCGTCGTATTTAGCAACATGTTGGCCGTATCACGCCATTGATACTGAGGAAAATACTACAAGTGTTTAGAAATTGAAAAATGTACCATGAATTGTCGTGTGATGCAATGAATTGACGCGACATATACGGGGTATAGTATAGTGCAAATGCTCAGTGGTTAGCTGCTAGAACACTAATTATTAAAAGGTTTACGTGTATCTTACAGTAAGTCAAAAAAGTAGCGCAATCTACTTATAGCTTATTCAATACCAATTGTATGGGAAAAAGTCCCTAATGAAAGATGTTTGGTAATTTATTTCATATTCACTAATATAACGGCAGTTATCTTAACTTGAGCATTTTGATTGGCTATAGCAACCAATTTTTTTTTAATGACAATTCATTTATTTTTCTTCTTTATATTCTGAAATAGTCTTCTATGCAGCCACGATTTTTTCACAAAATCTAGGAGAAATATCAATTTTAAAACATTAATGGTAGACAATCTTTTAAAAAATTAATGATAAAATTGTAAAAATGAGTAAAATCGTAATAAATTACTAGAAACAGGGAATAAGAAGAAGTAAAATGCTGCGTTTAAAAAATGCATACATACATCAATTTCATTATAACAATTATTTCTTGTTAGAAATTTTAAAATCACTTAACAAGAAGGAACTAAGCAGTTGGTGAAGAAAACGGCTCTTAGCAAGGAGTTTCCGAAGTCGATGATGCGAGAAAATTTTGATGGAGAATACGAACGAGCAGGGCTCTTAACAGTACACGGTACATTTGCTTAAGAAGTACCGTGTCAAGGTAAAATCTGCCTGGATGGTTCGATTGGCATGCGTGCCCGAATCCGTTGTGAGGTCGCATAATACATAACTAAGCTCCTGTTACCACGGAACCGTTCTTCGCGATGGGTACGTGATTTGTTACGCAGAAGACCCGATAAATCGCGTAAGCCGAGCTCATCGGGCCACCTATTTCGCATATGAAATCTATTGGGAGCTTACGGCTTAGCGTGTTCTCCCGTAGGAATCTAAAATAAAGGAAGATCTGGGAATCGATACTGTTTCTTAGAATACAAACATTTAATACAAAAGCAATCTGGAATAAAAAAAAAAATAAAATACGTGCCTTAAAAATGATAGGAATAAAATTTCTATATGAAAACATCATAGGAATGTTAACAACATACGATGGTTCTCTTTCGATCGGCACTGTAAAAAAATTTCTAGTAAAATTACATGTAAAATCGTTGGTAACAAAGTTGCCTATGATAATACAGGTAAATTTACTTCATACAGTAAAATTTCTATCCACCAGTAAATTTCATACGCTGATGTATTTTTCAAACGTTGTTCTGTAAAATTTATATGTAATATTTATGTAAATTGTATATTTAACGAACAGTCAAGTAATTTTGTCATGTAACTTTACAAGGAAGGCAGGTAAAAATACTAAGAAGGTGAATATTACAGGTGTAAATATACATTGCACAGAAAATTTTCTTGCATGTGTGATTCTGATTCCAACCTTATTACCTTTTACTGCATACTGTAACTCGAATTAAATTCCTGTTTAGAGTGCCGATGATTCCAATATAAATTTGGTAACATTGAGGAATATAAATTGTATAATTTTACTTAACATCACTATTAATATTCCTTAACAGGCTACAATAAATGGTAATTTAATTCAAGGCTGCTTACTATAGGATTATAAAACATAATAAGTACAAAAACAATAAAATTCTTAGTTATTAGACAATTTTGTTGCAGCTTCAGAACTTGCAAAACGTCAATGCTGGTGAATTATAGGAATAAAACTATGAATAAGCAAATACATATTTTATTAATCTTCAGTAGAATAAAAAATATAAATTTCCTTTATCTGACATTTCATGGCTATTTCCGAACCAAATGCTATCAAATTCATTGAATTTTGCTCTGAAACAAAAAAAGAGAAACAAATGTTACTTCCATTATTTTATTATATATATCAGTATAATTAATGTAAATAGGTACCTATAGCTTGTGTACGAAGAAATGTTCCACTACAAGAAGGAAAATATAAATATAATTTTTACTTATCGCAACATACCCAATTGATGAATAATCATTAAAATGACTACTGAATTATTACAGCCAAGTTATCTTTAAACGGTCTCTTATACATTATACAAAAACGAATACAAATTGCATCATAGGTTCTCACAGTTCTCTACACCGATATTATTTCTTTACAAAAGTAATGTATTAAAGGTTTTGTTTTGTAAATAAGCTGTAACAGTTTAGAATTCGTTTTTAATTTTAACGGTGAATCGTGGATAATAGTGAAATTTTTAATCAATTTGTGTTTATATTCATAGAGCAATAAATAATTTATGAAAACATTAGGTGATGGTTAATATTGGCGTCTGTTCCATCATGAATCAGAATACCCTTCAAAGTACTAACAATAAGCAAAATTGGTAAAATATTTAAAGCAAAAAAGAATTGCTGTATTAACCACATGTAAAAAGATATTAAAATGAGTATTTTTATAAAAGCATCTTACCTAATTCTTTTACAATGCTTGAGGAAACACACAAATGGGAATGATCACCCCAACTTGCGATTGTTTATGCGTCACCACAAGTTACATCGCCACGTGATATGATCGAGCCAATAATTACTTGAACAACTGACTAGAATTACCTACGCGCACAGGCAAATAACCCAATAACCAATCACATTGCGGCGTATGAATTTTGTACATTTGAACGTAATTTTACCCAAATATTCCAGTAAAATAACTTTCAAAGAATATTGTGCATACATATATACTTTTACTCACGAAATCCTATAGTTTTTTATACATAAACGAATATGTATGCGCACACTTTTGTTGGATCAATAGGTAGTATATACATATACCTCTTTAATAAGATTTCTTTTGAGAATATTTTTATATTTCGTTTTTTTTTTGTAAAATTAATAAATGTTGGTAAAATTACATTTGATATGCAATAATTACCTGAAAAATTTGTCACTTTTACATTATTAAGTAAATTTTAGTAGCAAGCGCAAAATATTACATGTTTTTTACAGTATTTTTTCTTTTCATTTTTATTACATCTCAAACGTAGGTACATGAAATAACTATAAATTTTACCGAAACTTCTCTTTCCATCTCAAATATCCTGGAAAAAACAGGTAAAACAAGGTTTACATGATTTATCATAGTAAATTCACAACGTTGTTACATGTGATATTTCCGATTTACTATAGTAAAATTACTGTAATTTTTTGCAGTGTACATACAGAAAAATAAGTTTACGATATTTTGCAGCTTTAAAATTAAGCAGATATTTTCTACCTGACCATTACACTGTGCGGTAATGAGATATTCACGCACTGATGGGACTCTTGCCGGAATGTAATATTAGCGATTAATGTGCAAATTAGGAAAAATACTGAAAGAAACTCGTGTCACAATGACTTGTAATGCTCGTACATTGAATCACTCGCATTATATAAACGTCATTGTGACACTCGTGCTTTAAAATACTATTTATACATGTGATAACTATTAGTAAGACAAAATAAAAGGCCGCTACCTCAAACAAAACTAAAAAACGTAATAAAATTAATATTTACCTAATCGTACATTACTCTGTTCTTTTTTGTATAATTTTGAATAATGTATTAAATTTCTAAATCAAGCCTCTCTCTTTTAAAAATTTTCTATTATTGTATTCGCAAATATTGCTTTCTAAAACTGTTGCAAATTTGCCAATGTATATTTTTTATACAATAGGGAATCATTACTATATCCAACCTCTTCAAAATTATTTAGTCCGGTGAGTTCGTTTTGAGGGAACGGTACGCATCACAATACAAATAGCTCGACCGTTGAATCACAAATCAGGCGAGCGCACACTGTTGGAAAGGTATAATCAACTGACCATTACTAATAGGAGGGAGCTAATTGCGAACACCAATCTCATTGTAGATTACAGGCTACTCCTTGGAGCTATTCCAACACAGTGGAGCTTAAAATCCGAACACACGGTCTGCATTAGGTAGGTATGTAGTTGAGAAAGTCGATTTCGGATATTGCGTTGATAGCCTTCAGGGCGACCGTAAGAGGACAGAAGATGAAGGAAGACTGACCGTAGGTGACCCTTTCGTCGGCACGGATAAATATTTAATAAAACTAGATCAATGCGCTGCAAATGCTTTTAGCATATGTTAATTATTTATGAGTTAAGCGAGAAATTGAGGTGCCCTTTTATTTAATTTAGGAAGGGACCCTCATTTATAATTAACTATTAATTTAACTGCGTTGATTGTATTAATTAAATGTTGTTACAGAGAATATTGAAATAGCAAATTGTATGCGACTGCAAAGATATACATAAAACGTATTGTTTATCTCAATTTTCTAAAAGAAATTTAGTTAAGTAACTATGACGTTGCTAATTATGTATATAATAATACTTGTCTATAAACCAATAGAAAGTCAAAACATAGTACACAAATTAATATCAAGTGTAGCCATATCAACTGACAAAGAAGAGCAAGGCATTGATAGAAAAATCACAAAATAGAAGCCAGGAGAAACAACAACAAAGAGAAGACTACAAAGTGCAATTTTTTTTCTTACAGTGTGACATCATTAAATAAATGCTTTTCTGCTTTAACTGTAATTTTTAATATGAGGAAATTTTCTATATTAAAAATTTTACCTCGTGTCGGACTTGAACCAAGCACCTCCCGTTTGCCGGACGTTAGCTCAATTGGTAGAGCCCCGTCCGGCAAATGGGAGGTGCCTGGTTCAAGTCTGACGCGAGGTAAAATTTTTAATATAGAAAATTTCAGCATATTAAAAATTACAGTTAAAGCAGAAAAGCATTTATTTAAAGAGAAGACTAGAAATAATTTAAAAAGACCAAATCACAAATAAATGAAAAATTATGAATATAGTTGGATGGATAGATGAGAAATGGAGAAGAATAGAGGAAAACCATTTGGTGTAAAAAGCTTAAACTGAACGGCTCCAATTCCGCAAGGAATGTATACCAGCAAATGCATTTAAGGAGCAAAATCGTCCAATGCTTTTAAATTTCAAAACTTCGTGATCTGCTCAACATCACTATGCTAAAAAGAAGATCCTTCAGATAAGGTTCATTTGAAATTAAGCAGCAACATTTAGGCATTTGCTGTATCTATAAAGCAAGTTGCTTGAAGGTACTGTTTTTTTGCGCCTCCGTCCAGAAACACTGATTTTGCATTACTTTAAATCAGCCGGAAACTTACCATTCTCCGGCCACTAATGGTTGGCAACACTATATTCGATTTACTGACATTTCTGTGATTAATTATAGATTCGATGACAGATGACAGAATTCTCGTTACACAATCTCTTAATTAATTCATATTCTTTCCAATTCTATTTTCGGAAGATTTTACAGATAATAAATGGTTAATAACTTCACACACAACCTCTGTAATATGAGCTGGGGTCTCCATTGTCCTTATTATTGATGAATATGCATCAACACTACCAAGAAAATTAAAACGTCAAAATACTAAGGTATCTTAACCCTGATTTCCAATTCAAATTTCATACGTAATATGTATTGCCAACGTGTACTGTTAACTCCCTAGCGTTAATTTGTTTTATTATTTACAACAAAATTAAGATTTGTCGGCTCAAAAAATAGTGTGTAACACACGGCCAGAAACTCTTTTGCGAGTATTCGCACTTGTGAAACCTCGGCTTCGCCTCGGCCCCACAAACCGTACTCACACTCGCAAAACTATAGTTTCTGGCCTAGTGATACAAATAACTATTGTATAAAGATTGTACTTATTATTCAAATAGACAACAAAATAGATTCAAATCTGGCAATATTACTCAAAACTGTGGCACTTATAATACTAAACTGGAGTTCAGTTTCAAAACTCAGTTCGGATTTACTGCTAATGATGCTATTTAAAATGTATGTACGCTCATGAAATTTCTGGAATTTCTTTTGGAGTTGATCTTAACATCTGCCATGGCAAAAATAATCTAGTCAATATGGTCAAAGATTACGGGAGTTTTATCAATGACGATAATGAAGAGCATTTAAATTAAGATATGTCTCACGCTATTCGCTAATATGGTAAAACTTGTATCCAAATGGGCATTAAATTATTTTTAACAACGAATCTTTAAATGACGAAACTTGATGACCTATTCTGTCGTAGGAACTAAATTATTCTTCTTCCTATATTTAAATCTCTTCTCGAACGACCATGTATTGGCTTCTTGTTTAGAAAAAAAAAACAGTTAAAACCCCTGAGTCAGAAAATTTTCGTTGTTTACGATTAAAACCACTTCGTTGTAGGCGAAGAAAAACGTATGAATATTTTCTTTGCCATCTTTTGTAGCAGTTTTTTAAGACTTTATTTCAGTATAGTTTAAAAAATATTGATGTTATAGAAGAATTGTGTTTGAAACCTTTATCTACTTTAAAGAACGCATTTGCTGATGATTAATTTTGCTGCATTGGTTCCTACCATTTACTCAGCTATATTAAAATTTTTACTATGTTTGTTCTAAATATATTTAAATAAAATCAATGTTATTTTGGTAATGCGCCATCATTCTACTATATCACGCATTAGGTATAACAAACACAACTATATATTCTCCACGTAATTATATATAGAAGCTAAATACTTACGAATTGGTAGAGAACCCCCTCCTTCTCAAAAGATACATCACACTAATCCTTATATAGGGAGTGAAGCAATTAAAACAAAAGAACAAGCATTAGCAAAATAATAAGCTCCAATTAGCAAGACGTAAAATTGCGACCTAAATCCTACTTTAGAGCGACGCCCAAGAGAACAAACCGCATGAAAACTTTTATAATAAGTTAAGCTTTGCATTCTTACTGCCATAATTAGCGTACTTTTCCGGGCAGGGGTGTAATTGAGAGTCGCTTAGCAGAAGACCAAAATAATTTGGTAAATATATTTAATTATAACAACAATTTTTACTGAACAAACATCGAAGAGAATGCAGGTAAATAATATATTAGCTTGTAACTAAAATGTTCGAAAATCAATTTTTCTCTAATAATAACTGGTACAGTTCCAACTATATTTGATCTTCGTGCATCGTATGTATGCACTGCATTACCTAGGCAGAAAATATGAAAATATTTGATCTTATATTCTAATCCACCTCTGTAGCAGAACATGATTCTATTTAAATATTTGCATACATTCTCATTCATTGCGAACGAGGCCTTTTATTTCAAAAGCACATCGGCGTAATAGGATGAACTCATGCAAATTCAGAGTAAAAGTAATAATCTTTACGACCCCGAATCGTGCGCACGGTTATTGAAAAAGGGACTCGTTTATGCAGATGAAAACCCAAAAATCCCGCCTAAAAATATTTGATTTGACTTTGTAGTGGCTTTCATTCGAAATTAATGGTACTAGGGTAAGTACGAGCATGCATATATGCGCCTGTATGAATCCGAACGGCAGATCGATCTTTCTCCTCTTTTTTTTTCGATCGCCCTGATGTGTACAAGAAAGAGAAGAGGATACGCGCTAGCAGGAAATGACACATATTAATGGTGGTCGGGAGCAAATTTTTTCGGATCGCAATAAAGAAGCGGAATTAAAAACTCGTAACGAGCCCCGTGGGATCCGGATGATACCACGTAATTCACTATTAACTTTCCTATCGGCGGCACTAGCGTCGGACCTGGAGGTATATTAAGTTTAGATTAGAGCAGCAGTAACTTTTATTTTACCCAGATGCAATTATTTCGGTAATAATTACACAGGGGATGCCCAGAACAACAGGAATATGAGTTTAACACCGTAATCATTGTTTTAATCCCGATTAAAAATTCTACAAAATCTCGAACACGTATATAATTTAAAACTTCGCCGGGAACAAACCACGCCAAAGTTGTAACTTCATTTGAATTTTTACATGAAATTACGATTGAAACAAATTTATGCAAATGAATTAAACCAAATTAAAGTTACAACTGTTTGAACAGATGTAGCAGACTTGCACCCTTTGCTCCCTGCCCTTGTATCCTTTATGTATAGCTAGTATTGCTTCCCTTAATCATTGTTGCTGTTGCCTTATAACAAGTGTTTGAGGGCTGTTCAGGAGCGTGTTATTAAACAAGGGACATTTTGCTTCATCAGCTCCTTTATTAGTTATTACCGAGGGGTTATTAGAAGTTAGACGACATCTTAAGTGGCTCTACACGACCGGTTGTCTATTATATAAACTTGCACCCTATACTTGAAACCATCGATACAAAATTACAATATGTTAACGACGTTACATCCAAATAGCGTTGTATACATGAAGATATAATGAAATGAGTGACTGAATGATAACATAACAGTAAAATTAAAATATGAAATCTGTTCTTGGTAGTCTTCTACTCTCTAAATAAAACTCAATGGATTATTAGAAATATTCGATTTTTTTATTCTAAATTTCTTTTAAAAATTACGATTGCAAACATTCAAAACAAACGGGAGGTTACACGATACTTTACGACGAAGTTTAAAATAGCTATTTTCCATACTAAAGAACACAACAATGGTCTGGCGAAATACTGAGAAACATGATTGCTAAAACAGAATAAAAAAATCTAAACAATTTGTAATCAAAAGTATTACATTGTATTTGTTCTTATCTTTTAAAGTTTAATTTTTTTTAAGGTAAACATTTTTTTCAAACATTTCAATGAATATACATTTACATTCAACATATACCGAGTGATTCAGTTTGATATTCGCCCACCTGCAACTTTTTTGCTTTTAGGAAAAAGTATAACAAACCACAAATATATAATATTAGTAAAATGCAATGACAGAACCTATTGAATGGGATCGTCAATTTATCTTTGCGATGACATCTGTCAAAGCAGTGACCGTCACCATTTTCTTTTTTTTTTTCCACCATTTGATGGGCATCTTATTTCTAATTCCGAATATGTATAGCACTTTTCACTTTTGGGTAGTGTTATAGGAATATCTCACTGAAAATTTTAAGATATAATAAATCCCAAGAAAGAAAATAGATGCTCATGAAAATAATTTTAATTAACTTCAAGCTGTCAACAACAAATATCACGGCCCCGACGTGGCGTAATTTAGTTGAAATTTCTTTTAAAAAAAATGGCAGTGTATTCGACCCAACAAAAGTTAGTAATCTACGGGAAATGCGAAAGAAATAGTAAGGCCGCTAGACGAATGTGCCAGCAACGTTTACCAGAAAGATAATTGCCAGCTGACAAGTTATTTGCAAAACTAGCAGTGGCGGCTCCTGACGTTTTGTTCAAGGGAGGCTACTGTAGCCTAAGTACCCCTTCTCAGTCAATAAATTATATTTTTATAGTTATTATTGTAGCATTGTAAGTCTAGAATAAAAATTAAAAAAAAAAATAGACTAAAATAAAATATAAATTATAGTCTAGCAAGAACCACGTAGAGGAGAGTGAAATCTTGCCTGGATAGGAAAATGGATGAGGTGATAGGTAAAAAGGTAGTAAAAACGTAAAAATAAACTCTTGATAAACGTAATAATAAACCAAAAATAAACTCTAAAAACAATAACAATTAAATTAGAAAAGAAAATTGTAGATTCTTTGTTTATATTACAAGCTTTACTCAAAACTAAATTTAAGGCATGATATATGTGAATGTACAAAAAGAGCTTGAGGTGCAATTGTTTTTTCTTTTACTTTGTAAACCATTTAAATGCCCTGTCATAACAGATGCACCATCATATGTTTAAGCGACTAATTTTTTTTAAATCATATTTTTCGCTGTTATTTGATAAAAGGTTAAATAAATCTTCAGCTGTTCGACCGGATGATACGTCAAAAAACTTCACGTCAAAAAATCTTTCAATAACTTCACCGCTCTTGACATAACTTAATATGATTGATAATTGAGACTTACAGTAAATATCTATGGGTTCATCTACTTGCCAAGAAAAAAACGGAGCTGCATTAATTTCTGTATCTATTTCTTGTTTTAATACAAAAGAAATACAATCTATTAAATCATTTTGTATAGATTTAGTTGTACCCGAAAAAATATTACTACTAACAAATTTATTAAAACGAGGTTCATATTTACTAAAGAATTGGAGTAATTCTTTATAATTTCCACGATTAAAAGAATCTGAAGTCTCATTGTGTCCCCGAAAAGCTAAATCTTGTGATGCTAAAAATATTGTTACGTCTATTAATTTTCTTAAATTTTTGCGGTTTTCTCTAACTTCATTATTATAGGCAATAATTGCATCTTTGCGCGCGCTGTCTACAGCAGTAGCAATATTTTGTTTTCCAAATAATTTAAATTTGCACAACGATGAAATGTGTTCTTTAGACTTAGAATGCCGTTCAATAGCGCGCTGTAGATTTTTTAAATGTGTATAACCTAATTTCGACCAGGTTTCGGTTTGGTTACAAAAAGGTAGACATGGCCAGCAAAATAATCTTTCCCGTTCAATTGAACCAGTTAACCAACCACATTTAGTGTACCATAATGAACTAACCACAATTTTGCCGGTTGCCGTCGTTAGATACTACAGACAAATTAGGCCGTGGTTTCTCAATGGATTGTACGATGTGTAATTTCGTCTCTATGTTTAAACAACTAAAAGAATTTCTTACCAACCAGTGGACAATATCTTGGCAAATTCTAATTTCGTACATTTTATCCATTTTGTGTGCGTAACCTAACAAAACTCACCCAACGCGTCTTAAGTTATTAGTACTGGAAGCCGGGAGCCCCATGGGCAGTTGCGTGGCAACGTTTTACGACCGATAACGCAACATGCCGATCGGGTAGGATCTCACCGCGGCGGCAAGCCTCCAACCATACGTATTCGCCGTATAAAGTGCACGTGCACTTACGGAGACACATTGCTTTCAGTCATGGCATTAATCATCGGTGCGGAGCCAAATCTATGGCTAGCCTCCTCGCTTGCTATTATAGTGCGTACAGTAAAATTTCGCGCATTATTGGAAATTTGTTTGCATTTTTAAATTAAGTAATGAATAAATATACTATTGATTATATATTTTTTTGCAAAATTGCTTTATTTTAGTATATAATAAACGCTACTTATTTTATTAAAAATAATAGGGGAGGCTTAGCCTCCGTAGCCTCCTCTGACGAGCCGCTACTGGAAACTAGCAAGAAATTTGACCGCATTTGAGAGTTTCAAGACGAAGAGAAGCGCTTTTAGATCAAGGACTACAAGAAATGAAGACAATACAGTTGCAGTTTCAGCTCGAGTATAATAATTAATTGCATTAAAATTACTTGATTCAACTCTAAGTGTTCCCAATAATAACTGTGTTTCTATTAATTTTATAGTGTTCTTAATTCAAGAGACAAAAGAATGAACCGCTTTTAAATTCCCACAATAGAAATAACCACACTTTTATTTTATTTAAATCATTCATTAAAATAAACAAAAACATATCTAGTAACCTTGTTCTTTCTTTTGTTTAATCAAGTACAAAGAGTACACCAACATGGAAGCGTAAACCTGTCAGTAATAAAAATAATGTACTTGAGGTGGGAGGAACTTCATTTCAACTCGTAAACAATGTAAGTACTGCCTCTATTCACGTTCACAACATGATACACTCGAAACTGCACTTCCGCTTTGGTCCCTACAGTGAGCAAACTTTTAATTTGAGAGTCAGAAAGTCTCCGGCTCCGGGGTCCTTTCCCTTCTTCACGTAATTAAATGTTTGAATTAGGACGTAATAGGATTTTGAACGTGATTTATTTTTCCTCATTAATTATCATTTAAATCTTAATCACTCCTTCAATTATCGATTAGTCAACCGTGATTCAAATAAGATTTACCCTAATATTGATTAAAAAATGGAAAATGAAGCAATAATGAACCTTAGGGAAAATTGGGACTGCTGATGATGGAACTTGGACAGATTCAAGTAGGTTTAAATCTAATTAAAAGTATACTAAAGGATGCATTAATCATTTTATCCTGCAACTAAAACTCTTTCAATATTTTTTAAAAGTAATTCGGAGATTACAAGGAGTCTGTGTTACCGTTATAAATACTATATCTGGTAATATAGAACAAATTACAGATTGGCTAAAAATTTGTAAAATATCTGCTTTAAAATTACAAGCGTGCAAATATTATATTTAGCAATATCAAAGCAGAAGATATTTTAAGTGTTTAAGTATTCGGTTTTAGGACATTAACATAGTTTTTATACACACTTTTCGAAGTGGGTGCACTAAATCTTTATGCATTTTCAAGATTCTGTTGTGTCAGTTTTTCTCTGCTATGAAAAAAGTATTCCAGCTGTATTTAATTTAAAGTATATAAAAGTGTAACAAATTATTCTATTTAAAGATTTTTTAATAACACTATTCATGCTGTATTTAAGGTTATTTTTTACTCATTTTACTTTAATTATTCGCAGAAAATGTAAGTTGTCTAAAGATATGAAAGATACATCTACTATATACATAATATAAGAGATGACTTAACTTTTGTGTGCAATGATGTAAGCATTTAATTTAGAGCTATTAACGTACATACCCAGAATGTAATGAATGCTATTACAAAAAAAAAGAACATAAAAAATGCGTAAACAACTAACCAAAATGCCTATCATGGCGGAACTCAGAATCTATTGTGGGAATCACCATACCAGCAAAAGCAATGAAAAGGGAATAGCACTAAAGACGGACTCAAGTTTCTGCCTCCCAGGTGTCATCAGCGTCACTCCGTGTGCAAACCCCCTTTCATTTCTATCCGCGATTGGTTACCAAAGAATCAAGAGCGTAGATCTGCGCCCCCTAGAGGTACACAAGCCAAACTTTTAACCCACGAGATAACCGCTGCGTAAGCCGGTAATGCAGGTACAAATCTAGCTGGGACGATTCATGGGTTATCAGCTAGTATATAGCTCATGTAAAACGAGTACACACCGACTACATATGTGATGATTGCAGAAGCTGCTTGCCATGTTGTAATATAAAAAACATAAAAAATGCCTAAACAATTCACCGAAAAAATGCCATCATAGCGAGGTGTGCTGGTATGGTCGTTCCAACAATAGACCGGACTTATTGTCTAGAAACAATGTTGGCCCTAAGACTGTACCTTGAGGGGCTTCAATGTTAACAGTTTGAAAAGAAGACTGACTATTGTTAACAAAAATGCATTGTTTTCTATTATAGTTAAATGTATGAAAGTATGTACACTGGAGTACAGAAAAATCGCATACACTTAGTTTTTGCTGTATTAAGTTAGTCTAAACTGATTTTGACTTTTGATTTGTCAGTGTCAAAATGCAACAATTAAAATAATAACAATTTCATTGACAGTTTATAACCTAATTATAAACTTAATGCCAAATTTTATATTTCCAATACACAAAATTCTCGAAAACCAGATTGCTTGATTTTTTAAGTGTATGCGATTTCACTGCACTTGAAGGTACATATAACAATTGTATACTTTAAACTAATTCGCGAAAATAGTAGTTGATAGTTAAGTACCAATCGTGAAGTTACGTATATTATGCATTATCATGATTATAGTAGAAAAAAATGTAGTTGTTCCTGAAAAAATCTTTAAAAATATGGCTAGTGTACGATTATGCCATAGTTACCAGACTATTTTTGAGTAAATAACCTATAAAAAGAACTCGCTATATGTTGATAAAATGAAAACAACTTTAAATTTAGTAAGGAAACAATTTGCATTCACAAACTTTTAATTCCGAACGATCCAATTAAGAGAATTTAAAACCTCTTAACCGGAAAGCTTGATATGAGTAATAAATCCAGGTGGGTATTATAAAACTTTCGGAAACTCCTTTTTTATTAATTACCTGCGGATACATTAATTCCACGTAAACTTTCTAAATAAAAGCAGCCCCGAAGCGGCAACTCCGGTCCCCAAACATGGCGCGGCACTAATTCGATAATCTGCTTTGCGCATTTTCAATTTTGTTAAATGTAAAGTTTACCGGGGAGGTGTACATCTGGATTAGTTAAATTAATTTTATTTTCTTGGCCGGGGTCGAGTTGTTATGGAAACTGAGTGTCTCCCTAGCGAACGGACAATGGCTTGGACTAGATGGGATGAGACAATTGCTGATTGACCGGACGAGAAGTGCGGATGAGACATGGCAGGTCTCTACCTTAGCTCGTTACTGCGGAAAACCCCAAGCACTCCAGGCTAAAAAGAACCACTAGAACGTACGTATACTGACAAATTTCCCTCTCGCCTGAGGTCTGGAAATTTCATTTAAAATAAAGTAGTCTTGCGGATAGTTGTGTATTATATTAACGTAAAAAAATGTCAATAACATCTAAATGCATAAAACAATACGCAAACAGAATCTAATAAAAGTCACTCACTGTTACAACATTTCCATAAAATAAACTTCCAGCTTACTTTAAAAAGAAATAAAGCTTTTTTAACTTCATTTCATTTTTATGTTTGTACTTTATTAGTAAAATCATCATAAACTTCGTAAGTTTTTGGAAAAGAAAGAGAAGTTCTCATATACGTCTTATATATATATATTACAAAATATACAGGCTGATATGACTGCCACAGCTTGAGAATGTGTTGAGAAATTCTTAATGCGTTGAGAAATTTCAAGTAAAAAACGTTTAATGAACAATGTCCAAAACCCATTCGTAACTGAGATACAAGCATTTTAGATAACCTTAGTAATGCAGTTATTAGGATTGCTGTATATACGTTGCAGCTTTTCTTAGAATTGAAGACCTAATCTGTTTACAGTTTCAGGATCTGCAATGGCATCCATAATTCTTGCAACAAATTTTTCTCTATTTTTAGATTCTTCTGCATAAACAACACTTTCCAGCCTTCTTCATAAAAAATAATCCAAAGGATTTAAGTTTGGTAACCTTGCTGGCAAAGAAACTACTGCACCTCTTTAAATCAGAGTGAGGAGATGCACCATTGTGTTGCATCCATATTCGACGTCTTGCATTAAGCAAAACATAACCCAGTAATGTGAGACGGTCGTTTTCCAGGAAACGTAAATAATGAATGGACACGAGACACTCTTCGATTATAAACGGACCAATGAGGCGGTCATCAATAATACCACACCAAACATTCACGGAAAAATCTATCTTTAAAATGGAATTCTCTAGTTTCCCGTGGATTTTCAAGCGCCCAACAAAATGAATTCCTGGTGTTGTTGATAATTAATTGAGGTTCGCTGTCATAATGAATTACTTATGAATCACAGCCACCCTGACATTTTAATAACAACGGAGTCAGCTGCATTAGAAGGGTTAACTAAAATTTGAATGTTCGATGGGTTTTGGACGTATGTTCATTCAATATTTTTGACTTGAAATTGCTTCAGCAACACACCCTAAAGCTATGGCAGTTATATCACGAGAAATAGGGGTATACACCCTGTGTATACATATCCATGGTGAAACCCGAAAATAGAACTTATACAATATATGCATATACATATTAGTAACACGAGAACGAGGGTAAAAAAGCAAAGACGATTTTAGCGAGAAGATATTATAAACTACAATTTGCACATTTTCACCAAAAGTGCAATTTGCAATCCACATCCACCTCAAGGCGCTCCCGTATCGTGAAGCCCAAGCAAAACGCTGGATTCACACTATCCCACAAACGATGGCAACAACCCAAATATCACCTCATATACATACACGGTTGTTAGGATTTCCAGAGACGGTGCTTATCACCCGGATGGCTTGATCGTATAGATTAGTTTATTAGTTTAATTTATTATTATTAGTTCAGGTAATTACAATTACTTGACAACGTCAAAATATACAGTAATATAATACAGTTACATACCATAGTAAAAAGAAAAGAAAACATCGTTCATTGTATGTACATTGAAGACAAACGATAAAAATATAAATATAAATATGGACAAAATCAAAAACATGCTAAAACAATCATGGTAAGTTCGATTTTAGAAACTCCTCCACAGAATAGAACGCGCGTCTCACTAATAAATCTTTCACTGCAGTCCCAAATTTTTTTGCGTTCAGAGTTTTTATGTTAGTTGGTAATTTATTATATAATTGCACACCCCAATAGTCAACATAGTTTTGTGTTTTCTTTTTATCCTATGCAATGGAATTCTTAACTGATCACCAGCACGTGTGGTATAACTATGAATATCGTTGTTTTTAACATATTTCGTTTGATTCTGATGTACGAACTTAACTGTGGTGAGTATATATATCGAAGACAGGGTAAGTATGCCAAGTCTAACGAACTCATCTCTATGCATGAGTCTCTGGGTCCTATGTTCGCTAACACTCTAACAGCTTTTTTTTGTAGACGAAACACTCGGATTGCGTCCGAAGACATCCCCCAGAACATAATACCGTAAGCGGTCACGGAGTAGTACGTCATTAATGCCGCCTGCAAAGTAACAAGATGTTTTATCCTGCGTATGCTATACACTGCCGCTGTAAGTCTTTTACTAATTGTCATAATATGTGAGGACCAATTCAAACAACTGTCTATGTGAACTCCAAGGAATTTTACGCTGCTGTTATTTTCTCCTCTATTTTTCGATCTAAAGGTAATTTTTTGAGTTTCTTCGTTGTTTATTTGAAGACCATTCTTCTTGATCCATACGGCAGTCTCCTCCAACGCCGTCCTACTATTGGATAGCAAGTCAGTTATTGTTTTTGCGGTAGTTAAAATAGAGGTATCATCGGCATACAAAAAAAAACATCCCCTCCGGCAACACTAGATGGCAGATCATTGATGTAAATGATAAATAACAACGGACCCAAAATCGAGCTCTGTGGTATACCCTGGCACAACTTTTTTGTATTTGACACCCCAGTCTGACATTGTACATATTGTACTCTGTTAGTCAAATATGATTCTATTAGATTGTAGCAATTGCCCCTCACACCGTAGTATTGTAATTTTTCAAGTAAAATGCTGTGATTTACCATGTCAAAGGCTTTGGTGAGGTCACAACATGTCAGCTGGACTTCCAATCTATAGTCCAGTGCTTCAGATATCTTTTCAATCACTTCCACTATTGCACCAATCGTTGACTTTTGCTTTTGAAACCCATATTGGTTCATGCATAGGAACTTGTGTCTGTCAAAAAAACTTATTAGCCTATTGGTTATAGCTCTTTCAAATATTTTTGAAATGGCCGGCAAGATGGAAATGGGCCTGTAATTTCGACACTCTTTAGGATCTCCATGTTTAGGTATAGGTAACACTTTCGAGACCTTCAGTTCATCCGGAAACACACCTTCAAATAGGCAAGCATTCAGTATGCACAGAAGCGGCCCCATCAGAGAGCTACTTAATCGTTTTAGAACACTGGCAGAAATTCCAGATATAAGCTATATCCATAGTTCTCCTATATTTTGATAACACTCAACTGGAGCGAATATTATTAATTAATGTGTTGATTTTTGATTTATCCGTTATTCAACTTACAGTAATTCAATGGAAAATATTTTTAATAAAAGTTACACTACTCTGCCAAGATACCAGCACCGTCCCTCATCTGGAACTATAACTATGACTGCATCTACCAATGACACAAATGATATATTACGCTATCCCAACGGGGTACGGTATTTTACGTCATAGCATACATTTTTCCTAAGCGAACAAATTCAAGAGATGGGCATTCTTTTATATAATTTCCTGAGAGTCATTAGGTCCGATTTCTACGTTGGATTAGGTCATTAAAATGAAATTAACAATTTCATAGAGTTAGCATTATTTCAGGATTAATTATACAGATTGTTTAAAATCGATATCAATGGAAAAAATTGGTTCCTTACGTACACCGAAAGATCCACTTTTTAACAAAAAGCCGAACAACAAAAAAACCGTATTTTGATAAAACTGCCTTACAAAATATTGGCAAACAATGAAGGATGTTATTAAAAAGTCGAACATAATAATTTATTATTAGAAACTTTAAACGAAAAAAAAAACCAAATAAAAAGATGCTTATAATAGAATTTTAAAGTACATACCACTCTTCAGGATTCCCCTCACGTTCCACGGGCGAATAAATTCACAATGTCCTATAAAAGAAAGTAGGAGTCATGAATTAACAATCTGACAGACACACAAAATATGAAATTCTATAACTCTCCCACAATGAGCAGGATTGAATAGAGAGACGGTATTCCGTTGCCGAGGAACCGAAGGAGGAAATATAAGTAGGACATGACGGGAGGCCTAACAAGCAAAAGACCCTCTGAAAAAGAATATGGGACAATACGGAAAAGCCTGTGGCCCGCGGCGCCCCGATTCAGCACTGCGGAAACGGCTGTACGTCCTCCAGATATTTAACACTCATTGTTAGCAGTGATCACGTTTTAATTTTCCTGGATTGTTTAACTTCGAATGTGAGGACAAGAAAGGAGATACGGATTAAAAGAAATATTTGCCGAGACCACCCCATTATCCTGAATAATCAAGTACACACATTTATTTTTCAATAGGGTATTAAAAACTTTGAGGTCGGTAGGATATTCAACGTTTCGTAACGCTTTCTTTTTTTTATAGATTAAATGCAGTTGAAATCCAGAAATTTGTTTATAAATGCTATTGACAGATATGCATGTTTCGTTTTACCTAGACTGGTGAGTGTCACTTTGGCATCATTTGTATGTTACGCTCATAGCGTAGGTATACACGGTGGCCAGAAAAGGGCGGATAATCGCCAGGTAGATAGATTCTTTGTTCAATTCTGAGGCGATAATCTTAATCCAAAAAAGACCATCAAACCTTAAGATGTTCGGCTAAAATTTAGCAAAATTCGTCAAATTTATCTATGTAAAATCATTGTGGTGAAATTTAGAAATGGAATTATCTCAAATGCATTGATGTAACCAATCGATTAATACCAATGGTTTACATTGTTAACATTTCTTCATTGGCGTTTTTTAAATTAAAGTACATATGGCAACGTGGTACTGTAAGGCTGCTTGTTTAAAAGTAATAAGTAGTTGGCAATTTTTGACGTTTCTCATGTGACATTTGGCTGTTGAAATAAGATAAACATTTTGTCCTGTTCTTAATACTGAACAATGTTTACCTTTGGAGAATACGCTGACATGTATATGGTATTCGGATTTTGCAATGGAAATGCAAACTTGGCAAAAGAGGAATATCAAATACGGTATCCACAACGGCGACATCCATCCACCAACACGTTCCGTAGATTGGATCAGCGACTTAGAGAAACTGGCACCTTTATACCGAATTATCGTAACAGCGGTAGACCTAGAGAGCGTCGAACAGTTAAATTATAAGAGCAAATATTGCATGCTGTTCACGAAGATCCGACGTCCAGCACAAGACAAATAGCTCGAGAACTGAATATTTCTAGCAAAACAACAGTGCACTCAGCACTATCTCAATATCTTTTGCGTCCGTTTCATGCAAGGAAAGTGCAGCCTTTGTATGTAAACGATAATGTGCACAGGAGAATGTTTTGTAACATTGTTTTACAAAGGATTCAAGAAGAGCCGAACTTTTTATTGCATATTCTCTGGAGCGACGAATGCTTGTTTACGAGAGATGGCGTCTTTAATAGCCATAATTTTCATTTTTGGGCCGACGAAAATCCCAAGGCAGTAAGGGAAATTGGACATCAGAGAAGATTTTCGGTAAATGTTTGGCTGGGGATTTTAAATCTCCGAGTTGTTGGACCAATATTTCTTCCAAATCGTCTAAATGGAATTCAGTACGTTAACGTTTTAGAAGAAGTACTGGATAATATTCCATTGAATTTGAGACCCAACATGTTGTACATGCATGACGGGGGACCCGCTCACAATGCCCGAATTTCGAGGGATTGGTTAAACGAACACTTTCCGAATCGGTGGATAGGGCGTAACGGTCCAATAGCATGGCCAGCAAGATCTCCCGATATTAATCCTCTGGACTTTTTCGTTTGGGGGTTTTTAAAGGAAAAGGGCGGCAGTTCGATTAATCACCCCCGATATGTTGGAGGGCGTTTTGAATTCGCTTCCTCGAAGATTGGAATTATGTCTGGAAACTGATGGCTACCAATTTGAACAGTTGTTATAATTTTTTCATATCTTTAAATTTCAATAAAATTTTTATCCATGTTAACATTAAATTCTTGCTAATTTGCGTATTTACCTGATTTATAGTAAACAATAAAATGATTACTGCCACAGTACTTGTCTGATTAGGTGTTGCCAAATTTACAATTCTTTTAAGCTGCTCGTGTGACTTAAGAAAACACTGTACTACTTTACTCAATTAAGATTGTCAACTCAGAATTAAACAAAGATTTGGCCTGCGTGATGTTCGTCCGCATTTTTCTGGCCACCGTGTATATGCTTTCGCAATGTTAATAAGATGTCAAACTCATGTTTTAGCGAAGATTTTTGCTAATTTGTCAATTTAAATAGGATCCCAAATAAACAGGAACCAATTCCTCGAAACAGTACCTCAGGTACTTAAAGGTGGGTTTATGAATAGTTCGGTTTAAAACCAGCAAAATTTAAATGCGATGATTTCAGGATATAACTGCTGGACTGAATATTTGCATTTACATTTTTAATTCTACTTTATCTAATCGTTACTAAATTTGAAACAGAAAACGCGTCTGTTCTCTCTGGCGGTTGGACGAGGAGTAATTAAATGCCCAGTACATCATATTTGAAGAATTAACTACTTTTTTGAAAGAACTACCTTCGAGTGTTCCTCCAACTCTACAGCAATGAGGTGCCCCGGATACTGCTATAGTTACTTACTAAATTGAAGGGAATAAAATGAATAATCAAAAGTTAATTCAAATAAGGAAGAAGCGTTCTTCTTCCTTATTTTAATTAACTTAGCATTTATCCATAGGATGGAATACCTGCAAGCAGTCTTTGAAAATGAAGGTATAAATAGGCACGTGATAAATGATTATTGTAACCGTAGATATAAATATGTCAGCAAATTGCTTAGAAATATCGAATCTTTTATTCGCCAATGTTCAAGCATTCCCCATTTTTATATCAGCGAGTAATCGAATTCCCCAATGTTCAGGGATTACTGCATACTTAACAATTCTGGAATATTCTCGGAAATTCTCAGTAGAAAATGTGAATTCGTAAAAATTGTATACGCACATTCGAGATTATGCAGTACATATCTGTATAAGACAAACTTCAACAGAATAAGTTTTTATTTAAACTCGATGCAATACTCCAGTCACGATTCAATCAAACAGATTTGATTTTTCACACCCCATCAAATAGAATTGCTTATTCAGTACAACGTAATCCCGGTAATATCATACATTTGCAGCGTCTTTCTGTTTCGCTTTCCTTCCCTTAGTATCGCACACGCCAACGAGAGACAGAAATAGTAGGCGGCTAACCCCACATACGTGATCGCAAAGATCGCAGGAAATACAATCGAATGCGTGAGACGCAATAACGAACACTTGTAAGGCTCGAAAACGCTCCATAAAACTCATGCAGATGTCCCTATGATCTAGATAAAGAATAAATTGAATAATTCGCGAGCGATACAGAGACGACGCCGTCAGACCCTCAGCAATTTTTTTTCTGCAAATCACCCTAATTCTACTACGTTATTTTCTTTCATTTGTCTCATATCACTGGTGACGCCAACATCTGGAACGCTACGCTCGCTTCCAGTTTATAAGATGTTATGAATAAATATTTTGATATGCCTTATGAATTGAATCTTACATCAAAAACAGTTTAAGCCCCAAAATGTTTAAAATTGTTGTGTACAGGCACAACTTGAAACTGAAAGCATATTGAACGTTTATCTTTGTCTCGTAAAGTACAATAAGCGGGCCCATCCGCATAACACACTGCAAGTATTTACTTAACCCATTTTCTTAATGGAAGGTGCACGAAACTAATTTTGATGATTGCTTAAAACGGAAGCCGGGAACAGAACGCTACAACGCATTTAAGATATTTTCCGAGAACCATCTCCTACGCCCGAAGCCGATGATTACTATGCGGTCCATTATAACAAATTTCTGGTATATCCCCTGGAGGCTGTTGAGGGAGCATTCTCAGAAGTACCGGTTCGGCGTACGTACATACGAACGCTAAACGCAAACCTATAATTCGGTTCGGCTTCAATTTGGTAATTACTACTTATTAATGTCTTTAAGGATATCGCTAAGGATACGCCGGTAATCGCTGTACAGTGTTCAGTCAACTGAGAGTGGCTTTAGATTTGCTTTCCTCCGATATTTAATTAACTGTGAAGTGGGCGCAGTTTCATCGACGATTAATTGCTATCGCGGCGTCCTGCCTTAAGTATCTGAATTTCACTGTTGAGAAAACCGGTGAAGAACAACTTAAAGGAAAGAAGTCCTAATTAACTAGTTATTATAATGAGATATTTTATTCAAATTAATAATTCCATTTATTTTTATTATCGAGGAATATATATCTTACTTTAACCGCTCTCTAACAAGAAAACACCGGCAACTTAAAGCAAACCATAATCATACCCATATATAAAAAAAAAAAACAGCAAACTGCACCCGGAGAATTACAGACCTATTTGTTTACTATCTGTAATGAACAAAATATTAGAAAAAATCATAAATAAACAACTAAGTGAAAACCTAACACGAAACAATATTATAAACAAAAGGCAATACGCATACCAAAAGAACTCTGGAACAACATCAGCTACAAACGATCGCATAAACAAAATAAAAACCGAAGTAGGAAAAAACAACACCACATTAGTGCTTTTCATAGACATGAAAAAAGCGTTTGACACAATATCTAAAGCAAAAATGATTGAAAAGATGGATAGTATTGGCGTTAAGGGAACAGAAAACATGTTGATCAAAACGTATCTAACGGATAGGGAACAAACGACTATAGTGAACAAAACAGAGAGTTCACGATTAAAAGCGGAGTATGGAATACCTCAGGGTGGTAATCTACCGCCACTGTTATACATTGTATATACCAACGATATTTTCAACGTGCAAACTCAAGGCGAGATCTACGCATACGCAGACGACCTATGCATAGTTTATTCAGATAAGAATTTGCAGAAAATGCAGCACAATATTAACAACGATATAAAGAAAATTGAAAGTTGGTGCTACAATAACCTAATAACCATAAACGAAAACAAAACGGAATACATGGTCTTCACACGGAAACGACAAACACCCAAATTCAATATTACAGTAAAAAATCAAACCATACGGCAAACAAATCAAACAAAATACTTGGGAATTATAATAGAACACAACTTAAAATGGGATACCCACATACGCAGCCTAATAAAAAGAAACACAACAATAATAGCAGGAATAAGTAAAATAAGAAACATATTACCGTTACATATGAGGAAACGAATATACCATTCTATATTCACATCCAACATAAACTACCTAATAAATATATGGAGCCACACAAGCAACAAAAATTTAAATAAATTACAAAGACAACAAAATAAAATACTGAAAATACTTTATAGCATGGAGAGAAGAACACCAACTGCAGAAATATATACAAAAACACAAGAACTAAATATACAACAAATCATACAATTAAATAATATGGCGTTAATACATAAAATAGAAAAGAAAATGGTAAAAACTGACTCTAGACTAGTAAAAAATACAGAAATACACACACACAATATAAGAAGACGCTCTCATTTAAGAATTGAAAAAACTATTAGCAACAAACTTATAAAAACCCCAAATAATGAAACCATTAAACAATACAACAAACTACCAAAGGAAATTAAAGACTTGACACACCTCAAATTCAAAAAAACAATAAAAACCATGATAATGCAACACAAGATATAAAACCGAAAAGTTGACGGATTGCTTTACCTACAACATCGCCCTCGATACCGCTAGTCCGAGGCGAGGCAGGCCACCAGCCTCACCACCTTGGATGAGGACAGAGAGCGGGAAACCAACAGCGGACATGAAGACATGACTGTATACATGTGCTGTATATATTTTACCTTTCATCTTTTTAATTTTGTTTATACATGTATACATATTTGTCAAATAAAGAACTTTTCAATAAAAAAAAAACTGTCAAATTTCGATTAGCACTAAAAAAGCACTACGTAATTTTTTTTCTGCCGAAACGACCCTCCTCCAATCTTTGCGCGATTTTTCAATGTTTATAAATATCTCCGAAACTACAACAGGTATTAAAAAACTTTTTAAGATAACTTGCAACAGATGACATGATATAACCTGGGTTCTAGATTCTGGATTCTGGATTTTCGAAGGGTGGCTGAACCGTCACTGCATTTAGACCTTTACACTTCCTCCATTAACGTTGCCCCATAGAAGTTGTCAACCACCCTGTTGCCCTAACAAAATTTAGATCATTCCCAAGGGGAGCCTTCCTAACGCTGACGATGTCAAACCGAACGTTCCCAATTATGATTTTCTTGATAGATGGTAGGGCAGGACAGTCGCAGAGAACATACTGGTGTCTAATCGCAGCTTAAAAAGGTGTGTTCTTAACTGATAGTATCCGGCCAGAATTCCCACCACTAAGCCGAGATTCTCTCTGAGCATACTTAGATAGTTTGATGCCGTTTGCCTATCGAGATATGATAAGCAAACGGCATGACGTAACCTATCTTAACCCCATTGTTTTAGTAATTTCTCTTGTTCTTATATCTCAAGAAAAGGCGCTTTTACGTAGAAAACAATGGTATATAACAAATTCAGAGAATTTTTTTGTCGGGGTAGATGAAGACTAAGCAATTGATGCTTGCCAGGCATCCCCGCAGAACCAAATCTCCATCCTAATCATGATTACGACCCCGAAAAAAACCGCCAAGCGCACAAGCCACTAAACTATCAGTCGGGTAATAAAATTTATAATAATAATAATTCAAAAATGATACTCCTAATAAAAATTTAAAATAACTAAACTTGCATATTAATATGCATTAAATAATAAAATATTGTCAAATTTTACTAATTGACTTCTTTTCATTTATATATTAAATATCATTCATTCTTCTACAACTGCGAACAAATTTGGCGCATGAGACAAGGAACTAAAGATTTATATTTTGATTTGTTTAGTTATTTAACGTGCCGTGTATGTAGATCTACAAATGACACTCTGTGACTTTTTGCGCTTAGACCATTAATTACTTCAGAATGCCCATCTATGGTAATACTTACGTGCCTCTTCGAAGGTTTATGTTTAATTACACATCTAATAAATCTTAGAGAATGAATAATAATAATTAAAAAATAATGATAAACGTTTAAAATAACTAAACTTGCCTTTTGATATACCTTAAATAGCAAAATATTGTCAGATGCATTCAGTAAATGAGTCCATTTAAATTTTTAATGAAATGTCATTCATTCTTCTACTACGATATCCTCAAAAAAGTGCGTATACTACAACAAATTTCGTGCACAATACGAAGAACTAATAGAAGAAGAAGATATACAGTCACCGACAGAATTGAGTGGACATAGTATTATATTTTATTATTAATATATTTGTTTTGTAATACTAGTATGTTTTTGGATATTATTTATGTTTAACTATTTGATCTGCTAGAATATCATATGATTTTGTATATCGTTAAATAAGTAGGAGTAAAATTTATAGTTTAATTAAAAATCGCTTAGTGTCCACTCAATTCTGTCGGTGACTGTATATATTTTGATTTATTTAGTCATTTAACGTGCAGTGTATGTAGCTTTACAGTTGACATCCTGTGACTTTCTGCACGTACACCATTAATTACTTCAGAATACGTATTTATAGAGTAATATTTACGTGCCTTTTCGAAGGTTCATGTTTAATTACACATTTACTACACAGCTAATAAATCTTAATATATAATAATAATAATAATATAGATTTATTTCTATAATGCGATAGATTAGCGTAGAACACGTCATAGAATTACAAATAACAACACAAAAGCAACCTATGGTAGGTACTAGTCATATAACATATACGTACATATAAAGTATAACAAAAAATAGATAAATAAATAATAAAATTATAGCTCCAGAGGCTTTTTGAAAAAGTCTGTTACTGTATAAAAACATTCTTTTAACAGGTAGTTCTTAAGACTTGCTTTAAATTGATGAACCGGCCGTTCCCTCAATTTTAATGGTAGATGATTAAAAACCCTAATACAATGCCACACCGCTTGTCTTTGTATTTTAGTTAAATGAGTTGTGGGAGGTAACAACCGCGTGTTGACTTTACCTCTAGTATTTTGAACATGAGCAGGTTCATATTTTTTAAAAAAGCTATTATAATTTTTTTTTACAAATACAGCTGACTCCAAAATGTACAAAGATGGAAGGGTAAGTAATTTATAGTTTTTAAATATTAACTTACAGGAGTCTCTATTTTGTAGTTGAAACACTGCCCTTACACAAGCCTTCTGCAGTATAAACACTCTATGAACGTTCACAGCACCACCCCAAAAAACAACACCATACTGCAGTCGAGACTGTACACAAGCGTGATAGACCCTTAAAGCTGTTTCAACATTCACACTTCCAGATACCACCCTCAAACTGTAACACAAACGACCGACCGTCTTTGATAAATCCTCAATGTGGGAACCCCACGACAGATTACTGTCGATGGCGATTCCTAAAAAACGAGCGTGATCGACACAGGTAAGTAGCTCACCGTTGTGTTCAATAGTAAGGTCTGTAGCGTGCAAGTTGAAGGGTAGAATATGTGTTTTATTGGTGTTTAATGTTAAATTATTTTGTTGAAACCATTCATCCATAATACTGAGATTGTGTTCTAGGTTATTTTTAAGAGCTTCGTTTGTTTTCTGCCGCACAATACATGAGGTATCATCCGCGTACAACACAGCAAGGCCATCGACAATTCCAGGCAAGTCATTAACATACAGCAAGAAGAGCAGTGGACCCAGGACAGAACCTTGCGGTACCCCATGTGAAGTTGTTCGCCACGGTGATGTAATTTGTGTTCCTGTTGCATCACAGGCCGCCACACACTGCCTCCTGCCCACCAAGTATGACCCCAGCAAATCACAGACCACACCTCTAAAACCCATCACTTCGAGCTTCTGCAGGAGGATCTCGTGATGAACGTTGTCGAATGCCTTAGAGAGGTCCATAAGAGCGCAAACAGTGATTTCCCTATTACTGAGACCAGATGTTATATGTTCTATCAGTTGAAAGGTGGCACGCGCTGTAGATCTTCCCCTCATGAAACCGTTCTGATTGATATGGATAATGCTGTGTCGCGATAAAAATTTGATCATCCTGTTGTATATGAGTACCTCAATGATCTTGGATATGGTAGATATAAGTGCTATTGGCCTATAATTGTTAAAATCGGTTCGATCACCATGCTTTTGCAGAGGTTTTATAATCGTTGATTTCAGCCCTACTGCGAACACACCCTGCTGGAAACAGATATTTACAATATGAGTCAATGGGATCGCAAGTTCGTCTGAGCAGAATTTTAAAAGAGAGACCGATATCCGATCCAGTCGCTTTGGTATTATTCAATCCGTGTATAACGCTCACAACCTCATTAGGATCGGTAAGGTGCAGCACCATAGTATCAGGTACGTATTTTATATTATTGAGTGTTGGACTGGTCCTCGCTCTTGACTTTGATGAGGAATGAATAAAGTAATCATTAATATCAGTCAATATTTGTACATTGTCACTGTCGTTTTTTTTTTTTTTTTTTTTTTTTTTTTTTTTTTTTTTTTTTTTATAGATTAGGTTATGTATGCATTTCTACGAAATGTCATTGTTTAACATATTACTTAACTTCTGAAGATGATAAAAAGATTAATATCGATGTTGATATTGATATATTACGCAGGATAGTCATAGAAATAAGATCAAAAACAAACATAAGCGAGGACTGTATCGTGGTAATAGACACACAAGATACCCGATCACACTGCGCTACACCAGTTTTAAATTAATTCATCGGATATCTTGTGTATCTCAGAATCAAAAATATTATTTAATTAACCATTGAACGTATGTATATTCATTGAAAAGTTTAAAAAGTTCAAAATCGTTCAGAAATTACTGATTATGATTGCCAGTTTCGGCACGACATGGCCATCCTCAGATCAAAAAGGGTGGTAAAAGACAATGTTATAGTATTTTACGTAGTAGTTTATATGTAGATTCAAGCTTTTTTAGTGTATACTAAAAACAACATAATACAGAGACTAAACCTTACTTTAATTGCATCCATAAGGTAATTACATCTACTTAATTTTTGAAATAAACCGAATGCATTTTAAAATAACTTGATACGTTAGCTATAATAGGAAATAAATATAAATCCACGTAAAAGAAATCCATGTAATTTTACAAAAAATTCAATTAATAATGGGTATGTTTCCTATTTAGTCTTATTAAGTCAAAAGCTCTGTTTTTCATTGATTTTACCAAGTTTTGCATTTCATCTAGTCCTATGTTAGCCCAAATTTCACGAATCCTATTTTTGAGTTTATTGATTGTTGCAAATTGTTTACCATTTTGGTAAATTCATCGGGAAATGATACCCCATAGATTCTCTATGGGGTTCAAATCAGGACTGCACGTTGGCCATTCTAGAAGTTCAATATTATGTAGTGCAATCCACTGTTTTGTGAACTTAGAAGCGTGGATCGCCGCGTTATCTTGTTGAAAAAGAAAGTTTTCCTCTAAGAATTCATGCGGATTGTCGATTAATTGTGTTTCTAGTATTTCCACATATGCGGCAGAGTTCATTTTCGTAGTAATCCAAGCAATAGGAAATATACCCTGAAAGCAAAATGCACTCCAGACCATTACCGTGCCTACTCCAAAGTTCCGACTCATTGATACTTCCGTGCTTTTTTATAAATCGTGCCAGTAGCATTGCCAGCCATCAGAACCATCCAAGTTGAACTTTTTCTCATCTGAGAAAACTACTCTTTCCCATTCATAATCCCAGGTCATATGCCTTTTGGCAAACGTAAACCTAGCTTTGATGTGCTTCACAGTTTCGGTTTACTTAATCTTTTGCGCCATTCTAAATTTTCATTACTCTGCAAAATTTGGCGTGCACGTCTCGTCGTAACGTCAAGTTGTAATTGAGCACGAATCTGGGAAGCAGTCATGTGATTTTCTGGTGCCAGCCTAAAAATTGTCCTTTTGTCGCGGCTACTAACAATCGGTTTTCGGCTAGTTCTTTTAAGAGATCCATACCTCTCCCCTAATTTTAAATACGAATTAACAACATAATGGCTTCTATTAATTTGCTTGGCAATCTTCCTGTTAGACACACCATTTTTGTATAAAGAATCAATAACACACTTCTCTTCATGAGATAACTGTGTTCCCCTCGGTAAATTGAGCTATCTAATGATAAAAACGACCGCAAACGAATAAATGAGGCCCGTTTCATTAAATTTGGTCTTACCTGGAAGAGGCACGGCAGAATTTAATTTAAATAACGTAAATCTCTGTCTGGATGTATAACTCTTTCCGCCAAGAAATGATAGCGTATACCTAAAAATCAAATAAGACAGTGCATTCCTTATTGTGACTAGCTGATATCTGCACAGGTGGTGTGAAACATGTCGGGACAAGCATAAAAGCAGGCGGCGTCATTGTTTTAATGATCGGTCATAGACTACATGATATAATGCCAGAAGAGTTATCGCAATTTCCTCTAGTGTTAAAGTAGTCTTTAGGCTTTCACGGCCGTCGTTGCTGGCTGCTCTTCGGTTCCCGGGTTCTCTGCCGTGTAGAAAGTTTAAATTACTTAACCTTTCGATCATCTTGTCGTGATCTTCTTCAGAAGTGAAGTGACTAGTTTGTCCTGATCCGGGGTTAATATATGGTCCTGTGTCCGTTGGTGCGTAATCGTTCCGCTCTGTTGAGGCGTGTCCGTTGCTCTCCGTTGGGCTGTGAAGAATGATTTCCAGATATGTACTTGGTAATTGTAGTCCGTCTTCTCTGTTGATATTGTTCGGATTTTTCTGTATTTCAATAGCTTCTCTGTAAAATCTTCTCCAGTAATGTGTTTCCGTTGCTAGTTTCCTGCATTTGTCAAAGTTGATTCCGTGTTTCGTCTTTGTTGAGTGTTCTGCTACTGCTGATTTGTCTGTGTATTCATACTTTCTATCTTGCATATGTTCTTTTAGCCTGATATTGATGTTTCTGCCTGTTTGTCCAATGTATACCTTTCCACAAGTGCAGGGTATCTCGTAGACTCCTGGATTTTGGAGCGGCGAGGTACGATCTTTCGGTTAAGGTAATTTTGTGGATAGTTTTTTTGGAGCATTAAAGATTACTTTGATGTTGTGTTTGCGCAGCTTTCTTCCGATTTTGTCAGTGCATCCTTTGATGTATGGCAGGCAAGTCGTTCCAGTAGTGGTTGTTGTTTCTTCCTGTTGTTTTGGGTGTTTTGGTTGTTTGTTGATGGTAGCTGTGATGTCTTTGAGTCTGTAGTCGTTCTGTTGTAGTGTGTTCTTGAGATGTTGGAGTTCGGCTTCGAGGTGTTCTTCATCTGATATCGTCTTAGCTCTATGCACCAATGTGTTTAAGATTCCCCGTTTTTGTGCGGGGTGATGGTGAGCATTTGCATTGAGATAGCGATCCGTGTTGGCTGGTTTACGGTAAGCCTGGTGTCCCAGTGTGTGGTTCTCTTTCCTCTTAAGTAGCACATCCAGAAAAGCTAAGGAGCCATCTTCTTCGAGTTCCATGGTAAATTGTATTTGGTTGTGTTGTTTGTTGAGGTGTTCCAGAAATGTCCTCTAGTTAGAAATTCCTCTAGTGTATAATACTTTCAAAACCTACGTTGATCTGAAGATGACTACGTCGTGCCGAACTAGTAAATGATTACTAGTTTCATATGAATGTTGATAAATATTTTCTGAACGATTTTGAACACTTTAACCTTTTCAATCAAGAATCAAAACGAAAACAAAAACGACAAGGTAAGGAATAACGATGTTTAGACGAAATTTCAAATATAAGAACTATAGTAGAAGAATTAGAAGAAACGTAATTGGCAAGAATGTGAGAGGAAAGAATAGCCAAAATGCCGTTAAAGAAGAGTTAAATGGAAAAAGATATAATAAGCTACATAAAATAGAAAGACGTAGATATAAATATGCAAAATCCTCTCTACCGCTCTAAATGCTATAAACTCTTTCGAGGATATGTACCTATATTTTAAAATATTTATTTATAATATTAGAATGCAGCAAGACAGCATTCTCAATAATAAATTATGCAACAACTTTTCGTAGTTTATTAAGTAAAAAAGTCGGTTTAATAAAATTCTACTTTATCTAACCGTCTGTAATAAAAAAAAATAGCCGGTAAGGTGTATTACATAGGCAAACACCTTTACGTCTGTGTTTTATAACCAGCCGTACTTTTACAGTTAACTTTCCCGTGGTCCTTTTTGTCTTCGTCCTTTTTTGCTGTTAATCAGACGTTCGCGTACTTCACCGAAGTTATTGCAGCAAAGCGGTGACGTAGGGATCTAGAGAGCGATGAAGGAGCCAACGACGCCTCTTGCCGACCACCAATTTATATTTGGCGTTCCAACTTCCAGTCGGCTGAACACACAAAGCTGCAGTTCGTCTTCAGATGTGGATGGCAATTTAATTACGATCTATATGTTATAATTACGGGGAATTTATAAAGATTTAGTCGACCGTGTTCGGTTATTAAACCCGGAACCCGGGAATCTTCTTCTCTCCCTTCTAATATTATATATATCTTACACGTACACAGGCACACGTTATATATACATAGAGATATAACTCTGACGGTGGTTCTTGTTTGATGTTTATTGCGGTACGTTCCGCTAATACGTGCAGCCGAGCTTAAAGTTATGTGGGGGTTTATGGACGTTCAACTTTCCGGTGTTATAATTATTTGCAAACAAGCGAGCGCCATCCCAAGACTCGGACGTATTTTAGTCGCCTTAACTTTCGCCCAAAAAGACGTCCATTCGAAAATGACGGCAATTTAAACAATTTAGGCGGTCCAAACGCGCTAGATAATTAAAATTAATATGACTTTTCACAATGAAGCAGCTTAACGCAAATTAAGATGACAATTTAAACACGCTAAACTGTAACATGTAATGACGGGCAACCACTGGACGTGAAAGTAAGTTAAGGTAAATTAAATGGCGTTTTGCGGAAATTAGTTCCATACCTTATGCTCATCTGGCAGCTAGAACTAAATTACACTGGCAGACATCAAAATCTTCTCTCGAAAAAGAATTCATGTCTCTTATGTATTTGGTTGAGCTAAACACAAGTGTCGGCTCGAAATATGTTTATCAACTGCAGTTTTTTGTTTTTTTAAATTGCAATTTTATGCCTGTTTCAAATAAATTTTTGGCCTGCTTCATATACCTATAATATAATTTATTGTCTAACAGTGTCTACATACACCAATTACAGGAGATATATACATTAATAATAAAGTAGTGCACAGTAACACAAATATAACAAAATTACTACTAATGTAATATAGAAATAAGTACTTAAAAACAAACAAGCAAAATACAATCAACTTAAGTAGGATAAATGTAATTAACTAAATGAAACTTCCGTGTAAATAAGTTTTTGTAGTAGCATGTGGCACTATAGTCATTTTTGCTGGTGTCAGCGTGCACCTGAGTTTCAAGTTGAGGATTGAAAAGCGCCAGAACAGAGCTCTTACCTAATTCTGTTTTGCGACTACGAAAGGCTTCTTGTTAGGACGTCCCTCATTGGCAAGATGTATTGACTTTGGTTAACATTGTCAGAGGTTTTGCCTTTTTGGCAAGGTCTTTTACGTATTTCCGGAAGTAGGAAGCAAGTCCTAAAAATTTGCGAACGACGTGAACTTTTTGTAACGGTGGAAAGTTGACGACAGCTTCAATCTTCTGCGGCGATGGTTCTATTTCTCCGTGTCTAATTACTGATCGGATATATTCAACTTCTTCTTTCAAAAACGAACATTTGTGTCTACTAAGCGTTAAACCCGCTGACCGAAACGTTTTCAATATAGTGTCTAGTCTTTCAAGTCCTTCTACAATACTTTTGGAAGGAATTAAAATATCAGGGGGGTATGCTAGCGCATAGGTACATGTCAGACGTCCAAGGATTTCGTTAATGGCTCGCTGGAATACCGCAGAAGCATTTGTTAACCCAAAAGAGATTCTTTGATATTGTAGGCCTTACACCGCATTCATCACACCTGATGGACGCTACAGGTGTGATGACCGACTTCCTTTGGCTCCGCGTAATTGATGGTACTCGGAGGCAAAATCTAGGGTGGTAGAATGGGTATGTCTGGATAACCGTTCCAATTGGTTCTTTATTTGCGGCAACGGGTAGTGATTTTTTTCGGTAATGGAATTTAGTTTATCTCCCCGATCTTCTTCCTGTGGCACTGACGTATTGAGAGGTAGTCGGCGCAGTAAGTTCTTTTAAAATGTCCCTAACAAGTTCTCTCTCATGATAATATAACCGGTACCGTCTATAACAAACTGATGTAGAAGCAGTTTCATTTTCATTTCAATGTTGGCATTTCCGAGTTCCGAATGGTTCCGTGTGTTATAGCTGGGTATTACGAAGTATAACTGAGATAGTAGTTCAGGCGAATCAATTCGGTGTCGTAGTATTTTTAATGCAAACGATGCACTATACCGCTGCCTCATTTGTTCCAAAGACACGAAACCATGTCGTTGAAGAAGGTCGCTATCAGGGTGGGTTCCATCAGTTCTAAACGACAGATATTTAAAAAAAAACGCTTCTGTATGCGTTCCAGAGACAGGTTTAGGTATATAAGTATATAGTGGATACCAGATGACGGATGAATATTCCAGTTTGGTTCTTACCAGTGTGCAGTATAGTATTTTCATTATTAGAGGGTTATGAAAACTGCAACAAGATCTAATCAAGAATCCCAAACTTTGTAATGCAGAACGACAAATTGAGGTAATGTGCGTTGAGAATGAAAGTTTGTTATCGAAAAGAACTCCCAGATCTTTAAATATTGATTTTCTGGCGACAGGAATATGGTTTATTTCGTATTGATACATCTTGGGATCAGATGACTTTGTATATGATACAACTGCACATTTGTCTATATTAATTTGCAGATCATTGTCTGCACACCAACGATATATCCTGGTAAGATTTGTTTGTACAATCTGCAGTGCTAAAAACTTCTGTATATATTTTTAAATCGTCTGCATATGCCAATACTTCACAGTCCAAGGAGGTAATTAAATCCTTTATAAAAATATTGAAGAGAAGAGGGCCAAGATTCGAGCCTTGCCCTACGCCAGCAAGGACCCTCAAGCTACTTGAGGTATATCCATTATATACTACATAATTCAATCTATCCTTCAGATACGACGATAAGAGTTTCACAAGATTGGAAGACAGGCCAAAAGAATCAAGTTTCTGTATTAACAGCGAATGATCAATGACGTCAAATGCTTTTGACAGGTCCAGATAAATTACATCAATTTGACTTCTGTTATCTAGCTTTTCACTGATATATTGAGTGATGTGAATTATGTTGGTTTCCGTCGATCTGCCCACCATAAAGCCATGTTGATTTTCGGATATTAGTGATCTTACATTTCTAAAAATATGCGTATACAAGAGATATTCGTAGATTTTAGCAAAATTGGACAATATGCATATTGGCCGATAATACGCCGATATGCATTGTATGTTCATGAAGCGTTATTTAGTTTGTACATATAATCTTCTATTTATGTAATATTGTCGTCACCTGTATGTGCAAAAATCACCCAGACTACTTCTGTTACATTTGTGAAGACTTAACATTAAAACCTCAGATAAAATTATGAACACGACTTGTTAAAAAGACTTTTCGGGATATGTAGTAGGTGATCAGGACAAAACCTGGGCTCTTAAAATCTGTTGAAATATATGTATTTTCCCGGACGCTTTCGAGTTGGCTGAAAGGTACACATAAATCAATGCCTTTTGTAGCCTCTACATATTTTAATGATTCTGATTTTTGTATGACGGATACTCCGGTTTTACCGGGAAATCAAAACACAAAATCAAATACCTTACCAGTTGCTCATGATAAATTGTTGCCTGTACCAATTCCACCAACTCTCGGAAGACGACAATGGTTCCGTTTACTTGGAGGAGGAAACTTCCAAAACTACAGTGTCCAGCCATCTTCGGCTCGAAGATAGTGGTCTCTAGTGAGGTTAAATACCTAGGTGTTATTTTGGACGCAAAACTGACGTACAAATCTCACCTTGAACAAGTGTCGAACAAAGCCACAAAGGCATTTTGGGCCTGCAGAGGAATGTTTGGTAAAACGTGGGGACTAAAACCGGCAATGGTGCACTGGCTGTACACGAAGGTCATTGTACCCTCCATAACCTATGCCTCGTTAGTCTGGTGGCATAAGGCTAGTCTGGGCTACGCGGTAAACGCGCTCAGCAAGGTCCAAAGGATTGCCTGTTTAGGCATCACAGGAGCCATGTCCTCGACGCCGACTGCGGCCATGGAGACCATTCTTGGGCTTCCTCCGCTTCAGTTGGCGTTTCGGTCAGAAGCTACCCTGGCAGCTTACAGAGTAAAATGGCGTAAAGGTTTCTCTGGTAAAACCGGAGACCATACCAGCATTTTCAACTACATCGAACAGACAGTACCTCTGTCCACTAGGGCGGACAAGATTCCGCCTGTCTTCAGCTTCACTAGGAAATACTCCGTAGACATTTCCAACAGTGAGGTCTCCAAAGCATACATTCACAGACCGAGGCGATGTTCTCATCGCTGGTTTGTCGATGCCTCGAAGACGCCGAACGGCACAGGCATTGGGATCTGGAGAGATGGAGAACCGAATGGCGAAGCCATCAGCTTAGGGGGCTCCACTTCCATCTTCCATGCTGAAGTTATAGCCATCCAGACCTGTGCAGAGAGCATCTTAAACTGCCCGCATGGGAATGGATCGGTCGAAATTTTTTCCGACAGCCAAGCTGCCCTCAGGGCACTACAGGCTGTCAAATTTGCTTCCGAAGTGGTACTGAGGTGCCATAGGAAGCTTGAAGAATTGGCGGAGCATCACAGCATTACGCTGAGATGGGTGCCTAGTCACTCTGGGATTAGAGGCAACGAAATTGCTGACAAACTAGCTAGAGGCGCCAGTGGTCTACCGTTCACTGGTCCAGAACCGTTGTGCGGGAGTTCCTATGGCGGTATCAAAGCCTTTGTCAGATCTCAACTCGCTGCTAGTCACCGCTCCTATTGGAATGGACTAGTCGGCGTGAGACACTGTAAAATCCTCGGTTTTTATCCGGGCGATGAAACACTCCGCAAGGCAGTCTCTATGAGAAGGGCCAGACTGAGACTTCTTACGGGAGTCCTAACCGGCCACTGTTCATTAAATAAGCATTTGCACCGAATGGGGCGAGTGGACTCTCCCCTGTGTAGAAACTGTGGGAGAGCAGAAGAAACTCCTGTGCACCTCCTTGCCGACTGCCCGGCAGGGGACAGGGAGAGACGGAGCTGTCTAGGGGTCGCTCGTTTGGACGAACCGAGTATAAGAAAATTAACTCTCGACCAACTTGCGGACCTCTTTGTTCGAGTACAACCAGGTCGAGAGGGTTAAGACATCATGGGCACAATAGGTCTTAAGGCCGAGCTGCCTCACGGGGTTAAACCAGCCCATGAGAGCAAAAAAAAAAAAAATTCCACCAACTAGTTCCTCTTTTTCTTTTATAATCTGAAGCTGAGGATGATTCATCTAAATCAAGATCCACCTACGAATGCAATCTTCAAAATACAAGTTTTACCGGAGATCCAATATCACAGTCAATAAATCAACCTAAATTAAATCAATCGGTTCGTGATTTGGATCTCCTTAAATCGAGAGCGCAGATCAATGATAGAACCTCTTACAATGTTTGTTTTAACAGGAGGTGAGAGTTCTTGAGAACTTCCGAGAGATTCTTAAGAATGGAAACTCTTTATAGATTCATCTAAATGTAGTTTAAAACCAGTTTTATTGCATAATTGTAATAAGTATCTACCTATACTTTTCGCTCGTGCTAAACACATGAAGGAAACTTATGATAGCATCAAGCTCGTGCTAAAGAAAATCAAGTATGAGAAACATAAGTGGTATCTGTACCGACTGCTTGACACTAGTGGCGATGTTAACTGGTCTCCAAGGAGGATACACAAGGTTTCGTTGTTTTTTATGTGAGTGGGACAGTCGAGCAAAGAGCAGTCATTATATGGCAACCGATTGGCCTGCTCGTACCAAAACTATTCCCGGTCAGAAAAATATCTCCACTACAGTCGATAAAAATAAAGGTCTTTTGCCTTCACTTCATATACAGCTTAACCTAATGAAAAATTTTGTCAGAGCCATGAACAAACAAGGAGAAGGAAATTAGTGAACTTCCTTCTCCTTAGTTACGCTAAAGTTTTTTATTACTGGTCCTCAGATTAGGCAACCTTTAAGAAATGTTTGCTTTTAAAGGTATTCGCTTGAAGATATTTGCAAAATTTTTTTGGAAAACTTTCATGCAGAAAATTCTTAAATTCTTAATCTTATAAAAACTTAAATTGCAATGTGTTACTTTTGTATTTTCATTTGAACTTTTTTCCGAAAAATCTAGGAAAAGACGATGTTTTATAGCATTATTACAATTTTATTAAAAAAAATTAAATTCTAAAATAAAACTAAAAACCGTTGGAGTGGAATAAAGGTTTAAGATCTTTAAATTAAACATAGTAAAGACAATATGTGTTGACAATTAATAAACTAAAGGCAGACATAATGAGAAATGAAAAAATCCACTAAAACAATTATTTTACAGAACAAAATTACCCTTATCAGTACCATCAATAGCAGTAAATTACTTGGCAAGCCACAGATTTTCCGTTCCTTTTCTTCCAACGTTTAACGCAGCCGGGCCTCGCCATGGGGCAATATAGATTGTTCTTCAATAAGCCAGGGATGAAGATAATGTTGCGGTCTGAGTCAATTACTTAGTAGATGACCGGTTGTTGTTTACCTTCCTCTTGTTCGGACGGCAGTTGGATTGCGCGCCTCCCTGTTTACATCGCCACAATCTTACTTTCATTTCGCGTTCTTTAAACAAATAACTTCGTCCGCTTTTAGTTCCGACCCTCGCTCTTATAAATCTCGGAACGGGCGTACGAATCCCAAGTATAATTGAGATGGAATTTATCTTTGCTATTATCCACGGAACCTGTAATATTTGTTTTTCTTTTTAGTTTCGGAAGAGAAAAAAATGGGGGATTCTAAAGAGATAAATTTTATAGGAAACAGTCTAAACATTGCCAAAACAAATATAATTATGCGGTTTTATTTGTATATACTGCAACAACTGAAGCTTTTTAAACGATTTAAGTAATCCAATTAGGAAACATCATGACTACTGGCTGTATTAATGCGTTATTTCATTGTATCCATTGATCGAAATTAATTGGGCAGTTTCAAGGAAACTACACGACAAACAAATCACTTTAAGTTAACAACAGTAAGAAGTTCAAAAATATACCAGGACTATAGCGCAGTAATAAGCATACAAGATATCCGAACACTCCGCGCTACACAATTTTATTAATTCGGGATAAACAGTTGTCCAGGTCAATGAAATATCCGATCACTTCGAGCTACACATTTTTTTTTAACTTGGGACAACTGTTTATCCAGAATTAATAAAATTCTACAGCGCGGAGTGATCGAATATCTTGTGTGTCGACAGTGAAAACTGCACAAAACTCATAAAAAGGAAACAACACATGGTGTAATAGACTGACGTTAAAAACAGGGAAGGAAACCTGATGCTACTAACAAATATACGTTAAATTAAAAATTGAATACAAATGCGATTCCCGTATGGCTTCCATCAACCTGAAAGCTTTTAATTTGTGACAGCGAATAAACAAACGACATAGATTTCGTTACATCATTTATTACCACTAATGGAAGTTTGCGGAAAAGCCGGGAAAAAAACTCCCACAACCGGTCGACATTCTTATTTCTTCACTCAACGTTATTCCAATTATATTTTATCCAGGACGACAGAAATACTTAGCGGGGTGGGCCGACGTCGAAAGGAAAAAAGCTCGGCCCAACTGTATAAGCCGATTAGTTGATCTCGAAAACGAAGCAAAAGAAAATGATCAGCGAATACATCGGGAGTCGTACGGTGCGGAATCATTAATTAAATGTGTGGTTGGTTGGATTGGCGTCGTTATTTGACAAGTCGGCAACGCCTACTTAATTAAAGGTGTAGCGGAATTAAATTTTATTATGGTTTCTTCGAGGCTTTCCTTTACACTTAAGAACGAATACTTCCCTTATTTCGAGTTGACACCTTCTAGGAGTTGATTTTGATAACTTTTCGCGATATTTCCAATTTTAATGTTCGTACAAACTAGAAATTATATTTCAACAGATATAATTCTTGAGTTAAAGGTAGTGTTTAAGTTCTATATTTTTTTTTTTAGCATTTACCATTCAACATTTGCTTTTAGTTTATCTGAAATGTTTCAACCAATGAATAAGTTACAATTATATTGTATAATCTTTATTAATGGACTCCAACCATCTGGATATTATATTAAGATTATCAGCCAGGGCTGAACAACCCAACGAGGATAATAGATCGTCAATATATAATAAGAATAGCGACGGGCATAAATTAGACGCCTGCGGCACTCCAGAATTGATTTTGTATTGAAACGAGTAAAATCCATTGTCATCAGACTTACGCTGATTTATCTACCAGGTAACTTGTCATGAGTTTCAGAAAAGAGGGTGAGAATCCAAACATGCTCAACTTTGATAAAAAAATACGATGGCCAATTATTTCGAAGGCACGTGAAAAATTCGTGTATATTACATACAAGTTGTTACGATTGTCAAGGTATTCAGAAATATACTGCGTCACGTTCGCCAAGTTAGTAAAAATCGATCGCCCACTTATAAATCCATGGTGTACAGGAGGATTTTAACACAGCTGTATACCCAGTCATACAGTATCTGCTCATGAATCTTAGCAAAGTTTGACAACACTGAGATTAGCAGTAGTTTTTAAGTTGAGTTGCATTGTCTTTTATGAACACAGGGACTGTCCTTGATTCCTTCTACCTCTCTGTTAATACCTTTAATTCCAAGCCAAGATTTATTATTATATATGATAATGGCAAACAATGGTCTCCACGGTTCCTTGATTTGACACCTCCATATTTCTTGCTATGGAGGTACACTGTACTGCATTAAGTCTTACTGAAAAACTATTGCTAACTCTTGCTGTAACAAGACGATATGAAAGAGGCAGGCACATTCACATCGAGTGGTGTCCTAAGACTTAATGCCGCCGATTGTATTTGAGAGAGAAGGTGTAGACCAAGAAACCAACCACAACATCGATACTAAAGGACAACATTTGAAACGAAATTGTTAAAGACCATATAATCAAACAATGAAATATAAACTATAAAACTGTACTTCATTTAAAAAAAAATATTAAAAAAAAACGTCGACCTCACACAAAAAAATATATGTAAAATTACGGTTGTTTTTATGTAATTCACCACAGTAATAGAACTGTAAAAAGTTGTTACAGTTTCTTTTATGTAAAAAAGCAGCACTTTTGTATTTTTTCAGGAAAAATGTAATATTACATTACTCATTAATATTTAATAACAGCGGACTTGTGAAAACACGTAATGAATGTAATTCTACAGTTTGGTTAAATTAAGTTATAATTTGTATATCGGATCGCGGTAGTAGCCGAATACCAACGAAGTACCTATAGCGCGCTTTGTTTGTCGCCCTTTGTTCCCATTTATTTGTTGGCTTGGTTATGTTACATTAATTGCGTAGCGTGCTTGTGATTAGTGGGGCTAAAGTAAATGAAAAATTGAAACAGGTAAGTGATATAGCAGTATACCATCTTTATTCCGTGCTAAACGCAATTTTTTAGCATATCCATCATCTATACGTTGCATACCGCGTTTACATCTGTTGCTACTTTTTATATACGCATACATCACCTGGAATATTTTTTATATTTGCTTATGTCTCTTGTATCTTACTTAAATAATGACTTATTCATGTACGATTTGCACATCAGTTAATGTTGTAACAACTTATGAAAAACACATGAGATTTCACAGAAACACACAAGGTGTTATTTTCAAATGTGTTCGTTCAAATTGTGTATTAAATGCTCTTCATATAGAACATGACACAAATGGCAGTTTGCAGTGTCCATTCAACAGTCTTTGCAAAAACAGATGTTTTTTTTAAAGTAAAAATAGTTTAAAACAACATCTATTCCGAATACATTCTATTATAATGCGTAATAACACAATAGGCAATACGTTAAATAATGAAGTAGCAAATGCATCAAGCGGATCATTTGATTTTTTTAGAAACTGAAACTGATGTACAAAACGTTCACCACATTCATGAATTAGCAACACAGCACCAACTTGGTTCGAGTTTAACTGCAGTTAAGAATATCATATTCGTTGTATGTCTAAAAAATTAATATCACTTTAAAGTATATCTGTTAAAATTCAACCAGGTTTAAGATAAATGCATAAAGGGCATAAAAGACTTATATCCCCGTTTTGTATTAAGGTAATACATTCGTTTACCCAGTAGCATGTTTGTAGGACAATTTATAATACTGTTGGCAATGCAGTTATATGAATTTATTTAAAAATAAAATGTTATCAGCTGTTTATACACATTTCTCATGTTCCAGATAGTGAAAATCCCCTACATCATATATACTTTGAAAAAGCCTTGGTGACATCTGCAGTCAACTTTTCTGAAGGTCTGGTCATTACTTTCGCATTTTATTTTATATTAAATACCCAAACAACAACAATACAACCAAAAAAATAATAAATTTTATTAACCAACTACAACATTTTTAAATATATATATTCAATATAATCACTCCTTCATTTAATTTATTGTATTTCCTAGTTTGTTTTATTTTATATTATAATCAATGCAATGTTTGTTAGCGTGTTAGTTTACAGAAATTAAACGCTGTAAAATAAAATAAAGCATTTGTTTAATTTAACATCCTTTTCTATATGTATCATGAAGTAGCTATTAATTTTCAATTTTGAAGAAATTAATTTTTATATATATAACGTAAAACTTTCGTGAATGGAATATGTACATTTTTTATAGTTTACCATTTGTTTAGAATATATAAGTTTAAATTAAGTGACAAATGCTTAGTTAATCGAGCGGTCTTCGATTAGTTAGAACTATACATATACATACTTCTTACGCATACCTTACTGTAAAATCATAAACAGATAATGTGAAATATTGAGGTAAGTAACCTGCAATATTATATTTTTTTTGTAAGAATGAATATCATCTCCCTACAAATTTACAGTAATATAACAGTAAAGAACACATAACCGTGTAAGTCCTCCACCTTCATAACGGTACAGTATTACATTGTTACTGTATTTGTAAATGCATATAGTGATGTAATTTTACAGCTCCTGGTAATTTCACGATCTACTTTTGCAGCTGTCTTCCTGGCGTAAAATAACCAGTAATATTACTGTAATTTATTTTTTGTGTGCTGAAGCATAAATTTTAGAATGAGCAACAATCGTCCAATTTAATTAAAACTTTAGTCCGAAAAGACAAAATACTATTAGTAATCCTTATCAATAGACTGTTGATACAATGTCCAAAAAAATCTGAGAAAGACAAGAAAACCTTATAATTTTCTATTGCTTATATTAGTACTATTTACTAGCAATAAGAATTCCAAATTCAAATTGAAAACAACTCACAACACCTCGCAAAATTCCCTAATGCTATCGTTAGTCCGTGCACGTTTCTATTAATCAAGTAATCAATTAAATTAATTTGTCGCCCGCTCACTCGCATTTCACTCGCTCGAAGCTGGAAATTGACAATAGAATCACACGTCCGCCTTGAATGGGCGAAACCGATGTGTTCCTTGCCTATTTATTGTCCGATGAGCCGATCTCGCCAAAGGGTTAGTAAATATTTGTTACGAATCCCGAGCAAATTAATTCAATTTTCGTATTGTCGGGCCGCGTCCGTACCCGTCTCGCCCACCATGAATCAAAACGAACGAACAGCAAACTATTTAGTACATTTTCGCACATCAGCTGCATCCTGCGCATCCAATCACCAAAAATATCCGATATGAAAGCGAACGCTAAATATAATTCAATATTAATGAGCGCCATCTGCTCCTCGCAACGCCAAATATTTGCGCGCATATTGGCGTTCTATGAATGCCGTATTTAGAACAATATCGAAAAATGGAAATTGGCTATTTGTACTGCGCTAAAAGCTCTGATGGACGAATAGGTCGAAAAACCTTTTGCGAAACCCTATTTTACAATGTGGTTGAAAATATCTACAATATCTATAAATTTGGAACAAATTCTCATTAAGAGAAACTATTAAGTCATATTTCTTCAACGAAATGTGGTACGCAACATTAAAGGTTTTTAATTAGAGAGGGAATTAAAAAATAAATTCAATTTTTTTCATCTTTAGCAACTATACAAACGTGTGAGGTACTATGTCCAACCATTTCTTAGACAAGATAGAGGTGGTTAATGGAAATCTTGACTGCAGATTATGTAAAAGGGAAACCAGAGACAACTCATTATATATTATAAAATTATGAGCCACTGGATCACAAGAGGCATCAACTGGTTGAACTAAGTAAATACAGACTACTCCGTGCAAGGGACCTGTACAATCTGTTACAAGACACTAGTATAGCACGATAAGCTGTTAGGCTGCGATGTTATATGGAGACTTTAGTCATACGTGTCTGTAAACAGGGAGAAAATGGAGCGATAGCATGGTGGCAGAAGACGCAACAAGTTAAGGCCATGGCAAAGCTGACCTGACTGAAGATCACCGGTATGGCAATTATAGGAGCAATGTTTTCTTTTCCGTCACTGGCATTAGAAACTCTTCTAGGTTTGCCAGTCTTACACACTGTTATGGAAACTACATTCTGTATTTGCCACATAGAAAATCAATCGCCAGGTTTGTCTGGCGAAGAAGCTACTAAAAACGGTGAGTTTCCAAACAGAGATGAAGACAAACGGACACCTATACTGGTTTACGGAAGACTCGAGAAAGAACAGGATTATTTTGTAGCACTCCAAGAAAATACTACAACCTTGGACAATACAAAACGATTTTTCAGGCTGAAATCTAAGAATTGCCATGTGTGCTACAGAGATTTTGAATAACAAAATATAAGACAACGAATAGAAATTTTTAATCATAGTCAGGCGGTGCTGAAAGTACTAGAAGCGCATAAATGCAACTGAAAAACTCTCTTAATATTTTGGATACAACTAATAATATATCCTTAATTTGGGTGCTTGGGCACTTACCCGTTTAAGGAATGGTATAGTACCTAGCTAAATAGTAAATTAGTTTCTGGGCAAATCAGAAAGTGGAACAATGAAACAATGGTCCTGATTTATTGCATTCAAAAGAAGGCATTTCTTCCAATCATGTCAGAACCAAGGAGGTATTTAAACTTAACGCCATAAGCATCAGAGTAATTGTTTTTGAGTTTATAAGTAACTACTCTGTCTCTCTGAGCAGACTTAATTCCCGTTGTGTTTAGAGCACGAGAAGGCAGCGACCCATATCTTCTACAACTGCTTCACCACCACCAGAATATATGGTTTTTGGTGAAATTGGCATTTCCTTGGGAGACCTAAAAAGATCTCATTCAACGAGATTCTGAGCCAACTTAAAAACAAAACTTGTTGGATGAATTTTAAGATAGAATTCAACTTCAATTCCTGCCACCAATACCAATACCACATCACATGGAATATGTATGAAATAGCGTTTCACCAAATTTTGGGTTGTTTTTACAGTACGTAATGTACAAAAAATATTCGCAATAGTGCATATGAATAGGCATAACGTTAATTTTAACATTTAAAGCAATTATTTTTCACTTTCATATAGTTTTACGTGAACGCAAAAAAAATTCAACAGTTTTAGTGCATAGATTCTTTGTTTTACATATATGTATGTATATAAAGTCTGTGATGATTAATAATGGTTGTATTCTTGTATAGCCTTTTTCTAGTTAAAATAATCCAACGTCTAATGAAAATTAGACGATTTGTATTTTTATAATTCGAAAAGTAAATTAGAAGCTAGTGTTTCTTCTGAATAGGTCATAGCTCTCCCAAACATTGTAACTTCTTCTAGAAGTTGTTACAGCCATCTCTAGTGATAATTAGAGACTGCTGTATTATCCCGATTTTTCTTTCAAAAATATTAATCAAAGTATTATAAATAGTAATGGTTTGTAGATACTTTGAAACAACTGGGGTTGCAACCCAAAAATACTGCTCTGGATGTACGCAGCAATCGTGAGACCAATGATCACTTATGGGGCAGTGGCTTGGAGCAAGAGAACTAATATGACCATTGCGAGAGCTAATCTCTCTAAAGTGCAAAGATTAGCATGTGTATGCATAACTGGCGCAATGAGAACCTGCCCAACAGCAGCTATTGAAGTGGTACTAAATCTTACTCCTCTTCACATTTTTGTGGAGAGCATAGCTAAAAGGACCACACGTAGAATGATCAGGGAAGGAACGGCTAGGCATAGGCCTCAGCCTCCTAGGTGATCAAATCTGGGACATGCCCCGAGATGACATGCCAAGGAAGTTCAACTTTGTGAAAGATTTTACCACAAAGCTTAGCACTAAGAGTGAATGGGATAGAGATACCATTTCGAAACTCAATAGAAACGCCATTAAATGGTACACAGATGGCTCCAAAACGGCAGAGGGAACTGGAATAGGGATATATGGGCCTAGAACCAAACATTTCGAAAGCTTGGGGATGTACCCAAGTATCTTCCAGGCGGAAATACACGCTATTGAAAGATGTGTCCAGGTCAACATTGACAGAAGCTATAAAAAGCAGGAGATTATCATAATATCTGATAGTCAAGCAGCCATTAGGGCGCTGAAGTCAAACATAATCAGCTCCAAAATGGTTTGGGAGTGTCTACAAAAACTAAACGAGCTAGGCAAAAAGAACAAGGTAACCCTTTTGTGGGTTCCGGGACACACGGGAGTGGAAGGAAACGAAATAACAGATAATCTCACTAAGAGAGGGGCTAGAACACCTTTTGTAGGGCCAGAACCTTTTTGTGGGATAAGTAGCAGCACAACACTGGAGAAACTGAAAAATGAAGTAGAGCAGAGAAAATCCAAATACTGGGAGAATCTCCAGGGAATGAGGCAAGCTAAAACTCTTCTGGGTACCTATAATCAGAAGAGATCTGCAGAATGCATCAACCTGAGTAAAAATAATATTCAGATATTGACAGGGATCCTCACAGGCCATTGTAAACTGAACGGACATCTAAGCAGGCTTGGAATAGCGAAGGAAGCCGAATGTAGATTTTGTGGGGAACAGGACGAAACGTCCATCCATCTACTCACAAACTGTGTTGCACTGTACAACTCAAGGGCGCTGCACCTGGGAGCATGTGAAATCGAAGAGGGAGAGTTACCTAATCTGGGGCCTTCGGACATTCTGCACTTCTTAAAAGGAATCGGACTGGACGGCCAGCTGTAAATACAGCGAGAAGAGGGGACACAATAGATCTTTTAGGTTGCAGTGTACTAACACCCTAATATCACACATACATACATTATAAATAATACACAGTATAAACCTATAACCCGCTTTTATTGTGTATTTGTGATCTATCGCTACTTTTCTTAATTTCATTTTACATTTTTTTTTTTAGTAAATGTTTCAAATTCTTTCCAGAAAAACAAACCTATAACTGAAATAAGATGAACGCTTTGTTTGTTTTTTATTCTTTAAAACGAACCATATTTAATGTCCTTAACAGATAGCGGAAATCCACTTATTCGATCAGTTCCAATAAACCCACGATTTTAGCAGCCAATTGCCTTTCACTAGATTAGTTTACGGGCGGAGATAAGCCCGCAATTAGCTGAGCATCTAACTGAATTACTTCTCCTTTGAGCGCCAGGACGCATCCTCAAAACGCAATCAGATAACCGTCCTATTTTCTTCTGCCGAAAGAAAATATTGACTTCTCGAGATAAAATACATGTTAATTAATCTGTCTGGGATATGGTTTACACTTTTTTGCATATAATATACGTGGCACTTCAAATAAAATTCAATAAAATTTCAAATATATGTACCTATGTATATAAAACAGAGATTGAAACGTAACATTTTATCCAGATAGGTATATAAGTTTGTGTAAACATATTTAAACGATTTCTCTACAAAGACTATTTCAAATATCATCTTCCAGAGATACCATCATCCTAATGCTTCTGATTCTTCTTGTCAAAGAAACGGGCTATAGGAACTGCTGTCAGTTGGAATAGTCTACGCTGTTATTTTTTTGTCACGGAAGGGAAAACCGGGCATTTCCATTCCTATGCATAATTTGAAGTAGTCAAACATTCTCCTTCATCCTTTGTGTATCCAACATGTTCGCTAACTTGAAATAACAATATTAGCCGATCAAAGACCAGAGAAAACGACCGTAATTCGTGCTACCTTTTGTGTAGTTCCCTCTCGGTTATATATGCTGAATATATAAGGACCAAGACAGCGATTTTTTTAATGTATTCCGTTCCGTGCTTTAGGGACGGAGCAGAGGCGCAGACAATACATTAGCATCGGTAACAACGGCTCAAACACCTCCGATATTATGAAAAATTTATGACGTTTCCCCATATACGCTTCACCTCACATACGCTCCCCAGCGTCCATTGTCTCTTTTCCGTTTTATATTTAAAATTATTCAGAGATTTAATCCTCTTATATTTCCATACATTTACGCATTTATATTTTACATTCGCTGTATTACCTGCTTGTGTTTAAATAAATCTATACGTACAGCCAGAGAAAAAATATTCAGCGGTGGTTGCTAGTAAAGGGAGAGATAACGTAGGTATATACAGCCATAATCCCAGCAAAGTCAACGGTTATACCACGCATGTGCGTCTCCCGCTCATTCTTCTTACTGCAGTAGGTATTCTCCTACATTCAGTTATTCGTCATAGCCACTCATAGCTCACAACGAATACTGGCGCGAGCGCAGCGGTTGCTTTGCTATTCAATCTACAAATCTACACGCAGAAATGTTTTAATTTTCAGTTACCGTGAAACGTATTGTATTTTTATTATGAAAATGAATAAATTGCAATATGTATTGCTTTGGACACACGTACTTATAAACTCAAAAGGTGTAATGAAAGCGTAAAACAGTAATTTATAGTATCTATTATGTACTTAAAAATAGTCTTTGCTCATGACAAGACAATTAAAGTAATTCTAATGAACGAGGAAGAAAACTCTCATAAAGAAATAATAAATTTAACGAAGGAAAAATAAAACTTAATTCTGAGTAAATAATTTTAAGAAATGAAAACTTAAAAGTAACTCTTAATAATAAATTACATAAACTTTAACACCAGTTCGGTTACTATTCTATTCGTAATAGTAATAAATAAAGAAATATAAAATTAGGGTTTGTTCGTGACGGGGAAATCAAAGACATTTTAATGAATTTAGGGCAAAACCCTCAAAGAGAAATAGTAAATTTAATGAAGGACAAAAAAAATTAATTCTGGGTAAATAAATTTTAAAAATAGAAAACTAAAATAAGCCTTAATAATAAGATGGAATAAACGTTAATTTTTTAAAAATCATTGAAGCTTCAAACAAAAGGTTTAAATAGCCCCCATCCTTGGCTAAACAATATCCTAATGTGTTGTAGAAATTCATTCTAACATTCTCCAACAATTCTGGGCTAATGTTGTTTGACGTTTGAACAATTTTATTGCGCAACTACTCTACATTAACTGGTCTAACGTCTTCATTGCCATAAATTATTTCTTCTAAATAACCCCAGTAAAAGAAATCGAGGGGAAATAAATCTGGTGATGGCCATTCGATGTTTTCAGAATGAGTTCCAATCCACCGGTTAGGAAACTGTTCACTTAAATAGTTTCGGACAGCTACTGCATTATGGGCAGGGCAACCATCTTGCTGAAAGTAGATGTTTTGCATATTTATGTCGGGAAGTTGCTGTACAGTAGGTAGAATGTGTGTGTTCAGTAATTCTAAATATGCATTTGCGTTCAAATTGCCATCTCCGGGAATATTTTTAAGTTTATGTAAGGTAGTATTTAGGATTTCGATACCTTCTTCTAGTTTTAAACTTTGGGTTTCTAAATATTTTATAGTATTAAGTAAGTTATTGACCTATACCTTGTTTTACAAAAATCGGAGTAGTAACTGAAATAAGCCGGCTTACAGAGCAAAATTTTACGAACATGCAATAATTCCAATTCAATTAAGCTAATAGAACACAAGACCTTTATAACCCTTTACAACCTAGGCATGATTGATCTTTTGAGATAAGGCTTTGATGAATGTTAGATACATATCTAATCCTGCAAAACATGTATAAAAAAACTTAAATATTAAACAAAGATTTATGGTTCAACTTAATAAAATCACTGCATAATATCGTTTCCATTTTCCGAAATGTATCTAAGTAACATTATTTAATTATTAATTATTTATTGTTATAGTGCGGTGACTCGCGTGCAGTCGACACGCCTTGTCGCCTGTTTAAAAATATAATGAGTAAAGGGGGTTATGGAAGAGCTACTCAAAAGAATTCTTTGTCGTGTCAATGATTTAGGTCATACCTGTTAATATTAGCTATAGTGTTATCAATCTGAGACAATTACATTTATAAGAGTACTTTTATAAATGTATTAATTTATTAATCTTATTTAAAGTAATTATTTTTTTACACCAAGCTTATAATAAACAATAAAGCAAGACTAAATAAAGGGGAACACCAACAATTTTAATCGCTTAAAATAATAAAACGGATGTTAATAAAAAAAAACCAGTAACAAGAGAATTTTGAAACTTTTTTTCTATTCCTCGAATTAAAATTGGACCCAAGACAATGCCATAAAAAAAGCAACTAGAGGTTTGGTTTCTCATTTCGCGTTCACTTCTGTATATATTCATATTCGCTGCTAATTTCTACCATTGTTATTTTTGAAGTTTAATTAAAAGTTACACTACGAACAAATCCAGGGTTTTCCTTAATATGGTAGGAGCAAAAAGCCGTCTGCGGCCACAGACGCTGCAAACAGTTCCATTTTCGTTTTTAATTTTTATCATTTCCTGGTTATCTCTCTGTTTATCCCGGAGTTGGAAAAGGTACAATGGAAAACACACAGATAAAACGTTGACCGCAGCTAAAATTGGTCTACGGATTCAAATTAACTTTTATTAAATGTTATTAGTTTGACAATTGTCCGATCTATAACCGTACAAAAAACTTTCCGTTCTCAACAGCGTAAATAAATCGAAATTAGAATTGGTATATAGTATAAAAAAGTAGTAGTTCCATTAATAGAACGATTGACAGTGCCTTGTCAAAATATGTGACAATGTTGGATCTACGATTATTATTTGCGGTGACCTTAATATAAATAGTTTACTTGGAAGTAGAGAGCTAGATAGCTTAAATGATCTTCTATCATCATATAATTTAAGCAATATTGTTATTGATGCTACTCGTATTACTGCTACTACTAGAACAAGCATAGATTATATTATAACCAATGATGCAAATGTATCATGTATAGTAATGAATGATGGACTATCTGATCATTGTTCGCAAATTGTTACTGTAAATTTTACAAATGTAATTTTAGATAAGTTTATAGCAGTTAGACATTATTCACAAAAGAATTACAACCAATTTTTAAATTATCTGCTAAATGAAAACTGGCTGAATGTGTATAACACCATTGATATTCGTAGGGCTACATATACTTTTGTGCAGACGTTGAAATATTACCATGATATGTCATTTCCACTCAAATACAACAGAATTCACAATAATTCAAATAAGAGCTGGTTAACTTCAGGGATTAAGAAATCTTCGGAAACCTTAAAATATTTATATCAACTTTGGAAAGCTGGTCAGATTGATGTGCAATATTATAAACGCTATAAGAACATCTATCGTAAAACAATACAACTTTCAAAGAAAATACAAAATATTCACCAATTAGCTTGTTCTCCAAATAAAGTAAAAACCGCCTGGAACATAATAAACAATAGTGTAGGTAGGTCAGCCACTTATAAGGCTCCTGACTCAATAAATATAGATGGAGTAAATAGTAATGACCCTCTTGATATTTGTAATGCTTTCAACGACTATTTTGCTAGTGTTGCTAAGTCTGATACTGGAAATTCTTCAATTCAGTTACCATCTGCAAACTGTTCTACACTTTACTTAGACCCAGTTACTGAATCTGAGATATACAATATCATTATGAAAATGAAAAATTCAAAATCTAGTGGCTTTGATTCTGTAGGAATTGGAATCTTGAAGCAAGGTATTTACTTTATAACAGCACCATTGTGTTATATTATCGACCACTCGTTTACTATTGGTATGTTTCCTAATTGCTTAAAAGTAAACAAAGTTATACCGGTCCACAAAAATGGAGAGTCAACAGAACTCAGCAATTACCGGCCTATTGCGCTACAATCTCCGATTTCAAAAATTGTTGAACAAGCAATTAGTAAAAGAATTAGGTGTTTTCTAGACCAAAAGCAATTACTTAATAAATTCTCATCAACATGGTTTCAGAACGGGTTTCTCAACTACAACTGCACTTATCCAATTCCTACATGAGATATACAGCACAATAGATAAGGGTGATATTGCTTTAGCAGCTTTAATAGACTTGTCCAAAGCTTTCGACAGAATTGATTTCAAAGTACTTGAAAATAAACTTGAATATTTAGGAATAAGAGGAAATTGTAATAGTTGACTGCTTTCATATGTTACACACCGACAACAAGTGGTATGCATAAACAGAACAATATCAAAAATGATCCCGCTCCAAACTGGTATTCCGCAAGGCTCTATTTTGGGTCCGCTATTGTTCATTATTTACATTAACGATATTACAACTACAGTCCAGGATAATAAATGCATATTATACGCTGATGACATTAACATTGTAAGTAGCAAAAAAAAAGATCGACGAATTAAGTCGATCTTGTAGTAAACAAATGGATGCTTTGTCCACCTGGTCTAAAGACAATTACCTCCCTATTAACGTAAATAAAACAAAAACAATCCGGTTTACCTCTCAAACCGTTAATGTAAAGGAAAGTGTACTAATGCGGCTCAATGGTAAAACCATTGAACAAACATCTTCGACTAAATTATTGGGTGTAACGTTAGATCAAAAGTTAAATTGGGAAGCACATATACAGCTACTTACCAAAAGTATTGCCAGTCTCTGCTATGCGCTAAAACGTTTACATACACTAACGAACATTGAAACTTGTATAACATTTTACTACGGTCAGTTTCTATCTAAAGCAACATATGGCATAATCTGTTGGGGTTGTTCAACATCTGCACAAAGGATATTTTTATTACAGAAAAGAGCCATTCGAAATATGTGGGGAATGCGCTATTATGATTCATGTAAAGAAATTTTCAAACAGAGAGGGTTACTTACAATTCCGTCAATTTACATCTTCAAATGTATTATGTATGTAAAGGAACATATAGGACAGTTTACTGCACATAGAGATAATCATAACTATCATACAAGGCACAATACAGATTTGCAAATTCCACGGCATAGACTAGCTCAGTACGAAACAGATCCCATGTACAAAGGCATTATATTTTACAACCACCTCCCAAACGAAATTAAAAGTATTAATATCATTAACGCATTTAAACGCAAATTAAAGACATTTCTTATCTCTAAAACATACTACTCAATATCTGAATATATAAATGACACTATGAATCAGTTGGATGATTGATTTCATATTTAAAAGTTGGTATTTGCTTCACCTACATCAATTTATTTCTTTTTTTCTCATATTTTTTTCATTTCTCATTTTGAATTCATTAATTTAGTTTATTTAATATATTATAATTAGGTATTTCTAATCATTATAATTTTGCTGTTAAAATATTATATTGTATTTATGATTATTTTCGTTACGGTTAAGGGTATAATACTTTTATTGACATACCCCTATATCTTTATAAAAGATCTGCAGCACAAATAAAGATTATTATTATTATATAATATAATTTAATTCCTAACTATAAATGGATCCAATTGATTGCGGTTTCTTTTTTCTTTACATTACTATTTATTTATTCCAACTTAACATTTTTGTGTTTCTTTTTATTTTGAAAAGGTATGTTGAAGTAAATCTTTTTATCTGCACACTGCTCTTTTCTTATTTTATTTCTACGTACTATTTCAGATTAGACTTAGTGTATACACAATGTACAAACTTCAATAAACCTAAACATATATTACATTTTGACTGGCATTGGCTTCATTTCTAATCAAACTACACGCAATTGTACCGCAAGGAAACTTTACTCTTTCATGTTATTACGTATAAAGGAGCTTTATAATTTTGCGGCTTCCCTCAAGTCAAAACGGATAGTAATTGGTGATTGTTTATTCTGGTTGTCAGGTTAGATTTTCCTTTGTGGTGATCGACCAAGACCCTGTACTGACCGCTGATCCCTCTTCTGAAGTTGGCTGATTGTCTTAACCCGCATTTGAGCTCCCTTAAATCCTTCACGGTGTCTTATTCAGTTAACCACGGTCGCCTCACATCGTAAACTAAGCAAGAACTTCAACACTCCAGAGAGCTGACAAGGTAATTACTAGGGTCATGTACGGTATGTTGTTGTAGTACATAAATAAAATCGATTTAAGCAGCTGTAACTTTGCATTGATATCTTTGACAATTGATTCTATAATATAATTATTAAATACACACATTTAAAGGTAATGATACTATTCGCAACTAACTAACCGCACTTATTTATAGTCTTTAAAATACAAGAAAAGTGCTAATATGTACTCCATAACTTCCTAAACTAAAAGATCGAACTAAATGTTAATTTACTAAATTTACTCAAATTGTGCCTACGTAGCACAGATTCAATACTTTGCCACGTTTTTCCTTTTCAATCGAACGAATCTTTACTTACTACAGCATCTAAATACTCGGTCCCAAAATATTGCTATAATCTACAACTCATATTTTAACATCAGATCTCTCCGTGTAGTCTTGAATGGTGACGCTTCTTCTTCTCTTTCTGAGCTTACAGTGACCTGTGAAGACAGAAACTATTACTTTGACATTTTTACGGTGAAGTTCCAGTAGTTTCTTAGTTCTGACATGATTAGACAAAATATAGTTTTTCACATGTACCAAACCAGGACAGTTCCAATGTTGGAGCACTTTCGATGCACCCATACATTGATTTGTTCTTTAGCTACTGTACCTAGGTGCTATGCCATTGGCAGGACCCTGGAAATACTCCGCAGCACCCTTTTTCGCAAGAGTGTCTGCTTCGTCATTGCCATGAATGAGCGAGTGCCCAGATTGGGGTAGAATATTAACCGTCCCCACTACATGTAGAGTGTTTTTACAGCTCCAGATCAATTTTCAGTTGCATTTATGCGCCCATATTAGCACCACCGGACGGTCAATGAAAATTTTTATTGATTTGTGTCTGTTTTTATTCAAAATTTCTCTAGCACACATCTCAATGGCATAGATTTCAGCCTGAAAAATTGTTGTGTGTTGCCCAAGGTTGTAGTAGTTTATAACTCTTGGATTACGCCTTGGATTCCTCTGTAAACTACCAGGCGTCTGCCTGCGTCAAGGCTTTTCGTTCCTCTCTGTTTGGAAATGAGGTAGGGAAGGTACGATGGTATTCCCAGCATACTGTCAGGAATGATCGATTCCAGCAGCTTGTTAGTCACACAGATTGATTCACAATGTGCCATAGGCGGAATATGGTTAATTTGAGAGGGGTAATGATATGGATGCTGAAATTTCGTCAATATTAATAAACTCTTCCGCTGGACAGCGAGCTGCTTTTGTTTTCCTAAGGCTATAAAAAGAGGGGTATAAATAATGCCCTGCGTCTATAGCTGTCTTTCTCATTAATTTATATGTGTGCGAAGTGGCTTTAATATCAATATATAACGCCAGAGCTTCCTCGGGGGTAAGGAGTCGCTGTTGTCGATGAAATTCCCTCATTTGTTTTATTTTGCTAGCTCTTTTTGGAGAAGAAGTTGTGATTTCTCTCACAAATGTTGCTGCGTCTCGTTGACCACATTTTCTTAATGATACTTCTGCTGCTAATGTTATTTCTTGGTGGCTTCTTGTTTTAAGAATATCTTGGATTTTTCGTTTTTTTGTTCTCGGTGAACATTCTTCAAATGCCTTCTTGGGGCGTCCATAAGATGTACCAGGTTTTTCGAGATCTTCAGGTAAAATACTAGCAACTTCTTTATCTTCAAAAACAATTTCTGGTACCTGAAGCCATTTCCAATGTTGTGTGTAGAAACGTTCTGCTCTTTTTCCACTCCGTTTCCACTTTTCCATAATTCTATGTGAATACATCTTTATATTGTTTTTATAAACTTGTTCTGCTTTTTTCGAAGTATTGTTTTGGCCTACTTTTTGCAAAATATATGCGTATAATTCCGCATTCCGCGATGCCTTGGGATATTTACACCATACCTCAAAAAATTCCATTCTTGTAATCGCGTACGCTGAATCTAAAAAATAAAAAAATAACTAAGTTGCAAATTCGTGCGCAGTCTAAGCTTTTTATCTCTATAAACAACGTAAAACTCTCTCTTAATTTAAAACAAAACTAAACTTGAACAACGGTGTACCCTTAAAGATAATCACTACAGAAAATAAAAAATATACAATTTTATATACCATTTTCCAGAGATGGTTTCTGAATCAAAATTTGATAAGGTAGAAAAAAAATATGTTTCACATTATACGATGTACATACCTGTGGCTAACGGGTCCATAACACAATGATGAATGTCTAAAGAAAATCACATAAAACCGCACTTGCATCTAGGAAGAACAATTTGCAACTAACTTTTATAAATTCTAATTTCTAAACTCTCAATATTCTTTTATTTACACAGCTGGTTCTATGTGACTTTTGTCCAGCTAGCATACATTAATCGAAACACTGTGCATCCGGCCCTTCACGCCCGTCCGGCGCCCCCCCCCCCCTCTCCACAACAATATGCAAGGATGTTAAGTCCAGAAGAGTTTCCAATGCCAATGACGGGGAAGAAGACGTTGCTCCGCGATGCCATACTTACAATATTTGGACAAGTTTTGTTGTGGCTCTGGCTTATTGTGCTTTTTGCCACCATGCTATCGTTCCACAGGTTACGGTTCGACGTACTATTATCACATAAAGATTAGCTTTGGAGATTATCCAGAAGATTTCCCACATATTCTTCGATAGGTCCATAAAGATAAGCTTGCCTTGGGTGTAATCTTTTCCACATGTGGATTCTAAGTCAGTGTCTTATCAAATAGAACACCTAGATATTTTACACTATCTGCAAATTCAGGTTTTATTTCTTGGATAGTGGGTGCAACCAAGTGTTTCACTCTCTCCTTCTTGGTGAACGGTACTATCGTGATTTTGTTCGGTTTTATGCTCAAGTTTTCCTTGCTGCACCAGCTACAAATGGCGTTAATCACCTGTTGGAGGGCTCAGGAAATTTCTCTCTTTTTCCTCTTGAAAGTAACATAGACCTGCACCTCGGCTTCGAGCGCTTCAACGATAACCAACAGGCAGTGGCGGCGCGTGGACTTTTATTTTGGGAGTGCACATGTGGGTAGGTACCAGGGAGTCCGGCTTTGAAAATTAACCTTCAAAACTCGCATTTTAGAGCAGTTTGTGACGTTCCTTCGCCTTATCTTGGGATAATATTCAGAAAAGGGCTTAGCGCAAAAATCCGAACTTGTTAGTTCTTCTTTTTATACAGAACAGTCACATCTTAAACGAACAAAAATGACTTAAACTAAAAATTGTTTGAAAATCACGGGCCAGTTCGAGAGAGCAGTGTACGAGCCGCATTACGCATGTTCGCGCCTGGAGTCTGAACCGAACATCGGAAACGAAAAATAAAATTAAATACCCAATAGAAAACGTTAGGTTTACGTCTAACACAAAAGTAAATTCCTTTAGATGAAGATATTAGTTGGGGGTACACGTGCACATGTGCACTTATTGAGAAGCCGCCACTGCCAACAGGTCGTCCACTAGTGATCACAGCGGTGGGGATAAAATCCCACTCTGCGGACACCCACTGAACTAGCAGATATATTAATTTTATATCATGAGGTAATAATTTTAATGTAACCTGTAAAATAACATTTCACGTGGATGTACATACGTGCCTTAAAATTACAATTTATGAAGTGTTTAAAGTTTGAATTGTTAGGTGTTAATGAAATCAACATTAAATTATCAGTGATTTATAGTGAATTTCAAAATATAATGAAAGTGTAATAAAAATCAGCATAAACAAAACATAATTACTCAATCATTTCTTCCAGTGTTATGTTTACATTCCCAAAATGCGTAAAACGTTGAAAAATACATATAAAAGCACTGTGACTGTCGATATTTCACGTATTCGTTGTTACTTTCTGGTTAGTATACCTAACACGACTGGATTTTATCAGAATGAAGTTAAGCATTGTTTTCATTTTCGTTCTAATGGTACTGGCTACATTTATGGACCAAACAAACGCCGGATATAAAGTATTAGATACAGTGGTGAGTTGTATAGTTTTATCTACTTAATCTTATATCTGCTTAGTCGTGTTAAATTTATTAATTTTAGAATTTATTCTCATTAACAGGGAGCACACATTAAGAAGGCGTTTGTAGGAACAAAACGAGTAGTTGTTAAAGGAGTTTCTAGTATCACCCATGCAGTACAAGGAAAACATAAAAGAAATTAGTATTATAAGCTAATTGGTGTTGGGTTTTATAGTGTAGTAATAAAAGTATGGTGCCTAATGGTTTGAAAAAGCTTGATACAAAGAATATTTGCAATATATATGTACCTATATATGTACGCAAGAACAAACTAAGATGAACTACAATAAAAAGCGCGGTAACAATTAACAGGCTTTACTTCTAGAACACGCGTTCAACGAGTTAACTAAATGCTATCAACCTATAAATTAATTGGGTATTTTAAGATTATTCCGCGAATTAACTGCGAAAACACCCAAAAGTAAAAAAGATGAAATAAACATTCTGCTGGTAATTACTACAGATCCAAATACGAGCCAAAGATATATAAATAACAAAAAAATTGTAAATGATCAATCTGTTCTACGAATATTAAAAGAAATACTTTATATTTTTATCATTTTCAGATACATACATCAATTGAGCAAGATTTTGGAAAATGTTTTTACTTTTATAACTGACCCAATAATAAATTACAATCCCTATTTTATTGTTAAAGCTAAAACACGAAAGCAAATAAACTTAACTCTCATTATTATAGAGATGAAAAACCTGAAATTATGCAACAAATAAATCAGCAACATCGATGAAGGCATGTAAATAAAATACTATTAAAACACAAGTGTCACAATGACGTTTATGTAATGCGAGTACAAGTTTGAATAACGAGCCGCGTAGTGGCTTCAATGTAGGAGCATCACAAAGTCATTGTAACACAAGTTTTTTAGAGTAGTTTTTCTAATTTGCACTTTAATCGCCCAAATTACATTCCGGTAAGCGTCTCACCAGTGCGTTAATATCTCATTACAACACAGTGTGCGGTAATAACCATTTCAGCACTGCATCGTCGTTTGTTTTAGCTTTATTGTAACGTCCGATTAGAAAAAATTATATTTTGAAACTGAATTAAACTTACATGATCGATTCGATAACTCTATTTGGTTTTCATGTTTCGTAATGCCAGGAAAATAATTGTGTTAACGTTTGCACAGATATTAACATGTGTCTACGCAAGTTCAATTACTCATTCATTAAATGTAAACTATGAAACATGCGCGCCCAGTAATTTACGATTAAACAATTCGGACATACTGATGAGATAGTCAGACATTTGATGATATTGACCTGACGTGGCAATTATTATGATACACATGATTGTAATTATAACTTAAAGCTTTACTTTTGCGCAAAGATACTGCTGTTCCAGAATTTTGTGATATAATAATAAAGAGCTGCGCATCTGTGACAAATAAGTCGATTAGATAAAATCGTCTGCGTGAAACCAAGTATTACAGGGTCTTATATTGTGGTCGTTTCTTACAGGTCACGTCGCTCTTATAATTGGATAATTAATTCTCGTAAATGAACTGCCGCTGCGTCGGTCAGCAACCCACCGTTAAGACAAGGGGAAGAACTCGTCCTCTTTTCCTCTCATAATCATAAATCGTCATCCTGCCCGCCGCACCACCACCTAACGTCAAAATCAATGGGAATTTTGATTTCCATTCGTAGAAAAAAAAAACTCTCATTGTTTTCACGACGTGCTTTATGTGAGGATATCGGGGATAGGTTAAAAGTCACACAAAGAACGGAACATAAATCCTCTAAACTACTCGCTTCCAATGTGTTCGTCGCGGAGATTTGCATTTTTCTCACATAAAAACAGGAAAATAGATAAACATCGGATGATTTTTTTATTATATGCTTTATTATATATCTCAGTATTCGAACGAGAAGCACATATACGCCTACTGGCGCATTTATTGAAAAGGAAATATCGCTTCCGTATAAACTTGAGTATTTCATGGAACGCACGATTTGTGCGAATGTTGGGCGAAATTGTAATAACAATGGAGCGAATTGTAAACATAGCGATAAATAAAACTAAGCAGTTGCATACACATTATAGGAAATGGTCTCCAACATCGAACATGAATCACATCTCGAGAAAGATGAGGTATCACTTGTGCGATTATGAAAAGTTTCCATAACACAATTGCAATACAGTTTGGTCTTCCCCGTAATCACCTGTGGCAGTGAATCACATACGGCAGAATGGAAGAACTGTAACAGTTACATTTACAGTACAGTAGTCCCTCGTTAACCGCGGGGGTTGCGTTCCGTAACAATGCGCGGATAAGAAAACCGCGAATAATAAGACTAAAAGGTTATGGAAAATAAGGGGTTACGGGACATCTGCATTATTTTGTTTAATATTAAAAATTTCTTTAATATCATTTATTATAAAAGAATGTACATGTTTATTTATATTTATATATTTATGTAACAATATTTAGGAACGTTGGAAAAAGTTCATTATGGAGCTCTGTTTCTTCTTTTTCTCGACTGCTTTTCTTAACTCTTGATAGCGTTTTAATAAATGTTGAACACCTCTTTTAAATATTAGACCTCTTTCCATACGAGGATCCAAATCAAGCACTCGATCGCATAATTGATCAGCCAACAAAAGCAATTCGTTTAATGTTTTTAATGTAAAATCCGATTTAGAGACAGTTTGACTCTCGTCTTCAGAAACTGTTTCATAGTTAGTAGCAGCACCGCTCTCTTCGAGCTCTTCCAACGTTAATTCTTGATCATCACGGTATGATAACATCTCCTCTATGTCAGTTTCGTTTATTGAGTCAAAACCTTCGCCCTCTACATTTCTCGCTACTTCAACAATTTCGGCTATGGTAATGTGTGGAACTCTAGTTCCACCTACAACTTCTGGACACAGTTTACGCCAACACGCATTTATTGTTGATGGTTTAATTTCGTCGATAGATTCTTTAATGTTAACAAGCGCTTTTGCAATATCATAATTTTTTCAACTCTGAACAACTGTCACTCCCTCGTTCTCCATTGTATTCAAGAGACCTTTAAAGGTCCTTCGCAGATAGTATGATTTAAAAGCAGCAATTACACCGTGATCTAAAGATTGTAAAATCGAGGTAGTATTCGGTGGCAAAAATATTACCTCAACAATAGGATGTTCAAGTCTTAATGAATGAGGATGGCCAGGAGCATTATCAATCAATAAAAGAACTTTAAATTCTAAGTTTATTGATTTCAAATAACCTTCGACTTCTTATACAAAACAAATTTTTAAACCAATAACTAAAGAGCTCTGCTGTTACCCAAGCTTTATTATCTGCCCTCCAAAACACTGGTAAATTATCTTTACATTTACCCTTTAGTGCACGTGGATTCAAGGATTTGTACAACGACTTTAGCAGATGTCCTCTAGCATTCGCACAAAACAGTAATGTAAGCCTATCTTTAGCAGCTTTGAAGCCAGGTGCAGTTTTTTCATTCTTAGAGATAAAAGTTCTTGAAGGCATCTGCTTCCAAAAGAGTTCAGTCTCGTCAGCGTTAAACACTTTTTCCGGCTTATAACCATTCTTTTTTATAGCAGCCATAAATTCCCTGGGAAAAATAACAGCAGGTTCGTGGTCGGCTGATGCAGCTTCGGCGACAAATTTCACGTTAAAACGTTAAAAATTTTCAAACCAGCCCTTACTGGCATGAAAAGATCTTTGACTGCTGCAACCACCACACGATGCTTCAAAGTGAGCATAAAGGTTCGTTTTAATGTGTCTGTTTCATAAAGACGTTGATGAATACTTTGGAAGGTTTCAATATCAGGAACATTACGGTTAGGGTATCGTCCTAACTTGTAATGAATTGCCATCAGCAAGTTCATACATGAAATGCATGTCAGTCATCTCAGCGTTCACTATGAAAAGTTTAACTTTAAATGACAGGAAATACACGTCAAACAGTTAAACGTCAATCACCCGTAACAAATAATTGTAACAAATTCGACAGATACAGAAAGGTCAATCCTGTGGGTCAATCACGAAGCGTATTCAAATGAGACCACGTGTAAACTGATGGTCTTTTCGATGTCTGCACATGCCTGCTGTAAGTGAATAAAACAGCTGTTTTGAGAAATCTAAATTCTGTTAACAGACAATAACGCATTTTTAAGATTTACGCCATACTTTTATTTCGGCTACATTAATAGGTAATAAAAATATCAAAACTGGTTTCGTTGAAAAACTTATCGCCCTGTATGTTCGAGACAAACCGACTTCTCAAAAATCATCAAAGGACAAAGTGTTCTTAGCCATGTATACTGCTAGGTTTATGGGTTGAAAACGACAGCAACAAGAGATCGAGTTCTGAAGATGTCCCATACAAGTGCAGACGAAATTAGGTTCCTAATATCTATGTATTTAAAAATTGTAGCAGATCTCAAGTCATTTTTAAGCGAGAGTACAGTTACAACATAATGGAAAAACAGTTGTATGGCAAAAATAGGAACGCTCATTTGATACAATCATAACAACAATTCGACCATTAGCTGATCTTTCAATACTTTTCTAGAATGTTTATTTTATACGTTTGATGTTATTCCATGGTACGCCACCCTTTGCTAATAAACAAAAGGAATGATAACTAACATAATAGTCTTCAAACATTTAGTATAAAGCAATTCCGCAAGTAAGGACTATTAAAGTTGTGTTCTTTCGTACTGTAAAAATAGATCTGTAAATACGTTTGATTGGATCTCTTTGTGTTGAGCCGGATCATATTGAATTTTCGGAAGAAAATTTAAGGAAATAGAATCTATAATTAAACATAATTTATTCAGAGCACAAATTATTAATAATGATATAATATAAATACAATATTTTTGTAAGAAAAACTAACTGCAATAGAAATTGGGGACAAGCGAATTGACAGTATTACGCATAAACCTCATAAGCGGACATAAACTCACATGCAGCTCTGGTATCATCGAAAATGAATCCAATAACGTTTAGAAGATAAATGTTCATCCATATTGAGCTAAGATAACGGCTAGAAACTACTAAAACGTGATAAAGTGTAGCAATGTTCACTTACCATAAAGGAATTGGGACAATATTAAGATACCTTCGACTGAAATATATAGTTATTACCACACGGTGCCATCGGTATTATAAATGGAATGGCCTTCCATAAAAGTATTGTTTTTGGTAAAGCAGGAATCGATCTTATCGAGAAGTAAATTTGTTCGCACTTTCGGTTAATAGAGACATCAATAATAACACCCAATATTATATACTCCCTACATGATCCAGTTAATTTCAAATTTTATATCGATTACGGTAATGGCTATAAAGTTTGTGTCTAATTTTATGAATGTCATAAAATTCTCAATCGTTATAAAACCAATTTAAATTCAGCGCCGGCCTATTTGTATGCCACTCTCTTCTCTGTAATCGGCACTTTCCGATTGGCTATAACCCGCCACCATGTAATTCATTGAAAATCCCGGATTTGTCAGTTGATTATATTTTATATGATTTTAACTTTTATCCATTTCTTGTTAATATTCTTAAACTTCCTATCAACTTATTGTATTTAAGGAAGAACTAGAATATACAATTATAACTTTTACGAGCAAAATTCTCTTCAACCAAAATCTTATGCTGATGTTACTAATTGCAAGTACTATGTAACTTCATAAGAAAAGTATTTACAATTGTGCATGAATATACCAAGAAAATTAACTGTAACAAATGAATGTCTGTTTAACTAAAAGTACAACATCGCAACAAAAATGTTTATTACGCTATTCAGTCACACAAAGTTATTCTGTGAGCAGAACGCAAGGGAACCAGCCAAAGACAATTTTTGTTGACAAGTTTGATAAGTTGTCTCTAATAAAAAGAAAACTCCGGATTCGCTGTGAGCTTTAATGTAGATTTGTTAAGTTGCTCAGCTACATATTTGGTTGCATAACACTCTACCGACGTTGAGGCCTACCTCTGCCCAAAATGATAATACGATTTGTAATCGTAACTCTCAATCGGGCTATGATCTTGGGTTACCGTGAAAAAATATGATTCCCTGCGACATCTTATTTGTATACCTACCTATCTTTTCATAAAACACCATAAATCATCTGCCTTTTTCTCTGACATCCTATCTTGACATATGCATAAAAAAAAATTGAATCGTGGTTATATCTGTTCCACAACTCTAAACTACTAACAGTATGACCGACATAATAGTAAAAAATGAAATAAATTCGTTTTTATTACCTCTACAATTGAGGGCTGTCCAAATATTGCCAAGAACATCTTCCCACCTACCACTAATACTGCATCACGATGAATCAGAGAATGTAATTGCCATATCCTTAAGTGTTGAATGTCGATTAGCCTTACCTAAACATTGATGAAGTGATATCGCATCCACCATCTACGGCGGCAGAGGATGCCAGCCCAAAATTATTGGTTTACCAGACATGGTAAAAATGTTGTTATTTATTTGCTGATGATAGTGCCATTAGCAGTGCGTATTAGCATCATCACCAATAACATTAAAAGTTCGATGTAGATGACTTTGTAGAGCTTTGTCAATCTCACGATATGCAGCTCGAAATTTATACTCGCAAATTGTCTTAATGTTCCTCCCAGTGTCCTCTCTACCATTTCTACACTGTTTAGATTATTGCAGCCATAAAGAAAGTATTATTGTTTAATAGCCATAGTGTTCTTTGGCGTAGTTGACATGGATAGTAAAAATTGAACCCACGCAATTTTTAGTTTGTAAGTACACTATATCATTATATATTCGGATGAACGACTATGCCAAATTCTGGCCAAATTTCAAAACTTCGGGACTTTGTTTCCCTATTTGGCAATTTTTTGACTAATTTGGCTAGACTAATGACATTCGAATGTCTAAATGTCAAAACAACAGTTTTATACCTAATAGATGTCAGAAAAAATTTCCTCTTGCGGTGGGTCTGATAGTTACTATTCAGGAGGTCATGGACAAGCAGTTGCAAAAATTAAACATGTATTTATTACATCCGATAATAATAGTAAATATTCATACCACATCTTAAATTTTAGGAATATACTAAAAGATTTCGTTGGAAATCAAAGTGGGATTTCATTATATCAACCATGGCGTGCACGTTTTCTATGTACGATTTTGATGCTTTCATTATCTCAGCAAAAAGTGAAGGTAGTATTATCATAGAATTTTTAATTCTAGGGCTCTATATTTTTGCAAAGAAAGAAGCTTGACCAAAATCATGATTTCTAGAGACAGGATTTGCGCAATTCGCGGTATGGGCAATATTCTTCTGTCTACCATTAATCTACATGCAATTGCTGTTGGGTCAATACACTCAGCTTGGCACAATATTGTTTAAATATGTGAGCCCGATTGGATATGGTGTTGGATATGTTTTGATGTGCAATCTCTTTTTGAGGACGCTGAAGAACAGCTTGCTCCTCAATGATTCGGTCTTTTACTTTATGAGCAGTTTTCGTAGCCAATTGCAGTGGATGAATTGCTCTTCACGTTACAAAATACCGTGCTGGGATGAAACGCAGGGCTGCACGAATTGCATTAATAAAACCTATTACTTGTCTGGATATATCTACTTTTTGCAAGTATAAATTGTACAAAGCGTCTGGCTACTTAAATTTTTAATTTACAGTTTCCATTACATGGAAAATCCTGAGTTGGACCCCAAAAAAATTAAAATATCTCTACCATCAACACGAAAAGCAATAACTCACTTTGTCTGCTGGTCTTCTACCTGCATATTGCTCATGGCTATTTCAACCGCTTATGTCAGGGTATTTATTTAAATAGATTGCAAAGTATTTCTACAGGATCTAAAAAATATTTTCCATGTACATTATTGCAGGCTATAAAAAATATCTGGCGTATTTGTCTTGCCTTACTTATTCTGCTAATATTAGGATGTGTCGTACCGGATGGGCGACTGAACTTTGTTAACTTATTTTTAATAGGTACAGAATCAATTACGAATTTTTCTGTAAGTACAAACTTATATCACCAGCACCTTTTTATTATTTTTGTTTTTTTTTCAGTCGTGGACCAATTCTCTGGGAAAAGTTATTACCTTGTTTGGCCTTGGAAGAGCCTTTCATATTGTGCATGGTTCCTTCATGGCAAATGACTCCCCTGTTGGGCTTCTTTCACTAATAGTGGTTATTACCAAGTCTCTTCTGAGTTGCGCGTGCTCCATCTTAACAATAGCTTGTGTGAATAGAATTGCACACCATACGTACACCAGTGATAAACACCTTACCCAAATAAGCTGGGCGACTGGCAGAAACACGTACTTTTATATATTACCTCAAGGACTAGGTTTCATGGGTATTTTCAATTATAAGTCATAAGAACCATACACAAATAATAGAGCTGTTGTGATTGTACGCAACAATATATGAACGTAATAAGCGGGATGTACTTAAAAGATCAATCACGAATACTTTTTTTATTGTTAGAAATCAATCCCAATACACATACATATTCATACATTTAAACTGCAATTTAACTGTGGATTCTTACATATGAATTCATTTTAATAGGTGTTCCTCAGTTGTGGAGTTGCATATATTTTGGTATATGCATCCTAATAAATATCAATCAACAAATAACTCATCTAATTACAATTGAGAAGTCTCTAAGCGATGTGTATCCGAATCTGATACGTTATAGGAAGTATGTTCTAAGCTGCTTTTGTATAATGGGTTGCATGACAAGTTGTCTTTTCCTCTCTAGAGTAAGAATGAAATTTCATACAAAAATTATCTATTACTACAATTTGTTTCTTTGTTTTTTCCAGGAGTCCTTTCTGTTATACAAAGCAGTGTGTTTTAAAATATCCGACACTAATGAAATGTTCAATGTTATTATGATGTGTATATTGATCTGTTGGATTTATGGTGTTCAACGATTCTGTGACGACATACATTTCATCACTGGAAGGCAAACAACAAAATTTTGGAAAATCTGTTGGTACATTTTGCCGTTCCTAGTTATTGTAAACCTTTTAAATAAACATTCTATTTCGAATATTCTATAATTAGGTATTACAGGTTGCTCATGGTGAAATTATTTTCATTCAGAAGAGTTTAGGCGGTTCTGACATGCGTACCATTGATGTGTCATTATATTTCATCTTTGCGAGCCCTGTCCCCATTATGGCCATCATTGAAACTTTCAAATTTATTAAAAAGAGGGTAACACCATTTTTTACAAGATTAAAATTTAAATATATCAGTGAATATACTTAGGATCTATTTGGATTATTTCAACCTCAAGAGCGTTTTGGGCCAGCAGATCCCCACGAAAGACAATTGAGGAGATTGTTTAATCCACGTAAAGAAACTAGGTCAAAACGGAGAACTGACATCTGCAATCATCCCTGCCTTATTACATGTGACGTAAATAAACATATTGTGCAATCCCTACCAAAAAAGAAGTCAACGAGTTACGCGAAAATGGACCATAAATATTATTGCGTCCTAATGGCGTAAAAAGAATTCTTTTTACAATTTATTTTATATAATGAAAACACTAATGCATATATACACTCGATTTTGAAATATTCTTGGTAAAGTAGATTTTCAGATATTCTTATACGTTTATTGCAATACCATTATCAATTGTTTGTTTTTATTATGGATCCACCAAAATCGCGATTCACATTGTTGATCTTTTTTGGGAGGAGCTTTAGAATCTTCCTTGTACCGAAATTCTTGGTTAAGGTGGTTTTTTATCAGACCAACTGTTTGAGTTTATGTTTCGGCTGTATTTTTTAGAACTCACGGATGTACCTAATAGAACAAAACAGTTTGAAGCTGGAAAACACCTTTCGCTTTTGCCGCTTTTGTTCGGAACACCAAGAACGAAACAGAAACAGTAGTGTAAAACTAAAATCTTAGAAAAATTTTTAAAAGGTTGCGAATTTGTGTTTACTTACGAAAAAAGTTACTGTTTTGTTCCTGTCCGATCTGTTTGATGAAAACCCGCTTTTGTACATACACCTCGATTTCTATGAAGTGTTTTTAGCAGTTAAGAGGCTACAAAAAATTGTATCCTGCACTGAATTCCTGAGCCTACAATATCTGAAATTTTAGGAACTGATGATTACAACTGACCTGGAAGATCGCTATAGACAAGAATTCCATTTCAAAGAGATTGTAGATTACGAAAGTGATGATTACCACGACGATTTTTAAACATCAGCATCAGCAAGATAATAAGAATAATTGAGCACGAGTTTTATGATTTGGCTATCTTTTTGGTAAAAGATCAGTGCACGGACATAAAGAATAACGACACCGTTTTAATTTTCTAAGGCATGGCAATATTTAAGCATGATTTTAATAAGTCTATCATTATTTTTTTATCCTGTATACCAGCAAGTAATACACACTGTAAATAATTCATAAATATAATTGATATATACAATATAATGGATCATAAATACAATAACTGCAACTGCAGGTCGAATTTCTAAAATGTATTCTTCCATAACGAGATATTGGGTGGTATGAATAAAAAGCGAGCTAATGCTCATAAGTGTAAGCAACAGCTCTAAGCTTATGGTCCAAGTAAAAGGTACGAGTAAAAGCATTTGCTCCGATTTGTATGAATAACGACTTGCTTTTACTTATGATCATCTGGTTAGACCAAATGGGGATTTGCTCAACAATTGGAGACCGCTCGTGTTCAAAGGCAGTATTATCAAGAAATGATGCAAAAATCGAATACCGGTCGCTCTTATTGTGAGCCTGATGGAAACGAAAACGATAATGATGTTCCTAGGTACGCAATACTTTAAAAAAATAATAAATTTGGTGTACCTAGGTAATACCTAGGTACTAAGATATGATTTCATGCAAAGATTACATTTACAAAACATGTTTTTTGTTAAGGGTTATTTGTTATTTTTATAAATTGATTTTTCTTAAGGGCTATTGTAGGGAAAAGACTTGCCATACTAGAATTTTATCTCTGTTTAATATAACACATGTTTTTTTCTGAGTTATTGTAGAAATTAAAAAGGTACTTTTCATACTAAGAATTTCCTCTTTATTTCGCATAAATGAAACATTACATTCTTAAGGGTTATAATTTGTATCGTAGGGGTTTTATTTTTGTTATTGTTGTACGGCGCAAACTTTGTATAAAAATATTTTGTTATATTTAAATTTGTAAAACATAATTATTTTATTATAAGGACTTCTGTGAAACAAAGAAATTGCATAGAAAATAAATAAAAATATCAATATTTTTTTACATTTTAAGTATTTCAAAGTTTTATAACACACAAACTCCTACCTCAAATTCTGTATAAAGATAACATCAGCTATTTCAAGTCTTCGCCCCCTTGCACGCTGAAGAAGACGATCTTCTTCTAATTCATATTCTTCGCCGTTATCGAGATTTTCTTCATCATCATCTGAAAATCTGCATCTCCTAAATACTCGGCAATGTTGTGTAGTACAATGCAACAAACAATAACTGAAGGGACTCTTTCCAGTTTAACACGGCACATATATTTTAGAATTGGAAATCTTCGCCTAAGTTGGCCGAAGCATCTTTCGATAATCACCCTTTCTTTCTTAAACAATTTGTTATAAGCTCTTTCGGATTCGTCATTTGGGTTTCGAAATGGTGTTATCAGCCACGGTTCCAAACCATAACCGTCATCTCCTAGTAATATTGCACCAGGGAATTGTTGCATAATGAAACGGGTTTCAGAATTTCTCCAAATTCTAGCGTCATGAACAGAACCCGGCCAACTTGCATCAATAGTACTAGTAAACATTTCTTTGGAGTTGCACGTTGCTTGCACATTTAAAGTCGCCAACCCCTTTCTGTTGATGTATTTATCACCGTGATGGAAAGGTTTCACTATTTGAACGTGTGTGCAATCAATTACCCCTATAGCACATGGAAATTGAAATGTCTTTTGCCACGTCTCCTGTGCTACGTTTACTTGATTCAACGTTGACGGAAATTTGATCCATAAATGAGCTTTCTCGAGTATTTTGTCAATCACAAACATAATTGTTTTTGATACTGTCGACTAATGAATTCCCAATTCTTCAGCAATACCAGTTTGGAAACTAGGATAACCCATATACCGCAAAAATATCTTAATTTTATGGTCCGACGAAAGAGCACCTCCTCTTCTTTCGTTGTTCTCGTCTATAAAGTGAGTTGCAATCCAATGCAAATTTTCTTCCTCAAACCGATAAAGTGTTTTACTGCCCGTAAATTAATAAACTCTGCCATTATTACCGGCCACTGGAAGGGCGCATCTAGTACTGAACTAGATGCACAATTTATCGAGCATATGCTCACAATATGAAGGAAAACCTCCGTTTTATTCATATCAATCGGAGGATGTGCTTAAAAGTAAGTAGCTGCTCATGCTCAGAGGAAAGTCTTGAGTAACAGCTTTTACTTACATTTTTATTCATAAAATATGTAGCAAATGCTCGAAATTTTGCGAGTATAGGGTTTTGCTCTCTTTTATTCATACCACCCATTATCCTCAATTGTCGAACCATTTCTAAATAAGAACACGAAATTGTAGGTCGACATTAAGCCACTAAATCGTGTTATTAAATTAACGATAATTAATTCAAATTGAAAGTCTGATAAGCAACAGGCATATTTGCGCAAGCAAAATCTTGATGTGCCGGTCGCCACGTACGCATAACAGACACAAACAACAAACTGACACCTGAAATATCATGGCTATGTACAAAGATGCCATGGGAAAGCATACCTAAATAGAATGAACAGAACAAATAAAAATATCTCTATGAACGATGAAGGCATGTTATTTACTCCGGTTAGCAAAAATCACTTCATAGAGATATTGTCCATCTTCTGAAACTAAAATATCTGGCTCACAAGTGTTTCTGCTCCCAAATTTATCTACTACACCATTTCCAGCAGTAATTCAGAATCCATCAGATGTAATTCAGACTAACGAGTTTTATTTCAGAAAGCGTCAAGTGTAAATCTGATTAGTAAGTTTGATTTTAGAATGTATCAATTGTAATTCAGATTTGAGAGTTTAATTTCAGAAAGCGTTAATTGTGAATCAGATATAATAAATTTCATTTCCATTTATTTCAATACATTTATCATACCACTTTCGAATGTGTATCAAAACATTTCTTAACTGTTGAGGTGTAATTTTCGCACAAGCTTGTCGTATTCTTACGCAAAGTTCTGCTAGATTCCTTGCACGTGCTTTATAAACTTTTTGAACCAGAACGCCCCATAAAAAAATCTAGTGTGGTCAGATCAGGCGATCTAGGTGACCAGTCAATCAATTCGCTACCTCGACCTACCAAAAGATTTGAAAAATTTTCATTTACTTGCAAAAATGTCTGTTTGATATTTCTGTGAAAAAAGAAGAACCTATCTTTTAATAAATTTTGGTCAGTAGATGTTGTAAGAAGAGGATTTATGAAATGATGCATGATAAACTTGAAAAAATGTCGTTCTAGAACAATTATTTATTTCAACAAACACAAACTACACAGTTTACAAAATGTATGTATATACACAAAAAAAAATTGCAACTCATATAGCAAGCATTGCCATGCACTGTTTTTCCGCCTTCATTCTTCATCCGAGCATACGAGATGGTGCACTCTTCTCGAACTAATGGTATCGAAGGCGTCGTTGGTTTAGTCGTTTGGTCCTTCCTACATGTTATACTGCCGGTATACCTCCATCCTTATCTTGCTTTTAAATTTAACGTGTTTTAGTGTCTTTGTGTGTTTTGGCAGATTATTGTATGTTTTGATCGCATCAGGTGTTGGAAATTTTTCATATTTATAACTTGTGTTTTTTTCTGTTCTTAGGCGTGAATGGCTTCGTGTTTTGTGTGTGTGTATTTCTGTATTAGGTGTGAAATCAGTTTTCATTAATTTGTTTTCGATTTTGTGTACTGTAAGGAGATTTCTGAATGTTATTAATTGTTGTAAATTTAGTTCTTGTGTCTTCTCGTAAACGTCCTTTGATTGTGTCCATTTGTCCATGTTATACAGCGTCTTTAGTATCTTGTTCTGCTGTCTTTGTAGTTTATTTAAATTTTGTTTAGTTGTATGGCTCCATATGTTTATTAGATAACTAATATGGGACGTAAATATACTATGATATACAGACTTCTTCAGATATTCTGGTACTATGTCTTTAATTTTCTGCATTCCTGCTATAATCATGGTGTTTCTTTTTATCAATTTTTTTACGTAGGTATCCCATTTTAGGTTATTTTGTATGGTTAATCCTAGATATTTTATTTGGCAGGTTTGAGTGATGGTTTGTGTTTTAATCTTGATGTTAAAAGTGGGTTTATATGTTTTTTTTTTGTAAATATCATGTACTCTGTTTTGTTCTCATTGATCGTTATTAGATTATTATAGCACCAATCTTCTATTTTTTCCACATCTTCTATAATGTATTGTTGCAACTGTTCGTCGTTCTTGCTTGAGCAAACAATGCATAGGTACATCATCTGAGTATGCATATATTTCTCCGTGGATCTTCAAATTAAAGATGTCATTTGTATATGCTATGTACAATATCGGTGGTATATTTTCTCCTTGGGGGATTCCATATTCTGCTTGTAGATGTAGACTTTCTATTTTATTGACTATTGATGTTTGTTCTCTATTTGATAAATATGTTTTTATTAAGTTTCTATTTGCGTTCTTTATCCCCAGAGCATCAATTTTTTCGACTAATTTCGTTTTGGGGATGGTGTCAAACGCTTTGGAATTTTAGATGAATTTCTGAAACGGTATGTGGAAGTATATTTTTAGAAATTTTTAATTTAACGTAAAATTTAGAGTCTACAAGGTGCTTCCATTTCAAATGAGGGATAAATAATGTATAAACATAAGCAACCTTCGGTATAAGTTACTATTAGCATAAAAAAATCGCTTTCCTCACAAAGAATCCAGTATGAATTATTGTTAACTGCTAATGAAAGTATTATTATATCAAATTGCCGGTAGCTTATTCTATTACAGAAAATAATACAGGTATCATAAACATAAACTTAAACAAAAGCTGATTACTCAGTCTTTATTTCCTCCATCGTTATCTTGTATTTTCGAAATGCGTAACACATTAAACATTTACATATAAAAGCACTATGGCTGTCGATAATTTTCGTCGTCGTTCTTATTTTCTATTTAGCACAACTTCTACATTTTCAGAATGAAGTTGAGCGTATTTTCGTTATTACTTTAATGATATTGTCTGCTTTTATCGACCAAACGGAAGCCAAACATAAAGGATTACGAAAAGTAGTAAGTTATATAGTTTTATTTACTTAAAGTAGTATTTAGTGATTGTTAGTCGTGTTAATATATATTATTTTCCAATTTATTTCTTTTTAACAGGGAAAACAAATTAAAAAGGTATTTAAGGAAACAAAGAAGGTCCTACCAGTTTTACTTGGTGTTGCCCAAACAATAAAAACACCATGAAACAATCCTGTAGATTAATTACACTCATTTAATTGGTTAAATGGTTTTAATAAAGAAAAACACTTGATAGAAAAAAAAATTATTTTCCATTACCTATGTATATGTAAAAGATAAACTACGATAAACTGCAGTAAAAAGTGCGGTAACAGTCTTATTTCTGGAACACACGTTCAACTTAATTAAATCCTGCGAAAAATATCAAAGAGAAAATACTCTGATATTGATTTTACAATACTTAATCTAATCGAAGGAAGAAATATTTAAGATGTCATTCACTTAAAGTCACAAAATTAATTTTAACCGAAAGTCTTAAAAATAAGTAACAGTACAGCAAAGGTATTAAATTTTATTTACGAAAGATTCGACAGATAGCTAAAAAATAGTCACAAAAAGAATTAAAAATTAGAAAATAAAATTTTTATTGTCAAAATGGCGCCATCTACAATGTTAAAGCTCAATTACATTATATTAAATGTAAAAAAAAATTGTGTCAAAATAAATAAATTAAATGAGTTAAAAGAATGTGAAATGAAAATTGTAAAACAAAAATGTTGAAAGGAGTTACAAATAAACTTTTTAAAACTCTTCACAAACTAAACGTGACTTTTGAATTTTGTACGGAACCCTATGATGAGGACGCTACTGTGGAATCAATTGTCGATTCGTGTGACTCCGGAACGGAATTGCACCGTAAACATACTTGATAGCAGTTTTAGGTTCGAGAACAAAAGGCGGATAGCATGCGTTTGCTAGAGAAAATGGGATTCAAGAGGAAAACCTCGAAAGAAGCTACATTTTCGTAGAGAACTCGCATAAAATTTTGCCATAATTTAAAATTCTGAAAAATAATCACTAATAGTCTCATCATTAATTTCACAAAACGACGTACCTAGTTGTCAATTACCCCAAGAGAACGAATATTTAGTGTAAAATACAAATACCTTTGGTTAAAAGAAATCACAGCTGGATACACTGTAGAGTCCTGAATCCAGCCAAATCCGGAGGAGGGCCGTCCAGAGTCCATTCCTGAACTAGAGACCCACATGGAAAAACAGTGCCAAGATCCTGAAGAACTACATCAGACTAGAGAAACCCAGAAGAGAAAGGCCTGTAAACAAATAATTTTATAATCGATTCTAGAAAAATATTACTAAATTTACCTACCCAAGGAAGTTCTAAAATCCTATAATCCGTTTATCTGACTTAAGTTTATTAAGCTAACCTAAGAACGTTGAACTAGAAATAAGTTAGTTTTAGTAATAAAAAGAAAATCATTGTAAAAAAATATTAATTTAAGTATATTAAAATCTACCGCACATAAAACCATGATCATTTATAGTTCAAAACAGATGTAGATCACGAATTTTAATCACATATGTGAATTAAATTCACTTAAGTCTACTTTCGTCTAGATTAAGAAACAAACAAATCTGAAAAAGAATAGAAGCATTAGTGAGTAGAAAAAATCTATAGATAATCAATGAAGAAACTAAAATTCAACCAAACCACGGAGCACGACCCTGACAGAATTATCCACTTTTTCTTTGTTCTAAGTCTGATAGCTTTATGAATGAATCAAAATAATGTCGTAACACCTGAGTGATGCGAGCACAAAATGTATATCCGATCACACACTGACAATTTGGCAGTCGAGATCTGCGCCCTCTTGTGAACATACACTGAACTCTTAACTCACCAGATGACAGCCATGTAAGCCGAAACTGTAGTAGCAATGGCGTGGTGGCTTTTATATTAGATGACTTCGCCAAAATATCAAATTGCTATCTAGCAAACAAACCATATACAAACCCTATATGTAATATACTTTTTAATATAAATTGCCTCTGTCAAATTTACAACTAATGAACCACTTAATAATTATATTTTAATATACAGGGAAAATACCAAGATGACTAATATAAAATGAAGAAAAGAAAAGCACGAAATTGTGATTCCCGATAAGGGAATACATTGCAGAAATAGATATACAGGCTGACATTTAGCAGAATTTTAACGCTTTTGTATAAATAAGAAACATGTCAGTATTTCCACAAAGACCTTACAAGTTATAGTTTCAGTAGGAAACACATAACTTCTGTACCTGCTATTATTTTCTTGTCAAGTATTCATACAATTATACATAAAATTCATTATATATTTGTGCAGTTACTTAGTACTTAATGACAATTTTTGGTTTAATTTACATTAAAATTTACGAATAAAAATAAATAAGTACAAATTATTCACTCAAAATAGATGAATATTAACATATACCAATTATTATTTTTTATATAATGCAAATTATTGAACAATAACAGATATACAGGGTTTTCCACGGTAGCCGTTCGTTAGAAGTTTCCGAGGTTATAAAAAACCTGGAGCTCTGAATTTTTGGAATCCGGGGCTATTCAAGATTCTCTTTCATTTTAAAATATTTTCAGGGTCCTACCACTTCCGGTTATACCGGAAGTCGCCATAAACTTTCTTATTTTAAATAGAATATCCTGTATATTATTTCATTTTTAAATTCCTGAGAAAATTTTATGATGAATTCTAATAGGTTTTCTTATACCTATTTTCAACTGCTACTTAAATATCTTGATTTTTTTGAAAATTTTGAAAGATGTAGCGTTATTTGCAACACAGTATCTTTTGCCCATTTTCGACTGGTAATAAACACTTCTAGGGTAGATGGAAGCACAAGAATGACACTTTCGAAATCCACATTGACAATTGATTTGTTGCATACAGGGTGTCCAAAACTGCATGACCAATTACAAAATCTTCAAAGTTGAAAAAGTTCTTTTTTTCAAATGGAACACCCTGTATATTATTGGATGATCAGATGCAGAATTTAATTCTGCATCGATTCGCTATACTTTTCCTATACCTATTTACAAGGGTTTTCTTGTTATTCCATATGTTTTACTAAAATCTAATAAAACTACAAAATCGTATCCAGTAAGCATTGATTATAAGAGGAACTAGATCAAGTGACTTGACAGTTGTTGATTTTATGTCAAAGTAGTACAATTCTATTTTCCTAATTCTATGAAATACAGTTAATAATGGAGAATATTGAAGAATATTCGAATAATGATCTGATAAATTTGTTTTATACGCACGGTGAATGTGAACGAATTGTCAGACGCACATGTAGATTATTTAACGAGCGATATCCTGACTTACCAGCAATGACTCCTTGAAAATTTGCAAGAATTGAAGCTCGGTTTTTGGAAACTGGGAGTGTAAAGGCAACTCGTAATCACCGAAAGCCAGAAATAGATAATGAAGCTAACGAGGTGAATGTTTTGGCTTATTTTCAAGCTTATCCACGGAGTTCAATTCCAGCAGCAGCGCTGGAATTGGGCATATCAAGAACTTCAATTCATAGGATATTAAAGAAACACAAAATGCATCCTTTTTGTGAAATAACTGTACAAGGCTTACGCCTTGGTGATGAGGCAAGACGCGCCTTTTGCGAGTTCATATGCGCAAAAATGACAGAAGATCCAAGATTCCTTTATAAAATTATCTGGACTGACGAATCAAAATTCAGCAGGCAAGGAATTATAAATCGTCAAAATATTCACTACTGGGCAAAAGATAATCCACACGTCTTAAGGGAGAATAATCAGCAGGACCGGTTTAGCTTTAATGTTTTTTGTCTGGTTATGGACAATAGCGTAGCATATCAAGTCTACGATGAAAATTTAAATGGGGCTAGATATCTAGAGATACGTAGAGTATTTGTGTGATTTTTTAAAAACTCTACCTCCAGGAGAGAGAGCAAACAGTTGATATCAACTAGATGGTGCTCCCGCGCACTCCACACTAGCTGTACATCAACAATTGACGTTGATGTTCGAGGATCGGTGGATTTGACGCCCTTGGACTTTTACCTGTGGGGTCGCATAAAAGAGCAAGTGTACTCTACACCTGTATTAACGAGAGAGGAACTATTGAACCGTGTTCACGATGCGTTCACCAATATAACCCCAGACGAACTTCGGAGATCGGTTTCGCGAGGAGTACATGATAGAGTGATTCAGTGTTTGAACCAAAATGGTGGTCACATAGAACAATTATTGTAGTTATTTCTTTCAGTTTATTTTATTTTTTCTTGTCATTATGTTCCTAATTTTTTTGTTTTTCATTTGTTACTACGTTTCAAATTTTCTTATGTTCATGTTTTGTTTCCATTTTCTAATTAAAATGAAACACATATGTTTCAGTTTCTGTCAAAAATCACATTAAAACAGAAAATATTGACATAACAAGAAAACCGTTGTAAATAGGTATAGGGAAAATCATAGCGAATCGATGCAGAATTAAATTCTGCATCTGATCATCCAATAATATACAGGGGGTTCCATTTGAAAAAAAGAACTTTTTCAACTTTGAAGATTTTGTAATTGGTCATGCAGTTTTGGACGTCCTGTATGCGACAAATCAATTGTCAATGTGGATTTCGAAAATGTCATTCTTGTGCTTCCAACTACCCTAGAAGTGTTTATTACCAGTCGAAAATGGGCAAAAGTGTGTATAACCGGAAGTGGTAAGACCCTGAAAATATTTTAAAATGAAAGAGAATCTTGAATAGCCCCGGATTCCAAAAATTCAGAGTTCCAGGTTTTTTCTAACCTCGGAAACTTCTAACGAACGGCTAACGTGGAAAACCCTGTATAATTATAAGCATCCAATGAAATAACTTACAGTGAAAAAGAATAGTTTACACCTACATACATCACCTTACAAAAAAGGTACCACTATGTTATGAATTGTTTACTGTTCATAAAACCAACATCATATTATCCGTAGTGCATCGTCAATTACAGAAAATAATAAACGTGCCATAAAAATAAATTTATATACACACGGCCGTACAACTCCAATTATAGTAATGATTTTATGTATTAATCCTAAATTGATAACATATGGATAACTAACTTAACATAAATTGTATGCAAAAAAAACTTGAGGATTAATTATAAATGCGTTCATATCTATATCTGACACATATTACGACAGCAAATGTTAGATATGAGATGTATGAAATTTCCGGAAACGATTAAAAACTTCCACAAAGCACAATTACTCAATCTTTATTTCCTCGACCGTTATCTTCGCATTAGCGAAATTCGTAACGGGATGCCCCTAGTGTGTTGATCTTTGGGACTTGGGACTACCCAACACATCGAAGAACACATATAAAAGCACTGTGACTGTCGATATTCCTTATACTCGTTCTTACTTTCCGTATAGACTAACTAGCTCGACTTCTAGATCGTAACAAAATGAAATTAAGCGTTATTTTTGTTTTTGTTTTAATGGTATTGGCTGCATTTATGGGCCAAACGGACGCCAGATCTAAACGATTAAGGAAACTGGTAAGTTATATAGTTTTATTTACTTGAACTTATATCTGTTTAGACGTATTAAATATATTAATTTTAAAATTTATTATTTTTAACAGGAAAAACGTATAAAAAAAATATTTCAAGAAACAAAGGAAGCATTACCAGTTGTTCAAGGAGTTGTTGGTGTCGCACAAGCAATAGGAAGACGATGAAACAGTATTGTAGATTAATTAGACTTATATAAACGTATTTATTTATACAACTAAGCTTTACTAAACTTTCTTTGATATTTAAATTTACTACTATATATACAATGCACACGAAATGACTGACTAATGTAAAACTATTTCTTAAGAAATAAATTACTTTTGGAAAATTATTATTTTCTTAGAATTTATAATTATTTTATCTAATATAGGTACTATACATATATTAGATACACGCAACAAAATATATTAATCAATAAAAGATAGACTTAGAGAAAATACATGTAAATGAAAACACAACCATAAGAGTGCGGTAAGCCTAAATGGTCCTGCTATGTAAGTATCTAAAAAAGAAAAATTACTTATGGTTATTGTTTGCCACAGTATATATCTTTAAATGTTTGTTTATGTGGATTTAGTCCAGAACTACTCTCGAATTACCATTTTGAGACAAGAGTCAATTCACTTAGAATATTTTATATTGTTCCTGTACATATTTTTACTATGCGAGTAGATGTGTTAACTTTCTGTGATATTTTTATTACCTCTCACCAGTCGGTACATTGATACATTTATGATGATGATATACATAGGTAATCTCCCTGTTTATGTGCACCTATGGTAAAACATAAATTGTATTGATATTAGCAACAAACCAACTAGATAGAGAGTAGCTTTTAGAATGTGTAGCCGAACCGAAGTAAAGCATACCAAGTACATAAAGAAAGATACCTCATTTTGTTGACCTTCTAGTAATCGACAATTATAAGCTAACACTGCACATTTCACAATTCTTAACTTCAAACTTAATTGTATAACACAATGACAACGATATAATAAGTGTAGCGAATATTCGATCTCATAATGTGGGTATATGACCCATATTCATAATTATGCTAATTGGTTAGGGTACAAAACAATTAGCATAATTATGAATCCGAAAACTAAGAGATTATAAAACATTCATCGAGATGTTTCGTCACTGCAATGATAAGTTCTGCCATTTCACAAATTTTTGATAGATATATTAATTAGCATGCATCTATGAGAATGCTAGAAACGGTAATGCGATTAAAAAAAAAAAAACTTCTTTTTCCAAAAAGTTGCGCGAAGTAGCACCTGATATCGCTGGAGCAGGTACTAGAAGGATCCTAGATGGCAAAACAGTTTTCTTTTTTTTTTCGGGCAAATTTGGGCATTTTTTTAAAAACCTAATAGAAATTAAAATTTAATAGAACACCAGAAATGGTAATTGTATAGTTAGGTACAAATATGATTTGCTAATACTTTGCGGGGTGAATTATACATAGTTATTGTATATTCTGATCAAATTGCGATTTCGTATCGTTTCTAATTCCGAAGATTTTAGTAGTTGAAGAGGACGGTCGAAATACACTCTTAGTGTAACTTCTCCAAACATATGTACTTTCAGGCTTGCTTCTGTTCGATATTCCGTCGATCTACTTGTTTCTACTATGATTTCCATACCTAACGCTTATTTTACTATACACTTATACACATTTTATTATGATCCTGGAAAATTGGCTTTTTTACGCTACACACTAAAAAATATTTGCAATTCCTTCAGAAAATTCCAGTAACGTATAAGGTAAAATTGCACAAAAATTGGGAAATTTAATAGAAAACTTCAGGTATATTTTCTAATTTTTTGCTAAATTTACCCTATACATTACTGGAATTTTCTGTAGGAATTGTAAATATTTTTTAGTGTGTATGTCAGATTTTTAACCAATTTCGATCCACTGTACGTCATCCTCATTTGAAATTTTCATTTGGTATACATGCTTGGAGAAACATCACACCAAATAGCAAGACAGGCCGAATTTTATAAACTAATTAAGAAAGGTCGTTAGCATAATATAAATATAAGAATTAAAAATATACCAATGATAATTACAGTTACTCAGTACGAAAACATGAATTAAATAATAAAAATTTTAATTAATAAAAATGCAATGACTGTTAACACAAAAAACATATACAATATAGGTATAATAAACAGTGTATCACTATAAGCAATTTAATATCTATAAAATTTGGTATTTGTAAAACAAAATTGTACATTCAAAATTTTATTCACAAAATTAATTCGATATGTACACAATTTAACCTCAAGTGAAACGCACTACCACGAGATAAAGATGACAAGTAAACAGCGATAGCTGCTTTCCTGTTATTATATTGTACCATTGATAAATTGCACATTAAATAAAAAAATAATACCTTAATCTATATTGAATTGAAAAGTTATATGTATATATGATGAGAAACAGAATATCATAAACATATACTTGATTATCATATCCATACATCTCGTTCATGCCTTCTATTTCCTATAAGCATAACTGATATTTATACTTCTGGACATTCGAAAATATTCATTTTAAATATCTTTATTTTTTAAAAGCCTCAGAAAATTGATAAGAATAAAACTGTGGCTTTCGCACTCAAAAAACATCCTTCAAAACATGTTTCTCCAGGTACTGCAGCTATAAATGAAGGAGGAAAGGATCCGACACCAACCACAATAGATTTTGCTCGCTGAGTAGAACGTCAACATGAAATTTATATCGATATTTCTTCTTATACCAATATTCCTTGTAGTATCTTTGACGCATACCATAGAGGCTAGGGAAGCAGTTTATATTAAACCAGAAATTCGCAGTGATGTTGTCGTTACGAAATTTGGAACTGAAGCAACACCCGGTGATGATGAAGAGATATCAACTGAACCTGGTTGGATGGTAAGACCAAAAAATATTGCTTGTGAATACCATAATTTTACTCCTATGGAAAGGAGTATAATTTGGTGTTGTTTGTGTATTTGTTATTTTTTGCAGCGTCGTACGTTACTTAAATTTGGAAAAGTAGCCAGTACCGTTGGAAATTCTCTTGGACGACATTCGGTTAAAGTTACAAGCGCTATAGAAAAAATTTGTGAAATTATAAAAACCATTGTGCCAGTAATATCAGCGATTTGTGGCGTTGGTCAATTTGAATTTTGCTCATCAACAACTGGCGTGTCTGATGATTTAAATGTTGCTCTAAAACCTAATCCTAATGATTTAGATATTCCAGATTAAACAATGTGAGGATTTTGATAAACTATTATTAGCCTAATTAAATTAATTAATTAAATGGTACCTACCTATTTGCTGTTAGATAAGATAAAATAAGCTTTAATAAAAGGGCGATCTTCTATTATTAGTGTATGTAAAACACAAAAGACGTTATAATAATAATAAAAAATTCTTTGATAATGAATTTCCCTTTACATCTACTCCATCCTGCACCGAATTATCATCATAGGCGTCCTTTCAACGCAAGTAACTATCTAACTATTCATAAATCGAAACTATTAGGCAACAGTTTATGCAAATTGAAGTGAGATCGGCGTCATCAGTATTCAGACCATTTCAAAGCACTCCGCTGATTAAAAGCGATTTTGATGATGCGACGCTATAAACCGTGTGTAGGCCTCGACGCCGCTGACGCCAAACCACCGATTCATCATAATCGCTTGTTTATATTGCATACGAAACACAGTAATCACTCCGCTGTTCTTGGTAAACACATCAGACGCTGCCCTAAACCACTTGTAATTAAATTAAAAGCCAAATTGCTAGAATAGTGTTGCTTGGTGTAAGATGTTTATGTAGGATGTCAAATAGGATTTACGGTAGGATGCAATGCTGGTGTAGTTTTACCTAACCTACTACTTATTACTGTACCCTACAAGTAAGTAAAAATGGTTATTTTTGCCAGCCCCTAGTGGCACGATCGATACAAGAACAATTGGTGTTCGACTAGATATTTTATTTATAGCCATCTATACAGCACAATAAAGCCAGTGTGGAGTCAAGCCTGTCTACAGTCAGTCCGCTGAAGAGGTTATACAAAAATATCCATTAAAAAATTAATGCGTCTATAAGAATAGCAAAACATATATAAAAATCTCAAACAAGTTACTTTCTATAGGTATAGTTATCACAAGATATAAACAAGTAGATAAATAAATGTTATAATTCTGGCCAGGTTCCTAAAAGTTATTGATTTCAAATATCTACATATGCATGTTTCTTTATACTTTTTCATAGTAACTAAGGATAATATTTAAAAGATAATTGTGTCTACATAAGCCCGTCTCTAGTATTTACAAGACAGTATCAATTAGAAGACAAATTGTAGCACAAAATTAAATGTTTGTTAGAACCTATAAATGAATAAATTAAGCACGATATTATTTACATTAATTTTATATTACAAGCGTTGTATTACATCTTTTACTAAATATTACAATCTACTTAATTTGCTCATGTATTTACTGAAATGCCAACTTATAAAATATTTTATTAGTATGAAAGTTATAATGTTAAAATTATTTCAGAATATATTTTCAGAAAAAGAAACTCAACTCTCTGCCTAATTACTTTATTTTATTTGTTATTTTTGTATCTTCAAAAGACACGCGCCGTCATTCAGATCACACGTGCTTATTACATTACTCTCGCTCAATTCATAGATGGTCTATAACCTTCCTCTTTATTTATATCCTTCTCTATTCAAGACTTTTGTTTTATATAGTACATTATTAATAAAATATTCAAAACTCAGAACGCAAAAAAAGAAACATACGTACAAGTTGGTCATTAGCATACCAAAACATTAGAAAGGCTAATTATTATAATAAAATAAAGTGCATATTAAAAAATGAAAACGACTATCGAAGAAGTTCGTCATCTTTCTTATTAAGAGCAGGGCAATGGACAAGTAATGTATGAAAGTTAACTGCGGGCCAAGATGATAACACAGGGAAGAAAAGGTAGGCAACCAACAGGTCACCAACAAGGATAATATACAGGGTTAGTAAAAAGTCCCGGAACGGTCGAATAACTTTGTTATTTGAAAATTATAATTTCTGAAATTTGGTATGGGGGTATAGTTAATATAAATGCATTTTATGCAATACAGTTAATATTTTTTTCACTTCCGGTTTAATCGGCAATACGTCCAACTTTTTGTTTTAAATGGAACGCCCAGATTTTTTTAACACTTTTGAATGCAAAATAAAAAACTACGTTCAGGAAGTATTAAGATGTTTATTTTTATTCACAAGAAAACAGTTAAAAAATTAAAAAAGTGTCCTAATACAGAAAAATCAAGGAAAACAGTTGTTGTTTAGTGTTTGCAATCTTTTTGCCGTCACATTTGACAATTTTAAAAGCGTTTTAACCTTTGCATCGCTATAAATTTACTTATTTTAAACATTGACACATTTGAAAATGGCAGAAAAACTTACTGAATCAGAACGAATTGAGATATTAATGATGCGTGGGTACGGTGATCGTCAACGTTCTTTTGAAGAGGTTCGTATTTTGTTTAATACTGTTTATCCGGATCGTCACATTAGTAAAAGTACCGTATGCCGAACAATTCAAAAGTTTGAAGTCTTTCGTCAGGTGAAGGATTTACCTAGAAGGGGACGTCCATTAACAGCAACAGATGAAGAAACTAGTTTGAATGTGTTACTTACAGTGGAAGAAAATCATCACGTGTCCACAACAGAATTAGGTCAAATTCATGAGATCTCTCAAAAATCTGCTCATACGATTCTTAAATCAGCAAGAATGAAAGCCTATAAAATGTATCCCGTCCATGAGTTAACTGAAGATGATCCAGATCGTAGACTACAATTTTGCGAAAAAATAAAGGAATTGATCGAGCAGCAGCCTAATGTTTTAGATCACATCATTTTTTCAGATGAGGCAACGTTTTGTCTCAACGGCACTGTGAACAGACATAATTGTCGCTACTGGTCAATTGAAAATCCACATTGGATTGAAAAAGTCCATACACAGCGTCCTCAAAAGGTGAATGTCTGGGCTGGTCTTGTTGGAAAAAACATCATAGGACCATTTTTTATAAGAGGAAATTTAACTGGCAACGTCTACTTAAATTTATTGCGAAATGAGGTTGTTCCAGCACTTGCGGCCCTCTTTCCAAATGGAAACATAAGTGATCACCCTAATGCACATTTTTGGTTTCAACAAGATGGAGCTCCCCCCCATTTTGCCCATAATGTCCGCGATTATTTGAATGAAATTTTTCCGGGACGTTGGATCGGACGTAGAGGAGCAATCGAATGGCCAGCACGTTCGCCAGATCTCTCGCCATTAGATTTTTTCTTTTGGGGTCACATGAAATGTCAAGTGTACAAAAATCGTCCCCATAATCTTGAACAATTGGAAGAGAGAATAGTTCAAGAAGCCAATCGCATCACTCCAGAACAAATACAAAATTTAATAAGAAATTTTACTGACCGTTTACATTTTTGTCAAATTGTAAATGGAGAGCATTTTGAACAATTATTGTAATCGCAACCTGAATAGACAGGTATCTTGATTTTTCTGTATTAGGACACTTTTTTAATTTTTTAACTGTTTTCTTGTGAATAAAAATAAACATCTTAATACTTCCTGAACGTAGTTTTTTATTTTGCATTCAAAAGTGTTAAAAAATCTGGGCGTTCCATTTAAAAAAAAAAATTGGGCGTATTGCTGATTAAACCGGAAGTGAAAAAAATATTAACTGTATTGCATAAAATGCATTTATATTAACTATACCCCCATACCAAATTTCAGAAATCATAATTTTCAAATAACAAAGTTATTCGACCGTTCCGGGACTTTTTACTAACCCTGTACAGATACCAACGGAAAAGTAAATTGGTGCGAACTAAGATAAAGATTGGTTCAAGTTTTTTTATTTAATTGAATTAAAAAAGAGTAAATATGACTTAAGTGATTAACGTCACTACAAAAATTGACTGATTGGGATGACTTTTTTTATAATATATACTTTGATGAAAAATGATGGAACACGCGTCAAGAAATAAAATGATTTTTTATATGTTAAAGTAAAATTAAAATTATTGATAAGTATAGGTAAGGATACTTAATTTTAGCAATCTCATGCTGTTTACTGGAAATATTTTCACGTTATCTTGTAACTCGCGTTTAGTTGTACAACATAACATAGATAAACTGTGTTTGAATTATGATAGGTAAATATCTTTAGAGCTAGCGTATCCACATAGGCATCCAAGTGCATACATAACTGGGTTTAAAAATAGCTATTAACTCAATAAATTAATAAATATTCATTAAAATGCTAATATTTGCATTACTTCTGATGGAAAACTGGACAGATATATTTGAAGTTAGATATATAATTCCAAATTCCATGTTTAGTGAGGATATATTTTATGTTTATATAATAGCGTACAGTTCGCCAGCTATTGCGAACACTACACGCAACTCACAAGCAAACTATGGTAAAATAATAAAATCTAACAATTTTATTACAGAATTGATAGATAACTGAACACTATTAAAATTAATGAAAATACTCCCCATTTATAATTAAATTCTTAATTTATTAATTTCTCCTACATCTGTGACTATTCGACCTTGTATCTATAATTATCCAAAACATACTACAAACAAAGCTAAAGCTTTAATCATTTTATAAGTACGCTGGACTACTTATAAAATCTTTAACGAAACGAATAATTTATCGTGACATTACAACGCGGAAACCTTAATAATGTACAAAACTTTTGACACAGCCACGTGCTAGTTTTCACAGTGGGTATTTTAACTAATAAGACGCAACCTATTTACAATGTTTAAGTGTAAATACGCTGTATAACTACTTCTGCACATTTGCCGACATTTTATTAGGGAGTTTTTATAAGAAAGAATTTTTACTATTTACTTTTTACTATAATTTGATGCCTTAATAGACCTATTAATGCACTGGCGAGACTTTTACCGGAATGTAATATGGCCGATTAGTGTGCAAATTAAAACAAATACTATAAAAAACACGTGTCACAATGACTTATAATGCTTGTACATTGAATCTTCATATCTTCATCGTGACACTTCTGTTTTAATATACTATTTTTAGCCACTATACACTACATTTAAACGTATTGTTATTGTTAGTTTGATGGCCAATGTTAGCCTTAAAAATTTGTAGTTTTGTAATGGCCGCGTTCAGAACACGTACATATGTGTACCGAAACGGTTTGGAAAATGTTCACAATTCGTCTCAAAAGTATTCGTGCTACGAACGTGGCCAATGTGTGGCCAACTATCTGCAACTTGCAATAGTAAATTTACGTTGGCCCAACTAAGCACTTGTGTATCCACACTCTTTGCTTTTATCAGATTGTTTATGCGGGAGTATGTCACAAATTGACAATTGTGTACAGTTGCTCACGAAAGTATCCGGCCACTAAGCAGTTTATCGAAACGGCCAGAATATTATTAAATTATATGGTGATAAGAAACAACTATTGCGCATATTACATTCGTTTATTAATACTACTTAAGTCAAACAAACTTTTAAATTGAAAATAATAAAAATTGCTGTAACAAAAAATATAAAGTAAAATACGCACTAGACCAAGCACACAGAAGTATCCGGCACCTAACTATAAACATCAAAATAGTAACATTAAAACTTTTTCAAAACGAAATTAATACTTAGTGGGATAACTTCTGGATTTTATAATGGCTCTCAGTCTGTTGGGCATTGATTTGACTAACTTACTTGTTACACTAGGGCTTATTGCTTCCTATTCTTTCAACAGATGTTGTTTTAGCGTTTCTTTATTAGAAATCCGTTTGGGGCTAAGACTAGGTTTTAATATTGACCACAAATGTTCAATGGGGTTAACGTCTGGTGACTAAGGGGGGTTTTTAGTTGATTTCTGACATTTCGTGTTTTTTTTTTAAATAACCTCTGGCGTCATAAAAGTCTCATTACACCCTTCGTACATAAAAAAACTATTATATCAAAGGTAGATGTATATCTGTCAAAGAAGTTTGTATAGTCATAGATACTGCCTCGAATTTTGGGAAAGTAGTTAAAAGGAAAAATATTTCTCCACATAACCTGCTCAAAGACCTCTTATATAAAAACAATGAATTGATGACCACTGGAATTTTATATGGGCGTACTCACGAAAAAGAGGCAATCCAAAAATATGAGACTGCAAATAAAGTGTCTGTAAAGGAATGTGGCTTTTTCATTGACGAAATATATAATTTTTTGGGTGCATCTCCAGACGGGCTACTTAGCGACGATGGGCTCGTTGAAGTGAAATGTTTTTCGTCAGTGAAAGGGAGATTCAAAGATGCAGTGTGCTCAAATAGCTGCTATAAAATAATAAATAACGACATAAAGTTAAAAAAGACTACTACTACAAAATTCAGGGGCAGTTAAATATTACAAAACGTTTATTTTGTGATTTCATTTTATACGGCGACAACGACTTCCATGTGGAACGAATTTACAGGGACACAACGTTCTGGAGAGATACTATGTTGCCCAAATTAATTTTATTTAATAATAATTGCTTCCTTCCGAAAGTTATTGATGGGAGAATACCACGTGGGATGAAACCCCGAGATCTTTAATTCTGTATAAAAAGAAAATATACCTATACCCACTATTATATGTTTTTTTTTCGGCAAAACAAGTTCTTATATACTTATTTATAAAGACTATTATATTATAATTCATATTTTATTTATACCATAGGTACATTGTTTGTTTTGTAATACCTTTTGTAATATTACAATAAATTTCTATTTCTTTATTATTATTTACTTCAAATATAATGTATAATTATTAATATATGATTTAAGTTGGAAGAAGTTTGTTTTTATTTTGTTTGTATGTTTTCATCTACGTACCTTTGTACATTTTTTTTTTTTGCTTTCATGGGCAGGTTTAACCCCGTGAGGCAGCTCGGCCTTAAGACCTATTGTGCCCCCATGATGTCTTAACCCTCTCGACCTGGTTGTACTCGAACAAACAGGTCCGCAAGTTGGTCGAGAGTTAATTTTCTTATACTGGGTTCGTCCAATCGAGCGACCCCTAGACAGCTCCGTCTCTCCCTGTCCACTGCCGGGCAGTCGGCAAGGAGGTGCACAGGAGTTTCTTCTGCTCTCCCACAGTTTCTACACAGGGGAGAGTCCACTCGCCCCATTCGGTGCAAATGCTTATTTAATGAACAGTGGCCGGTTAGGACTCCCGTAAGAAGTCTCAGTCTGGCCCTGCTCATAGAGACTGCCTTGCGGAGTCTTTCGTCGCCCGGATAAAAACCGGGGATTTTACAGTGTCTCACGCCGACTAGTCCATTCCAATAGGAGCGGTGACTAGCAGCGAGTTGAGATCTGACAAAGGCTTTGATACCGCCATAGGAACTCCCGCACAACGGTTCTGGACCAGTGAACGGTAGACCACTGGCGCCTCTAGCTAGTTTGTCAGCAATTTCGTTGCCTCTAATCCCAGAGTGACTAGGCACCCATCTCAGCGTAATGCTGTGATGCTCCGCCAATTCTTCGAGCTTCCTATGGCACCTCAGTACCACTTCGGAAGCAAATTTGACAGCCTGTAGTGCCCTGAGGGCAGCTTGGCTGTCGGAAAAAATTTCGACCGATCCATTCCCATGCGGGCAGTTTAAGATGCTCTCTGCACAGGTCTGGATGGCTATAACTTCAGCATGGAAGATGGAAGTGGAGCCCCCTAAGCTGATGGCTGATGGCCTTTGTACATTTCATTTGGACGTAATCCTCTATTTCCCATTTTTCATTTATTGATATTTTAACATTAATACCCTGTTTATTAATATCAAGTTTTAATTTAGTCATTATATCATCATATTAGTACAAGTAGTACATTTCATTCAAATTTTTGTTTATATAACTCAATCTTACAATTGCTGGATCGCTTCGATTTACTTTGTATTTATTAATTACTTTTTATTTGTAATCCTGTTATAACACCCATTAACTATTATTGAGTTCTTCAAAGTGTCTTTTAGTTTTAGTGAAGTCAAATTTTTTTAGTGTAACCTAAGAGTATGAATTTATGCTATAAACTAGTAGCTTTGTTTTTATTTATATTTACTAATTAGCGTAGATTACCATATTCCTTATGTTTAAAAAAAAATAGAAATCAAAAGTCAAACTATTTTGTATTCATAAATTTAACATTTTATTTCTATAATGAAAAATTAACTAATTTTCTAATCTTAACCTTCTACCTAAGATAATACAATTTCTCCCAATACGGCCCATTACCTCATTTACATAATTTTTCAGTTTCTGTGGCATCCGGTAATTAATACTCCCTATAAATCTCAAAAATCCGATGGTTATAGGGTATAATCCATAATGGGTTACATTCTGTTGTAAGTTCACTTTATGTAGGTCAATTTTCATAAAATAATTTTAATAAAATTGGAAGCAATTATCAGTCCGTTTATATATATATAATTGTTGTGATTTTTTTAATATTCCCAATCACAGATAAAAAGTAACCGCTGTTTATGACATTTTACCATCTAGCTATATAGCTGCCTTCTAAATAAGAATTTAAAAACTAAAACTTTTAGGCGGTAGTATATTAAAAATTCTTTAAAATTTTATCATAGTATCATCAATTATATATCATCCCTTATAATTATATATACTGGCTGAAACGTCAAAAATGTAAATTGGATGTTAATATCCGTAAGTACCGTGTACTTTAACTTTTTACCTGTTATATTTATCGTGGGCTGCTGCCGACCAATAATGTCGATGCATTAATAAGTGGTCTCTCCTCTCTTCTCAGTATATACCATATATACTGTGTATAAATAACTTAAAATAACTCAGTCGCTTGTCGCTCCCAGTACAGAGCACATATTTGCGTTTTCTATCGATTATCAACGTGCGTATACACATGGCGGGTATAAAACTAACATATTTTGATATAAAAGCGTTAGGAGAACCGATCAGATGGCTGTTACATTATGGTAACATAGAATTCGAAGATTGCCGCGTCAATTTCGAGAAATGGCCGACCTTAAAACCGAATGTTTTCTGGGGACAGTTACCTACATACGAGGAAGCAGGAAAAGTAAGCAATCAGAGTTTAGCGATTTCCCGTTACCTGGGTAAAAAGGTAGGCCTTGTTGGTAACGACGATTGGGAGAATTTAGAGATAGATGCCATAGCGGATACTATAAACGATTTACGCCTGCACATAGCGAAGTATGGCTACGAGAAGGATGAAACTATAAAAGAACAAGTGAAGGAGAAGTTGTTCGGTGAAACTTTACCGTATTACATGGAAAAACTTGAGAGCATAGTAGAAAACAAGAATGGTTACTTGGCAATCGGTAAGCTAACATGGGCCGATGTACACTTTATTGCGATACTGGATTACTTGAATTATTTGGCTGGAAAAGATATACTGGAGAATCGACCACATCTACAGAAATTACGGGAAAATGTGACCAATATCCCTGGTATAAAGAGTTGGGTTGATAGACGTCCCGATACTAACATGTAACTGTAAAAACTTGTAAGCTACCTAATATTCATAATATATTATGCATGCTGCTGAAAATCTCTGCACTGTTTTTAATTTATTTCTTCTTCGTTGTATTATGATTACTAATTACCTACGTACATACTTTATAACTACATTGTTTTTCAATGCAATAAATACTACTTTAAAATAGATACCTAACGTTTTGTTCATTACTACAAGGTTATATCGTTATATTGTAGTTTAAAAACACACGCACTAGGATACTTTCGTAACATTTCAACATAAAGAATGGAAAACATCTATACCTCAAAATAAACATGATAGTCTTACCATTAAACTCATTTGAGGTAAATTATTACATACAATTGTGATGTTCAACTTTTAACTGATCAATAAACTAAAGTAATTAAAAGAGTGTTTCACTTTGACTTGAAAATTCATATTCTATTAAAAATAGAGAAAAAAAGAGTATTTACCTTTCTTACAGAATAATCCTCCTAAAATCCCACATGTTAAAACAGTTGCCTACTCATTCCAAACGCAATAACGTAGGTACTATTACTATTTTCAATCTATTAGCGAGTAGAAAGTAGTTCCCAGTACTTGATATCTTATAGGATTATAGCAATAGACAACAATATTAACTTCTTGTACAGAACAATTGAAGTTGAACTCATTTTTTTAAATGGAAACCACTATTCTTTACTTTTGTTCCTACTTGAATCAGCTCTATAAAAAACTAAAATGTGAATTTTGCGAATTTTCAGCTCTTATTACACCTAAAATTAAATTGTTATCTACTGACGCAAGATTTTAAAAACAGTTCAACAATATGAACACACAGGCGTTCTAATACTTCTATGCATGCTTTTATTTGAAAATATTACCTTGACTTACAAGGGAACACCGGCGAGTGTCCCCCTCCGATTTCGATGAAACTTAACAGATCGAAAGAGTACCTTAAAATAAGAGACACGTATTTTTTTTTATCGGCGGAACCGCACGATTTTGGGGTACAGCCCCCTCCAAAGTTTGGACGATTTTTCAATTTTTGCAAATATTTCCTAAATTATAACAGATATTAAATTTTCTTTTTAACATAATTTGCAGCGTATTGCATGGCCCTAAGGGTGGCGTCGTCCGTATTCGCAAAAAGTTAATAACGGGGAACGGGGTACCCCGTACCCCCCATTTTTTTTACATTTTTTCTTTTTCTTATTCATCAAAAGAAGGCCGATTTTACATAGAATACGATGATGTATAACAAGTTTAGAAAATTAATAATTGTAAAAATAGAAAAATAATAATAAAGCTTCAAAATTAATAAACTTGATATTGATATAAATCAAATGAACTATAACAGAAATAAGTTTTTATCCTTAACATAATTTCCAGCATAATACATGATCTAGGTAGATATCTTCATAAAAAGCTAATAACGGGGGACGGGGTACCCCATACCTCCGCATTTTTTTAATAATAAGTTTATTCATTATTCATCAAAAAAAGATCGCTTTTACATAGAAAACAATGGTAATAAATTTGGAGCATTAATAATAAAAATAATTGTAATAATAATAATATAGTACATTAACAACATTTATTTGTTATCGTTACTCCGCTGTTCTCCTTACTTAAATATATCTTAATTTAGAATTGTATCTACTCGACAAGCTATGGTCAAAACTTTCTATGCCTACTAACTTGTACTATATACTATACGAAACTTTTATCGGTGGTAGCAATATAAATCGTTTTATCAACTGCAGTTAGTGACTGCGTTTTATATATTTCCTTAATAAAATGTTATTCATTCTTAGAATACCATAATCCTTTAGTGCGTATATATGAACAAATTTGCTACACAGGACGATGGATTAAATAATACATAGATATATATTTTTTAATTCATTTCAAGTTTCTCGTGCAATGTAGGTGTACAATGTAAGTATTCAATGGAGCATAAATATAGGTAACTAATGTGTTTGTAACGATTATAACATTTCGGAAACAATAGAACAGAATTAGAAAAACATTATAATGCTTATAAATGTTTAAATACATGACATACTGTAATGCGATTATTGGTATATATGTATTGCAATAGCGAACAAGATTAATATACATACAGTAATTAAGCTATGTAAGTATTACAGTAGTGATAGTCTGTGTGAAAGTGTTTAAAACACAGATTTTGTTTGCACCATGAACACCGCACAATAGCTGGTTTATTACAAATACTACACAAGGGTGTAGACTGCGCATCTTTGTTAAAACAAAACTCTACAGGATTTTTAAAGGGCCCAGGTCTTTCCTCTTATACCACGAGTACTTGAATACATCGAAAAATCTTGGGGAAGAAAACTGATTATGGGTTAGGGATTGCAACTTAATAATATTATTTCTCTGATGTAAATCTATGTCGTAGTTCATAAGAATCACTATATCCGAAAAAGTTCTAACAACATTTTTCCACAGTCTAAAACCATATACATCTAGAGGTTGTACCATTGCTGTTGTTTTTTTTCGGTATATTTAAAATGTTCAAAGTTTTGTCTTTTGGCACTAATTGCTGAAGTTCGGTAACACAATGTCCACTCCGAGAATCAATCAAAAGGACACTCTTTGGCCCGGTATTCGAGTTTATTAATTTTGAAGCTTTATTATTATTTTTCTATTTTTACAATTATTAATTTTCTAAACTTGTTATACATCATCGTATTCTATGTAAAATCGGCATTCTTTTGATTAATAAGAAAAAGAAAAAATGTAAAAAAAATGGGGGGTACGGGGTACCCCGTCTCCCGTTATTAACTTTTTGCGAATACGGACGACGCCACCCTTAGGGCCATGCAATATGCTGCAAATTATGTTAAGAAGAAAATTTAATATCTGTTATAATTTAGGAAATATTTGCAAAAATTGAAAAATTGTCCAAACTTTGGAGGGGGCTGTACCCCAAAATCGTGCGGTTCCGCCGATAAAAAAAAATACGTGTCTCTTATTTTAAGGTACTCTTTCGATCTGTTAAGTTTCATCGAAATCGGAGGGGGACACCCGCCGGTGTTCCCTTGTTAGTAAGTATATCATTAAAACCATTAAGCACTTGTCTACAAAAACATAATTACAATTTCTTAACAGTAGTAAATCGTTTTCTTGTTTTACTTGGGTGGAGTAAGAATGTATTTAGATTAATATGGAATTTTCTTGCTTTAGCATATCTGTCAGGTGTTTATTTTTACATCAAGTTGAGTCAAATATTAAACTCAACATAAATTCCATATATTTAATGAATTGAACTACTGAAATATATTAAAATACATACTTACATAAATTTACATAGAAAAATAAGAAACCTTATTAACAACTCAAGCGTACTCCAATTTTCCCGCATACAATGTCATCGTACGTACATAAAGTAACTCTCGAGAGGGTACACTTCAAACAAATGTCGTTATTGAATGCATATTCGTATGTCGAAAATAAAGTTTGCAACATTCATATTGGGATTTCAGCTTACGCAATGCCCCGTGAATGGGGGAAGCGGATGCGAGATGAATAGCGCATACAGGGCCGACACGGTCTTCAACCGACGAGAGCATACTTCACCCGAAGATGTGCTTACGGCATCCCAGTGCGCTCTTTTCTTATGGTTCATAGTCGATTATGTTGGCCGTAACAAGTGCGCATCGAGTCGCGAATAACCCCCAGAATGGATCCTGATTGAATTGTCGACGGTTTTCCGCACGTTAGGAGGCTGAGATTAAGATGTAATCGCCATAAAAAAGAGTAGCGATCCGTGCGTGAGGGACATTGGGTCCCTAAAAGGAATTTACGCCGTTTCCCTGAGTCCATTATTTAGATCTTTATTATTATCCTCAAAATATGAAATGTAATAGCCAACTTAGTAGATAAGTTGGAAATAGACGTGCATGTTACAAAATTCTTATGTGAAATACAGTATCAACACCGCATTTAGTATATAAAACCCCATCTTATAGAAACTATATCCAACCACAACACTGTCACTCTCTACCTTGTCAGACACATTATTTAACTTTAAGAAACAATGTAAATAAATCTGATTTCATACAAACATGCAAGGAGCTAAGAGTTAATTAAGAATACGTTTCAAATTCCGGGAAGAAACACAAGACTACTTCTATTTCAAAGTGGAGTAATATAGGTATGTAATATGTATACAATATCATCAGGCGGTACTCGAGTTTCTGCGTACTTCTAGTAATATAAGTGGAAGAGAAAACAGTCAACCAGTTCGTTAGTAAGTAAGATGAGAAGTAAAAGAGATTATTCATTCCAAGTGTACGCCTCTAGTACTTCTGAATATTCATTCAAGCGTAATTAAAATATTCTAATGAGTCGACAGAGGATCTTCGTATTTCAAAATGAGTACTAAAATTACATTTTAAAGTATGTGTTTATACCGGGTGTCCCACGTTTTAAAGGAGTATGCAATAACTTCTTTATTATTAAAGATGAAAGTAAAAGCTATCAGCCAAAATGTCTGAAAATTGCCCCTACGTAAAATCCTTGCTTTACAACCAACCGTAAAATTTCTTCTTCAAATGGCACCTCCATCAAGTTTTTCCACATTTAGATATAGTCCAGTCAAACCAGGGCAGTCAAGAAAGGGCTCGACCTAGCAAAAGGTGATGTAGTTCTAATTTTTTACATGTTGTTGAGACCAAAGCTAATATTAAAAACCTTACACTTAAAACTTGTTTAACTTATATATCTTTTTTATTTGCCTTATATTTTATATTATAATTTCATCTGTTTTGACGGCCCTGGCTCCGAAAAATCTTCCTGATGGACAAGATGAGGCTTATCACGTCCATTAGTCCACAGTCATCTTCATCGTCAAAATCATTCAATTTTTTATCGCCTGAAAATAAGACTTTAAAGTCCCGTCAGAACTAACAGGTTTCTCTTGTTTCCTAACCTCACATCATTGCTTACGCTATAGTTATATTTACGACGTTTATTGACTTGTGTAGCTGTCCGGTGGGGACTACTCCAAGGACTTGATTTTGGACTATTGACTGGAGCCTTAAAGGTATTTCTCTTTTTTGATCTTCACGAATAATTCATTAGTCCTGTGTGTGTCCCTTGCGTCTATAACTGAATAATTTCATTTTCTCGTCTGGGTTAACTTTTTTATAAACTACATAGCTGTTGATGAAGGCCACTTTAAAGATCTGAAAGGTAGTCTATGCCACCACTTTTTAGACCTCCTGTCAGTGGAGTATGTTTGACGCAGTCGTTCTGCTTAGTCTACCCCGCTCATGAATCTACTATAATCTGAAATAGCTTCCCGGCAATTAAAAGTTTGCTTTATTCCTTCTTTCTGTAGACGTGTTACTTCAGAAAGCAATAATTCTTAATCTAATTCGCCTCTTCTCGGCTGTTTATCCGGTGTCATTAATTCTGTTGGTAATCATCATCAACGTCAATCACCTTTCAAACCTTCGGAATAACTTCGAGTACCATTAGGTATCTTCGGAATCACTTCGGATACGATCGGGTACCTTCGGAATAGATTTAAGTATCATTGAGAGCCTGACCTCATGGTTTAGTTAGTTTTTCTAGAAAAAAAGAATTTCAGCGCCATCTATCAAGAACGACAAAAATGTTTCAGACAAAACATTCGTATTTTGATACATAGAATATGAATCTGCAGTATAAAAATTGAAGTTTCCGTTTAAGATTGCAAAGTTGCTGCCCGTCCTACCTGGTGGTGGAGGTTCGTTTTTTTTTTGTTTTTCGATTCGATGTGTATTTCTCGGGATATTTAACTGTTCCGTAACTTTTGAGATACCCGCTGTATATAAAACGAATATATGGAGGTTCATTTATATCTAAAACGGAGATTAGAGGTGGTGATTTTCAAATATTTTTAGAAAAATGATTTTCTATTCATTTACCTTCCTTTGAAAATAAAACAGTTGCTGCATCTAAACCAAAACTTGAGACACCCAATAGTCATACGCTTCCTTAATCTTTTTAATGCCCAATACCAAAAGAAACGAAAAAAATCATTGAGTTTTTATATTTTTGATTTGTTATGCCAATTTTTCTTGTAATTTTAGATATAAGGACACTTACACCCATCTGATCAACTTTGTATCGCGATCTTTGAATGAAACTAGAAATGCAAATATTTGCAAACAATTGTTCCGAATAAATTAATCCCCTGTAGTGATGCAATGATAAGGAGATTATCATAATATCTGATAGTCAAGCGGCCATTAGGGCGCTGAGGTCAAACATAATCAGCTCCAAAATGGTTTGGGAGTGTCTACAAAAACTAAACGAGCTAGGCAAAAAGAACAAGGTAACCCTTTTGTGGGTTCCGGGACACACGGGAGTGGAAGGAAACGAAATAACAGATAATCTCGCTAAGAGAGGGGCTAGAACACCTTTTGTAGGGCCAGAACCTTTTTGTGGGATAAGTAGCAGCATAACACTGGAGAAGCTGAAAAATGAAGTAGAGCAGAGAAAATCCAAATACTGGGAGAATCTCGAGGGAATGAGGCAAGCTAAAACTCTTCTGGGTACCTATAACCAGAAGAGATCTGCAGAATGCATCAACCTGAGTAAAAATATTATTCGGATATTGACAGGGATCCTTACAGGCCATTGTAAACTGAACGGACATCTAAGCAGGCTTGGAATAGCGAAGGAAGCCGAATGTAGATTTTGTGGGGAACAGGACGAAACGTCCATTCATCTACTCACAAACTGTGTTGCACTGTGCAACTCAAGGGCGCTGCACCTGGGAGCATGTGAAATCGAAGAGGGAGAGTTACCTAATCTGGGGCCTTCGGACATTCTGCACTTCTTAAAAGGAATCAGACTGGACGGCCAGCTATAAATACAGCGAGAAGAGGGGACACAATAGATCTTTTAGGTCGCAGTCACCCTAATATCACACATACATGCAATGATATTAACTACCTACAGAAAAAGTTAACTAATAGTCAACCTTAAAAAACTATCAAGGGATTTGTGAGGATCAGTAATTCTAGTATTCTCACCGGACACTTAATATTAATTACGTTCGTTCACAGCAGTGAAATAATCATAAATTTATTATTCGCAATGCGCAGTTACAACAAATCACCAGAATGGCTCCGTAAATTGCACTTTCTAAATTTTTCAGAATGGCCTGTTTATATTATTTGCGAGAACGTTTGCGCTGTTTAATTGGTAATTTACGGACTTGGGTGGCCATTTGCAATTTAATTAAAACACGGAGTCGTGTTTCTTTGAAGATCGGTCTGTGGGATTTTGTGCGCGCGACCAGGGATAACTCTTTACGTTTGCCTTTGTAATTGCTTCGGTCCAGTGAAGAGCACCGTTTAAAGTTCGAAATGCTTTTTATTTATACTGTTTATTTTTTTTATATATATATACTTATATATATAATTTACACAACAATATAAAAAATGCCGACCCAAAATTTGTACCGCGGCCCTCTAGTTCTCCTACCACATTCAGGTTCGAGCTAACAGTGCGAGTAATATAGAAATGTCTTTCATAGACTGTATACTGTCAATTACGAGGGATTGTTCGAAAAGTACATGGCCTGTTTTTTTTTGACAAAAAAACATGTTAGTTTCAAAGATAGCCTCCTGCGGCCCAACACACTTATTTCAAATTAGCAATCCCGTCCTTGTAGGTCGGTACAACAAGAATTACCTCGCAATTAGACGAAAATATTTTACAACCCACCCACTTATTCAGGTTTGAAAAAAGATGACAATCGCTGGGAGCTAAATCTGGGGAATGAGGCACTAATTTAAATCCCAATTCGTAAATTTTCACTTATATATATAACACTATCTTCTTTACCAAATGAGGTCGTTTCTCTTTGATTTTATCGCCAAGTTGTTGCAATAAATTGGCATAATACTCCCCATTTATTGTTTTCCTCTTTTCTAACTAATCAACTAAGATAATCCCATGAGAATCCCACAAAACAGTTGCCATAACCTTTACTGCTGACAAAACCGTTTTTGATTTCGTTGCTCGAGGAGATCCCTTGTGCGTCCATTGTGTGGACTGTTCTTTGGGTTCGGGACTGTAAAGGTGGGCCCAAATTTCAAGTCCTTCGGATTGCGGCGATAAAGTGCCAAAAGATCGCGAGAAGCGCTAACGCGGCACCTAATGGGCGGAAAATTTTTTCATTTTAAACTCTCAAAAAAAAAATCCTGTGTCATTTGAGATACCCACTATGTCTGCTATCTCGTGCACTCTTACTCGGCGGTCATCCAATAGGATACGATAGATTTTTTCAATCCTATCTAGAGCAATCGCAGTTTTTGAACGTCCACTACAGGGTTGATCATTTGTGCTCATACGACCACGCTTAAAATTGATAATCCAGTTTTTAACCGTTGAAAATGAAGGAGCGGGTTCCAATAGTGTTGAATCCAGCTCTGCTTTGATTTCAGTTAGTATTTTCAAATAAAAGTACTTTACCAATGTTCTCAACTCAGTTTGTTTTCTATTGCTTACAAAATGACACGACAAACTCTTACTATCAAAAACAGACTAATTGGCAAACCGCTCTGTACTGTCATCTTTAACCTATTAAAGGATGATTCTACAGAATGCTAGAGAAGATTCCTCCGAATTCGCGCCATAACTTTGTTAGGTCACGTTGTACCTACTTATCGAACAATCCTCGTGCACTTTAACGATATATAGTTAGTTGCTAATGAAAAACTGGTGCTGGCAATTTGTTGAATCAAAAAGACTGTATTTTTATGGTATCACCATAAAACAGTGAACGCTTCACCAGTGTACCTATACACAGACTTCAACAAATGAAAAATTTGTAAATGTTCTTCGATTTTGCAACGTTTCAGAATGTAGGTGTAATTTTAGAAGTTTCTTGAACATATGAGAAACTTTTTCTCCATAGGCTTCCTTTTACTTTTTTAGAGGAAATGGGTGATAATGTTTCTTCTCTCATATCCTCAATCTAGCATATAATAATTGACAAGATTTTTCCTTATTTAAAAACAGAATTTTAATAGCGTACTTTCTTAATGCTGATGGGCAACTTTTAGCATTCAACTGAAATAAGTCAAAAAGTGCCTGTTTACAGCAAATTGCCTTTTACGAAAAGTAAAACAGGAAGTTCTCAAGTCAAAAGCAGTTCGTTAAAGGATAAACAAGTACTTTCCTGGCACCGGCTTAACCGGACTATGTCATTTAATTAATTACTCTTAATTAAAATCCCCGTTGATTGGAGTAGATGATTTGTTTATACAGTCACATGAGTAGCACTTATCTTTCTCTTTATTTCGACGGAACCTGGCCACGTCTAGAGCTGTCTCTTTCAGTAGGCGCACATCTCCACCACGGAATACAGCTTTGGGTCCTATCTCTGCTTACCCCTCTATCTATTCATCTACCAGGAAAAGGTAAACATCGCTTCGCGATAATTCCATTAAGAAATGAACTGAGCCAAGTGCTTTTGATAGAGCGACTATATAGCTGTGTTTAATTTGGAAGTTAAATAAACGTTATGTCAGTTGAAACGCTGATTGTACGAATGGCTTCCCTATGTGTACACATGCTAGTGAAACCATCCGCCTGTGTTGTATGCTAATGTAACTTGAATCTGAATTTTTTAATAGTACCCTTACAGTATATTTAGAGCTTTCGGTTTGGTTATTTTAAGTAACTTGATATGATAGATAAATAACGTTGCACGCAGAGCTTTCTACCGGTATTATTAAATTCTGCAATTAAAACACTTAGTCTGCACAATGTTCTTTGAAAAATCAATATTAGTGCATGTAATAAAGACCTAGAGGGAAAAATATAAATGGATATTTACTTGAAATTGTATTACGTAGTAGTTATTTACGTATCAATGCTGGAAAGTGACGTTTTGTCGAACGAGTTTGGAGATTGCCTTATCAAACCAGTTTCCAGCCGTGGTGGGTACAAAAATTTTCCGGCTATCACATGATTACCACTTACTAAAATCAATGTACTTGCATTTTTGTAGTTTTCAATCTAGGGATCACTCATATTTGAATATCTTGAATGACAGATTGTTTGACAGCTGTTTTGACAACCGAACCCAGAAAAACTTCAGAAACATCACAGAAAAATACGGAAAGTAACGGAAGTGACACGTTGGTACTTCAATTTGGTATGTACCTACTTATTGTACTCTACCGCCCATGGACGGTAAAGTAACGGAAGTAATGCGTTGACCGTTTAATTCGATAAAGTGGAGCTTTATATCTTCGAATGAGTGTAGTAAGATTGTACTTTCAGATTTAGCAGACTATACAGATAGAAGAAGAAATAATGTCAAATAAATACTTTTAAAACAAATAAATATAATTAAAAAGTTATTTCTTTCGCTTAAAAAATCCTTTTTATGATTGTGTCTTACAACAAAAAAAAATATACTAAAACCACCCTGAAGTAATAATTATTAAATACATTCGTAGACAAAAATTATAGACAGTGAGGCAGAATTTGACATTACCCCATTAAATCTCATGTCGCGGTAATGTCGAATCCAAGCGCGCGCCTTCGTAATTACTAATGTTAATTTGCCTAATATTAAATCCTCATCCCGTGTACAACATACGCGTAGATGGGAAACACAATAACGACCGAATTTGCAGATGGCAGCATAATTTTCGGGACGCTAGAATATCTTACACGCCTTTCTGATTTCAGTCAGGAACTTAGAAACTTCAGAGTGCAGATGTGTTCATTTTCGCCTTACGTGTTTCGTACGGTCTGATGTCTTCACAACAAGAATAAGTCACCATTAGAATTTCTATTGTGCCGGATTGTTCGTCTGTAAATTAACCTTCCAAAATTATTCAGAAATAATTCCACTCTGGTAACATTCAAAATAATTGATGCAATGATGGTAAATTTTATATTAATTTATACCGGTGTAGAAGAATTAAGTTGGTATTAAATAAAAGAATGCATTTTGTAGAAACAGTTGCTAGTACGGTATGAGAAAAGCTGATGGAATATACGTTTTAATTGTTCCTCTGTGTATTATTATTATTGTTCATCAGAAAACCCACGAAAGACAGCACCGCTAAAGATTAAAGAAGCAAATACTCCGTGTATTTAGAAAAATATCAAAAATATAAAAATCTCCAGTATCTACTTCCGAAGTTAATTTATTTTTTACCGTTAGACTGAAAACTTTGATGCAGCTTATAGGTGTCAGCACATTCCCCCACCATATCTCAAAAAAAGGATAGCAACTGTTTAAGTTCTGAACCAGACGCTCAAGGGAAGCAACGAATTAAATTACTAAAAACGTGTAGGTACTTAATTTCTAAATAATATTTTTCCAATCCCATCAATCGCAAAATAATACCGCAATTTGGTGAGCATTCAAGAACCTTAATGTCGATGTCAAGAGCTTTAGTCCTTGTTAGTTGCCTTCTAGTATATCTAGCGCTAATGATTTAAATAATTATTTCATAAATATCAATAGGTTGTTGATAGTTGAACAAACAATTTTATCGATTTTTATCATTCCAATTACCAGCAAAATTCGGAGATTCAAACTAATAATTACTGTAAAGTCAAATTCCATTGGTGTCGATGACATAAATACGCAGATATTGGGGTATTGTACACCGCAGCTCAGTGGTATCATCACATACATAATGAATTTTTGTATAACAAAGTCTGTTGTTCCCGTTGTGTGGAAATGTGGTCTCGTTACACCGGTTTTTCAAGTCAGCGTACCTACAGAACTCGTATTTTACCAACCCTTTCGAAGAAAATTATTGCAAAGCAATTATGCAAACATTTAAACGCTTTTCATATTTCACCATAAACCCAGTCTGATTTTCATAAAGGTCGCAGTTGTAGTACTGCATTGCTTAAAGTTACTGAAAGCTAACAATGAAGGCAAAATTACTGTTTTAGTGGCCTTAGATTTCTCTAAAGCTTTTGACACTTTAAATCATGCTATTTTGTTATCATTATTACACTAAGTATGTTGGTCTGGGCAATGCGAATGAATTATTTAAAAAATATTTAGAGTTTCGTTGTCAATATGTGAGAGTGCAGGATTCCTCGTCTGATTGTCTGCCTCTGCGCTGCGGTGTGCCGCAGGGATCTATTCTTGGACCCATTTTGTTCTGCATTTACACATCTGGCTTGCTGGGGCGAATCAAGTTCTATGAGTTGCATTTTTATGCTGACCATAAAGATTTGTATAGAATATCTGAGGTAGCGCAAGCTCAGTCTCTATCCTTGCAACTGCTTCTATAAATTGATACCTGAAGCTTAGGTATGATTTTCACTCACTCAATTTGAGATTCAAGAAACTTCTTACTCCGCCTGTGAGTCGTACCCAGCATCATATCAAATTACTTATTTACTTAATAGACTAGCACCTGAAGTCAAGTCTTAAAGTTAGCAAAATTTAACAGCAGATTTTCCATATGTTGTGGTCACGTCAACTCTTACCTGACTCTTGTATTTGTATTTTGTGTGAAATTGTGTGAATTTGGATTAATTTTTGGGTGTGCTTTGAGCCCATTTTGCGGTTCTGGGTTGGAATTTTTGTTTTTTTTTTTTGATTATAACTTTTGTTTCATATTAAAAATATGTACGAAATTGAATTCGTAAAGAAAATCATCTTTAACAAGTGTTAGTAACACATGAAAAAAAATGAAATGAGATGTAAATAGAATTGTCACCGTCGAATTCATGTCGAATTAATGTTCTTGTAAAAAAGAATAAAAAGTGTGTTAAAGCCAAGCAGAGAACTCATCACTACTATTTAAAAAACAAGTGGTAATACCCATCGGTATTACAAACACCATTTTGGTCCTTCGAGCCGGATAGTTCAGAAATGAGTGGAAATCGAAGTCGCATCACGAAGCTAACCCAGTGAGTGAAATCAGCAGGCAAGCCTTCATCCCTTATTCAGTTCGTGCGTATTGCCTCAATTTTCTACTAGGTGTATTTGTTCGGGTTATGTATTCAGTGCGATTAGGTTAATATCGCCATTCCTAGTACACGTCACAAGCTTTAACAATTTCATATTAGAACGACAGCTGTCATACAATCAAAATGGAGGAAGCAAAACGCAAACGCAGTTCCTTAAAATCGCGGTTGACGCATTTTGAGAAACACATAGAATCTTTAGAAAATAAAGGTGCCTTATCAGAGGTAGAATATACCAAGCTGTCAGAGCATTTTGAACGCGCGCATGCATTATTCGACTTGTACAATGACGTACAAGATATAATCGACAATTCGGTCGATTTTGATGAATTAGACGCGGAGCATGAGCAAATGACAACCTTTCACGAGCGGTATTATTCGGCAATGGCGTTAGTAAAAAATTTATTAGAAAAAAACCGTAGACAAGCCGCCGTTTCTAGCCCTTCTTCCGCGCCTAGTCGGGTAGGATCGGACGGTGGAGTATCCAATGTGAATACGCCGTCAGTTTCAGTTAAATTACCGACCATTTCACTACCAAACTTTAGCGGGTCAGCGGAAGAATGGTTAAATTGGAAGGCATTATTTCTAAATTTGATTCATGAAAATGAAAACATTACCGATATATCCAAATTGCATTATTTACGTACCACTGTAACGGGGAAAGCCGCGGATATTATTAAAAATCTAAGTGTTTCTTCCTCTAGTTATAAAATTGCCTGGGAATCACTTGTTGATAGATATGACAACAAAAGGGTTTTAGTTCACAATCATATCAAAGCAATTTTTGATGTCGAACCGTTAAACAAAGAATCATCGGTAAAGTTACGTAGTTTTTTGGATTCTATTCGAAAGAACCTTCGATCTTTAGAGTCGCTTGTAGAACCCGCAGTTATGACGGATGCATTGTTGGCATTTTTGATCACCTCTAAATTGGATATAGCTAGCTCTCGCGAATTTGAGAAGATAAATATAAGCAATGACGTATCTTTGTACGACGATCTAATGAAATTTCTTGATGAACGTGCAATGATGCTAGAAACGCTAGAAAGTAAGCATTCAAAATCACATGTGGAGCGTAATGCTAATTCTCGCTCGTTTGTTTCTGTAACTCCGTCAACTGTTCAACATTGCACATTCTGTAACAAAGATCACAGAATCAATACTTGTGCCAATTTTAAACGGCTTAGTGTTCAGGAAAGGGTTGATAAGGTAAGAGATCACAAATTATGTTTCAATTGTCTAGCAAAGGGTCATCTTTCAAAAAATTGTAGGTCTAAATTTTCATGTCAGACATGTAAAGCTAAACATCACAGCTTAATTCATTTAGAGAGAAAAACTGACCCTCCGATAACATCCAGCAACGAATCAGCAAACACATCTCATGACATGGACGTTAATTTAGCAGCCCTTGCGGCTAGCTATGGCAAGGTTTTGCTTTCCACAGCGTGTGTGAAAGTTTTTGATTCGACTGGTAAAGCACACCTTGCAAGGGTTCTTCTTGATTCAGGTTCCATGTCCAACTTTATTACTAGTGAATTAGCTAACAAACTTAATGTGGATAAATTTCCTATCAATGTTCAAATACGTGGCATAGCAAATTCTCCAGCGAAGACTAACATGCGCACTGACGTAGTTATTATGTCAAACCACTCCAATTACGAATTAAAGGCGTCATGTTTAATCCTCCCTCAAATATCTGACTATATTCCAGGAAATTTTGTATCCATTCGCGACTGGCAAATACCTTCAAATATTCGTCTTGCTGATCCATCATTTAACAAACCGGACAAAATTGATATTTTGTTAGGAGCATCTTGTTTTTGGCAACTTGTTTGTATTGGTCAAAAGTCACTGGGACCTGAGAGGCCTATTTTACAAAAGACAAGGCTAGGCTGGGTAGTTAGTGGAAATATTCCCACGTCACAGTCTACATCTGTGTGCCATTTCACGCAATCGCATGACATTTCGCAAGGTTTAAGCAGGTTTTTCGAAATAGAGGAAGTTCCTACAGAGAAATCGTTATCAGAAGAAGAAAGGGCTTGCGAAGCACATTTTCTCGAAACTCACCGACGTGATAAGGACGGACGCTTCATTGTAACTCTTCCTCTAAAACATCCAATTAATTCTTTGGGCGATTCATATGAAAGGGCTAGTAACAGGTTTTTGCGCCTTGAACAAAGGTTAGCATCTAATGCAAATTTACGTGAACGATATGTTGCTTTTATGCGCGAATATCAGTCTTTAGGGCATATGTCTGTCGCTCACGATAATGTTTCAGGCCATCAGTGTCACTCATTTTACTTACCACATCATGGCGTGCTAAGGGAAGAGAGTTTAACCACGAAGTTACGTGTTGTTTTTGATGCATCGGCTCAGTCATCGAACGGTGTGTCATTAAATGACTTGTTGATGGTAGGTCCAACCATACAGCAGGGCTTATTTTCTATATTACTTCGCTTTCGTAAGCACCGGTATGCCATATCAGCTGATATCGAAAAGACGTACAGACAGGTATTAGTGGAACCTAGTCAACGGTCACTACAGAAAATTCTATGGCGTGAATCTCCCTCTGAACCACTTCTAACCTATGAATTGAATACGGTGACGTATGGCACTGCGTCGGCTTCTTTCCTCGCAATTCGTAGTTTGTTCCAATTAGGCAACGATTGTTCGCACCAAAATATTTCAAGAATAATTCAAAACGACTTCTATGTAGACGATCTTCTCACAGGTGTTGAAACAATTGAAGATGGTCGCAGATTATGCAAAAATCTGAACAAAGTTCTCGATGCTGGAGGATTTCACCTACGCAAATGGATTTCTAATGAACCAGATATGTTATCCGATTTACAAGATACGAATATTCATCCAAATTCTCTTTCACTTGATACCACAGCTCATACTAAAACTCTAGGACTAGCTTGGTCCTGCAGGGAAGACTGTTTTCTCTTTTCTATATCTCCTCCCAATCAAAGACGAATAACTAAGAGATCAATATTGGCTGAAACAGCACAAATCTTTGACCCCTTGGGATATCTAAGTCCATGTATTGTGCTCGCTAAGATACTTTTACAACAGCTTTGGTTGGAAAGGATTTCTTGGGATGAATCATTACCGCAAAGCTATTCCAACAAATGGTGGAGGTTGCGTACTGACTTGGAGTCTCTAAATAGCTTAAAGATACCACGATATGTTCTACTTCCGCAACCACAAGTGGTGGAATTACACGGATATGCGGATGCATCAGCGCAGGCCTACGGTGGTTGTTTGTATATACGTTCCGTCTCAGCATCCAAGGATATTTCTGTTCATCTCCTATGTTCAAAAACAAAGGTTGCACCCTTAAAGAAACCTCTCACGGTGCCTAAGCTTGAACTATGCGCGGCAGTTTTGTTATCTAAATTAGCCTCACAAGCTGCAAAGGCGATGAATATTGGGTTTGATAACATAATTTTGTGGTCTGACTCCACAATAGTGTTATCATGGCTAAAAACACCTCCTAACTTATTAAAAACCTTTGTATGTAATAGGGTGGTTCAGATCCAAGAATTGACGACTAACGCTTCCTGGAGACATGTGCCGACTAAATCCAATCCTGCTGACATTTTGTCTAGAGGTATCTTGCCATCTCAGTTACAGAGCTCTATATGGTTTTCTGGCCCTTCCTGGTTATCGCAAGAGGCTGATTGTTGGCCTAATTCCCCAAATGAGTTAATTTCCGAAGAACTTCCAGAGTACAAGGAGAATATCAAAACTTTGCATGTGAGCATTTCTGCTCCATTTCTGATTCAAAATTTCTCCAATTTGTCAAAATTAGAGCGGGTTGTTGCATATTGCTTGAGGTTTTTCCATAATTGCACAAAACCAAGAGAAGAGCGTAAAACTGGCCCCATAAGCGTGATAGAATTGCGAAATGCAACGGTTCGTCTAGTTCGAATTTCGCAACGAGAGTCGTTCCCTGGTGAAATTAAATGTCTTGACAGAGGTTCTAAACAAATGTCCAATTTCGCAAATTTAAATCCGTTTTTGGATTCTGATGGTTTGATTCGTGTGGGGGGTAGGTTGCAGAATTCCAGTTATACTTTCGATAAGAAGCATCCATGGCTGATTTCTGGAGGGCACCCTCTTGCCCGCTTAATCGCAGAACGTGCGCATATACAGTGTATGCATGCTGCACCGCAACTATTGTTGTCAGTAATTCGCGAGCGTTTTTGGATTACATCGTGTAGAAATTTGTGCAAGCGTGTTGTGCATCAATGCATAAGATGTTTTCGGAGTTGTCCTAAGACCATTATGCCAGTTATGGGAAACATGCCCCGAAATCGCGTAAATCCTTCTCCTCCCTTTCATTCAACGGGCATTGATTACGCGGGACCGATATATATTCGAGATCGTCGTGCACGCGGATACAAAAGAATCACAGCATATATTTGTCTTTTCATTTGTTTCAGTACGAAAGCAATACACTTAGAATTGGTAAGTGATTTAACTACCAACTCATTCATGTTAACGCTCAGACGATTTGTGTCGCGTCGCGGCAAACCGGCAAACATATACTCTGATAACGGTACCAACTTTGTTGGTGCGAAGAATGAGCTGCGACAATTATATACATTTTTAAACGATTCTGAAAATGAAATCAATGTTTCTTGTGCGAATGAACTTATAAATTGGCACTTTATACCCCCTCGCAGTCCTCATTTTGGCGGACTATGGGAGGCGAACATAAAATCTGTAAAACGGCATTTGAGACGTGTATTAGGAAATGCAGTCTTAACATTTGAAGAAATGTACACTACCCTAGTACAAATTGAAGCGATGCTGAACTCGCGCCCGTTGTGCCCTATATCCGATGATCCAAACGACCTCTCCCCTCTTACTCCTTCCCACTTCCTAATTGGAAGAGCCGCAACCGCACCACCAGACGCTGATGTAACCCACATCAAGGAAGCTAGGCTAAGCCGTTTCCAACACATTCAGAAGCTTCAGCAGCACTTTTGGAAACGATGGAGTAAGGAATATATCCCAGAACTGCAAGCTCGAACGAAGTGGCTGACGTCCAAGGACCCCCTTCTCCGAGTAGACGCCCTGGTCCTCATAAAGGAAGATAATACACCCCCTCTTCTATGGAAATTAGGACGGATAGTGGAGATCTACCCTGGTAATGACGGAGTGTCTAGAGTCGCATCCATCCGCACAACTCACGGAGTTATCAAGCGGTCATTTGCGAAGATATGTCCCTTACCCAGTGAGGAGTGAAAGTGACCATTTAGTTATCAATCAGTCGTTAGTTAATCATTATGTTTGTTTTTGAAAGTTATTTCAAGGCGGGGGGTAATGTTAGTAACACATGAAAAAAAATGAAATGAGATGTAAATAGAATTGTCACCGTCGAATTCATGTCGAATTAATGTTCTTGTAAAAAAGAATAAAAAGTGTGTTAAAGCCAAGCAGAGAACTCATCACTACTATTTAAAAAACAAGTGGTAATACCCATCGGTATTACAAACACCAACAAGATTACTCTATAAGTCATAATTAGTAGTAGAGGAAACCCTTGCTTTTTCCCGTCTACAAAAATTTCATTGTCCATGTATCATTTTACTGAACTAATAGGATTACAGCCTCTAAATGTTCCTATTAGTTCTATTGTACATCACTGCAGGATTTTTTGGGTTTATTTACGGCGGCCACATTTTATATTTTAATGCCCATCGCCCATACAACATTCAATCAGGGTTAAAACAATTTTCTTTGATGGAACTTTTAAATCTTTATTTCGTGTTAAAACTGTTTTCTTTTACAATCATAATAAATAAACTGCGTCGTTTCAGACTCGAGTCCCCCCACATCTACCCAAATAAAATTCATTTGTTTTAAATCCGAGCGGACGATCTTTCCGGCACGCACCGGATTACGTTAGAGGTCGCATCTGTTCCTACATAGGTCTATAAAATAAATTCAAGAGTGCCTGGTTCGGGAAACAGTTGAATCCGTGCGTTATGCAAATGTAAAGTGGTGTCGTAGTTGTTGAAGTGGGAGTATAAAGCGCGAGAACCCCCGACACAACGGATTGAAAATGAACGTTATTTAGTCGAACATGTCACATGTCACCCGTTTCATTATGTGTCAGAGTTGTGTTGAGATTAGTTCGGTTCCGTCGGGACGTCAGCGTCGTCGAGAGATTGCGTATTTAGATTCTAGGCTCAAATTTCGTTAGCTCGTCCACGTAGCTGTTTCTGTATAATTCGTTATGATCTATAGCTTCGTATTTACGAATTGCAAGTAGGATTAGGATTTGCTAATCAACATGCATATGAACAATGACTGATGCTTCTTAATGCAAAAGGAACACCAAATCTAACTGATTATAATGCAGAATTTTTATTTTTCCAATGCTAGAAAAACTAATTACCGCTGGGGGCGTATTTGCGTTTGTGGTGAATGGGCTATTATAGCCCAGCGCAGTAAAATTATAGGGCGGCAAATATTTCTTTACTTAAAAGTAAAGGCAGTGCTTGAATGACCTTTTTTTACTCAATGACAGTAGATGTGTTTTAAGTATTGAAACACCTTTTTTTAATTATTTTTGCATTTTACTATAACTTCCATTTACACCCAGCACTGGTGTGGGGGGGGGGGGAGGGGCAGTCAACCAGCATTCACTGTAAATATACCACTGATAACAGCAGCTATTATATAAAACTAGAAAGAAATAGAATACCTATTATAAAATTGAAAATAAAAATAAATATAGTGTTCCCTGTCAAGAAAACCGTTTTATTTATGAATGAACATATTCATTTATTCATCAAAATGAATGCTGGAATAGTATTTTTTCTAATCGGATGTTACAATAAAGCTAAAAGAAACGACGACGCAGTGCTGAAATGGTTATTGCCGCACACTGTGCTGTAATGAGACATTAACGCGCTGGTGAGACGCTTAGAAAATGCTATTTACAGCATATAAACTCATACATACCTAACATTGTTGAATTGAGATTTTTTTAAATAATTTATTAGGTGAAATGCCAAAATCGTGAAATGGATAACTTGACGTAAGAATTTAAAATAAAATTAAGAAAAATAATTGATGAACAGAAGAAGAAAAACTAAGGTTAATTAGTTGATGATGTTACTTACTTGTTACAGAAAAATTTGTAGAGTGATATTAGGTACATTAAGTAATAAAACAAATTTTTTTTTTTAATACAAAAACTAAACAAAATTAAATGCAACACGAGCGTAGTTTTAAAAACAAATACATTTATCGATCGATTTTACTCACTACCGTAATAAAAATTTTCAAAAACATAATTATGTGCCCATTTAGTATAAATGAAAAAAAAATGCGAATACCACTTGAACAACACTCCCGCACAACTTATTTCTACACATTTACCCATCTAAGGAGGGTAAGGATGGGTAATCATCTGCACCCTAGTTGGCCTAGTCCCGACTGACCTAGTTCTGTTCATTGAAAACGCCACTGGATAATCGCATAGATGATGCAGCTTGCGCATAGTACCAAGTACATTCAATAAACCAAAGTATTGTAGTATGCTATGCAAACCTGTAAATCACAAAAAATGTATAGGGTATATAGGTTGGTGGTTCTGTTTTTTACAGTTGCATTGTGGTTGCATCTTGCATCCTTTGTCTTCATTCATGTGATTTGCTGTTTTGTGGTTTTACTACGCGTCTGGAAATAGTAAATACGTGACTTACTATTTCCATATTAATTATTTTTGTGTTTTTTTAAGTATTAGTGGTATTTTAATTTAATTAATTTATTTAACGCTGCGGTGTTTTAGTTTTATATTTGACAAACATTTATAAAGTGCAATTTATAGAATAGTTTAGTGAGTATGAACTGAATGTATGTGGTGTTCACTAAATATTCTCTAATTTGTAGGTGTTACACACTATACTTATTATAGTTATTTAAGGTATATATTTAAGCTACATTAACATAAGTATAATATTAATAAATAAATTTTAAATGTCAGGTTAATTATACATATACTCCTGTAACATAAATGTTATCTATATTGTAAATAAAATGTTATCTTTAGGCAAAAGGTACTTTTCTTTATTTACCGTGTAGAAATTATAAATATTAAAAAATCAAAAATTAAATAAACGCATATTTCAATATTGTTTTGTTGTGCGCCCTCTAGGAACGTTCCTTGGTACTTTAGACGAAAAAATATGAGTTACCCATCTCCTGAGGTAACTTATCTCTGCTGTTTCTTTAAGTTATGCAACTGTTTATCCTTAGAAGTAGTAGGTACCATCAAACCTCGATGCGGTGTTATCTACTTCAATTAGATCGTTTTGTAAGTTCAATTAGGTACCTAAACCGTAAAGAAATAAATAAATAAGTTCAGATAAATAACGTGGCTTTCTCAATCAACCAAATTTTAAAACTGAAATTGTCAGCAACCTATTCAACTAAGGGTCAACGTTCAACATCGCTACATTATTTTCTCTATCATATTCATATCGCTCTTATATATCTGCAGTAGTCATTTGTAGTACCTACGTAATATTCTTATCTATTTACCGATACCACATTCTCATCCACATTATTTTCCATACATCAGTACTGTTACAATATTTCAAATACTGTCACGTATTTACCAATATTTACAACCTTTCCGGGGTATTCCCCCCCATAAGAAACGTAAGCGAGATAGTTCCAAGTGGTTCCAAGAATCTTTTGTTCCACAGCACATATGCAAATGACAGCACACCATTTACACTTTCCGCAGAGTGCTATAGGAGATATATTGTGTATTGGATTGGATTTATTAGACTAGCCGATATTAATCTGAAGTTAGTAGTACTAGTTAAGCAACTTATTTTGTTTGAAGATAAGAACGTGCTATTGTAAGTATTCAACAATAGAACTATAAAATAACACTTTTGTGAGTGTTGATAGTTTTTATAAGGTAGGTCTAACACAAAAAAATTTGTTTTTACTATTAATACACATGTTTATTACAGAAAATGATTCCCAGGCATGTAATAGATAGCATGAGATGCTCATTCTGTCAAAATGGATTATCTGTGTTTCCCATACATTCCTATGGAGAACAGGGTATGACTTGTTGTGGGCGGTGTCCTATGAAGGAGGATTTTTTGCCCCAACGGGAACATCTTTTTGAACAACTTGCGCAACATATTGAGTTTCCATGCCGTTTTCAAGTACATGGTTGTATAGTAAAACTAACACCAGCTGATTTACAAACTCATGAAAATATTTGCCCGCATAAACCATGTCTATGTCCAATTTTACCAATAGGTGAGTATTACAAGAGTTTATACTTAGTCTTTCGCAGTTTATCATAATAATATTTGGCACTCTCGCTTATTAAATCCCCAGGACAGCAAACTTCGCATTGCACTTATTGCAAAAGAATGGGTGCAATTTGATTTTATGCCTTAAAAGAATAATTAAATAGAAATTTTAATGTAAAAAATAGTGCAGTTACCATTAGATTAAAAATGTTGAACTGGTATACAAGCTGACTACTTTTAATAGAGACCTATTGTTGTATTTGAAAGCTTAATCAAGAGAATGGGCCTTTTTCCAATTTAACTGAGTAAATAAAGAAACAGATATTTATTAGAAATTAAGCTATTTTTAATAATAATAGTCTTTATTTCTTTTTATCTTAATTACATTTACAATAAGAAAATAATACAGATTGTAAAGAGAAATAAATGCAGCGAATAAGAAGAAAAATATAAAGAAATCACAAGGCGAGGAATTCAGATAGGCAGCAAATAGCGCTGCCCCCTGTTTAACATATCAATCATTCAGAAGAATCGATCAAATGTTGCTTCTATTCAGTGCTGTTATTAGTTATTGTGGAGTCCTTAACTACAAGAAAATTGTTGGCGATGCAAAAAACAAGGTCGTTTGATTTTTTTTTTTTTTTCTTAATCAGAATATTTCATTTTTTATAATATATTTTACTAGTTTCTAAAATGCGAATCATTTACTCCTCTTTGTCTTTTCGGAATAGGATTGGTGGTCCTATGAAAAAGCAGCCAGGTTGTATACATGCAGCTTTTGTAGTTTATTAATTTATGATTGTTGCCCACTATTCTTCAAAGTGAGATTGTGATTGGTACCTATTTTGTACTTGTATTGTTGATTTCTCAAACCTTGAATGACAGCTTTTACATTTATTACACCCTGAATTAGATTAATATGAGAAAGTATCTTATATTGTCACACTTGGGCTTAACTTGAATGCAAAAATGCAAGATGTAAGCAGTTTTTCCTTTTGATCTATCACCAAGAACTTAACATACAGACTAGACAACAACAGATATGTGATAGTTAATAAAAAAAAATAAAGGATTTAGCAGGGAATGGTTTGCTTTTTTGGCAATTTGGCTATGAATTTGCATGTTAGTATCATCTTGTATTTTTATATACCAAGTTAAAATGTTATCTCTAGTCGTTTTACAAAATAGATCAAGCAAACATTATTTTTTTATTATTAATATTTAAAAAGGCTACATTTTATTAACAGATTTTTAAAATATGTTCAATAGGTACATGTAAGTGGACAGGAACTTACAAAGACGTCTATGAACACTGTAGAGAATGCCACGTGGCACTGGCGTTTAATAATCTTGAAGTAGAAGTTAATATTGTTAATTCTTACGAACTGAATTACGTAATTAATCACGCAGACCAAACATTTATTGCCACTTTGAAAAGTGATTTAATAAGTAACAAAATTTATTGGAATGTATTATCTTGGGATATGAAACCAGCGAAGGAGAAACTCTCTTATTGTGTTAATTTTGTAAACAATGCAACTAAATTTGCCTGTGAATCGCAAGCTATAACTTTCTGTAGTTTATCTGAATTTCCTAACACTACAGGCGCCACTTCTGTTGACATCAATGATATAATGACAAATTTAAATAATCCAACCTGCATTATATGCAAAATTGATATAGCAATTACTTCGATAAATCCCTCGAGTAAAATATCTAATATGATGGATGAAAATAAAATTCTTTCAATGTTTGAATGCCCGATATGTATGGAATATATGATTCCACCTATTTTACAATGCAACGAAGGCCATAGCTTTTGTGGCTCTCATAAAAAAGAAATAGATAAGTGTCCAACTTGCGAAAGTGATATTGGTAAAACACGCAATTATATCCTAGAGGAAATTGCAAGTAATATCATACCATACCCATGCAAATACAACAACTTTGGCTGTCCGTATTCGTCTAAAGCGGAAGACATTAGAGCACATGAAGGTATGTGCACATATGTCCCGTACAAGTGTATTATTACAGCTTGCAAATGGGAAAATAGTTTCTCAAAGCTAAAAGATCATCTTATGGATAAACACAAAGATAACATTATCGAAACCAGCTCTATAACACAAATATTAGATTTCGAGGAAGACTCTTCTTATATTATTTTTTCTTACTACAAAATATTTAAGCTACTATTTAAAAAAATGGAAAACTACTTAGTGTGGTCACTGCAAATAATCGGTGATGATGATGATGTCAAATTCATGTTGGAACTTGATTTCGCCTCTCAAGGAAACAGAAGAATTTATATTACCCGCAATTGTGTACCATTACACAAAGATGATGAGATTCAGGATGAACAATGCGTAAAACTTGAGACTTCTCAGTTCACAGAATTTATTGATGATGATACGCTAACTTATAAAGTTCGAGTAATTCAATGTTTTTAGAACATTACCTAAACGAATTGCCACCTCCGAAACATTTACATAAATATTTATCATTTCGATCAGGCCTACAAATATATTTCGTTTTTTATTTAATTGGAATGAAAAAACTTTAAGGTATTAACATATAATATACATATAATAATAATTGTAAGATATTATAAACAGTCATTTAGTACTGCGAATTATAATTATGATATTTCGATCGACTTTTTTTATGTTAGTTTATATTTTTGTATACAAAAAAGTGTGTATAACATAAATATTCTTATACCGCTAATAAAAATCTAAATAGTCGAAATCGTGCTTTTTTTCCCATGAAGTCCTTACCACGTTGAGAACAAACATAGAATTTTCTTTTTTAAGACCTGCAACTCCAACGCCCGCCACTTAAGCATTTGAAATAAATTAATGAAAAAACCGCATGATAACGGTAAAAATATTGAGCAGCATCCATATTTTCTAAAATTCACATGTTTATACAAGCAAGATTTTCCTAAATTATATTGTCAAATATTTTAGTATATCTACTTTATATACATTATTAACATAAAATAATATTTTATTTGCTATAATGAGGGTGTCAAATTATTAATGTGATAATTCATAGCATTATTTACTACTCTTACGAAACTAATACATTTTTAGGAAGTTGCAAATGGGAAGGAGAATATAATGACTTATTCGATCATTGGGAAAATGAACATCCAGTTTTAGCACTTGACAACTTTTTGGTCGAAATTGATATTGTTAATTCCGATGAACAAAACTACATTTTTCGCCAAGGAAATGAAATCTTTATAGTCCAACTAAAATCCGATATCAAGAAACAGATATTTTACAGCAATGTAAGGTACTGCGGCACAGCATCTGCAGCGAAACAATTCTCTTACCGTGTACGCTTTTCTGGAGGAAAATGTAAGTACGCTTGCAGAGTGCAACCTGTCCAGGCCGGCGAAATAGGCCCCATTATCACTGAAACTACAACTACTACGGATTTTATGGACATCCGTGAAAATTTTAATTACCCCGTTTGTATCACGTGTTCAGTAGATATATTCGTTAAAAGAAAAGAAAAAGAAGCCGCAAAAACATCTACCGCCGTAGAAAATCCGATTTTGAAAGTACTTGAATGCCCAGTCTGTTTAGAATACATGACGGCACCGATAATACAATGCGGCATAGGACACAGCTTTTGTCAATCTTGTAGAAATTCAATTACAAATTGCCCCACATGCAGAGGTCAAATTAACGACGCCCGTAATTTCCCCTTGGAAGAAATCGCTCAAATGGTAAAATACCCTTGTAAATATACCAGATACGGCTGTACATTTACTACAACTTATAATAATATACAAGCACATCATGCTACTTGCAAGAGTGGTCCTTATAAATGTTTCGTTGATGATTGTACATGGGAAAATAAATATACAGAGTTGATGGGGCATTTAAAAGAAGCCCATAAAGAAAATATATTAGAGACTAGTACAGTTACATACATACTAGATGATTCTTCCGATGTAGATGTTTATAATTACATAATTATATTGAATACCAATATATTTCAAATAGAATTTATAAAAAGGGAGAATGAGTTCTCATGGACAGTCTACCCAATAGATAACGATAATGGCATTAATTTTCTATTTATATTGGATTTTGAAACGCCTCCTGAAGAGCGACTTTACACTCAAACGGAAAATCACACATTAGTTTTCGATGCAGCTCTTTTAGGGAAATTTATAGAAGACGATATATTAACTTACAAGCTCCAAATAATTGAAAGAGCGTAACTGCTATTGTGTCTTAAGTGTTACAAGCAACAAATTTAGAATACCTTCAGATTTCTATAACACCGAATGGCGGTTCAAAAACCTGAACCGACCAATGTGAGCCAACATATTTTTAATTTTTGTATAATACTTCTATCATTCCTACCGTATTGTATTAATAATCATTGTACCTAGTGTAAAATATAGAATATATCGCTGTTAAAGGCGTGTTTTTATTTTGTATATTTTCAACTGATTCCATAAAATTTTATAGAGACAAATTTCGGCTCAAGCATAGGACGAAAGTCCCAACTAAGTTAAAGTTAGGGGTTAATCGTTTTACAGGTTACAAACGGCTTTAAATAAGATTATGCAAATTCATCAACATTAAGGTGTTTAAATGAGAAGTAAATTTTCACGTGAGAGTGCCGAAACCGCAGTGAATAATTTAGGGACCGAATTAAGAACATCGTGCGTACTGAGTGTTTATCTCCACACGCAGCTTTGATAAATAATAGATTAGTACGGTAAATCATCGTTGCGTAACCGGATGTTTCCCCTTTTGCAAGGACAGTATACTAATGACTAATGGAATACCCTTTATACAAAACTACCGTGTACATCTTGAATTGTTCTATTACAGTTCTTTCTTTTTAAAAATCAAAGAGACTTATTAATATTTTCTATGGAACTGACCATAATTGACACATTTCAGTGCCTGGAAACCAGCATCCAAAATATGAAATTCATGAACGTTAAAACAACGAACAAATATAAAGCAAATAATTATTTCTTCTGCAATGAATTTATTGAAGATATAAATTTCCTAGTCTTTCGAATGAATTAGGATATTCGGCGAAAATAGTTTGGCGATTCTATTCGATGGGACTGGCGCATTGCAGTAGAACGCGACGTTTTCCACTTCGCTCAATGCAATCTTCTAGGTGTACATTACGGTTGGAAATCGTGTGTAGCGTTTGAAATACCTCCCGAAGTTGCAGAATATTGCGTTTATATTCAGGAACCGTTAAATTTAGTTACGGATCTTAAAGGATTTATGACGTCTAGTTTAAATGTTACTATATTCTATCGTAGTAGTCCTTGTCCACAAATACTCCCAAATAATCTTAATTAATTACATATAAATAGTATTTACATCAGCTTAAATAATGTTTTGCAGTATTTATACTGCACTGTATGTTATCACTGTGTACCTATTATTATTTTGTTATACCTAATAAAGCACCGAATGGTTTTGATGGTTGAATACGATTTCATCTTGTTACACGGATATTGTTTCCTTATCTGTCAGGAGCATTAGTGATAGACAGGCGCAAAATTGGTTTCTAAATTATTTCCGTTTAGAGCGAATGATGGAACTTATCTGGAACGCACCTTTAATGGGTATAACATTCAAATAGGTACACTATTTAAAGAAATAAATGCGAATCGAGTTAGGGTAGGAGGTAGGCAGCCCATCTAACAAGGTCATAAGGGCGATCATAATAGTGCAATGTGATAGGGTTGTTTCTTACAATTATGATTATTAAGGGGTGTAATCCAAGACTACGTTCTGCATATTGTTAGAAATATGTCTAAATAATCTACAATACATCATTTAAACTTTTGATGCGTTGTTACATTGGTCTTTACCATTAGCGCGCTAGTCAATTGGAATGTTTTTTGTGACAGCCTCTTACCTCTTCGTATTTCTTTTGAATGTAAACAAACATGCATTTACGTGTCATAATGATAAGAGTTTGGGCCACGCAACCTATAAGTTTGAGTCTGAATGCCGGCATTTTTTATGCATTTCAAGTTAAATACTACAATGATCATTTTAGGGTACAGGAGAACCCTAAGGAATTGTTTGTAATATCATTAACATATCACAAACGATCATTTAAATCACTTTATTAATACAAAATAAATTAAAAAATTAATAATATAATGAATTAGTTACAATTGATATAAAAAAAGCATCCCACTTGACTAACGGTAAAGACCAATGCAACAGCACAGAAAAAGTGTGAAATATTAATAAATAAACTGATGTATTGTCAATTATCTTGACTTTTACCTTAATTACTTGCTTTTATTTGTCTTTTTTTATTGGAAATGCCGGTTTGATTATCAGTAAATTACTTGATCTTTGCTATCGCGTTTCGGATAATTTATTTATCTTTTTTCAAGTAGTATATTTTTTTAAGGGAAAAAAATATATAAAATACATTATTTGAAAAAGGATAAATAAATGACCGGAAACGCAATGGTAAAGATCGAGTAAATTACTGATAATCAAACCGGTATTCCCAATAAAAAAACAAGAGAAAAAAAAATGGTAAGGTATCCGGTTAAATAATGCCTATCAACAACAAATCTTAATTACTTCTGTTTACTCCCGCACATACCAAAATAAACAATGATATTACAGACAATCCCTGAAAATGAAACCTAATTTTGCGCATTAATTATCGCTGTAATGTCTAATTTGACAAAAAGAAAAAAATAATGCACCGGCTCCAGTCCCGAATTCACACATCGCGAAATGCCGTTGAACCAAACGTCTACTCCCAATCCCTTTTCCACTGAGCTACTTTAGGCGGCATTTTAAGTTTCCTTATTCGGATACACTTAGCGAGACAGAAACAGCCCTATCACAGGCAGTATTACGATCGCTTTTTATTACATTCTGATATGTTTACATAAATCTTTCATGTTACTATGTTCAACGCGATAATTACCTAGATTTTATTGTAAGAAAAAAAAACACTGCATAGTGAAATAAAAATCAAATAATAGTGGTAGAAAAATTGTACATTACGGATCACTACTATATGACCTTGTTAGATTGGCTGCCTACCTCCTACGCTAACTCGATTCGCATTTATTTGTTTAAATAGTGTACCTCATTTTATATAGGTACTTAATAAAAATAATGCGCATACAGTTTTACTCACATAAGGTGCAATAAAAATACTTTCCTATGTTGTAACATTAAATAAACGGCGAATCTTAACGAACTATTCCTTTAACCCAAAATTTTGACAAATGGTCTTTTGCTAGGTGCATATGAAACAGGACAAAAGATGAATATATCAAACGCCCATTATATGTATACATATCGCCCTGTAGAAGTGCTATAAATCAAGCAACATGTGCCAAAACGAATACACAATGATGAATGACCCGCTGAACCCTCTGACAGCAGCTATTCCGGATTTATTTTTCAGCAGTTTAATATAGACCAGTTAACTGAGAGGAAGGGAAAATAATTTGATATGCCATACGAAATTGCGAGCACATTAAATTTTTAAATGGTCTGCGATTATAAATCAATGAAACAAAACCATAAATCCTGTTTAATAAAAAAAGAACGTGAAAAAAATAACACAGTTATATATAACGCAATACAGTTTATTTGCTGATTTGGAATTTAATAAATTTCAAATAGAAATTGAAATCTTTAGTAATTTATATTCGATTATAGAAACCAAGAACATGTATGTACTTCTCAATGGTACGAATAGTTTATCGATCAAAATATTCCATTCACAAGTTCAAAAATTCCGATTAATTCTGCATTGTTTCGAAATTTAAGAATTTCTGGTGAATATACATAGGTATATAGCTGCACACTCGATGAATAAGACAAATTAACTTATTTTTGATAAATACTTTTAAGTGTTTTACATATATAAATGTATTTATTAACTATAATAAATATTCTTGATACGTGAAAAACTAATTTTCAATCACCCTAGAGTAGGTAAATACAGACTCGTAATTAGTAATCTACTTTAACGTGTCGAAACAATAGCGTCACTCCAACAAGATTAGGCGACATCTTATTAACTATAAAATACAAGTTAGATACGGGCTTGATTTCCAATTTCCATATGATTAGGAAACCCAATCACTTCCAACGCTGTTTCCCCTCAAAGCATAGTAACGAACAATGAGTATAATGAACCAGGTTCGCTGTTCTACACGAATTCTATAGCAACAGCGAAAATTTTGCTTATGTAATTACGGAGCATACATTTAATACTTTTGTACAAATTCGTATACCCAAGCATTTAAGAGCAACAGTATGAGCGACTGATAACGCATCTTCTACCATGCGAATAAAATACAAAACGAAAACTTACTTTCCTCAATAAAATACTCCTAACCCAATAAACTAGCGTATTGGTTTTTGGTTCGATATATCCTATTTATGTATTTTATAGGAGTTATTCGGCAGGCGACTCGAAAGTAATGTAATAAGAGATAAAGGGAGACCTGGCCCTTTGATGTGCAAGATGCTTCTCTGCATATGATGGCAAATCGAATATGTTGTTAGTTGATATTTCCTTGACGAAAAGAAAATTGACCAAATTTCAAAGACGTAGGAAGTATATTTCGTTTAGACGCAGGGGAAAAGTTTCATTTCTAATATTATCGAATTTTCGAGTAAAAAAGAAAAACGTATAATAAAGCCGTACCAATAGGAGAAATAACTTTTTTAACGACTAAATACGGATGAAAATGTCACGCATCCAATTAAGTATTCTATCCGCAATTTTAACGGACCCTTTTCATGGGCAAATGAATTTAGCGAAAGAAATTTGTCGACTGGACAAAATCGTCGAATTAGCGATCTTTCACGAAATTATAACATGAATCACGTTCAAATAAGGGTGCGCACGGAATCGTAATCACCTCGAAGGTTTAGGTGTAGAGCTATGTAAGTTCAATAAAAATTTTGCTTCCACCTGTGGTGTATAATAGTATTATAAATCAATTTTCTTATAAAAAGTATACATGCTCTCTCAAAATTATCGTTTTAATATGTTATCTACTGAATTACTATCTAAATTACACATTTAATCTCCACATTACAAAGTTTGTATTTATCATAGGTACATTCCTGTTTCATTTGTATCACTATATAGCATCTTGTGTTCTATGTTTGCTCATATTTTTATTGAGTTTGTATTTATTTTTTTTTTCTCCATACTTTTGATTCCATATTACTGGCAATAATTATTTTTGCATACCGCTATTACAAGTAATGAAGAACGTATGATAGGAGTAAAAGAAAACTTTAAGGCCTGTCAGATTCGCGATGGAATTAAAAACACGACCCGGACTCAAATAAAATGACAGTTTTGGTCCGGCTCTGCTCTAACAAAAATAAAAAGTTTTGGCTTCAGTTGAGTTCCTATATATGTAGAACTAAATGTCCAAACTTTTATTGCAACAAAATATTCTAATATAAATAGATACTTACTTCGAAATTTGCATAAATATAGTTAAAGCAGTTGCACATGTCATAGAATAAATAGATAATTACTAAAGTTTAAAAAACAAATTTCACTTCATTTTTTTTTTTTTCTTCAGTGAAATATTTTATAAATGACTTGCTTGCGGCCCTTTTTTGCCTTCCAATTCTAAATCAATCCATATATCAATACATTTAACTTTTTAGTATCTCATTTCATTTTCATCCTCTTGGCATCTTTATTAGCCCCAATCTTTTCTTTTGTAAACAGGAAAACTATAAAACTCAAGGATTAAGTGAATTAGTTTACAAAAACTTTAGAAACTTGCGCATGTTTTCTGGCATCAGCTGTAAATAAAGTTGCTTATTACCCAATATGGGCTGGGTTTAGTTATGCAACAAATTCTACTGTATGGTAAACTGAGTGAACGATGTCACATGCATATTTTTGCAACTAATTATAGATTACTGTTTAAACATTTTGTTTTTGAGTATGAAGGCTTTATTCTGAACACCTACAAAATCCGACTTCATGTTAATAGATTTCTAATTGACTTCATATTAATTGCTTTACCACAATCATCAGCAAGACTAACAGTCTGGCAGCTGACTCGCTTGAATATCAGTGTGAATGTCCTGGCTTCGGCTTCAAGAGGGCAATCTCAAAACTGAAACTTTGTGTTTTTCACAGCTCTTTGACAAGTGCTGAGAAAAAGAGTATGTTAAGTCGGTTAATGGATACAAGTGCAGTTACTTATTTGGCTACCGATACTCCTTGCACATTTGATTATACCTATGCCACTTTTTGATAATTGAACAAAGTGTCGTTAGATGTAGATTTATGTCTACAAAAAGCAAAAAAAAATACTATTTTAAATAATAACAGTAATTGTGTACTCTTCTTATCGTTTGTGTAGGCATTTTATATTTACCTACAACAAGCTAAATATTTTATTCACTCTAACGATAATCTGTACCAATAATTACAAACATGCAAAATTTTCAAGGTGGAGAAAAAAATATCACTGGCGAGTGATGAAAATACGAGTCTTTCAAAATATTGTCATTCATTGCGGAAAATATTAAAAAGAAACATAAGTTCTTTTGCATTTTTTTTTTTTTAAATAAATATCTTAATGCAATTAACAATCAATATTGTAATTGCAGTATTATGCAATTACAGTTCAGGAATTCCTAATCCCAATTAAATTTTGCTGATTTCCTTTAGTGTTAAGAAGTGACATATTTTGTCGAATAAATAAGTATATAAATAATTGATATCAATGCATTCTGTTAACGCCACTAAGCCAGTACCAAGCGTCTTGTACGAGCGACGAAATTTACCATTGGGTTCCATTTCTTTATACATTCCTTTAGTCAATGGCCGTAGTAAAAACTACAGCTTGTCCTAAATAATAATAATAATTTTATTTACGTCCAACAGGTCATACAACCCAACTAAGGGACACATAAAAAAATGCAAAAGATAGAATATAAAATTAAGATAAATAAGCAATCCATATTTCTATCTAGCGTTGTGCACATTAACAAGACAAGATAGATTATATATAAAATATAAATAATATTACGAAAATATATACCTATGTTATATTTAAATAGTATATGCATGAGTAATTTCTGCGCAGAGATTTTAGAGAGCTATGCACTAAAACCCGATGTTTCCAACATTCCCCAGCCTCATCATAACAGTTACCGGCGCCCGTTTTAGAATGTTTGTCCTGGCTAGTGGCAGACTGAAAGTGATTTCTGTCCTTGAATTGAGACGAGGCACATGTAAGGCAATTCTGCCTAATAGAAATGGGCAATCAATTCTATCAGTTAGTAATTTTACTAAAAATTTCTCACAGAGGGTAGAGAGATAACATATTGTAGCGTTCTAATAGCTGAGACTGTGAGATGCCTCTCTCGGGATATATACCATCCTGTTTGAAGCTCAGGAATTTTAGCTTGCGATGTATACGTTCCAGCTGTATAGAGTCACAGGCATAAATGCACTTGCCTCAGGTATTTTCGCGTAACACGTGAACTTTTTTTGGTAAGAGTTGTACATAAGTACAGATATCCAGTCAAACGTTTTACTCCATGTTCAGATTGAAATAAATAAAGCTATGATGATTTGTTAACTAGTAATAAATCAATGTTGTTACAATAAACCATAAAGAATTTGTTAAATAATTCATAAAACTAATTAAACGCATACGGATGTTACTGGTTTTTGGTTACTTTTAGAGTCACAATAGACAAGTGTTTAAGTTCTCCACGGGAATTATTCATAATACGATTCGTTTATGAGTGATAAAATACACTCACGAGCGAATCGTATTTCTATCATTCTACCTAGCCTGCTATAATAGTTGAAATATTCATATTTTGTAAGCATATTTTTTTCATTCTTACACATAGTTTCAAAATTTAAATATTTTATTTCATCCGATGTATTTGCATGTGTAATAAATGTAGCATCACAAGCTATTTAGATGGGTAACGCTCTTCAAATTAATGGGGTAAAAATAGGTGCGTATTCTTAGTTATTGTACCTATATAATGAATGTGGCAACAGTGACAGCTTGAAGCGGCGATACTCAAATTTAAGCTTTATGTATGTATTATTAGTTATGTATAATCAATATCCTTGTACTAAACCTACATGAAGGTATTAAAAAAAAAACAACTGTTGAACTTGAAATGTTTATTAATTGAATTAAAGACGGTCACAAAATTACTATCAAATATCTTCAGTGACCATACTTGTTGCTTCAATTGTATGTATAATATATAAACACAAACAACTTTAGGCATGGCACATAGACATCAAATGGAATATTATATTTACAATAGTGCATTACTTGTAACAAGTTACCTAAAAATTGTTTACAGATTCCATATAACGTACAATAAATAAAATTATTTATAAACTTATTTATATGCTTCGGATATCAGCAGATAACTTTTGTAAAAATATTTTTACTTTTAGTTTTTAACGTATATATTTTATACTCTTTAATATCTATGAACTTAATATCTATAAATTCAAACATGATTCATTTCACGGAGGTTAAAATTACGACTTGATATATTACATACATACACATTAACACATGTATGCACATTTAGCATCACAAAGAACGTAATTTTCAATCAATTACGTTATTTCAGGGATACATAAGAATATGATGTAAAAAAACATTAGGGACACAAAGATAAATTTTAGGCCAGTTCTTTGTTTTCTCTTTCTAATGCAATAGGCTTACTTTTTCTGATCGGCGCGAAGTTGTAATTGACTGAAAATTATTAAATTTACAGTGAAAAACTAGATTAGATGCAATTACAGTTAAACGTTAATATTAAGAATTGCTGTACAATATAATAAAAAAGAAGATTTTATATTTTTTTAATAAAGACTGAAATCCTCTCTAATTATAAATAAAACAATGAATATTTGTAGTGTATCTAAAATATTTCAAAAATAATAAATATATACATTGATCTATAACATTCAGTTTTAGATAAAAATATTTACCAATATCTTTATAATTACTTTGGCCAAAGCATATCCTTCCAAGAAGTATTCGGTAAAATTAATATTATAAATTCCAGAAAAACATTTACATTTACCTAATCAAGGCGGAAACCTGCCCTGCCTCACTAAAAAAATGCAAAATAAAATCAAAACAAATTAATAAACAAAAAAAAGCACAAATTTGAATGCAATTCAAGTATTTTAGACTGAAAATCATACTTTATGCTCCGAAAAATAAATGATATGATAAAAAAAAGTAAAGTGGCTGCGGCACTTCCCCATGCTCTTGCAAATTTTGCTTACCACTGTTCAAAAACGCAATTGGAGACAAGGTATAAAACAAAAACATAGTTCATGTATTCTTAATTTAAGTCAATTACTTCTATCGTTGGCAGAACACGATATATAAAGTAAATTAAAATAATAACACTGGGCACCAAATCTTAAAATAACTAATATTGATACCAGTATTTTCGTTTACTTTCAAGGGTTTGTGAAATTATAGTTATAAACATTAAAAATACAGTAATTTTGGGTTACCAACATAAATCCTTCAGAAAAAATAATACAAAATTGTAAAAGAGCCTATTACTGCCACGATGATAATGAACAGTAATTATTTCGTGAGTTTAAAAAGGGCTCCCATATGAAAATGCTTTTTTGTAATGTGTTACATACGAAAATAACAAGAGATGATAATAAACATTTTAGCCTTTGGTGATACAAGTTTAGGGAATCTTAGCTAAACTGAGTAAGCGTAAGGATATATCGCAAAGCTATTTTAAATTTAGAAAGTCGATATACAATAATTTAATATTCCATACATAATTTTAAATAAAATTTGTAAAAAGGGGAAAGGGACAATAATTTTAGTATTTGAAGTAGATATACTAAGATATAAAAATTTACCAAAATAATAGCATTATCAAAATACCATGGGAATTTGCAAAACTCTTCTATACCATCCAGCTATATGTTGCATATGTATATGCTCTTCCATTCATGGTTTCTTAATAATTAATTTTTGAAAGTACATTATACGTCATAAGTTATTTCATTTATAGCCATTATAGCATGGCGAATCACGGATCTTAAATCATTAATATCTTTAAAACTCCTTAGTGTAATAGTAGGTATTGGGAAAAACGTTCACGGATAGTTCAGAAAATTTTTATTTCTTTTAACAATCAAATTACATGTTTCTGAAGGACGTCCTTGAGACATCCACTATTTAGTATTTAAATTCGTGTATCGTCTTTTAAATTTTAATGTCACACATGTATCTGTTATACAATTTGATTTGCATTTCGGAAATTCTACTAAATGTTAAAAACACTGACAAACTCTGAAAATTGACGTAGATCTGAAGATGGTCAGAAGTCGCCGAAACATGTAATCTGATTGTAAAAAGAAAATAACATTTCTGAACGGTTCATAAATGTTTTACCTACTACTAATTACACCGTTCAAGGATTAAAATACAATAAGCCCTTAATATAAATCGTTATATTATGTATTTTTGTATCTATGAAAATAAAGTATAAAAAATAAAAAAGGGCGATTACTCATTATCACGATTTATTTAGAATATCAAAAATGCTGTGAAATTTGAATGATTACTATGTCCTCTAATCTTACATTAATAGTAGTCTTAAATATAGTAAACAAATACCAAATATTAATAGTGTTTATATATTTTATTTGGAAAAAAAGTATAAAATTGGAAGCATGATTTTCGAGAATATATATAAGAAAGCAATTGAAATTAAAGATATAAGAAAAGGAATGAGTTAGATCACATTTATACTTGATAAGAAGAAGGTGAACAGATCTGGTAAACCAGTTTCTTCGGCATGGTTTGTTTCAATCATAAATTTAAAATATTGCCTAAACAACGTGATTTCATTTGATTTGACAGGATTGTTTTAATAAGATTCTAGACATGGGGGTTTGTTTCTCATGTGCTTTAGGAACTCTGTATAGATGAGGCTGAACCGTAGACGTTAGAAAAAATATAAAAGCATATTTACAGTTAGATCAAAATGTCTGAAAAATGTCGAGTTATATTACAAGTTACTCACTACCAAGAGCGAAACCAGCCAACCAAATTCGGCGTGAATAACTCGTGGTTTAAGGCATAAAAGTGAGAGACAATGAAAAGAATGCTACTTATGCTAGAAGTGGAAATTCTCGTAGATAGAAGGTACATAAAAGTAAAACAATAAAAATATCTAGAAATGCAAACTGCTAGTGTCTGATATTTGATTATATTAACTGAAATCAACAGTGCCTGTAATTTTAAATCTATTTGAAGTGAAACAAATCACTATATTCATGATACGATTCAATTAATCTAAAAAGTAGGTATTCTGACAAAGAGATGCTTTATATCGCATTAAAATGGTAAATATAATATCTAGATAGTTTTTATGCTTTAATATAATTATATTTTGTATAAAACACCTTGTAGAGCTTAGCTTACAGGAAAATACAAACCATTAAAAATTTACAATTAACAAAATACAAATAAGAAAAGAAAATAAATAAATATTTAAAAAAAAACAAAATATATATATATACCATACTTATTTACATATTATATCATAGATATATGTGTATATGTAGTTTGTGATTAAATGTACATCGTTTAAAAAGTATATTTTTGTACATTCATGATATATTATCTGTTCCATATTCCCTATGAATCAACAATTGAAATCAATTATACTATAATTTCAATTATACTGTTTTTTTCCTCAAAAAGCAAAACACTATGGCAAGTCAACAACAGTACTATATAAATCCTAGACATCATAATGAGGACACATAATTATGTTCTTTTATGGTATCTTTTTATGTAAAAAGTGACTCTTAAACGATATTTCCTCGATACATAGATTTTGCAATGAGTGTGATATGGTCTGATAGGATCCACACATGAATCTAACTTGATTGTAGACATTTATTTTGTAAACACAAATCGTAGCACTATTTGCAAATGATTTATTGGCAATTGTCAGAATTTTTATTGTTAAATTTCCAGTCAAAGTGAAAAATAAATATAAAATCTGATGATCGGCTGTTTGTCAAAATTATAATTGTTAGAATGTTTTTTTTTTTTTTTTCATACTTGTATAACCAATGTCTGCAGATTCTATTCACACGGGTTTGTTCTCTAGTTGAAAGTGGGAATGTTCCAATATAATTGAAAGATTGATATGCATTTTATTTACACAAATGGCAATGAAAATGAAAGAAATATATCAATTGACACATACTTGAATGTTTAAATTTTGGTTTAAATACATTTACAATATCAACACTTATTTCAAATACTTACAACTATAAATATATTTACGAAACGTCAAGCCTCAGGAGAATTTGAGGTAATCACGGAATAATTTTGAAGCGTTTCTTTCAAATACGGTTTTACGTTATTTTAAAAGTAGCTGCAACACAACCTTATAAGATTTGTATTGCCTATCACATATTCTGCTAAACTTAGTTTGAATTTATAGAAAAACGTGCAGTTTACGACAAAATTTCTAAACCTACGTAAAAGAGAGTTGTGATATCGCTCTTTTTAAAAATTGTTCATTTCAGTAAGTACAATCTTTGGAAAAAAAAAAACGCTTCATGAGTTTCATAATAAAAATCTGTATAATGTTTATCATATTTTTAACATAAATATCATTGCATACATTTGAGTTACCCAAAACAAATTTATTAAACCAAAATTCAACGAACATTAAATGCCAAAGATACTTATCTTACCATACAAACCACACAATATGAATTAATTTGACATAAATTGCAGATACTTTTATGTTAGTTGAGTGTGTTCAAATACAATCTCTGCAAGTTTACCATTTTTATATAAAAGTCGTAATGTTATTTAAAGATCACATTTTAAAAATAAAAATTATATACTCTGTATAAGATCATTACATTACATCAATCCCTCATTAATTTCTTATTTTAATTAGGCATAAACCTTATAACAAATACTGCAAAAATATGTATAATATTTTTAACACTTCTATAAACATCAGTACAAGGGATCTCTTTGTGTATATCCTGTAATATAGACTGATACCCGTTCTTCCTGTATAATTGACAATTAGGTGTGTTGTAACCTACTCAAAGCTTTATCTCGAAAGCGTCTTCGCGCCAATTCAGACATTGCTACCGGACCTAGATGGGCTACTTGCGGTGATGTTGCGATAGCCCTAAATGTTGCAGCCACGGCTTCTTTTAAGCGAGGTCCCATTTTTTTATTTGAGGTATCAGTTGGACATTCGTAATTTTGATTGTTAAGTAATTGAGTCTGAGTAATAACAACACCCATGTGATTAGTTTGCGTCTGATAGGTTCGCATATTAACCCAGTGATGTTTTAAAAGTTGGACAGCTGTAGGTCGTCTTTGAGGAGCAACATGTAACATATCGGCCACTAAATCACGGGCGTGTTGAGATATATGCGACCATCTTTCGCTCTAAATAAAAAAGAAATGGAACTAGAAACATAATAAGTACTCTGAAATGGATGTTCGATTATAATAGAAAAAAATATTATAAATATCGTAATACAGCAATTATAGATCCTTGTTGCGTTTTCTAATCAAATAATATATATCCCACGTCTCTTTTTATATAATAATTAACTTTATATGAATCACCACTTTTAAGCAATGCAAATTTGTAGAAAAAAAATTACCTGTAGATCCAAATTTCCGGAACTTATTCTTTGCAAAATATGTTGCGGACTATCATTAACATCTGTGCTAAAGGGGCACCGTCCCGATAACATGATGTATAAAATCACACCCAGAGACCATATATCGCAAGCAGCATCATAACCCTGCCTCTTTAAAACCTCTGGAGCTACATAATGAGCTGTATAACACGGGGTCATCAATAAACCATTTTCAGCACGCAGCTACAATAAATTTACATTAAACCAACACGCACACTAGTATTTCCATTTATGCGTACTTGTTTAGCGAAGCCCATATCACAGATCGTAACGCTTTCAGGAGAACAATCTTCTGAAGCGAATAATATATTAGCAGGCTTCAAATCTCTATGTACAACACCGTTTTCGTGCAAAAATGATATAGTACCAGCGAGGGTTTTTAATATGGCAGCGGCCTCATTCTCTGGTAAACGTTTTCTTGCTATCATGTAATCCAAGAGATCCCCACCGCAAAGTAGTTGGAGCACTAGATAAACTTTTCCCGCTTCTTCGTAGACACCTTTCAGTGATACAATGCCGGGGTGATGACCATATCTTAACAATATTTCTACTTCCTCTATGCAATCACATGATGCTCTGTTTATTATCTACAAGTTATGCTCTGCTATAACACGAATTATATCTAAATAATAAACCACAAATGTGACAAGGTCGTTAGTAACTTAAAAAAGGAAAGTAGGTTAAATAAGCCGAACTACCAATTTGAGATTATGTGAAAGATGTATGCAAGAAACATGTATCAATATGTGAAAATTATCACAGGCATTTAACTGTAACTACGTAAGCAGTAAAAACATAGTTTGTAAGTGTAGTTTGCCACTTATGACTAAACTACAATTATTTTGAACTGAAAGTAATTGCATTGTTTTGGTAGATTGAAAATGTGATTACACCAAGAATAAGTGAAAATTCACCCTGACAAAGAATATAAATGATTGCCGTCAGGCACTTTCTAGGAGGCAAAATAGAAGATATTATGGTCAACTCAGAATATGCAATAAAACAAAGTTACCTTAACAGCATACTGTTGGCCCGTTGCTCTATGTCTTGCTAATCTGCAAACGCTGTAACTACCAGTTCCTAATATATTCATTAACTCGTATTCCTCAAAGAAATTATTGGAATTAGTGCACAAAGGTTTTTGGGGCACGTCGTTCTTTTTAATGACAGTATTACCATCCAAAAGGCATGGCGCGACAAAACTGAATCTGTAATTTTACGTCATATTCTTTATAATAAATAAAAACAAACCATAAATTACTAAATACCCTTTAAATAATTCATGAGCATTTGCACTTGCAGGTACACCGGGTGAATCCCTAGGAGTTTTACTAGTGAATTCAGAATCGAAATAGCAAGCGTCATTGCCCGGGGCAGGTACAGCTGGTTTAAATGGAGGTCTTATTTTTTTCGATAGCAATGCATCCCAATCGATAGTTGCAAAAAATTCATGCCTTTTTAAATCCTAAAACATATAACGGCCATTTTAACACTTTAGAACGCTGTATTCTTTCATGTATAATACTAACTTCAATACCTCCGGGCCCAGCACCTAACCTATTAGCAGGGTTTCGCTTAAAGAGCGCCCTCAATAAACTTTGCGCCTCGGAACTTAAATTCCCCGGCATTCCCAATTTAGCTTTCAATATTTGGGTCATTGTGTCCCTTCTAGTAGCACCTTGAAATGGAAGACTACCTGTTAACATTTCATACATGAGAACCCCGAACGACCACCAATCTGCTGCAAAAGTGTGTCCTTTTCTATTCACAACCTCAGGAGCCATATATTCAACCTATAAGAAAATGTTGGTAATCATTTCATTAGTGTCTATATATGGAGTAACATACAGTTCCACAAAAGCTGTATGCTTTGCCTTCCTCTATTGGCTGTTTAGATAGTCCAAAGTCAGTGAGGGCAATGTGACCATCTGAATCCAATAGCACATTTTCAGGTTTCAAATCACGATATATAATTCCCAGACCGTGTAAATGATTTAAAGCTAACGCCAATTCTGCAAGGTAAAATTTGACATCCTCCTCCGTAAACATGACCTGGAATTTAATTAGCTTACAATTAAATTTACAGCAGATCGAACATTTTAAGCTATTCTAATTGCGAGGTATTTACTTCTTTACTAAGCCTTGAAAATAAATCCCCTCCTCTTAAAAAATCTAATATCAGGTACAGCTTTCCCTCGGTTTGAAATGCATAATGCAATTTCACGATGAATGGATGTTCTACATCAACCAATATATTCCTTTCCATCTTCGTTCGATGTCTATCTCTTACTTTAAGCGTCGCTTTTTTAAGAACTTTCATCGCGTACAAAGTCCCTGCGTCTGTCCCCACTACTTTCCTAACCAGAAAAACTTTACCAAACGAACCTTCGCCAAGGACCTTCAGTAATACGAACTGAGAAGGATCTGCTTTGTCATGGCCATTGCGTACTACCTACATATATATCCCTAGTAGTAGTAAATTGTCACTTATAGAAAAAAATTAAAGCGTACCTCTCCCAATTCGATTTCATGTTCGCCCTCCCCAGGTCCATCTTCGTTACTAAGGACGTCGTCGCCATCTGCGGACTGGGACTACAAATATGAAAAGAAATCAATGTGTGGGTATAGTGTTGCTAGATATTATTGTGTAATTAACGTGATTTATATAAAGCCTTTAACTTATCCTGAAAGCTACGTGATTAGTGTTTTACAGTTGAATCAAGATAAAAAGAAAATTGTAGTAAATTTGTTTGAGATTAATAGCCCAAAGCAGCCAACTAGTTTTACTTGAGTTATCTATGTTTGTGGTGAAGTGGCTTTCGGAATAAGTTCAAGGCCCTGTATACATGTAATGTTAGTATTACAAGAAAAGCGCAGTCGCAACAAAACTAGCAAGCAAAGAATAGTATTCATTTTACTTTTATATAAGATTATACTAAGTTTGTATGTAATAAAGAGCATATTATGCTTCCATTCTTAGACCCCGAACTGGCTGATTAGAATTTTTCTAGTTCTAGTTGCAATTTGATTTTGAAACTTGCAGAGTGATCATGGCCGACTATGATCTATTTAAAGAAAATATTTTCTGCTCTATAGCCCATCCAGTATACAGGGTGTTGATATCAACTATCTTATTTTAAAGGGAATGGTGCCGTTTTTATGAATCCAGTGTATTTCTTGGATCATTTGTGATCTGTTTGTATTAATGTTCTCTATCGGTAAACCTAATATTTCTTTAGATATTTTGCAATTTTGACGTTTGCACTCTTCAATCAAATTAAATATTTCATAAAGGATTAGACATTAAGGTACCATATTGATGTGGATTCAAGTACATGGTCATAGGCATTAATCACGGTGCCAATAATCACAAAATCCTATACAGGATATTCAGAAACGAATGTCCAATGTTAGGATACCTTTGAACTAAAAAAATCTTTTTTGTTTCAAATGGAAGTTGGTGCTTTTAATTGCAGAAATAAATGCAGCATTAAATTATGTATCGATCGGTGTACCTATGCCTAATAGTATCTGAAATATTAAGACTTATTTCATAAAACCGTTAGAAATATGCTAAAGCACCTAGTTTTAAGCAGGTAAAATTGATTTCTTTTATTCAGAACACTGAAAATTAGTTTTACACAAATGTTAATACTTTCTTGACAAAAATCCTCAAAATTGGTACTGATAACTATTGATGATGGTAGCTTCGTTATTGAAACGTGCATCCAGTGTAGTAATACTTTCTTGTTCAAAATACTACATAACTACTTTTTCTCTTTGACGATGAATAACTTCCAACCACAAAACAATTCGATCCTAGCATCTTGTCTGCGCTGTAATTAAAACTTATGTGTAACCAAATTTGTATTAAATTAAATAATAACTCTCAACGACATTCAAGATCAATGTCAGCACAATGACGGTAGTGGCGCCCCCTATGTAAATTAACTGATTGCTATAATTACTGGTGAGATCATGCATGCGGACCCGCTAAAAATGACAGGTATGACGTATTGCTACGACATAGTTTCGAATCAGGCTCTGCTTTTTTACTTTGACAATTAGTGAAAGGAAAGTTTTTTATTCTGTTGCACAATGTATCGTTTCCCACCAACGAAAATATTAGTCCTAATTAAAATTGGTAAGACAGCACTAACAGTGTGGAGAATCAATACTCTCAAAGACGCTAGAAAAAATTGACGGAGAATTTCCTGGAGGACGAGAAGCATTGCAAAACGTTATCTATGGATGCCATCGCAGGATTCGCACACCCATAAGAATGTCGATGCAAAAGCATCTCTTCGTGGGTTTCGTCATAGCGTGCATTTCTGTTCTTTACTCACAATAGCTTTGGAACATATTGAGCACCAATTTTTAAATATTGTAACTTCTGTAACGAGAACAAAGTTTGGTAAGTATCAGCTGCTGTATAGTGACATGAAGCTGCTATGAGGTTATGAACTGTTGTTCCCTTAAGTAATATTTGTTTTTAGATGATGCCAATAAGGCGCGTTTTGCAAACTTGCCTTAAGGAAAATTTTATAGGCGACTTTGAGAATGAAATCTCTGCAAACAATATGCAGAAATCATTATCAAATGCGCTGAAATTTGCTTCAAATTTCATTGTGTCCAACATTTTCGTTGGTGAGAAGCTTGATTAAAAAGTATTATGCAATAGGTAATGTAGAAATTACCATATGGTTGTATTGTTGACGTATTAGAAAATCGTAATTTATGCGAGCACTTCAAGAACACATTGGTCGCGCAAATCTCGACTATACAGTAATCTTCATTTTATGCAAATTTGAGTTTTGCTCTGGCTTTCAACATTTCGTTTCATTTTCAACTCACCAGTGTGTTCCTCACATGAAAAAGTTACTTCTTTATTTACTTCCAATATTTTCCATATTTAGCCGCATTATTAACACCGCTTGGCTTTGATTTAAAATAAAAACATATCGTTCGTCCATAAACAATCTTCACGCGACATAAAAATAGCACAAAGGAAATTTTGTTTTAAATACGCTTATATTAATAGATATTTAGTTAGAAATACTATTAAAAATCAACTTATTCAAAATAAATTGTAGGTTCTCTAACTTATGAGAAAATGAAACAAAATGTACATATAATAGGTTAAAATAAAATAGACTCTAACAACCAAATCAATATTTATGTATACGCAACATAGGGGAATAGAACAGCTGCTCCTGTCAGAAAGAAAACGAGCAGCTGGCTAAAACCAAGAAGTAGACAGGTACTAAAGAAGTCGTTTACAATTTATTACTATAGACCATCCAGGTCCAAATTGTATACAGAAATCACACACTTACCTACACCGTATTAGTCTGTTTTTTTAGGCAAGTTTCGATTTGTATTGTTATTTATGTTTATACCTTAAATGCCAATTTAAAAACTATGAAAGTAATATAAAAATCATTAAAAATTTTGTTGAGTCATTTATAAAAATGGAAAAAAATCACTATAACTACAATCTCAAACACCATTCAAGCCCACGTAATCTGTTTGTAATAATGTAAGACCTTGCCACATCACCTAATCATGTGAACAGCTAATATAATTAGGCTTTATGCGGTATCAACACAAATTCAGGAAAGAAAACATCGCAAGAGATAGGGAAGGTACAACATTCTTAAAGTTCATAAAGTTAACCAAGGATATATATACATATATTGTAAATGTCAAAAAAACAGTTAAATTTGCAGATAGAAAAACCTAATAAAATTGTTTAAGCCAAGATCGTGAATGCAGAAATGTTTTTGGCAGCAGAAGTGCCCAGTGATTTGATCATGTAGTTACCGCTTTTTATGAACGTGTTTAAGTAGAGCAAGAGTCTGGGGAAAAAGGATGACAACTAAATTCTTGCCAAAAAGGGTCCTCCTTTAGAAAACAATATCCTAAAACTGCTATAATTATAGGTACCATTTAATTATTTAGGACTACCAATGATACTAGGATTTCGAACCCCTGAGGTACGAAAAATCGTACTCTTCCACTTTGCTATCGACCAATAGAGAGATATATGCTCTATTGCTCTTATCATTAATTGTGATCAATTAGCCTTTCAACTTCCATTTTTTTTGGTTTCTTATATTGTTTGTTTGTGTGTTATTGGGTGAAGCTTCGGGTTGTGGAATCATTGAATTGTATCCGAACTGGAATAGCGTCTGACCATCGTCTGACAATAGTATATTCAGGCGTTGAAGCCAACAATAATAGTAAACGCAACGTATATGTGTTTGGATTGCGAGATTTACGTCAATTTGAAGGGTTAGGTGTATCGTAATGTGTTAGAAAGAATTAGATATACGTCAGTAATCATGGTTGCCTATCCGGAGCCCTGCTTCACATTTTCTTGAATAATATACCGTTCCATTTCCCTAGGATACAGTTCAATGTGTGGAATGCACCTTGACGCTTCTAGACACTAACATCTATTGATATATTGTATCATCCCCAGTGAAATTTTAGCTGAATCCGGAAGTGTTCCAACCTCCTAGTTTTTTACGTGTCAAAACATTGCATGTTCTGATTTTTATCCACAATTAAAAAGAACCAACGCCTATGAGGTGAGAGGCAAATATGCACAGCATTAATGACCGACACGCCTGTTTCCTCATATACGTTAAACAAAATTTTTATTTAACAAATCCTGCTTTCTGTAACCGTTCCTAGTTGTCGTGATTTGTACGGTATATCATACGCCTATAGTAGCAACAATAATTATTTAGAATGAAAAACTAATATTTCTTATTTCATTTAAGTTTACTACATAGTTCTAGAGAATTTGTTTGATTTCCAATACCGTGTTGTAATTTTTTTATCATAAATGTACAAGAAGTAGAACCGCAAAGGAAATATTAGTTCTAGATAACAACAGTTATAAGAATGATACATTTTGATTATTCATATTTGTATACTTATGATTTCAAAATCATAATGGACTGAATATTTGTCTTTAATAATTCAGCAATACTGCGTCATATTAAATCTGTATCTCTATTTTTTGGTACTTGTAGAACGGTATAGTTAGTTTATCCATTATAATTCCAATATGAATATTATTTACATCTGTTGTCAGCTTTTTTGTTTATAACAACATGATATAAATTCAATCACTAATAAAGTGAAAGATTTGCCTCTATTGTACCTTGGTACATTGTAGTAAATACATTGCTGGATAGGTAAATCCTGTTGGAAAGTGAAAAACTTTATAGAGACACAGAAATCTGACTTGACTGAATATGTCCAAGGATACCTCATCATAATTATAGATTTATACTTCTTCAAAACAGTTTTTTTATATAAAATGATCGCTTAGATGCTGTTCAAAATTTTACAAAGCGAATTCCGAATGCATAAGGTAAATCTAGTTAAAAAATCTTTAGAAATGATTTAAAACAAGAAATTAATTAGAGTGGATCTTTTTCGAAGAAAAAAAATACTTCCAAATTGCCCTACTCACCATAACAGGTTTATCTTAGAATATTATATTATTTACAAACAGAATCTTGGCTATCAATAAAGCAAAAAGCAAAGATGTGTTGTACGTTTATCTATAGTATCTAAGTCCAGAAAACTAAAACTTAAACTAAAATTTCATGCAAAATAAATACACCAAGCTTTTACAAGTATTATTTGTAAATTACAACTTCATACGCATGATTTTATAGCAATCTGTAATTATTTTTTATACAAATTTTTATAATAAACTTAGCTTCTATATAGCAAAGCAGTGGGACAAATCTTAGCATTTTCAGAATACTTAAAACCCAAAGTTTAAGTACCATTAGGAAGTACCTTAATAGGTTGTCTGATAAGATTGATAGCACACAAACTAGCATCATCCTATTACAAAATATTTGTATTATTATACTTGTTTACCAATTTATAAGTGTTATTAATTAACGAAACCTGTTTTTTGTAAATCCCATAACAGTTTATTAAAATCTACAGGTATTTGGAGACAAGAATGCTTTTCTTTTGAATAGACATAACAAATTTTAATTTTGGTTTTAAATGAATGGTTTCCCACCAAAATCCCCTGTGTGTATGGCCTTGCCTGACAATATAGTATAACAAATATGTATTTTATTACATCACTTTAAAAATTAAATGACCTAAACATATTTTAGACATTGGTATCAAGTTGTAATAAAATATGTAAGAAGAATTTTGTAAATACTTGGGTATATCAAGGTGCTATAACGTGCAACATAAGTGAGTTGCTATAAACGTAAATATTTTACGTACAGACACTATTCTTAGGGACCTGGATACTCCGATAGCTGCAAATGAATAATACATATTATAACTTAATTAAAACGTAGCTACGCGTGCCAAATAAACAAAGTGGTGAAAATTTTAAAGGGGCATAACATAGCAGACGTTAAGAAAACATACCTCTGAAACGGCGTGTTGTATTTGCCATGGTTGAAGTAAATTTGCTAACGGCATATTATATTATTTTGTATATGACATCTGACCAAAATTATATATTCCTTATATTATTTAATTGGTTGTCACATTCGATGAGTAACGATGGCTAGAAACACTAACACTGGGATGCACATTCACTCACAGCTGAAATCTTGACTAGGGACTTTGCTTCTTTCAGTTTATTTGTCAATTTAATAGGGTGTTCGGTATGGTAGGGTTATCTTCAAGACTGCCAATAGGACTACTAAAGATAGCAAAGAATTCAAACCAAGCCAGTGACGGCACGGCACATAACTCCGGTGCGATGAATTAGGCACACGCATTATGTAATTATCGTGTTTGTTAATTAATCATAAATTTAGAGTTATCTGAAAAATAGGTTTTGTATGAAATACAACTCTACCAAAAATTTATATAAAGAAAACAATGTGCTGTCTTATGTACAACCCTCCGCCCAAATTGTTGTTTAATTATAAATGGAAAATATTCACTAATTATGATCATAAGCCCATGCATTTTATAGATCTTTTTACAGAAATTATTTTGCATAATATGAAATATTTGCAGTATGTATGCAATGAAAAACATGCCGCCACTGGTTGCTATTGTAATGGACAATTATAAAATTTCTGTTTTATACGATTGGTAGCAGTATAGCCATGCCCCAGCCCCAGCAACATCCAGCCATGCGCAATTGTGTACTTTGTAAGTTTCCGGAACGTATTTTCCAAGTATTGCAAGTTGATACGCGTTCAAAGCGTATTCAAAGCGCACCAGCCAAAGTTTATATAAGCCAAGCGTAACCGTTTATATTTATTAAAATGAACGATTATATATCACCACAACCGCGTAAGTTTTATAGTTATTTCACGCAAGTATAAAATAACAAGAAACTAGCAAGATAATAAAAATAATAGGCGTTCATTGTTTTTTAAATAGTTAAAATGGCAATTAGAATTTGGAATAAGTATTAAAGATTGGATGATATATCCGATTTCACAAAATTATTTTACTGCATTTGTAGCACTTTTTTGTAACTATTTTATGTTTAGTTTCAACTATTATCAAACCTTACATCTGCACGCTTTTTGTTCACCATGACTTGGAGTAGAATTTAAATTTTAAATGCGCACTAAATAAATTTACAGTCACAAATGAGTTACTATCGTAATTAAAATTATTGTATTTTTGCAGAAGCTATGGAAAAGAAACCTATGGCGTGCTATTTTGTGCGTCTGGAAAGTGAAAGTTCATTAGCATCAGAAGGTACAGAAAGTGTTGATAGCTATCAGGATAGGGAGACCGGTAGGCAACAAAGGCAGCAAGACATCAGATCGACAATTTTGTATGTAACTTGTTCTAGAATATGTACAGGATACGGAAGATAGTGATTCTGATAACTACTTCGAATATGAGGTAGCCAGTGCATCAGACACAGAAAAAGCTAATTCTAATTCTTCTAGTGGAACCGACGTAAGTATCTTTGGTTAAATTAACTACTAAATTCTCATATCCTCACTTAAATATTTTTTGTTGCATCTAAATATCTTAACAAGTAAGAGCCATTATAACTAAGGACCAAATATAGAAATGTTTAATATGATTACGCCGGTACTCTCTAATCAGTATTTATAAATAATGTATACATAAATGAAACTTTGTCTCGATGTATTTTTCAAGAAGTTTTGGTAGCGTATATTGTTAAAAAAAGATCAGAGAAATGTTCATTCTAAGCAATATACTTGATATGCAGGCTGTATTACCAGTATTCTGTTGCAACTACTTTACCCTAAGCATTATTTTATGTCAGTAGTTCACTATTTTTAATTGCTTGGCAATTCCCATATTTTGCATTTATATTCCCACATAAATTTGAATCCAGTTAAATTTTGATTCAAAATCATGTTGATAGTTAATCTATGTAGGAATATCATTTTGTAGTAATTCTTGTATTTGTGATTAATGGTACAATAAATAATAAAATATCGAAAATAATAATTTTATTGTTTTCTTAGCGGTGAAACCACAAGTTCCTTTCTTGCTATGTTGGAGTAAATATTGAGTGCTTTTAGTTTATATTCCCTCAATGTTTCCCTTAATGTACTATAAAGTACCACAAGCAAATGTTCATCTTATGTATATTTTTTTTGCAAGGATATTTATGTTACTGAGGAAGTAATAGCTGCCGTCCTGGGCGACACGTCGCTAGAAGCATGGGCGCCAGATGGAGGAGAAGATTCCTACAGTTCGGCGACAGATTTCGAGGATTTCGGGAAAACGGATTTTTGGACCTGTGCACAGTGCAAATCAGAAAATAAAAACCCACGGTTCCGATTATGCGAGAAATGTTTCCAGGTTAGATATTGGACAATAAAGCTCATGAGATTTGCATCAATTTACTGGCTACATTTCTGAGAACATTTGAAATCTGAGATACATTAGTCATGTAGAATTTATGCAAGTTTGGACTGGTTTATACTGCCCCCTTTCATTTTCAATTTGGTTTCTACTTTTGCGTATCCAAGGCTACACGAACAATAAGATTACTAACGGATTAAGAGACCGCACGTAAATTACAGTTACATTAAAATATTTAGTTTAATTTAAGTGGGAGCACAAAGAAAAACCATCAAAAGTACGTATTTTAAAAAAAGGTGGTATTTATAATTAATTTTGAACGCACCTTAAATTTAATTCGATTTTTTTAACTTTGTAAAAAAAAAACTTAAATACTTCACAAAAAAATGTTAATTTTGTGCACCAGAAATAATATGCAGTCTTATAGCCAGTAAATAACTACGTCACATGGACATTGCACATGGTTCATGTGATGTAAATGATGTTAATCTGAAAGTTTTATCCAAAGTCAAAAACAAACATTAGTATTAAGTATACGAAGTAATAAAGAGTGCTACGTTTTGTGTTGTGTGTATCTGGACGTATCTGATTAGAACTCTGTCGACAAGTGTATATACATAATTTGTTGCAATCATAGGTTCTACACAAGAGCCTTCAATGAACTTTTAATTGTGTTTTTATACCTTATCGTATTGTTAACCTGAGAAGATTGTAATAACAGCGTATCAGGTGTATATTACAGTTTGGGTAAGAATCTTCATTTTATTTTAACTATTCTTTCTATCTAGGATAATTGGTAAGATTTTTTTCTTATTATTTCATATTTTCTTTTATTATTATTCGTTTCAAACTATAAAATGATATATTCAAATATAGATTCAATTTTTAAAGCAATTTTCTTTTGCAATATTTTAGATACAACTTGATAAAGTAATTAAATATAAACAAAAAATTCAAATTCTAAACGAAAAGTATATTTCAAGCGAATATACCATGGATTCCTGTACTATTGCTATAACTTAATAGGCTGCCTTCCACATCCTTATTCCGCTGTCTTTCATCTGGTACTACATAGTTTCACTGAAGCAACGAACTTGAGGATCAATGACGTCATCCAATTGTTTTAATATTGGCAATAAGTACATAAGTATATAAACATACGCTAAATAGCCATTGCATTAATAATAATTGCAAAATCACAACTAACCCGTATCTTTTTCACGCTTGATTATTTATAACACCGTCTTAAGGCAATAATGCCATTAACATACAATCGGTTGCACCGAAAGCTTAAGTTTACATCAAACTTCAAAACTAGAGTTTAATGTTGTCAAAATACAACGCGAGAGAGATCAGTGAAGAGACAACACAACATTTACTGTCGGTGTCATTGTTATTGTTTCGTCAAAAAAATGGTCTTCATTATTTTAGCATAAAATGTCTCGACTTTCTCCTTTAATTGATAGCAATCATAAGAAAAGTGTGTTGGAGAGGGATGATCTCAAAAAGCGGTTATTTAACATCTACTTCGCAAATACTAGTATTAAATAACAAACAAAAACGCGTTAGAATTATTACACCAGAGATAATGTTTAATTATTCTCGATTATGCGTCTATTCATACGCATATAGTTTATTTGAAAATATAAATACTACTTTCAATTTTTGCAAAAACTGCATAAAACGGGGAACGAGTAAAAAGAAACTACAAAAGTAGTTCTATCAGGTACTGTGTATGCTGGAGTTTTGAACTAATACATATTACTATACTGCACTTGACTCGCCAAACATATGCTGTAGCAACACAAAATATCTAACTTCCATACATATCACCATACATCTGTCGTACAAGGGAGGATGCCATTTTTAACATTACCCTGATTACTAATAGATAGATTACTCTATTGTGCATAAACTGTCTGATTAACCAACAATAAACATATTAATAATATAATGCGTGGATATTACAATTAGTTGTTACTGCATCTATTAAGCAATTGACAGTACATCGTTATTATGATTATTCTACATTTTCATCAATTTTGCACACTGCAACAATTTTATTAAAAAGTATACGTATGTATATTTGACGCAACAGTCTATATTTGAATATATCATGTATTTTGTTCTAGAATAGAATGGGATTTTATTATACATATTAACTTAACACACAGGTTTATGAGATTCCGTTTCATCTTTACATATTATTCATATGCTTTTCTATGTCGATAATGAAAGCTTAAATTTTTCCAGCTATTAAAATGCATTTATAGGTTGTAGCATAGCAGCTAACACTGAAATTAAAATTTATTTTAAAGAGCCAGATTAAAAAAAATGAATTTATTAGACGCAGACTTTACTAAAGTCTCATAACACGTATTCACAGTTAAAACTGTGTAAATATATGTAAAATATTAAGTACAAATACTTTTAAATAACAACTTTGGCTTTTCTGATGAAAACGCCTCAACCTTCAATACATAAACGTTATTAATAGCCTACTGCATTATTATATAAAGTTAATACACTAACCTATTCACCGTATTACCGCTATTTCATCAATGATGAGGAGTTATAAACAAGCTAGTTTCACATTATTAAATGATATTGTTCTAAAGAAACAATCAAACTATACCATTGACATTTATGAGAAATCCTGAACATGTATTTATGAGAAACATTCTAGAATATGCAAAATGATATAACATTACTAAAAGATCTTCAATAGACTGAATCTATCATCACATTTTGGTGAACACACTAAATGGATACTGGAATCAACTTAGTAAACTACAAAGAGTTAGTGAACAAAGAAACCGTTTTTATCAGGAGGATATAAGTAATAATAGAAAAAATTTAGTCAGAGATTGGAATGATCACTACAAACACAATTGCTGAGTCTTGATAGGAGTGAAGGACAACGAGAGAGGCGCACCATTCTCGATGCAAACAGTAACCAATCATACCTTACTCCACACTTTTGGCATCAATATAAACAAATTACTTTTTTTATTCTACACGAATGCCATACATTTGCGAGACTATGTACTTAAATGTAAAATAAGAAACTATTTAGGAGAACATGAAGAAAAAGGACAAATGTAGGGAAATTATCAAACGTATTCAGATTGATCCAACCAGTTGAATGTGAACGAACTTATTCTATGGTCCAAGCAATCGCAAACATCATCAATTGTGAAGCTGCTGCTACTAATTCTAGTTTGTTTATTCAATTCCTTCTGTAATGAGTGGAAGTTTTAATGAGGTCAAAACAAGAGGATGAAATAAAACAAATGCAATCTGGGAATGCAACAAGTGCTGTCAGGATAATCGAGCGAATTGGCAGTATTACTTCATTTATATTCCATCTTATCTCTGCAATTGAGGCGTTTGTTTTTTAATTGAACTGACTGAGTAAAAAAGCCCCTTGGTATACGAGATAGATGGAATTTTAGCGATAAGGATTTAAGCAAATTTAAGTCATTTCGTCATCGTGAGGCCACTACCTGCATATTGGAGAGGGTATTTTTTTTAAATTATTTTTTTGTGCCTGTGTATTATTGCCGATTTTCATTTACCATAACTACATATTTATGTATGTTCATTGTATAATACTTTATTTTAGTATTTTGTAATTGCCACATACTATTTGATATGCTTCTACACCATTTACATATGTTTCCTTTTCTTATAATCGATATAAAGATTTTTTCTTATAATTTTTTAAATAGGTTGTGCTGTTTTTTTTTTTTTTAAATTACAGTATCTCATAGATATATAAGGTTTGTACTATAACTCGAAACAAACGTAGAAATATATTAAAATCATAATTTACAAATAGATGATAAACATATTTTATATTTTTAAAAATAATATAGGTATATTATATAATCATGTAACACAATATTTAAATTAATTTGTTCATGATTTTAGTAGTATTAGTCGAATCTAAAACTTATATTTCATCTTAAATACATAGATTAATATCATTAATCCACTAATCATTTATTTTGCTTAAGATGTGTTAGTATTAGGTTAACGTACAATATTATCACCTTATATAGTAAATAATCGTGCGTAATAGGTTAAATTAGCAGAAAAAAAATTATGTGTGATAGTGTTATAGATGAAAGTTGAATATAGTAAAGCACTGGTTTAACGACAGTGCACTTTAATTTGCTGTTACGTGTTACATCGATAGTTATGTAATATTGGACAGTAGACAGTACAGTTGTTTCTGAGTATTGATTTTTTCTGAAATTGGTGATTGCGCACTATTGCGAATAACTATTTGTTTAACCTTATGTGCTATAATTACAATATAACATACATAAATTCCAGTGTATTAAAACTTTTTTATCACAAATAGCGTTGTCTGCCAAGAGCTTCATAAAAAGCTAATAATAGTAAAAAAATAGCAACAATTCTGAATAATAGAATCAGAGATTTGTTGAAGGTGCAATTTTAATATGGTATGACTGTGATACTAATGGAAGTACACTCTCAAATGGTAATTCAACGATGCAAAACGTGGATATGTTGAGCAAAATATTTATGTTGATATCAATTAATAATCCAGCAACATCTTAGTTGCTTTTCGTTTTTTAATCATAATAATTATTGTTACTGTTGGCCTAAGGAAGACTGATGTTTCGGCCCAAACGTGGCTACATAATTAAATTTTAAAAAAAAAATGGAAAAAATAGAAAACAACTTCAAAAGAAAAAAATATTCTTTTTTAAGGTTAGGCCCCTAACAATTTGAAAAGACCATTTATCATATCAGTTTAAGTAGAAGCTGTACGTAAATACTTTATTTATATTCCAAGCGAAATAATATTGAACAAATTAAAAAAAAAGAGCAGATTAATGCCATTAATATTGTTAATTTTATATGAATTTATATTCATTCAGTTTAAAATATATAAACAAAATATAAGATAATACAATAAACATTGAATTTTTCCTTTGCAGAAAACATTATTTTAAAAAAATCAAATTAAACAAAGATCTAGTGTTCTGTAGAACAGTCTGTAAACAGTTCAAAGACGAATATATTTTACCAAATATTCCTACTATGAAAAAACTAATTCTCACAGCGTATAATGGAACTCTATAATCCCAATTATACAAGGCATTTACTGATTGAAACAGCCATTACTTTCAAGAAAAATTACCATAAATAATTAGTTTGGGATGTTTTTAATAATTTCCTTTGAAAAATCTCCATATGTCCATAGTCATAATATTTCAAAATTGCATCTTTAATTCTAACATTGAATATTTGTTGAAACGGTTAGATAAATTATTACAAAGATAATCTAAAAAAATACCTTTAAAAACAATAAATATCTCTCATAAACTTGAAAAATTCGTATAATTTAGTACTTTTAACGGTTTTTTATGTTTTTTTTTATTTTTGTTTTTCTATGTATATACATATCTATAATATTCTTACCCATCTAACAAGATATATATAATTTGAGCCGATATGTATATTATTGAGACAGGCAAAAGTAAGTTTGTTATTAATTATAATTACATATCTTAAATATACAATTGCCTCTAAGAAATGAAATCCTTTTTGGTGGTTGGTATTATTTAATTTCAATTACTTTTTATTTACTATATTGACATAACTTGTGTGTACTCAATAATTTATATCTTTCTGGCGTTTTTGAACGATTGAGTTTAAAATGGGTACTTTCTATGAGGAGTATGTATGAAGATAAATAGTATAAGCTTAGTTTACATTGGGCATTAGCAATGATTATTTATGTATGCGTTCTTTTTTTGAAATGCAAGTGAAGCTGCACTTGCAGGAAGTGCTTATATATATATATATTTGTAGTAGCAAATATAACTTAAGTGCGTTTCTTTTCTTTGTATTAGTAACTATGTGGATGTCATATTCATTAACACAATGAACAGATGGATGTAGATAGTTATTGTCGGTGTATAAACTGGAGTATGTAGCATTATCACGGCAGAAATAAGAAAATTGCCAACGCACATTGTGGCGTTTCGTTTGTTGACAAAGCGCGTATTTAAACAGACAATTTCTTTTTGATCATTTCTTGCATTGAGAACTATTTTAGAAATTATATATTCCACAACCACTTTCGTTTCTCATATATATGTTTTTTTTTTGTTTATTTCCACAAAATACATGAAAGAGCTTGTAATATGTAAAATACATATGCTCTGGGCCTTACTTCAGTTTTTAATAGCTGTGCCCAATGTAAAAGCTTAATGCAAGTAACTAGTGGAAGTTAATACACAGAGTGGAAATAATTCAAAAGCAGTACTCGTATGATTATACTTTATATGATGTATGAAATGGCAATTTTCAATGAAGTAAAAGTTATCAATTAGTCACCATGACAACTACACTGAATGGTTATAATCTGCAATGCAAGTAGCAAGCTTTATTAAAGTATTGACCGACTAAATTACGAAATTGATTTATTGTTACGTTAGGGATTTTGTTTTAATTTTTTATGTAACAATAATAATAAGAATAAATAGTAAACTGGGTTTTATATATTTGAAATGAAATATTTACTTCTATTAAAATATTCCTTCTGCAATTGTGAAACGATATGGTTTATATTTTAAGAATTATGTCAAACTCGTGTGCATTAACTTCACTATTTTACGACCACAATGAGAAAGAAAAATTCGTGCACTATTCTCTGGGCGTTTTGTCCGTGTAACTGAATATTTTATACAACTTGTTCTGTTTGACTAATTCAGGTTCGGAAAACTTTCTATCCTCCGCGGCCCAAACGCTGCAAGAAGCGCAAAACAGAATCAAATAAGGAGGGTGTTACCGTGGATAGTTTGCGATCTTGTCTAAGTGGACTATCTCAGGATTCTGGTGTCGGGTCGAGCCAGGAGCTTTCCTCTTTGGACTTGAAAGATATTAAAGTTGCGGAAAAGCATTTGAGCAAATGCAGCAGTTCTTCTAGCGGAATTTCCACGGATAACGGTTGTAGTAGCAGTAGCGGTTCCATAATTACTTCCACACGAACTAAGGATTCAGAGTGTATGGGAACTACTACTCGAAAACGGAAATTTAGTGATAATTCTTCAGATAATGATGTGCGGCCAAAAAAAATCATAATCGAAGGACCTTTAAGTTCTAAGAACGAAATTAAAGAGAGTTTAAATGATAGAATTGAAGTTAAAGCAGCTTTGAACGAAGAACTGTGTATCATATGCGCTTCAAAAAAGAAAGACGGTATATTTTTACATGGAAACAGTGCACATTCTTGTTGTTGTTATACGTGTGCTATAAAAACTTGGAAGACTACAAAAAAGTGTCCAGTCTGTAACCGGCGAGTGAGCAACGTGGTTAAATTGTACACAATTTAATTTTTTCATAGCGTAAATTTATCTTTAATTAACTTAGAAAGATCACATTTTATGTTTTTATCTGTACAGCAAACAAATTCTTTTATCATATTTATAATATATATTTAATGAATAGCTAGTTATTTAAATTATACAAAAAAAAATTGCTTATAAAATTAGAAATTTATAGTTATTATTTTTAAAATTTCGTTTAACCAAAGAATTTATTGTTTATATTACATAATGTGTTAATTTTCAAAAATTACAGTAGTCGTCAATTATTGTGATTTATGGTGGCATCAAAAATAAATGATATTTATGTGCAAAATCTATTTCCATTTTCAAATTATACTCGTAATAGTTAAATGGGGTCCCTAATCATACCAACACAAAATCTGTCCAGAAAAAACTGCTAATTTAATGGAACTATGTATTAATACTTACTTTCTGAATACTTTTGTTAATAATTTCCGATTATAACAACTTAATTGCTAGGTTATAATAATAGACGACTACTGCAATCACGCTGTTAGAACTTTTTCATTTGACTTACACTCCGGCCAAACCTTGCCCGAAATGTACTATTCAGTTATATAATCACTAAAATGATGAGCAAAAATTGTTGAGAAGTTTAGTTGTAGGCGTTGACAAAATTAATAACTGGAAGGGTTTTGGTATAATTGGGTTTAATATAGAATTAAAGTTTTTCATCTAAATTTAAAATTAGATTGAATAAACTTGTACTGTTTCTATTTTGATTTTTGCTTTTTTGTACTATAAAAATAGTAAAAATGCGTTCTTGTGCAATTAATAATAAAGATTGGTTATTGTTTAAATTGTATTTTGTTTCTTTTGGATTAAAAACGTCTCAGTTATTTGTAAAAAGTAAGAACATTTTGCACTTGTTTATTTTGAAAAAAAAAAAACGGGCTAAAGATGTAAAATAAAAAACTTTGAAGAATATTATTTTGATAATACTATTGCAGTGATGAATAAAAAAGAACTTTTTTTAAAGTGTTGCAAATCTTTATTATTTTTCAACTTTTATTCTGACGTTAATTTAGGTATAAACATAATCATGTTTGGATATTGTTCCGTTAGTTTATCCAACCTGCTTGAATGATATATAAACATTAGAATCAAATCCAACCCCATTTACTCTCGATACACAATTAGTTGGAATGAGATAAAAAAAAGGGAATCCAATCGCGTCCATACACCAAAATCAAAATATTTCTTGTAATTTCCGCTACGGCTTAACTTATTAGTTTTGTCCCCAAATATCATTGTGCGTCGTATAATAAACGGTCTGCGTTGAAATGTTGAATATAATAAGCAATTAAAAATCCATGTTGCATTCAATAAAACATTGAAATATAATTTGTAATACATATATCAATTATTGGTATGTAATAAACTGTATGTCAGCGGGATATTTTGAGTGTATTATACTATTTAATTATTTTATGCATTATAAACGGCTAATCAATCAAAATTAAATATCTAATAACAAATTATAATTTACAGTGAAAATGGGGTTGCTTTCCTACAGAAATATTTTATTTAAATTCCTTTCAAAATAAAATATTTTTTTTTTACTAAGCTTTTTAAAGTTTACGATTTAATTGAGTGATTTTTCATATTTTTCTGATAGAAAACATTGATTAAAAACGCGTAGGCATGAATAATTCGGACTACACATATTATTTTTATAAATTCATTTGAATATACAAGCTGTTACAAAATACTGTAATATAATAAAAATTAAAGTACTGAGTCGCTAAAAATAAAAGCAGCTCTAAATGTAATTCGTATTCAAATTTTGCTAATTCTGAGCATATATAATTAAATATTTCATTCAATATTTTGAAATAGGTACATATGGCAAGTTTTCAGTATTATAAGGCGATTTTAGAGTGGAAACAAAATAGTATTCACTTTTGAAACTACTTGTAAAAATGTATACCTTCTACTACGTACAGTGTGCATTTACAGTTATGCTTCAATCAGCACAACATATGTTGGCGTTAATGTGTAAGAAGTTCAAGTACCTTTTTATGTATGTATATACGAGGGGTGTTTCCAAAGTTCTGAGGAATTTAATTTTACACTTCAATAGCGCAATGTTGCTAGAACTTTGAAAACAACCCTCGTCCAATATTTAACTTGCCAACTATTAATTTCCAACATAGGTAAGTCATGTAAGTCTGAGTTAAATTAATAATATTAATATAAATAGTTTCTAAATAATCGGAAAATATCGGCAGATAATATTTCTGGTAATTGCATAAAAATAATGATCTGTTATAGTCGCATTGCTTCACAGCTGATTATTGGGTGATATTTTCTACACAGTAAGTATTTCTTATAAGTAGTATTTAGTAATATTTATTTATTTTTACGTGTGAATGTATTTACGAATGTTTTTTCTTTAGGAATTTCTTAACCACCTGTAAGTATATGGCGCTTTCATGCAGGCTGGAGATTAAAAATTAAAACCCGAATTAACCACCTAATTAAGAGATTTGCGATACGAAGCATCTAATATTCTCTAATATTTATTTTTATTTTGCAGGTTCGACTAATTATCGTAAATTAATTCAAACAAACTGCAGGTAATCAAACCAAAGACTAGGTAAGCATATTTATCTCTATTTTTGCTATTTTAACTTAACTTGCGGAATAAAATTGGTGGCAAACTCTCATACAGCAATTCACTTCAACAAATACAAAAGTAGGGCTGCGCTGTATTATAATTACAATTTTGTTTTTGTTTGAATTTATGTCTCAGCATCCTGCTTCCAAATGCTAGAGTCATAGTAGTGGGAGTAAAAAAGTAATTTCTACAACTAAGCTTGTAGCAACATCCAAACTATAAATGTAGCCACTATTATGAAAAATTTTGCAATTTCTAACACCTCGAGGTTTACTATTAACACTTCAAAGTAATCCTAAAGGCTTGAATTGTTCTTGCCATATAATTGATCTCCAAAAATTAATATTGTAAACATTTAGATTGTCTGTCAAACGTTTTTAAATGTTTGTAATAAGCAAAGGTACACTTATAACCTTTCTTGTATTTAGTAGACTTCAATTAGTAATCTACTATTGTAGTCTTCATAATATTATCACAAACCTACAACAATTTATGTGTTATGAAATATGTATAGTTAATAAATAATTTGATTTTGTTTAGATAATTTATAACAAAAATTCGCAAATTATAATTGCTAATGGAAATGGGTAACTTTGTTCAAGTAGGGATTTATAATCAACATAATGCATAGGTACTGAAAGACACTTACCTATATACTATAGCAAATGTTAACATTTGGAATGTATTCGATAGTGAAAAAATACTTCTATGTAATGAAAAAACTTTTCACCATGAAAGGAAAGGCCTTTGAAACAAGTAATCTGTAAGAGTACTGTTATTAGAGTCTGGGTTTTTATGCAAACTATGCATATTTTTTTTGCATATCTTTAAACAAAATTATGTATGTCGACGAATTACATTGAGTAAAGTCAATAGGCTCATTATGAATGCAATATGTTATATTTGAAAAATATGAAATTACTGCTAATTCCTAGTTCAAATGAACAACCGACCGTATTTAACAGTCAACGGAATAAATTCTTGGCATGCGTTCCGATTTTTTTAATAAGATTTTTAAGAATTGTCCGCAGTTTAAGCATAGATAACTGTATAGCCTTTGCTTTCATCCTTATACGTTGTGTATAAGGTTGCAGATAAATAATTTTGTATTTTGAAAATATCCAACTTTCAAAATCATCTGCATTAGTCGGCCAAACAAAATTCTTTACGTGATTGTTCTACCGTCCTAAGTTTATGCGTAATAGTAATGTACGGAATCCATATTTTGAAACAATATCTGTAGCAAATATTCTCTTACTTAATCCCAGATTTTTACACTTGAAAAATGAGAAATATCTGGTGGTAATGAATTTTTGTTGCAACATGTAATTGAAACAAAATTTTTTTCAATTTTTTGTCGTCAGACCAAATGATAAAAAACATAGACATAAGGCTTGTTCGCGGTGCAATGAAACTAATTACAAACTAGTCATTTCTGTTGGACCATTTCAGTTATGTAAAGAATTATGAATTAGGAAACCATGATTATATCACTGCTTAAACGAAATGACTAGTAAGAAACTGTCAGGGACTGGCACCGCGAACAATGCTATAGTAATAAGTTTGACTTCTGCTTCAACGGATAACCCAACTGCTAAATATGCAAGATTGATTGAGTATAATATAATCGTAAAATCCGGCGCAAACTGCGAAGCATGTATCTTTAAAGGAGACCATCAGCCGGATTCCGTATAGTCGATACGATACACAAACTCGATACGATACTTTATCCGATGTCGATAGAGAGAGCGATTCCGTAAATCTATCGAGTAGAAGCTCGGGTAATTTCGGGTACAAGTATACAACTGGTCTAAATATTGGCTAAAAAGTTCACTTTAGTTCGCTTGTTTGCCTTAATTTTGACAATTTGCAATAACTATAATTTAAAAATTGTAATTTATTAAAGAAAAATATTGCCCATTTTTAATCATATGTTACTTGAAGCTAATGTGCAAAATTATCGACGATTAGTTTTATACAGAAGACGTATACTTAAAATCCGTCCAAAACTAACATTTTATGAAATATATATACAAGAATTTTTAAGAACAAATGCTGGTATATGCTCAAGAATACGTTATATGTCTGCATACCTTTGTATTCATTTCCCAAATTAATCCACATTTTTTGTAATTATTACGCCTATTCAATAATGTGAATTTGCCAGTAGCAAGTACTTTATTTTTTTCCATGTAATTTAACATTATTTCCCAGTGAATTTCTTTGACTTGAATGCCATGTTAAATCAAATTCAAATTAATAAATTACAAATATATAAATGCGTACTTTAATTTAAAGTTATAAAGATTTTAAAAGAAAAAGTGAATTATTTTAATAATTAACGTTCTGTGAGAGCTAGCAACGAGACAAGAAATGAACTGTGTCTACTTTTCCACTACATTTCTAAACTAACTACACATGTGTTTTAAATTACATTGTAAAAGTTATTATGCGAAATATTTTCAAACATATTTTTGAACATTTGCATTTTACCACCGTTGGACCCAGCAGCGCGGGTACCTTATAAAGAAAGATAGACAATAAAGCCCGTTTGCGAAAGAGAGATGATGCTTTGACCGAGAGTGTGCCGAGAGCCATCCGAGAGCTAAGTAGCTATCGAGTAAAACCTTCCAAGTAGACGATAGCTGGGTATCGAATCGTTCTTACAGAATTCCTGTGGTATCGAGTTGGTCGATCTCGACCTTACGGAATCTCCCCCCATGTCTTTAGTAAAGCTTACTTACTCTTATGTATCATGAAAATTGGAATCTTCTCGACATTTTTATTAAAAAAAATGTGAGAATGAAACCCCATGTGGTAGAAGATCAATAAACCAAAAATATGAGCTTGTATCTACCATAGCAAGGCAATATTTAGCTAAACTTCTCACAGGTGTACCAAATGAACGACTATTAAGCGGAACTGGAAGACGTTCGTCGAAATAAGGCTTAAGGAGTTTAGAGTAGTTAAATTTTTTTTAAAAATTTCTAAATCTAGACTGAAGATAGAAGAGAATAGAATTACCGGAAGATGTTGAAAATAAACCAACAAAACGTAGCAAGTAAATTAAAAAAAAAATCAATATTTGAATGTTTTTTCAATGATGTAATTCCAAAAAAAAAAACAGTAAATTAAGTACTTATTATGAATATTCAAAAAAGTGCGAATGCGAATATTCGTGAAATCTCTAATGTGTAATAAATGTTTTTTTATTTGCTATTTATCTGAATATCATCCGCTTCTCTACACGCCTATGGTTTGGACCCGGCTTTATGAATCTGATAATCGAGAATTCAAGCATATTGAATTTGAAACACAACCAACATTTTAACAACCAGTAACTATAAAGGAATATTTTCCTTTGGTAAAATTATTCGCGCAAAGGTTCCCAACACAGAATTAAGGGAATTCTAATTACATTACATTTCAAAATATTAGAAGAATCTTTAAGCAGCCCTACATACGTTGAAAATTTAGAATTATCTAAAAGAAAATATATTCAAATGTAAAAATCCGTAATTTGAACAATTACAAAACATTACGATTAATAGATAATGCAGTCTTTCTCGTATTGTTAAAAAAATATATTATTTTGAGATACTATTAAGGTAAATCTCGAACTTTTTTTCCACCAGAACCGTTTAATTCGGTGTAATTCCAAGTATTTGAACTGATGTGTGTGAGTCATGCACCTTCCCGTCCTTCCCTACTGCAGATAAATGTGTAAACGCACACGTACACAAAAACACGAATACATTGGCGTTCCCCCAACACGGTCGCGATGCGCAACATCATTTCACTAAACCGGCACCGGCTGTGGCTAAAACTCTTCTCCATTATACGTCCAGCTACGGTAGTGAGCATTACGATTATTCCAGCCATTAAAATTTTATAGAATATATTTTGATAATCCTTGCCTACTCAAATACACCGCTACAAATTAAGGTAAGATCATATACGTGTTATTTATTTTTCTGTGATAAAGAACTTTTCAACCGAATAACCTGGATTTTTTCATTGAAGAGGTCGCTTATAGAGCTTAGGGTGCGGTTTTCATACACTCGCCGCTTCGTTTTTTTTTATATTCGAAATTTCTTCAACAAAATTGAAAGGATAGATAATCGGAAATTATGTAAATACAGTTATTTTGTTTCAAACAATATTTCTTCGTGAGTTTTTTTTTTATTTAATAAAATGGCGTTTTAGAAAACTGTATTCAATGTTAATTGAGAGATTTGTACCATTCAGTTACCTTAATCTGTGTTAAATTGGTAATTTTTGAGAATTTATAGCATTATTGATTTTGCTTGTAACAAGGGATGGTATCAGAAAACTTAAATCATTAGGTAACACACATAATATTTCTATATTTCTGGAACTTCAATATCAAGAATCTGGTATTTTACCCCATTTTATCATTATTGCAATTACGTAAATCTATAGAATTATGAAGTATTCAAATTTCAAATACAATTTTCAATTATTCATATCACACTATAAACCGGAAACAAGAAGACCGGAAATAATCGGAAAGGAAACACATGACTACCATAAGAATTAGTTAAACAGAAAATACTTTGAAATATATATTCCGTTTTTAAATATTAAGCGTTAAAAATCAATAATTTATCATCGCACACCAGAAATACAAATGTTGTACTCAACGAATTACATTAGGACCTCCTTACATTTTTTAACATAAAATTATTAATAATTAAAGTTGTAGTCAACAATCTGTTAATAAATTCCCGTCACAGTGAATGCTTTCTGTATTCACCAGACTGTAGTAGATAGAAATAATGTGCAGATTCGAGTTGCTTATTGACGGTTTTTTTTGGTAATAAAATTCAATTGCTGCATTTTCAGAATACAAGCATAACACTTTTAAATATTGATATAACTGTTTTTAAATCGTAAAAATTAACGATTTGAGAAAACAAAGTTTTATTATGCGTCTACTGCAACAGTGACAAGGAACCCATTATCCAATTTTAGGGCGAGTTTGCGTAGTGCCACAGTGCTTCAATGTGTCTATTTAAATACTCTCTCAGTCTTTCTGAATATCTTCGGGACATTTTCTTAGAGTTGGATTAGAGAATTGTAGTGCCGTACTGGACCAAAAAATGTACACCTTTTCGATCTTCCCATGCTTAAAACTATATTATGCATAAGTCTAAATTATCAAATTCATTAATAATAAGATGTTTTTAGGTATGATGCATATATACCAATGTTTGTTATCTGTAAACATACATGTACAGTAGATTATATTTCAGTATCGGTAATGTTATCAGTAGGATGGTCATACAATAATAATTATTTTATTTACATATAACGGTAGTATAAAAAGTTATGCTGCGAACATATTTTCATTTTGAAGTTTATTGTTTCGGTTTACTTTGAATAAAATAATAACGAACTTCCATATCTTTTATCCATCTCTATGATACATATGGGCCACTATTGACAAACAATGTATAAAATCTTGTTTGTGTTATCCGTGCATTCTTATACGTTTACTGTCGAGTTCAAGGTTAATCTTATGTCTACAATTAAAAACTATGAGGCAAGCTGTAATATACACTCGTTTGATTAACTTAATATTGCTTAGAAAAGGAACTAATACGTAAAAAATATCTTCTGCGTGATATATGGCATCACAAATTTCATTAAAAAATCATATTTTCTGCCGTGCAAATTATTTGTCCGAAAGCTGTTACTAGATCTTTACATTCATTGTCGGCTTTCCGCACATTTTTGTAAAATTTATGAACTTCTGCAGAGAGGCTTTTAAAACAAATTGATTATAAATACAGATGCTGTAGTCTTGAATGCAGCTGTCAATAGTTTCGAAAATAGAGGTCAGAAAGCATATGGTCATCAAAGAACCATGCCTGCGAATATTTGCTGGCGCTTAGAAAACCAAACATGTTATACCTTATATGGGTAGAATTACAGCCAAAATGAGATTTATGAACACCTAGTACCGATTCGTCTGTATCTTGAATCGTCCGGATGGCTTCCTTACGTTGAGAACTACCGAGATTATCTCAAAACTTTCACTAATTAAGTTCGAAGTTAGTACTTTTTTTTTTTAAGATCAAGGACAAGCGATGCAGCTTTGTAATATTTTACTGATGTAATCGTGCAATTAGAGAAAGTAACGGTTCAATCGTTAAGACCCACTTGTATTTCTGCGGATCTGCACCATATGACCTGACACTGAGAGATAAAAAGTTCATTGTTCCCGATGTTTCGGAGACGATTCCAACATGTGCACGATAAATTTAAATATTTCTTCCAGTCACCTTGTAACTAATGTCCACGGACATGAGCGTTCTAAATTAATACTATAAATTGCCTGCGGGGTAAAGACCATTTCCCTCGCACTGAAATAAGAACATTTTAATTAGAGGAATTTCTATTTTAGTGCTGAATTATTTTAAGACTGGTTTCTTATTGTAAAGCATATTAACCTCTGAAATCGAATCCATAAAATTCCAGTATTTATAAAAATAATTCCATGTAAAATTTCAATATCGATTTCTTTTTTTCAAAGTTAAAAAATCATTGATAACTAAATAAATACACTTTATCCATAATTTATAAAATCTTAGTTGTAATAACTACTTGATATATATAACTGTGAATTAAAAAGTAATACTAATAAACATTGTTTTACGAGATACAAGCTGCTTTTTTGTCACAGGAAAATCTAAGTTATTCTTAAAATTTATTAACTTTAAGCTTTAAAAATTTAATGTTAATTTTATTTAGTCTTACTTTTGTGTAGATACATACATATATCCATAATCATTATAAAAATATTATATAAACTCTTCATGTTAAATTATATTTATTTCGCGCTTGTGAACGTTTAGAGAACGTTACATTGATAACATTGAACTTGAAATCTTATAGCTGGAACATCACTATAAATAAATTTATAAGTGTATCGTATATAGAAATTCAAACAACAGAGTTTACTTCTCATATGGTTGCTTGTCACTATCGTCAGGAATTAAAGCGCGCCAAAAGAAATACTTTTATATCTTGGTCTACAAATGTACAAATCTTCATATTAAGGAAATTTTATTTTTAGGGAGATACAATTTTGATTAAAACTAATTAATATTTCATCTTGTGCTCAAAGACTCAATTCTTCTTTTTTCGTTATGCAATATATGTTAAAGCTCTCTAAACTGATATTTATTTGCGTATTTGCTTTAACATAATACAAAAACATGTAATGCAAAATACAACCATACCCGACTAATTAATATAAACCGAGAAAGAATTGTGATGTACGTATGAACATAAATCACCTATTTGTATTTTTAATTGTTCTTGTTAACATTTTCAACATTTGATTAGCATATTACACCTAAAAAGTTCAAACGTGCACTGATAGAAACGTGACTAGTCCAGATATGAAAATTCAAATAATTTAATTTTTACTTTATCCGACGACTTAACTTCCTTAATAATCAAATATAAAACTAATCATTTAATGGAACTTACTTACTTACTTTACTTTAATATTAGGCTCTATGATTTTGTCACGTCTTCTCATGTGATGTGTTTTTGAGAACCGCCGTACATTCCTAATATAAAAGCTTGCAAGACAAGGAAAAAGATATTAATTGTTACTCTTCCTCTAATGCATAGATTAACCTTGCTCTGCTAATACTAAATCTTGGTGGGTAGATTAAGTTTGTAGGTAGATAAGTGGGTTCATGCACAGTTTTAAATAATGTAATATCGTGCGAATTTTAAGTGTCACTTTCATAGAATACACAATAATAAGTCGGTATTTATAAATATAATTTAATATTTAATTATAATCTTCTGTGCTGATCGCTTCACGTAAATTTGCCGTGATTTTTGTTATTTCCCTTTTATTATATTTACATATTAACTATCCAGTTACTCTATTTACCGTTTTTATGTCTGAATACTGTAATAAAAAATTTGGCGATTCGTGTGGGAATTAGATTACCCTTCGTAACTGGCCTTACAGTTTCGGATCAATAGTGTCGTCTGCAACAAAGAGTTATTGGCTTGGGTGGAGTCTTTCTACTGCTTTCCCTCATTCACCAACAACATGCCGCACTATCAAATTACTTTGGGAGACATTAATACTTCTATATTCCCTCTTAAGCATCATAAAATTAAGCACATAAAACATTTGTTGAAATATTAAATTGCACTTACAGTTGATTATTTTCGATTTATTTTAAAAATTAATAATTGATGAAACTTGGGAATTGTAATATAAAACTTAATTACAGTATTAGTTTTTATTCAAAAAAAAACATGCTTAACCATGTTAGCAAAGATAAATTATTTTTTTATAGTACAAAATTGAATGAAACACATTATAAGAATACGTCGGTATACAAATTAGCTTTTGGTTAACCGACATATCCGGTGTGAATATTTATTGTAAACTCTAAAAGTCGCATTATGGATTGATATTTTCCTTGAGTAATTTCGCTTTCTTTGAAATTAACCGACCGCTTTCTGGAATATTGGAAGTATCATCACCTATTATCTGGTATTTGTAATAATAGTAGAATATCTCAAAGCTAAATATACTTATATAAAAAACTGTAAACATTTATGTATCTGTTTACCGATAAAAACCTTGAACAAAGAATCTCTTGATTGAAGCGCGAATGATACATACATTTCATAGATACACATGTTTACATTAAACGATGTGCGATGTGACGTTACCAAGTTAATTTAAAAGGCGTGTCCAGATTGATAATATTTTACGTGTTGCGTGCATCCATAAACAATTTGGAAGAATTATATATGTAGGTACTGACAGTTAGGGCGTACCTATACCTAAATAAGCAAAATGGGTACGAATCTCTCAGTGTCCCGATTAAACAGCGACTATAACCCTCTTACCTGAATATTACGCTTTCTCTCTCAATATAAATATTGTATTTAATAATTGCGTTCTGATGTGATATTTCATTTCTAGATGGCCTGCCCAGCTCCAGCTCTTAAAGACTTGCCCAGAGTTGCTGGTGACTTAAAAAGCGAACTTGAAGGATTCAAAACTGACAATTTGAAAAATGCAGATACTCATGAAAAAATTGTACTGCCTTCAGCTCAGGGTAAGTAATCTTGCTTTTTTCATTTAAAATATATCGCTTGTAGAAAAGATGTCGGCAAAAGACAATGAAAAATTAAAGTTTTGAAATTCAAATATTTATTACACTCATACTCTGTTATAATTGCTGCTGTATGCTCTGGTTTTAGCGGAATTATAGTAAAATTAGGATAAGAGTTTTTATTTTACCCTTCGGCGATCTGCACATTGGCTTTTTAAAATGTCCAATAATAAAACTAATATTTCTTTTTATTATTGTTACGAAAATGAATATGTTCCAATCTATTTTGAAATTGAGAAAGGAATTATATATTAAAAATTCTTACCTAAAACATTCTGTGATTAATTTTATAAAACTTTTAGAATTAGGATTTCTAATATAATTCTTTTCTCAATTTCAAAATAGATTGTAACATATTCATTTTCGTAACAATAATTTAAAAAAAAATAGTTTTATTATTATTGAACATTTTTGAAAAAGCTGATGTGCACATCAGCGAAACATAAAATAAAAAAAAAAAATCCTAACCTAATTTTATTTAATTCCGCTAACACCCAGGACATACAAAAGCAATTATAGTCACGGTACAATAGGAAAAAAAAAACAGAAAAGGAATATTCTATTACATGTAAACAAGATATAGATATGAAAAATACCCAACTCTTCTGAAAATATGTAATATACAATTTACTATATTTGACTATAGGTTGATAAATAGATAGCTTTACCAGTGGTGTAGCATAACAGTAATGATGATAGTAATAATATTACCGCATTCATATATAATAAATACATAAAAGCAAATAGTAGCGGACTCAAGTTTGATCCTTGTGGGATTCCACTAAAATTGTCTATTGTTGCAGATCTGTAACGTTGTAGGTATCCATTATTATATCTATGTTTAATTTCAGTGAATTGTCTTCGCTGATACAAGTAATATTTAGATAATGGCGTGTTTTGATTTAAAAGAAAACTGTTTAGTTGTTACAATAGACTTGGATTCGTTGTGCCTAACTAGTTCTTGAAAGAATAATTTGCATATCAACAATTTTTTTTACAATGTAAATATTTGGAGTATCGTTTCTCAATGTTTGATGATCTAAAAAAAAAAACGAAATATGGTGTGGCCATCTTATCGTTTGCGGAAGGTAGTTTAGCTGCTAGCGATTATTTGAAACTATTCACCCATGACCCGAAGCATATACTTCAATAATTGTTAAAGAACGGGTAACTTACAGTGAGCACATCCACCCATCTACCTCAAAGTTTGAATTTAAATCCGATTAAGAGTTTGTGGTTGATTCTGGGTATAGAACTACGAAAAAATAACATTCTCAAATAAACATGACTTAAAGCGACATCTTGAAGAAGAGTGGATAATCATATTTCCCGAAGTAACTAAAAAGTTGTTTACATCTATATCACATAAGTTAAAAAGTATGTTAGACAATAACAGTATGCCAATCAAATATTAAATAAATATATAAAAGTGAATGCTATTATAAAATGCTTAAATACCTTATTGTTTCGAATTTTAGTTTAATTAACGATATCTGTTACTAATCTTGATAAATATGTGCTCTAATCATATACTTTTTACCTACTGTACTTAACATTGGACTGTAATAATCGTCACTTTAGCCTAATCGCAGGAAGTGCGTTGAAATAAATCGAATTGTAAACAACAAACTTTAAAAACTGCACATATGTTTATTACTTAATTATCAATTAATATCAATTCTTTTAAAAGTTTCGATTGCGTTGCGTTTTTACATGCATATGTATGAAAATTTTCCAACCACACGTAGGTGCAAATGAAAAATAAGTTATAGTATGCAATATGCAACTTGAATTAAGCGTAGGTAGGTATATTAATTCTATTCAGATAAACAGTTTTAATCTGTTCTTTATAAAAATTACTATAAACATATTCTATATTACATTTAATAAATGATAATATACAGGCTGATCTAAATTAAGTTGACATTATTGCTATCTCCGTTAATATTGATGCTGCGTTGTCAGTTAAATTGGCACAGTCTATAGAAAAACAATTGACTTACGCGGTAGCTGGATAACTGTCAGAGTAATGTTTCTTTTTAATGGGTTAATCTGTATATTCAAATCGATTTTTTTGCGATTGTAAACTCAATCATTTATGAAAATTGGCATTAATCCCCTATGTGATCTTGGCCAGTTAAAAATCTTATATTGCAATTTCAATATGTAAACTGGGTGGATAATGTAAGGACAGGTTTTTAATTTAACTTAACATAAGCATATAGTGTTACATATTATTAACAGTGTTTGGAAATAAATTTCACATCTTGAGCTTTTTTTTGTAATTGCTTTATTATTCAACGTACATTACATGTAATTGCAAATTACGACTTCTGCATTTCCATATGGTTAGGTTGTATATGCGCTGTTGCTGTGCGCATGAACAAACGCGTTGCCGCTACAATACTTACAATAATAAATCTTCTGAAAATCGAAAGTGTTTCGGTGCTTACAAACTACAAGTACTGCTACTGATAAATAATTACAAGTTTGGTTTTACGGCAGAACTAAAAAGCGGCGAGAAAAATTGAGGTACAAAGTAGTGAACTGTTAATCAAATGTCTATAACCGTGGGTCCAGATTTTACGATAAGCTGTAAATCGGCCGAGTCTTTATTTTTACAGGCCGGCCAAGCCGAATATTACATGTGTACGTAGACCGTACTTGTTACTAGTACAGATTATAATGTTATAATCGGCCAAGTTAACATCTACCCAATTTTTTGCAATATAAAAGCTTAAATACACTAGTCCACTAAAATAAAAAACAAGGAAACTGATAGATTTTAAATTGCATCAAAGATACATTTGAATTTCAGAAGAAAAAAAACTGGCATTCTTTGTGAAAACTAGAAGCAAAAGTCGACCTGTCTGAAGTATAATTAATCTTGATTTTTTCAAGATTCATTGTTGAATTAGTTTTTTTGTTCCATTTATTTATCAGTATTCTAGATTGTTTATATTTTGGCATTTTTTCTTTGACATTTTTATTCCGTCATGGCAAGCCGCTTCGGGAATCACTACATACGCAGTCGGGTGTTCTCGTGTTACACCAGCCATCTAGCGGGACTGACAATTCATGAATTGTCCGACTGCTGAAATTTATACGTGTGCAATACATATGTATGTTGCCTATCAGGAATCATTGGGTGGGTTTAGAATACTTAGCTGGTCCCAAACGATTTGGGACCTGTTGACAATTCGTTTCAAAAGAACAGCGACGCCTATGCAGTAATGCATAAACTGCACATTTTCTATAGTATCCTATTTTACAACAAAACATTTGCCGCGGTTATTATCTGTGCTAATTTTTTTAATAATTGTTTGCATTCGGTAGCTTTTTGCAAAATTGAGGCAGTAACCTTTGCTTTTGCTTATTGTGTTCTGAAGCATACATGTCTATCTTCAATTTGACTATCTCGGATTTTTTAATTTGCTCCTATATTTGTTATAATTCGTTTCTTTTTTTTTTTTTTCTTTTTGCGCTCAACAATTTGAGTTCCTTTCTCATAATCTAAGCATTTATTTCTCCTTTAGTTCCCATAGTTCTTTACAATTCCATTGTACGTTTTTATTCAGGAATTATTTACCGATTAGGTGATGCTGTAAATTGCATTGACATATATGTCCAACCTTATTGCTTTACCACGTGCCCTTAACTTAAAGAGAAAAAATTACTGCATTTTTAGGCCTTGTTGTCTACCGCTTTTTAGCCAATACGAACAAACTTACTAATAAGTGCCTACCATCAGCTACGTGGTCATCCTCATGCATACACTTATGAAAATTTTCAGATTTTTCCATTAAGAAAATGAAATTAAAAAAGTAGCAGGTTGAACATAACTAATAGCGTTTTCGACTTATTGCACTTTACGCGTGGAGTATATCTATCTCCCTTACTAATATTACGTATTAAAATAAGATGGAAATGCAATCAGTGGATAAAAGTGCAATAAGTCGAAAACGCTACAAGACTCGTAATAGTGAGTTTCGCAGGTGTTATCCGGTAGTAAATTGTGAATCATAGGCGCCTTTGTAAAAATGATGTTTCTACCTTACCTTTTTTGCCATACCGAACTTTGTACAAAACCGACATATTATGGTTCTGATCGATTTTCAATTTATTTGGCATTTCCAACCTTTCAAATTAGCTTCATAAACATTAGCCTGTTATAAATATTTGATTTTGATATATCACTTTGTTACTACAGTTCAACTTGTAGATATCATGTAAATCAAGGTCACCTTACCTTAAAAGTAACCATCGGCTACGATGAAAGTTTTTTAATTGATTTGCAAATGTATCTTACGGTATTACCTACTGTCCAACATCTATGCATACATGGATGCGTGATGAATTTAGTAATTAATTAAACGTGCCCCGAAACTTATATACGTGAAACAAACTAACCATAACTTTTCTATTACATATTCTCAACAAAAACCGGAAACTACCAACATACTTTATTAACGTTTTAACTAATTGCTTTGTTAATATACTGAGGGTTATTAACCTGACAGAGTGACCTCATGATATTTCAGCAAATTATGTAAGTAGTTCGGAGAACAACAGAACAATTTGTTGTAATTTAAGACACGCTAGCAAATTGTCTTGAATGAATTGAAAGAAGCATAAAACTTCAATTGAGGTAAAGTCGAACTATATTACAAGACGATTAAAATAATAAACGCAGAAATTTTGGTGTTAATTTTAACATATCAATTAGTATCTTTTAGCAAATACATATTTTTTAATATTCTACTTTTATTAAATTTGCCACTATTAATTAGTTTTCAGCCAATGTTTTTGAAGATTAAGTTTTAATTTCGTGCAAGTTTAAATGCGAATATTTGTTCAAACTAGTGATTGACTTAAATGATATTAATATATTGAGCTTAGAATAAACTGTGATTACATTCTGACGGTTTTTATTTGCAGATGTAGCAGCAGAAAAAACCGAGAGGGCATTAATCGAAGGAATTGAACATTTTGATGCTACTAAACTGAAACACACCGAGACGCAAGAAAAAAATCCATTGCCAAACAAAGAAGGTAAGTCCAAGTTTAAATAATTGATAATATGCATGACAATATAAGCACGTGAAGCTTTGCATGGATAAAATATGAAACACTTAATCTATTTATTACACCACTGTGCATAAGTTATGGTATATTTCTGATGACTACTGTAGTTAAACAAGAAATTACTGTTTGCTTATTGTCAGGATTTTATTTAAATCAATTCCGAAAATTCGTGAAATAGGTACTATTTGAATATACCTAACGCAATAATGGATGTAGTATAATAGATTTTATTTATGCAATTATTTGAACACAATTGGTAGATGTATGTTTTATGATTTAATATGCACGTTTTAACGCTTGCTTTGGGCATGATAGTTGTACAACAAGAAAAAGTCCACCAGAGCTTAATCACTGGAGTCGAACACTTTGATAAATCGACGATGAAGCACACAACCACGTCTGAAAAGAATGTCTTGCCTGATCCTGCAGGTAATTTATTTGCATTTTAACAACTCTCGGCATTACACGTCTGGCATAATAATGCAAGAAATTTCACAATTTTGCTTTCTATACCTATTTACTGTATGATAAGTATGCGTCATAATGCTTGTCTTTTAAACGTATGTAAGTATGTTACAATAAATAATTTGACAACTTTTGCAATGCACATATTTACCTTATCCGCTATTAAGAATAATAATATTTATTAACCATTTCGGTTAATAAATGCAATAAATGCAATAAATTGGAAATTGAATTAAATTGTTTTTTCTTTTAATCCTATATCGAGATAACATAGCCTAAACTTTAGTTAGTATTCTTCTGAAGTAAATATAACTGTCCGATATTAATTGTTTATAACTAATTTCAAGATCTTTCTGAGTGAAGCATTTGTAATATTTATACGCAGACCTAGCAAATATCAATAAGTACGTAGTAATTCTAATTTTTACAGAAAACTTAATAGGAAAACTCTTGAAATTGCATAGGCATGATACAGAAACTATTTATTACTATTATATTTATGTTGCAGTTATTGAACAGGAGAAAGAACAAAGACAATTAATTTCTGGTATTGAGAACTTTGATACCACAAAATTAAAACATACCGAAACATGTGAAAAAAATCCACTGCCAAGTAAGGAGACCATTGAACAAGAGAAAAGCAGTTAAATGTACCAAAAGTGAAGGATGACATTCCAAAACGAACTATATACATACATGGGCTCATCTTTTATATCAAATCTTTTGTATTATTTTATACTTTTATATTAATGATATTTATATAACGTAATTCATAAATTTAAATCATGATGACTGGAGATATACATATATATATACATAAGGCTTGTTTTTCGTAAATTGAGAGAATTTTGAATAGAATAAACTAATATGATTTGTGATTTGTACTTATTTTTATATACAATGTATAAGTTTAATTATTGTAATAAATTTTTCTTTGCATGAACATGGTGCTTCATAAATAAATTTTGAAGAAAAATGCAGTTGTTTTAATCTTACTTCCCTTCTATTATTTGTACATTGTTTTGTTTACTCAGTTTATGAAAAGTTTCTTATACAATTTTATGAATGAAGTCGAACATTGGGAACGCTGCAAACACACTAGACCGCATGTAATCTAAATACAAGTCGTTGAAGGGAAGCTTCTCGGCGATATTTTGATCTCGCACCTCTTATTAGGTATTTTAATACCTTTCTACCACTAACAATCATGAACTTTGGTCAGTGTACAGCTACATTAATAGTACACTTACCTACGTATTCAAGGTAGTATCCTTTAAGGAAGAAGTTCCTCCCTATAATGTTCCGGATTAATGTAAACTACAATGAATAGCATTTTGATGTAGAATTTGCTAGTGGCCAATTCAAATTCAAAGCAACTTGGAGAAATACTAAATAACAAACCTGAGCGATAAGTTATGTTCACGGCTTTATAATTATTAAAACAAACTATAATGCTAATTGAACGCAGCTTGAAAAATCCTCCCTAGTAAATGTCAATACAAAGTAATTTGTTACCTTGTGAAGGGGGGAACCTCGTTGGGAAGGACCTTCTGGTTAGTAAGACAAGTTACAGGCGGCACTTGATGTCTTAAAACGTCCCTGGGAATTACCATGGTTTCTAGAAACTCGGCAACACTTTTCTCAATGTAAAGTCCCAGCTCTGATCCATAATTTCGGCAACTTATCATATTTCTTAATTAATAAACGTTACTGCAGCAGTAATAAAAAAAAAGTAACTGCAAAATTCATTACTCCTCAAGTAGCACGAAAATAGTTATCAATTTAATCAATTGTTTAATTTTACTGCAGCTAAAAGGTACAGTGCTGTGCAATAAAATCTGAGACAAAATATGTATTTTAGTTGTGTAATTAATAACGTCCCTTTATTATGGCAAGTCGATTAACTTATAGCGTTTTCGACTTATTGCACTTTTATCCACTGATTGTATTTCCATCTTTATTTTAATACGTAATATTAGTAAGGGAGATAGGTATACTCCACGCGTAAAGTGCAATAAGTCGAAAACGCTATTAATATTCCGTCAGTACATTAAAAGATGGCTTCAGCATTACACCCATTCATGGAAGTCCAATGGCCCCAATTGTCTCCAAAATAATCTTATTGCCTGTTCAAACAATTTCTGACCGAAATAAGCAGTTGCCATTCTATTTTCATTCCCCTATTTTAGGTGTTTTCAGTTTTATATAAAATTTTACGAAAAATTTGAATAGTGCTTATAAGATTACTCAGTTTTCCTATTCCGATAAATATAAGTAAATTAAGCTATTGCAATGAATAAAACAAATATTCCCTTATAATTACCAGGCGTTTTGAAAACATCTTGTCTTTTTATTTATAGTTTATTATCATTGACTGGAACTTATTTTTACATATAAACGGGTTGTTCATTATTAATCGCAGAATGCATAAAATACAGTATTTTTTAAAATAAATTATTTAATTTATATAAACAAAAAATATATAAATCATAAGATTACTTTGAACAATTTATTAATGTTAATATTTATTATGGTGATTTCAAGTACGTAGATTTTTTTCGGCGTAAAACAAAATTATAAGCACTGAATTATTTATTTAGGATATATTAAATGATAAAGTATTCCATATTCGCTGCGGATTGAGAACACTTGCGCTTATCCTATTATTTTAATCATTCTTTCGCCAGACTATTATATTTTAAATCAAAGTTCCATATACAAGAGGAAATCTTGAACTTATCTATATACCTACACTTGCGTCTATAGTACTTTCTATGCTTCTGATAGCGAATATAAGAATTAAAAGATTGGCTTTTTGAAAAATTACATTTAAGTATATATATACACTAGTAAGAAAAAACAAATAGTATTACCGTTGGCAATTCTATGATATACATGCGATAATTGTTACAAATGTTTCTTGTTAGTCTGTATAGTTAATTATTTGGGTGATGAGTATGCATTCAAAAGAAAAACTTAATACTAAAAAGGATTTATCGCACTTATTATCCTTAAATAAATAAATAATGACACGTGCAGCGCTATAGCGAACAAGAATGAACGATTTTAAAAAGAACAAGCAAGCAAGTCTGTACTTTTTATAATTTTTTTTTGCGATGTGTTAGTTTCTTGCGTGGAAGAAGAATGCGTGATCGCAGAAAAGTTTGTTTATAATTATTTTTCGGGAAACGTGGAAAATTGCAGCGCACAAGGGAAATATTTTGTAAAAATAAGTGATATATGAGTGGCAGTGAGAATATAAAATTGAAACAAAATTTGCGAATGGCAAAACATACAAGGAAAGGAAAAAATCCGGGCCCTGTTGATGCCTGGTTGGATGCTCTGGGCTATTATAGAAAGAATATCGCATACGATGAAACATGCCTTTTTCGCGCAATTTCAGAACAGGTATGATTAATTGAAATTTAAATAAAATACAATATTACATTTTTCTTGCAGATGTTTTCCTGCCAAATATATCATGAAAGATGTAGAAAAGAAATAGTAACCTATGGTAAAAAGAATTACCATGAATTTACACATTTAATTAATAATAATAAAGACTGGATCGAACACATTAACAAGTTGGAGGTGCATATGGTAATTTGTGGAAATATGGAAATAGAAATTGCAAGTAGAAAATATAAGTAAGTAAATATTATTTATGGTATTTTACAAATTATATTCACAAACATTTTTTTATATTTGTAGAAAAGATATTACAATTTTTGATAGTATTAATCGGTGTATTCAAAGTATATCAAATGATAATAATGATGGAGGCCTCTTATTATGTTTAATGGGTGAAGATCATTATGATGTGGTTTACAAAAGAGAATATATACAAACTGCAGGATTCTGTCAATGTAAGTACTATAAATGCCGTGAATAATACTGAAAATTATTTGCTAAGTATTTACATTATGCGTACAAAGTAAGAGAATTTAAAAATTAATCTAATATGGATTGTGATCGAACAGCAATAATTAAATAGATAGTATATTTCATAAATTTTTTATTGCTATTAGTAGAAGTAAAATAATATTTTAAATTGTAATTCATGGTTATCGTCTGATTTCAAATTTTAGTAGGAATATTTATGTAGGAAATAAGAGGGGTGATTACATTTTGATAGGGGCACTACAGCTATGTGGGAAAGTATAAGAAACTAGTTAAAAGGAGAGTATTTAAATTGAACTTGTTTTGATCGATTCTGAAGACATGTCAAAAAAAACAGAAAGGTCAATTTTTCTTTAAAGAGTAGATATACATGTTTTTCACACCTTGGAAATTGAAATCGTTGGTCAAAAACAACAGAAGTCGATTTTTTTTTTCATAAATCTTAGTAACACTGAAATATCTTAAGTTATTCTATTGTATATTGTTCATATTTAAAATTTCGACTCTTTAGAAGTGCTGAAAAAATTTTAAATTTATTTATGTATTTATTTGTAGCTATTGTGTACAATGTACTTTATGAAAATGTCTTCAAGATACCAAATGTTTTAAACATAGTACAGGCAATGTTATACGACAAGCCCAATGTAGGTAATACTGAAAGCAAGCAAAATGTAAAACAAGAAAAAAACTTAAATGACTTAGAATACATGTTGCGTACAAATATAGCACCGTTCCCTTATAAGGTAGCAAAAGCGTTAGATCCGACTATATACAGAAACATTGAATATGACACATGGACAGAAACACGCAAAGGTATGATGTCCTTCCAAGTTCAATTTTACCTGCTTTACTACAAATGCAGATATCTTTTTCAGAACTTCGTTTAGGTGATTGGTATTACGGTGATAATAATCTGATTTTGGGAACGTGTTGTTTATTATCAAGTAATAATGAAACTTTTCAATGTTACATTCAAGAAATATTGAAAGAACGGAATCAGTGTGTAGTTTATATTACTAGCTTAGCAGAAAAAAGAATAGTGAGCTATTCTGATTTATCTCCTGAAGCAGATGCAAAGCCGTGGCCACTACCATATAGGTATGCTATATTACCTTAATACAGTTTTATTATAGGCAAAGCCAGATTTTTCTTTTTTAAATAAAAGCTAGGTATACCGAACTAGGTTATCATCAATATCATTTTACAGCTTACTTTGCTTATACAAATCGAAAATATTGGATTTAAAATAGTTTGGACTATAAATAAATTTGTTTATATAATAAGTCACTATAAAAAAGAAAAAGAAGTGAGAGAGAACAGAATATATTGACATTAAATAAAGTATTTGAGTTATAAATTTATTGTTTCTGAAAATTTAATTAAGTATGTAGCTAATCAAAATAAAAGTAAATAAGCATAAAATAACAAACCATTAGATATCGGCAAAGGTTATGAAAATTTGAGTGTATATTAATATAGATTTAGCCTAATCGAGCAAAATATGCCCAACTCCCTAACAATTTCGATTATATAGAGTTTTAATATTAACTTTTTTATTTTAAGTGCAACACCCTGTACATTTTTATATTTTTAAATTGCCCTTAAAATTCTAGTTAAAATCTATGTAGGGATCCTTATACCTAAGTTTATTTGTTTTCGAGATATTTCGATTTTTTAGGTATCTCATATTATGTGCTTCCGATTTTCTTCAATCCATTTGACATACTTATGAACTGAAGGTAAATGCATCAAGATGGCGTGTCAACAATATTGCAGCTTATACAGGACATGCATAAAAATTGCTAAAACATTAATTCCGAAAAATGCAGAAAAGTCAAAAATTTTAAATGAAATACTCTTTTTTTTCTTCTTTATTATTGTTCAACCCTAAAAATAAGGGCGATTTACTATTAAGTTCCCTATACTTATCGACAATCGTTTTTCAGTAATTTGAAAGAAAAATATTTTCTTACATTTTCAAAAATGTGGCAAGTTAGCCATGCCCGAGATGACAGAAACAATATTGATGAACTTTTAGTGAAAATTAATAACATTCTTCATATATAACCATAAAAATAAAATGACAAATTACAAAACAATCTTTATATAAAACATATAAAAAAATTCAAATTAAAACAAAAACGCACTGATTTTATCAATAAAACAAAAATTTTATAACTCTATGCTCTTTATAGATGTCATATTTACACTTGTAAATGAATAAGGTTTTTTTTATTAAACCGAAATGTTTTACATGCCTATAAATTTTTTTATTCTTATTATTGAGACAAAACCAAGATAATAGTATATATAATAATATATAAGGTCAAGAATAGAACATTTCAAGCAAAATTGCACTATTTTAGATTTGCGAAAAATGTTATACCCGTTCCTCCCAAGCTGGAATTGCCGGACAAAGATAAGAAAATTGTGCGTAAAAGACGTGATAAGAAACGTACCGCAAGTAAATGTAGTAGTGACAGTAGCAACAGCTTATCTCCAAGAGAGAGTTGTGACCAAAACGATTCCTGCGGTGTTAACATCTATGAAGGCTGTCCTTTGGTAAGTTTCAAACAATCTAACTTATTAGAAATTAATTTCACCAACATTATTTCATATTCTGTTATCAATAAGTGGTTGGTAAAAATCGTTCAAGATCGAGTTGGCAGTGTAATAATACATATACAGTAAAAATTTTACCTCAACTAAGAATAGTAGTGCATGCATGCTTTATATATATGTATGCTAGAACGATCTGTAGCAATAGATTGCGATTTAGACATTAATTTAGCAAGTTAATAATATGTTTTTATTTTATTTTCATTCTGCAACTAATTGAAGAAACCAAATTTCCAACTGAATATTTCTTTTAATACATCCTTCATTAAATGCAAATGATATAATCGATTGTGAGTAGATCTTAAGGAATGGTAAATTATTATTATTATCATTAGGCCTGATTTATTTACTATTCCTTAAATGCAAATGAACTTATGTATAATTTTAAAAAATGTTACAAACATCAAAACAGGGTCAAAGAATAAAATTTTAAGTAGCATTTATACATATCATTCTACAAGTTATATGTACCATCACTCATCTGTCATTGTTAAAGTAATAACATTGAGTGAAGGAATTATAAAGAGACGCACTCGTACTCAGTTTGCGGGATTCGACAGCGTAGATGGCGCACCAACTCTTATAAGAATCCCGTAAGACTTGATGCGCGCCATCTAGATGTCGGACACCCAAAACTGAGTACGGTTGTGTCTCTCTACAATGCCTTCACTCAACGGTAATAATTTATTAAAGAGGTATTTAAATATATTAATTACAGCAAATGCAACGTAACGAAGATTGTGAAGAACATACAACTCAGTCGCCTGATAATAATATTCAGGCAACTTATTCAGAAACGGTATATTCCGTTGATCCAACTTGGGAACAGCCGGTAACATCATCAAATGAAGCAAATGCGGTGTGGCATCAAGCACCAACAACACCACAGAACGTTTTTGCATTTGTCCCAAAGCCTGTAATACCTGGAACACCGGATATGCCGTACACAACAGGTAATTTAAAATCAAATAAATTGTCGGTTAAAGTTGACCGACACCTTAAAAAAAAAAGTGTTTGCCTTGTGTAAATTATATCGCATAGTAGTTCGTTTAATAATAAACATACTAATTTTAATTTTAAAATTTAGTCGGTTTCGTTCAATTAACTGTATCTTATCTTGTTCATATATTTCTTTGTAGTTATTCAACCGTTTGGAAGTACCCACCTTTGGGTGTCTCTTAGATGGCGCACAGCGGAAAAGGAACTTTACATAGGCGTCGTACGCTATCTAAGCAACACCCAAAGGTACATACGTACACTGGTGGTATCCAATCTTAGGACACGCATCGAGCCCCGAATCTTTTCGTAGCTATAACTGACTCTCTCATTCCCCCTCGCCTAAGCGAGACGGGAGGAAGAGATGGCAATAGCTACGGAAAAGTTTGCCTCGATGCGTGTCCTAAGATTAGATACCACCAGTGTACTTCCAAATGGTTGGATAAGAGGAGGCTTTAAGAAGCGAGCAGAGATGGCGCTACCGTTCAAATTTCCAAACATTTTTAACTTATTGGAATACATCTAGATTTATACGAACGATTGTAGCCATATTATTCTGAGGAACTGGGAACTTGGGCTTTTAATTTTACTTAATAAGCGTGCAAATCGAGACCTAAGTTGGGAACAAAAAGTAATTTTTCTTAAACAAACCTTGACCTAAGTAGCAATGTAAGGATTCGTCCTGCTGAATTACGTATTTTAATTATTAATAATAACGGCAGTGTTAAATTATCTTATAGTGATAAAGTATCATCGATGGATCCATCAATGTATAAAAGAACACGCCTGATCTATGGGTGAAATACCAGTGTGACCAACCAAGATATTTGAGTAATAGTCCTTTATAAACCTATTAATGCACTTTTTCAACAAAATTTAATGTGACATAATTGCATAATACATTCTAATTTTGGCCTACTGACGGTGTTGTTAAATAAATGACGAAATGTTGAGGTCTCGAATATCTAATTTTATTAGACAGACCGAATATCCAGAGTTCTTATTCGTTATAATTAAATTTATCCAACATTAGTTGCGTTCGTTGATGGTTACCTTACGTAAATGCTGTTTTTCGAGGTTCTATCGATGTAATTGTCACTTTGCAAATTTAAAAATTTATATTAATTAACACTCTAGTGTTATACCTTTTACTTTCATGCATGTTTATGCCGTATATAACATTAGCAGACATATTACCGTTGCTAATTTTTGTATATGTGATAATGTGTCGCATTAGCCAAGAAGTCCTCGTATGGCTACCAAGCAACATAAATCAGATTACTATACAAACAACATAAATACATTATTAGAGGCTTTACAATATTTTTGGTATATTGAAAATTTATAATAAAAAGTTAACTTGATGGTTTTGCTATTTAAATAGTTTTAAACGATTTAACTTATTTTTAATTAATTAGTCTTTGTTGGCCAAAATATTTTCTTGATATAATATAAACTAATTATATAATATCAAATATTTTCAGATCCATTTTATTATAACAATGTGGGGCGCTATCCTGGATGGACAAATTCATCCACAGATTATACCCAATCACCTGAACAATCAATACAAGAGAATATCCAAATAGAAGCATCAAACCCAGCAGAACCGTATACATTTACTTACTACGATAATGTATATAGTCCTCCTATTCAAATGTTACCTAGTGATCGATCATTGTGTTCTACACCTTTAACTCCAACAAGCCCTCAAATGGAAATATATCCTCCATATTTTGCGCCACCTCCTCCAATTACACCAGTGATCTATACGCCATCAGAAATTACTGAAATTCTTATTCCTTCGCCACACGTTCCAGTTTATAGTCCAGCTATTGAGATGTCATACATTTCCCCGTCGCCATTTATATACCCGCCTACTCCTCCACCTGCTTGGTACCCTCCAGCTATAAATTCGCAAGGATTTATTTTCCCAGCTCCTGTTACTACGCAAAACGTAGCCAATAGGTTATGAAACAACGAAATATTACTGCAAAATATATGTTAGTTTCATTATATAAGTTACTATGTGCTGTGAAAATCTACCTGTAAATAGGCGATCTTGTTTAGCACATTTCTAATATTATTCCAAATTGAAATGGAAAATATTAATTTGTATTGTTCTAATATTTATAGGTATAATGCATTAGCAAGTGATATTAATACTAATAATAATCGAGTACTTATGTTAAGTATACAATCGTGCTATGTAATAATATATTTTGCTAAATGCTCATTTCACAGTGTTTTTTTTTTTTAATAACAATAGCAAAACAAATTAAAATCGCTTAATCACATCTTTCAAGCAGTTGTGTTATTGCTGACGCCTTTTGTTTTATTTTTGCCATCGGGAGAATAAAAATTTAAGAACATAATTCATAAACTTTACACAATAAGCGACTTAAAAGAGGTATGCTTCTTAAAATTCAATTTTTTTTAGAGTAAAACAAGGTTTATTACCAACTGCTTGAATTTTTGTGAAAGGCTCTTTCAAATATACATATAAATGTCTGCGCACATAATTGAAGTAAATTATTTAGCATTAGACTTGCAAATATGTATTTATTAAGTTACTTCTTATTTAAAAAAAGGAGCTGCTAGTCTTCATATGTGTAGAAGGTATTTTTAGTTAAAGTTTTTATAATTTATAGGAAGTTCTCTTTATTTTTATACAAAATATTATACTATTCAGTTTATTGTGTTAAACTATAGCTAAAAGAATTATTTTTTTATTACGTATTGCTCGTATGTTGCGCCAACGTTAAATATACTATCCTAACAAAATTTTGTTTTATTTTATTATATCTGGAATTTTTATCATTGTCTCTTCATCTCATATAACATCGACATATTAGTTTATCTATCGCGTTGGTGATAGAGGGCGGAAATCAAAGTATGTGTGCAAACTGCAATAGCAACAGACAGTTATTGTATATTAGCATGTACTTTTCATTATCATTAGTTTCTTCCTGGTACACTTTTTTAATAAACTGCGTTCTGGGTAGATAATGGTCAATTTTACAGTGGTAATTTCGGGGAAATCACTAGAAATTTATTTTCAGACGACTATTTCAAGCGCCCTATTCCTAGCCCAGCCGTAACACGGTTCGACGTTTCGAAGCAGCATTTTTTTTTGTTAATATGGTAATAATTTATCGGTATTGGTCGCATAGAAATCTACATTCTATTATACCAAAGCTCTTCAGTATATGTAATAAATATCTACATGAATATTTAAAAATACGTAGAATATTCATACAACAGTCAATAAAGTAAATATACTGAATACAACATTCTCAGCATTTTTACTAGAATATTCTCGGCACATTCTTACTAAATGTTGTATTAGTGTTGGGCAAGGAAGGCGAAACTGACTAATAAGAGCTAGACAGACTCGTGTTTTGCCGATTCTCGGGAGAGCCGGTAAGCAACACGAACCCCTTTTCCCCGAGATAAATAAACACGAGCCTACTAGTTATATCGCCTACCTTGATCAACACTAACGTGTATGATGTAATGTATATCCGAATGAACGTATATGGTAGGTAAGGTTTAAGTAGTAAAAACTACGTTCTTACGTTCAAATTATTATATATATTGATTACTAGTTTCGGCTATGATGCCATCTTCAGATCACTATACACTAACGTGTATCCTTAATTATCACAATGGAAATATACTGAATTGTACTTACGAATTTCGAAAACTAAATTATCACCCGACGTGTGAAATTATTGCACTACTGATGATGCCAAATTAGTTATCGAAATATCAAACATTAGCGTTTTAATAGACATTGCGACACTCGACTGCAGATGCTACCCTATGTGCCCGTGTGCCATACTCTTAAAGTGAATACGGGATACAGTACACCGACAGGCGCATGTCCATAATGCGCAGTACAAAACAATTATAATAATAATAATATAGAGTTTATTGCCCAACAGTTTATCCAATAATAGGACAATATATAATAAACAATATAAAAAAAACAATAAATAGTATATAACGGCATACAATAATCATACGGTGTGCACACTAACAATAATAAACATTTACATTAATTATCCTCTTCCTTGCTTCAAAAGATCGCGCAACGAACAACTAAAGATATCAACATCTTTGCTAATGCGATTGTAAGCGTTACACATACTGTAAACAGGCGACCTTACCAAGGCACTCGACCTCTAGGGCAACCAATATAAAACGTGGATATAGACCTGGCGGATTGTCTAGGGACCAGAAAATTTAGTTTCTACAGCAAATATGGACAATCTATCTTATTATTAATTAATTTATAGAGAAACACCATACCAGCTGTACTCCTTCGCAAATCCAGGGAATCCAACCCAAATATCCTCAACAAAACATTATGCGGGAAGCCAATGGAAGGATAGCACCCGTACGCCCTAAACCATAAGCCCTTAAGAGAACGCCCCTCCGCTCTATGATTTTCATAAATTGGCGACCAGATCAGAGAAGCATACTCCAATCTGGAACGCACCAAAGACACATATAAAAGTTTCAACGTGTTCACATTAGTGAAGTGACTGGAATTGCGATATATAAAACCAAGCGTTTTCATAGCCGAAGAACACATTACTTGAATATGCCCATTAAAGGAAAGAGCCGAATCAAAGTGAACACCAAGATCTTTCACGGTTAGGCAGCGGTTTAATACTGTAGACTGGATGGAATAGTCATAATTAATGATATGTTTACACCTTGAGAAAGATACAGTATTACGCTTGGAGATGTTCAGTGTAAGGCCATTGGAAAGACACCATTACAAGATACAATCCAAGTCACTCTGAAGCAGCTCACAATCATCCGCAAATAATAATACTTCACAATTTATAGCGGGTGGCAAATCATTAATGAACAGAAGAAAAAGCAACGGCCCCAAATTCGAACCTTGGGGTATCCCAGACTTACAAAGGCGACGACATGAAGTAAAGCCATTATACGCAACATACAATTTTCGGTCCATCAAATATGACTGAAGAAGAAGAATAATTATAATAATGGAACTTTATTTAATGACCAAAGTATAAAATGCGTCACGAAGGAGTACAAAAGAATAACACAAATTAATGTATTGGGTAGTACGAACAAAAGAAAGAGGAAAAAAACACATTGGTTAATAATCTAACATCTAATCTAAACAAGTAACCAAAAAGAGACAAATCTATGGTTCAGTATTATATGCAAAAAAACTCATTAATTGTGTAAAAGTAACGCTGTTATAGCCATGATTTTCCAGTTTTTTTTTAATATTTTGGAACCAAGTGTTTTCCAGCTATTGGGTAAATGGTTATAATTTCTTATTGCGAGTATATCCAAACTTTGCGTAGTTGACTGTAGGCGATGTCTCCTAACATGAATTCGTGGATTTCTAATATTGTAATTGTGATCGTTATTGTTTTTGTTGGTAAGATTATATCTATAGTTGTGTACATAACAACTACACTCTAAAATATATAATTCAATCAATGTTAATACACTCCGCCAAAAAAGTATCGCATAATTTAGTTTTGAATCATAAAAGTATCGCATAATCTTTGTTTGTAGCATAAAGTTGTAAATATACTTTAATGCGCTCTAAGATATAATTTCTATGATTGCTTAAATAAAATACAGGCCAAATAAAAACAAGAACTCATACTTGAGATTTTTATTAAAACAAGAAATTATAATTTTGGAAAGAAAAATGTCATAACAGTAGCTTTTAATACTGAGTATTGCCACCTCTGGCTCTTATGACCGCTCGCATACGGATTGGCAGAGATTCGATTAACCTCCGTATATAAGCCTGATCCAAATTCTCCCACTCGTCACGGAGAGCATTTGCTAGTCCATGCAGGTCCGCTGGGGCAACATTTTGGGTTCGTATCCGTCTGTGAAGGAGGTCCCACACGTGCTTGATAGGGTTCATGTCCGGACTTACCGCAGGCCAATCTAAAACTGGAATACCAACATCGTTAAGGTATTCCTGGACGATTATTGCAACATGCGGTCGTGCATTAACATGAATTCGTTTCATATAATTGGCGCATATGGTACTACATGTTCTTCTAAAATGTCCGTTATATACCTGTGGGCAGTCAGTGTACCTCTGTCTACTGGTACTAACTCTGTACGACCTGTTAAACAGATGCCTCCCCAAACCATAATAGAGCCACCAGCGAAATTAGGTCTAGGTCTGATATTACACTGCGAGAATAGCGCTCACCGTCTCGTCTGTACACTGAGATACGCCTATCTGAGGTGTAAAGACCAAATCTTGACTCATCTGTGAAGAGTATATTGGCCCAGTGATTAATGTTCCAATTTACATGTTCTCTGGCAAACCTTAAGCGAGCCACTCGGTGGTTCCTAGTGAGACGAGGGGCTGTTACAGCTACTCTAGCTCTTAATCCACTCTGTGGTAACCTATTCCGAATAGTTTGAGTACTCACACGAGTATTTCTGACTCTAGCCAAGTCGTTCTGCAATTGTCTCGCAGTTACATGTCTTCGACGTAATGCTTGTAGTAGTAAATAGCGGTCATCTTGGCGAGTAGAACATCTTGGACGACCTGGTACAGGTCTTCTACTGTAAATGCCTGTTTCCCTATATCTGGCTACGGCTCTAGAAACACTTGACTGATTGATGTTCATCAAATTAGCAACGTATGCTTGAGATCGTCCATCTTCGATTAAAGCAACTATAGCAGCCACTTGTTCTGAAGTTAAATTGCTCATTTTAGTTTTAAAAGCGTTGGTACAGAACTCTGACTTCGCACTTTAAAATTTGTCCGTATAGGAAGACTTTCAATAAACAACTGAACAAACCTTACACATATGCATTTTTCTAAATGTGTTCTTTTAGAAAAAAAAAAAGTAAAAACGCTAAGTTCCATTATTTTGTTAGTGTTTTTATAGTTCACATACACGAGGCAAACTTTTTGTGAACGTATAAAAATATCTTGGTTCATAAATGCCCTTTTTTTAGTTTATGCGATACTTTTTTGGCGGAGTGTATTTCAAGTAATAGAAAGTATTGTCTACATAACGTTATTTGCGTGATACCCGCAAGGCATCTTATGGCCGCCTTTCGTTTAAGGAAAACCGGTTTTGCTGCGGAGGAAAAGCCCCACAAAAAAAAAGCCCATACAGTAAATTGGAGTGAAATTCTGCGTTATATATTTATTGTACAATATGTGGATCTAAATTTGAAAATGGATTTATTTAAAGTAGATATTAATGATTGACAGTGATTGTTCCAATTTAAGGAAGGAGTAAACGTTAATCCCAAAAGAATTCCAGACTTGATTGACGTTATCTATCTATTGGCAACATGCAGTTTCATGTCAACCTTTTTTTGCAACGTGTGGAAAAAGATATATTTCGTTTTTTTTTTCAAGTTTAAGGATAGTTTGTTGGCACAGAACCACATATATATTTTATCTAACATGATGTTTGTAACAGTGTCGATACTATCTTCACTTTCGGAAATTATTATTGCAATACCATCAGCATAACAGACTACGACAAAGTCAATTCAACAATGTCGTTCAAAAACAAAAAATAATAAGGGACCCACAACACATCCCTGCGGCACACCCAAATTAATAGGTAGCGTAAACGAAGTGACCCTATATTTTGCTTTGGCGCTCCCAACTGTAACCCAAACTGTGACTTGCACTCTGTTGGACAAATACGAAGTAAACCAATCGAGCACTTTACCGCGAAAACCTAAAGCGTATAACTTTTCTGACAAGACAGTGATCAACGCAGTCGAATGCTTTTGTTCAATCGCAGAAAATCGCCGCAGGGGTAAAGTTTCATACCTCGGATCTGCCAGCTCTAAACCCATGTTGAGAATGTGATAATAGGTTATGTTTTTCCATGCGATTGAGAATAGCATAATCAAAAATTTTTAAAAAACAGGAATTGGGCGGTAATTATCCGAGTACTTGTACTAGCAGTTATTTATAAAATGAAATTATACTTGTTTTGAAATGTTATGTAAATATTTTCATTCTTCAAATTTAATTTAATACAATGAATATTACGGTACTAATTACCTATTATTTAGGCTCGTAGTAGGCTTCGATATATATTTTGGAAAAAGACATAATAGTAGTAAAGCTTTATTTATTATAAAGTTAATTTACATTAAGGTAATGATGCAATGTGAAGGAGTGTGAAAATAATATGTTAGGTGCTAGTAAATTAGGATTCATCGTCACTACCAGCAGCTTTACGAGGTTTAGGACCACCAGCTCGTTTCGCCATAATTATCTGATCTACTCTTAAGATCGTTGCTGCAACACTCGCAGCATATTTCAAACCCCAATATTTACAAACGTAAAGATCTAATATGCCCTTTTCAATGGCATCACACGTTATGTTTTCAGATTCTATATCAACACCGACATTTTTGTTTCCAGCCTAAAAAAAAGCTCTTTTATATTATAAAAACATTTTTTGTAAAATAAACTGTCTAGTAACGACGCAGAAAACACCTTGTTTTATTTTAATATAATCTAATAAGTATATACCTGATGAGCTTCCAATAGTTTAGATACAACAACAGTTGATTTGAGTCCACTATTATCGGCCAGTGCTTTAGGGAAACTTTCTAATGCAACTGCAAATTTTCTCACAGCATATTGTTCTAAGCCTGGCAAGGTGTCAGCATATTGTGTCAACAATAGGGCCAATTCCATTTCTGTAGCACCTGCTCCTGGTAGAAATTTACCATCTCGTGAAATTCCCTTCAATTATATTAAATTGTGAGTAGTACAGCAGCAGCACAAACATTAGGCATATACCTTAAAAGTATTGACACCATCGTCAATTGCTCTTTCGATGTCATCCATATAATTATCAGTTGCTCCTCTAATGACGATTGTTGAAATGCGAGATTCCTTCCCTTTTGATCTGAATACTACAATAGTTGTATCACCTAATTCTTCAACACAAACGAGATCACAATAACCCATCTCTTCACTTGTTGGAGCTGTTAATCTAGGTAAAACAGTTGCACCTACCTAAAATTTTATTCTAGTTATTATAAGTTAAGATTTTAAATAGTTTATACTAAATATTCTTTAAATGATAATTGAATTTACAGGACTTGTTTCATATTTTAAATTCTAACTGACATTTGCACATGAGGATGTCACGTGAGTTATCGAAACATGTAGTGTAAAATTTTTAGACAATATATATTAGAAACGAACTTTAGTTTTATTTACTGTAGCATCCTACTTGAACCAATCAAATTGTACATTTATCAAAAATATACCTAAAATTGTTAACAATATAATATAACAATATATTATAAATATTAACGTGAATGGAGTTAAGTATGACAAGTATGCAAATTTGCACTGTTTTAATGGCTATAAACAAAAGCAAAAATAATATGGATAATAAAAACAATTATAAATTTAACAAAAAACCTCCTTATTGAATGACCAATTCTTAAATTTTTACCACTATTTCTTAATACACAATTATATTCAAAGATTTAATTTCAACAAAAATTAATACAGCTATTTATATAAATAATAATCTTACCGTTTTGCTCAATCTGCGTAGGTCAAATTTAGAATTCAATCTAACAGCCATCATCTTATATTTATTCACATAATGCAGTGCCATATCGCCAAACTTTGCACCAGCAACGACAACTTTTGCACCGCTATCTGCAATGGCTTTAATTTGCAGCTCTAGTAAATTCTCCTCTCCCCTACTAAAATTCATCAATTCATCTGCGGATTTTATTAAAACTGTTCCTTTTGTTTCTGTCTGCATTATATCAACTGCGCAGCTGTAAATAACAATTTTCGCGTTTTCCACACTGTTGATGTCTCCTTCTACATCCCGTTTAAATACCATGCCTTGAACAACCTGAGAGCTATTTAAACCGCAACCCAGAATCTTACAGACTCGTACATTGTCAACGTTGAAGGTAGTTTGTTCCGGCAAGATCGAGACACATGCTTGAGCAATTAAATCCGCTAAGAAATCTTCATTGCCAAATTGTTTCGACTGCAATGAGGTTTTAATTCCTTTTCGAACTTCAGCTATGTTTCGGTAATCTTTAATTTCATGTGAAACCAATTTTGGCAAAAGTTCAATGCATTTCTCTAAACCTTTCTCATAGCCTTCTGCAACCTCTCCTGGTGTGACTCCCAACCTAAGAAGTTCTTCAGCCACCTCCAGTAAAGCTCCTGCCAATATAATGACGAAATTTGTTCCATCGCCAACTTCTGCATCTTGCATTTCACTAGCTAATATCATTAATTTCGCAGCTGGATGCTCAATATCCAATTCTCGCATAATAGTTGCAGCATCACTTGTTACAAAATGTTTCTCTAAATGATTAATTACCATTTTATTCATACCGTTTGGGCCATAAGCTGAACGGACAGAGTGTGCAAATTCCTTACATGCATTTATATTTCTAAATACTGCTTCTTCTAATCCAGAGTAATGCTGCAATTAATAAAAATATAGTAATTAAATTTTTAAAAATCTATTCTGCATGTAATACTGTGCTAATACATTTCTTATTTGATCAAAACCGATAAATATATTAACTACAGATGCAAATAAAATGAGTATTTGTTACTCGCCGGGATCCGAAGTAAGGATTACCCGCAGCCAAAAGTATTCGGTACTAAAGTAACGAAAGTAACGCAAGTATCGAGTTCAAAGTAATGAATACAAACAACGAAAGTAACAATTACATACAAGTAATGAAAAGTAACAAAATCTTACATCACTAATATTAACCACTTGATGTACAGTGACATGTCATACACATTCGCACATACAATAGTTTTACTTAGAAATGAAAAGAAATGTATAGACTGAAACTTTTCAGTGGCAATACAGCGTTGTTGAGTGTGGAAACAAATGAGGTATTTCCTGAAGTACTAGCTCCCAGAGTAATTGATAAGTAACATATAAGTAAGAGATCCAATTTTTTAAGTAAACATTTATTTTCTGTTTTTCAACTATTTCAATGCAGTGAATGTGTCATCTCTAGTACGTCAACATCTTTCATAGTTCACGTCCCTTTTGTGAGCTAAGTTACAAGCTACTCACTATGAATGGTGAAACCAACTAACTGAGTTCATCATAAGTAGCCTATAGCTTCACGTTCACTACCAAGCTGAAACTCCATAAAGATCCACAATTGCAAAGGCCACAATAGTGGCTGCCAATAGTGAATGCGTCACCTCACAAAAATAAAGTGAGCTAAGCTTGACAGTAAAAATGAAGCACCTATACATGTAGGGTACATTGCCCAGTGTCTATAATTTACAATTTTTACCGTCCTAGTTATTATCTCAAATATCAAACTGAAAATTTCTCTTGATGTCAGTATATTAGTTATGTTTTCTAAATGTTTAATTTGTTATATATAATAGTAATAATTTTTCATCTTGAGCTTTCAATTGTGATTAAATAAAATTTTTATTTCGTAATATTATAACAAAGTCAATCTAAAATACATATTACTTATAACAATGCCGGCAGTAACACCTACATAACCACATGGAAACTAAAACATAAATATCTTAATTTTCACTCACCCGTGCTCCATCTTTAAGCATAGAAGAAAATCCTGGTGCTTTTGGAACGTGAAGAGCCATGATTCAATAAATACTTTTAGACGGATAGCAAAAATTAAAACGTTTTAAAAAGGCTGCACAAAACGTGATTTCTTGATTTATGTAGGTTCAGTCAATTTGGTCAATTATCGTGGTTCAGTTAGTGACATAGGGATTTCTTTCTTACCAATTAGAAATGAAACTCCCTAAATTGTTCATAATCACAAGATGATCACAAGACTGCGTTGACTATCGTTTACATTAAACATGCATTTTATTTTAAATTAAATTTTATTATTAATGACATTTTTAATTTTTACGTATTTTTGATAAGAACCTTTATGTGCATTATTTTCTCTCTAGTTTTAAGTGGTAGTTTGGCAACATTATATAAGAAATTTAATAAACGACATGTGAGCCTTGTTATGAAAAATAGGTATACCATTCCAAATATGATGATTGCATAATTTGTCCATAAAAATTCGCATAAACAACTACTTTTTAAGTAGTAGGTATTTTACTAACGACCAAATTGATATTTTCTTCATTTATGATTTTGATTTAAATTTTATCATAAATAGAGCAATAGAATATTCAGCAATCACAGCAATAAGTTTAAATCGCTGTATGTACTAACTTTTTATTCAAATTTCGAATATTAAAATTAAAATATTGCTTATATCAATTGTTACACAATAATTTAATCAAGTTTTATACCTCGCATTTATACATACATAAGTTGTAATCCCTGATAATATCCGTAAAAACGTATACCTGAATTACGCATAGGCAGCAGGTCTATTTAGTCAAGATTTAGATATCTATTTTTATATAATTCTTCTAAAGTGTTCTAGAATAAAAGGCATATATTATATACATAACATATTTGTTTTCAACGGAATAATTTATTCCTTATTCGAAATATGAAATATGCAACCAAACCGACCATGTGGTGTAATTCTCTAAAATATATCTAAATGATATTAATAAAGACATGTAAATTAATCATTCTACCGTGCTTGATTTTATAATAATAGTAATAATACTGAAAATGTGATATGTATTAGTTTAAAGATTTTAAAAAACGCGCTTTCACATTCAAAGGAGCGGATGTAGTTGTCATTTAAAGTCATGTGTTTTAAATACGCAAGCAAAGTATTCGATTAATGATTTTTTTCTTATAGTGAAATAGATTGAGAAAATCATAAACGCAATTAAAATTAGCATTCCAGTTAAAAAATTCATTTTAATTAATATGTGTTATTTTCTATAATAGGGGGTGAGGGAAATACTCGACGTCACACAATGATTCAGGCAAAATGAATTCTTATTGGACAGTTTGTGTCCTTTGGTGAAATTTTGACCAATCGCAATGTGAGATGAATCCGCACTCTACTGAAGTTTTCTTATCGTCATATGACCCATTCTGTGCTGTTACGGCGTAAGCCATATTTGTCAGTGGGTTCGCTGGTACAGTGGAGTGTGTGTGCGCATTTTAAATCGTTCGGACCTGTAAATACTCCACAAGTTCTTTAAAAATGTCGGCAGCAGCAATCGAAAACCCCATCTATGGACCCTTCTTTGGCGTCATGGGAGCAGCATCGTCTATTATATTTAGTGGTAAGAGGGATTTTCCAACATTTCCATTGCCGCGTACGATATTGATCGTGCAAGTGACAACTTCAAGCCTTGCACTAAATCTGTTCAATAGAGGAACATTTCACAATTCATTTCGTTCTTCATTTTGAATCGGCAATGATTCACTATCGTTTAAATTGTATATTTTATAATAATTGCTAGAAAATTTACTTAGATCTTTAGTCAAATCATGGGCGTATCGCCGATCACGCCAATGTTTTACGTATCAGCATGAATATTAGACTGAAGATTTATTTCTTTGGCTATGTAGAGATTATATAGTATTAATTCTTACCAAATATGTACAAAGTTGTTAATAATTTTCATAAATGACCCACTTAAGTGGTTAGGTCACATGCTTTGTGCTCAGACCCGCCCGATTGCTAATTTACAAAGTTATTATGTTTTTCATTAACTACAAACTATCGAAACCTTTTTGTCATATTAACCCATGTTTTCTGCTATTTGTGTATTTATTTTTTTGTGTAAATTCTTGAACTTGTCTGTCGGATTCTCAAATTGTAAAAGTAATATAGTTAGGTGCCACACAAGCTAATGCATATTTCTTTGTGCATATTTTCATTATTTCGAGTAATATTGTTCTTTGTCGCTCTAAATTTCCAAGTTTGTGTCAAAACAACTACTTCTTTATGCCAGTTATTACAAAAATGGATATATTTAATTAAATTAAATATCATTTAATCATTAAAATGAACATTGAACAGGTGGGTGTTCCCTTATTAGAGAAAACATGTGACTTCATGGCGGATAAATCACCTGTAATACTTTCCAATAAGCAGCACTTTATACTCGGTATACTTTTTGATTTTGGATTACATGAAATTATGAACCATTCTAAAATAAAATCTTTCAAATTAATACTTCTATAACAATTTCTTTATAGAAGAGTACCTGAAAGGTCATGTGACCTTGTCATGTGACTAAAAACATGTGATTCTATCATCAGGTACAATTTCTATTGCCTTCAGTTTTTGTATGGGTTTTGATTTATTGCTGCATATTTTCGTGTTTTATGGTTAATAGAGTATACAATATATTTGTAAAATAATAAGAAACTTTTAATTGATATGATTGTATGTAATTCATGTAGTATTGCGAGTAGGTACTACCCAAAGAAGTCGTGTTAAAACAATGTTTGTGAGAATAACCGATTTGAATATTTGTAATTTAAATGATTTGATTCATAGAACATTGGCTAACAAACTTATATCATACCAAATTTAAGCCTCTAAGCTTGAAATCTCATTTCATTAATACGCAATCCCATGTTACACTTAATCTTTGCATTTACGTTTGCAAGATAAGAAATAAAAAAAAAAGTAGACACAAAATTGCATTATGTAAAATTATTTAACATGTAATTAACACGTAGTTCTTATCGTTTCGAAAAAAATGGAAGAATGAGTCCAGTAAATTTTTGTAGTCACATGATATGTTAGGATTTAACACGATCACTTTCCTCGATGAAAACGACTCAGAGTTTTAAAATGAAATTTTAGCATTTTTGTCCTAGTCTTAAATGCTTAGGTACTGTATTCTGTATGTGTTTACGAACTAGTAAATGCTAGTACATCCAAAAAAACTCTTGATTTTGTAGTCAATTCCATTAGAAAGTGCCATTTTATTCGGATTGATGACAAGATCTATCGGATAGATTAGATCGGTATTTAACATACGTAAAGTCAAGATATGGTATTAATATCTCGTCTTATGATTTAGATATTACTATCATAATGTGAATATCCAATCAGCTGACGTCTTATTTAAATACTCAGATACATATATGCAGAATACTTGATTTAAAAAATGAATTTATTATTTCCCATAAAGGCCCATTAGGCAATATTGATGTAACATGAAGCATTTTTTTTTATCGTTTAATTAATACTATTTCAGGGAATATTTATCAAAAACAGAAAAAGATTGAAAGAACCCGGCAACATCTTCAAATATGCATATATAACCTTTTTAATACTTCTTTTTATAAGTATAAAAATTGTGTGATACTCATGAAACGGGGCTTTCCTTGTTATGCTGTAAGTATTCAATAAGTTGCAATTCCAAGCTGGGGTTTCCCTACATAAAATATAGCATATAAATAACCCTCAAAACATGAATAGTTTCAGCTTGTTTCGTATTTGTAGAAATGTATGGGGAATTTTGCCTGATTTTAGAGTGGAAAGGGTATAATTTTGCTAGAATTATAAAAACAAGCTGGTTTTCAGAACTTCTTTTTATAAGCTATATATTAATGCTATATAATGACGTATATAGCAATACTGGTTGTCGCAAGTATTTGAAAATATTATGAGAACACATGGATATTTGTTCTGCACTATAATTTTCACGTGTTTTTGTATCTATAATTTTTAATATTTATTTATTAGTAAGTTTATTAAAAAAATGAATATAAGTTGCAAAGGTTTAATTAGAAAAAGAAACCATAAAAGTGACACATTGTATATTATACCAGTAATATACTATGTTTAATGTTTATACACTGTTGGCAGCATAACGATGTGGTTAATGTTTATTACGCCATAGGATATGTAAAAATCAATATAAAATTAAACATTTCGACGTCCTGCGAAATAAATTAAATGTTATCATTCTTTTATCAGCTTCCCTTCAATTAATCACTCATTTCAAATGCAACCTAAAGAACTAGACAGAACGATGAATCATGTTTATTTAAGTTTACAATTTATTTGGGTGTGTGCGGCGGACCCGGCATTGTTTTTACAATTTATTTTTAAACAGTAAGTTCGAAAGCGCGCGTACCGCTTCCTACACAACATAACAACAGCTGAAAGATGCAATCGTATTGTTGGGCTTGAAGTATAATAATCAATATATTTTATCTCCTTGTATGTATGGCAAGAGTATAAAATAATTGTGAAAAAGACGCAAACTATTCTTCTAAAAAGTTATACGTTTTCTAATTGAACCTTACTGAAGTCAATTCATATTAGTTGGAGCTCCTTCTAACTATTTATAAAAATAAACATCCCCATAATTAATGATTATTTATTACTACTACTACTACGTATTATAACAATTCACTCGACTTTTTCAAAGATAGCATCAATTCCCTATATTTTTTTGTCATAATTCATAACCCATTCTGTAAATTCTTTCTCATAAATGCCTTTGTAGTTAACCTTTCTATTATTATGCACTTTTATTCTAGAATTCCACTATTTTTTTGTAAACATAATTGTATATACGTTAATGTTATCTCCTTATCACACATTGTATTTATATTTTTATATGTGAATGATAAACGTTACAATATGAGAAAACATTAAATTTACGGATAGGCATTAATTAAAGGGCTATATTTTTGTAGTCATTATTGTAATCAATTATAACTATGAGGCACGCAAGTTAATATAGGTAAATAAGATATGATTCATATCGAAAAAATCTATAATACACCTATGCCCATTTAAAGGCACTCAACTGTTACTTATCTTTGATTGATTTTGTATGCTAGAAAGTTCTGCAACAAAAATTGCAAAACAAGGAATATCTTCTAATGTTTGGTAATTTTTACAAGGTGGTTTTGAAATTCATTGATTTTCGTTATTTACATTTTCTGTATTTTGTTTTTAGCTCTGGGAGCTGCTTATGGAACGGCGAAATCAGGCACAGGTATCGCAGCCATGTCGGTGATGCGGCCCGAACTTATCATGAAGTCCATTATTCCTGTAGTCATGGCTGGTATTATTGCCATTTATGGTCTTGTAGTATCTGTCTTAATTGCTGGTGCGTTGGAGGAACCAGCTACTTATACCTTATTTAAGTAAGTAACTGTAGTATGTATAAATACCTAAAATAATAATACATAAGATGGGCTATTTACATCCTGCTGGTGAATTCGTGGCTTTACAAGAACGCCGGGCATCAATAAGCATCAATAAGATCATATATATATTATAGAATAATAATTATATAAAGCTTGGTTGCTCTTCGGTTCTCGGGTTCTCTGCCGTGTAGAAAGTTTAAATTACTTGACGTTTCGATCATCTTGTCGTGATCTTCTTCAGAAGTGAAGTGACTAGTTTGTCCTGATCCGGGGTTAACAGGACAAACTAGTCACTTCACTTCTGAAGAAGATCACGACAAGATGATCGAAACGTCAAGTAATTTAAACTTTCTACACGGCAGAGAACCCGAGAACCGAAGAGCAGCCAGCAACGACGGCCGTGAAAGCCTAAAGACTACTTTATATAAAGCTTTTCAATATTTTGAGCCTACGCGATAGTTTTTACATCGTGAACAAGAAATTATACAAAGTCAATATATTAATCGTTCTCTTATAATTTTGCAGAGGTTTCGTACATTTGGGCGCCGGATTATCCGTAGGATTTTCTGGACTAGCAGCTGGTTTTGCCATTGGCATTGTGGGTGATGCAGGTGTTAGAGGTACAGCTCAACAGCCGCGTCTGTTCGTGGGCATGATCCTTATTCTCATTTTCGCTGAAGTATTGGGTCTTTACGGTCTCATCGTAGCTATCTACCTCTACACTAAATAAATTATTTTTGCTTTTGAAACTTATATCATCCCCATCCTTCTCAAACGTAAAATCCCATCCTTAGTTAAACACGTAAACATACTGTGTTTTGTACTACTTCATTCCCCACACCATGTTATAATGTAAGAGACCTAGGAACCGAGATTTTTCAGGGAATGAAACAGTGCGAACAGTTTTAAATATATTTTGTTTGTTTTAAATGTTTAAATGTAAAAAACAATTGTAAAAATAAATCGTGTACCCTTTTATGAAATTGGCTACATGGCCAAACTGATTTTCCATTTTAAATCATAACATGCTATTGTTACACATTTTTTTTTTCTCTTAGAAATTATAAAATGAGGAATAATCACTTCTCATTTTTACGAGTAGCATTATTCGTTAATTTTAATTTGTTATGCATTTTAACTTATACTATATGCCTATCAACTGGCCATTTTCATAAAAAATCCTACACTAATTATTGTATAGTTATATTATAATTATTGTAGTATATATTAGTTTACATACCTAATTTCAAATTATAATTTTAAAAACTGCTCTATTGAGTGGTGTATATTAGTATTTCAAATAAATCAACAAAAAATAGCACAATTACTTTTAATTCATGATCTTATTTCTATGGGTTTGTCTTTATATAATGTCCGTATATTTAAGGCTTTTTTGTTACCACCGTTGTACAGCTTGATCTATTTTATTTCGCATATGAATTCAGAACTACATTTTTATTTATTGAGGTACATGAGAATGTGGATTATTTTTAGGGGATGCGTCTATGAGATTTGCGGGCACACCTTTCGATCAATCATACATTACTTGCTCAATGTTTTTGGCATTTGTATTAAACGTTGGAGCTATTTGTGCTTATATTTCCTAATAAATTTATAAAACTACAAAAAGAATATTTTGTACAGTAGCAAAACGGCTGTGAATATAATTTCAAAACTCTTAAAAGTGTAGTTCGAAATTCATTTTTTTGTTTTTGTATCACTTACTTTTGTATCATATGTATATTTTCGTTCCGCGTTATCATTTTTACAAAAAAATAATAAATGAGTAAGTGAAATATTGTGCTAATGAGATTAAATATCGTATCCTTCCATATATTCAGTTTTTATTTCGATTATTTCACATTCGTTATGGACAAAGTTATAAATTAATTTATCACTGGTTAGAACATAAACTACAATTTAAAGAATCGTTGTAAATATGACAGCGTATATGTAATTGATGGTTTGGTGTCGATTTAGCTACTAAAATAAAATACATGTTAGCCTTTCTGTAGTCTACTAGCTTTTGGTGGTTGGCAATTTTGCAGACTGTCTCTATGATGTGTATGTATATACTGTTAGTTTTAGGCTGCAAGGTTGTTACACAACCTTTAGCCAAAAAGAAAAATGTTAAATAGTATTTTGTTTTTCATTTAGTTATAATATGTAAAATATGCAAGATATTTGATATATACATATTATTCAAGACATGTGTAAGATGCAGCACGAAATCGGTATTATATAAGTGCTTTTTTTCCATCGTGGTGGCTGCCCTGTATAATGTTTAACTAGCTGCAGCTGCGTTGATATATCCATGGTGGAAAAATTAGTACTACAACATAGTTTACAGTAGAGATTTTGTTGTATGAAGGGAACAGCAATTATGTTGAAATAAATAATTTGTACATTCCATTAAAAGTTTTGTTTTGTCAGTAATTCAAGTGTATTTCTTCTTGTGTTGCTTTTGTTTTCGTACATATATACGTATCCATGTGTTTAACTTAACTGTTGCAAAAATCGTTTCTATGAATATATATTAAATAAAATGCATAATAGTATCAAAATTTATTTCTGATTTCAGATAGTAAAGCTGACTAAATATAAAGTAACAATCAAATAAAAGCTATAGCCACCAATCATAGCTGTAATTAATCGATACATTTTAGATAACATTCGAGATTAAATTATTCGATCATCATACTAGAAATATCAACTAAGCTCTCAGAAATAATTTATAATTCATTTGTTACATTTACATGACCAGTACCATAAATAATGCTCACATATTACTTTTGATTATGGTTCAAATTTAGAAATATTTAAATAAATGCTGCGTTTGATTGATTGATCAATATTGATTCTCTAATTTTATAAAGTATGGTGCTGATTTAACAATTGTTCATGTTAATTTAGTAAACTGTTGTTAATATTTTGCGCTAACGTCTCTGGCATACAAATTTGGCGGGAGAGGGCACAGAAACACTGAAGAAATTTTTGTTTAGATTAGATCATTCTTTTTTCTGCTTTTCGATCATTCTAGGCGGCTTATAAAGTATTTGTTAGTATAACACTTAATTATTTCTTATGCTACACAATGGAAATGATCTTTTAAAGATTACTGCGGGGTCATAAGAAAAGTCTTTCTACTATATTCTGGTGTATTCATTTGATAAAGGTGGTTTTTGCAAACTTACATACCTACAGGAACAAATATAAATTAAGTAGCTTTATTCTAAAATACAGCAAACTCTTATAAAAGATACGCAGAAACTTGCAGTTTCATGTTTTTAATATCACCGCGGCATCCTCAAAATGTTCACCATATTCCATTACACATGTTTCTAATTAACAGTAAGAAATATGAAAAATAGTTTTAACATGTTTAGTTTTACGTACCCTGAAGGTAACCGTGAGATGTTTCCCAAACTCCTGCTCGGGCACTCAAAATATTACTCAAATGATTACCTACCTATGTTCTTGTATCATTTGAAGATTCGCAGTTTTAGAGCTTTACACAAGCTTTTACATAATTGGATGGCTTCCAATATGGCTGATCAAATGCTGCGCGGACAAAAACTTGATGCTCACATTACTCTCATTATTCAGTGTTCGATACGGAAATTCGCTTTGCACATTTGAGATGTGTACATACATTGCCCCAAAAAATTAGAGGAACACTATAAATATAGTTGTAATGCCCTACATAGTTTTAAGATGAATTCAATTTGAACGCTATCAATATGATCATTCTAAAATCAGAGATCACGCATGTGAAACAGCTAGGAAAAAAAAACATTTCCTGGAAGAAATTCAAACCCTCTTAGCCCACATTTAAATCTGATCGAGCTGGATCGGAAGCTCAGGGTTCGCTCTGTGGCTCCACAAACTCTTCAACAGCTTTTGGTGGCACTTCACCAAAAATGAGTTAACATATCCCAAGAGTAATATCCAGAGGTTAATTGAAAGTATATGCCACGAAGGTGCAAATCGTGTGGAAAACATGCCTATAAAAGTTTAATTTTCTCTAGTTACTTCAGTCTAATTTGTTAGTTCATTAAGAATTTTTGTAGTTTATTGTATTTTTTGGTTCTATTTTGTGTTAAAATTGAACTCATTTTATGATAAATAAACGATGATATGACCAGCCTACAAGATTTCGTTGGTTTCATAAAACTATACAACACATTAAAACTATATAATTCTTAGTGTTCCTCTGATTTAAGGCGGCAGGTAAACTTAAAAGCTATTTTCTTAAAAACCCAGTGTTGAAGTTCTTCGATGATTCTTTCGGTTCGGTAGGTATGTATTATGATTGCTCCTGATCGAACTTCTTAAAAAGTTCTTTTGGCACCAGCACTATGGCTATAGATGGTCAAAAATTCCTTCCTTTTAACAACTATTAAACGTTTTGAGGGTGTGATAGTTTGTAACGCTTTTCCGTCAATAACATGAAGAAGTTAACTGTTTCGCAATATGATATACATATATTTTAACAATTTATTAAAAATGTTTTGCACATATCTAATTAATGACCAAATTTTGAATCAAATAGTTCTGTATTTTTAAATGCATTTTCTTTATGATGACAAACTTTCTATACAATTAAAGTTTGAGCCGTAAAAGGGTTGTAAAATCAGTTACCTTTAAGTTATTAATATATTACGCTGGGATTTTAATCCATTAAAGATCTAGGCCATAATCCATACCTCAGACGCAACTAGGGTTTCGTGATACAGCTTTTCCCAAAATCTAAATGGGAAGGATATACACTTTTTTAGCAGAATTTTGAACACGAGCTCTAACAGATCAATAAAGATCTAGATTTTATTTCGATAATTTATCTGTTTAGATGCCAAATCATTAAAAAACAGTTAAACAATCTACTTTTGTTTTTCTATTTGAACAAATTTGAATATTCATACCACACTTTTATGAGTAAAAATCGTTTACATAATTTTCTTAATATTGACATCACAGATATGAGCTTGTTACGATCCAATAGTTATCAATGAACTACCAATATTTATTTTGAGACAAATAAATTATTTAAAATTACACTAATAATACTTTCTTGTGATATTTGATTTCGGATCAATCTCATCTTTGACCTGTTCTATAAGTATCGCTGTGACGTAGCACTTAATGCTAACGTGGAGGACGGTTAAAAAATAGAGAGAACCCATGAAAAACAAAAGAGCATAGCAAATCTGTATTGTTCCGTTAAATTTTAATCAAACAATAAGCTAAAACCGGAATTGCTTACTGGATTAATTGGTGACCACACACACTACATTGTAAATCGAAGTAAATATATTTTATTTTCAGTAAGCTTATATTTAAATATGAAAAAAAAAAAAAATTGTATTATGTATAATTTTTGTTTTTATAACTTAACTGCTTTAGTCACATCACAATTTTTCCGTATATTTACGCAAATTACGTTACTCAAACATCGATAAGGATGCACTTGCGCAAAACCTGAATTCGTTCTACGTTATTCATGGTTATCCCACCAAAGCATTTAACCAGAGGAAGAAAGAAAATATTTAGTCATTTATAGCGTGCTTCTTACGGAGGTAACAAGTGTTATTGGGTACTCGAATAATTTGAATAAATACGTACATTAATATATTGTACAAGTTTTTATTTGTGATTGTGGTGTGCTATTAATAAGATTCTAATAAGATATAGGTATTTTACACTGAAATATTTATATAGATATTCATTAAGTAGCGCAAGGTAAGCAGCAATTTGATTAACATAAATGGTGGTGTACCTGCATATACCTACCAATATTTTTATTTGTTTTGATATTTTTTTTTTAATCAAAGGCATATCAGTTTTGATTAAAAAAAAAATTAGAGAAATACGCAAAAAGTTGTACCAGTATGCAAGCAATTATACTTTGTATATAGAAATAATAAACCTGAAAATTAAAATTCAATTGTTTCGACTTGGCCAATGTTTTAATCGCACAATAATAATCTTAGCGAAATTTATATACACTGTCGGCAGAAAATATGAGGTTACGCTAATACCTAACCTGTGGTTGTGAAAAAAAACTGCAAAAAGTATAATTCAAAGCGCATCTAACGATATGCAAGAGAAGAATTGCGAGAATATTTGAGTAAATAATTTGAGCATCACAAGCATAGGCTACAATTTGATTTTCAAAACAAAGAAAAAATTGAATTTATACTTACCTAAATCCTAGTACTCACAGTGGCGGATGATAAAAGGACAAAATCATTTCAGCCAATTATAGTTATTCTTTTTTCTATAAATGGAAAATGCAGATCAGCCGCTGTGAGTAAAAGGTGCGGCCAAATTACCTTGAGTACCTATAAAAATAATTAACCCCAGCTGATTATTTTTTGATGTTTTATTTTGAGCTACTAGCACCACTATATTACAAAATAACTTCAATGTTAAAGAATCAGTGTTTCATATTCGAACAATAATTTTATTTCAATGAAATGTATCTCGTCGTACAGTTTCACGTTGCTTTAGCTATCAGTTGGCGATAAATTCTTAAAGTACATACTTCCTATTAAACGTTTATATATATCCCTATATACAGAGTGTACATTTATAGTGGTTTAACATTACAGTACATATTAACACAATAATTTTTTTTCATTTCTTAAAATTATCTACATATATCAACAATTCATACAACGGCTGTGTCATTAACATAATCTATTTATTCCGGAATTTGGTTTTTATAAAAGCATAAACTGAGCTGGGGTTACCGAAATTATTAAATAGTGGTAACATAAGGTAAATTTATGATTTACTCACATTTGAACTTTTATCTTTTTTATTCTCTAAAGCAGACTAAGCATAACATGTTTATTACATTATAAAGAAGGACGTGTTCTTCATATCCTAGACAGTATAATAACGACAATATTGATAATCTATAAAAGGTTATCTTTATTTATGAAGTGGATAAGTGTTTTAACTTATGGTAAACATATAGTACCTTAATTTCTGATGCCATCAATTCCTTGTTATATTTATATATATATATGTCTGTTTTATTATTATTGCATTGATATTTTAGATATAATATATAATGGAAAATTCGATTATGGCAATTTCTGTTTACATAGAAGAAGATAATATCAATACAGGTGCTCTAGAAGTTTTAAAATTTATAAGACCTACATGGAATAAAGCAGATATTAAGCTTAAGGTAATAGGCATAATACATTTTTTAACACATTGAAATATAGTAAACGAATACCATTTCTTACTTTTTTTGTTTTGCACTTGTATGTATATGTCATACAAACGTCAAAATTTCGATCTTTTTTGTTTTAATTTTCCCCTGTGTGAAGTGCCATCATAATAACTAAGTTTTTCAAAATATCTATGTAAGTACGTCAAAAAAAAATATTTTTCGACAAAATCTTTTTTTTTTGCGTTTAAGCAATTAAACCAGTATTAAATAATAAGATCTCACTCGACTAGAAAATTTAATACCTGCAATATTTGTCATCAATGAGATATTGTATCTAATAGGTGTTGTTATTACATTTAGTTTACAAGCATATTCGCATGCACTATTAACATTTGCAATTTATTGTACCTAATAGGTGTTGTTATTACATTTAGTTCACAAGCATATTTGCATGCACTAACATTTGCATTACAAATAAACAAGGCAATTTAACTTGTTAAAGTCGATTGTAATTTATGGGCTGTAATGGAAAAGTACTTATTGGTTTTAGTTGTTCCTGAGTTTTATGAACAATAGAATAATATTAATAATATACGAACGTCCAATCAGAAGTTTTAGTTTTAGTAGATTTATATGTATATATTTCGATAATTCAAGTTTAATTTTAAAGAAGTTGTTTTGTCCACCCTTATTTCATATTAATTAAAGCAACTTTTTATATAAAAGAATGTTTTAATAAAGTACTTTGATGGCAAAAGCTGTTAACAGATGGAATAACAAATAAACTACTTGCCTGCAGTTTGGGCGATAGTAAGGATGAGGAGGAAACAATATTGGTTCGAATATATGGGCATAAAACCGATCTATTGATTGACAGAAAAGCAGAAACCAGGTAATTTTGTGAATTTTGAATGGCTTCCAATGTCAATATTATAATTAAATTTCGAACTTTGGTGACTTATAAAAAAAATATATATATTAATTTAGTTGGCATTCGATATGAGTAAAGATGAACTACATTTCCTAAAAGAAAATATGATTTAATAAACAAATCGATTTTAAAATAACATAATAATGTGCTTATTGGATTTAGTATGAAAAGATATTTCGAATTATAAGTTTCAGTACAGAAGGTGCCGTTGTTTCACAGATTCTTAACTAAATTTGAACTACATATATGGTCCTATTATACAGGGAGTCCCCTCGTTGGGTTGCATAACTTTATAGGGTTATTCCTTGTATCAAAATTGACAAAACACTTCTAGTAAGCATAGGTCCAATTCTCAACCGTTTTCGAGATATGGGTGGTCAAAAGCGCCGAAAGTCACTAGTTACGGTAACTAATTTAGAGGAATCATAGACGCATTTGGCTCGAATTTCGGCATGAAATGGTTGCTAAGGAATGATTAACTTAAATTACAGTCTTACTTCCACAATAATGAGCAGAAATTGTTTTAATGATTTTAATAAACAAGCAATGCTGTAAACATTTAAAGCTGCTCAAAATTGCGACTCTGGACTGCCAAACATAACTCTGCTCTTTGACTCAGTCCTCCTATCCAGTTGACATTTTCCGTATTTCCACGAACTTCCTGAAATGCTCGTTGGATTTTACCTACCAGATCTTCTTTGGTAGCCGGCTTCTCTTGTCCATAAACGATGGCCTTAACATGGCCCCAGAGGAAAAAGTCGAGAGGCGTCAGGTCCGGCGAGCGCGGGGGCCATGCGACAACTCCATTCCGCCCTATCCAGCGGTTTGGAAACGCAGTGTTCAAAAAGTCGGTTACCACTCTTCCATAGTGTGCCGGACACCCGTCATGGACAAACCACATCCTATTACGGACGTTCAAGGGGATATCTTCAAGATGAATGGGAAGCTCTTCTTCTAGGAATCTCCTGTAGATATGGCTAGTCAATGTTCTATCAAACATTTTCGGTCCTAGGATAACATTTCCGATGATTCCTCCCCACACATTAACCGAAAATCGGTGCTGAAATCTATTTTCTGACAAAGCATGGGGAGTTTCGTCGCTCGTTATGTGAGTTGTTAATCCCATCACGAGTGAAGGTGGACTCATCAGCGAACAAAGCAATTGGGAGGAGATCCTGCTTCTCTAGGATCCACGAGCAAAATTCTTTCCGTTTTGCATAGTCGGCAGGTAAGAGTTTTTGTACTTGTTGTACGTGGTATGAATGTAGTCCATTTTCACGTAAAGTCCTGTGAATCGACGCTCTTTTCTATCCTGTGGTGGCAGCAATTCTTATGCTGGTTCTCCGATTCTCAGAAACTTCATAAAGAACAGCTTCAGTGTGGTTTCTTCGGGCAGGCTCTCGCTCATTAGTCTTTTTCGGGAAGGATCCTCTTTGCCGGAGCAATATGAAACAGTTCGTGATGGTTGTCCGACAAGGATGTCTTCGGTTCGGGTAGCGTTCTGCGTACTCTCGTGCCGCTGCTGAAGCGGTTCCTCCATAATAGCCATACAAAAATATCATGTCGGCGTACTCTTCCTTCGTAAAAAGAGGCATTTTTAAATGTTCTGCGAGCGAAATTCAAAACTGTCAACAATACAACAACACTGCTCACATGACAACTGTCCAAAAGCCTACGTCAAGTGCATTGGATCTAAGTTACCAGTCGAGCCAACTGCGTCCATGATTCATCTAAATTAGAATTAGAAATTATGCAACTCAACGAGGAGACCCTGTATAATAGGCTTATTTGTACTTTTTCTACTTGGATGTTACAAGAAAGTTAAAACAAACGACGACGCATTACATCAACGTCATTGTGACACTCGTGTTTTGAAAATACTATTACAGCACGAGTGTTGTAATGCGAATACAAGTTTGAATCATGAGCCACGTGGCGGCGAGTGACTCAATGTACGAGCACTACAAGTCATTGTGACACGAGTTTTTTACAGTATTTTTTTCTAATTTGCACATTAATCGTCCATATTACATTCCGGCAATAGTCCCATTAATATCTCATTACACCACAGTGTGCGGTAATAATCATTGTCGTTTGTTTTAGCTTTATTTGTAACATCCAATTAGAAAAAATACCTATATTGACCAGCAAAGAAGTATAAAACTAAATTTGTGCATTTGCAGAAATATATTGCTTCTCAATAAGTTAGGATTAGCACCAAAGCTATACGCTACATTCAAAAATGGGCTCTCATACGAATTTGTACCTGGTGAAACATTAACAATAAAAACAGTTAGAAATCCAGATATCTACAAATTAGTCGCCACTCGAATGGCTAAGCTTCATAAGGTGAATGTACCCAACGTTAGCAATCCCGAACCAATTTTATGGAAGAAGATGCAGCGCTTCATTGATTTAGTACCAGAAAAATTTAGTGATACTACAAAGCAGCAAAGGTGAACGGTGTATGTTTGGCATTAGTTTAATTAACTAATTATCGTTTGTATTAATTAGATCTGAACTGTATAGATTACCAACAAAAGATGCGATTCAAAAGGAAATCAACGAGCTAAAGAATAAGCTGTCCAAATTAGATAGTCCTATAGTTTTTGCTCATAACGATTTACTACTCGGAAATGTGGTGTTCACTGAAAGCAAGAATAAAGTTACTTTTATAGACTATGAGTATGCTAATTATAATTATCAAGCATATGATATTGGTAATCATTTCGCGGAATTTGTGGGTAAGTTTACTTCAGGAATTGATTGAAGATTGGTTTATAAGTGACTATTTATTTCATTATTTGTTTCACATTTTTTATGATTGTATATGTAAAGAGTCGTTCCATATATATCATTTCTCTTTTAATTAGTTTTTCCTGTTTTTTTTTTTAATTTTATCGGGATAATATGTGCCATTCACAATTGAGCTTGCATTATAAAAAAAACCTATTGTTAATTTTTTTATATAATATTGTATATTTTCGTGCATCCTTAAAAGAAAACACAAAAATAAATATTAACGTGCTTTCTTTTTAATTAATGTTTCGAGCAAGCACCTAACTTTTGTCTACGACAATTAGATGTCCCAACACTTTTTGTTTACAATTTTCTAATAGTTATAGCGTAGTATATCAACAAATATGTTTTGGTTTAAAGTGGAACGCCTAAATAATTATATTTTTGCATTATTTGCAGGAGTAGATCAAGTTGACTTCAATTTATATCCAGATAAGGAATTACAAAGAAATTGGCTGCGCTGCTACCTCAATGAATATATTGGACAAAACGATGACATACAAGAACAGCTTATTGATAAACTTTATGTACAAGCCAATCAGTTTGCGTTGGCAGCTCATTTATTCTGGGGTATTTGGTGTTTAATCCAAGTAGAATACTCAAATATAGACTTTGATTTTGTGAAGTATGTTTTTGTGATAATAATTTCGTCTTTTATTTCATCTTTTTGTTTTTAGGTACGCATCTGAGAAATTGGGTGAATATTTTAATAGAAAGGAGGAATTCTTATTATTAGAGTTGCCAAGGTGATAGAGAAATTTTAGCAAAACGGCACTCACCATTACTGTGTGAAATTCTCTAAAATGGATTTTTAATTAGCGATAACCGTTGAAAAATTTTAGTGTTGCAATTATAAAAACTTTGAATGTCATTATTTTAAATTGTAAACTTATTAAATAAATAACAAATTTCTTGTTTGGATAATATATTTATAGTTTAATGCAAAATAATGTTCAACATTAGGTACATATAAAAGGCACAAATTAATATATATGTGTATATATTATGCTAAATAGGTGTTATGATTTCAACTTAGCTTTAGTCTCCTTCTGTTCGGTCAATGCCCTTGATTCATGGACGAATACTACAAAATTTATACCCTAAAATATTGAAACTTAGTGGATGTTCATTGTTGATATCTGAACATAATGTAAACCTGTTGCTTTGCTGATCTTACAAATCCATCATTGGCAGTTACAGTCACTGCTTGTATCCGATCTCCAAAAGTGAAGATTATCAAAGATCTTTGGCGAATTTTTCCGCCAACAAATAATTCTTTATCAGTTGTGTATTGCACGCTATTGAAAATTTCTAAATGCGTATTTCCTTCAACAGTATGAGCAGCAGTAGCATTATCTGGTAGAACTATTATTTTTTCAAGGAAATTAAATCCTCTAATCTTTTCATTAGGACCGCCAACGGTATTTAGAATGTTAATAAAATTATTTTTTGCTGTTTCACAGCAATATAGTTTTTTATCTGTAATAAAAACTAATATGTAGCTTTTTTTTTGTTTAAGAAAAGTAGGAATTAAAACTGCTGGGATTATTTATCAGTACTCAAAACTAAAATTATTTCTTTGCATTGTCTTCCCAAAAACATTTTCTGACTAAATTGTGCCGCTACTGCCAAAAAAAATTTAAAAAATTGTGTCAATTTTAAAATTATAGTACCTTTAAAAAATTCATCCAAAATTGGTTTCACAGGTCTTTTGCATTCCCATTCTGCTTGTTGTGCCAATACTGGTACCGAAAATTCATATTTGTCACAACTGCCATTAGTTACAGAACTAACATAAGCTAGCATCGCAGACACATCTAAATTCACCTTTGAAATATGTGAGGTATTTTTAGTTGATAAATCCGATACCAAGGGAATATCATATTCAGCTTCTTCATCGATGTTAATTTTCTCTCCTTCGATTAAAATACCTAGTGATTCTAATTCACCAGCTAAATTCATTCCCACGCCATTAGCAAAAACAAATATTATCTAAAGGATATCAATTACCTGTTACTTAGAAAATTGTTTGCAATAAGGTAATAGTTCATTACCTTTGGAGTTTGAAATAAGCATGGGTATAAAGAAGCACATTCGATGTATTCTTTAGCTTGGTCAAAAATGCTTCTGACACCATAACTGCTATCTCCCATACAGATTTGAGTTAGTGATTTCGGATTTCTAGCTATTACTTTCACCCATGACAATCCTTTATCACAAACAATATCAACAACCAGTTTCCTATCAAATAAATTAAATGTTTTGTGCACCGCGATGCAGCCCTGCACTTCATTTAATTTTTTGATTAAAGCAGTAAAATGAGTCAGATTCGTACATTGTAAGTGTTCCTTTTTAATTGTATTTGTTTTATAAACCTGTAAATGAACGTATAACAAATATTTAATAATACCTTTTGCTGTACCTTTCTTAGAAAGTTGAGTTCTTGCCTAATTTTCCGATGAAGTTTTTGAACCCCTTCAATGTGACTAAACTTTGACAACAATTTTATCAAATCTTCACCGTATTCCAACTTTTCTAATACACGTTGTTTCAAAATTTCAATATTATTGTCATCGTTCGACATAATAAATTATACTTCACACTAGTGATGTGCAGAAAGTATGTATTCGATACTTTTGTATCCGATACCTAGAGGGAGCAAAAGTATCGGATACAAAATATAAAATGTATCGGATACTTAGTATCAATTAAATACATATCGAATTGGAACTGATTCATTAATTTTCTTTTAGCAGATCTATATAATGCTTACACATATAAAATACCAGTGCCTTATCTTATGAATATGACATCATAGTTTGGACTAATATGCTCGTGTTTACAAACAGTACATAATGAACTCGAAAAAAATATTTATCGACGTGTCGACTGCCAAACATCCTATTATTTATATTCATACGTTTATTAGTAAAGGTAACTTTTAATCGCTGATAAAATACAAATAAACCGAAAACAAGAATTTAAAGCTTCTGGATTCTGGAAATGTTTATTAAAAATAAGTCATTTGGTACTTATTTTTAATAAACATTTCGCTTTGAACAATTTAAAATCAATTTGTGTACATATATATAATTAGGTTTTTATGTCTAAACAGATATAGAATGCTGGTTCAGCACCTCCACTATAAGTAAGACTAATTTATATGATGTTGATACACCATGGGGTAAATTTTCTACCCAATTGGATTACCATTTGCGTTTAATAAATATACACACCTTGTGGTGTGTAAATGTGTAATTCACTCTTATGTACGTATCTTTTTTTGTAACATTGAATTATTTCCATTGTATTTTTTTTTTATTGACTTTTGTATCCTATTTAAGTAATAGATTGTTTGTTGTAGAATTACGTTATTTGTAAATCTATCAAAATATATTTGATTTATAGATTTTATGAATATTCAATTCATACATAATAACTTATGCGTATAAGCGAAGGTATAAGTCAATACATACATGTATATATACTCTATAGGTTCTGTTTAGTAGATTACGTCTTGCTAATAAATCGATGAGTTTAAGTATCGAATACAAAGTATCCGATACAAAGTATCGAGTACGAGCGGAAAAAGTATCGGTATCTACTCGATACTCAAAAGTATCTATTATGCACACTACTACTTCACACAATTACTTTTAAGTATTTTCTACATAACCACAACGTGCCACAACCCAAATACATAAGGAAGACAAGAGATGGCTGCAAAATCGCAAACCTGATGGCTAGTAGCAGGTTTCTGATAGCTATCTAATCTGCTCCTGCTCCGATCTAAGAACAAACTTTACTACAGACCCGAACTGGGTATCAATCGGTAACAGTTTGTTCGTTGATGTGAGCAGAAATCTGTGTTTTCTTCATTTCACCTCATACTATGAGGTTACTCAAACTCTACCTAGATGTCGTCAATATTTTCCTGAAATTTCAAACAGTTTGAACTATTTTTTTAGTATTTGCACAGACTGTCTGTGGTATTTGTTATTAGATTTTCCTAGCTTTGTTAGTATCTGTAAATAAATTATATTTGTTTATATTGTTTATTATTGCTATTTATTCTTATTTATATGGAATTATATTTTTATTTTAAATACAGAATTTATTTTTTTATATATATTTTTACACAAAAAAATTAATTTATTTAAGCTAATATTCAGAAAACATGTTTAATAGTTCAATCTACATGCTTATTCCGCATATAAAAAAAATATATTCATCTGTTGATGAAATCAAACAACTATGAATGCTAACTGCATCAACTAACAATCAATCAAATGTGGGATATAAAGTAGAAGTGTAATTATCACATATATGAACAGACCACTTTTGTAAATCCAATCGGTCGAGATACAAGACTTGCTCACTTGTCTTGTAGATCATATCGGTCATATATTATATTCCGAGAAAAGTGCAGTTTTAACCATCTTTAGCCATAGTACAGACCACAGTGCAGCCGCAGACAAATATGAAACTATAGGTTTGTTCGCTGGTGTTACACTTGCTGCACTGGCTCCTAGGTAAAATGGTATAGAAGATCCATCCTCTGCATATTAGAGAAAGAGAAAACATACACCAGTGTTATTGATGAACGAAGAAAGCGTATTTACGAAATATGGCGCGACATTTAAAAGTTAGATGTGTTTGGATTTTCCTTTATCTCATGAGTGTAGTAACTCTACTGAGAATGAGTCGTATTTACATTTCACATTTAATTTAATAATGCCGCGACTACATTTTTAATTCGTCTTTTAATCATTTTGTAAAAAAAAAATTTTTTAATTAAAAATTTACTTGCGGTATTGCTAAATTAAACATTAGGTGGAAATATTTACCAATATGTTTAATTAGCAGAAACCACAAACACATCTAGTTTATAATAAAAATAAACTCTAAAAATTTGAATATAAACAGAAATTCTAAAAACAGAGTAAGACGTACATTTTTATGCATATTGAAGAAAGGGTAGAAAAGGGTGGAAATAAATATTCCGCAACATTATTATATATATATATATATATATAAAACATAATTGTTAACTATGAGCACACGCAGCTTCAGAGGCTTTTCTTACAGAAAGGAAGATATTGTTAACAAATGACAATCACATTATAAAGACATGCACTTCTCAGCGTCTTTTGTGGTGCAAAAACATACCATTGGATAGCAATGATAGGTTCAAAATCGAGGACCCAAAAAGATAGAAGTTCTGTTAATTACTTCAACTTCAGTAAATAGCAATTTGGTTTTAAATTTACATTGTATTATTCAGTGGGGTAGATAAGAAATTTGGACTTCCCGGCAAAATTTTTAGAGGGCCGTTTTGCTATTTAGAAATGGTAATTTAATTTTTCAATTTTTTCTTGCTTCAATTTAATCTTATGAGTGTGAAAACGAAACGTTCCTGAAATGGCAAATATTATTCGAATTGAAATGAATACCTATTTATTCATAGATAATTCAATGAATTAAAAAAACTAAAGCAAAATGCAATATGAGCAATTAAAATTAATTTTTGATGGACGCCAGATTAAAATTAAATCCCGCACACTACAAAATATATGCAATTCCTACAGAAAATTCCAGTAATGTATAAGGTAAAATTGCCAAAAATTGGGATATTTACTAGAAAACTTTAGCTATATTTTCTAATTTTTGGTAAATTTACCTTATACATTACTGGAATTTTCCGTAGGAATTGCAAATATTTTTTAGTGTGCGGTCATATTCTTAAATTAATGTTTATCACAAGTTTGTTTATAATATATAACATTTTTGCAAATGTGCAAAGTGAAAAGTTTAAAACTTGTGATCCATTTTGTAAATATGTGTTTGTGGGAAATAAAGGTATGTTTATAGCTATTTTTATAAATGATTTTAACTATCTATGATTTAGTTTTCTATGTTTGAAATATTATCAATTGATGCACATGTTTTATTATTAATTGTATGTACAATTCTCCCCATTAATCTTTACACACCTAGTATATTTTTAGTGAAGCAAATGATATGCACACAGAATGCTGAATTGAGCCAAAGCTCAGATTATTTCAGTTTACATTTAACTGCGTATTCGGGTGGAATGAAGTGAAGTTTGTAAAACATTAAGTACTGCTTTAGAGTATAACGAAGCCTTTAATGAATCTTCAACAAGTTAGATAAAGGTGAAAATGACCGAGTGCTCCGATAGAACGATTATATTTTTGTCCCTGTTATTATTGTTGCCGTTTTCCAAGCAATACAATTTTTGTAAGTTAATGCGGGCAAATTTCAATTAAAAATAAACTACTTGTTTATACATTTTTCACATATTTGGGTGCAGTAAGTGGTTACGGAGAACAATGTAACGATTATACAGAATGCAAAGATCACCGAATGATTTGCAGTGGCCAAGAAAATAACAAAACGTGCATATGCGTAAAGTAAGTTTCGTGAATTCTGGGATTCTTCCTTAGGAAATGCGTGTTGTTGATTATTCACAGAACTTAACTTTTATTTAATTTATTCTATTATAGTGTTTTAACGAAAACGTGTTTATATTTATAATATTAATTGTGTAATTAATTCTGGGAAAGTCGTAACAGATTAAAACTTTTATTAGACATTTTTTGGTACCCTATAGGGTGATTTGTTCAATTGCTTATTTTTACTTTTTATTCAATAATAGATATCACGAATGGAAAGACGTTGATCAAAGCTGTGTGCAAATGTATGATGCAGAAAGGATAATGAGATTAGAGCTTGTTTATAATAACATAAGCACGGGTACGTATTGCTTTTCATATATTTTAATATGCTTCGAAATCGCTCATAATGGTTCGTCGGCGTACTAAACACATTAAGTTGCTTTATTTTTAAAGATTAAACATTGACAAATATAATTATAGAATGTTTAATAGAAAATATAAAAATTTGGACTTAAATTGAAATTGCTATAAATTATAAAAAGTTTTCGAAGAATATTTATAAAATTGTGCAGAATTGTTTATTAAAATTATGTCCTGCAATTTCTTATCTTCGTTTCCTGCATCAAGAAAGGTGTATAATGATTTCGGAAGCAAATTATCGCACCAATTTATTACTTTTTTACTTCTGGTATAAAAGTGCATAGAAACTAGGTCAGATTATTTCGTTTATCTTGCAAAATATGCTTTGCATACCTATTACTATGAAGGGATCCTACCTCTGTGTAAGTTTTCGCAAAATGTCTTTGCTTTTAGCATTTCTTTGGGAACTGTCATTACCATGAGGTAGAATCAATGCATAATGAATGTTTAATGCAATTTCTTCTTTCCTCTTTTGAAACTGTAGTAACTGTGAATAACATTCCTTTATGCTTACACTATTGACTAATAGACTTCCTTTTTTGCTCTTTTGTTAAGCGATATAAAACTAAACGTTACATACAATAAGAGATTAGTAAAGCAAACCACTTTCTTCAATCAAATATTATACGAATACATCAATTAATATGGACAAAACATGGATCTATTACTGAATATTGAATATTCTATTTTCTAGGTAACGTTTTTTCTGTAAACTTTAGTTGCATACATATATTACCTTTCTTATGTACAAGTTACTGATACGTTCTATAACTATAATATTTGATATACACATATATACCAAAATTAATTCTAAGGGGTTTCTAGGGGATTACTTGCAGTGCCATATTTATGTGTGGGCTGATTACTAGGGCGCCAAATTCTAGGGGCGGTAAATATTTCTTTAATTAAACGTAAGGCGGTGGTGGATAATTGTCTGTAAGTACGTCACTGATTACTTGTGAATATATTTATGAATTGCGATTCAACCCCATCTCGGAGAGTATAGAGGCCGGGGATTGGATGTAACGGGGTCAAAATCTCTTCTGCGGTAGTTTGATGGGCCCATAAAAGGCGAATTTAGTAGTATATGACTTATTATTGTTTTTTTTCACATCAACGGTATAAATCGCAAAAAACTACAAATTTTCAAATTTTCAAGGGTAAATTGAAACCCTAAACGCCAAGTTGGATACAAACGGGAAGCGACGATTTACAACAATGAATGGGTATTTACAATTGCGCCAAATTACATTCCATTTGGCGAGTGACAGTCTGGATGCTTCTCTTGTAAGGTAAAATTGTTTTCGTACGATCTTTCTTCAAGTTATAAATTATACATGTGTAACTTATAATTTACAACATATATAATGTAATGGATTCGAAAATGAACGTCAGAAAAAGTCTTTGTCAGTGTATTCCTAATTACTTCTAATGAAATTCTGAATTTTATCATAACAAGTTTCTTTCTCGTGCATGCAACGTTTTTGGAAATTATAGTCATGTCAAAGACATTTTTGAGATTTGCAATTCATAGTTTTATTCGTTTAGTGCTTATTACAAATTGATAATAACTTTACATTTGTGTTAAATTACTTAATGACCGAAGTCTTATATAATTAGCATTATTTTCGAAATATTACATACGTATACCGGACCGCTTAATCGCCAATTATTCTAGTTTGATTATGATTACCTAATACATAATATGTCTATTGTGTGTATGGATCAGACGAAAATAAGCTTTTATTAAGACATAATTTGATAATAATCTATATATACTTATAAAGGTAAATAGCAACTCTTTGTTGATCTCCTGTGTCAATTTCATAGCTTACACGGCACTAACGGAAATTAATGCTTATCCTTGTTTACGTGCTCACTTGTTTCAATAAACAAAATAGGTCAATAGTAAGAGGTATTTTTTTCTTTTTCACCCTAGAAATCGCTAGAAAACAAGACAGGGTTTTCATTCTACAGCTGTGGGCTGGCGGCTTTGTGGTAGCATTTTACATAGTAGCAATTTTGGTTATTATGCTATTTTGTCTTTATGTAAGATCCGCGTAAGTTTCAATAGCTTATTATTAATCTTAATTCTTAATGTAATGATGTCGCTTTGAAAATCATGTTAAATATACAGGTGTGTTTCATTCTACTTGTCCACTATCATGTTCGTGCCAAAATATGTAGGGTAAATTTACCAAAAATTAAAAAATTTGCCTAAAGTTTTCTATTAAATTTTTGCCAATTTTACCTTATATGTTACTGGAATTTTATGTAGGAATTACAAAATTTTTTTTGTGTGTGGTTTGCCCAGAAATTGCTGTTTAGCCACCGTAGAAGCTATGCCAACGACTGACCACCACCCTTTTTCTCACAAGAGTGGCTATTTCCTAATTTCCCTGAACCAGTGAGTAAGCCATCCCAAATGTAATTAGAATGTTTTTACAGCTCCAGAACAACTTTGTGTACTATTTATGCACCTTTAGTGCTTTTCAGCACCGACCGTTTCATTGCCATTAATTTTTTTTATTGATTTATCTCAAATGCTTTTATTCAAAATCTCTCTAATACGCATTTCAATGATGTAGATTTCAGCGTGAAAATTGGTTGTGTGTTATTCAAGGGTGTGGCCTTGTCATAGTTGCCATGCTTTGTATAGACGACTGTGTTGCTATGACTCTCGCTTGTTGCACCTTCTATATGCTATGGTCTAGTTTTGGGGATTGTCCCTTCTTGCCATATAAAATTTTTGTTGCATTATATTATAGATCGCGGGAAACATTTAATGGACGAGTTGTCTGAAGCACCCTGTATACGCCCTGTGTACATATACCATTCCACTTAAAACTATTATAAAGTTGTTGTTCATGAACATATCAGTATAATTATTAATGAATTAAGGTTCATCAGAGTATGTGTGCATGTTATGACTTAAATTAAAATGGCTTTTAACACGTTTCTGATTGTATATTTTTTTATTGCAAAATGTAATTTTGTGTTATATAACCGTAATGTATTTTGATATTAATTATGAATGTAGTCTGTACAGAATGAAGTGTTTTATTTAGTGTTTGCACTAAAGAATATGGTATGTGGTTATTTGCAAAGGCTTAAGGAAATACTTAGAAAGAAGATGTACTACCACCTACATACATATATATATATCTAAAATCATTCAATCGTCCATCTGTCAAAAATTTAAAAAAAATGTAAATACACTCCGCCAAAAAAGTATCGCATAAACTAAAAAAGGGCATTTATGAACCAAGATATTTTTATACGTTCACAAAAAGTTTGCCTCGTGTATGTGAACTATAAAAACACTAACAAAATAATGGAACTTAGCGTTTTTACTTTTTTTTTTTCTAAAAGAACACATTTAGAAAAATGCATATGTGTAAGGTTTGTTCAGTTGTCGAAAGTCAGTGCGAAGTCGGAGTTCTGTACCAACGCTTTTACAACTAAAATGAGCAATTTAACTTCAGAACAAGTGGCTGCTATAGTTGCTTTAATCGAAGATGGACGATCTCAAGCATACGTTGCTAATTTGATGAACATCAATCAGTCAAGTGTTTCTAGAGCCGTAGCCAGATATAGGGAAACAGGCATTTACAGTAGAAAACCTGTACCAGGTCGTCCAAGATGTTCTACTCGCCAAGATGACCGCTATTTACTACTACAAGCATTACGTCGAAGACATGTAACTGCGAGACAATTGCAGAACGACTTGGCTAGAGTCAGAAATACTCGTGTGAGTACTCAAACTATTCGGAATAGGTTACGACAGAGTGGATTAAGAGCTAGAGTAGCTGTAACAGCCCCTCGTCTCACTAGGAACCACCGAGTGGCTCGCTTAAGGTTTGCCAGAGAACATGTAAATTGGAACATTAATGACTGGGCCAATATACTCTTCACAGATGAGTCAAGATTTTGTCTTTACACCTCAGATAGGCGTATCTCAGTGTACAGACGAGACGGTGAGCGCTATTCGCAGTGTAATATCAGACCTAGACCTAATTTTGCTGGTGGCTCTATTATGGTTTGGGGAGGCATCTGTTTAACAGGTCGTACAGAGTTAGTACCAGTAGACAGAGGTACACTGACTGCCCACAGGTATATAACGGACATTTTAGAAGAACATGTAGTACCATATGCGCCAATTATAGGAAACGAATTCATGTTAATGCACGATAATGCACGACCGCATGTTGCAATAATCGTCCAGGAATACCTTAACGATGTTGGTATTCCAGTTTTAGATTGGCCTGCGGTAAGTCCGGACATGAACCCTATCGAGCACGTGTGGGACCTCCTTCACAGACGGATACGAACCCAAAATGTTGCCCGAGCGGACCTGCATGGACTAGCAAATGCTCTCCGTGACGAGTGGGAGAATTTGGATCAGGCTTATATACGGAGGTTAATCGAATCTCTGCCAAAACGTATGCGAGCGGTCATAAGAGCCAGAGGCGGCAATACTCAGTATTAAAAGCTACTGTTATGACATTTTTCTTTCCAAAATTATAATTTCTTGTTTTAATAAAAATCTCAAGTATGAGTTCTTGTTTTTATTTGGCCTGTATTTTATTTAAACAATCATAGAAATTATATCTTAGAGCGCATTAAAGTATATTTACAACTTTATGCTACAAACAAAGATTATGCGATACTTTTATGATTCAAAACTAAATTATGCGATACTTTTTTGGCGGAGTGTATTTTAAAAATGGTTGAAAATAAGTTGTTTTATAAACTTACTTTAAAATTAAACGAGGAATTAACTATCACACTGACAAAAGTCAATGCTAGGTTTTCCACTATCACCAAACAACAATGCACAATCTCTCGACGCGCGTTTCGCTAACCAAGTTAGCATCATCAAAACCTAGCATTGACTTTTGTCAGTGTGATAGTTATTGTTACACCAAAGGTTCCAAAACCCAATTACTGGAATGTAATAATACATAGGGTGTTTCATTTAAAATAACAAAGTTGACAGTCACTTCCGGTATAATCGGAAGCGTCAGATCATTAAAAATATTTTTGTTCAATAGCGCCCGTTGGCTTTAGTATACTGCGCAATTTTCAGAATTTTCCAATGTATACTTTTTCACATATCGATCGATGTAGTTCCTCGTGAGACACCTGTATACCTTGACAGAACAGATATTCTTCCAATCAGTACATGCTTTATTGATTCTTTATCATTCCGGCTATTTTTTAGATTTCAGATCCATATTTATTCATTAATAACTATTTTATAATAAGATATTTCCTTTATTTTTTATCCACATATAACTTATAAATACGAATTTTTGTTTTTAAAAGATAATTATATTTAGATATCCCCAATTAATTGTGTTATTTTAAAATTTCAGAGACACAGCCATGCATAGGGAGCTATACGCATTAAAACTGAAAATTAGGAGAGATACTGTGATACGCCGGAATACTATTCAAGTCTAATAATAGCGAATTGTATTTGGAAGATACAACGTAGAGGGTTATTATACTTTTAAATAAAAATTTGTTTTTAGTAAATGTGTTTTCTTGTCTTATAAAAGAAATACTATTTTTATTTCAATACACAATTAAAGTTACAAAAGAATGAAGCAAAGATATTTCATTGCAAGTTCAGGTATCGCTGCCAGGGATGGATCATTGACTATAGCTCTATTTTTTATTTTGAAATAAAAAAATTTTACAAACATTTTATAACATTTACTCATTAACAAGTTGCGATGTAGAAAAATCCTTCTCACGATTTAAAGATGTTTTTACATCGAAAAGAGTGACGACGTCAAACGACAATGAGTGGTAGGTTCGAGTCTTGCTTTTTCTTGTATGATTTTCTTGAAATTGTCTGTTAATGATGAAAACTTTTTAATTCATGAAGATGTTTCGACTTTTTATTTACGTCTTTTTAAATTACTGTAAATATGTAACAGTTGCATATGAATACTTGTTTTTATGCACTCGACGTATTATTTTTTACTATTTTCAACCTATCGATAGCACAACACTGATTTGACTCCGGTTGTCTAGTGACTGGGTCGATGACCTTTCCGCGTCGACATTAAAATAGCCGCTCCCTGACTATTACTGACCTATAGAATTGCTATCATTACTAAATTACTGAATAAAATCGGTATGTTTTGCAAAACTTTTCCACGTTTTCTGTTCTCCTGAAAAATCGCATTTTCTGACATATTTGACGCATTTTCTCAGACACTAGTAGAGCTAATAGGGTGATTATTTTTTCTGTTGTTTTTACAAGCTAACAAATAAATAGAATAGAGGAAAGCCGAGAGAAATTCTCAGTCTCATTTAGACAGAAGAAAAAATATGTATTCAAAAAAATATAGAAAAGGTTTCATTAATATCAATTTTGTACTATTCGAGAAAACGCTGACAAAGGTAGCGGGTTTCCCATCAGATTAAATGCCCATAAAATAGAAATATCAAACAAGTAATACAGAAAACATAAACAGGAATTAGAAGCCATAGAAATAATGTTAAAGAAACAGAAAATAAAACCAAATTTGGTAAACTAGAAGAAATATGAAACAAAGAAAATCTAAAAGTGGAGTCAATAATGACAAATATGTGAGATGGTTTAGCATGAACGATAGTCCATCAACAATAGTATTTGAGGTAAGAAGTGTGAAAAAGAAAACAATCAATATCAACTTACCATCAACTAAGTTGCTTGATACCTTGTAAGTTACGTTTCACATAGTCCTCGTATTCTTTTATTTGTATCTCGTACTACAACATGATATCTACATGTTTTAAGTTGCTCTAACACGGGCAACTTTTGTCAAAAGAATGATTTCACAACATGTACACATAGAACACTATTTTTTATTTAGCTACTACTTTGTAAGGCAAACCAAGATCGCGAGCCGTTTCTTTAAATTATAAATATAAACACTATATCAGTAAATAAAGGTACAAATATTATACAAGCACTAATATTAACATTAAAAATATTTAGCTCGTGGTCGGTTATTTGTGACTAATTTAACTAACAAAATATTGACGGGGTAATTAATGGAAACTTTTAGTGCATTTGGTATTGTCTCATTGTGAAATTTACTAAGCCGTTACGGGTGGATTGGATTACGTTGCCTGTTGCGTAGTTCACTTGCTAGAATTGAATCATTTCAAGTTGCCGTCTGTATCATGAATTTTCTATAAGTATTTCTGAATGAATATATTCACCTTGTATTTTATGATTTAACGTGCCACGAGAAGTACCGAAAAATGCCAAAGATTCTTATTTTATATATTATCAAAATTTATTTATTTCGTGGAAGGATCTATGAATCAGTACCAATATAAAAATGTATTGGAAACACTTTTAATACCATTTCACGGATCCTTGGGATTAGAGAAACAACTCTTTATATTTATGCCGGCCTTGTCATCGAGCGAAATCGATTAAACCTTTCTTTGAGAACCACAGGATACCAATACCGCCATGGCCAGGTAATTTTCCTGATCTCAACCCGATTGAGAATGTTTGGAGTGCATTAAAAAACAGAGTTTATGCGGTGCCTAACTTGATGAAAGATATTTAAAAAAATAATATACGGCAAATTTGGGAAAACGATAAAAAGCTCCAGGACATTGCTAAAGCTTGCATTGACAGTATGCTGGCAAGAATTAAAACTGTCATTAAAGCACACGGTGATTTAACAAAATATTGAGATCAATGTATTGTTACCACGTTAAGGTTAAAACTAACAGCTGATTGTATTGATATCCTGACAGTAAGATTTCTTTGATTCAAAGCAGTGTACTTTGTATCAAAGGAATATAGTAAATTAATACTAAAAAAAAACAAAGAAAAATTTATTATTTGAAATAACTGTTTCCCTAAAATGAAACAAAGATAATGATTAGCAAAATATGTTCTTTGTTTTAAGGAATCCTTTCTATCAATGCAATTATAGGTGAAAGGATATTATGATGTTGGAACAACAATTTAATTTTTTTGCCAAAAAGCTTACTTACTGGATCTGTCATGAAAGGTAGACTTATTGATATAAATCAAGTCATATACTATTCGTCCAATAGTTCTTTACCCATGACATCATAAATTTTGTACATCTGAATCAAGTCAGTACTTTATACTCAAGTTAAGTACTACACTACACCATCATATGGGTGATATTTCTAACCTATTGACAATTGTAAATGTCAAAACATTTTGTTTACATGAAGTTTATGAAACTATAATGCAGCACATGTTCTTACCAAGTTCAATTTAGAGATATTTGTTCGAGAGCACGAATGAATACCACAAAAATTAGTATAGAACTGTGAGTGGAAATACAATCCGCCAAAAAAGTATCGCATAATCTTTGTTTGTAGCATAAAGTTGTAAATATACTTTGATGCGCTCTAAGATATAATTTCTATGATTGTTTAAATAAAATACAGGCCAAATAAAAACAAGAACTCATACTTGAGATTTTTATTAAAACAAGAAATTATAATTTTGGAAAGAAAAATGTCATAACAGTAGCTTTTAATACTGAGTATTGCCATCTCTGGCTCTTATGACCGCTCGCATACGGTTTGGCAGAGATTCGATTAACCTCCGTATATAAGCCTGATCCAAATTCTCCCACTCGTCACGGAGAGCATTTGCTAGTCCATGCAGGTCCGCTGGGGCAACATTTTGGGTTCGTATCCGTCTGTGAAGGAGGTCCCACACGTGCTCGATAGGGTTCATGTCCGGACTTACCGCAGGCCAATCTAAAACTGGAATACCAACATCGTTAAGGTATTCCTGGACGATTATTGCAACATGCGGTCGTGCATTATCGTGCATTAACATGAATTCGTTTCCTATAATTGGCGCATATGGTACTACATGTTCTTCTAAAATGTCCGTTATATACCTGTGGGTAGTCAGTGTACCTCTGTCTACTGGTACTAACTCTGTACGACCTGTTAAACAGATGCCTCCCCAAACCATAATAGAGCCACCAGCGAAATTAGGTCTAGGTCTGATATTACACTGCGAATAGCGCTCACCGTCTCCTCTGTACACTGAGATACGCCTATCTGAGGTGTAAAGACCAAATCTTGACTCATCTGTGAAGAGTATATTGGCCCAGTCATTAATGTTCCAATTTACATGTTCTCTGGCAAACCTTAAGCGAGCCACTCGGTGGTTCCTAGTGAGACGAGGGGCTGTTACAGCTACTCTAGCTCTTAATCCACTCTGTCGTAACCTATTCCGAATAGTTTGAGTACTCACACGAGTATTTCTGACTCTAGCCAAGTCGTTCTGCAATTGTCTCGCAGTTACATGTCTTCGACGTAATGCTTGTAGTAGTAAATAGCGGTCATCTTGGCGAGTAGAACATCTTGGACGACCTGGTACAGGTCTTCTACTGTAAATGCCTGTTTCCCTATATCTGGGTACGGCTCTAGAAACACTTGACTGATTGATGTTCATCAAATTAGCAACGTATGCTTGAGATCGTCCATCTTCGATTAAAGCAACTATAGCAGCCACTTGTTCTGAAGTTAAATTGCTCATTTTAGTTTTAAAAGCGTTGGTACAGAACTCTGACTTCGCACTTTAAAATTTGTCCATATAGGAAGACTTTCAATAAACAACTGAACAAACCTTACACATATGCATTTTTCTAAATGTGTTCTTTTAGAGAGAAAAAAAAGTAAAAACGCTAAGTTCCATTATTTTGTTAGTGTTTTTATAGTTCACATACACGAGGCAAACTTTTTGTGAACGTATAAAAATATCTTGGTTCATAAATGCCCTTTTTTAGTTTATGCGATACTTTTTTGGCGGAGTGTATAATGTTTTGATTGTAATGCCTACTACCGTATTAGAAAAGTGCAAAACGACAATAATAAAACCACACAATAAATCTAACGTCAAAAAGCTTAATGACAGATCCATAGACAAAACTTTGACAGAACAATGCAAAATGATGTACTGATTTTGATTAGCGCCGTACAAGTGCAGCACGTTTAAGAATAGATTATTTGGCTGTATTCTATCTCTTTTCTATTTGAATAACGCACAATATTAGTACTTCGATTGCTTGAACCAACGGCTAGAAGACAAACGTTTCAAGTTGAATTTGCTTTCTCTTTCTTGTATCATACGGAAATTGTAGGAAATGCATTGAATAACATATGAGTATTATTGCTATATAAATCAATTACGCATGGGTAAAGATCCGTTGGACGAATAGTATATGAGAATCAAAGCATATCTATACAATTTTGAAGAATACTTATTTTTAAAAATAGATAATTGTCAGTTATTCTCATTCCGTATATTAACAGATGTTTGGATTTCGACGTCATTAGTAGTCCTAATGCTCTTAGTTGTTGATGTTCTAAACTTCTAATATAACATTTTCTTAACCACTGTAAATCCTTGGATAAAGTAAAGTATTTTTCTTCCATTTCATAAATATTCGTTCTAATCTAGGACGATAAATTCTAATTCATCAATATCCTTGAATTATATTCCATGCTCTAATTAATTATCCAATACAGGCATATATTCTTTAAACAGTTGTTTTAGAAATTATTACTTAACTAAACATATAACATCTATATCTACTTTATAGTGCTGTGTATATTATATGCTGCATTGCAACTCGATTAACTTTATTATTTATTTAATACAATATATTCACAAATAATTGCTTCTTTAAAAAAGTCATAGTTTATAGTATGAAAATCAGCATTTAGATATTTATGAACTCTTCAAAATAGAAAAAAAATAATTGCACCATTATTTTCTCTACTATAATTACAATGAAAAACAAATACACATAAGTACGTATCATAAATAAATTGATACATTGAATATTAGTAGCAGAAGTAGTGGGGATGACAATGTTTGCAAGTAAATATACGTGTATGTGTATATTAAACAAAAACTAAAGTACTGTTCAAACAAATTTATCTTGCACAAAATTTAAAAGGCCTGAAACGGCACACGATCAGCATAGAACAGTTCCTACCGTTCTAGTGAATACTTATATGGTGCTAAACCACTAGCCTATAAAGAGAAGTCGTCTTTATTATAAGAGCATTGAACCAAATTTTTGTCGTTCCACTCGAAAGACCTGAAATAAGCAGTCGCAGATTCAAGATTTAAACTGTTCCAAGTGGTGCGTGTTAAACCTATACTAGAATGATTGAAAACGGCAGGCATATTAAAATAGAAAGGCCGTTATACGAACAAGAACAGTTGCACAATGAACTGGAGTACTACAAATCCAAGAAACCACGTAAGTATTAACAATTATGTACCCTAGTTTCGTAAATGTGGTAAAGGTGATTTTATTAATTTTCTTATCTTAATGCTACTGTTTTTTTTTTTGAGTAACTATATATGTAATTCATTTTCACTTTTTTAAAGTAATATTTATCTTATATCAACACAAAATGTTAGAAGATAGGTATATTATATGGGAAAACCTTCCAAAGAACAAATAATATTAAATGTATAAAATAGAAACGTATTTAACTAACTTAATAATTAGTAGATAACAGCCTTAAACATAAAACAGGAATTATTATCACAAACATACAATAGAATAGAAACTCACTTAAAACGTTATTATATATTGTATAAATAAATTATATAACAAATACAATTCGAATGCTTTCTTACGTACTTAATTTTTCTCCTGAATCGGTTAATTAAATTCTAACGCCTATTCTGAAACTACAAAACCAGATTGGTTATTGTAATTGTACTAACTTTCATAAAACCAAAATCTAATTCTTTAAGATGTGAAATCTAAAGAATGCTGAAAATAATTGCTTGTTACTAATTAAGTTAAAAAGTGTATGTTTCAAGAAGATACTTCAAATTCAGTCACAATTTTGTCAGTTTGTTTTGGAGATACTCACAATTAGTGTAAGAGCAAAAGTTTAGCGATAAATGGTATGCAGCAATTTTTACGTACAAAGATCACCCCCGCATGTTTTCTTTTATATACCTATATTTTTAGTTATAATTACCCTAAATTTAGCAACACATGTAAACTTTCATGGTCGATAATAAATGAGTAACAGATTTCGGGCTGTTAGACTAAGGTCCAAAGGAATTACTTCCATACGTTTCTTTTACAGCTATACTGTGAACATCTTCAGTTGAACTGAACTAAAAACTTAAAAACTAAATGGCGTTCTGTCACACAAACGTCACAACAAAATAACATTGCAGAAGGCTGGCTATGCACGGCCTAAATTTCGTTTAATACCATTAACTGACATTCGTTTAGATTATGTACTTCCCCGCATTAGATAAAACATTATTCTTTTAATTCGTTTTATATTAATATTAAGGCAAAAATGTCTTCGTTTAATAACTAATTTTTTAATATTTTTCAGTGGCAAATAAATTGCTCAACAATTGCAAGACTAAAAGTCCAAAGAAACTTTTATATAAAACTGTCCCAGCGTTGGAATGGCTAAGTCACTACAAATGGAAAGAATTTTTATCTGCGGATATTATAGCTGGCTTTACAGTTGCCGTTATGCACATACCTCAAGGTAATTTTCATAAAATATTATTAAAAATTCTTAGTATTAATGATTTCAATTATGTCTACAAATCCAATGATAGTCCATAATAGTGAAATTATAATATACAGATAAGCCTACGTAAAATGTGTATTTAAACAAGTGATTGGGATTTTTTTTTGCATTTTCATTTAATTAAACTACATATAAATCATATCCTTTGCTTTTTATATATTGTTTACCCTTGTATTTACTTTTTGATCTTAATTTATATATGCATTTTCCTGGCAAATATATTTTTTTAACATACAACAGTTAAATTCGTTCCAGAAACAATCATAATTCTTTTTACTTATGATGTTAAGTTATCAAAAGGCGGATGTAGACAATTTGAGGTTTAATATAATACAGTTATTAAACAACCTCTTTAAATTTCCATCATTTTGCAAAATAGATTTAAGTGCCACCTACTAAATGTTTACTATCCCATAAATCAGCGTAACAAATTTACCATGCTTTTATGAATTAGTGTTGGTTTCGGTCCAAGTAATATATTTATTTATTGCTTTTAAATCCATAGGAATGGCGTATGGTATGCTAGGGAATGTGCCGCCAATAATAGGAATCTACATGGCGTTCTTTCCTGTTCTAATCTATTTTCTACTGGGAACATCGCGACATAACTCGTTAGGTAAGGCGCTCATGCTTTCACGTTCATTTTACCGAATCATAACACCATTATTTTTTACGAATATAGCATACTAATGGAAAATATAAACATTATGGTAGCTTTGCGATTTCAAAGTAAAAAAAAAGCACTCAAAAATAAAATTTACTGGATCACAACGCATTTGCTTACTTACTTCCACAAATATGCTTGTTTCTTAAGGCTGGAATGAAGAAAGTATGCTAATTTCTACTTATTTTTACATTACAGGGACATTCGCTGTAATTTGCTTGATGACAGGAAAGGTTGTTCTGGAGCATAGCCATCCTTCTTTCTTCGATGGTACTTCGGTAAATCGCACGGCAATTTTAAATTCTGGGGAACCGTTTTATTCTCCTGTTGAGGTGGCTACTGCAGTTACTTTCATGGTCGCTATTATTCAAGTATGTGTTGATTCAGTTTCCCAATACATTCACTGTAAATTTAATATTACAGCTAATTATGTTCGTTTGTCGTTTGGGAGTTATCAGCAGTTTAATTTCCGAAACTTTGGTTAGTGGATTTACCACCGGAGCAGCTATTCACGTTCTAACTTCCCAAGTGAAAGATCTCTTCGGTTATAGAATTCCAAAACATAAGGGAATGTTTTCTATTGTAAATGTAAGTATTGGTGAAAATGGAAATGAATGCAAAATATGTTATTTGATTGGCTTCATAAAATTGAAAAGAAAATCTCTAAAGCTAATAGTTTTTAGAATTTTTCTGTACGAGTGAGTTTGTGAACACTCTTTGTTCGTTTAACAATAATAAATAAGAGATCTATTTATCTGTACTTTTTTCTTAGTACTTTGTACAAATACCATTAATTTTTTAATTAATTTAAACATTACTAAAACATTTTTTTTGGAAAAACTCAATTTTCCATAACAGTCCAACTTACTTACTGCTACCTATCTATTGGAAATAAATAAATGTGACTAATTATACTTTTAATTGCAGACATACGCCAGTATCTTTAAAAATATCAGCAAAGTTAACTATGTGGCTATGGCAATGTCGGCTATCACGATTTCTATAACTGTCCTAAATAATGAAATACTTAAGGTAAGTTACATCATTTACTAAGCATTATAAGAACATATCCCAATTAATTTTCTTGAAAATATGTAACATCTATATTGTTAAAATTTGCCTCCACTTCAGAAAGCAGCCGTCTAAAAATAATTGCGTTCTTCAGACATTCCAACCCATAATAGCGCACGCAAAAATTATGCGTTCTAATAATGTCCAGAGTATAGTATATAAATTTAACATCATTAGTGTTTTAAAATAGCAGAAATAATTTTGTATTAATCTTTTTATCAAAAAAAAAATCGTAAACATATACTAGCCAGATACCACGTGGCAATTAAATAAGATTTATCTTGGATAAAAATAAAAACACGCTACAAAATAATTTAGTTTTCGGTATAGTGGAATACATGCTTTGATGTCTACTCCTCTATGTTGTATATTTTTGACAAACCTAAATTAATTTCTATTTTACAACTTGCTCAAGCAGAAAAACAGGCAATAAATTTCCGACTATACACATGAGAATTTTAGTACATGTATTAAACTGTGTGTTAATGTTTATAAAAGTTTTTAAGATGTGTGAAGCTTTCCGGTATTTTAATACTTAGTAGATATGTAGGTATACTTATATCATTTTTTATGTGTTACAGCCAAAAGCCGCAAAGAAATGTATGCTACCTATTCCTATAGAATTATTCGTAATGGTTGTTGGAACGTTATCTTCGCATTTCTTCAATTTGCACACTGATTTCAACGTTACAATTGTTGGAAATGTACCAAAAGGGTATATATTATTGTATAAATAATCCGTATTATCTATTAAAATCGGCGAAATTACAGATTACCCGCACCTACTCTGCCACCATTTTCTTTGATGAACTCCATCATCCTAGATAGTTTTATAATCGCAATTGTATCTTACACTATCAATTTATCCATGGGATTGATATTTGCACAGAAGTTTGGTTATGAAGTTGATCCTAATCAAGAATTATTAGCTCAGGTATATAATTAAGACATAATGCAAAAGTACAAATCATATGAACGGTTTCGTTAATAGGGTGCTGGAAATATGGTGGGATCATTCTTTTCTTGCATGCCATTCACTGCTTCATTGTCGAGATCTCTAATACAACAAACTGTCGGTGGTAAAACTCAATTGGCATCAGTAGTATCTTGCGGAATATTGATTTTTGTACTCATGTGGATTGGACCGTATTTTCAACCATTACCACGGGTAAGTCTTAAAACCTTGAAGTATTCCTAAAACTCACTTCATTTCTTTCTTACGATTTTAGTGTGTTTTGGCGAGTGTAATAATAGTGGCATTGAAAGGAATGTTCCTCCAAATGCGGGATTTCTGGAAATTCTGGAAATTGAGCAAACTAGATGCTGCTGTTTGGATGGTGACATTCTTGGGTGTTGTCTTTATAAGCATAGATATCGGTCTGCTAGTTGGCGTAATTATGTCACTCACTACGATTTTCTTGATGGGAATGAAGCCTTACACTTGTTTACTAGGATCCGTGCCACATACAGATCTCTATGTAGATACAAATAGATACAAAGGCGTAAGTTCATGTTTTAAACGATAAGATCAATTAAAACTGAAAATAAAATTTAATAGGTAGAAGAAATATCGGGAGTTAAGATTTTCCATTACCAAGGTGGATTAAATTTCGCATCCAGAAATTATTTCAAATCGCAATTATACAAATTGATAAATTTAGATCCCCAAAAGGAATTCGAATGGAGGAGGAAATTAGCTAAACTGACCGATTTGGTAAATCATAACAAATTGTGTATACGTCTATCTATCTGACAATGGCAATGTGAATATTTTAGGAATCTCAAACGAAATCTCCTGCTACGATCGAGAAATTGAAACACAAGCAAGACAAACTGCATTCCAAATCCAACACTAGTATTAAATGTTTAATTTTTGACTTTTCCGCTTTAAGTTATGTTGATCCGGCCGGAGTTGCAATGTTAAAGAATGTTGAACATCACTTTAGCCGATTAAGTATACCAATATACATAACTGGTTGTTCAGGTAAATTAATTAAAGATAAACACTCATTATGTATTTCATTTTAATATTAACTTATTGTTTGCAGCGCCTATTTACGAAATGATGTTAAAGTGCGAGTTGATAGACGTGAAAAAGTATACATTTAGAATATTTCCTGCGATTCACGATGCAGTTCTATACGCAGCGTCAAACCTTTACCTACGGGAAACCGTTTTTCCAAACATAGAAGACTGAACTTTCGATATTTATATGCATGATATGGTATTATTATATTTCAATGAATCTTATTTTATATTTTATATTTATAGTTTTGTATATATATAATAAATAAATGTATTTTCATATAAATCTTATAGTTTCTATATTTTTGATCCCTTCATATAACACCGAGAAATCTAAATGAAATGAAAGAATAAGAATAGAATTTGTTCGTCCATTGATTTCAGTATGGTATAGAAGAAGAGAAATTTTGAAAAATTTGCGAAGAGGTATAACAAGAAGAAAACTGTAAGGTACCAATAAAAAGCAAACAAATATTTCTTCGCAAAAGGCACTTGGACAAGTTTGGTATGATAAATGAAATTACTGAAAGTAATGTCTGGCTTTTTCGGTCAGCAAGAGCCAAATTCATAGCCATCACTTAAGTAAAACTCATCTTCACCTCATCTAATGCTCATCTCTTGCTCACTCAATGAAACCTTATCGTGACCTTAATTTTGGTATTCAGAAACATGAGTAAGCATTTTCCTAAGTTGAGAAAAAGATGAGAAGCCGTCGGGTTACCGACCCGCTGTTACGTCAACATTTGAATGACGTATGGATGACGTTTCGTTCCGTTGAACCAATTGTGTGGCAGATGTGAAATACGAAATATTTGATTTGAACTGGGCTCCGAATTTTATTGCGCTAATTATCCCTTATTTTACCTAAGTATTTTCTGAGAGGGAAATGGTCACTTTCTGTGTAACTTTGTGCTAGTCGTGTTCAATATTTAGAAGTTTTTAACGAGATGGCTTCGAAAAGAACGTTCTTTACTAGCGATGAGAAAGTTTTTTTAAAAGATCTCATTAATAAACATCGGGGCATAATTGAATGAAAAAAGAAACAGATTGTATATAAGCGTTGGAGAAAAGAAGCGAACTTGGTACATAGAAACGCAATGCCATGCATAATTTTGTAATTGGAGGTATGGGTAAACCACGCTGATTTATTGGCTATTCATTTGGATATGCCAAATCTAATAAAAGATGTTGGATGGTTTGCCTTGAAAAACGGTACCGTTGTAACAGTTCAGTGTTACTATATTTTTCAAGAGGGTTTTCCATATTTCTCACAATATTTCTATAACCAAATCGCGTCTCACAACTCAAAAATATTCATATCAACAAATTCCCAGAAATCATCCATATTCCCCATATACAATTTATAATATATATATATACAAAAATAAAAAATAGGTTCTGAGGAATAGGTAAGGAAGGTACTAGCAGGCCTTAACTTTTACTCACTCTTGACTCAATTATGAGTCGGATTTGAGGAATAGATGAGTTACTAACTGTTTATGAATTCCGAAATGTGAGAAATCGGCGCTATGAGTGTGAGGTGAGGATGGGGAAGCCTTAAGTCGCGTCTATGAATTTGGCCCTAAGAAATCACTAAATCACAGCATTGATTGAAAAACGAAAACGTAAATAAACTAATAAAAAAACTCTAGAAAGATAGACAAATAATTTATATTTTGGTGACTCTCTAATAAATATCAGACAAATTACTTTTGTTTTAAAGCGTATCTTTCAATATGGTTATAATTAGAGTCTGAATATTTGCACAAATGCCCGTTGTCTGCCGTTTTTAGTTACATCCAATACTTTTGCCTTTCTTGCTTAGAAGAAGTGTTTTGGAAAAGCTGTATGTATTTTCGCTTAGATTTTACAATTTTCCATGCTTTCTTTGTATCCGGTTATCATATAACGTTTATGCAATAAAGATAAATATGTAATATAATAATTACAATAGCAATATATGTTTACGTCTTTACGTCCCTTGCGCAGTTTGCTGCGTCTGTGGGGAGCGCTTTCTAGATTCACCTTGGCTAGATCAATTTGATGCATGTATGCTTCTTTTTACTCTCAATCTTATGGCTTTCCTAAATCCTATAAGAGCGATCACTTCATTAGAATAATGGACGTGGTTCTCATGGCATTAACATTTTCTTATTTGCTAAAGTATTTGAAACTGTCAACTGTCCAAAATAGATTTATAAAGGCCGTTATTTTACACACTTTGTTTGTGAGGCCTTGAACTAGCGATACCAGGTTGATTCAATATTTATGGATTTTTCTAAAGCTTTGACTGTTTGCAACATCATTTAATTTTTAGCAAATTACATGAATATGGTATTATTGTCTTGTTACAGTCGTATATGAGCGATCGGAACAATTATGTCGAATATCTATTCCTATATGTCCACATCTGGAGTTCCCCAAGAATCTGTTTTAGGCACATTGTTATTCGTAATGTATATCCGAATGAACGTATATGGTAGGTGAGGTTTAAGTAGTAAAAACTACTTGTTATTCCTTGTTTTTGTTGATGATATTACCAGGGTTGTAAAGTATTCTAATTGTCTTATGTATGCAGACGATTTTAAAAAAAATCTGCAGATCAATTCTTTGACTGATTGCTACAGGTTGCAGGAAGATTTAACAGCCATTTGTAGATGGAGTGAGCGTAACTGCCTATCATCAAACATAAATAAGTGTAAAGCAATGATTTTAGGTAGGAAGCAAACTATTATTGTATTTCCTTATAATTTAAATGAAGTAATTGATTTACACGTTGTTTTCGATTCTAAACTGACATTTAATGAACATGTGTATGAAATATGTACCTATATAATCAAGCATTTAAAACACTTGTGGATATTAGCAGAAACATCAAACTTCTGAGTAATTTTGTATTGATTAGCAGTTATAATGTTTTTGTTCATTAAAAATTGGAACACTGTCCAATGGAATCAAGGACACGGTGAAAGGTATACAGAAGAAGATGTTAAAAAGTTTACACTATTGTAAACATTTATTATTTCTATTGCATAATTACAGCTATGATGATCTCTTAAAAGAATTTGGTTATACATATATCTCTTTACAGTCGAAGGATTATTTTACAAATTATATTCGATTTTAAATTAGATACCGGAAAAATTTATGCTCCGTATTTATTCAGTTAATTAAATTTTTATGTTCCCAGATCAAATGGACGTCAGAATGACTTTTTTTTCTTTTTTTTTGGCGCATACGGGATCGAAGCCCATGCGCCTTTGATGAGGGCCACATACAAATATGCATTATATAAGGTGTCTGTAAAAGGTCTTTACACACGCCTACCACATATTCCTTAGACCAAAATAAACCGAATTAAGTAAACTTATCTTAGTCCAAAGTCGCTTACTTTGGGCGCCATGCGGCCTTAAAGTTAAAATTTTGAAATCGTTTTTTTATTATAAATTCAAAACGGCTTATGCGAATTTAATAAGATTTGGCATGGTCAGTTAGTATTATTGGACGAATGTTTTGAGAAATTTCAAGAAAATACTAATACCGGAAGTGAATGAAACACACATGACCATTATGAAAATTAACATAATTTTTTTGCTGTCTATAGTAGAAACACGAAATAATTTTTATTCGATAGAGTATTCAAAAATGATCAAATTATGTCTCTTGTAAAATTTTCTTATTTTTATTCGTTTTCGAGAAAAGCGAAAAAAAGTGCTTATGGTCGTGGGTTCGAAAAAAGCTTAAAGTAATTCAGTCGCCTATGATTTCTATCATCAACAAATGAATTTCGCATGGCTAAATAATAATACTGTCAAATCTAAAATACCTTAAAGTCAAATCCAAATCGTCGAATACCAAGTCACCCAACGTTTGCTGCCGTTGAACGACGTCTTCGGGAGACCGGTCGCTTTGCTCCTGCAACCGCTGATTATGGAAGGCAGCGTTTTGTAAGGGTTCCTGAAGTTGAAGAAGCAATTTTAGAACGTGTTGAAGAAGATCCAGAAATAAGTACTAGACGAATAGTAGGGAAGTAGGAGTATGTAAAGATGTCGTTCACGCAGTAATTAGAGAACAGTTGCTATATCCATACCATAAAATAGCAGTTCAAGAGCTTTTAGAACATGATCCCGAAATGCGCCTGGGTTTTTGTCGCTTTGTTAATGGGCAAAGAGAAGCAGATTTAAACTTTGGCAACACTATTTTGTTTACGGATGAAGCTTGTTTCACAAGAAGAGGGGTAACTAATTTCCATAACGAACACGTTTATGCAGTTGAAAACCCGCATGCCATAAAGATAAATCATTTTCAACACGAATTTAAACTTAATGTGTGGATTGGAATAATTGGCAATTTTATTGTTGGTCCTGTTATTCTTCCACAAAGATTAACGGGAGACATTTACTTGCAATTTTTACAAAATACATTGCCAGATTTGTTAGACGATTTACCTCTACAACTTCGGAGAGATATGTGGTACATGCACGATGGAGCTCCACCACATTTTTCAGTAGATGTTCGAAACTACCTAAATCAAGTATACCCAAACAAATGGATAGGTAGAGGTAATGACGCTCCTGTAAATTGGCATCCACGTTCTCCAGACTTAACTCCCGCTGATTTTTTTTGTATGGGGACATCTTAAGTCCGTGGTTTACAAGACACCTGTGGCTAATGAAGCACAACTATGGCAACGTATTCAACATGCAATAACTGACCTTAGAGGTGATGGAGAAATTTTGCAAAGAGTACAGTTTAATTTCCTTCGTCGTATAAATCTTTGTATGCGTGTAAATGGAGAACACTTTCAACAGTTTTTGTGACATATTTATTATTTGTGTTCATGTTTCAGTTATTTAATTTTGTTAATAATTTTTGTGTAAAATAACCTGATGCGAATTATTAAAATACAAATTTCGCAAAAGCCATTAGAGTAATCAATTTTTATAAAGAGTGCCGTTTTTGTAGTAAATAAGTTACCCAGAATCTTCGAAACCGTGAACTTTTACTAAGCCTATTCTTTTACCTGTAGCCTTTATTTGAGCAGTAGATTTAGCCATGCGAAATTCATTTGTTGATGATAGAAATCATAGGCGACTGGATTACTTTTTGCTTTTTTCGATCGTACGACCATAAGCACTTTTTTTCGTTTTTCTCGAAAACGAATAAAAATAAGAAAATTTTACAAGAGACATAATTTGATCGCTTTTGAATACTCTATCGAATAAAAATTATTTCGTGTCTCTACTATAGACAGCAAAAAAAAATTATGTTAATTTTCATAATGGTCATGGGTGTTTCATTCACTTCCGATATTAGTATTTTCTTGAAATTTTCTCAAAACATTCGTCCAATAATACTAACTGACCATGCCAAATCTTATTAAAATCGCATAAGCCGTTTTGAATTTATAATAAAAAAACGATTTCAAAATTTTAAATCTAAGGGCGCATAGCGCCCAAAGTAAGCGACTTTGGACTAAGATAAGTTTACTTAAATCGGCTTATTTTGCTCTAAGGAATATGTGGTAGGAGTGTGTAAAGACCTTTTACAGACAGTCTGTATATCAAAAGTGTATTATATATCAGAAAACGTTAGAATGTTATTTTCAAACTTTCCTCTTGTCATACACGCGTCATTATCTTCGTTCGCCAGTATTGTCAATGTGCAGCAGTGTTAATAATTACTGCAAGAACATACATTTTTTGGATATTACTTTAATTACATTAGGGAAACTATTGTTTGAAAAATTTTAATTATTTTCAATGTCAGTCAATGATTGTTTAGCTCACTTATACGTTTTAGTTTAAGTAATATAATAACCAATGTGTTGTTGAAATTTTACTTCTCCCACAAATCGAGAGAATTTTGTTTGTTCTCTCGGAAATTTGCAGGATAATTTTGCATGTTATATCATCAATCATCAATACCAATTTATATCTTATTTCTTAAATAGAGTTATGTAAACTGTAAAACTGCCATAAAATTGTTTTCATTACTTTAGGTATTCTTTGAATATTATATTTTTATAATGTGGTAATAAACTTAATAATCTACATTGTTTCTGAACTTAATACTTTTAACATTTTCAAAATCCGGTTACTGCGAAAATGTACTTTATAACCATTTACTTTTGCCATAGCAGTTTTGAATTGAAATTTTATTTTCTTTCTTTTTTTTTTGTAGACCACTATTTTTTAAACGCCCACCAAACTCTCAATATTGATCTCTAATCTGCTCTAGTCGCGTTAAGTGCATTAATAAGTCAATTGACTTGATAGTTAAAACAACAAAGTTGTTTGTTTGCCAACTATACACTGACTGTTTTATTAGATAAAATTATGTGCTATAAAATTTTATGTTTTAAAAGTTAACATAATTGCTTAATAATTAATAATTGCATAATTGATAGTTTGATTTATTTAATCCATAATCGCATAAAAACCGGCATGTCCAAAGAAAAAAGGATTTAAAAGAAGGAATTCCCAAGAAACTATTCCGGTTAATTAAAAGCAAATGCAGTAAAAACTAGTTACAACGATGGGTGTACATGTGTAATTTTTGTTTAAACGATTACTAATAAAATACTGTAGTAAGAAGGGTTTTTATGCAATACATACACTATTTATTTAATTTCAGAACTTGGATTACTTGGATATCAGTCGTGAGGTCCAGAGTTCAAATCTCACTCTGGATAATTACAATAACCGTTTTTTTCTGGGGTCGTAATGATGATTAGGAGAGAGATTTGGCTCTGCAGGAGTGGCTAATAAGCACTTGCTGTCTAGGCTTAAAATATTAACCCTCTTAAAAAAAAATTGTTAATATTCCAAATTCGTATCACTTTTCCCTTTTTTTTATATATATATTTGGTTAAAAGTCCAAACTGTCGTTCTGCTGAAAATACCCTATACTAACCTTCTTCTATATAATCCTTTTCCCTTGTTTTCAGTCATATTGTTGTAGATGTGGCAAATAGCAAATATTTGAAAAGTGGATTGTGTATACCATCTGATTAGATCTGTTTCTGTTTTTCATTAAATAGATTTTATTTTAAACAACTATAGTAGACAGAAAAAATACTTTAAAGAGGAAGATAACGTACCTATATCCTATGGTGCTGACTTGCATACTTTAGTGAACTTAGCGAATAACAAAGTATGAATCGTGGATTATTAAAACTAAGTTACCACTGAAATTGTATTAAATAAAAATAAACTTTCAAATTTGGCTTTCATAATGTATTTCCTACCCCTAGAAACAGTATTATATTTAATATGTACACACTATGCAATTCCTAAGGAAAATTCCAGTAACGTATAAGGTAAAATTGCTAAAAATTGGGAAATTTAATAGAAAGCTTTAGGTATATTTTCTAATTTTTGGTAAATTTACCCTATACATCACTGGAATTTTCTGTAGGAATTGCAAATATTTTTTAGTGTGTATACAGACAAGTAATATGAATATTATCAAAGTTGTTTTCAATAACATCAACTTCTAACTGATTCTGCATCTGATCACTTTCTTCAGTTTCTTTTTAGGTATGGGAACAAGTGCAACGGATAGTGGATTCCTATACTGGGGCGCTGAAACGTCAATCTGCTTAAATATTATATTGCACCGCAATTTTTTTACAAACGTACCTCTTGATTATCGTTATCTTCCAATGATATTAAATTAAGGAGAGCCTCGCCCCTGACTCCTAAGCATTTGACTATGGAATAAGGCAATCTGTGAGAATAGTTGCATATGTGATCTCCATTTAATGCAATCTAAAATTTGTAAAATAATTAGTTAGTTAAAATAATGTTAACTAGTAGGTATACTAAGACGTAGAAACAAATGTTTAGTGAAACAATAGTTTAGATAGTCATATACGTACAGTATTTTTTTTAAATATAGAATATAGAAATCCAAATCATTTACCTGAAATTTATCAAAATCTGATAATATTAGCAACTCGAAATCGACACCAGGTTCAAAGCAGATATTTCTATGCATTTGTTCTTCCATCCATCCGTTTTCAGTTTTTGTGTTATTCACAATGAATCCTTGGCCATCAGAATAACGCATAGATATGTGTAGTACTAAATCGCTTTTACTGTATTCGAAATCACTTTGTAAATTAACATCAAACCTAAAACAAACTTTCTTGATACTGTCCCGTTGAGTATAAAACACTAATAGGTAAACCGTTTTCCATCGTTCGGTATGCTTCCCCTAATTCTGATGAGATGATTAGGTCTAAGAGAATCAGGCAAGGGCCAAAGATATGTTTGAGCCTGAAAAAGTAATTTGTAAAAGGTTTGTTTGGTTACTCAATTTAAACTCTAAACTTACCATGTTATTTTGTTGCTAAAGCATTCGTAGAAATATTGTAAATTTCCCTACCCAATGCCTCTAAACCTGTTTTATCACAGATTTATTATAATCTCCCTTTATCGAAATAAACCTGTACAAATAAGTTTAAGTCGGGGTCTTTAACTCGTGATGTAAAGATATATATATAATTGTGTGGAATTGATGGCAATATCTATAAAAAAGGACTTGGCAGTTAAAAGTTTATTACTTATTAAGGGCCGTACTAAAAAACAACCTTTTAATATGAATGATTTTAAAAAGATGACAGTGACAATGTACAAATATTGACTGATATTAATGATTATTTTATTCATTCCTCATCAAAGTCAAGAGGGGGGACCAGTCCAAGACTCAACAATATAAAATACGTACCTGATACTATGGTGCTGCACCTTACCGATCCTAATGAGGTTGTGAGCGTTATACACGGATTGAATAATACCAAAGCGACTGGATCGGATGGGATATCGGTCTCTCTTTTAAAATTCTGCTCAGACGAACTTGCGATCCTATTGACTCACATTGTAAATATCTGTTTCCAGCAGGGTGTGTTTCCAGTAGGGCTGAAATTAACAATTATAAAGCCTCTTCACAAGCATGGTGATCGGACCGATTTTAACAATTATAGGCCAATAGCACTTATATCTACCATATCCAAGATCATTGAGGTACTCATATACAACAGGATGATAAAATTTTTATCGCGACACAGCATTATCCATATCAATCAGAACGGTTTCTTGAGGGGAAGATCTACAGCGCGTGCCACCTTTCAACTGATAGAACATATAACATCTGGTCTCAGTAATAGGGAAATGACTGTTTGCGCTCTTATGGACCTCTCTAAAGGATTCGACAACGTTCATCACGAGGTCCTCCTGCAGAAGCTCGAAGTGATGGGTTTTAGAGGTGTGGTCTGTGATTTGCTGGGCTCATACTTGGTGGACAGGAGGCAGTGTGTGGCGGCCTGTGATGCAACAGGAACGCAAATTACATCACCTTGGCGAACAACTTCACATGGAGTACCGCAAGGTTCTGTCCTGGGTCCACTGCTCTTCTTGCTGTACGTTAATGACCTGCGTGGAATTGTCAGTGGCCTTGCTGTGTTGTACGCGGATGATACCTCATGTATTGTGCGGCAGAAAACATACGAAGCTCTTAAAAATAACCTAGAACACAATCTCAGTATTATGGATGAGTGGTTTCAACAAAATAATTTAACATTAAACACCAATAAAACACATATTCTACCCTTCAACTTGCACGCTACAGACCTTACTATTAAACACAACGGTGAGCTACTTACCTGTGTCGATCACGCTCGTTTTTTAGGAATCGTCATCGACAGTAATCTGTCGTGGGCTTCCCACATTGAGGATTTATCAAAGACGGTCGGTCGTTTGTGTTACAGTTTGAGGGTGATATCTGGAAGTGTGAATGTTGAAACAGCTTTAGGGGTCTATCACGCTTGTGTACAGTCTCGACTGCAGTATGGTGTTGTTTTTTGGGGTGTTGCTGTGAACGTTCACAGAGTGTTTATACTGCAGAAGGCTTGCGTAAGAGCAGTGTTTCAACTACAAAATAGAGACTCCTGTAAGTTAATATTTAAAAACTATAAATTACTTACCCTTCCATCTTTGTACATTTTGGAGTCAGCTGTATTTGTAAAAAAAATTATAATAGCTTTTTTAAAAAATATGAACCTGCTCATGCTCAAAATACTAGAGGTAAAGTCAACACGCGATTGTTACCTCCCACAACTCATTTAACTAAGATACAAAGACAAGCGGTGTGGCATTGTATTAGGGTTTTTAATCATCTACCATTAAAATTAAGGGAACGGCCGGTTCATCAATTTAAAGCAAGTCTTAAGAACTACCTGTTAAAAGAATGTTTTTATACTGTAACAGACTTTTTCAAAAAGCCTCTGGAACTATAATTTTATTATTTATTTATCTGTTTTTCGTTACTTTATATGTACGTATATGTTATATGACTAGCACCTACCATAGGTTGCTTTTGTATTGTTGTTATTTGTAATTTTATGACGTGTTCTACGCTAATCTATGGCATTATGGAAATAAACCTATATTATTATTATTATTATTATAAGAAAGGTATATTAAATATCAAAATTGTAATGTTTTCAGCAGTATTCTTAAACGATTAACATGAAATCTCAGAGATTTGCATTATCACAAATCTTCAAAATGAAGGTCTTCACGCATTATCTGCTGATAAATGCAGCTTAAAGTACGAAAGTAAGCGTATTTAATATTTGGAATTGATTTAAACATTATGGTGAGTGCATTTCTCTTAAAAACAGTTTTGTTTGTATTAAGTGTTGCGTAAGTCTTGGAATATCTATCAAGAAATATGGTTTCTTTCCAAAATTTAAATACTAAATAAATATACAATAAGAAGTATTAAATTTCTTAGTTTCTATGGTAAACGTGTTTCTGTATAATGGAAATAGAACTTGTATCAAAAAAATTGAATTCCCAAGCAAACAAGCGCGACAATTTTTCGTTCGAAAATCGTGGCCTGGTTATGCAAGTATGTTAGCGTAAAACAATTTATTTTACATTATCTAACATGCATACGTATATACTTATACTGTCTGTTTTCTTTATAGGAGCAAACACCTTTCGGTTGGCCAATGCCAAATGGATTCCCTCCAGGTTATATGTTTAGAATTCATGGCTTAGCGCACAGAGGAGGTCAAAGGTAGTATAATTTACATTTTTGGCAGTATATACGTTGGTATAATTTAGATTTGACATAAACTTTGCTCTTGGGCCGGAATATCAAAAAAGCAAAATTGCATTTCACTCATCTGTACGTTTCAACGAGAGGCTTTTAGTTAACAATTCATACGATGTGGATAAAAGGTGGGAAGATGAAGAACGTTTTGGAAATCTCCCCATAGCACCTGGTCAAGGTTTCGAGATTTTGGTACTGTGTGAACCAACGAAATTCAGAGTGAGTAGAAATATCTGTAGATACTTATTAAGAGGATTTCAACCAATTCACTATTATGAGCTAAATTAACACTTTACAGAAGAGTTTATTTTGTGGTGTTACATGTACTTAAGATAATTAATATATATAATCGAAGACGCGAGTGGATGAAAGCGTTATGATAGAAAAATGGAGTTTTGAGGAAGCGAATTCTTTTGTGTTGTATGTAGTTATACACGGTGGCCAAAAAAATGAGGACAAACACCACGCAGGCCAAATCTTTGTTTAATTCTGAGTTGACAATCTTAATTGAGAAAAGTAGTACAGTATTTTCTTAAGTCACACGAGCAGCTTAAAGGAATTGTAAATTTGGCAACACCTAATGAGACAAGTACTGTGGCAGTAATCATTTTATTATTTACTATAAATCAGGTAAATACGCAAATTAGCAAGAATTTTATGTTAACATGAATAAAAATTTTATTGAAATTTAAAGATAATATGAAAAAATTATAACAACTGTTCAAATTGGTAGCCATCAGTTTCCAGTCATAATTCCAATTTTCGAGGAAGCGAATTCAAAATGCGCTCCAACATATCGGGGGTGATTAATCGAACTGCCGCCGTAATTTTATTAATTACATCCTCTTCGTTAGCTGGAGGCGTTGCATAGACCTTTTCCTTTAAAAACCCCCAAACGAAAAAGTCCAGAGGATTAATATCTGGAGATCTTGCTGGCCATGCTATTGGACCGTTACGCCCTATCCACCGATTCGGAAAGTGTTCGTTTAACCAATCCCTCGAAATTCTAGCATTGTGAGCGGGTGCTCCGTCATGTATGTACAACATGTTGGGTCTCAAATTCAATGGAATATTATCCAGTACTTCTTCTAAAACGTTAACGTACTGAATTCCATTTAGACGATTTGGAAGAAATATTGGTCCAACAACTCGGAGATTTAAAATTCTCAGCCAAACATTTACCGAAAATCTTCTCTGATGTCCAATTTCCCTTACTGCCTTGGGATTTTCGTCCGCCCAAAAATGAAAATAATGGCCATTAAAGACGCCATCTCTCGTAAACAAGCATTCGTCGCTCCAGAGAATATGCAATAAAAAGTTCGGCTCTTCTTGAATCCTTTGTAAAACATTGTTACAAAACATTCTTCTGTGCACATTATCGTTTACATACAAAGGCCGCACTTTCCTTGCATGAAACGGACGCAAAAGATTTTGGGATAGTGCTGAGTGCACTGTTGTTTTGCTAGGAATATTCATTTCCCCAGCTATTTGTCTTGTGCTGGACGTCGGATCTTCGTAAACAGCATCCAATATTTGCTCTTCTAATTGAACTGTTCGACGCTCTCTAGGTCTACCGCTGTTACGATAATTCGGTATAAAGGTGCCAGTTTCTCTAAGTCGCTGATCCAATCTACGGAACGTGTTGGTGGATGGATGTCGCCGTTGTGGATACCGTATTTGATATTCCTCTTTTGCCAAGTTTGCATTTCCATTGCAAAATCCGAATACCATATACATGTCGGTGTATTCTCCAAAGGTAAACATTGTTCAGTGTTAAGAACAGCACAAAATGTTTATCTTATTTCAACAGCCAAATGTCACATGAGAAACGTCAAAAAACTACTTATTACTTTTAAACAAGCAGCCTTACAGTACCACGTTGCCATATGTACTTTAATTTCAAAAACGTCAATGAAGAAATGTTAAAAATGTAAACCATTGGTATTAATCGATTAGTTACATCAATGCATTTGAGATATTTCCATTTCTAAATTTCACTACAATGATTTTACACGGATAAATTTGACGAATTTTGCTAAATTTTAGCCGTACATCTTAAAGTTTGATGGTCTCGTATGCCTTAAGGAAGGACCGTATAACTTTTTTGCATTAAGATTATCGCCTCAGAATTGAACAAAGAATCGTTCTACCTGGCGATTATCCGCCCTTTTCTGGCAACCGTGTATAAGTAATAGGACATGAACCTGTTGACCATTTTTATTTCTAACATAAAAAATTTTTTGAGAAAAATATGACGTAACACCTTTATCTGCTGATGTCTTTAATTGTATTATATATAGATAGGTGTGGATGGTTCACATTTTTGCGATTTCAACCATCGAGTTCCTTTTACAAATATAAGATATCTGGACATACGCGGTGACGTAACAGTTACTCTCATTTCATACGAAGACAACACACCTCAGGTGAATTGAACTTACCTTTCTGGCTTATTAAAGCATTCGCAATAAATAATATCTTATTTTAGCAAAGACCATCCATTGATAGTGGGTATCCCATATAATAAAATGCAGGGAAGTAGTTAAACATCAACTAAGCTTGCGTATAGATAATTTTAATATTCACGTCTGTTCTATTATCAGTTTATGTGCATTTACATGGAATGTAATAATAAATTACGTTTATTTTAAGCGTATTAATTAGAAATAAAAACAAGATATTATTGCATATGTTCGTGTTTGATTTTCAAAATGAAATATATACACAAATTTGATGCTTAAATTAATAAAGTAGTATTATTTATCCAGTAGGATTAACAGGAACCACTTCTACTACGAACAGAAGCGAGCGATTCATGCAAATAACTGTTTATAGTTGGAATGGTTCGTGCGGTATATATTATAATATATGGATCTCAACATTAGAAACTTACAGCCTTATTCATAAAAATATACTAAAACAAATTTTAATAATAATAATTTTAATAAAAACGCTCTTTAAGCTTAAAAAGTGTTGTAGGTTTAGGGTGATTCATAAAGGCCTTTTAAGGATTGGGTAAGTAAAATATGGATTGTAGGCAGTTTATAGGGAATTTAGTACCTACATTTGTATTGCATTTCTGCGCAGAATAGGTGATTGGATGGAATTAAGTTTAAAGAGAAAACGTAGCGAGACGTGGTTAGAAAAAGATAAGATTCGTATTAATATTAATACTATTTTTTGATACTTGCAATGCTTTGTTTCGTCTCTAATTGTAGGTACTTCTTCAAGATTTAATTAGAATGAATGAATGAAATAGAAAATAAAAGCACTGACGCATATACCAATAAAAAATGAAAGCTGCATGGGATGGTGTTTTAGATAGGTGATTTTTATATAAACACAACATAGAATAAAAATATGGAAACAATATGCTTGGAAAAAGCAAATAAAGTGCACTTGATTTTAAGATCTTTAAAAAAGATAAGTGAACCTGTACATACAGTATTGACAACATTTTATCCTACCGAAAGTGTAAAATGCCAATCTTGTTAACTTTCTCATGTCAGTGTTTATTTACTTCACATATTCATATGTCTGATGCAAAGTATTTGATATTCATCGTGTTTTGAGCTCTTGAATTAGATATCAGGAAGCATAAAGGGATCAATAAATTCGTGGTCTATAAATTGTACGTCTTCTATCAAGGTTTTCCATTTCACAAATTCTAACTATACCATTTATGGTGCTATTGCTTCCATTTTAGCACTTAAATTTAACGACAATAAACTAATATTCGGCACAGATGTCACAGTTACTATTTGAAACACTATCCGAAATTGGTATTCGCGCTATATAACCTGACTTTTCACATACACAAAAGTCGTATCGCCCAAAATTGGCACTTCGGGAGCACTCGGAATGTTTGAAAATCGGTTTAAAGTATGGTCCAGACTCTTGTTTATGAATGGCGTTTCTTCCGCATATTATTGTAATAGCTTTATAAGGCCTTCGTAATTTTTTATGAATAAGACTGCTAGTCTTTATTAAAAATTTAGGTACCATTCAATTTCCCTATTCAAAAACCTACCTTCTTTCAAATATCAGTATAGTTTTAACACTTAACCGACGCGTCTTTTTTTTTTTCGCGGCAATTTTGCTCAATTGTAAAGGCCTGCTTGATATTAAAAAATCGAGTTTTCTGACTGTGTCCTGTATACTTCTAAAGATAATCTTGCGCAATTTAAAAAAGAGTAGATTCATTACTATAACGGAATAAAACAATTAAATGACCCAGCATACCTGTAAAAAAGGTTGTTTTTGGGTTTCGTCTTTTGTAAATTAAACTCTTCCATTAATTTTACGCGTTTTCTGATATATGAATGTGATGAGCGTCAGACATCTTCCCAAACACCTTTTGGATTAAAATAGGATTATTCACCAAGAAAAATAATGTTTGTCATATTAGAGAATTATATACCTATTTAATTCACAAATATTTTGAACTTTGAGCCCCGTGGGGCACGAGTTTACTAACTGGTCCCGAATTTTAAAGGGAATAATTACTATATATAAGGGAACAAATTGGGAGGGCCCTGCTTACAAATATGTAAAGTCAAAAAATAAGAACCACCCTAATATATATTTAATATTTATTGCGGTTGTACCTACATTCTATTCCGAAAAAGAAATTGTCAATAATTGCGAAATGTCAATAAAGCAATTTACAAATAAATTTGTTTTCACTAGAAGTCGGCTATACCAAGAAAACACTAAAAATTAATCACTAATGGATAAAAAAATTCCCAAGATAATGATACTATTAATAGATGTCTAATCCTTGTTTTAAAAAGCAAAATGACAGTTAAGGGTTTACGGCAATATTTTCGAAATTCTGAGATAAAGACGCTTCCTACTCTCCATTTCTTTCCGAAAATCAATATTTTTATTGGCTAAAATTCTTCTTCGAAAAATTATTATATTATTTATTTGTATTCACTCATTATTATTAAGAGACGGCAAAATAATATTTATAATACAGCTGAGGGTGGATTCAATATCAAACGAGTCTAGAAACCCACAAAATTGTATGTGTATTCCCTTACATTCTACGGTGTAAAGATAAATACATATTAACTCATTTAAAAAAAATCAGATGTAAGCACAGATTATTTATTATAAAATAAATTTATAAAAAACAAAATATATATATCTGCATCTATTTTATGTGTACTGAGACTTCAAATTAAACAAAAAAGCTGTGTAAATAGGTTTAATTTACTGTAAATTTAAGCATAGGATTATCAATTTAAAGCTACAGAAAAAGAACCAAGCCTCCTTTATTAGTTCAAGTTCCGTAACTTTAACGCGGAAATGGATACGGGGTTCCAAATCCTCCTGGTTTCTGCAACAGAGTAAATTATTTTTGTTTTCTGGTCTTAAATAAACTTTGTAACAGTTCTAACTTACTTGATTAGCTCTACTTGGTTCAAATGAGACCGCTGTTACGTTCACAACACCTATAATACTGAGAGCTTTGATATGAGTATGAGCTCTACGCATTTTAAAATCGGCAAAATGCAAACCATTAAGGGCAATCTAAAAAAACAATGATAATTTATAATCTGCCCTAAATGCATGCGTATATGAAAGCAATTACTCGAAACTGATTAGCTTCACATGCTATTACGATCTCGAATTCCTTTCCGACTCCAACAGCTAACGTATTAGCTTTTTGTTCACCCAACCAGTTTCCACTGTCTTTTGTATTAAATACAATTAGACCTTCAACAGGTCTTACAGATACGTGAAGAATGAGGTCGCTAGTACCGTACTCGTTTTGCGTTTGGAAGTTAATATGGAAGCTAAAAAAGAACTTCTGATGTATTTGGTCTACTTAGGTAATAGTTTAAAATAGCGTACTTCTTTGAGCCTTTTGGAATACTTCCTCGTATGCGAACCATATTGTTTGGATTAAATCCATTTGGTAAGGGCCAAGTAAGTGTTTCTTCCTACGAAAAAATTGTGTGAGATTAATGGAAAAAATATTAGCCACAAATAAATTCATTTCTAAAGCTATTTTGTTTCTGTCATAACGATAAATTCCAGATAGAAGGAAGCTATCTAGAAATGCATTGGTTGCTCTTTTCGAACCCTTCAAACAAGGAATTTTTATTTATATAAATATATTAATTGATTAACTTTGCATTAGCGTTAATATTATCAATTGAATTGATAAAAAAAAAAAGCAATTTAAAAAAAAATTAGGAGAAAACATATTTTGTTCTTTATTTATGCCAATAACTTTGCTGGCAAATTTTGAAAATTAAGAGGTTTCTAAGAAAATTCCTTAATTTTAAATTTGAAATTAATCTATATAATTGGTAATTTGGTTTTGAATAATTGAATAACGAAACAACTTTATATTCATCATCTGATAGTAAATGTGCCAAGAAAAAGCTATTTTCTTAAGTTAATAAACATATAAGTTGCATCCTTACAATAAATTAAATATACTTAATGCATTATCATCTGTGTTGTAAAATGATCACATCAATCAAACGATATTTTAAAAATTTCATAATTAAAACAAATAGTTCCCAATAAAGTTTATTTGCAAAGTTTAAAGAATCCAATTATAGGTAAAGATTAGATAATACATCACAAATACCGATATACGCTGTCAATTTTTGTTACAATTATTTCAAATATTTATTTTAATCCAAAATGTTTTATCCATCTAATCAGTATTGAAACAGGCATTACTCATCATTCTTAGAACGCCTTCAATTTCAAAATCAACCTGTTACGTAGCAATATATATATTTAGTGGGCTCAAACATTATGAAATGCAATATATTTATTGTGTTATTATGGATGTAATATGTTACCACCTAAATATATATTCATATAAATACACCTTACTTATCTATTTTGTGATTTTAACGAATATAACCAATTTTTTTCAATATGATTATATGATATATGACGTATCTATGGTTTCAGATAAAATTAAAAACCGTGTAAATAGTTACATTGAAAATAAATATGTATACCGGGTGTCCCAAGGTTGATGGCCTATTAGAAGTATATGGAGAACCAATCATCAGAATTAATTCAAATATTGAATGTGCAAGTTATGAAGTTATTCAAGATGAACTACGTTTCTAAAATATTTTCGTCCATGCAGTGCTGCCGCTTCTACTTAAACCTGGTAGAAACTTTTTTAATTCAAATGGAACAGCCGATATTTCTTATCATGGTTGGATTTCTTACTAAATTTTATAAAACTTTTACACTTATTTCCCTATACTTATCTCAAAGCGTTTTCGAGATATAAATTAATTTATTATAATAATATTTTTTTTTTTGAAAATTGACCCCTCCGAAAGTACGCATATCTTCGCTCTTTGGAATAACTAAAAGTCCAATATTTTGACATGATTCAAAGGAGCCTTACACTAACTTGCTATGTTATTTGAATTTAGTAACATTATACAGGGCATTCCACACGTTACTCTCAAACCGCATGTTAGAAACATTCCTTTCAGTATATTTTTTAAATGGAACATGTAAATCCTGTTAAATATATCGAAAAATAAGAACATGCATGGTATCCCTATACATACATATATCCTTTGTGATTTTGAGCTATAAGCACTTATTTAAAAGTAGTCCTTTTTCATGTGTTTTTTAACAGGGTATAATAAATCAAAAAAAACACATAAAATAGACAAAGTATAGGTACATAGAGAATTTAAAATTAATCTATATAATTCAATGCAGAAATATAATGTATAACGGATATCGATGGAGTATGTGCACATACCTTTTCTTTGGATGTACTACCTCCCATTATAACAAATTCCGTGGTTGCAAGATCAATCCCATTTATTTTAACCCTATTGTTATAAACCGATTTCGTATTTCATTTACTATAAACAGAAATTACGATATTTTTATTTTTAAATAAAAGTGTATAAATCCGTGTATCGATTTTTGAACCCGGCAAAATTCGACTCAATCTTTAGAAATTTTACAATCGATAAAGTGTTTAACACAAGCCAATAAACTAAGCTTATGTATATATATATATATGCATGTCTATATTTTGAATACACGCAGTAATATGGGTGTAATTATTTGAATCAAACCTAACTGAAAGAGTTACACAATTTAATTTTAATGGGATACCTATTTGTACCCCAAATGAAAAAATTAAAATATTTTTATTTGCTAGGTACTCACCATTTTGAAGGCGTTGAAAGTATCAGCAATTTTTCGTTGCAGTATAGATATATATAAATAAACCGAGAAGCTTATCTTTGTGTTGATAAAGTATCTGCTATGGTTCCCAGGTTCAATTCGCTAAATAGGTATATATTATCTGTTATATTTCAGGCAACAACCGGAAAAAAGCATCTGCTGTAATATTGATTCAAAGCTAACAGTGAAAATGTAAATAGCATACTTACTACAAGATAACAGAATTGATTTCAAACTTTTTCCCAGAACTAAGAAATCTCAATGTCTTCCCAAAAACTCCAAAAATAAAAGAAAGACTTCTTCAAATATAAGGGATAAGGGTGTTGGGCGATGTTCGAGGAGTAGGGTTATCTTTATGTTCCATTTTCGCAAGAAGGAATCATGATTTTTTAACAATTCTTATTATGCTTTATGCAGAAGGGTGTTTTGTGATTGCAAAGATGTTATTTCCCAGATCGAAACAATTACAAAATATTTGAAATATTTTCAGCATATAGACTGTTATAAAGAATTGTAAAAATTATTCAAAATCTCGTAAGAGTTTCACAGCATCAACTAAAAAGTATTTATTTGTATCAATATCAAAATTCAAATGCACTCAAATTTCAAAATTGGATAAGTATATTTGACTAATTTAAGATCTCTTTTGCAATACTTTTTAAATGTTTGTAAAAATAACGTAATAGGTTTATCCATGACATCGTCGGGATGTTAATTCTTAGCATCTGGAGGTATCACGATTCAGATTGTTAAGTCTCCAGGATTTTTGATCATTATTATTTGTAGGCACCAAAGGAACGATTGTGAAAGTAAAGATAGAATAAATATTGTGATTTAAATGTATATTTACGTTACATGATGAATGTTAGCATTATATATACCTACATACATAAAAAAATTGATACATTAAATACGAAAAACTGGAAGCGGCTACATTTTCGGAGGAAGAATTTTTGATGTTATTTTAACGTGGGAATGGATACGGCGTTCCAAAGCTTCCTACTTTCTGCAATTGAATATATATACATCAATCATTTTTTTTTATTTTCATTTGTATTTTTAACTTACCATGGCAGCTCTGCTTGATTCAAATGATACAGCGCTTAATTCCACCACTCCTATAACACTGAGAGCTCTGATATCACGGTGCGTTCTTCGCATTCGGAAATCAGCAAAATGCAGTCCATTAACAGCAATCTAAAAAAGAATATGAATTAAATCACTACAAGTAAGAACGTCATTAATATAATAATAATAACATTGTTTTTGAAAATAATAAAATTATCGTTAGGTATATATGTAACAAAAATCCCAAAAGAAAGGTGAAAAAATCCCTTACACAAAATAATTTTGTGGTAAGGGATTTTTTCACATTTCTTTTGGGATTTTTGTTACAGTTTTCAAGCCACAGTCTCCACACATCACAGGAGGTATATATGCTTGGAAAATTGATGTATCTACAGTAGAATTGATCTGAGTTGGTGGAAACTCTGCCTTTACCCGCAGTGTATGTCACGAGCTCGAAGAGGCCGGTGAACTAGTGGATGGCCGGCGTACAATACATACTGAATTACGATTTGTACGAATTGCGAATATAGTGGAATCCTTCGAGTGTGTCTCATTCCATTGAGCTCACTCCCTCTTGCTCTCGCGCATCCGCCAAGTCAAGTTAATTCTACTGTAATTACTTACTCGAAATTGATTCGCTTCGCATGCTATTACGATTTCAAACTCCCTGCCAGCACCAACTGCCAACGTGCTACCTCGTTCTTCGGCCAACCATCTTCCACCATCCTTTGAATTCAAAACGATCACACCATCGCCATGTCTTACGGAGACGTGAAGAATGATGTCACTGGCACCGCTCTCATTTTGCGTTTGCAGGTTGATATTGAAGCTAAAAATATTTTTATTTTGTAATATATGTGTTATATTTTGGTTTTCTCGCAACATCAGATAACCTACTGTCGTCCACCCTGTGGAATGGTGCCCCGTATGCGCACCATATTGTTTGGATGAAATCCATTTCCCAAGGGCCAGGTGAATGTTTGCTCCTTATTGAAAAAAAAAATTGTTATTTATAGATTATCACTAAGTTACAATAAGTAAAATTCCAACTTTGTATTTGTTTGATTTTGAAACTGTAGAAGTCTATTTTGGATTTCAAAATCACACAAATCTATATAGAGTTCCATACAGTTACTTATTACACTTCCAGACGGAAATACACGCCATTGAAAGATGTGTCCAGGTCAACATTGACAGAAGCTATGAAAAGCAGGAGATTATCATAATATCTGATAGTCAGGCAGCCATTAGGGCGCTGAGGTCAAACATAATCAGCTCCAAAATGGTTTGGGAGTGTCTACAAAAACTAAACGAGCTAGGCAAAAAGTTTGTGGGTTCCGGGACACACGGGAGTGGAAGGAAACGAAATAACAGATAATCTCGCTAAGAGAGGGGCTACCTTTTTGTGGGATAAGTAGCAGCATAACACTGGAGAAACTGAAAAATGAAGTAGAGCAGAGAAAATCCAAATACTGGGAGAATCTCCAGGGAATGAGGCAAGCTAAAACTCTTCTGGGTACCTATAACCAGAAAAGACCTGCAGAATGCATCAACCTGAGTAAAAACAATAGTCGGATATTGACAGGGATCCTTACCGGCCATTGTAAACTGAACGGACATCTAAGCAGGCTTGGAATAGCGAAGGAAGCCGAATGTAGATTTTGTGGGGAACAGGACGAAACGTCCATTCATCTACTCACAAACTGTGTTGCACTGTGCAACTCAAGGGCGCTGCAGCTGGGAGCATGTGAAATCGAAGAGGGAGAGTTACCTAATCTGGGGCCTTCGGGCATTCTGCACTTCTTAAAAGGAATCAGACTGGACGGCCAGCTGTAAATACAGCGAGAAGAGGGACACAATAGATCTTTTAGGTCGCAGTGTACTATCACCCTAATCACACATACATACTTACTTATTACACTAAATTTATAAAAAATTCTTAAATTAAATTGTAGGGATACGATACTTAAGGTCATTTATACAAAGATAGTTGTTTCTTAATATTCCCATCATAAATATAAATGATAATAAACACAAACATAATATCGTTATATTACTATCTAATCTTGTCATATAGTAATACTCTGAAAGATGATTAAATCTCAAGTATTTCTCAAGTTCTGGTTATCCGAAATACGAGTTCAAACCAATATCTACATAAATGTACTACTTATGGGTGTGAAGCTTTAGAAACTACTTAATACCCATCATAAATATTAACATAAGTATGGGTGATGGGTTCTAATTGATAAACAACTTTAAAATGGTTACTTTGAAGTTTAAGATACATATGGCATCTTTAATTTAACGCTCATTTCCATTAGTTCCGCAAATTAATGATTGCAATGGTTAAATTGTTACAATTTGTTACAAATGTTGAAATACCTGTATTTTTTACTAGTGTGTAAGATGCAATGGTTATAAGGTAGAATTGAAAACTTGGTCACCCTAAATCTCCCGCGATTTTTAATATATTATCTCTACCGGTTTGTAAACAAATTCGATTTGATATTGATTGAAGATATTTAATTTATTTACAATACATTCAATATTATAATTTCTATATTTTTTTAATTTTGCCATCATGGTTAAGCTATAGGTGTTTTTCTTTTTCATATATTTAACAAATCCGACATTCCTTTTAAAGCAGCACAACACAGTTTCTTATTAGGAATTTATATTTGCTTTATATTTTAGCAACACATCATGTATTTACGATATAATATGCATACCTATTAACATAACATTTTTTTTTGTTATTTGTTTTTAAATTTGAAATTTTTCGCAGTCTTTAATAAGTAATATCCATACCATATCTCATATGATTTAAATATCGGCATCAAAAAATTCAGTTCCAAATAGCCAAGTTCATATATAGGGAATTTTACTTCTACATACCTAGATTCGCGTTTCGGCATCTGATCATACTGTATTTACTTACTGCAATTTTAATGCTTAGGATAATATCTTGATTATTTCTTTATTAGTTTTGAATAAGCTATTTAACTTTTTTAAATTTTACATTTTATACCTTAATAATTACCATAGTTGTAAAAATACTATATACCTACCTACCGGTTATTACAAATTGCGGAAAAATAAGAAACATAGCAAGAACATTACCACCAGCTAGAATGTTTGAATAAAAGACCTATGTATGGTTTAAGAGCCTAAATTGAATTAAACATTTAAATATACCTAAATCAAAAACACGTAAGTGGTAATAGGTCCTTTTCTCTAATTTTAGAGTTGCAAGGCAATACCATTAATAATGTATGAATAAAGTTAATTTATTTATGAAATTCAAAATAAATTAATTATTATTTGAATGACATATACTTGAGTTTAAGTGAAATTAGCAATGCAACCTCAAAATTATTAATAACTAGGTACTACGTCTTTGAAGGTATTTCCAGTATAAATTAAATAACCATAATAGAAAAGTTAAAAAAAATTAAAAATTAGGTAAGTACTTACCATTTTGAAAGTTTCGAAGGTGTAACTATAATATCGATTTTACAGAGGGAATATATATTACAAAATTTATCTCATTGCTGATAAAATTTTGGTATGCACATGTAATTAACGTTAACGCCTTCTAAATATCCCTCGGCTTAACTACTCGGGACAAATTAATCCCTCTTTGCCAGAAATAAAGTCGTATATCTGTCATTTTGGTATGAATCCTACCGCGTTAATAAGTTTTAACTCAGATTCACACATTAAATTTCTCGGAATTTTTGTGGTACACTTACAACTCCTCCCTGGAAGAGGATCAAATAATTTGAAGAATTAAATTTTGTAATTCTTTGCATGCCTATTTAGGTAATAGATATTTTAAGCAATAAGTATAGTGGTTTTCAAATTATAAGAAACTAACTTTTAAACCCTTAATGCTTTTATTGCACCTCCTGTAGTAATACTCTTGAGAAGGGTACTGTTTACCTGCTTACACTATATGAATCGCCGGGCCGTATTAACTATGAATTACGGCCCCATTAAATAATAATATAATTACCAACTAATTGTTAAGCTTCATATATCTAACTTATTATTTTTTGTAAATAAACCTAATGTATATTATTTATTATATATATTTAAAATTAAAATTGCGTTTTACTATTACCTTATAGTGCCGTAATTTATACTCAATCCGGCCCCTGCATTCATATGCTGCAAGCAGGCAACCCGTACCCTTTCAGTGAGGCGGGCAGGTAATTATCCCCACATAAGATGCAATAAAATCATTACAGGCTTAAAATGTTACTTTCTTCTATCTTGAAAAGAACTATACTTGTTTCTGAAACACTGTAGGTCTATATCTTTCTTTTTTTCTCTTCTTTTAAAAAGCACAGAAAAAAGTTGTGTCACGTTCACAAAAAATATTGTTTTAAAATTGCAACTTTTCCTTCAAGTACCTATGTACTTTTTCGAGCTTATGTAAAAAGTATACAATTAGAATAAATTAATATAATGCTACACATGTATATAAAATATACCATTGAGTGAAGAAAATTTCTTCACTCGACAATAATACAGAAGTCATTCATTTGGACCCCTTTCATTCTGTATATAGTATCCTACTGTTTGAAAATTTGTAATCACCACTATAGTCGATAGATGGCAATATATACATAATAAATGACAACCCGAGACTCTTGTTTATATCACATAAGTCGCGTTCGAAATTGTAACGTATGCGATAACTTGTCAGTTATTGTTTGCTGACGTCAAATTGATGTCATCCAATAGCTTCGAGTACTTCGAGATTTATGGAACATAATCTTTGTTTTCGTTTATTGAGAATGTATAACATTAATTGAGTATGAAACTAGAAGTTTACTTCGATAGATGTATTGTGATAAACTATTTCCAATTATATATTTGATCATATAATCGGTACAATTTCTTTTTAGCAGGAAAGCATTCACCCCGCGGCTTGATCGTGCCGCTTTATCAGCGACGAAAGGAAGGATAGCTTATCTCTGACGAAAGGGTACATGAACCTCAGGTTCTTACCCTAGATGAGATGTCAGCCAATGTCAGCTCATTGTCGTTGTCAGGAAAGCATTTATTTAATTAATTATTTAACCGATTGGAAGTGCAACAGGTGTCTTCTAGATGACATTCGACCCCAATGTAAAATGATATTTATGCAGTGCGCCATCTAGGATCCTGTTGTACTTCACCGGTTGAAAAACTATAAATATATATAAATAAGGCTATTAGTTTGTTATTTCAATATGTTCGACAAAATATTATATCTTTTCTGCCTTTTCTTGGTTTTATCAATTTTTCTGGCAGTTTTCGAAAAGATATTATTTGATCAAAATGGCTACTGTCGTCTCCTCCGTCTCCTCTCGCGTGTTCTTGAAATGCGTTCTCCCTGGTTCTCCCCACTCTCCCGCAAGGGGTGCGTGCATGCCCGTTTCACTGGGTCTCTTCTACCCGTTCTTTGTTTTTAGTTGACACTAGTCCCGCCCACGGCGCTGGTGTGCGGTTTCTCAGATCGCCCAGACGCTTAAAATATAAATTCTATGGTTATCGAGTGCGACTCATTGGCAGTCGATTGTGTCAATTTATCGATTCAGTGATCTTGTGCGACTTTGCGAGTTTGACAGATAACGCGAGTGTATTTATCGGTCTTTTGTTTTGTGGAATTGAATGAGGAATTGCACTATTTTTAAATTCTTGTTAAAATAATGTTATTTTGTACATGACCTAAATATATATTTACACTGAAATTTTGACGGTTTTCTGTAAAGTAGTTCTTGAAATATAATTTTTTTAAGATCTTGATACGTCACAGGTACGTAGTAAAATTTTATGAATGAACGAGAATATATGGCAACATAGAAATTACTCCCCCGTAATAATCACAGATTGCAGTCATTTACCGGCTGCGAAATACGATATTATTAAGGTGCTATGCAGGTTATGGTCACAAAGGAATTTGGGATTCGGCATTATTTCTGCATCTTGTTTTAGTTTGCGTTTAAAGTTTTCCAATTTAACGTAAAAGAACGAATTCTGAAAGATTATAACCTCCAAACCGCGTAAAATAAACACAGGATATCCTAATAATACATTTACGCCATCTGTACGCGCAAAGCATGCGAACAGCGAACTTAAAATTACTTATCTGCGATCATTCTGCGATGATGATGCGATCTACGATGACTATCGCTCCATTGCCAAATCATGCCGACTAAGAATTTATGAATGAAAGAACTTGTGACGTCAGAGCACTTTAAAAAAATTAATTATATGCCTTAATGAGAAACAATTTAAAAGAAGGTTTAATGATGGGCTATATATTACAACATTCTCTATCATTCTATGACATAAAAAAAAAGTTGTGCAATTCCTCATTGTATTTTGATTTCGAGATGGTTTTCTATAGTTGTATATCAACTTGCACATACAGCAATAAAGATGTGAACATATAGAATTCCATTATTTTGTTGTTTTAAGAAATAGTATTTCTGTAACATGTTGAGGGAGTTTCTTACGACCAATAAATCAATCTTTCATTCAATTTATTCGTTTATTCCTTACTTTTCATATAATTGTAAAGGTTGTTTTACACTACGCTATTTATTGGTCAATTTATTAGTGTATTTCAAATATTCACGTAAATAATACTTCGCATATACAATTTATAAGGTGTTTCCAAAGTATTATTGACGTAAATTATTGAAATACACTAATAAATTGACCAATAAATAGCGCAGTGCAAAACGACTTTTATGTATACCCAAAATTTAAATGGAATTTGCTTTTGAAATACTCGCCGGTCCCGCCGGCATACTTCAGCGCCTTCGGCGGGACTAGTCACAACGGCTGCATATATCGTTCACATGAAGGCGTAGAGAGTTGCCCATCTTTAGGTATGTTATCTGTGGGTGCGTGCACATGAAGACTTAGGTTAGGTCACAAATAGGTGAGGTTATGTTATTTTAAAGCAAGGTTATAAATTTATCAGCGGTTACTCTAAATATAATTTTAAAATAATACTGAGTCAGCCACGTGGCAAATCTAGAAACATGTAAGTTAGCTTAGTTAGTTAGTTTAATTCGTTATTATAAATAAAACGATGTCTCGACTGTGTAACTTATTAAAGCCAAATCCGTCAGTAAAAGGAATGACGAAACTGGATAAATCTAAATTTGATAGAACTATAACAGTGCCATGTATAAATGCTACAAACTGTAAATTGGCTGATATTCTAGCATGTCTGAAAAAGTACATGTTAAAAGTACCAAAATTAAAACCAGTACAAACTGTTGATGATAAAAGTTTAGTTATCTTAAATCCAGAAATTGTATCATCATGGAATGACATACAAGATATTGATAAAAAATGCTTACAAGGTTTTTCAATCACAGACAAAGAATTCATTTTACGGGAACAAAAATTCAATTATGATAATTATGGGGCTGACGATATATTAAAAGCCATATTACCTACAGAACAGGATGGAATGTCTAGTTTTACGAAAGTTGGTCACATAATCCATTTAAATTTAAGAGAACATTTATTACCATACAAGAATATAATAGGTCAAGTATTATATGATAAAACACCACACTGTGAGACTGTTGTAAACAAAGTGAATATAATCGATAACACTTATCGCAATTTTAAGATGGAGGTATTATGTGGAAAGCATAACTTAAAAACGAAAACGAAGGAAAATGGTTGTCTGTTTGAATTTGATTTTGGTACTGTTTATTGGAATTCTCGTTTAAGCACTGAACACGAAAGAATAGTTAAGTCTATCACTAAAAATGATGTTTTATTTGATATCTTTGCCGGGGTTGGACCCTTTTCTATTCCTGCAGCAAAGAAAAAATGTATTGTATATGCCAATGATCTAAACCCAGAATCTTACCATTGGCTAAAACATAATCAAAAATTAAATAAAGTGGATGATAATCACCTCCATACTTTTAATAAAGATGGAAAGGATTTCATTCTGGAAGATGTGAAGCATAATTTATTGAGGTATATTAACAAAAATGACATACATATTGTCATGAATCTACCAGCTTTAGCAGTAGAATTCTTAAAATATTTCATTGGACTTTTTAAAGAAGAGGAAATATCAAAAATAGAAAACCCACCGATTATTTATGTATATTGCTTTTCAAAAGGTGAAGACTGTAATAAAATAACAGAAAATTTGATATCTTCTAATATGAATCGTGATATGAGCAATAAAATTGAGATGTTCAAAGTCCGTACCGTAAGCTCATTTAAAGAGATGATGAGAGTTACATTTAAATTGACTGAGGATATTTTAATTACAAAAACAAATTGCAAAAGACAAAGCGAAGATGGTATTGACACCGAAACTAAAAGACGTTTGTATGCGTATTTATAAGTGTACTTTAAGTAAATTTTATTTTTGCAGACTGCCATGGGAAAGAACAAACATCAGAAGACAAAGAATATTTTCAAAGTTGCGGGAGCTAAAAGCCTAAAGCCAAAAACCAAGGCAAAAATCGTGAAAGGGCAATTAAAACAGGTAGTTAAATAGGTGCCTGAACTCACTGAACGAAATTAAAAAAATTTAATTTTGCTTTAGTCAGTTTTACATTGATTTTATTTTACATTATTTATTATCGAGAGTTACCCTTTCTTACAAACATTATTTATTCGATTTTAGATTACAATTAAGAATAAAAATAAAATATCAGAAATTGATCAGCAACTGGTAAATATTCAAGAAAAGATAAGGCAAACAGAAAAAACCAGTGAACTTCGAAAAACTGCACCTAAGGAAATGGTAAACATCAGATCCGCAACAAATGAAGATTATAAAAAAATGGAGGCAACAACGCATGTTGCAATAGAAGGTTTAAATAATATGCAATTATAGTCTATAAAATAAATTTCGTTTTTCTTTATTATATTATACGGTTTATTTGTTATACAGGTGTTTTTTTTTTTTACATAAGTGTATGATAGATAGATAGATAGATAATTTTATTGTCAGAGATCTTACGTTATTGACATTGTCATGGTTACAACAAAAGTTATACAAAAGCAGCAATTTTTGGTGATAATAATGATAGGTTATAAATAAGTAGTAATTTTCGTGATAATAATAATAGGAACAATACAAACAAAACTATGGAAATAATACAACAATACGACATAATAATAGACATTCAACAAATCGAAAGCCGATTAATGGTCCCAGTGACTGAGGGAAATGCAGTATGTACTGGTAAGCGTTAGTTTAAATTATTTGTTAAAAATTACAAGAGATTCAATCATGAAGTACACGCAGATAATAATAATGAAAACAATAGTAGTAGTAAAAATGACAATATTTAACAAATCGATTAATGAGCGCCAAGTCTAGATCATTTGTCAAAAATTACAAGAAATTCATCAATGGAATACACGCAGTGGTCCAGAAGAAGCCCACGCACTCTTTTTTTTTAAAAAGTTTGGGATTTTGAATAGCCTTTAAATCGCTCGAAAGCATGTTGAACAGCCAGGTACCCATTGCCAGATGGCCACGCTGGGTCAAAGACAGTTTATTGCAAGAAGTCCTAAGCAGGTCGTTATACCTAGTATTGTATGTATGGTAGTCTGAATTTTTTGGGATCTTATACTGGATTGAGTGAATGTACGAGAGAAGCTCCAGAATGTAAATACTTGGTAAAGGTAAAATCTTAAAGTTGGCAAAGAACGGCCGACAAGACTCGGTAGAATTTATATTAGCAATACAGCGAATGATGCGTTTTTGGCTGATAAATACTCTGGAAGAGAAACTCGAAGAACCCCAGAATATGATACCATAAGAAAGTCTGGAATGCGCTTCGGCGTAGTAGAAAGACAAGACATGTTCGATACGCAGAATGTATTTTAAATTTCTAATTTGAAAACATATTTGATTAAGCCTAGATACAAGGTGATTACAATGCTCTGCCCAAGTTAACTTTTCGTCGACATGCACGCCCAGAAAGCACACAGACGACTTCTGAGCAACCTGTACGCCATTAACATCAGCATCAAAAGCCTCCATCCTCGATCGAGCAGCGCGAAATACTGTAAAGCCCGTCTTGGCAATATTCATATGAAGCCCATTGCACCCGAACCACTGGTCTAACAGGGAGTCGACTCTCGCCCGCAATGTCTCAATACGACAATCAGAAATGACGGCCGAAGTATCATCCGCGTAAATGATTAGTGAGTCAATAAAATTAGTTATATCATTTATAAATAATAAGAAAAGAACATGGCCAAGGATCGATCCCTGCGGAACCCCCATCTTGGCAGGCAAACAGGTTGAATGAAATGATTTAATATTTTGATTACATTTGAATTTAACTTTAACAAATTGCGTCCTATCTGACAGAAAAGATGTAAACCAATCGGCAACCACTCCTCTAATACCGTAGCACTCGAGTTTTTCAATTAATAATGAGTGATTAACACAGTCAAAGGCTCTACTAAGGTCACAGAAAATACCAGCCGGGTATTCACCCCGATCCAAGGAGTCCAATATTGAATCTATATAAGGGAGGCTATGGCAGTGATGGTTGAGAAACGCTCCCTAAAACCGTGTTGCCAATTGGTCAATATATTATTAATCTCTAAATGATATAGAAGTCGAGATAATATGGCGTATTCAAAGATTTTGGAAAAACTAGAGCTTAACGAAATAGGCCTGTAATTGGCAACATCATCCCGAGCATCTTTTTTATAAATGGGCGAGACTACAGGGGTTTTAAGGATAGTTGGAAACTTACCCTCTGAAAATGACTTATTTATACGCTGAGCAAGCGGTCGGAGCAACGATCCAGCAACCTCACGCACCAACCTACACGGAATACCGTCCGCACCAGCACTATTCTTATTTTTAAGACGCGCCACCACACCACGCAGTTCGGCCTCAGAAAAGGGGTATGCACACATACTATTTATAAGATTTTACATTTAGGTTAAAGCTAGTGAGATTAGAGGCAGGAACCCGTCCGTGCACATTCCATGCAATCCTCCGCGGTTCCTCCAGAAAAAAACTATTAAAAATGTTTGCAAGACTCTGCAGATCATCAATCACCAGCCATTTGGCTGAGTAAGTGATATATTCTCATCACGAGGTGACCTGTTTGAAAACCTCGAGATGAGAGACCACGCAACACGGCTTGAATTTTGTGAATTGAGAATTTTATTGGCATAATAGGTCTGTTTAGTGTTCTTAACTAGAATCGCATGCTCGCGTTTACTTTTGTCATAGTGTGGTTTTAGTGCAGGGTATTGAAGGTTGAGTCTATGCAAGTCACGCAAATTACTACTAGAGCGTCTAACCTCGACATTCACACACTCACCATTGCCATCCTTGAGAGTAGTCATCCTCTCAGGGAAATACTTATCAAAATGGTAATAAAAGGTATCATATGTCACTATTCACGAAACGATTTTACATTTGATATTTCATACGGTTTTTTAAAGTTTGGTTTAAACTTAAAACAAGGATTCTCTTTAATAACCTTATGACAGGACTTTTTAATAAGATTTGGTTCTTTAATAAATGATAAAGCGATAATTTAACAATTTTGTCAAGTGTCAATCTCTTACGGTACTCTTCCCAATGTAGACAGCATTAATTTTTAAGAATAACAACATAGATTAAAATAAAAATATATATTTACTAATTATATATTTATAAAAACTGGCACATTACTTAGATAGGTGCATCAATTAAAAACCATCGTGATCTTGCTTCTACTGCTTCCCTCCGTACTAATCTCTTTTTGTCATCCAAACAGGTACCAAGAACTAACAATACATCTTGTTTCATTGGTAATAATTTATACAGTGGATATTCTGAATAAAGTTGTACACCTCTTAATGCCAAAATGCGCACATTCTACAACATTTGTATGCAATTATTGAAAATCTTAAGATTGTAAAACTTACCATCGATTTTTCAAACTTTGCTAATCTCAAATAATATTTAAGAAATTCCTGTACATAATCTTCAGCTAATTGCTCTTTGTCCTTAATAATAGCATTAATAGCTGATAAAACTGCCAACAATACATCTGCATCCTCACTATAACTTAAACACAATAAGACCAATCTGATTATCTGCAACCGAAGAGCTTCTTTTAGTCAATGTTCATTAGCCATAATTTGCGCTTTTCTAATATACTTACCTGTTTTAACTGTAGCCTTAGAATTTGCTGTGGAATATTTTGAAGTAAATATCCAAGAATAGTTAAATAATGTTTGTTGTTTTCATCATAATTACTCATTAAATAGTTACTTATTTCCACAAAAAACTTCTGTTTGTAAAGTAATCTGTAAAATTTATTAACAATGAAAATAACGTCTTGAGAAAAATTTTGTTAATTCAACCTTTTCCTGCAATAATTTTTTGTACTTAGACAATCGTGTCTTTCATCCAATATTACATTAAACGCCTTAGCTGCACTTACATTACTGGCTGATAAATGAATTAACTACAATCTTTAATTTAGATTTAATAATTTCAATATTTTACTCTTTACCTTTTCGATCCATGTGAACATCAATGGACTACTTTGAAGAACCAGGGCTTTTGTTGTGAAACAGATAATCGTTATAACATTTTCAGTATGCTGTTGTGATAATATAAGGGTATCAGATTTCTCCTTTACATAAGCTAGATAACTTAGTAATGTATTTTCTGCAATTATGCTATAAATAATAGAATTTTAAAAATGATAACAATTCTTACCATCCGATGTTTTATTAATTATACTTGCTAACAGTTCAGATCCTATATTACAAATATATGAAGCAGTAGTTTGACTTGTAATATTATATATTTCAGAAAAATCAATCGTTACTCTAATAGGTGGTTTAAGCGAAGTAAGTAGTCCATATAAAATTACCAATATAAAATCATTAGACTGTAGTGATTTCACTTTTTCTATCTGCTTTGTTATTAATATTTCTTGGTCGTTTTCATTTAAGTTCCTAATAATTATGATCAACATTCTGGTAATATTATTTAGAAAATTATTATGTACCTCCACATTAATATCATCAACATTATCTACAAGGTAATCAGTCACTTTATCAATTATATATTCAGTTTCTATTAAATATTTTGAAATTATAAGTTCATCTTGTTCTAATTTTGTTTTCAATATTTCGACTGCGATTGCCGATATGTCATAACTTTTAAAAACATGTTCTACTAAGATCGCTATTGAGAAAGACATTAGCTCAGTTATGCAAACAACTGATCCAACAGCTTCTAAGTACTTCTGAAGAGATTCTAAACCGTTATTCTGCACTTCTTCCAACATTGTTTGTACTTCTTTATGATACAATTTAGCATATGCCTGTAAAGTGTACAAAAGCGCATTTCGAACAATTAAATCCTGTTCGAGAATAATAAGTGGTGATAAATTTTGGTAAAAATATGTACGTGTACTCAAAGGGATAAATGGTGCCAATCTCGATAAACTCGAAATCCCAACGAATCTAATTTGTGGATCCGTATCCGCCATGGCTTTTAAGCAAATATTTGGAATCAATTTCAAATCTTCCACATCATCTATAGTTATAGCAGCATTTGTTGATATATACATAACAGTAATTTCTACAAGTTGTTCAAGAATTGTAGCCTTATGCATTGGAGTAGTTGTAATAGAATACATATTTATAAATAACGGAGATGTTTCTTTAAAGACAATTTCGGCAGTATGCCTAGATGCTTGAGATAAACTTTTAACTAATTTCCATGAAGGTACATGCAGCAAAGTATCTGGCCTTAAATTTCCTTTCAATGTATCAATGATATCTTTACTAACTTCTCTAGTAAATTCTAGATCTGCTGAAACCTTGCTAAATAAAAGTGTTAAACCTTGTAAACACTTTACTTCAAGTTCTTTATCTTGTTTGTGTATGTTCCCTAATACTTCTTTCTGAATTAAAGACCATATTGTAGAGCAATGCTGTTTGTAAGAATCCAGTGGAAAATTTTTGGAACCTTCTATCTAAAAAAGAACAAAAGTGAATGTACAGCAGATTAAATGATATGTACCACCTATTATATGATTGAAATACTTTGTAAATGTTTAATGCAATTTTAATTTTACCAGAAGATCAAGGGAGTCCAATTTAGCAATACGTAATTCTGACTCTAACTTCTCCAGTGCAAGTGGGATGCAAAGCTCGGCAAATGCTGGCAGGGAACACAAACAAGGGCACAATGCATTGGCCAATGTTTCTCTTGTAACAGTCTGTAATGCATACATACATATATATGGTAATTTTGCTATTAGGAAGAAATAATTTTTATAAAAATTCTACTCTGGTTCAATCAAATAGTTAAATCTAACTGAACACACTGGCAAATTTAAAGGAACATATCATAAATTTAATTTATTTATTTTGTTTGTTTTATAGCTTTACATTCTCCACTATAAAATTGAAATTTTTATGTCAAAACTTAAATTGCTGAAAATTATTGTACAGCATTTGTAAAATAAATTTAAATTACTCTACTTGACTCCATATAAACAGATTACATAAGATATATAACAATTTGACTATTATGGAGAAAATAATTAGATTTTATGGCTGTTCCTTGAAATTTTCACTTGTGTATATAAGTTTATTTTCTACACATTAACAATTGAGCAAACAAACTATTTTATATATTTATATTCAATCAGCAATTGTTAAAATAATTGGCACTGAGTCTTACAGTTTCATCTTGAGTTGTGGGTCTAAAATCCACTGGGAAATAACACGACATTACATCAAACATTTCTTCTGTTAATTGTCCTAATTCTACTGCTTTTACGAAATTTGGTAGCCAATTAAAGAGGAAGAGTAAATTTCTTGGATCGCGCTCACTATCAATGGCTGATATTACACCGTAGATTAATTCTAATCCCATCGCTTTCATTTCTAAGAAAATAATTATTTGGAAAAAACTTAAACACTCAAGAAACGGATGTTACCATCTTTTCTTTTATCGAGTAAAGTTTCAATAAAAACATAAATATTGTATCTATCATGTTGCTGCTGCTGTTGACAAGGCACATGTTGAAACATCGAGTTTAGTAAATGTGTTGACAAACCCTCTGGAATATTTTTAGAACGAGCTAGTGGAGTTAAACCCTTTATTACAGCAGGTACTACCTATAATATAATTATATTAGATTGGATATTTTTCTCAATGATTATCATATTTTTAACAGTCTTTTCTTACTTGATGATGATCATTTAATCTCTCAGCATAGAAGTTGCAAATGTAATTAAGTTGTGTGGAAGTTAGAATATCTTCTGGCATAAAAGATAAAATTGTCGACAAAATTAACATTCCCTTTTCGCGCTCTGTTACTGCACTATTTGTTAATAAAGGTCCTAAATCTTGCACTAATTGTGTTATGGTATATTTACTAATTTTTATACCTGCAACTATAAGGTTAATAATCTTGTTATTTACCAAGGAATTAATTCTCATACAATTTGCTATAGAAAGACACGTTTCTTCAAACTTTGCATCGTCTGTTGACAATCCAACAACTTCGTTAACCAAATCACGATCAACGTCCATGTTTTCAAAGAAATACAATCAAGTACAAGTAAAGAAAATGAAAAATTTCACATATATGGTTTTTATTCACATTTATCTTTTAGAAAAACGTTCGTAATAATTCTGTATGTGGATCACTGCTTTGGCGATCTATATGTACATTATTAAAGGAAAGCTCATATTTCGGTTGAGTTCAAAATACTTATGTCTTTTTTTTTCGGATAATAAATATAAACTTCTAAAAAAAATGTTGAAAAGGTGTTATTTCTTGGTTATGTACAACGTGCTTGGATGACGTTTCAGCTGTGGTGACCATAGACAACAGATTCTAAAGATGGGCAACTAATGTTATATCAAAGAATATTAACATATGGTTATATCACAGACAAGAGAACATACAGCCCGTTAGCTAAATGTAATTTTTTGGAAGCATAAAAGGAAGCAGAATCCATTAAGTTCGCTGTTCGCATGCTTTCCGCGTACAGATGGCGTAAACGTATTATTACGATATTCTGTGTTTATTTTACGCGGTTTTGGAGGTTATAATCTTTCAGAATTCGTTCTTTTACGATAAATTGGAGAACTTTAAACGCAAACTAAAACAAGATACAGAAATAATGCCCAATCCCAAATTCCTTTGTGACCATAACCTGCATAGCACCTTAATAAAAATATCGTATTTCGCAGCCAGTAAATGACTGCAATCTGTGATTATTACGGGGGAGTAATTTCTATGTTGCCATATATTCTCGTTCATTCATAAAATTTTACTACGTACCTGTGACGTATAAGATCTTAAAAAAATTATATTTCAAAAACTACTTTACAGAAAACCGTCAAAATTTCAGTGTATATATGTATATATATATATATATGTAGGTCATGTACAAAATAACATTATTTTAACAAGAATTAAAAAAAAGTGCAATTCCTCAAAAGTATGAAAAATACACGGTATTCGTGTGTATGTGAGATATTTAATCTGTGTTAGTAGGTTTGCAGCTTTGCTAGGCGCACTTAGCCGAGTTGCGAACCTGAGGGGGTTTGATACTTGGCTAACCGAGATTACAGTTTTGGTTTGCAACCAGGATTAATAGACTCTAAATAGTTCACTGATGGAAACAAGATTGAGGTTATTAATGAAATAATTACACAACACAATACAACATGTTTATTATAATTTACTGTTCAACAATTACATCAAAAATCGCCAAATACGAACACTTATTAAACAATTACATCCGAAAGTGTTAAATAAACCAGAAAATTTATTAAACGGTTACATGGAAAAGATACAAAACGGGTATAATGTACATTCACGTTTCACGTACTTCCCGTTAAAGTTAAAAATTTAGGACGTACAATAATACTGCATATATCTATTATCAACCTATCAATCCTAACTTGTTCCACTAGAACTAACAAACGCTAACAACTACATAATGTAAGTAACTACACAGATAACGAGATCAGAAGATATTATCCAACCACTAATAAGAAGCGTCCGGTGGGAACAGGAAGACGCAGAGCGAACGGCAACAAGACATTAGCAGGCACCTGGCCCCTTTGCAGAAAGTGCTTACGGACACTCTACCGCCCTTTCATAAAGAAGTCTCGTCACTTCAGCCTATATATTATCGGTGAAAAAAGGCGAGAAAGAACCAGCTGCGAGATCTACCCCTCCCAGGATAAACAGTTAACTTAGTATTTGTCTACCAAGGAGCTCTCTAACCCCGTCATTCATGCACTCTAGAAGGTCAATGAGCGTATCAGTCGCCACATTATTACACTCTCTTACGCCGAAAACGCAATAACACGCTGAAAGATACTTCCAAAAGGAAATCGATCCACTAATAACTACTAAACTATGCGAAAACTTAGCTAAGAAAAAAAAAATCGGATAGCAGACGCAGTGAATAGTCAATCGCGAACAAAAGAAAAAACATGAGCGCACATATACCCCATTCCACAAAATCAAAATAAAATTAATTTAAAGTATATATATATATATATTGGGATGGTTCTGTTTCTTGGTGTTTGCGGCATCAAACGGAGAATTGGTGATGAAATGATTAAAAAAAGAAGAAATAAAACGACATTTTACGTTTCGGCAATATATATATTGCCTTCTTCAGAAACTAAAATTACCATTTTACATTTTAATAAACTTAATTAAAATTTTTTAACTACATTATTGTAATTACGAAAAAACTAAAAAATCATTCTGATTTACTAAATTTTGTTTTTTTTTGTTAATTAAATTTACATGATTCTAATTATTTTTATATTTTAGTTTTAAAATTTATAACTGTAGAATATATTGTTGACCGTGCAACTGTATATTTAGAAAATGATATATATATATATTTGAATTCTCTTCTTAAAATAAAAGAATTGCTTTATTGGAATCTATTGGCTTCTTTTTACTCTACATTTGTTTATAAGAAATCAAATTTCTTTTCAAACGTTTCGGCAACGATTATTGTCTTGCTCAGTGGAAACAGTGGGAAACAATATAGCATAGATTTTTAATTTTATTCTTGATTCTCGAGATTATTATAAATGAATAAGAAAAAAACCGACATTCCAATAAATCAAATGTGGCGAATTTAAATTAAATTACATTAGATGTAAATCAGAAATATGGTACCTATATTTCTGAGTCACTGTGAAAAAAAAACTGCATAAATAATGAGAGAAAATTGCAAAAGCACAAATAAACGTTACTCCTATACTAAACTAACATAATTTTGAATTAAAATACTGATAAATTGTATCCTTCTTCCTTGATGAAGCAGTTTTCTCGCAACCATTCGTCAGGCTCCCCAAGGTGAACGTCGATCTTCCTTCCTCAAAATGTTTCAAATCTAAAAAGCAGAAATATATGTTAGTGAGAAATAATAATATACTACTTCTGCAAACAATTATAGAGAGCCGCAATAATAAATGCACATGCATATCTCTCTTTATTCACGATTCATCACGATAAATAGGAAATGACCGATTGAATCCGGGTTTCGGAGAATTATAAAACGCCAATATATCTCCAGAAATGAAAGCGAGAGAAATTTAAAAATCGGTACACAGGTGGGGAGTGATACCAGAAATATATATCCAGAAGCAAAATGATCTAACTGTAATAATTTCCGGAATAACTGGGAAAAACTAGTCGAACCCGGAGTTTCAGCGACATAGAAAGATGCCCATTTCTTCGGAAATAAAACCGATATAAATTTGAAAAATCGTAATTGGTTAAGCAACCATATCCAAAATATATATGCAGAAGCAGAAATAGCTAAGCTAAATTTAATACCTTTCACGATAAATGAAATAACCGATTGAATCCGGGTTTCGGGCAATTATAAAATGCTCGGAATCCCGGAAATAAGAGCGAAAGAAATTTAGAAATCGGCACAAGGATGAGGAATGATACTATAGAAATCTGCACCCAGAAGGAGAATTATCCAACTCTAATAATAACCAGAATAAGTGGGAAAAACTAGTCGAACTCGTAGTTTCAGCAACCTAAAAAATGGCTTTTATTTCGAAAAAAAAAAAAAAAGAAAAACCAACACAGGTTTGAACATTTTTAGGTAGTTAAGCAACCATATCCAGAAGCAGAAAAGCTAAAGTTAATACCCTTCACGATAAATGGAAGCAACAGATTGAATCCGGGTTCCGGGCAATTACAAAAAGTCAATGTATCGTCGGAAATAAGAAAGAAAAAAATTAAAAAACGGCACAGGGATGAGGAATGGTAATAAAAATATATACCCACAACGAGAATTACGCAACTCTAGTTACATGTAGCTACACTGTAGCTCTTCAGCTATATAAAGAAATTGCCATTTCTTCGGAAATAAAACCGATATAAATTTGAAAGTTCGTAATTGGTCAAGCAACCATATACAAAATACATATGCAGAAGCAGAAATAGCTAAAGTTAATACCTTTCCCGTTAAATGAAAAAACCCGATTGAATCGGACAATTCTAAAAAGCCGATATATCTCCAGAAATAAAAGCGAGAGAAATTTAAAAATCCGCACACAAATGAGGAGTAATACCAGAAATATGTATATTGTATATATAATGTATGTAGTTACAATTAGTAAGTAAACGTCAGGATATATATATGAATAAAACATAAGTATAAAATCTCGTGTATAGCGTACATGTCAATAGTTTTAAATATTTGAATTTATGAATGAAAGACAAACACATACGTTAAAATTAGATAATAAATAAAATAATTTTAAGAGTTTAATATAAATTTAAATCACAGTTTAAAAATTCTGCTACTGAATAGAAAGTCCTCTCTATAAGTAAAGCTCTCAACCATCGCAGAACATATCCATCACATGTATCCAGAAGGAAAATGATCTAACGGTAATACTTTCCGGAATAACTGATATACCGATATAAGATACTTATGGCTGCCAAATAAATTACAAATCGAATGGAATGTCATATGAGAAAGTAGTTACAAATTAAAAATATGGGAAAACTACATTAGCGAATATTATTACACGTCATTAATAATTATAAAAAAAATACAGTCTACTTACGTCATAAGTCATCGCTGCCATCATGGCTATCTTCATCGCCGGGATATTCTCCACATATATCAGCTAACCTGGGACGGATCTTGGACCACGGAACCTTGGACCTAGGAGCCTTGGACCACGGAGCCTTGAATTACGGAACCTTGGACCTCGGAGCCTTGGACCACGGAACCTTGGACCTCGGAACCTTGGACCACGAAACCTTGGACAACTGAAACTTCAAACCACCATCCTCAGCATCTGAAATAAGAATGTAAAACATCACTTTTTTGTAACTACAGTTTATGAGGATTAAAACCAGGGGCGTATTGGACATAAAAAGTGGTGGCTAGACCCATTGTCACTTATGTATCTCTGGTGGACAAAGACGCAGCAATAAACTACTGTAACTGAACTGAAGATACTGGGGTCTGCGTCTTTGACAGTAACAAAAGCAATGAGGACTAGGTATTTTAATAATAGCAATGGAACGCTTCCTAGATCTCTCCTTTCCACTTGGTCATAATAAGGATTCCCAAGCAGCAGAAAACGCATTGGAATACTATAACGTTATCCATCACGTGAAGAGCAATCTTGTTGGAAATAAGATCGTACCACATAATCAAATCCATTTAAAAGAGCGCTTAATATGCGCATGAGTAGATGATGACGATTTGCGTCGATGGAAATTGTGAATTGAAGCGGCAACTCAATATAGCAATTTTGTGTACCAAGCACCACTATATTATTTATTGGAAATTATTTGTTACTACTTATTTGATTTTTTTCATTATTAACGTAAGAAACTGTCTGATTATTTTTACAAATTTGCAAGAGGCGCTTTAAAATATGTTGACTTCTGAATGATGCTTGAATTTCCGTTACGGGTATATTAATCTGTTTGCCAAAATCGAAGCAACCGTCTCACAAGTTGACAAAGACCCAAAAAGAAAATATTTTTTATTTATTGTATCTCTGCATTTTGCATTTTTTATATAAATGGAGTATCCTGTTTTTATTTACTGTGTCGTTCACCTAATTATTCCGGATTATCAATCAGTAGAACGCATACATTGCACATTGTGGGAGATAATTTTTGAAAAGCAATTGGACAGAGAATATATATATTCTAGATCTAGAGAGATACTTATTTGAAATCTTTGTGCTATATACTAAGGAGGAATGCAAAACGATATAAAAGTACGGAAAAATGCGATGCCATACAATGCCTATAAGAGAACAAATTTGTTGAAAATATTATTTCGAAAACTAAAGAAATAAATTGTTTAGATTTTTATTATTTGACAGAAAAATATGTTGATAATTGATAATCGTGGTTGAGTATTTGGCCAGTTCATCAACAAACAAAGAAAACCGTCTATTCTCTATTAATGTAGTAAGTATGTAAGTTGTTTTTAGATGTTACTTGAAATCATAATCAAATATTTAATTTCGTCTGCAGTAACCAGATCGCAACATTTTGCACCCCCTTTTTATCTAAAATTTCTTTAGGTTAGCATTTACCCCGTCCTATACATGTAAGGGCGTTAAAAATTGCATCAGGTGTAAGTCACCTCTGAAATTTTTTTATAGGCTTTCATGCATATTGCGTGACTTAATGGGTAAATAAATGGGAAAATAAATATATTTCTACTAATCTAGCACTTACATGCTGCTAATGAGGAAAGGGGTCCTATCCTGTGCTGTTGCCATCTCCTTCGCATGCGAACACAATCGAATGAGTAGCTGGCTGTTGGGATCACGATCACATTATCTCTGGATCCAGAAAAGCATTGATGTCGAGTGCTTCCGGGACTTGGCGGATCGCTTGTCAATCCTTATCGTATATTTTTAAAACAGACAACTTCAACGATAAACATGAAATTACAGTAATTCTTCGTGTACCTAATCAGTTTACTACCCACATACATAGTTAAATAGAATCATTATTAATAAAAACCTGTACATAAACAAAAAAAGATAGCAATTGTTCCTGTAATCAGTATACTACCCACATACACAGTTCAATAGAATCATTATTAATAAAAACCTATACATAAACAAAAAAAAGATAGCAATTGTTCCTGCAATCAGTATACTACCCGCATACATAGTTCAATAGAATCATTATTAATAAAAACCTGTACACAAACAAAAAAAAGATAGCAATTGTTCCTGTAATCAGTATAGTACCCACATACATAGTTCAATAGAATCATTATTAATAAAAACCTGTACATAAACAAAAAAAAAGATAGCAATTGTTCCTGTAATCACTATACTACCCACACACATAGTTAAATAAAATCATTATTAATAAAAACCTATACATAAACAAAAAAAAGATAGCAATTGTTCCTGCAATCAGTAGGTATAGTACCCACATACATAGTTCAATAGAATCATTATTAATAAAAACCTGTACATAAACAAAAAAAGATAGCAATTGTTCCTGTAATCAGTATACTACCCACATACACAGTTCAATAGAATCATTATTAATAAAAACCTATACATAAACAAAAAAAAGATAGCAATTGTTCCTGCAATCAGTATACTACCCGCATACATAGTTCAATAGAATCATTATTAATAAAAACCTGTACATAAACAAAAAAAGATAGCAATTGTTCCAGTAATCCCTATACTACCCACATACATAGTTCAATAAGATCATTATTAATAAAAACCTATACATAAACAAAAAAAAGGTAGCAATTGTTCCTGTCATCATCACTACCCACATACATAGTTAAATAAAATCAAATTGAAGTAAACTGTATGCAAATCAGATATTTGTTTCGAACATTATAGTGAGTTCGTGGCGCCACGATCAATATTTCTGCATAACAATAATAATTTCTTTATTATTACACTAATTGCGCAAAATAACAGCTAGCTATATCTAATTAAAAATATGGAAAACAGAAATCGCTGGACTATTATTTTTCGTAACTTGCATTTTAGTAGACTCAAGAATGCGCAATTATAATTTCACTAAATATTTACCGGTTTCAAGTTAGTCATATTATTAAAGCGCGCATTTTTCATAACCTAAAATAAAATATTTTTACATCTTTTTAGGTATGGTCGCAATTGTTCCTCTCACTATTACTGCTACTATAATATTGAAAATTAAAATGAGCATTAGTAAGCATTTAGTAAGTCAACTTTCAGTGTCATTGTCATGTCCACAGAAAACGGGATCAAGAACTAATAACCACTAACAAGAAGCGTCCGGTGGAAACAGGAAGACACGAGAGCACGGACATCCAGCAAACAATGTAGCAGAAGTACAAGGGCTGTCCGTCCTGGAGCTCCATCGCATCAAGCCCATATCACCGGCAAAAAAGGGGCGAGTCGGAATCAACTGCAGAGATCTACACCTTCCCGGGGTAAACAGACATGATCTGTCCACCCACGCTTTCGCGAGGATCACCCAAGTGCAAGCACCCAGATGCCCCCAGGAAGTGTCTATCCCCGTCGTTCGTGTACTCTAGAAGGTTGATGAGAATATCAGTCAGCACATTATTACACTCTCTTATGCAGAAAACGCAATAACACTTTGAAAGATACCTCCAAACGCAAAGTGCTAGCAGTTACTAACCCATCAGTCACCCATTAACTGAAAATGTGTGTGATGTGCTTGACGCACCACATAGTCCGGTCGAAGTAGTAATCATGTCGTGTCACGTCATGTCATGCTCATTACGCGTCATAATCAATTAGAAAAAAATGCAAACATACCTTAGATTAACAATATCTAGCAAAGATGTAAATTAGTCCAGCTGAAGGCGAGTCTTTTAATCATACGGGCGCAATAATAGCTATTATGTGCGAAAAATAAATTTAGTCTAGGTACCTTCAATTCTGCGTTCGTTGCTGAGATGTCCTCTTCATCTTCATACCTACCTATTTACGAAGATCTTGATTGGGTAACCCTGCAAGCAATAAATATAATTGTTTAGAATTTATACAATGCAGATATATGTTTTAAGTTTAAGTTATTCGGTGGCACAGCCAAGGATTTCCTTCGATGTGTTTGCGACAAATGTAGACGATCGCTTATACTTTTTGCACGCATTGACACATTGACAGAAATTCTCGATAAAGCGTGCGAATGGAATCCGTGAAAGTACAATTGTTAAAAAAAGTTAAATATAAAATTCGTGTTCTAAGTAAAAGTGTTTTGAAGAAAAGAAAATTTTTTGTTAACCAATTTCCAACCGAGTTGTTTAACTTACATATATTTTTACCACATCTGGTAATTATCAATACACTAATGCTGCCAATGTCTGGATAATTATCCGTTTTTTTTCTATATTCAAGTTGTTTTACAAAATTGAGATATATTTTAAAATACTATATAATTGTACGCAATGAATGCCCTTCTTACAGTGTGAAATCATTAAATTAAATTAACTAAAAATTTCCACACCAGGTAAAATTTTTAATATATGAATTGCCTCATATTAATTACAGTGATTAACAGGAAAGCATTTATTTAATACTATATAATTGTACTTATATAGAATAATCTAATCACGTCTTTTTTCCGAAAGTAATATAGACTTTTGTACAAGTAGGGAGTAAACACAAAAAAAAAATGGGGAAAATTTAAATTTTGCTTTGAATCTTTAACCGCCTTAAACTATAATTTAAAGAGGGAGTTGTATGTTATTGGATGAATTCAGAAATGCTGTTAAATCAAAACATTCGTAATTGAGTGACGGAAAGTCCTCTGCTAACCCTGTCATACAAATATATAACTGTAAGAAAGTTATTTTTTCGGATAAACGAGGTACAACAAATAAAATAAATATGTAAGTACTTATACCATACAAAGATATACAATAAAATGTAACAGCTCTTGGCAAGCATGTTTTTTTTGCATATACATACATCTGTCTCTTTCTGTCAATTCTATCATCGCATTTCTTTGCAGTATAATGGTATAAATCATGAATTTCTCGGATGGTGTATTCTGTGATATTTAAACTATTTTGCGTCCAAATATATTTCAATAAAAACTTAATTTTTTATACATAATTTTAAATTTGAAACAGAAAACCGATTCCAAACACAAATAAAATAATAGCTTCTTTACATTCGCAAAGAAAACCAGCCAATAGAATTTCGAAAATAAAATTCAAAAGTTTACAAGAGAATATTATATAGAAAAAAACTATTAGACATTGTTTAATCGCGATATATACGAATACGTTTAGGTAGTAGATGTATTGAAATACGTTAAAGATACACATAAAATATCAGAGCGAATTAGAGTTAAACACGATACAATTTACTCACCCTCAATGAACGTGTTTCGCAGTAAAAAAAAAGTCGTCCCAAGTCAAGTTCTAACACGATTTAACTGCACGCATTACTGTATCTCGCGTTTGAGTCTATTTCGCCACATTATAGTTTAATTAATTCACCTTTAACTAATCAAAAAGTGTGGAGAACGAAAATACCACCGCCGTTCGATTTAAAAAGCCACGCTTGCTTTGTTAGGAATCCACGATTGCGATTTCACGTTCTATGGGCGCGCGCATAACACTGTTTTTTGTCAAACAATGTGCAAACAGCTATACGAAGTTACGAAGTTTTTTTTTAGGAGAAAAGATACGACAAATAAACTGTATAAACATCTATCGATTTCTGTCGATTCTATCATTGCATTTCTTTGTAGTATAAATGGATTTCTGCGTCGGTGTCTATTGCGATTTTGAAACTATTTTGCGGCCAAATAAAGGATGAAATAAAGTGTGTTATACACATGTATAAATATATATAGATTTTTCATTAAACATTTATTAATTTTTAAACATAACTTTAAATTTAAAACAAGAAAACCGATACCAAACACAAATAAAATAACAGCTGCCTTACATTCGCAAAGAAAACCAGCCAGTAGAATTTCGAAAATAAGATTTGAAAAAAATTACATGAGAATATTATATAGAAAAAGACATTTCTTAATCGCGATATATACGAATACGGTTAGGTAGTAGATGTATTAAAATACGTTAAAGATACACATAAAATATCAGAGCGAACTAGAATTAAAGACGATACAATTTACTCACCCTCAATTAATGCGTTTCGCAGAAAAAAAGTCGTCCCAAATCAAGTTCTAACACGATTTAATTGCACGCACTGCTGTATCTCGCGTTTGAGTCTATTTCGGCACATTATAGTTTAATTAATTCACGTTTAACTAACCAAAGAGTGTGGAAAACGAAAACCGACGCCACTCATCTCGTTTTAAAAACGCACGCTTGCTTTGTGAAAATCCAGGATTCTGATTGGACGATGGAGCGTTTTTTGTCAAACGGTAAGGAATAGGTTTTTTTCGTTTGGTAGGGGAAGTTTATCGAAATATTCTTTTACATTTCGTATGGGATGTGAATTAAAAGAAATATAAATAAACGTTTTAGAAAGTAAATTATACTTAATGTTAGAGTAATTTTATATTATTATATTATATGTAGATATAAAAATAAATCTACAAGTAAATACGGCAACAGCAAGGCAATAATTTGACACTCGCTTCTCATAAACAAAACAAATCTTGCTTTATTTTATAATGAAATTGGCCACAGACAAGAGAATATACAGAATGTCAGCTAAATGTAATTTTTTGGAAGCATAAAAGCACATATAAAGGGAAGCAGAACGTCTGCCGCTACTTCCCTGTGCTATATATATATATACCCCAACTTGAACTAACCGGCACGCGATGGCGCCGTTAAAATACGCGAATTATGTGCGACGTCAATAATTTTGATTCATTTTCACATTAGATAACGTAATTAAAAAGTATGAAATATACACGGTATTCGTGTGTATGTAAGATATTTAATGATATTTAATCTGCATCACAGCGGAACTAAATGTTGTCCTTAATTTAAAAAATGGGAAAATACCACACATCTTTGTGAAACATTGAAAAAACACTAACATAATGCGATTATCACTACTAGATTAGTAGTGATCAGATCCTGTTTTACTTGTAAACAAACAATCAAATCTGGTTCGCAGTTTGAAGATTTTTGAGGTTTTAGAAGTTTTGCAACGGTTTCTATCCGAAAAGCTAAACGAAAAGCCTTTGCAGTTGGGTAAAGATTCTATCCTCCATGTTGTGTAATGACGGAAAAGAAATTTTTTATGGCATCCTGATTTAGTCTGTTAGTTAAGTATACCTTTGCGTTTCTCGACTTCATACAATTTTAGAAATGCCGTTGTAGTTTGAATCATGCCATCAAAACAGTCTACTTTCCCTACCATTCCTGTCAATTTTTGTCATACTTTTGAGAAATTCTGTTGCTCAAATTAAAATGTTTATAATCTCGGGATTCCTATCACTTAATCTGCAACTGTACGGATTCTTGTGGTACATCAGTTTGTTATTCAAGGTATCAAACAAATTGTTCATCTATTGTAAGAACTATGCGGCATCTAAGACGATTTTAGAATTAATTTGCCAATTTACCGCACACGTTCTTACAGCCTATATATATGGGGAATATGGATGATTTCTGGGAATTTGTGGAATATGTAGAAGATGAACCATATATTCGTATACCAAGTTAAAAAACTGTTGATATGAATATTTTTGAGTTGTGATACGCGATTTGTTTATAGAAATATTCTGAGAGATATGGAAAACCCTCTTGAAAAATATAGTAAGACTGAACTGTTACAACGGTACCGTTTTTCAAGGCAAACCATCTTTTATTAGATTTGGCATATCCAAATGAACAGCTAATAAATCAGCGTGATTTACCCATACCTCCAATTACAAAATTATGCATGGCATTGCGTTTCTATGCTAGCGGCTCAATTCAGGTACATATACTAGGTGGGCCAAAAGAAGTCATCCGATGTTGTTTGGCTCTCATTTTTTTTCTAAATGAAAAACTTCGATTCTGTTTTTTGATTCTGTTTATTTGAACCTTTAGAATTTTATTGGTCAAGTCGAGAAGATGATATCGGCCAAATGGGCGCCGTCACAATTGATTTCTATACGGGCTCGTTTTATGGCATTTTTCATCACTCAGCGAGAACTTCGGGCGACAGATTCTCGCACTCGTGTCGAATGTTGTCCTTGAGGGCTTCCAGGGTCTCGGACTTGTTCACGTAAACACGGGACTTCAAAAAACCCCACAAAAAAAAGTCTGGAACGGTTAAATCGGGCGATCTTGCGGGCCAGTGTAAATCGCCAAAACGAGAGATGAGGCGACCCGGGAACGCCGCCTTCAGAATATCGGTTGTGGCTCGCGCAGTGTGTGCCGTTGCTCCGTCCTGTTGGAACCACATGTCCTCCAGTCCTAATTCGTTCAATTGCGGCAGAAAAAAACTCGGTTAACATGGCCCTATACCGCGCACCGTCCACTGTTGTCGTTTGACCAGCGGCGTCCTCGAAAAAAAATGGCCCGATGACTCCTCCAGGGTGAACAGCGCACCATGCAGTCACTTTGAGCGGGTGTAATGGCTCCTCGTGCATCACTCGTGGATTTTCGGTGTCCCAGAAGCGATAGTTTTGCTTGTTCACGTACCCCCTGAGGTGGAAATGAGCCTCATCGCTCATTATGATTTTGGTCGAAAAATCGTCCACTTCGTCCTCGACATTGAGGATGGCTCGGGCGTGGACTTTGTACAGGAACATGCGCAGCTCTTTGACCAAAATTCGCCTTAGGGACGACCGGCTGATGGCTAATTGCGAGGCACGGCGTCTCGTCGATGTTTCTGGCGACAGCTCGACATCCTCGGCAACAGCGGCGATATTCTCGGCAGAACGGGCGCTCCGGGGCCGGCCACTCTTGGCAGCGTCTCGTGTGGTCCCATACTCTTCAAGGTTGGTGGCCAAACGGCGCAGTGTTTGCGCAGTCGGTGCCGGACGACCGGGGAATCGACGACGGAATTCGCGCTACGCACACACCACAGACGAATTGTTACGCAAAAAAATAGACACTAATCGTCACACACTCCCTAAGAACGCGGAATAATCTTCCGCGTTCTTAGGGAGTGTATCGCTCCATGGCTTGTTCACTTGTATTCTACATGTGTCTAGCATTCTGTCTAGTTCACAAATGTCAAAACAGATTTGACATTGGCCGCCATTTGCAAAAATAAGAGCATCTTCCAATAGGGTGATTTCTTTTGGCCCACCTAGTATATATACACATGTTTTTGTTTGTCTTGTAATATTAATAGAGGTTATTATTGTAGAGAGTTATTATACAGTCTGTTTTTTTGCATTCAATTATGCCCCGATGTTTATTAATAAGATCTTTTAAAAAAACTTTCTCATCGCTAGTAAAGAACGTTCTTTTCGAAGCCATTTCGTTAAAAACTTCTAAATATTTACTATTTCCCTCTAAGAAAATACTTAGGTAAAATAAGGGATAATTAGCGCAATAAAATTCCGAGCCCGGTTCAAATCAAATATTTCGTATTTCACATCTGCCACACAATTGGTTCAACGGAACAAAACGTCATCCATACGTCATTCAAACGTCGACGTAATAGCGCGTCGGTACCCCGACGGCGTCTCATCTTTTTCTCAACTTAGGAAGATGCTTACTCATGTTGCTCATGTTTCTGAATACCAAAACTATGAATTTGGCTCTAATACCATTATGGTCACTATATATACACTTATAAGTCCTAAATTGATTTGTGTACAAAAAGAAAGCTCAAAGAAAAACGTAAACGAATAAACAAACAAACTATAATAATACAGCGAAACAAAAATAATAAACAGAATAAAATATAACCTCTACGTAAACAACTACCAAAAATAAAATGCTAAAGATGGTGGCCACAAGTTTGAAGTTAGGTACATGACAAGTGGCGCCAAATCAGCAGGTGTAGTTTGGAACTACACTTATAGTTTCACCTTGAAGATAATAGTGAACCCCCCGTGGTGGTGACCATAGATTAAGTATATTTAGTGGTGATACTAGCAGTGCTGGCCCCTAGTGTTTACTAGCACATATAAGCACAAAAAAGTAACGTCATTACAACTATAGATGCCACACGCCAAATAATATGGAATAATAAATAATTTCTAAATGCTGTATATGTATGGATATGGATCAGTTATTTCATTCCTTCGAAATATTACGTGCGTTTAGCATTCGCAACATTAGTTTAAGCGTATTATGCGGGAAATATGAGATTTTTGAAAGTTAGGTTTTTTGAGAAAGTTTTATACGCTACAGAATATTACATATTTGAATGAAATTATACATATATACCTACAGTAATTTCTGTTATAGCATCGATTAATTTTCTTAGCTGATTTCGTTAAAAGTTTTACTTGTACCTTAGTCGTAGCATCTTATTTAATACATGAAAAAAACCACAAAGAGAATCAAAATATTACACTAACTATACGACACACAAACTATCACAAATGGCATTGATTGTTTATTAATTGATGCAAGTGATTGTTATCCATGACACACTTGAAACTTATTTTGAAAACTCGACTTATTGTACATCATTAAAATAAAAAAAAATCTTCTCCGCTCCTCCACATTTCCTCCATTGTTGCCCAATAAATACGTTGCTGCTTGGAGGACGAAAATGGATACAACAACAGGATTTAAATACCCAGCGCCGTATCTGGACAAACATTCCGGGGGCGGTCTAACCAGGTGCAATTTATCTTAGAGCAATTCCTAATCTTCTGGTGCGTAGAAAAAATGGTGGATCCTAATTATTATGTATATTTGCACTTCATTTCTGTTGAAAACCGACGCCGTACGATTTCAAAATGGACACTTTATTTGTTCAAAATCGGCGATTGTGATTGGAGGTTCTTATGACCGCACCATGTTAATGATCAATAGGTTTGTTTGTTTGTTACCTAGGGTTGGTCGAAATACTTTTACATTTTGTGGGTGATATGAATTAAGATATAAATAAACGTTTTGAAAGGTAGAGTAATTTTACATAAGAACATTTAGAATATATAGATATAATCCATATATAATCTGACAGAGAGGATTCCTTTGTAGGTAAAATAGGAATCTGCCTTAACGAAGGTATGTAGGTATAGAAAAATAAGTAGGTGTGTTTTATTGCTCCACTTTTGTCACGTACACAAAATTTGGCGTATTTTTGCAAAATTTTTTCCCCATGGTGATGGCTACTTTTCTCGAAACCGTAGCGGTCGGTAACGGAATCTGTCATTTCGCATCGCAGTCCGACATTTTATCAGATTTTAGGTATGTGTAGGGGGTTATAAGTATATCTTAAATTGAATAACGCGTGAAAAACTGAATTGCAGCAAAGGACGAGAAAGAATATCCTTTAATCGATTTCCAGGGAAAATTGTTTCAATGGAAAATACCACACACGTAACTTTTATTTTTAACCACATATAAAATACCAATAAGTCGATCAAAAAGGTAATGTGCATGCAAAAAAAACCAGTGTCGTTTTACTGCTACCCTTCTGCTAATAGCTACTCTCGGTAGGATGCAATAGAACACACGCTTTAGTATAGAAAAGGCATAAATAATGGAGTGGGAATACAAATTAGGTCTCTTTTGTAATTATAAAATTGTCCATAGAGCTCGTCTCACGCGGGCACTGTAGTACAGAAAACGTTTTTTTTATCACATTTCCTTTAACATATTATCATACATACCTACCTAAAATATTTATATTCCACAAAGTATTTTTGTTACAAATTCGTAAATTTAACAATTGTATAGGATAAATGTGTTATTGTTATGTCACAGTATATATAAATACAAATGTATCTGAAACTACTTTTTAATAACTGTGATAATTATATACATATTAATTAATTTATAATAAATTTATAATTAATACTTCGATTTTTTTTTTAATTTTAGTTTTGCACGATTTAACATCAACTTAAAATGCATTATACTTTGCTGAAACATGATTTTATGAATATACACATAAGCTGCTACTCAGATTCAGAAATATGTTTATTATCGTGTCTCCACATAAGATGATGGCACTGGGTCCGAATCTGTGTCTTCGAGTCTTGTTTCACAAGCAGCTATTTGACGTATTTGGCTCTAAAACACAAAGAATAGTGTACACATTTCGAGAAAAAAAATCTATCACTAACTATTAGTAAGTGACATAACGCAGTCGCTGATTTAATAGTAGCTTGTAGATCTGGATTATCAGCTGCTCTCTTGCCCGCGTTCCAATCCCTTGAAAATGTAACTTGGGCCTTGCAGTGTAAACTTATGAGGCATAATGCAATTACTAAACAAAAAACGTACGTTTTCTGAAACCTGAAACAGGGTGTTTTCTGTAAGCACATTAATGAAACATGTTAAAATAAAAACAAAAAGGAGAAGATGACGCAACGAAAAAGGATAACAAGAAGATAACGATAGGTATGTTAAAATTACTATTTATAATATGCGCGTTGTAAAATTACATACCTAGAATGGCCCTCCATAATTTCTGTCTTTATCCTTTGAATATCTGGCCAATACTACGTCAAATACATCGGTAATCCCTCTTTTATACAATATTTCTCCCTTTGCGGGACTCTCCAGGGATTCGATAAATACATGGAAAATATTTGCATTTATACAAAGAATCGTTGATTTCAAAATATTGGACGGCGTTATTCAGTACGGAGTTCTATCATAGATAATTTCTCAAGTAGGTTTAAGTTTCCAACAAAACAGAAAGCAAATTTTTCAAAACTGACCCTAAAAAAATAAAAATATTTGTAAATAAATGTCTGCTTAGATATTATTTTATAATATATTATAAAGAGTTAGAGCTGGTAAAGAATTGCAAAGTAATTTTTCTTAGCAGATAGATATAATAGTGTTTCATATCAAAATCAAACAGATTTTTTTTTGTTATTTTTTTGGGAAATCACACCTAGTCATATCAAAATTTATGTCATGTTTGTGTTGGTATTCATCTTAAGTTCATCAACGCGCTTATGTCTAGGATAAATGTTTTTATTGTAGGACTACAGCAAACCTAAAATGAGTTCTACTCTAGTCAATCTCATCTCAACAATATCTGATACTGCTTTTATTGCAATTAATAATCATTATCACTTTTGAAATTCAAATATAATTCGTATTATTCTTAGTAACTTAGACGGGCCTTCATTTTAAGGCTTACAATTAGTTTAAGACATTCCACCATCTCTATTCTTTTAGTAGTAACGTCTTTATTTATTAACTGAATGCCTTATATTATGATTTTTGTTTTATTTGCAAATATAAAACTGTAGCAACGTTTATCCATATTTTTTATCGTGTGAGATCCATTTTCAGATAAATTATCCTGACTGTCTCATATACAAAGGTAAATAATAGCCCAGATATCGTTGGAGTTATGAAAATCTTTGAACTTCGCTGACCACCGGTCTTTGAAGTTAAATATATGTTCCCTTATGTATACTTTGATCTCTTTGAAATTTAAATACATAAAGGAAAGGATATTGGTCGTTTTATAGTATTCATATGATTTGGTATTGATCGATTCGGCGTAGGTTTCCTGTTTGTAATAAAAAAATAGGCGGCACATTTAATTTTGGTTATTTGTGTAATATGCCTGATAAATGTATATTTAACAAACGATGCGTTTTTGGATTCAAAAAAAATACGCATGGACTAATTTGAAGTAAAGCTGACAAATTTCTCTATACGAATTACATTATATTATTAAAATATAATAAGGTGACAAATACACCAAACGGAACAAACAATATAAAGATATTTCTTTAATTATTCAAATTTTAAATAACATTAAACCAAAGAATTATATACCTGCTACATATTTCAACAAAAGGAGATTGGTGTATGTCTATAATTACCTGATGCACATGTATGTAATATTGCAATCTTTGCATTTTGTTAAATATGTTTTTATAAGAATCATATTTAAGGATATCTTGTTTTTTCATCAATTTTCTAATAATAGATGAGTATTGTAAACTTGGTATCTTAATAATACGGATGGCATATAAATGATCTAATTTAAATATTAATTTGTTAGCTTGCCTGTTGCCTTATAACAGAAGAGTTCTGATTTTAAATAAGTAATACATTTTCAATGTTTCAGAATAGAAATGAAGAAATTAGTTATTTTGTTTTCTTTTATAAATTTCTTATGTAGTAGAGTACTGACACAAAGTTGATTAACTGGTGGTTTTTGGTTATTAACTTTGTGGCGGGCACGCTTTTTGTCATAGTAAAGGGGCGCGTTCGAAAATAGGTGAGACAAGTATATAAGGTATATGTGTGGGTATATGGTATGCTGTCACTCTAACTTCCCGTATTGCTTTATTTACTTTGGCAGTGTTTGGCAGCATAGAACGGACTTAATGACCAAAAATGACATAAGTGGTAGTTTAATGATGTGCAGTTAGGAAGATATAGCGACCTATTGCAGTTAGATTAATGCGACGAAAATTTTGATAATAAAACTCTACGTGTAGAATCATTTGAAAATATTTTTATTCGCTGAAATTGGACAATAATTTCCCTATTTTAGTCGTAGATAATATTGTTTTTGTTACTTTAATGGATTTTACACATTATTTTAAAAAAATGTAGTTATTTATCTATAGATTCAGTAGGTTTTAGGATATTAACGATTTTGTAAAAATTTTGACATTTTCATCTTCGAAACTGTATCGTATTTTATAAGGTTAGAGTGTTAGAGAGGATAATGTAATGTTATGGGGCAACAAAGAAAGTGGTTAAATTATGATTCTTAAATGATTTTTCAGATGGGGTTTCGTTGTCAATATTTTTGTGGCATTAATATGTGGTATTAATATATTTTATATAGCTGCAATAGGTGCAAAAATGATAGTGATTTGAAACTTTAGAGTTAAAAAGGTAGACATTATTATTTTGGTAGAACCCCTTCCAATATGATTCAATTTATTTTGTTTGATTTTAAAAAAAAATTACACTATGAACTATTTGTTACTAAATTATAGTTTGAAAATTTTTGCTGTAGATGTTGTGGCGCCACAATCTCTAATGCGCCGTTGTTCGGTTACATTCGGTTAGCATCGATATATTTCGTTCATCATACGAAGAAGTTGAATGTGTTTGTGTGTTGAAGGTTGAAGGGTTGTCTAAAATTTTTAGGTTAATTTAGTGTCAGGTGTCAGTATGGTGTTAGTGTATAATAAATTTGCTGATGTTTGTTGTATTTTTAACCTGTATTTGAAGTGTACAGTAAAATACTGACAATGAATGCATTAAATGAGTTTTCTTCTTTAAATATTAATAATATATGCAGGATATGTTTATTAAAAACCGAAAATATGTGTTCTGTATTTAGTAAACTTGATCAAACAGAAATACTTGAAACAAACGTAGCACATATATCAGATGTCTTGAAGAAAATAACATCGGTACCTGTAAGAATAGGATTTTGTATAATATAACATATTAACAAGAGTTAATTAACAAGAAAGTTATTTTAGATAAGTGAAACAGATGGACTTCCGCAATTAGTTTGTGTGAATTGTTTAGCATTAATTCTCACAGCTTATAAATTTAAAATGCAGTTTGACAATTCATACTCTCTCCTTCAAAGGTATTTAACAAGTTGTGTTAAAGAAGAAGAAACAATTGTATGTAAAACTATAGAAAGTGATAATGACAATACCAGGGATAATACACAGTGCAAATATAGTGCTAGTAACGATTTAGTTTCATCTAGTCAAAATCAAATTTGCGAAGAAACTGCTACCCCAACAGATGAGATTAAAATAACAAAATCCCTTAGGCGGCAAAGTAGTCACAGGATCTCTAGGAAAGTAGGAAAGCAAAAGCAAGGTTAATAATTTCAATGAAATATTTATTGTTAACTTTCTTTACTAGAATTGTATGGCTTTTCAAATAAGCACATAAATAAAAAGATTAAAATACTGCAACATAAATTAATTTTCAGAGCAACAAGCTGAAGAAGATGAGGCTCCTTGTAAAACTGAAAAAAATGAGGAGATAGTAAAAACATTCCCATGTCCTATTTGTACCAAAGAATTCCCAGCTTTAGAACTGAAACAGCATGCACATAGCCATAAAGCGTTGAAAAAGTACTTAAATATACCTATAGAAAAGAGAGTCAAGTCCAGTACACAATTCTATTTTGATAACTCAAATACTAATCAATTTGTTAGTATACATAATAGAAAAGAAAAGTTACATAAATGCGTTATGTGTAATGTAGAACTCAATGCAATCGAATTACGTATACATCTGGATAGCCATAGAAATCAAAAGGTTTGTAGTTCAAATTAACACACCAAAATATTTCTAGTTTTTTATTTTTAAAATTGCATGCTTTTGATTCTAGTTTTTCCTATATTTTGTATGTTAAAGCTGAGTGTTCTTTTGGTATTGAATACAAAGCTTGATTATGTTATTCAGATTTGTATTTGAGTAGTATCGGCTTTTTCAGTTTTATAGCGCTTTTGCCTTCTAATCTTTTTCCATAATTCTGGTCTCTTTCCTGTAGATTTGTTTGTGATGTCCTTTCATATTCTTCCCATCTCTATTGTCTTCTTTTTCTTCTCTAAATAAGTACCCTAGCCCACCATTTGCTTTGGTAGTCATTCATCCAACATTAAATTTACATGATCATACCATTGCAACTGTCTTTCCTGTATTTTCTTTGGTGTATTTGTCTGTTTTGTTTCCAACTTTATGGTTTATCACTCTTATTTCCCACTAAAAATATATTTTACAGGTTTCTTGGAATTTTTCTCTTTTAATGCTTATATCCCTAGACTAGAGAATTGTTTTTTTTTTATAATTTATATTTATATAATTTATAATTCAACATATTCATCATTTACCACTAATTTTTCCATTTGGTTCAGGGATTTTTTTTGTCTCTTTGTATAAATATTTTATCTTGTTTTTACTCACAGAAAATCTAAACTTTCTATTCTTTAGTCATAAATTCTAACTTTACATTATTTCGAGTTACAAACTTCCATCGCTTGATCAATGATCTTTTGTCATTTAAAGAGCTTTCATATCTTTATAGAAGGGAATCAATGTTTTCAACACCTCGTTTAAATAAACCTAAAAAGATGTGGGCTATATGCATGATCACTGTCTAAGACCTTTAGTTACTAGAAATGCGTAAGGACATCACCAATTGTATTTTATTTCATATCTTTTTTTCTTTCTATTCGTGATTTTAATTAAGAAACGAAACATTCCTCAAAACAGCAATCTAAATCTTAAATGTTTTTAATCGTTTTAGGAATTCGAATGTGATGAGTGTGGGAGGGTTTTCAAAAAAATGAATCATCTCAATACTCATCGAGTCAAACATCTGAAAGAATTTCCCTTTAAGTGCGAGCAGTGCGGGAAAGGCTTTGTTATTAAAACGAATTATGAGTGCCACATATTAACACACAATAAAGATGAGGAGCTGCCGTACAAGTGTTCACAATGTTTCAGAAGATTTTATAATCCCGAGCATTTAAACAGGCATATGGTGTTGCACACAGAAAATGTTAGTTATTCAGTGAAGTATAAAGTGTGTAGGTGCTATCATTGTTTAAAAACATTTAAAGATCGAGATGCATTAAAAAGTCATGAATGCGTACCTATTGACGAAACACGTAGAATAAAGTATCCCTGCAAGGTAAGCAATCTCATTAATTATTTTTAAAAGAAATATGAATGCTTTGGTAGTGTGATATCTATACCAGGTGGCGCAGCCAGTTTTGAATAGTATTTATTGTATATTTACAATTATTTAACTGATTTCAACACTTTTAGGATCAGATTTTATATGCAATTTTCCGGAGCCATATGATTTGTTAGCTTTTGCTTTCTAGAGTACCAACATTTTTATTTTTTATTCTTCAATCTAGAGCAGAGGCTCCCAAACTTTTTTTTCTCATGGACCACTTTGAAAGTTTTGCTGGTTCCGGTGGACCCCCTATATTTCTAGCATATTCCCAAAACTCGACAAAAAATGTGAAGATTAGATCTAACTATGGAAATTTGCATTGCGGCTGAGGTATTGGTTAATTAATTAATTGATTCTGCTGTGAGTGGATGTCAAAAAAGTAAAGTTAGCCAATCAAAAAAGTGATTCCATCCAACTTTACTCCTTTGACATCTACTCACAGCACAAGAAACCAATCAATTCTCACATATTTTATTTAGAAAACTCCCCATTCGGAGTGGTAAAAATAAAAAGAAAATAGTATATTTCCTTGTGTATTATTCAAATATGTAATCATTACACTATTAATTATCGGGAATTATAGTCGTAATTCTGCCTGTGACAAGTTTGGAAACTGGAAAAATTCGCGCCGACTAATATTTTCCTTCATAAATTTCAAGTTTCCAAGAAAAGCTGAAATTACACCCTTTGTTTCTATTAAATTGAGGCTGTCCCCTTGTAATTGTAAGTTAATGTCATTAAATTTTTTGAACAAATCTGTCAAATACGTGATGTCTGCTTTCAAATTGATCAGGTTTTCTTTTAAATCTGGATCTTTACTTTCCAGAAACTCTAAAACTGATTCAAAAAGTGAGGAAAATCTTGTTAAACATGCACCTTTCGATAACCAGCGTACTTCAGTATGTAAGAGCAATCGTTGGAAGTCTTCATCATTTTCATCGCACAATTGTGCCAATAAACGCGTATTCAATGCATTGCTTCTTATTTTGTTAACTGCATTAATCACAAATATGGAATATGCAAGTTTTTACAAATAACAGTCGCTGAGCTTCTTAAAATATTATCTGCCTACATTGATAGGTGAACTCAAGCCAACATTATAGTTCTTCACTATCGGAACCAGATTTTCGTGGACCCCCGGTTACGAATTGTGAACCCCCATTTTTTTTTGTCACGCCAACGTAGACCCCCGTCGAGCCTCCCGTGGACTCCTGGGGGTCCACCTGGACCACTTTGGGAATCACTGATCTAGAGTGCCACGAAATGTCAAAAAAATTATTTGCCTATGAGCATGGCGGTAAAAAGTTACCAATATATTTTTGTTTTTTACGCCAGCTAAGACGCAACAAACTATACTTTGATCGTTTTTCCTAAAATTTGTTTTTTTTTATTCACAATGGAACGTCATGGCCTCTGATATATATTTTACAGGTCGGCAAACTTACTGCTGTTTTGTTTGTTTTTACGTTGACATTTATGTATATCTGAGCGTTCTATTCAATCTTTTTTTTTTATCTATGTTAAAATTAAGTACAAACGATGGTGAATCTATTAAAAAGAAGATGAGTGTCCTTTTATGATAAGGAAATTTCTGTTAAATCTGTCACTTCACTTTGCTTGGTTTTTGTGTTAATTTAGTTCGGTTAAGTGACATTTTCCAAGTCCAGAAAATGTTCCTAAAATAGTTTTTAATTTTGCTATTTTCGATTTTGTTCTAAATATAAACTGTCCAATATATATTTAAAGGATCTATACCTTAGACTGTGAAACTTGCACATAAAATAGAAATACAGGTAATTTTCGTTCCTTGTTTTTTTTTTATAAATAAAATTACTCAAAAAATAAAATAAATATATTTCGAAAAAATTCCGATGAATGCAAGGTTATAAACTTTTTTCAGGATTGTAATAAAGTCTTCAAGAATTCTGCTGCTCTCTACAATCACACTAGAAATATTCACAGGCTTCATGGTGCTAAAGTGTTGTGTTCAGTGTGTGGTGTTCACGTGTCAAACATTTATAATCATATGATGCGCCATACTGGCGAGAGACGTTATCAGTGCACTCAGTGTGATAAACGCTTCATTGGGAAACCGCAGCTAAAACAGCATTTGCTTGTACATTCCGGGTTGAAACCGTTTGTCTGTAAAGTATGTTCCAAAGCTTTTAACAATTCCTACAACCTGCAAGTCCACGAACGCATTCATAAGGGTGATAAATGTCACATTTGTGCTATCTGCAGTAAAGGTTTTCTTGAAAAATCATATCTTAAGAAACATATGAACGTACACAGGAAAGTGTAATTTAATAGTACAACGTTACATTCAATGTTAGACTGTGAATATGCAGAGGTAGCATCTAATTAGCTAGGGTAGAAATGATTGCTTTAAATGTAGTCGCCTCTACCTTTCTTGTTGTGATTATCTCAGTACCTCTTTGTCCTACAACAGTGATTTAATTGCTATTGAATGTCTTGTTATCTCGGTATGTGTACACTATCAAGCAAAAGTTTGCGTACGAAATACAATAATCGGATTCCGATTAATTATTAATCGGAAACGAAACTAAATCCTAAAAGTTTAGTAAGAGTAAGTACAAATATTTGGTTATTAAAAATTCTTAAGGCGATATTTTTAAAACAATATCTGCGAAGGGTATCTACATATGCAGGCTGTCTCACCGAACTGGCTCATTAGAATTTCTCGACGTTCCAATCGGAATTCGGTTTTTTAACTTGCATAGTAATTATGGCCGACTGTGATCTACCATGTACTTGCATTCACATCAGTATAGTATCTTAATCTGTAATATCTTATGAAATATTTATTTCGTTGAAAAGAGTGCGAACGTCAAAATTTTGACAAAAATGCAGATATCTGACAAACTATTAGGTTTACAGATAGGAAACATTAATGCAAACTAATCATAAACGAACGGATAAATATACTACATTCATCATTCCATGTAAAATAAGAGAGTTGATATCAATATCCGGTGTACCGGATGGGCTATGAAACCAAAAATATTTTCTTATGGATCATAGTCAGCCGACTACATGGCAAGTTTCAGAATCAAATTTCAATTGGAACGTGGAAAAATTCTAATGAGCCAGTTCGGTGGGACACTCTGTATATACTTTATCAATAAAGCCTGTTTTACACGCCCCGATTTATTGGCCAATTAATTGAACAATTTCTTTACCAAGAAATTGGTAAAACTATGCTGTTTTACATGAATACAATAAATTGCACAATTTTTAAACAATCGTGCTGACTCGGTTAATTTCGTTAATAATTGAACTTGAAAATTAGGAAATTTTCATACTTATAAAAATAGATTGGCTATTTTGCATTTTCGTCCTGTCCGCTATGCTAGTCAATAGAAACCTGTTGGCCGGTTAAACGGGGTTAGGTTGAATATATACATAGGCAGGTTCAGTTGTGGTAGATATGGGTGCTGTTAAAACACGTACACTTTAGTTTAAAAACAATAAATTGGTACTTTTCGTTTACTGCGTTGATGTTAAAACACCAAGTTAGGGAAAAATTGTCGGAAAATCTTGGCAAAAATAGAACATGTTCTATTCAATTCAATTTATTGTACAATTTTTTGACAATAAATTGCTCAAGGAATCAAAGGTGGTCAACTTATTGGCCAATAAATCGGACCGTGTAAAACAGGCTTAAGAAAACAAAGACGTGTTTGTTACCCTTAATCCGTTATAGTCCAAGTACTTTAGATTAGATTAAGTTAGACCTACTACCAGCGGCGGTCTGTAATACACAGGGAAAGCTGTTACAATGATCGACATTCTTCATATGCTCTTATCAAATATGTTTCTATGTTACAAAGTTATACGAAAAAGTTCGATCATTATAATAGCTCCCCTTTGTCAGCGGTCTTTTTTTATGTAGCTATCTGCGTTGAGGTTCTTCAAGCCCAGTGGTAGAAACATCAAAACCCCTATTCTAAATTCTTGCTGTTTTATTGGTATTGTTTTTGATTTTCTTTCCTAACTGGGAATGGTTCTTGAAGGGAATCTAATAACTCAATTTAAAAATACATAAAATAAGATTATAAGGAAATAATTCTAATCAAAAATGTTCTAATATTTAAAACTAAAACTATTTTGATGCGCCCCCTCAAAGAACATTGGACTATAAGGAGTTAAATATCCTTTTCGACACCCAATATAATTTTATCACATTAAGGGCCGGTCTTTCAATCTCCTAATAAGAGTATCTAATAACAATTCAGTTAATAAGTATAGGAAAAATGGTTATTTCAGTTTTTTCAGCTAATAACTTTTATTAGGAGCTTTATTAGGAGATTGAAAGACCGGCCCTAAACAAATTTTAGAAAGTTAAATTAAAATATAAAAGTGATGACATAATTAAGGATTAATGACGCAGTACAATAAAATTAAAAGGTGCCAAACATTGCATATTGGGTCTGTAAAGACAATTCTTTATGGTAAATATGCATAATTAACGTGTACATATTTTGCCTGTGTTAAGTAGGTACATATTTATTATTATTTAATAAATACTAGAACAGATACAATGTGTTATTTTTTCAAGTGAATGTATTGTAACCTTTCTAGTTAAAATGTTTTTTCCAGTTGAATTACTATTATGAAATATGTGGCAACCGAAGCTACAACCTGAAAATTTGAATATATAGCAATTAATTAATTTTTTTCTCATCTAAATAACTTACGGAATATATTAACGTTTGGTCTAAAGCAAAAAACCCACACGCTGTGAACTTTAAATCTTGATGTAGTATTTGTAAGGAAAAGTTCTGTATCTGTAAAAAAAGGACGAATTTTATGCACATCTTTGAAACTTTTTTTGATAGATCATCATGCCACGTCAGATCAGGTAGGTAAGTTTCTATGATTTTTCTATGGCTGTTACAGGATAATGCCAGTATGAAATGGATAATGAGAGGGCTGAAAAAGGTTTAACATTTCCTCAAACAACGATTTGCAATTTGTTGGAAACGGTCAAGCGCATGCGTACTTTAAAATAAGTGTCCCAAATTTTAAACTGCACATACCTACCCCTGAGCGTTTTCAACGATTGCCACATGTTTTAATAGGGATAATATTTTGATATGATTTCTTTCTCTTTTTCTGGGAAACTGTAATTATGCTTAACCTAGGTCGCAAATACGCCTATAGTAATAAGTTTTGCATTCAGTATTACAACTGTTGGTAAAACTTTTTGATGTAGTTTACATTCATGGTACATTTGTTGTGAAAAAGTAATAGCAGGACAGAAACACAACATATGTGGTAAACCAGGTCACCGACAAAATATACTCTTTTGTGAAAGATTGTAATTGCCTTTATCCTGTATTACTGCCAAGTTATATATATTTTAATATACGTACTTCGTTATTGCACTCTGGTAAGAATCCCCACATATCATGCAAGCAAATGGCAATTTGTTTAGCCTGTAAAATAGTTTCACTGTAATTGAAAATAGCAATAAGTAGTTCTAAAAGATATTAAACCGTTCATTATCGTTAGAGCAGTGTGATATCCTGTGCGTTAATTACAAATCAATTGCCCTAATTAAGTAAATTATTAGTAACTATATACTTGTAAAGGGTTTTTAATTATCTATAGGTATATTGTTTTGCTAAATTTTCGAAATTTCTATAATAAGGGCAAAAAAGTTTTACCTTAAAAGATGTACTTGCTGACACATTGGCGATCATAAAAATTTTTGAAAAATGCAAGCCTATGTACAGGAATAATAGGATGTATAGTACGATATCTCCTCCTGACGGATTCCTAATGGTGTTATAAGTGTTTATTAACTGTGTTGTAATCATTACAAATCTGCTCATTATGCTCACGAATATCTGAATATTGTAGATTCTATTTATTAACCGGGATATCTCACATAGTCTAGTGTATATTTTGGTCGATTTAATCAATACCATTCTTCCTTCCAGTCTTCTAACAGAAGGCATATTTTCGCATTTACCAAATAGGAATGGTTTGCCATGTATTTCTCTGTGATTACAATTAATAGGATGAGTAAATTTTGATAGGGCTCTCAACCGTTTTTTCAGATATACAAATCTGTTTGCTATAAACAGTAGTAAGTCTACATATTGAAGCAACATTATTGTGTCTATGTAATCGACCAAGTTAAAAGCGCTATATAAAGTGATTGTTGTGTGACTAAAATATTGCAAAATTGTTTTTAAAAAGAACAGACACGTAATTAAAACTGTTTGTATTAGTACAAAGTTTTTACTGTTTCTGTAATCAAATTTAATGCATATACTTTTTAAATGTCCATCGATATCGACTAAGTGTTGTATAATCTGAATTAAATCCTTTTGTATAATTGGAGCTAATATTAGCACGACGAATGTCATAAAGGTGCCTGCAAAGATTATGATTTAACATATGTGCTGTTGGTATACAAATTTTACCTAAATAAAATTCACATTTTAATGCTACAGCTGCTATCCCTTCTTCATCTGCCCTTTCTACCATTACAGCTATGTAGCACATACCTCCCAGAATAATGGAAATTCTCAAGGGTGTTACAAGACCATATTCTGGTTTCAATTGTTTCTTTGTTAGCTTAAATGGTGCTAAGCCTAATATTTTAGAAACTATATAGATTGGAAATATAGCATCATAAATATCGCTAGGTGTCGCCATCTTTAGGTACTATGAGTTAATAATGAATATTTTGTATAAGTCAAAATATGGTGTTAATAGAGGTAATTAAAAAGTAATTAAAACAACTATGGGCCGTTGAGTATTGGGGTTGATAGGTGTGGCAATTGTCAAGTACATGTAACAAGGTAGACATAATTAAAGAGAAATATCTTTAATTTTATTTTTAATTTAGTCACACATATATTTTATATATGTATCTATAATTATATCCTTTTTATTTAGGAATAGAGTAATAGTGTAGTTATGGATACAAAAAATATCGGGGAAAGTTTTACTTTCGCGATATGAATTATTATAGTTTTAGCTTAAAGTATAATATTTTTTAGTATTTACATTGATGTATGTTTTATATGCTTTAATTATATTTCCACATACAATTGATTCGAATACAATTAAAAACACAGCGCAACATTGGATTCAAAAATTTATTTTTTCTAAAGTGGTTTGATGAAATCTAGGTATTTTTATCCTTGTTAGGCATCCCCGCTGAGCCAAATCTCCCTTTTAATCATTATGATCCAGGAAAAATCCGGTTATCACAATTGACCAGAGCGAGATTTGAACCCGCGGCAGCTGGTGTTATTAGTCGAGATTCTATATGCGGAGCCAAGGAATTTGGCTATCATAGACTCAAATTAGATTAGATATTTCCAAGTTGAATTAGAATAGAAGAGTCAACATCAAATAATGCCATATATTAACTTTGTAGTTTGCTATAATTCTGTAGTCTGTACATATGTAACAGCTAACGGTTATTCTATGCAGCTAACGGTTATTCTATGCAGCTAACTATACAAATGTTTCTTAAGCGTAATTGCAACAATTTTTTATGACAGGTTAAAATAATTATTGACTTATTAAAATGCTTTTTCCAATTGTATTACGATTATAAGATACGTCGTGATAGCTCCTATGATCTAAAAATAAGTTGCTTTTATTTAAGTTTATAGAATCAAAAATTCGACTCACGCCATAAATTAATGTGTAGTCCAAAACGAAAAAACCACACGCAGTGAATTTCAAATTTTGGTGTAGAATTTGCAAGGAGAAATATTCGATCTGCAAACAAAAATATTAAAAGTAATAATATTGCATAGCACCTTTTTTGTTAAGTTTGAAATAATTCGATTTTATATATAAAAAATGCACAATAAAAATAAATTATTAATTATATTTCTATTTGTAAATCTGCAAAATCTATGTGTATTTTACCTTGTTTCTTAGTTTTGGTATTACGGTCCAAATATCATGCAGATATATTCCAGTATTTTTTGCCTGTAAAATTAAAAAGCCTTAAGAATTATTTCCGCAATGTTTTGGGGATGATCTACTATTGTGTAGAAGAAACTATGGTTAGCATAGTTGAGAAGATCTAATTAATACGTTGTAAACGCACAATCATTTGCAGCTAGCGGGTGCGCGATAGCAAGAGGGCGTTTTCAATGGTGTGAGACACACCCGCACGAATATGGTGAATGGTTATAAGTCGCACGTGAGAACATATTCCCACTATACTCGCGATTCGTATTCATACGAAATTGTTTTTATTGTAATATGTATATGCAGTATTGTATGCTGTTCATTCAGCGAGCACCGCCCGCCTCTTCGAGCGCGTGTGGTAAGCTGTGCGCGAGGGCGGGGTTTCCGCTAAGTGAAAATAATTGTGCTGTAGTAAACCTTGCATTGGGGAATAATAGTATTGGGCGTTCCATCTTGTCCTACTCTACATGGCTATTTAGTACTTACTTTTGCTGCTGTATTTTCTGAGAGACTAGCGACCATAAATATTTTCAGAGAATGCAGAGTTAAATATGTTGTCAATAATGCATATTGGACGTTGCTTCCACGGTTAGGGTCTCTCACAATATTGTATGTATTTATAAGTTGCGTAGTTATCATAACAAATCTACTGCTAATAGTGACTAAAATTTGAATGTTATAAGTTTTATTTACTAAACGCGACACTCTGCATAATTCATAGTAAATCATTGCAATATTGGTAAATTCATATTCAATTTTTGAGTGAAACTGATTATACTTCCCACAAAGGATTGGAGTGATAACGTTTAGGATATCCTCATTGGAACGCAATTTCGACATTCCATTAAGCCTGCGATTCAATAACATAAATCTTTGTCGTATTAGCAACAGTAAATCTATATATTGGAATAACATTATTGTGTTTATGTAATCGAAGACATTGAAGCAGCTGTACATTAACAGAATCCCGGGATTTGTAAAAAATTGGAGTACATTTTTTATGGTGAATACGCAAGTAATGAAGATTACTTGAATCAAGACGAAGTTCCGGTTTTTATTGTAGTTTAATTCCATACATAAGCTTCTCATATTCATATCTATTTTAACTAATCCATCAACTGATCTAATTAAGAGCGCTTGATTAGTCACCGCTAATGTTAGAACTGTGAATGTCATTAGAGTTCCTACAAAATGCATATGATCTGAGGTTGTAGCATACGTCTTATATCAAAATTGCGTCTTACCTAGGTATACTTCACACTTCAAAGCTATTTCTGCTATACCTTGGCGATATTCCAATTTTTCTGTTAAGAAAATCAAATAGCTTATCCCTGCTATAATAGCAATAAATTGTAAAATTGTTATAAGGCCAAACTGTGCCTGCAATTTTTGTCTTTTAAGAGTAAATGGGGCTAAACCAAGTAATTTAGATATTATATATATTGGTAATATAATATCATATATACTGCCAGCACGGCTCATATTTTTTTTTTATGGATGAATTTTCTTTTTTCTTGGAATGTATGAATATATATACCTATTTTAAAATTTTTAGTGTCCGAACATCTATACGTATATGTGTACAATTCCGAACGATACTTTATGTATAGTGAAGCTAATTATCAGTGAAAAAAAACTTTATTGATTAAAATACATACACTTAAATTAGTAGAATATTACAGACAGCTTTAAATATAAATTTGGTAGATTGAATGTCTAATGATAAATCCGATATAGATCATGTAGATAACTAGCAATCGTTTTATAAATTTTGTATTGGTTGTTCTATGGTTAGGAGTTCGCCATTTTTCTTTAGGTGCTGTGGATCGTATATCAAGAGACCCAAGCATGTGCCTACAGGTTATTGACAAATTGTCGATGCTAGATATTATTGCGAAGATTAGATTTCCCAATTTGAGTTAGAGGGTCTTTAGTTACTATACCATAATAATATTTGTGATTTCTATTCTTTTTCTAATTGAATTACTATTATCAAATATGTTGTAGCGGCACCTACAATCTGAAGCTGATGATATTAAAATGCGAAACAGGTTTTAATCCATACAAAATTGCTTACACCATAAATTAATGAATGATTTAGTGTGAAAAATCCGCAGGCCGTAAATGTTAAATTTTGATGCAGAACTTGCAAAGAAAAATACTCGATCTGTAATTAATGTAATCTTTTAAGATGGATTAAAAACTTTTATTTTTTTTTACTTGCCTGATTCTTTAGTGTTGGCAAAAAGTCCCAAAATTCATGTAAATGGATACCTGCCTTTTTTGCCTGAAATATCAAAATTGTCGATTAAAAGAGTTAATTTTGCTTGTATATAATCGTGTACTAAGTGCCTGCAAAACAAAAATAGTTAGCGCTAAGATATTTTGTGGTCGCTTTTTTCCCAAAACTCAAAAACAAAATATTTATTTACAATTCCTTTTTTGTGAAAATGTATATACTGCAGTAATATATATAAAAATGAAAGGGCGACAAATTGAGGTGATAATGTTTGTTTTAATTATTAGCCTAATCGTTGTCTTTCACTTCTATAATTAAAAATAATCCCTATTTTGATTTGTTACTTCCACGATTTTTAATATTTACCTCCTCTGCAGTATTTTCAGATACAGTTGCTAATATAAAGATTACTGTAGCATGTAGTATGCAATAAACACTTGCTAGAGTATTTTGAAGAGCATCGTTATGTGCGTCCTTAATAATGTTGTATATGCTCACCATTTGAGCAGTAAGCATAATAAATCTACACGTTACTGTGAGAAGTATTTGTATATTGAAAGTTTTGTTCAATAAACGAGAAACCAAACATAATTCATTATATATTTTTCCCAACGAAGTTATTACCATTTCCAAATTTATATGTCCGTAAGCGCCTATAATAGCCGGTTCTCTAACATTTCTTCTTTTGTTGAGGTAAGTTGCATTTATATCTGATAAAATTAGATGCCTCAATTTTTTGTTCAATGCAATAAATCTTTGTCGTATTAAGAGAAGTATATCTATAAATTGTAGTACCATTACTGCGTTGATGGAGTCAATTACGTTAAACGCGCCGTAAAATAGCAACGATGTATTTGTATTGTTGAAGATTTGTAAAACTAACTTCAAAGTAAATGTTGCGGTAATTAGTAATACTTGTAAAATTGAAATCTTCAAATAAGGTTTATAATTCACTGCTATTTGTACACGTCTCATGCTTTCATCAATATGGACTATCAATTCCATAATTTTAATTAAAGGTTTTTGAGTGGCGATAGCACCCACCAAAGTTACAGCCGTCAAGAAAGTTGCTAAAAATAAAAGAACCCATTATTAGAATGAAATGTAGTTATACAGTAGTGTGCATAAATAAATGACCAGCATTTTTTCAAATTCGCGGATTTTTTTTCCAAAGAGTATTACCTCTAGGAAATTGTTACGTTTTTAGTATACACAAAATAAAATTATTAAAACAATTCTTTTTGTTGTTGTTTACACTGATAGACAATTATGTCCATGTTTATACATATATTTATTTATAGTTATTTTACTGTTTGGAAATATCTTTGAGTGGATTTACACAGTGTGTCATCTAAGAGACATACTTAAAAGATACATACCTATATACTCCTAAACGGTTGAATAACTATAATGAAATACATAAACAAGGCTTTTATATAATAGTATCCACCTTAAGTAAAAACTACCTATTTCATATTTATAAACTATAGGTATCTGATACTGATAGATAATATTGAATCAACTTTTATATGTACGTGCTGGCAGCATTACCTGCGAAGATATGCACTTTTAGATCAAGCTATGACGAAAATATTAAACATTAACTATTTGTTAGATTATTGGTACATATTCTGAATGTTCTGCTGACAATATAGACAAATGAAATAATTTTTTTTCTTAGCAAGTGGTTTTAATAGAAGGAAAAAGAAATTACCTAAGTACAATTCACATTTTAATGCTAAATCACCCACTCCTGGACGAATATTTAATTCATCAATTACGATGGCGATATAGATAAGTCCTCCAATGACTGCACCATTTTGTAGAAATTCCACAATACCGTAATAGGGACGAATTTTTTTATTACGAAGTGAGAAAGGTGCTAAACCTAGAATTTTAGAAATTATGTATACTGGTATTATAGCATTAAAAATGTCACGGCTTTTTCTCATTTTGCTACTGCAGAATTGTGTTGTATATTGTAGCCTACTACCAATAATAAAATCATAAGTTACTCTACGAATTAGGTGTATTGGTAATTTATCGAAAATTGTATTAATCCAATGAATTAAGTGAAAATTAATTAACGTTCTGCAATCAAGATTATATACATACATTGATGATTGACCCGATAATGTAGTATTAATACATACCTTAATAGACCTGTAATTATTTTTTTGTTTTATGTATTTCTCTCCCATTCTTTTAAATAAGAATAAGTGGGCGGTGAAAGAAAATTAAAATATTGTTCATGCCGTAAAACGTAATTTTTAAATGGCATAGTAGTAGACGTTTTAGAAACACTGCATTAAGTACTTGTTTCAAAAGGATCATAGGGCGATCTAACATTCGCAAAAAATGAACGAGTAGGGCTAATTTTTTTACGCAATAAGAGTGCGGTGGAAAAAGGCTCCAGGATCAGAAGGCATCAAGATTTTGTAAGAGAACTGGTAGGTGGATGTTACTAAAGAGCACTTGTAACGTCTTTTGTGGTGATCACTCATGGTGTGTGTAATTTAGTTATTAAAGAAACAGAATCTCCCAAAAAAGCTTTACGATATTTCAAATATAGAAAAGTCCCTGTGCGCAGCATGAACTTTTAAGAATCCTAATATATCTTCAATAAGTAATGAATCGACCAGGATAGACACAAAAAAATGGGGATTCCGAATTCTTGTACCTACCAATAATTCTTATATATAGGCGTCGCTAATTAAGTGAATAAAAATATTCATTACAAAAGATTAGTGGTTAATCCTTTATATACATCTTAAGTAATTACTTTTTACAAATTAATAAGTTATCTTAGAATTAAAGTTTTACAGTATTAATTTTTGCCTGAAGGTATTTGCGGTAATTGTCTGAGTTGTTTTAAAACAGTTTCCAAAAGCTTCTTCTTATCTCTTTCACTTTTCTTCAAAACAGTGAACATAGTCCTCTTATCGCCTTCCCTTAATCTACAATATAAAATATTTAGTCCATTAGCAATACCTATATTTGATGCACATTTTGAAATAATTGTTTTTAATGTCTATTCATCTCACTTATAAACATTAATATTTTAGTTATTAGAAATATAAAAAGGTAGATTATGATTATAGAATTATTATATATACCAACAAAAGGTACTCAGCAGCTTTGCTGGGATCAATTCTGTCCGGTACCGACGATTTATACGGGTCAAAAGAGTGAACAGCCCATTTGACTATTTCATAGTTAATGATCTTCCTAGAGATCTACCAATCTTGTATATGAGGCCGTAACTCTGGAGACTGACTCTCTCAAGCCTGGTATTCCATTAACTATTTCAAATTCAGGAAAGTGGACCCAGGGATGTCCGTTAGGAGAGGTTTCACTGTATCAACTTTTAAGGAGTTTCTTTAGGAGAGGCATATTTTTTTGCAATATATGTATTTCTTTTTAAATACGAAGATAACTCACCTCTCTAATATTGCTATAGCAACATCAGGAGTTACTAATTTATATTTGCTAGTTTCCTGTCCGTAATCGTGGAAATATGTCGGCCAATCCCAAGAGGTTATAAGATCGAGAATTTCTCGCAATTTAGAAAAATACGATAACAGTATATCTTCGGGGAGGTCTTGTACTGGTCCTCGGGCAGCAAATTCTGAAACGTAATCATTCCTGTTATTTATCACGACTTAGATTGGTTAATTACGTTCACATTGCAATAGATCCAAATTTATTTGGTTCAGCGCACCCATTGATATCTGTTTAATGTTAACATCTAGAAGTTTTGAGAGCATCGATTCGGCGATATGCTGACAGGCAGATTTGCATGCTACCTGAGCTACTTCCGGCTGTAAGTGATGTTACAGCTATAAGAAGAGAAATAGCTTGAGAAATAATAAAGACTTACCGGTAAATTTGTAAAACTAACAAACGTAGTATTGAGGTACTCTATTAAATCTGATATAAAGGCTGAAGCCTGTCCTTGTGGTTCAATTAAAAGCCAATCGTAACTTTCTAGTTCAAAAAATTCGTTTACTTTTTGTTTGAGTTTTTCACATATTTGCTTAACGGCGTCTTCCCTTGCTACGCGAAACATTACAGGTTGTCCTTGTACTACACCAGCAGTAACACCCCTTGTCTCTTCCCTGCATATTTAAATTTTGTAACATGAGAAAGCCTTGCGAACATTTTTTTATAATACCCGGTAACATTAGATATAAACTGATCTAGATAAATCGTGGCTTCTTCCAGATATCCCGTATCCACAATAATTTGAATAATTTCTTGTAGGTTTATGTGCGGGTTTCTAAACGCAGACGATAAACATCCACTAAAAGTCCTGGTTAACAGTAAATTCATAGATTTTCTTATCATTTCATCCACTTCTACTTGACTAAAATACATATTTGTATGACATGTTAAGTTTGTTAAAACAATAGAATCTACCTAAGATTCAGATCTTCAGAAAATTTTAAGCAGGCGTATATGAATTCTTTCACATCTTTATATACTGTGGGTACCATTTTTGAAAATAAAAATGTATACGGGAATGTTATATCATCCGGTATATCTGCGTCCAATGGGAACTCTGATAATATAAGATCGAATTCTTCTTGGTCCTGCACCTAAGTAAATATCACAAACCTATTACTGTGCCCTTTGGGAGATGCTATATAAAGTTTAATTCATATTAAATTGGTAGCTTAATGATCACTCTGAGATTAGATAAAATTATAGAAGAAAGTGTTATGTAGAAAAACAACTTACTTGTAGTGGTTGGAAATTTTCTTTAGATAAAATTTCTCTAAAAATTTGTACCCAACGTTGCATCAATACTTCAGTATAGTGATCTCTCAGTTCTCTCATAAGTTCCCAAAGTGGTTTTACTGTATATCCATAGTTTCTTAAAGTTGTACAGAATAACATAATTAAGTCTTTTATTTTAAGTATCAATGTTGCATCTGTACAATATGCCTGAAATATAAATGCTTATATAATCTTAAATGCACACCCAGATAAGTAATCTTTTTTATATTGTGTAAGAAGTGTTACTTTTAAAGTATATTTTAATAATAATAAGGTTTATTACAATAGTATGGTCTGAAGGCACTGTATATTCAATTATAGAAGAATATAGAAAGAACTGGGCAAATATCCTCAGAAATGAGAACAATCATGAAGTTGAAGGAAATGCATTAACAACAGACCATCTACAGCATTATTTAACAAAGATTGACTGGAGATCTTATAAAAAGGAACTGGAGACAACCAAACACATATTATGCGACTGCAAGAGTTTGAACCATCAATGGTTTGTGCAAGATAAGATGAAATAACAATGATCTAGACTACAATGCTACAATAAGTAGATGGTGACCATGAAAAACAAAAAAATTAATTACTAACCGAATGTGTTTGTAATGCAGATACAATTTTTGAAAGTCCAGTTGTCCACATTTCATCTAAAAATGCTCTAGTTATCAATCCGTTACCAGTATTCAAAACATGATCTTCCAATATAAAGAATCCTAGTACAGAGTGGATGTATGTGCGGTAACTGTCTTCAGATTCATGCTGCAAAGAATTAATTTATTATATTTCCGATTCATTAAAGTGTCCCTACCATATTAGTTGGAGGCTGTAAAACTAATCTAGCTTGTTTCGTACGTTCTGCCCTATAATATGTTTCAAATGTGGGCCTAGTTCCTAGAACTGTAGAAATATGTAAGCATCTGTAGATAGGTGAAAAGTCTATCATCTCTTGTGCGCTTAAGTCTTCTTCTGTATATTTTACTCCAATGCCATCATCTTAAAATAATAATATATAGAAATACTTTCCGGTATATAAATTAGCTTAATTAATAGTACCTGGTTGAGGTACAATCCTCTTTTTTTTTCGACCTACAAGTGTAGGATCACTTGCAAGCTCTTCATTTGCCTGAAAGACATTATATATTATGAGTAATAAATATTATTATGTTATAAACCTAACTTACATGTTTCATTGCAACCTCGCCAATTTTAGGTGAAAATTTCCTGATATTTTCTAAGAAATCTTTAAGGTCAGACATTGAAGCATTATCAATACTTTCCCTAATTCTAAAATTAAGATAATTAAACTTAATAATTATCTGGCAAATTGCACTTACTTTGGAATACTTTCACGTAATTGTAAAGAAAATCTGTAATTTGCTACATGCAGCAAATGGACATGCTCTAATTCCTCAAGGGTTTTTAGAGCTGGATAATATCTAAAGCATAAAAAAATAAATAAAAAGTATTCACAAGCCCTGTTAGTTATACCTTTTGTCAGATATTTGTTTTTTTAACTTGGAATAAGTTGTTAATACAGGTAAGCATAAGTTTAATTGTGCTAGTACTATAGCTATATTACTCTGAACTTTACGGGCTTGTAGTAACTCCACTGCCGAATTTGATATATTCTTAGCAGTTTCTTGCAACTTTTTATCAATATTAATTACCTCAGTCTAAAACAGTATTTGTACACAGATGTTTATCTTTTTTATTAATACATACATTAAGTTTTTTTGCTTGCGATCGAACTTCCAGCAATTCACGGATAGCTTCAATAAATCCTTGATACGACACATTGCAAAGCCTTTCAATATCTTTATCGTGGTGCTTAATTCGCTGATCCAATTTTTCTCGAAAAGCTAAATGTTCTTGGTTATCATATATTGCCCTATTAGAAAAATAACGTTATCAAGATTTACAATATCCGCCCATGTTACCTGAATGTGGGCCCCCAGTAATCATCAATTCCTTCGATTTCTTGTAAATATAAGTCGTGTTGAGAATTAGTTCCTTGTGACATACTATTAGTGCGTTCCATATTGTAATATCTTAATTATTGTAGATGATTTGTAGATGTATAAGAATTTATTTCTTGGTTATGTTTATATTTGTCATTTTGACATTGCCACTAAACATAAAAATCCCTACATTATCGATATTGTATTCATATTGTTGTATTCGCTAAAAAGTATTTCTGTGATGAATTACGAATACGGCGAATACGAATAGAGTTGGTTGCCTGATTGTCATTGTAACCCTAATGATTTAATTGACAGAAAATATGATACTTATCTCAATGTTATAATAAAATTCAATATAGCTTAATATTTTCATCTTATTAAGTTGAATACTAATATGAGCGATTGGTTTGGAAACTAATATTGTCGTTCTGCGTGAATAACATAATTCCTACTCTAGTATACAAGTTTGCCAACATATAGGGACACATTCCCATAGTTTATAGATTGTGGAAATACGAATGATTCAACAAAGCTAAAGATGCGCTTTTTTATATCATTTATTGATTTTAAATTGAAAGCATTGAGGTTGTAAAAGTAATGCACTTTGATATTGTTGTCAGTTGTCATCTTGTTTCTTTTTTTAACGTTGCCTAGCTGACTTTTGTTGTAGCATTTGTTGGTTCGATTTATTTTGATTACTGTTTGATTGTAAGTACATAATTTTTGTAAGAATAAAAATTATCCTTCGTTCGAATTATGAATGTTTCTTTAACATTTGAAGTGCTTTTATATTTAAATTCATATTATTTCGGATTATTCGCTATATGTGAAATTGGAATGAATGTCGTAAAAGCAATAAATCAACCTCTACCAAATTTTACAATAGATTTTGGAGTGCTATTAGCGGTTTGCGTTCTAGAATTAATACGAGTTGTTATTGCTAGAAGAGGAAACTTAACAGAAAAGTGTATGTTTATATTTAATTACCATATTACTACATTGTTACATGTTAAAAGTACATTGCCTAAATTGAGTATGTTTTAGGGTGGCCAGTATTTATTGCACTTCTGTTTACCATACCTTCAGCAGTTGGTGTGATATATTTTATTGTATGGCAAAGTTTTGTTCTTAGGTTTGAATATATAATATGTGCCATTCAATTGGGATTACAGATGACTGAAATTGTGTTTGGGATATTATGCTTATTGCCAGTATGTAAGACACCTGATTATTACTAAGCGTGTAACACAATCAAGTCAAAGTACTTTCACAGTAGTTCATGCCAAAAATACATGTGGCCAATTATTAATGTGATGTTAATCTAGTCATAGAAATTACTATTCTTCATGTATTATTCTACACCTAATCAATACCTATAGATTTTGGAAGATGTATTTTTGCAGGCTGATATATACATAATATATTATATATTTGTTACTTAAATTCTTAAAATTCATTCAATGGTATTATTTTCAATATATGATATATACAAACAATATTATAAAATACCTGATGTATGTTAATTAGAATAATGTACTTTAAGCAGTCCATGAATTAGCTGTGTTTGTATATAAAAAGTGAATTAACTATTTGTACTTTTGTTGAAAAATAAAAAGTATATTTTAACACTAAGAAAATAAAGAATCTATTACAAAAAGCTCGCTAGTTTATTTGACATCCTCAAGATTAAATCTTACAACCTATGTATGTAAACATCTAAGGGGGTTATGGCTATTAACTTATGCATTTTTATATTCTTGTCCCTCATAATGCAAGTGTAGTTGATTTGTGAATTTGTATTTTGACTCCATCTTTTATTTGCTAGCCATTTAGGAGGCTCCATAACAATAAAAAATGAGAATAAAACTCAAAAGTGTAACAGTGCTGCTATAATAAATAATAAAGTAGTGGCAACTGTTATTAGGAAAATAAAAATACAGTGAATAGTTCCGGTAATCTCCATAGCCCATTTTTATTATTTTTTTCTTTTTTCACTTTTTTCTTTTAGGTCACAATCTTGATATATTATTTCACAATTTGCGTTTCCCAAGCCAAGTATAGACGCCTTCAGACTTTCTAGCATTGATGTAGCAGGTGGAATATTGTGCACTACTTTTCCGGATAGCCAACTCATTCCTAAACTAAAAAAAAAAAAAGTTGCATTAACGAAAAAGTATGGGATCAAAATTTGTATGGTTACGATAGAGCTACACCGTATTAAGAAAAGCTTTGAGTCGAATATTTAAAGAGTAAATTATGATATCTATCCGTATCAAATATTGCTATTGCTGCAATTAGTCGATTTATTTGTCGTTTAGCTTACCTCCACACTGGAATCCATATCTTAGATCTAGTTTTTATTGTTCGTGAATACTTGTTGTTTTCACATAATGCTTTCTTTAAACACGTTCCATTATCACTTCTAGCTATTAATGCAGCCTCTATGGATATAAGAATACGTCGAGCGAGCTCATTTAAGCCATAATTATGATTTGTTGCCGGTGATTCAGTACTTCTTTTAAAACGAAAATTGAGGTTGTCCTGAATTTCGGCTTCCTGTATCATTTCTGCAGCTAATAAAATATTGATATTTCACAGTTACATATATATATAAAATGGTTTTCTAGATATATTAAATTCACCACAATAGTTTAAAACATGGTCGGTTTGTAGTCTGACGTCAGTCTGGTTAGTACGTTATGTAGTTTGTATCGTGATATTTCCGATGCCCCTATTACCTGTCATGCCATAAAATGCGCCCTTAGGATATATGTAACCGCCTTCTTGTGTACTAGACATGCTGCCGTCACTAGTTTGTGGTATGTCGATGCCCATCCCTACCCCAGTCATGCTTCTACCTGTCCCAGTCATACTGTCACCATCGTCAGACATATCACCATCACTACCTACACCGCCATCACCAGTCACACCATCACCAGCATCTCCATCCGTGCTATCACTTCCATCACCTGTACCTGTTACTGTACCATCTGCACCAGTACTCATCATATCACTTCCTCCATCTACACCTACACCAGTCATTCCATCACCATTGGATCCATCGTCTCCTGTACTAGTCATACTGTCTCCGTCACTAGTTGTCGCAGTACCGTCACCAGTACTTGTCATGTCACCCCCTTGATCTGATCCAGTTCCAGGCGTATCACCTCCTTGGTTGTTGCCATTTGCTGTTCCTGTCATGTCACCTCCTTGATCGGGCATTGTTTCAGGCATCGTATCAGCCCCACCAGTATTTGTCATATCACCTCCTTGACCTGTACCTGGCATTGTACCAGGTGCGCCTGTGTCAGTCATATCAGTACCTTGGTTTGTGCCTGGCATTGCATCACCTCCGCCAGTGCCTGTCATGTCACCTTCTTCGCCTGTACCTGGCATCGTAACAGCTGCTCCTGTACCCGTCATATCAGTACCCTGGCTTGTGCCTGGCATTGTATTACCCCCATCAGTACCTGTCATGTCACCTCCTTGACTTGTACCTGGCATCGTACCAGCTGCCCCTGTGCCAGTCATATCAGCGCCCTGGTTTGTGCCTGGCATTGTATTACCTCCACCAGTACCTGTCATATCACCTCCTTGACCGGTGCCTGGCATCGTACCAGTTGCCCCTGCGCCAGTCATATCAGTGCCCTGGTTTGTGCCTGGCATTGTATCACTTCCACCAGTACCACCTGTCATACCACCACCATTCATGCCGTTATCACCCATACCAGTCATTGTCATAGTACCATCTCCAGTTCCAGTCATAGTCATACTACCACCTCCGGTCCCAGTCATAGTCATGCTACCACCTCCCGTCCCAGTCATGGTCATGCTACCACCTCCGGTTCCAGTCATAGTCATATCCCCATTCCCGGTCATTCCGGCACTTGTCATACCTCCTGCAGTAGGTTCCGGAGCACTTGGACTCATACTCATGGGCATCATTGTTACAATAGTGGTTGAGTTATTGCTCTGTGTGAAATAGAAATGAGTGCGTTTAGATATTTATCTACAATATGCTTATCGTATTCAAGGTACAAATGTTAGCTTTCACAGAAATGTTTTGAATAACTCTAAACAGATATATATTTTGTGCACACTTTCAATCTAATTCGATGATAGAAGAATTCAAATTCCTGTAATGCATTCGCCTAAATCACGTGCTATGTAATTTATGATACAAAAAGAAAAACTTACTATGGATGAAACGCACATAATAACATGTATAATAAACATTCCAAAAGATAGAAATGCTAAAGCGGTCGAAGCAATTTCCAATAAGTCGGTTAGGTCTTTCTCCTTATTGCCAGAATTATGATATTTTGAGGAAGAATGTCCTTCAAAAGTACCTATGGGAAAGGAGTTTCTTTTATCAGTAGGGTGCTGTATTCCCACCTTTGTACATACCAATATTACTTAGACCACGATTTCCAGATCCGTAAGTAGCTGGTAAGTGAAAGTTATGATATAAGCCTCCGTATATATCGTGGTTTGGATGTAGACCTACGTAGGTGTTAAGCCCATCATGTGTAATATCATGTCCTACATATCCATATCCGTGGGTTTGGTGACCCGTACCATATACGTTATAAGGGTCATGGGCCGAGGGTTTCGATGAAGGCTGATACGAATATTCTATGACATGAGAATCATATTCCTCGTCATCTTCTTCTTTATCTTCACTGTGTCTGTCATTTCGTTTCTTTGGATCTGTTTCGTAATGCCTATAAATATCCTCTAAGGTTGTGCTCCTATCGTGATGATGCAAGAATAAAATATATTAGTCGGTACGCACGACGACAAAAAGTCTTAGGACACCACTCGAGATAAAGCTACCTTAACCCATTGCTGTCTTCTATAATGTCTCGAGACAATTTCGGGAAGGTTCAGTGCGATGCAATGTCCTAAGATTCCCTGTCACCCGATTCACATTTCTACAATGATTTTTAGGACTCGGACATTTATTTAAATAAATATTTTTGTATTTAAACAAATAAATATTTTGTCTGTTTGATAAACTTCCGAAAATCAACCATCAAACAATTGTTAAAAGTTTCAATGAATCATAGATAAGTACATGATAAAAGCAGGGAAGGCAATTCATCGTTATTTACAAGACTAGAAAGTGATGTTTTATCGAACAACTTTGGAGATTGCGAGCCGAGGGGGAAAAGGTGAGATGTGAGGTGAGAGTTGGATGAAGGTGGTGCGTACAGTATTTTTTCGACTTTTACATGATTACCACTCACGACAATCACTTTACTTGCATTTGTAGTATTCAGAATACAGATCACTCATATTTGAATGACAGCTATTTTGACAAACGAACTCAGAAAAACTTCGGAATCTTCACAGAAGAGTACGGTAAAGTAACGGAAGTGACGCGTTAACAGTTTAATTCATAGTTCAATTAGGTAAAGTGGCACTTTCTATCCTTGAATCAGTGTAGTGAGGTTGTATTTTCGAACGTGGTAGTCGAAAAAACAACCTTAAGAACAAATCGAGATCAAATGTTTCTTGGGATCGTTAGTGAAGTAAACGAAGAGGAAAATGGAGATTTTAAAGTTTTAAAATCTTTAAACCCTTCAGACATTTTAAAGATTAAATATGCACCAATTACTTGATGTGATGTGGAAAAAAGTTTTCCCTAATATAAAGCTTTTTTTGCAATTTTTAACGACGAATCTAATGGTAAAATTCGCATTTTGCATTCTTGAGATATAAATAGAAGTGCGAAAGAAATTTTGATGTATTGGCGGATTGTGCTTTTTTCGTTTGAAGCAATATACTTTACCTCACAGAAATGGCATATCTAAAAAAACATTTTCGCAAGACACCTTTTTATGGTGACCATTTGTAATTAAATTGTCACATTCACGATCATTATTACTAATGGTCGTATTAGGTTGATAATCATATTTTAACGATTATAAAACGCGCTTATTTGAGTGCTTTTACGAGTTTATTAAAAATTCTACAATAGTAAAAATATTTTTTTCGAAACAAAGAAATATCTGTTTCTCTGATTACTACTCCAAGAAAATGTTCGATTCAAAGAAAACCAAATTTATTGTAAAGAAATATGTACTTTGCAATAAAATTTAATTTTGCTTCATTACTTAAAAACGAAATGATTGTATAAGCGCAAAGAAAATTTTATTTTACTCAATGCAAAGCCATATTTCATTTCAGCCTTATCAAGAAATAATAGTTTCTTCAATCAATAAGAAAATTACTGAAATACATTATATGTATACAGTGACCGGCATAAAAATTGCGATTAACCTATACAAATGCATTGACATTTCTGGTGACATTTAGCAAAGTAAAGTGACTAAATTGTCAAACATTAACATAATTAAGGTGACCAACTATTTTTTGTTCAAAAAGAGTACACTTTGCAAGTATTTCATAGGTGAAAAAAAGAAGAAAAAACGATAAAAACTTTATTTTCTTTTAAAAACATATTTTTCTTCGGAGTGGATTTTTTTTGCTAAATGAGGATGTTCGTCTAATAATGTAGCCTCATCCGTACAACTTTCATTTTGCATATTAAATTTGACTGTTAAGACGGCAGATAATGTTTTTACAGAAAGTTGCGACTTCTCACTGCTCCAATAATAATCATTCCCTAGTGAAAATACCCTTTCAACAGCAGTATTAGTGCCTGGACAACATAAAGAAATATCTATTAAAACTTTTAAATTTTCATGTGGGATATGTTCTACTCTAAAATGCCGAAAGATTTCTACCCATCTTTTGTCAAGTTCTATTTTCTCATCGTTCCATTTCTTCAATTTTTCTTCATTTAAATATAAATTTACTCTTCGAATTTCTTCAAAGAGAAAATTGTCATTAATAACAATATCTTTTACTTCCTTCATTACAAATTCGACTGCTGAAGAAACTTCTTTCCATTCAATTTTACTATTTAGAAGGGTCCATTTGAAACAATTTAATGCTCTAAAGTTCACTATCCATTCTTCGATATATTCATAGCAAATTTTATAAAAATTTTTAACTTCTTTTAAAAACTCATTTTTTATCCCGGGATTGGAATCTTCCAAAACGGTCAGTTTATTCATTAGAATTAGTGGTAAAAATCCATCATTAAATTTTGATTTACATTGCAGTATGAAATCGTTTAATATAATACAAAGGTCTGCTGCTGAAATTTTATCTCCTTCAATTTGTAGAGTAATTTTATGAAACAACGACGCCTGACTGTGAATAAAATAAAGCATAGGTTCTGACATATCGTTTTGAAAGAATTTCTTCAAAATTGTAGGAATTTGTTTGGAATAACCAAGCAGTTTTTTGTATTGAACACCAGCCTCTTCACAAAATTCTTTCAAACTTGCTACCCGTACTGTAAACTTGAAATATAAATATATATTTGTAATAATTACTTCCACATCTATTGACATTGAACTTGATGCTGTATTGATGGCATTTGATATAATGTGAGCATTACAACCAATTCCCAAAATATTTCGCTTCAGAAGATCTTGTAATTTTGTGTACACATTATTGACACCTTTACGGGTGCGTCCTCCAAAATTAGGATTTGTGTTATCAGCCGAGAGCGCCAAAATTTTCTCATTCAAATTGTTGTCTGTTATAACTCGAAATAAGTGATTAGACAAAATGTCTGATGTTTCCCCTTCGATTGATTGCAAATTTAAAATCTTAATTTGAATACCGTTCTTAATATTGAAATACCTTACTAAAATTGGATAAAGTTTTATTTCATTGTGATTCGATGCGTCTGATAGAATAGATATATATGATACAGAATCCAGATTTTCTGATAGCATTTTCTTGCTGTATTCATTAAATACGCTGGTTACGATAGACTCACATTTTGTTCGCGCACAAGAAAATTTTTCGTCACAAATTTTTTTTAATAATTTAGTAGTGCAGTCCATGCTGCGAAAACTTTGATTATGGATTATTGTGTGAAAAGCGAAAGTACCCTCCATAACTGCAAATTTTTTTTCATTAGTTCCAAAAGTATTCCCTTTAAAAAATGTTGTCAGTTTGGATGTTGACGCTGCTGTGTCATGAGACGTTTTATGTACCTACTTTAGTTTCAATGTGTGCCGTTATTGCACTACGTCCATGAATTGCAATTGAAAATTCCCTATTGCAGATTGTGCATAACTACAATGAACGGCTCTTTTTTTAAATTTTCGATTTTTTCTTCTTTTGTTATCGCTCATATTTGAATTAATAATCTAAAAATTATATTAGTAATGTTTTTTATTTTGATTTTAAATAAATATTATAATCTGATATTATTTAAGTAAAATGAAAATGAAACTATAATATTAATACTTACATGCAACTTCACCTTCACTAGACAAATAAAATAAAATTTTATTTTATTTTGTACACCTCAAATCTTGTTAACTTGAACAAAAAGCACGAAATTGTTGGTTTTCTCTAACCTCAAATTAATTAAACAGAAAGGGAATTCCCATAAAACTTTGCCGTACATACTACGCATGCGTCAAGACTGTCAAGCATGCCGTACATACTGCACATCAAAGATCAGCCTGGGGATTACGTACACAAATATTGGAGAGATAGATATATCCATCTCTTTTCACAAATGTAATTTTGACGTTGTTATAAAAAGAGGTCTGTAGTATCTATCTATCTCTCCAGGTACATAATACGGCCTCTCAATTGTGCCTGAAACGGCAGCCATATGTGCGCGCGAAATTCGAATCACTGTCAAACTCGTTTCTGGTGTTTGCCCCGTCGTCTGACGTGCCGGAAACGGCAAGCAATATGCGCGCGTGAAATTCAAATCACTGTCAAAATAATTTTAAATATTTAATTAATAAAATTGAAATAAAATAATCCAAAAAAATGTTTTAGAAATACAAATGAGTATAAAATTATACAAATGAGTACTTTCAGAGTACAGGATTTGAAAAGAGTACGGTTTGCGAAAAAAGAGTACGAAACTCAGTAAATGAGTATAGTTGGTCACCTTAACATAATACATATTTGACAGTAGATAAATAGGCAGAATTAATCGTAATAAGCGGTATTTGATAGTATTATTATTAAAAGTACCTATGTGTTATTCCTACAAAAAATATTGTACAAATCTCGTGCGTGACACATTTCGCGAATTCGTGCACATGAAGCGCTCGCTTAACGGCTCATGCTTCAAACTGGCCACTCATTCGTGAAATGTGTTTGCACGCACTTACTTCCTAAATAACTATTTTATTCATTTGAACACAAAACCATAAGAACCTGCTTATCTAAATAAGTCCAAAATTTAGTTTCTTTTTCATTTCTTTATAATGTTCTTTGCAATTAGGAAAGAAAATAAGATTACTGTCAGTTAATGGAAACATAAAAAGCTTCAATTTGTTAAGAAAACTAGCAAAATGGAGATGTAATTCTTAAAGTTTCAAGTTTAGTTCGTTCAACTGTAACTATAGTAATGTCATCAGAAATATTAAAAGTAATGGATCTTCCATCAATTAGAATTTCAATCCATCAGTTCCTATATCCTATGAAACGAAAAGTATTGGTGTATTTTTCAATATTTAACCGACAAATATCAGTGTGTAGAAGCAATTTTTTCTAGATAGCATCTTAAAAAATTCACGAAAGTTACGATGAGATCTATTTTCACCAGGCATAGCATTGTAATTTTTACAGTTTTATTTCTGGTGCTTAATCAAGTTTTTCCCCAAGTTGTATTTTTTTTGTAAACCTCTTATGATCAGAAAAAAAAATTATATAGTGATTCTAATCAGTGTTATTTAATTGATTAATTGAACAAGAGGTGGATCAGAAAGGTGTGCAGAAATTGCAAAATATATACATTAATTGAAAGTAAAACAAACATATATTATGGGTTTATATACTTATGGTGACGGTACTTGCATAATTAAATAAATATTAAAATATACTTACTTTTGTAGCCAATTTTCATAATTTTTGGAACCTTCATCGTGCATCATATTTTCTTTAATTGTATTCTTTGATGATTCCTCAGATGTACCCAAACGTTTCCTAATTCTTGGAGTACTCATTTCCGAAAGTATTTGTTCCGCGACAAAATTTCTACATAAATATTCATTCATTTTCGATCTGTGCAACAATTTAGTGACTTCAGCGTAAAATTTCTGCACTGACGATAAAACATCAAACCTGTGGAAACCCATAGTTGAAACAGCTTCGTCAAGTGATCCAGTAAGAGCTCTTTTTCTAAAATTCGCACCGTATGTGGTGGTATTCGGAAATTTTCCATTTTCCGGGTTTTCTAGCATTAATAAATTACTAGGCATGAAGCTCTCAGATAATATATCATCTACATCGATTATATTGTCAGACTTAGCCCTTAAGACTGTATGAAGTAAGAGGAGATAAAATGGATACTTCATTCTAATAGTGTTATGCGAGATTTGTTCTTTGTAAGAAACCGACAGAGAATGGGTACAGGTGACAAAAGTTACGTTATATTCAGCGAGTGGAAAGCTATTTTTTAAATCTCGTACCATGAAATCATCTAACGTTTGTTTAATCTACTGCAGTGCATGTTGTGGATATTAGCCTCGCCATTTTTTCTGTATTAATTTATGAGCTTACTTAAGTCAGTCACTTTTTGTATAACGATTTTTATCTTGCAGCTTCTATCAAGTTTAAGTTACGTTATTAATACCTTAAATAAGAATCTTGTTATGTAAAGGGTAATATTATTGTTAATTTTGCTTTTATTATTACTTAGTCTAGGTTTAATATCGTATGATAGTTTGAGAATTGCAAAGCACGTTGTTTTAACGTATAATAATGATGGAAAGGTATCTTTTATGTTACCTCACAGAAATAAAGACGGTGTACCTATTTCTTTTATTGCTAAACTAAGAATTTATTTGAATCAAAGAATGTTCAACTTAAAAAATTAATCGAATGGGAGGGTACGTGTTTAAACTCCATCTTCAAAACGTAAATAAAACATAAGAATGTTAAGGAGTAAAAAATATATTGAAATAGTAGTCCACATCAGGTGGATGAAATTAACTAAACAGAATATAAAATTACACACTATTTATACTTTTAAACCTAGGTGTGGGGAATAATTAAAATCCTTTTGTTCATTGAGCGCTAAACCTACTGTGTGGTGAAACAATATTGTAGTGGACTACTATTTCAATATATTTTTTACTCCTTAACATTCTTATGTTTTATTTACGTGTTAATGTTCAACTTTATTGTGACGAAATATTTCCAAATCGAACAAAACTCTAATTATATTAGCGTAAAGCAGAATTTTACTTCACTCAAGGAAGCTTGAAACTTATCAATTTTTAATGAAATCAAAAGAATTTTTTTTTTAGTGCAAAATATTAACATTTATATTAAATGATTATTTATTGACCACACGTCTTGTGTCAAAATTGTATAGTATAGGTATTTTTATTTACGTTTGTAATTGTGTGGGTTTTGTTAGGGTTAAGATAAAATGGGGAGAAATTAATTATAATCAAGCATTTTGTTTTATATGAGTTTTCTATTAAAATTGAGTAGTATTCTTAATTCTCTATGAGCCAGTTGTGATGACAATTTATGTGCATTTAACTATTCCCGATAGATTAAACATCTTAAATTATCTATTTTTATTGTGTAACATTTCGATATCTGGAAAATGGTTACTGTCTATCCGACACTGAATTATTCAGCTTTTTGTTTAGCTTTTATTGTTCTGTAGTTGCACGAAAACAAATCGAAATTATGACATAAGGAGATTGAAAGTTATCAAGTGAACATGGTAAGTACAATTTTCATTTTTTTATTATAGGTGTTAAGGGTGACAGGTTTAACCGAATATTTACTGAAAATAATTCGTACAAAACTGAGTTAGTTGTTTGTTTGAAAAGGAAGATAAATTAAAAAATGGAGCAGAAACGACATATTTATAAAAATGCATTTACTAATAACAAAAAGCCTTAATAGTTGTTAGTTAGGTGCGGACATGTAGAGTTTATTCCTTCCTATTCAATTTAAAACGATGTCCATGATTTGAACTAAGATGTACCAGCAAACAAATATTTATATTATTCATTCTGTTAGGGAGTGTTTGTTCCATTTACAATATCCCCTACCGGTAAGTGATAAACACATGACAAAAAACAGTAACACTTGTCATCAAAATATTGACCTAGCTCCTACAGATCTAAAACTTCATCTTAGTATTACTTACAATGAAGACCTTACAGCCTAAGAAGGCGTTCAATAATTAAATGAAGTCTGACGTGTGGTATTGTGAACCCTTGAAAGATATTTACACATTCTTTTCATTTCACGTACTGTCAGGCAGTCGCTAATGATAACAGTAAACATTAATAGTCTCATCCCATTTCACATTAGCATATTAAAGTTCGGTTGCTATTGGTTGTTCACCAACCATGCGCAACATATCCCTCTGTTTGGATGGTCCCTCTTCGCGTTAACCACTTTTATATATCCGTCCGCCGCTTTACTCCATTGTCACGATAATAAATGATACCTGTGTTCCCAAGGCGTTGCGAAATAGCGTTTCCTAAATGGAGTATATTTTCTTTTTGAAAGCCCCGCTAAATGTTGTTAGTCCTTTCTCCTTGAATCGTCTATTGTTTATGATGATAAAAGGTATTTGGGGTATATATTAAAGTTTTACGTTTTTGTTATATATTTTTGAATGAAACAGATAAAGATTTACCGTTAAGTACCTACATATTTTGCCACATTTCTTCGCATTTCTACGTATATATGTATGTAGTTCTTAAGTTTATATAATACTAAACTTGACTAATCTTGATTCTACTTAATATGACATATTTTAAACAATAAATCAGCAACAATAAAAAAACAGGCTTTAGTGTTACATACATTATTATTTAAACATTTGTATAAAATGACGATTCTGCTGTTAGTTAACCTTCCGGAACACGCGCGCGGACTCCTAGTCCGCAGTCCGCCGCGTATACTAATAGCGTTTTCGACTTATTGCACTTTACGCGTGGAGTATATCTATCTCCCTTACTAATATTATGCATTAAAATAAGATGAAAATACAATCAGTGGATAAAAGTGCAGTAAGTCGAAAATGCTATAATGTTCCAATTTTTACGCGTGTTCCGGAAGGTTAATACAGTTCCCCTACAATTTCATCTATTTGAGGTATATACATAGCAGATTTGACGTGAAATGCCGGTTTTTTGTTGTGAAAAATATTTTAGAAATAAAATTGTGAAATACAGTTATTGTTAGATTATATCTAATAGTTTTTATCCTTCAACTTTAGAGTAATAAATTTTGTTTTAGTATTAGTTGCCTTTTATTTCTTCATTCAAATCCTGCATCTAAAAGGGCATAGCCACTTGATTTTGGATCTAGTCAGTGCCCTACATGAAATTAACAGAATTTACTAGGGGTCTCTAGTATAAGTGATCGAAGCTGTATGTATGGTTTCAGTTCAGCAGTTTCAATTTTTTATGAATTTTAGCATTACCTTGTTCTCTTGCTAATTTTCACCAAGAAGAATATGTTGCTGTTTCATTACAACATCAAGAATACATATTTACATGTGTGATAATAATAATTATTGCGATGTAGGCTGTCTTGTTCAAGAGGTCCTAATTTTGGATAATACAATTGGTGTTAATATTTGTGATAATTTATTCAATGAGAATGGTAAACATGATGTAGGTTGAATATCACATGACGTTTGATTATATACATGGATTGAGCTATGGTGGTTTAGCAACACTTTTAGTTAGAGAAGTATACGTAAAATCACAACCATAATTTCTGTCAAAATCACTTCCGTTCTTATGATGCATTTATTACTCAATCAATTCTACATTAATTGTTATAATGTAGTAAGTTACGTAAGGTCAAAATAATACTATTGTCCTCTTGGTATAACAAGCAGTAATTATAAACCTTGGATTATTGAAATAATAAATAAATTGTTTTAATCATTACTTAAATTAGGCTATTCCGCTTCTTTACTCATTCACCCTCAGACTGCATCGAATATACTAATCTTCTGTTTGCTTTTAGATTACTATAAGGCTATAATTGTATAGAAATCCAAACAATTTGCCTAATGTTGGTTATTATCATCTTTTTTGTTGGTTTTTTTGTTATTTATTGTTACTATAAATGTACGTAAACATATCTGGTGATACAAAATTTACTTGTAGGATCAAAATATACTTTTAAAAACGTCCTTAAATGTTGTTTGAGCTGGAACTATTAAACGTTGAAAGTAAACTCGCCTTAGCGAACGCCCGCCAGTGTTCTATGTAGGATTGTAACAAGGATGTGAATAAATACGTCCGACGCACCTGGTTAAAACAAGTAATAACCCTCCTCCGTAGATCACCCGCAGACAGGTATTCATAAACAGATAAATCACCTTTAAAAGCTTTTCAGCAGTTGAAGAAGGTTCAGTTCGCTAAACTAAAAGAAGCATGGATGGGTACGTTTTTGCTCTATTCAACGTCTAAAATGGTTCTTTTTACTTGTTTTATAACTTTACAAATGTATCTCAAGCTACACCGAGACTAAATTCTCACTTGATAATCATTGTTATATTATTCCAAAATTTAATTATGGTATCATAATTATTGTTTTCTTTCTAAAGTTTTTATATAAAAACTTTATTTATATACCGAGTATTTAAGCTCATAGGTTCCGGACTCTAACATTTGTGTATGTATATTTTCAAATATCTAATCATTATCATCATTTTTATAACTTTTGAAACACTTTGAATATTTCTGCTTATTCATGGATTCAACATAATTTTCTGAGTTCGGAAATCATTATCAGTTTTCGTTTCCTTCATTACCAAAATTTCGAATTTTTATTTCTCAATTTAAAGTATCCCGAATGCACGAAAAGCTTTTCTAACTGTCAACATGATACTAAGAAATTATCATTATCATACTCTTTTGTTTTCTACACCTAATACTAAAGAGCATCACCCTGTGACATTTTTAAATAAGAACTATGACTTTTTAAATATATCGTTATGGGTTAATTTGAAGCACAAGTTGTTGTAGATTCCAACGATATTAAACACTTGACATTCGAGTTAAAAGCCACTATCTCTAAACCAAGACTTTGGCTATGTCAGTACGTACATACTGTGAATTAACATTGTATTTTTATGCAGCATCCTAAAAAACTAAGTCGTGGCATAAAACAAATTATATGAGATATTCGAATTAAACATCTAAATCAAACATACAAGCAAAAAGGTGTTCTTAAAACAAGGGATTGTTGTTGGTGTAATCTCAACGTACAACTTGAGATGAAGAGCTTTCTTAGTTTGAAGTTACTTTCGTAATGGGGAGAATGGGTTTATTTTGTCAAAAATTGCTTAGATGAATTTGAAACACAGTTTCCAAATTTAGCTCTTGACTTTATGCAGTTTAAAAAAACAATTTTAGATAGAGCCGTCAGTCTGTTTCGTGAAACTAGTAGCATCCTACGAAAAGTTGGTAGTGGGGCACCGAAAAACTATTGCCAACTCTATTCTATCTCTGTCGTACCGAGTCACTGCGGTACAAGAATTGAAATCCGCAGATCATGCACGGCATCTTCAGTTTTTGTAACTAGGTATTTAATAACATTGTAATAATGTCAATAATGTGGAACTATTACAAAGAATGTTTTGGATTAATAAAGCATAATTTTACGTATCAGGATTTGTGAATTACCAAAACATGAGAATTTGAAACTCATACGAAATAACTCAATAACCGCTACTCATTGAAAAAATAGTTGTGTGGGCAGCTTTTGATCAGAGGCGGCGGATAAGTAGGCCAAAGGTACCAAAAAATATGCTCCTGATCGTTCTTTTAAATTTTTATTGACTTTAGGTTGACTAAATGCTGAACGATACCGAACGGAAATTTCAGAACCATTTATTGAACAACTGGATGATATTGCAAGCCAGAATTGTTATTTTCAACAAGATGGACATTGTACAATTGAAACATTGGACTTGCTGTAACAATTTCTTGACGACCGACTAGTTAGTCGGAACACAGACATTTCATGGCCTCCACGTTGATGGGATTTGACACTATGTGACTTCTTTTTAGTTGGAAATTCCCTTCGCAGAGTGTTGAAATGCATAGAAGGTGGTCAACATTTTCAGCAATTCATGTAATCTTTAGTTAAATGAACTGATGAATTGGGTTTTGACGTTTCTTACTTTGATCGATGATAGGTTTAAGACAAACCAGCAGAAGGAGGACAAACCTCAAATCATTTTAGCTTAGAAGTTTCATAAACTACTAGATGACGTTTTTAAATAAATACCGATACTATATAAACATGAATGTTTAGTGTAATTGGAGTCGGCAAAGGCTTCTCTTTGTCAAAGTCAAAGTGCACCTTGTTGAATTCTAATAGGTATAGAAGATAAGAGAGTGGAATATATTTTAATTTCGTACAATTAGTGTGATGTTGACAGTTACAGGAAAAATGTCTGTGCAATCAAGGCTCCCTAGATTAAAACTTAAAAGTGCAAATCAATCATTAAATTTACGTTACTCAAGGATTGAATATAACTTCAGCGCTTTAAGTAAATAGTCAACTTTTTCCTTTCTTTCGTTGAACTGTTTAAGTACAAGAGGAAGTAATTGCAATGTGAATTTGTGATCAATTGAATACTTCATGCTAGTTGAATCAACTATTGAGATGTTATCCAGATCTGGCAGTAATTAACATATAAAGTTATAAAGAAATAAAGAAAACTGAAGAGTGGTGACGATGAATCGAATGGTACTTATATGTCTGCAATATCTTACTTGCCCCTATCAGTTGTTTTTTTAACGTGTCAAATTTCTGTTTATATTTGATTATAAAAGAAGAGGAGAATCTATTATCACTTTGTGTTTAAATCTGTCGTGACATCTTCTTAGCAACCGTAGTGAAGTACAATACACCCGAAGAAAAGTTTTGCTGTACTACTTGTGTAAATAAAACACCATTAATTTGTTTATTGATTTTCGAAAATTAGTAAAATCTTTTTCTAAGCGAATCGAGGGATAGATGTTGAATTTAATTCCTTGATAATCTATAAATCAATAAACATTGTTGTCGAGATCGTGCATACGAAAATATTACTTCAGTTCAACAATCACATTTAGACGTATGCTCTAATAACATCTGTACACATTCCACTATCGAAAATTTTCGTCGAGCTTCGAATAAAGGGACTATTTATCACCAATAAACTGTTTAAGATGTTGACCATGTGATACATTACCACAAATATATTATTATATATTATGTATATTAAGATCATTTTGCATAGATACTACACAGAATTTTCCATAATATTATACCCATATCTTTAGAAGATGTTTTGGAGAAATAAACACACTTTAACCGCATATTATTTGACAAACTTCCAATGGAAAAACACGCATACTAGAGAGCATCATAATAGATATTTAGATATAATCGGAGTGGGTACACACCATGGGCGTAACACAAATTTCTTTTTTGGAAGGGAGAAGGAGGAGCGATTTATTGGTGGTTCTTCATTTGCATCTACAAAATAACATTGATCCGATAGGTCTTATAATCATTTAGAAACTTCTGTCATTGCAATTGTTGTGTCAAAATTAATAAAAATTACTTATTAATAATACTTTCCAAAGTATTTACGGATAAATATTGTCTATTTCTTTTGTTCAATAATTTTTGAGAAGAAAAAAGGAGCAACAATAGAGTGGGTTAAAGTTATTCATTACAATTTTTTATTGGTCTCATATAGTGCAAGATTTAAACAAATCATTTATTTTAGAAGACAGAAAAATGTGTTTGTCCTTGGATAAAATGTAAAAATGTTTCTTTTTTGTTAAAAACATAACGAAAAAATACGTTTTGTTACGCTCAAAACACATATCTAAACCGTCAACTACCAAATCAGTTTTGTTTTTTAAGATTGTATAGAACATTTTTAAATAACGAAGGTACATTTATCGTACTACAAGAAAAAATGATTTTATAATAGATAAATAAACGCAAGTAAATGTGTTAGCTTTTTTTGAAAACAGTTCAGTAAAAAATTCCATACGTAGTTGTACCTACTAGAGCATTAGATTTGAAAAAGCTATTTTAATAAAACACAAGTTGCATCCGTGCAAAGACCGAAGACTATAGTGTTTAAGCTTTACTTCTGTTGATCTGGTACTGAATAAAGATTATGTTTCTGCAATTAATGCTGAAATTTTTGTAATGAACGTCCAGATAATTTTAGATACACTCTATGATCTGATGAATGGATTCAATATTTACAATAGCAAAGACCGTGCTACCTCAGCACCGATTTAGTGTAAATGACTGGTGGGGATTAATTATTCATTAATTTATTTTATTGTATTTACTTTTCCTATTGACTAATGTGATGTCATACATGCATACCTACATGTTTTAGACATTGACAATTTCTGTAATCGTTTTTATTAATTAGGTACAAAAACAAGATAATAATTTTCTATTATTTCCGTGAACTACATAGAAATGAATGTGTCATTTTTCATTTTAAAGTTAATAGAACATAATAATTTACTTATTATTTGAAATTTTCTGTTCAAAATCTTCTTTCTTATTACATACAAATATATTGGGGTCCAACGAAATCAGTGTTGAAAACAGTGCCTTCCTGAATTAACCAAAATCGCAATTGCTGAAATAACGAAGCATGACAATAATTTGGTCTATTGAAAAATGCGTTCGAGTTAAGAATCGATTCGAATGTCAGAAATACCTAGAATTCTAATTCTAAAAACCGATTATCGCATTATGTACTGACTATGATTAGTGTATGAATTAATTACAATGTCTATACAGCTAAATGAAATGTAAATATATTATTGCACTAACAAAAAGAAGAAAAATGGCTTCATATATAACACCTGCGTACTTTTCAACTCATGATACCGAATTTTCGATTTTTTTTCCAGAATAAAAAAGTTATTTCTAAGTACTTCAACAAATTTTGTTATTAGTTCTTGCTGTTCACTTGATGGTAGTGGCGGCTCATGTTTAAAAAATTTGGGAGTTGCAAATTTTGTGAATGCTAATACCTCTTACTATGGTGCTTTATTAAAAATTATTTTTGCTAGGGTACTTATACTACTATATAGAAATAAGAATTTCACTAATATTCTAATTTTATTAAGTATATAGCTATACATATAAACCTAAATACTAAATACCATGGCCATTTGATATTTATTTGGTACGTCAATAGTTTCGTCAAGTGTTACAGACAAATAAATCAACTTCCTTTGTTTCTTTAGAGATACAATAACATTGTTTGTAAAATTTCATTTTGGATACTTTTTGAGGTTCCCTTGAACCGAACAGTAGCTTTTTCTAAATGGTCTTTTAAAGCAACGTCCATTTCAGCACTAAAATTTATTAATCCACGGAAAACACCCCTGTTAGAGGACAAAATAAGTCGTCGTGTCCTCTCAACGTAAGCTCCACAAAAACGCACACAATTAATTATAATGTTCAACACACATCGATTATGCTTCACTTTCTCGTTGTGCAATGATATATTTCTTGGTTATGCGCTATTTATCTGAGTAGCAATATTGACATTTCTAAAAAGTGAAAATTGGACTATATTTTTCATATGCGGTTGTGATACACAATGTTTCTTAATTTGATCGTCCATAATTCCTCACCTTCAAAAAATGCTAAACATGGAAAGCAGAATAGTGCATTTTTTACATTGAAATCCACAAATGTGTAGGTATCATAAATATCCGTCTATTGAAAATTCTAAAGTGCTTTTTTTTCTTTTCATTTATTTAACGCATCGAACCAAAAGGAAATATAGTAATATGGAAGACTTTACATTATAAATAGTTAATTGTTTCTGTGAGATACTATACATTTTTATAATTTTAAAGATGTAGAAGAACCGATTTTTTTTCATCTTATAAATTAAATGAATGTATAAAGTCCTAAGATTGGTAGTTTCATATAAATGATTAAAAACAAATAGGTTCAAAAATGCAATCTTTATATACAAATTGGATTTTGGAATCTATTTCTTTTTCAATCATTTATTATAAATTAAATATTTTTGTGGTTGCGCAAACCTGGATACCATAGAAGAAACCGCCATTGCTTGATGGGATTTCCCGATATTCTACTTGTATTTGACTAGAAAGCTATATGGGAGCAACTGATTTGCGTTTGCAAGTCTAGAAGAACGATTACTGTGTCGGTGGTTGAACAATTTGCTAGTTCGCCTTTCACCCAAACGGTGCGATTTCGATGGGTGGCCGAAGACAGTTCGGTTTTTAATTGTGGATAAAAGTCAAAACATGCCTTCTTCTCGGATAAGAATTAAAACCATAGGTGTCGTGAAAAATCCTACTGGAAATTGGAACATTTCGGGTTTGGTAACATTTCAGTGGGGTTGGTATAATATAGATGTCAGGTATCAATAAGTGTGAAAGTGTATTACATTGATACATGATATTTCACCCAGTAACAGTAAAACAGAAGCGCTCTTTCTGTAGTTCTAGATATTGTTCTTGATAGTTGATAACTGGTTATTATACGTTGAATTGGTTATAATTTATGGATATATGTATATAAATGCTTCATGTAGAGTGCCTACGTATGTGCATATTAATGCTTTTCGAAAAGAAAAAGTGCGAAAGGTGAAATCGTAAATCTAACGTCTTGAAATCCATGTCCGATTCATCAATAAATAAATATTCGTCTGTCATGAAACACAATCCAAGAAAAATGTATTCGTGATTCAGTCCGTCTGGGATTTGTATAATCACTTATACCAAACAATGACGCGGTAGATGCAGATTCACGTTGTAAAATGATATCAACCACTTAACTACATTTATCTCCCCCCATTTGCCGAATCCTGTTAACCAGAGCACATTAAATAACTAACACAAAGGGCGTTAATGCGGCTATATCTCCAGCGTTATGAAAAACTCATCTGCTTTTGAGTAGTGTGGGAGAATTATAATAGGTGCCGGTGGTAGTATCCAGTGATTTCAAACAGGCACACAATAATACCGGCTTAATATATTACGAGCATAATGTGTTTCTCTGCGTGCTGTTCTTTTTTTTTTTGCAGATTAAATTATACGTAGATTTGTATCTGGTGTACGAATTTAATACTTAATTTGAATCTTCAGATATTAGTAATCTAAAGAAAATAGGTTGTGCGATTATACATATTATCATATTCTAGTGATTACATATAATTTGCTAAATCTAATTCATCATAAATATTTTTTTATGTATTTACTGGATTGTATTCTATACCTAGTAGTAGCAGAAACTTCTTAAAATCTTTTAAGAATATCAGTATCCATTGAATGGTATGAAAATACGGTTTGCTGCTGATCTCTTGCTTGAACCCATATATTAGCTAAATTACAAAGTAAATAAAAGAATTCGACCGATTCGATTCAACCAAACACAAAATCAAAACCGAAACATGAAAAGTACTTTTAACCAATAATTACAGAGCTAATCATTGTGTAAGCGTTTACGACGCTGACGGAGAAATGTAGATGGATGCAAAGAACGCAGTTCACATGGAATCTCATTAATATATATATAACTTTGCAATGTTGTAACTAAAGTATACAATTTTAAATATTTCAAGGAGATGAGCTGGTGAAGTCAGATGGCCCTTAAATCTAATATTCACATTATCAACATCCGTTCTATACAAAACTTTTCTGTAAAGATAACTAGGCTTTCTATCAAAAATAATTTTATGGAAAAAAACCATAGAGTGAAATTCAGCCTTAAACTGATATTTTAAACCCACCTCAACGTGTGCGAAATACGGTCATACTTTTTCAAGCCTTAAATAAATCTCAGACAGGAGTTCTGCATACGCTGAATCCTGGCGCGATCCATCTTATTTAAACAATCATACAAAACCTAAATTTAGGTAATACTAAAGAGTCACAACGAGTCTTCCTTAAATTAACATCTAAACAGTCCGTGATTCCATATAAGATATTCCATATAGACCTTCAAAGTGCCATAACCCGCCCTGAGTATGCGAGAAACATGATCCTTAAAACGAAGTTTGTGTCCAACAATAGCCGAAGATCACGAGCACTACTACATAATGCAATCACGTCATTATTATTTTGATGAATGAATACCAGAACAGAAGTTTTCTTAGTATTAATACGAAGACAATGCTTTCTGGAAACATCAACAAGTGTTTTAAGATCATCATTAATACGACACTAATGACCCTAATATTAGCGTACAATAATCTACGTCTATGATTTAAGCAACAGGTAATGATTATAATTATTATTATAGTTAAATGAGTATTTTTAAATTGTAATAATTTCCTTATTATAGTTACAATAGGATTTTACTACCCCATTGTTTTTAAGAAGAGATTCTAGCTTATAATTTAAGCAAGTATTGTATGAGAACTATACATACAATAGCGAGACGCTTGGAACTGACCAGAAACAAATCTGAAGGAAATCATAGTCATTCAAATTTTTTTACTCTGAATTTGTCAATTCTTGCATAATTAATAGATCTAAAACTAAAAATGGATTTCCAGTGTGACAGTTGCTGCTGCAAGATCTGTAAGGGTCACAAACAAAAAAATGTACATTTCTTTGTTCTAAACTACTTTGTTACTTAGGAGTCTTTGATACGGTGAACCACTCAATTGTAATTAATACGCTTTAAAGATATGGAATAAGAGGAATTCCGTTTGAACTGGTTAAAATTTATCTATTCGATAGGCAATAAAGAGTGAGGATAGATGAATTTAGAAGTGGCTATCGGTGGATTACCATAGGTGCTCCGTAGGGAACTCTGGTTGGTCCGTTGCTTTTTATATTATATGTAAATGATCTTTTATTAGATATGGGTGATTGATCATCAATATTTATCGTTTCAGCAGATATCACATGGTTAGCGGCTAGAAATAGAATAAATATGTACTTAGACAAAGTGGGTGATTGATTAAGTTTAACTTTAAATAAGAAAAAGACAGTTTACATGATAGTAAGCAGTTACAAGGACAGTCTACCAAGAACAATTAAAACAGAAATTCGAAAAAAGCAGCTAATCAATTGAGTAATGAGCCATAAATACCTAGGTGTATATTTTGATTTCAACATGAAGTGGGACGTATACATTAACTATTTAATTAACAGAACCAAATATTTAATCTAGATTTTCCCTGGATATAAAAACCTTAATGATGATTTATTATACTTTCTTTCACAATCTGATTAATTATGGAATTATTGCTTGGGGTAGTGCATATAATATGAACTTATTACAAAGAATCCAAAATAGAAAGAGCATACTCCATTAAAGGACAAGCTTCCAAAATTAAAATAAACATTTACACTGGAATCAGTAATGTTCTATTATTATACACTTAAGTTGGTAACAGGAAAATACGCCCAAAACTAGAAATAATCAGATAAAGTTACTGAAAATTAGTAAAACTACTAGCAAAAAAAAATAGCTATGTAACTGCAATAAAAATCTATAATAACTTGCCTACAGAATTAAGTTCTGAATTGCAACAAAAATATTATTAAAAGAAAGTTGAAAAAACGTCCTCGTGATTTAGTTTTTGTGTTTCTACCAACTATTATATTTTTTGAAGGGTGCGGACTTGTCGTGGATTTGCTCCTTTTTGACCCATTCTTGGTTTTTGGCGGTCTACCTCAGCTCAGTTTTTCCGTCTTTCATCTTGACTTGTTTTTGACTGATGTTTCTGTGATATTGTTTAACTTTAAATTTGATTTATTCTTTGTTACTAGATACCGTTTTCTTTATTTTTTCCTTAGGTTACGTTTTTGTTTTGTCTTTGTTTAGTATAGTATCTTGTTTTGTATATCAGCCCAAGCACAGGTAAATTCATTACTTCTTTGGGATTACTTCATTTATGATTTTCTGGTAAATAAAAAAAAATATTATTAGTACCTATCTGTTTTTTACTAGTCCATAATTTATTTTTATTGAGTTTCATGGGCACTAAACTATTTTTATTTTTGCATTCTTTTTTGATTTCAAAACTTATGATATTTTCAGGCATAAAGTATTTAGTGTTAAGATTTGGTCTAACGGCTTCCACTTTGGTGCTGGAAACGGAAAAACATTAAAATTTTAAATAAAGATCATGTTTAGTTTAGTTTAGATTAAAAATGTTTGTGAAATGTATTTATTATTCCTAGATACAGCCTTTTGCAACAGCAACTGTTACACTAAAAATCTACACTCTACCTTTAGTTTTGCTAATTATACAAGAATTTGCAAAAGTGTTTGAGTATCAACCAAATTAAAGATGATCAGTTTTTTATAAATTTACCAGCACACTGACGGTCATGTGATATGTAGTAAATTTACCATGTTTGAACAATTAAAAAATTTATATGTTGTATGGTGATCATTTTGTAAGCTTAGCCTAGAAACACTTAATGTTCCAAATTCTTTTAAGCTGTGTTTCAGTGGGGGTTAATACGATTTTCTTCGATTTGTATGAGTAGACGTGTTAAACAAAATCAACTTTATCTTATGATTGAGTAAATCAAAAGTCCGGCATCTTCCGGGCAAGTTTCCGAAAAGTTTAGAACCGCATATAAAACGGGGCAATAAAGGTGCGAAGATAGATTTTAGGGTAAGTTGAAAACACGCGAAATACCAATCTGCGGCGGCGGCTCGCTAGGTGAGAACAACACGAGGGCGGGTGTTTCTACGTGTGTCCATCTCTCTCTATCTCTCTCACTTTAGCGTGAGAGGTGGATAAGGAAGCCCGCGAGAGGTGGGACGATAGGTGTTAGTTGATTCAGCAAAGGACCTAATGGACCAACACGTCACGGTAGCTGAAAGCCGACCAACAGTACATCGAAAATCTCACAATATTTAACACCTTTAACACCGATACACATTCATAGATGATACGTTGCATTGTACAGGTGTCCGGGTGAAATCTTTCGCTTATACGACGTTTCAATAATGGAATACGCGATCGAAGTTGGTCACGGAGTTCCTTCCGACGATGAACAGAACGAATCCATTGACGACTCCGAATACTTTTCAGACGATCCGGAAAATAGCAGCGTTGACATCCTCAACAGCACACCAGATCGGATCTCCTCGGAGGATGAAGCGGATAAGGGAGATTGCTCCAGCAGTAATAGTGGCGTAAATAGAAATAACTTTTCAATTGACAGGATATTGGGTTTAAAGAACAATGCAACGAATGAGTGCAAACAATATGCGAACAATGTTGTTGAAAGTAGTGATAGTGCTAGGGATCCAAAGTTTGTGAAACCTACACCAATACAAATTGGTCAGAGAAATGGTAGGTAAATACGATCTTATTAATTTAATAATATATAGCTTGTCTCCTTTGATTTCCAAAACCATACAGAAAGGTCAAAACGAAGTGAAACAAGCTATACAACAATGTGATAAAAATTAGAACTAATGGTTTAAATTTACGAAATCAGAAAGGCATATTTATATTGCATTACACAGAAAGTATTTTAAATAGGAACGTGCAAATCAATCTTGTTTTATCTAAGTATTTTTATATTTACTTTCCTATTTATATCGAAATGTATCGGAGAACTATGTTCAAAAACATGTTAAATATTGAAAAAATATATTAATACTTCTGTAGTTCTGTTTATTAAAGATGTTAAGGAGTATCCTTATCGCCACGATTTAATTAACATATTAAACAGATTTAGGCTATGGAAGCAAACAGTTGGAATAGTTATTGAAATAAGATGATTTTATTTCTAGGCAACGCGTATCAATCAATCGTCGATATGTCACAGTTTTCCCGTTCCGATACCGTGCCGCCAGATCTTCGCCTGACTAGCATGCTGTCAGAATCCAAACTGTCAAATAGTCAACAATGTAGCAATAGTGTTGAACCATCAGCGTACCTGCCCTATCATCTCCATGGTGCGAATCCGGCGTCATTGCTGTATTCCAGTTGGTTAGCTTCTGATCATAAACCAACCGGCCATATTTTTGGATTACAAGGTAATTTTATAATTTTGCTGATTTAATAGTTTACACCCCAAATTTCTTGCATTCCTCTGTTGGTATTATAGAACCACAAATTTATTTTCTTTTTAAATGGGATAAATGGAGTCTAAACAATTTAGTGCTTGTCAAGCATCTTCACTGAGTCAAATCTCCCTCTTATAGGTATCTGAAAGTCGTTTTATAGGAATGTATCTGTTTATTTAATAGTACAAAATTATATTATTAAAATATATAGATGTTTTTTACAATGTTCGTACACACTCCAAAATATTTGCAATTCCTACAGAAAATTCCAGTAATGTATAGGGTAAATTTACAAAAAATTAGAAAGTATACCTAAAGTTTTCTATTAAATTTCCCAATTTTTGGCAATTTTAGCTTATACGTTACTGGAATTCTCTGTAGGAATTGCAAATATTTTTTAGTGTGTAGTGAAAAGAGGACATGTTTGTAAAATCATTTCATTTATATTTCACATCTTAATGTTCTTTTGATTAATATCCATAGATATTCTGATTTTCTAATAAAACATAATAATTATGCCACTGCTAAATATACAAAAATGTATTTTATATGTAGAGATAGACTGTGTGCGAGGAAATCAGATTTAAAACAGACTTTACAACAGTTTATTATGCAAAATTAGCTCTTTGTATTAGTATGTCCGGCTTGTAACTTGTTGTGTTTTATTTTAGGCAGAACTATAAGTGCTTATCGGTTTTTTGACTTCTTGATTTCGTTTTGACGAGATTTATATTTGAAAATGCCTACATATATACATATGTACACACAAAGGTACTAAATACATCAAATGCAGACTCCTTCAACTCGTTACACGAACTTGGTAAGCCTTTTCACAGCAGCTTGCTTATTTTGGGCTAACAAATTGCGTTTCTCTTTTTTATGGTTTTCTATATCAACGCTAAGTCGTATAAACGTAACATATAAACATTAAAGAAAGACCTATTTAATAAATCTAGAACTTGCAATTCAAATGTTGCTGTGTCAATTTCAAATTGACAAAAATTCTGATTGAACGTTTTAACATTTCACTTCTTCAGAGTCACCGCATTTAGTTAAAAAGGAAAACATCTTAGTATTCATTGTCCGTTTCACTAAGACGCTATTTAAATTGACGATGGTGAAGTTTACTAATTACAATTTTATTACTCATCTTAACTACTGAAATCATAACGTTCCCAATTTCTGTTGTTCACATGCTCCGTCTGTTGCAATTGATACAATTTTTAGTGAGAAATATAATTATTTTCGAAACATTGGAAAACAGCTTCTGCCAAATCTACTTCACGAATTTGTTCTTTTAGCGATAATAATCCTAGAAGTTCTTCTTTAGGGCCTGCAGAAGAAATATATCGCATGATAAGGGAAACTTGTGTGGTATCTTGTATATCGCAAGACCCATCAACTGCAATTGAGACCGCTGAAGCTGATTTAATATCATCAATTTGTTGCTCAATCTGTTTTAGTATAAAACGGAATGATTTCAATTTTATTTAATATATTTGCTTTCTTGTTAAAATCTCGAAAGAGTTCTTTTGATACATTTATGAAACAACTTTTGATGTACTCGCCGTCAGTAAAAGGCTTTCTTTCTTCTTGTAGCAATTTCCTGCCATTTATTGGCAAATGATGCATGTTTGGTCTAAAAATGCCTTTCTACATTCCAGTTCTTACTATTTGCTAAGTTTTTCTTGCATATAAGACACATTGGAAAACCATCTGGGTTTTCGATTAAAGCATAGGATTCAACCCACTCACTTTTAAATTCGCGATGTTCATCTTGTATTTGGTGTTGGTTTTTACTTGTAGCGATATTGGAATGCAACTTGAAAATAGTCTATATTTAAAATTTAATAAAATATGCTCATATAATTATATGTGCCCATACTTAGCAAGGGTTTAGAAGATTGTAAGTATAACTAGAGAGTTGGTCCAATAAAGCGAGCACATGTTTGTGGTAGATGCTACCACACAGCTCACTGAAATGGTAGCACTCTAGTTATAATAAATAATACAGTTACATTACATAAATATCTCATAACAGCAATACCTGAGACATAAAAATACGTACTTCTTTTTGAAAATAAATCAACACAACATATCATCATCAACGAACACTGATGAATACCGGAATGGTAGACGAGGTATTTCAAATCAAAAAAACAAATTTTCTTCTTTGTATTAAAATAATACTACTTTGTTATTTTTGGTTTTTTTTGTTAATATATTTATTTGCCTCTATTTCTTTGATGTGAAGAATATTTCTTTAAATAAAAGTAACTTTTTTATCAGTGGACTGGCTTGTAAACAAAAAGATTGGCAACGGTAAAAATTGTTGATTCTAGATCTAGATACCAAATGTAAATATATAATTTTCCATCTAATAAGCTGACATTACAAAATAAACGTATAGGAATTTGATCTGAATTTATATTAAAATAAAATCAAGTTTTACACGATTTTCTGTTTTCTTAGGTATAAAGGTCATCTTAATTTCAGAGTCGCATGAAAATTCTTATTGAAGAGCCGCGGTTTGCTGATCCACGTTATAAACCAAGAATATGTAATCAAGAAAAGTTGTAGGTCAAATCAAACAGCCAATATGTGCAATAATTATACTTAACTACACGCTAAAAATTATTTGCTTAATCTAAATATATTATCTTTGTTTTGAGTAAATCTCTGTATTGTATATATGGAAAAAACTATGTTTTGTGTTGAATCAAAACAAGAATTGTTTACCTATCAATAATATTATATTTTTACGGCACTTATGGCATACAATGTTAAATTCTTTCTACTACGAGAATCAAATAACAGCCACCGCCGGCGCCGCACAGTGGATCGAAAGGCGGAAAAAAGCGGACATTGACTGAAATGGTAATAACTTGCTTAAAAATTAATGTTGATCAACGAAAGAAAATGTTGTCGAATAGGTAAGGTTGTATATTACATCGAGTAAAAAAAATATTGTTGTACCGTCACTACTTGTTTGTAGAAATGAAGCTAAAAGTATATAGTATTTGAGACTGCATAAATCGAAGAAATAGCGTATTTGTTGATATAGATATAAGTTCGTAGCTGTTTCTGTGTGATGGAACTTATAATGTAGACTGCAATATTATGCGACAGGAAAATACTGTGATCACTAAATACATTTAAGATAGAAATATGGGCTTTGGTATCTTAATAGATTAAATGTGTCGACACTATTAAAGCAGAGATAAAGAGCATATCTAATGTAAAATTATGTATCTCCGTTTTAAATAGAAATTTCTTCTAAACAGTGTTGTAAACGTTTTTGTGTATATTAAAACAATTCGCTTTCCTCCATTGATAACAGATCGTTGATAAACAGTGGCAGTACCTACTTTTCACTTAACACAATTTTTAATTTTGCCGGTGAAGAATTAATAATTCTACAGCTTCTGGTAATAACTCACTTCATATATGTTCGTTTAATTTTCGTCCTAAATGGGAAATATATACATCGACTGAGATAAGAAGTCTTTTCAAAATATCTTCGTTAGTAGTTGAACGGCTACATTTTCTGCTATTTTTTCCCTGAAGTTTTTACGGTCTTTATTTCGAGCTTCAGCATCTTCTTCTGAAAGTTTGCCTATAGGAAGTAACATGTTGAATGATATCTGCGCCATGCAATAGAATTTTATGTATGGGGGCTAGCATATAGTACAAACCATATACATTTATAAATTTGTCAGCTGTTCCTTCTCGCATTCAATTTCTTTCCCTGTAGTAATCACTTGTAAGATTATCGCGAATCATGATTACATTTGCATCTAGGATGGTTATTGAAGCTGTTATAGCTGGATATAAACATGCTTGTATCGTTTGCCACGTTTTTAAATGTTTGTTTGTATGAATTTAGCCCAAAACTACCATCGATTCATCATTTTGAGACAAATGTCAATTCACTATTATTTTGTATTGTTTCTCCACATATTTTTACTATGCGAGTAGTTGTGTTAATTTTCTGTGATATTTTTATTACCTTTAACCAGTAGATACATTAATACATTTATGATAATGATATAGATAATCTCCCTGTTTATGTGCACCTATAGTAAAACATAAATTGTGTTCATGTTAGCCACAATCCAACTAGATGGAGAATAACTCTTAAAATGTGTAGGGGAACCGAAGAAGTCAACATACCAAGTATATAAAGAAAAGATACCCCATTTTGTTTATCGTCTATTAAACGATTATTATAAGCTAACACAGCGCATTTCACAATTCTAACTTAATATTAGAACACAATGTCAACGATACAATAAGTGCAGGGAATATTAAAGAAGCAGCATATTCGATCTCATAATGTAGGTATATGACCGATATTCATAATTATGCTAATTGGTTTATACCCTTTTTAACCCGAAAACTAAGAGATTATGAAACATACATCGAATGTTGGTCACTGAAATGGCATAACTTAACAAATGTTTGATAGAAATATTAATTAACATGCATTTTGAGAGTGCTAGAAACGGTAATGCGATAAACAAAACGTCTTTTTTCAAAAAGTTGCGCGAAGTAGCACCTGAAATCGTTGGAGCAGGTACTAGAAGGATCCTAGGTGACAAAACACTTTTCCTTTTTTTGGGCAAATTTGGGCATTTTTTTAAAAAACTAATAGAATTTAAAATTTAGACTAATAGAACACCATCTTCAAGAGAGGGTAATTGTATAGTTAGTTACAAATATGATTTGCTAATATTTTGCCGGTTGAATTACACATAGTTAGTGCATATACTGAGCAAATTGCAGTTTCGTATCATTTCTAATTCCAAAGATTTTAGTAGTTGAAGAGGACGGTCGAAATACACTCTTAGCGTAACATCTCCAAACATGTACTTTCAGACTTGCTTCTGTTCGATATTCCGTCAATCTACTTGTTTGTATTGTGATTTCTATATCTAATGCTTATTTTACTGTACACTTATACACATTTTATTATGATTCTGGAAGATTGACTTTTTTACGCTATGTCAGATTTTTAACCAACTTCGATCCACTGTGCGCCGGCCGCTGATGCCGTGAGAAAGAATTAGTTCTGACACAAAAATGTATTTGACTGGAGAAGATGGTTTTATTCAGAATACGTATATATTCTCCATTTTATGTTTTGTGCAAGAATAAAATCCCAAAAATACTTTTTGTTTTCAATTCGAGGATGTATTTTTCAGTGTGTATATTTTTCTACTAAAAGCAACGACTTCTCGGCAGATACAACTGCCTTCTTCTGAAATTGGTTAAAAAATTTAGACATTTTCATTTTAACTAATTTTTGCCCTTCTAACACAAAGCTAGGAGAGAACTATTGTATCTACTGGAACGTTGCATTTAGTACAAGAATGTAGTTAAGCAAAATTGTTGCTTAAATTGGGTGCTTGATTTGTCCTACAACTGAATTTCAATTGCATCATTTCATATGAAAAGAAACAAAGAAAAAATGAAGCTTAGGCTTAATTTCAAATGTGAAATAATTTATTTAATGATACTAAACCACTCGTAGCTGATTTTTTTTTATGCAAAAAAATACAGCCAAGTGGCGAATAAGGACGTAGAGTGCTTATATTATTGGTATAAATAATAAAAAGACATGTTTTAACAAAAATTCATGAGGTACAGTGTTTAGTTGATTTAAATATTAAAAGACTATGATTAGCGGTTCACCTTCTTTAAGAGACATGTTCACTATTAAATTAAGGATGGAAATACGGTGGAAAAATCCTTCTGGTTGCATTGTTAGAATCACGTTCTCTTTCATACATATATTGAAAAAGCGTCGTCAACACTTTACCCAGAACAAATAACTTTTTAAATGTTTAGTTCGGGAACCAATGACCCAACAAATTATTGCGGTGAAATTTAAGCATTTTCGAAGATACAAAATAGAATGATTTGATATATCTATAGTGTGTCACCGGATGGGCTTGATAAACGAAGTTAATTTTGCAACTTGATTAAAAATTTTGCTTTTCAAAGAAATGAGCTTAAAATGGGAAATAAAAAAAGAACAGAGGTCAGAGGTACAGAATGTTAGTACATTAAGAAGACGTATAAATGCCTCAAGCTATTGTTATATTATATATTATATTAGAGAGGATATTATATATAAGAGAAAGTTGTTTATGATCCAAATTTAGGCATAGATACAAAACTTAAAGCCGGAATTTTTAATTCTATTTTTTTTAAATTGAGTTCTGTTTTTGCTTTGAACACCACAGCCCTATTAATCGTTATTGATACATTTATTTCATTTAATGCGTCGTGTGTTTGTGCTTTCAATATCTCACAATTATGGCGTAGATCATTTGCATAAATCTTTTGTTTTAAAATATTACACAAGAAAGAGTTCATTTGGCGTAAAATCTATCAGGAAAATGAACTAAATCAAATTCATCTCTCTTCCGAGTGATTTGTCAACCGCTGCCGGTAATATGAGGCAAGCAGTGCTTAGGTTTGGCCGCCAAAAAATATAGTCTTGCATTTCTGACTCCAAAATGCTAAGAAATGGGAACAGGAATCTTTCAAAAGACGCAGTTGAGGCGATTTTAAATTTTTACCAATAAAAAATTGACTGACGATTTGATGATGATGTGAAAATTTCACACCAAACCTTTTTGTTTTTTTGCAAATGTTGACTTCATTTATCAATGGGGCAGTAGTAGATTTTTCGAAAGCCCAAAAACGAATATTCTTTGTTGAAAAGTGCCCCAGTAAGCCTCTGTTTTGTATATACGGAAGTAAATATTTATTTCTTTAGAAACAAATATTGTTTCACTTGTATTAGCTTGAGTTAACAACTTCTTGCTACCGAATGAAATAACATTTCAATATTGGCTCTTGAATGGAGAATGTGTTACCTGTTATTTCAACCATGTTTTGTGTTGAATCAAAAGCAGAATTGTTTCCCAATTAATAATACTACATGGTTTACACTTTTAATATAATTTATCTACATATTTGATTGTGTCAAATTAATATTTAAATATCAATGAGAAAGAATTAGTTCTGAGACAAAAATGTACTTGACTGGAGAAAATGATTTTATTCGGAATAAGTATATATTTTAGCTTGGATAATATCTTATGTTTCGGGCAAGAATAAAATCTCAAAACAACTTTTTGTTTTCAATGAGAAATTAATTTTCAATGTATTTTTCTGTGTGCAAGGTATTTTTTACCAACCCAAAAACAAAAGTTCAATTGTATTTCCTCATTTTCATTTCCAATAGTATGTTTGAATGCTAAATATTATAAATTCTTTGTAGATGACTTTTACTCCCTTGCAATTTTCGTCAACTTGTTTGCTGCATCGTCTTTAATACATTGTTCCTTAGATTTTTTAATATACAGCACAGATTCAGTCTCATGAAATTCTTTCAAAATCAATTTTGCCCGATTTAATTTGAGAAAAATCAAAAGAACAATAATATAAAATTATAAACAAATATAAATTACAGGTTGTTGGGAGGTATCAAGTGACAAGTATGACCTTTGCCACAATAATATTCGCAGTATTATAAAATGTAGTCTGTTATATACATTCTCAGTTTCTGTTTTGGGTCTTTAGGAATGGATCAAAACAAAAACAAACAGACGTAGAATTAAAAATTTCCACTAAAATTTTTGTATTTAATTTCAATTTTGCATTCCAAACAATTTGTCTAAAGTAATTATAATTAATGATACTTCTTGAAACATTCTTACATATCCGTAATTTACTAACACTTTGTGCATCTCAGCTCGTTTTTCTTTTTTTATAGACAACTAATTTCTACGACAAGCATTAATTTTCATAAGGAACAACTTTTTGTCATAAAATCGTTGCTGGTTTAACTATTCTTCGATGTGTACATTAGTCGTATTACTTCAAATTCAGGGTGTCATTGGCTTTACATTGGATTTAAATGGTGACCATACACATCAGTGAGTGGGTACATAAAAAACTTTCACAATTTATTTACTTATTACTAGTTTTATAGTCTTCTAATATTGTTTTTAAATTATAGAAAGTTATTTAAGCTTAGATATGATTGTTTTCTATTTCATTTGTCTGATATGTCAGCCGTTTTTCTATCGTTTGATTAAATATTTTTTAATTTTTTAAGCACATTGTTTGTGGTTATGTTGCATAGTAAAATAGTAGTACGATATACCAATTGTCCGCCTGCGTCCGTATTATAGCGATCCTGTAGTGTAAGCGAGATACACAGAGGTATCCGTGCATTAGAACGGTAAAGAAGTATACGGAATATTCGACTGGATTACATTAGCATATTGCTATGATGCACTCGTATTTGCCAAGAAATCCACGTTTCTACGCTGTCGCCGCACAGGCGCAAGAGCCGTCGCTCGCACACGTGCATGTCAGATGCATTTTATATTTCGTCGGGAGAACTACTCGCTCGTACTATTTAATAAAACGCGTTGTTGGTAGGTAGATAACGGTTATTTTAAAAATGGAGTACTATACGCCGGAGCAAAAACTCTTCATGATTAAACACTTTTACGGTGGTAATTCCGCGGAAGTAACTCGGGATTTATTTGCAGCTAATTTCCCCGAAAGTCAAATTCCCAATGCAAGCACCATTCGTAGGACCGTTAATTGATTTGAAACTACATTTTCTTTAGTAAATAATAAAAATAAAGTTGTTCCGGATAAGAATGTAAGCGATATAGAAATTCGAGTATGTGCTTTAGTTGAAGTAAATCCCACTATGTCATCTCGACAAATTGCTCGCGAATTAGGTATCTCTAAAACAACGGTTCATAAGATTTTACGTACTAATAAATATCGTTCATACAAATTTACAAGTTCACAAGTACTTCTTCCCGATGATTATTATCGCCGAATGGAATTTTGCGAAAGAATGATAAATAAATATCACGATAACCAACTTTTTTTTAACAACGTATTGTTCACAGATGAAAAAACATTTTACCTACACGGGCATCATAACCGCGCAGTTTGTCGTTACTGGTCGCGTAAAAATCTACATTTAAATATACCAACGCGAACGCAGTATCCACAGAAGCTAAATGTATGGGCAGGTATCATTGGAAATCATATAATTGGGCCTTTTTTCATTGACGGTAATTTAAACGGAAATAGATACCTACAGTTACTTGAAAATAATATTATTCCGGCAATACGGGAGCGATTTAATATAAATGAGGTTTGGTTTCAGCAAGATGGTTGCCCAGCACACAATACACGCATTGTAACAAACTTTATAAACGCGGTTTTTCAAAACAGATGGATCGGTAACTCGGGCCCTATTAAATGGCCAGCGCGGTCCCCTGATCTAGCTCCAATCGATTTCTTTTTATGGCCCTTTTCACATAATACAATATACGGATACGGTGATCAACGGCCATCAAACCTAGAGGAACTGCGCGCGAGAATTATTGAAATCAGTAATACTGTCACAGCAGATATGTTAACAAATGTTCGTCGGAATTTTTATGATCGGTTGGGTTACTGTTCTTATCAAGAGGGAGGTTTATTTGAACACTTAATAAATTAATTTACTTCAAATTTTATTATTGTTTAAGAATAATATTCTCTTTTAGCTAATTGCAGGTTTATTGCAATGTTGAATACAATTCTGTTTTAAGAATTAAATATTTTATTTTCCATTATTTTATTATAGTTGCGTTTTTAGATTTTATACTTGTTGAACAATATTATTTTAGTTTTTATTTTAAAGTTTAGGAGTTCTGATTATTTATTTTTGATTTTTTATGTTGTTTATGAGGCTGTGATGAATTACTTCACTGACATGTTATCAGTGATTATCTGATGCTTCAAACAACTAAAAATATTTACTTATATCGGGAACACACTACCTCTAACAGTGCTTTTTATTTTTCAGGAATAGTATTTTCTACCACATGTAATGTTATTAATCACTTATGCTATAACATAGAACTCTAAAAGCCTTTGATTTGCCTATATGCCCCAATACATTTATACGTGTAACTTATAATACGTCCGCTAACGTTTGTAAATGCCATCCGCGTGCCGCTAAGTAGGCGTGGCAATTCAAGGTGGCACGCCCATTTATAGTCGACCAGTAGTTACTAATACATGCTTCGTGCTATGAACGGTTGCCACACTGTATATGTATTTAAAGCGTAAAAAACTTGTTAGTTTAATGACTTAACATCTATCGTAGAATCGTGACTAGAGCAAACCGAATGTCGTAGCCAAAGAAACACGAATTAGTATTTTTCGCAACAGGCATGAAAATTTAAATGATTTCTATAGCACGGATGGCAGTTTGTTCTACTGTGTATGATATTTATACTTTTCTTGAAGCTTTCGAAGTTAAGTATGGTCTCACTTGGTAGAAATTATCCATCGATTGTTACATAATCTAAACTATTAATTTTCCATGTTATTAAACCATGTTTTTGCGAGGGAAATTTATTAAAGCCTAAATATTAGAGAAGATGAAACACGAATATTAATTCTGCAATATTTGTTAAGTTTCCTTTGGGTGTATAGTCAGATTACATAAAGTACTGTTGGTTTATGTCCTTGTGACAATCGTAACTGGGAAAGCTATAGGTACTAAGGAGAAGGGTATGCATATGAAAGTACTTTATACCCAAAAATAAAATACGACCTTTACCTGTAATACTTAAGACATTCTATGAATGGAAGAGCAGTCACACTGCGATTATTTATAAAATTTATCACATCGATTCAATGATATAATTATATGAGAAGAATTTTAGATAAACACTGAAGTATGGGTTATAAGCAGAAGAACAAAACATTCATTGAAGTTCAAACGAAATCAAACAAATTTTTCTTTTATGACCATAAATGTTTGCAGGTTGTTTATTAGAATTTGTATAGGGTAGCTATTAAGTTTCTTGCCGAAACTTGCAGAATTCTTGCAGATTATCATCATCAGCATAAATCTTTGAAGGTTCGTTATCACTGTCTAAAATCTTACAGGGGTGGAAACCTAAAAAAAATAATAGTAAAATCATGACTTAAAGGAGTTTCAAACTTTATAAATATTCCTCACAAAAAACGTATTCTGTGCTGCATATGTTACTAAAACATTTTTAACTGAAATGAGCAAATCTCTTACAATAAAATCCACTTTTGGTATTTAGCGATAATCATGAAAATTGGAATGTTTTTTTTTTTAATAAATCGGTAGCGCGATTTCTAAATTTTCTGTATAAATTACATAAGTTTCTCTAGCTCTAATATTATTGAACATTTATTTCACCGATCACATATAATAGACATAAATTGTTTTCCAATTATACGTGTAATATAACTGAAGGATAGCTTGGATCATTGCAAATGATAATATTGCGTGTAGGATACCCTAGAAAGGTGTTCAATGAAAGGGCGTGTGGTGGAAAAGTTATGAGGAGCATCGTATGCACTTAAGAGAATTACCTCGTGAAAACTTATCATATTGTTCGTCAGATTAAATCCAATATTGCTTGGTTAGTACATTAAGTCGTGGACCACCAACTAGAACGGCGCTGTTTCTATTATATACAAACAATAATATTTCCAAATTAGAATACAAATACAAAAATATCAACTGAATGTTCTGTAGACCTAAAAATGTAGATTAAAATCATTCGCAAGTATTTATTAATTTGATATCTTATATTTTACGTATGCAAATAATTTGTGAAACTTAAATATGGCTTAAATACTTAAATATGGCCGCGGGATCTATTTATACAGGGTGAATCACAATATATGCAACAAACTTTAGGAGTTGATTCCTGAGGTTATTTTGATCATAAAAGTTCATAAGAACATATGTCCCAAACTGCTTATTTCTAAAGTTATACAATGTTTAATAGTAAGTTAACATAATTAATGTTTTTATTATAAATTAACAAAATAATTAGTAAAAGAAAATTAACTTATAGTAACTGTTGAAAATGACCGCCCCCAACTGCAATACAAGCTTCTATCCTCCGTTGTATTGACTGGCGAGTCCGTTCGAAAATACCAGGGATATTTCGAATTGTTTGAAAAGCTGCGATAATACGATTTCTCAGTTCATCGACATTTTCAATGGGAGTCGTATAAACTAAAGATTTAAGGTGACCCCAGAGAAAAAAGTCCAAACTATTTAAGTCTGGAGACCGAGGAGGCCACGGTTGTGGACCTCCCCGTCCTATCCACCGATTTGGATACGTATTGTTCAAAAACTCGCGAGCAACTAAACAAAAATGCGCTGGAGCACCGTCATGCATAAAATACATTTGTAATCTTAATTGTAAGCGAACTTCTTGCAGCAGTAGTGGTAGCTCCTCTTCAAGAAAATCGCGGTATACCTCGCCATTTAACCGCATCGGTAAAAAATGTGCACCTATCAAGTGATATCCAACAATTCCGGCCCACACATTGACAGAGAATTGATGTTGATAACGGGCATTCACTATTTCGTGCGGATTTTCTTCGGCCCATATGTGATTATTATGAAAATTAATAATCGCGTTTCTAGAGAAAGTAGCCTCGTCGGTGAAGAATATTTGAGCCAAATAGTCAGGAATTTGTGCGATTTTGTGTTGCACCGATTGACAAAAAGTCACTCTTTGCGGAAAATCTGCTAGCAAAAGTGCCTGCACCCGTTGAGTGTAATATGGATACAACAGTTGATCTTTCAATATTCTCCAAACTGTGGCCTGATGTTTAAAGCAAACGCAATTTTTCTGGTGCTTGTAGTAGGATGTTCATCAATTTCATTTAGTACCATTTCTTCAACTTGTGGAGTTCTCACTGTAAATGGGTGCCCGTTATCAGTCGTCTGTTTTTTAAAACTTCCCATTTCACTAAGACGTTGTTGAAGACGGGCAAATATTGAATGATGCGGTATGATACGGTTCGGGTATCGTTCTTCATAAAGACGTCTAGTAGCATGCAAATTTCCATTGGCAAGACCGTAAACAAAATGCATATCACCCAGCTCAGCATTCGTGTAATTCATTTTAGAAAACAGAAACTGACAATAAACTGAATGAATACTCTGACAACTACTGTCAAATATTGAAATGACAAACAATTCCCTCTCAACACAATTGATTTTGAAGAACCAACTGTGATCTTATATCGTGTTAGTCATAGTTCATAATTTATTATTAAACATTCAATAACTTTTAAACCAAACCGTTTTGGACATACATATACTCATATGAACTTTAATGATCAAAAGAAGCTCAGGAATCAGCTCTTAAATTTTGTCGCTTATATTGAGATTCACCCTGTATATCTAAGATAAAAAGGTTTATTATGTGCATTTTAAAATAAAATATGGCAAATATTTTTGTAAATATAAGAAAGTGTGTGATTTAATAATAGCTTCGTTGGAAAGACCATATTTCTTTTATGCCCAAATCAATGAAAAATTCAATTTTTCAGTCACTGATTCTTAAATATCTTTATTTTAGATCATATATACTATACATATCTATTCCCAGATAGATTGTTGTATTTATAATTAATTAAAATATAAAATAACCCGATTTGTTTTAAGTAAGTAGTTTGATCTGCTACATGTAGTAGCATATCACAGCATTCCATAATATAATATCAATTGAAAATGTATGCAAGTTAATAAGATGGTGCTTTAAAAGAAACAGTAATTATTAATAACTGAAAACAAGTAATTATTAGTATTTACACTGTAAGGAATGAAGATTTCACGTCAACGATCTTTGTCGTTATATTTTTGCTCATGTTTTAAATTTAAGCAACTCAATTTTGTCAAAATATCGAAATAGGTACGTACATATTTGCATATTTTTGAAGAAGATTTGACACACCAATTTTCATACGTGTAGTATTTCTCTTTCTCGAATTAGACGTTTAGATGTTTTCTTAGAATAATATCAAACGTACAATCACCGTGATGACCACCTGTGTCTACCTTTACCTTTACTAAGGTAAAACTTCGATTGTTTTTACTTTTTATCCTATTACAAGTCAATGCACCAAAAATGCGATCACGAATTGCCTTTGCAGAGTAACTTGTTCAAAGTTACTTCTGAACTTCACCCCGCGGCTTGATCGTGTCGCTTTATCAGCGACGAAAGTATACATGAACCTCAGGTTCCTACCCTGGTTGAGATGCAAGTTCTTTGTCTTTTCACTTCGTGTAGCATTTTCATGCTTCAAAATATGTCATTACTCTTTTTGTCTCTTAGAAGTCGAATTTTCAAAAATCCTTTCTTACGGGATGCCTGCGTCATAAAGAAGGGACCTATCCTTGAAAGAATATATTTTCCGACCTGCATGAATGAGAACACTTTTATATTTAGGAATCATTGAAGATTTGCAGTTTAATAAGCTCAATTCAATCAGACTTTACTGTTTTTTTTTTTTAGAAATGCAGGCTTAATTAGATATCTATCTGCTTACAACTCTTTTATTATTAATTACATTAATTTTATTGAAATAATTACTGAATTTTTGTTATAACTATGAGTTCTGGCATGTTTTTTTAATCATTTTTTCTTAAACCAGAGTCAGGTGACTTCATAAAATAGTTATTTGTATCACTAGGCCAGAAACTATAGTTTTGCGAGTGTGAGTATGGTTTGTGGAGCCGAGGCGAAGCCGAGTTTCTCACAAGTGCGAATACTCGCAAAAGAGTTTCATTTGGCTGCAATGAAGGAAAATGTAGGTGCATAGAATTGAATTTTTAAAAAAATGGAAAAGTGAAATACGCTGGTGTTCGACGTAAACCAATTACAAATGCAGAAATAAATGAAATTAATGTCCTGGCATACTGTAATGTCAATCCACAGCAGTCAATCCGATCGGCAGCCCAAGATTTGGATTTAACATTTTTTGCGGTTCAAGCAATTTTAAAGAAACATAAAATGCATAACTATTCGTTCACAAAAGTACAAGAACTCCACACGGGGGATGATGTTAGAAGAATTGAATTTTACCAACAGCTTTTAATTCAAGTGCAGGAATATCCACTGTTTCTGTCAAAAATTATCTGGACAGATGAAGCGAAATTTAGCAGAGAGGGAATAATTAACAGGCGCAATTTACACTACTGGTCTACCAGCAAGATGTTCACTTTCAAACTAGATTTAGTTTTAACGTTTTTTGTTTACTAATGAATAATCAATATCGCTTTATAATTTATGATGATAATTTAACCGGCCAACGGTACGTGGAAATTTTAAGAGGACTCGTGTCGGCATTTTTAGACGATTTACCTCTTAATATTTTACGAGAATCTTGGTACCAGATTTACTAACAGAAATTAATCCTCAACTTGTATGAGTATTTTATAATTCCGTTTAAGCTGAATTGCTATTGGATCAACATTGCTCCAATCATATCAGTTGAGTGTTAAATAGACAATACTAAGGATCTAAAGATTGTAAGGCAAAAATAGTAAACAGATCCTACAAGAACCCAGTGCGTGTATAACTAATCTAGAATGAATTGCTTAAACATTCATAATTTATTATTTTTGCCGTTGTACAGCGTTTAGTGTGTATTTTTCTGTTGCTTCAGATACAAATTGAGTAAGAATGACTATACATTTACTTACACGACCTTTAAGAGAATCACGTTGATAAGAAATAGGATATTAGTTATAAGCTTTCAAATAGATTTTACATTTGAGTGAATTTTAGATCAAAAAATATCCATCCTAATATTATATTGATTTTTTATTCATGCAGCTGAATATCTCTTGCAGAAAATTACCATATAAATATAAATATTTGGTACACAATTGCCTCTTATGGTAATGTAATTATGAGAGAAAATGTGTTGATATGAAATAGTTGCCACATGAATTTAATTCGATTTAAAGCATAACCATCAGAATCACTTTTAAAGCTAGTATATAACTATACATTTATTTATAAAATTGGAACAAATTAGCGCAAAGCGTTACATACACAAATATTCCAAAATGGTGTTAGTTAGCCTTTTTACTTTTATATATGATGCCCAAAAACTTCTTACAAATATAAATTGGTGTAATAATGAATACAAATAAATATTTGATTATGAGTATTAAATCTATACCCATACAAGCGCATTAAACATATGTAATCATGTATTATGCGAGTAATTGGTTGGTAAACTGAAGGATGCAAATATAAATTTTTGTGAGGTTTGAAAGTTATCCAAAGATCGAAATGAGGCTTTCTTTAATATTTGAATATCATCTATTTGGCTGATATTTTGTTTGCCTAGTGACCATGATATTGTTGGTTTACTTGTGAGTTAATTCGGGAGCTAATGAAAAATCACTAATGTGGGTAAGATTTTGTTTTTCGCCATAAGTACACTGATTGTGAGAGAAAGAAAAAGAAATCTTAACTGAATCGGGAAAGGAGAATATAAAGTATGCACTATAAATATAGAGCTTAGAAAATGTAAAATTTTTGCGTTCAGCTCATAAAAAAGAAAAGTTGAAATGGGATGCACGCTTCATAGGTGATTGATTAGCGTGAAAATTTAACCGATCATTAAATGAGCAATTGTTTCATATTGTTAACATATTATCGACTGTGTATTATAAATTAAAAACTAATAAGACGTTTCTTAAAGTTATTTTTATTTTTTTAATTTATTTATGTTTTTTTTTATTTTTTTATTGGTGATTTTATTACCAAAAGCTCAAAGAATAGAAGGTCGAAGTATAGGAATTTAAATCATATGAGTAATCCGCATATAAATAGAAACTTAGCAGCCCCATCTATGGTAGAGTAGAAGAAGCTATTAAGAAATTTATCTGACCTAATTGAATTCAATAAGTTTTTTTGCATATTTTCTGTTTAACTTTAAATATACGTACCTACATACAAATGATCTAAAGATTTCTTAAGAATACCTTACGCAACCATATTTAAGATATCTATCAAATAAGCTAATCTAATAGAGTGGTAAAAAACAATACAAACACTGACTTAGAAATTAAAAACGATTAAATAAATAAAAGTATTGTCTAAAGACATTAAAAAAGTTATTCGAAATAATTAATTAAATTTTCGACAATATTTCATTTATAGTTTAATAATTTAAGTCAACTGGATCGAAAGCTTATCTGAAGTTGTATATTATATTGCATCTTGTTAATCATAATCAAAACTGCATTTGCTCTTATAAGCATTAGAAATTTTTTTTATGTGTAGATCAACAGAATATTATTGATTGGCTTTCAATTGTACTGTTTAGATTTCTTTAATCACAACAGTTAGTTATAACGCTAAATAAGTGGTTGTTTCAAAAGTGGTTATTCACATTATAATTTCACTTATACATTTAATAATAAATTATTTTAAAAACTGCTAGATATTATCTATTTCCCAATGTGTGAATATCAAAATTTAGGTTTCAATGTAAATTATTTTCTTTTGGAAGGAAGAATAACATTGGAGGGAGTATTATTCGCTGTATTTATTTCGTAATAATTTTTCCTATTGACGTCGATTTTATGTCATCAGTGACCAAAACCATAAGCAGTATGCTTAAAAATAAATCTTAGACCCTTATGGTTTAATAAACACAAATTAGCATAGGGAATACGATATAACGAAACTCCTTATACCAGATATTCGAGCACTATTTTTTTACCAATTACGTAACATAGTGTTTGTACACATTTAATCTGAAATTCTTCCAGGTGACAGTTAGACAGCCGTTTGTTCAGGCACGCTAACCAGAAATTTCAATGCTAGCATGGGAGGCAAACATGGCCACTGCCGTCTCAAACTAATTATCGCGTTTTAATACTTACCTATGTTTTAACTCATATGTCAACTCATAAATCACCTCCTGCATGTCATTTCTATTATTGGCTTCTTAGAAGAGCGCAGGTGTGAAAAAAGCTTACACACAAAAACACACATACTGGATCTTTCCAATTTTTAAACAAACCATTAACTACTTCAATAAACATGAGTTCTTAAAGTAGTTAAATAATAAGTTTTTGACATATTTGAGAAATTAACACGGTACACCTGATGGGGTGGTCCGAAATTCCTACGCCGTACAGCGTTTGTTTGTTGACTGGAACCTTTTAGTGCGTGGACCGACTTTGGAGTTGTCATATACATGACATTTTCGCACGTATTACGGTGAAAATAAATATTAGGAAATAAGGTCAGGCCTAACATTATAAAAAATTAAATGTTCCATATACATAAGTTTTTCCTGGTACTGTCGGTGGCTCACTTTCAAATATTTTCTTTGAATAACTTATGGTTATTTAATTGCCGTTGTACTACATTGTAATAGTATATCTTTTTTTATATACGACAATTGAGATGAACAAAACACTTTTATTTATACTTTAATAGTACCTCTACTGTGGGTGAAAAATATTCACCATTTTTAGCGCAAGAACTCTTTTTTTTAGTTGATAATAGTCCATGATGTTAAGAAAAATGATCTATATTAATTCCAAATATTAGTCCTCTATCTTCCTTATAATTTAACATTATTTACTCTAGTATTGGTTTCGGCTACATAGCTAGCTTCAGCTAGAATTTACAGAAGTTGTAAATAGGTGCACTTAGAACTAGTTATAATATTTGCAATCTGTAAGATATGGCAATATTTGCGCTTAAAATCGGATAAAAACGGTCATATTGATTTTTGCTTTTGCGCGTTTACATGTTTGCCTTTCACTCATTCGCGCAAGTTAGATGTCCGACCGAGACTATTTTTAATTGTGGATAAAAAATATAACATGCCGTCTGAGGTAGGACCGTAGCTATGGAACATCACTCAATGTAATGTGTGACATGTAAATAAAATTGACTGAAGGCTGCAAGAACATCTTCTAAATAAAAAATCAAAAGAAAATGCCCTTATCATATAAGGAGCATATCAAAATAAGGAAGAAATGTAATGTATACTAAAGCGTAATACTTAATTGGTAAAGTTTATGAAAGATTTGTTTGCGTAAAGGATATATAATAGTATAGTAAAGATTTTTTTAATAGTTTGTGAGTAATGGTTTTATGTTCCTTGTGAATATTTTTATCAGGTTTTATGTCCATCACAGAAACAGAAAAAAGAATGTATTTCATTTATCTCAATTTTCTGCAACTCCGGCCATATATCGACTGTGCCATTCCTGTGTCGGCAGAATTTAGCACCAAAAGTACTAAAGATAGGAAAGTTAGATTTTCTATATGTATATAGTATATCAATGCGCATTTTGTAAAATTATTTACAAATATACAGGGTGTTACAAATTCTTAGAGCTACTTTGAACTTTTTCATTTTAATGGATTCCTATACTTTTTTAGTAATAATTTCGATAGCCACCTAAAACACCTTTGCAATGATATATGGTTATGTGCATTTCCGACGATTAGTTTAGGCGATAGTACAAATTTTGTCAAAATTTTGACAGTTGCGACTTCTGAGAGTTTACATTTTATACTAAAAACCGCTGTAGTGTATGTTTCAAGGTGCATACTAAAAAATATTACACTTTTCCTACGTAAAATTCCTGTAATGTATAGGGTAAATTTACCAGAAATTGGGAAATTTACTATAAAACTTTAGGTAAATTTTCCAATTTTTGGTAATTTTACCCTATACATTACAGGAATTTTCCGTAGGAAAAGTGTAATTTTTTTAGTGTATGGTGTAACGTAATATATACAGGGTGTTAAATATGTCTTGGTATATTTATCAATATTCAAACGCATTCCTTTCGATTTTTTTAAATGGAACCTATATTTATCAATGTTACCAGCAAATTCCTTGCAAAATTACGCCGATCCTAATCTATTAAAATGAAAAAAATTGTCCTAAAAGTGTAAATCTTATTTATTTGTTGCAAACTGATTATATGCCGTTTATCTGACTTTCTATGACATTTGTAACACCAAATTACTGAAGCTTGAGTCTTATATATTCGTTAGTTTTCACATAAAAGGGATAAATATTTCATTTTCAAATTCAAACGCAACACGTTCCGACATTACAAGCGCTAATTCTATTTATTTTAATACCAAAAACGGAAGGACGCCAGGGAATACTTTTTCGGTGTTCCCTGGCGTCCATCCGGTGTTAAACTAACTCCAAATTTTTATATGTGTATATGAAGCAACTGCCGGATCAATTTTTGATTATTGTGCATCCCTATACGCAAATGCAAGTGACAGTATCTTAGAAAAGTTTGACATACTCTCACATAACTCTCTTCGCAGATGTGTGGAATACTTCCGAAGTACATCTATTAATGTCTTATTTGCAAGGACGTCTGAGCTTCCTCTATGTTTAAGAAGAAACATGCTAGGTGCTAACTATTTGGCAGAATGAATGTTCATTGAGAGGAAACTATAGGTACATTAAATAGAAAATAATTTTGTTATTATTTAAATTATAATTTTTTTCTGAAGGATCTTACTGCGAAATATTGGGCTAAGAATATTACCCGTATTGGTTGCTAGTTATTGCCTTGTAGATTCATTTAAATTTCTTTCAAATATCAGCAAATGTAATGTTTTTTAATTTCTATATTGTTTATACATACGGACCGGAAAAACAGGATTGTCTTGGATGTACATTTTATGATTTTCAACAAAAATTAAAAAAAAAGTTATAAAGAGAATAAGTTTTAAACTAAAATGTACAGAGTTCATTTCAATCTACGAAACTCTGAAATATGGAACATTGTTAATGTCCTGATAATAACACAGTAAATGTGCTACAGAAGCAATAAATCAAATTAAATCAGTTCAAACAGCAAACTGGGAGCTATTTTCATTTATCAACAAGTCAGTCTCTTCGATTTCCCGTAGTATTTTTATGGATCAAGAGGCACTCAAAAGTCATTAGTAATAGAATTGCCGATGTGTATTTGAAAATGGACTGTGTACAAAGGTAATGAACGCCTTCTAGGAGAAAAGGGAACACAATAGATCTGAAAAGGTCGCGGTAAAATAGGTCACAAAGCCATCCCATTTCTAATCTAATGGTAACGAATTGAAAAACAGTTTGTCTTCCAACGATATTTATAGATTAATAAGTACGTGGAAATATTGTTAGTGAATTGTGAAGATACGTATCATCAGAACACAGAATTTGCAACCACTCATTTTGAAAAAGCCATTGCTTGTTGATGTGACTTTAAGAAACCTTCTAAGACCATATTATGCAGACCACTTTGCAATTATGTTAGATGCAGAAATTACTTAAATAGAATCAACAGGTCTAGAAAAGGACAATACATATTAGTGTGAGGAATCAGACACTTTGGAACATCCCATTATGTCATGCATAAAATACATACTTAACATACATACTCGGGGAAAATTGTTTAAAATCACATATAATATAGTTAATTCATTTAATCATTTAATTTAATCATACACTTCTAGGCTTCAGTAATTGGTAATCTTTGAGGCTATTTACACATTTTTAGCTCAAAGTAGGATTATGATATAGTTATAGTGGTGAGTCGAGACATATGATAATGGTACATTTCTGCCACGGTACAGGAAATATACTGCTTTGGAGCTAGCTAGGTCATGTGTTGGGGTGCAATCATTATAGACGGGCATACTAATATTGTGATAATTCATAGGCATAAAATGCCATAGCCTATGGCAATCCTTGTGAACTATGTGCTGACCTCAAATTCGTTCTTATGCACAGAAATGCGTGCCCTCATGCCCTCATACCGCCGAAATCATGACTGAAGGAGCCCAAACCTCAACCCTATCGAACACTTGTAGCCACCGTGTGAATGCATCACATACTTTGCAATAATTAGACCAGATACTGACATTACGCAAGATTTTATCCACCGACTTGTGCGATCCAAGCCCTGCAAATGCCAAGCGACTATTCTGACTAGGGGTTGAATACATGATTAAGTAAAAACAAAAATGGAAATGGCACAGCTTTCTATGACTCGCTGAAGACAATCTTTCTGACCGGTATTTTAAACGTTTATTCATTTTCAAAACGTAAATAAAACACAAAAACGTTAAGGAATAAAAAAGGTGTACATAGGACAGATAGGTAGATCTTTCATTACGCGTATTTCCGAACATACTAAAAGTTACAGAGATAAGAAGACAGATTCTACTTTTGCTAATCATTGTTTAGAACTTAATCATAATTTTAATAATAATTTTGATATTTTGCATGTTCATAAGAAAAGTAAGAAACTATTTGAATGTTTAGAAATTAATAGATATAGTAAGTTAGGTTTAGCGCTCAATGAACAAAAGGATTTTAATCATTCCCCACTCCTAGGTTTAAAAGTATAAATAGTGTGTAATTTTATATTCTGTTTAGTTAATTTCATCCACCTGATGAAGCCACTGTGTGGTGAAACAATATTGTTGTGGACTACTTATTTCATATATTTATATTTTTTACTCCTTAACGTTTTTGTGTTTTATTTACGTTTTGAAGATGAAGTTTAAACACGTATCCTCCCATTCGATTAAGGTTATTCATTTATTATTTATTTTGCATATGTAAGATCATTAATTTATTCTCTATAAGCCATTCAAGCTACTGTCCCTCAATTAAGTGGAATACTTAAACTTGCCTTGTGTAACATTAGAATTAGTAAATGAGGTGTGTTTGCTAACTGTATATCTATATACATATTTAAATTTAAGACTATAAAAAATATTATGATTCTCTTTTGTCTTTTTTCCACGTAATTACCCTATATTACAAGCTCACTGTTTCTATTTGTTCAAATCTGCATAAACATGAGTTTGCAAAGCAGAATGTGAATGACGCCATATTCACTATTTATTTAAGTTATTGCCAAAATTAATCTCTAAAACTATTTAAGTTAATTTAATTCTCAATTTTAAATATCACAATCGCTTATATTTATTTTACTATTTAGCATTATCTTGTAATACTGTACTTTGTGCTGGCGGTGTGTCTACCATGCAAGCCACTGTATAATAATATAATATAATACAAGTAGGACGTTTTAGACATATTTGTTAATTTTTTTGATGTTTGAGAAGTTATTATAGATTTTAACAAAGTGAAAGTTTCTCTAAAAGAAGAAATATTTCCTAAATGATCTTTAAAAATTATAAAAGAGGATGAATAAATATTTACTAATACAACATTTTCTCGAAGAAATAAATTTAGTAATATATTTAATATATTATTAAAGGCAATAAGAAATAACATACAGGGAATGATGTAAGAAAAATTGCACTTTGCATATATGCCGTACTGGCGGCTTCCTATAAGATCTGTATTTGAGACAATTCAAATCATTGTGGAACCACCGCCTCATTAGCTCAATTGGTAGAGCCCCGTCCGGTAAACGGGAGGTACCTGGTTCAAATCCGACACGAGGTAAAAAAATTTTAATATAGAAAATTTCCTCATATTAAAAAATTACAGTTAAAGCAGAAAAGCATTTATTTAATGATTTCAAACTGTAAGAAAAATTGCACCTTGCATATATTCCGTACTGTCGGCTTCCTATAAGATCTGTATTTGAGACATTTCAAATCATTGTGGAACCACCGCCTCATTAGCTCAATTGGTAGAGCCCCGTCCGGTAAACGGGAGGTACCTGGTTCAAATCCGACACGAGGTAAAAAATGTTTAATATAAAAAATTTCCTCATATTAAAAATTACAGTTAAAGCAGAAAAGCATTTATTTAATGATTTCAAACTGTAAGAAAAATTGCACTTTGCAAGGAACAGCTTTTTACAGCACTAGAAAACGCCTGGCAAGCAATCGATCCTGGACTATTAAGAAATTTGGTTGAAAGCATCCCACAATGGTTACAGCAAAAGGTGGCCATACGAAATATTAAATTGCTTTTCTTCTAATTTTTCGTTAAATTTTATTCTTGTTTTATTTATTATATTTTATTATTAATGTATTAATGTATTTGTTTTGTAATATTAGTATGTTTTTGGATATTATTTATGTTTAACTATTTGATCTGCTAGAATATCATATGATTTTGTATGTCATTAAATAAATGTTAGTAAAATTTATAGTTTAATTAAAAATCGCTTAGTGTTCACTTAATTCTGTCGGTGACTGTATGTGTGCACTCATATTTTACAAGATTTTCGGAAACAGCGTGATAGAGCTTTATTTGTATGGGTACATGTTGTTAATACACGCAACATAAACATTTATCATTCAGCACGTGACCTCATATTTATCAATTCCATGTCAGACGTCTAGTATACGCGAGGACTTGGAATTAATTGGTTATTATGTGAACATTTTATCCTTTTGATTTCTCGTAAATTTATCCCTAATAAGGTTTCTTCTTATTTATCCCAAGTTTTCTGTTAATCAGAGATATAGGCATATAATATAATGAAAACAGAATAAGGGCCTGAGAAACAAAAAATATTGAATAAGGGCCTAATATGTCGCAGAGGATATTTAAAAGTCCAGATCCTATCCAATCAAAACGCAGCGATTTAAATTTTGGAGGAAGATTTATATGAAAATAAAAAAATAAAAAACAAACAAGTATACAAATAAATGGAATTTTCTCGTTGCCAACGACTAAAATGACTCCAACTCATGAACAGCCGTTTTCAGTAAAACTAATTAATTAAAAGAGAACTCAGTTAAATCCTTCATCCTTGATTATTTACACGTATCTAAATACATAAGTATCTTCAATAAGTTATCGGATAATTGAAATCACTTGGAGGGATAGGGCAAGATATGTATAGATTATATATTTTTTGTGGTTTTGTCAAAAATTAAAATACAAGGTAAAATTGCCATTCACATGCAATCTTTACATTAAGAGTTTGGCATTTGAATGATCATTGAAGTGGCAAATATAGTTTCAATATCAGTCAAATGATTACCTACTCGAACAACGTTTCAAATGATCGTTCACATGATAATTCCAACTATGCTTTATAATATAATTCGAATGCGATTTGCCCATCACTAGTAGTTATGTCACATTTGGCACATCGCTAGAGTAATAACAAACATTTCTTCTTAAACTCTTGTATTCTTTTGCAAAATGAACATCATTTTGTCATATTTAATTCTACGATTCTCGTATTTCTCTGTTACCTACCTCTGTAAAAAATACGACTGCTTGGACTATTATCCCCCGAATTAAAGTATAGGAAGTTTATTTACCCTTGTTTTGGAGTATAAGATATTTCACTCGTGTCATATTCGTTTAGTGATTTGCGAAAAAGCCCAAAATATCTACACTAATGCAATTTCTTTTTCTAATACCTAACGAAGCACACAAAGTTACAAATCCCTATATAGAGTTTTCAAAACCGCGTATTGCTAAACACCACTAATCAAATTGACATCTTCCAACATTGTTTGCAGATAATAAATATAACTATTAATGCCGGTCACAACCAGCGCTTTATTAATATTAATGCGCTGTAAATGTGAACAAACATTGCCCAGAACATCAAACACATGTCCATCAATGGTAATTAGTATTTATTTCCGCAATAAGAAAGTCAGTGCTAGTCTGTCATTTTCGAACATCGAATTGTTTTAGTGTCGGCACACTAATTGAACGTATATACACATAAATTCGCATAAACTCGATTATTACATTTGAAAATACGATGCGAATTGCCGCATGTTCGCCATATGTTGGAAAAGTGTTTCTTGAACTGATGAAACTAATTAATTGTTGCGTGGGTTTAGCTTTGTCATGCACATATAGTTAATGCAATTTCACATAGCCTGTAAGGTGGAAATAGAACGATATATGTATACAATTTGCTGTATCTCAGCCAAGAAAATATTTTCGATAGGTACCTAATGGTAAAATGGTCCGGCTGATATTCTAGTGGCATGCACACTTATTTTCCGGGGTCGTAATGATGATTATGGGGAAGATTTGGTTTTCCGAGGGTGCCTGATAAGCAGATTAAAATGCTTGGGTTTGGTATACTCTTAAAAAAAAGTGGTAAAGAGGGAAAAGTAGTACTTACACCAGGAAAACGATAAAATACAACCTAAGGTTATATATACTGTTTATAATAGGTATTATTAATATTTATTAATGCAATTAATTGATTCTATAATATAAATATAATACCTGTTTAATATACTTAATTAACTATCACACTGACAAAAGTCAATGCTAGGTTTTCCCACTATCACCAAACAACAATGCATTGGTGATAGTGGAAAAACCTAGCATTGACTTTTGTCAGTGTGATAGTTATTGTTACACCAAAGGTTCCAAAACCCAATTACTGGAATACTTAATTAAGAATGTTGATTTTATAAAACTTATCAAAAATATAAGTATAATTGTTTTCATGTGCTACATTATTAGTACATAATATACTGTATTTCTAGGAGCTATATTTACTCTATTATACTAACCGTAAATCAACATTGGACGTTTATTCAACTATACTATTTTGCATTATTAACAGTGTTTCAACGTTTGTGCCAAGAATATTCTGTCAATTATAATACTAATAGCATATGTCAAAATTAAACATTCTTTTCGGTTATTTTGTGCCGCTAATACAGAAAAAATGTCTAGGTGAACAGTTTCCTTAAATCAAAATTTGTTAAAGATAATGGGAAAGCTTTTGATGCGTACAATGCAATTTTTGTTCATGCAGTATACCTATATAAAACGAACTTGATTTCGAATACATTTGAAATATTTCTTTTTCGGTTTATCTTGTACAGTATTTCGGTTTCCTTTAAATTCCTTATAGGTCAAGTAAAAAATCCTACGCATGTTGGGTGTCAAACGCCAATGTAAACATTAAAATATTTACCATGTTCCTAGTCACCATACGGTCGTCGTTCAACCATAATTTTAATTGTCAACAATAGGAAAAAGTATCCTTTGTATTTTGTTTTACAGTTTATGTGCCCTTATATAGTCGTTATTTTAATAATTACAGTACAGGATTACAATTTATTAGTTGTTTACAGATATTGTTGATAAATGGTTCTGGTATTGGTTTTGAAATAAGTTGATTTAAAAAAATACAGCAACAACAATACATAAACTTATTGGTGTCTGCCCTAAAATATCTCCAGCAATCCAAAAAGTAATAATTTCAAAATTAATTTAAGAAGTAGACTCCTTGTATGTTGTGTGCCCAATTTTTGTTGTCCTTTCCCATTGCTTCAAGCGTAATGGAATGTGATTTGAAAAAATTACAAAAATTAGATAATTTTCAATGTGCATAAATAAACAAATACGTATATCAAACTTACTTTACTTTTACATAATTTCGCATACCGTTAATTCGTTGACCAATTTATATGATATATACACTGTAAACGAATACCATTATTGACATATTATAAACACGTAAATAGTTTAATTAGCACATAGGTAAATACCAGCTGCATATACATATGTCAATAAAGTGTGGCAATAAAAATTTCCATCGACTTATAAGATTTCTGTTATAGCTGGTTAGGGTCTCGATTATTACCATATACCGTTTAGGTTCAAATTGGTAGTGCGAGTAATGTGTACCAACGTATATGCGTCTTTCATAAGCTCTGTACTGTCAACTGAATTTGAACAATCTATAAGGTTCAAGGATTTAAATCTCGCTCTGGTTAATTATGATATCTGTTTTTCGGGCCATACGATCAAGGAGAAAATTTGGCTCACCCGGAGTGCCTGACAGAATTAATCGAATAGCTCGGAATGAAAAGTGGCTAAAGACTACGAAATTGGTAAAAAAAATTTTTCGATATTTAGTCACATCGGACTTACTTGTTATTTATTAACAATTTGCATTCAATCGACAGTATTTTATTAATACAACAACTGGATATACTTGGACTGGAACTTGTCAAAACTTAAAATCGGTAAAAATTACCTCTATTTTACCTCTTATTTGAAAGATAGAAAGAATTATGTAAGATATATGGGCTACAACTCTTCCTGCTTTTGTCGAAATTCCGGAGTTCTTCAAGGCACTAACCTGGCCCCACTTTTATTCCATATTTTCATCAACGGTATCTGCAACGACTTGTGCTGCCAGAAACTTCTATTTGCCGACGATATTAAAATATTTACTACTATTCAATGTCCGAATGACTGTATGTATCTTCAGAATCAGATTGATATTGTATGTAGATGGTGCGTTGATAATAAGCTTAACATGAATGTTAGCAAGTGTAGTGTTATGACTTTTTCCCGCAAGCCTAAACCTATCACACATACTTATTACTATGGCAACACTGTTTTAGAGAGAAATATCACTACTAAAGATCTTGGGGTGGTTTTTGATCATAAACTTTCATTTGCTGATCACATACTTGGCATTTACAATGCTGCTTGGGCTTATTATTAGAACTTCCAGACGTTTTTCTCGTACCGATTGTGTTATGACCCTTTATTATGCTTTTGTTCGTTCCAGACTTGAGTACACCTCTGTTGTCTGGTCTCCCATGTATAATTGTTATATTTACCTTCTAGAGCAAGTTCAACGCCGATTCTTAAAATATTTACTTTATTTTTAATTAATACTTTAGAGAACATACAGTTTATCCTCCTCAAGGTTTTAGTCATGTTCTTCTTTTAAGGACGTTTAACACCGATTCTCTCGATCTCCGACGCAACAAAGCTAGTATTAAATTTCTCTTTAAATTACTGAATAATTTTACTGATTCTCAATATTTACTTATTGTTAGTCAAATTAGTTTTAATGTTCCTAGGCTATCTGCTAGAAGCTCCGACACCTACTACCCTACACCCAGAACTAATTTACTTCTTAAATCCCCTATATATCGAATGTGTCATAATTTAACGCTATCCCTAATGGTGACATCAATTTTTCAACACTGAAATCTATTATGGATACATGTAGTAGTAGTGTTACTTATTTATAGTTTATTTTAGTCATTTATTTTTATATTTACTTTTAAAAATTACGCACCGTAGTTGGTCTGGTTTAGTTGTAGTTTAGTTTATAGTTTTTTTTATATTTCTTTTTGTATTAGTCACTTACATATGTACGTTATACCGGGTGGTCCATTTATTGTGGCCTCCCCAAAAATTTGGAAGCAGTCAGTTTTATGAAAAAAAGTTTCAAGTAAACGTTTTACTACAAGAAGTGTCCTATCTGATGGTTAAGCAGTCGTACACAAAGGAGAACGTATGAAGGTCATACGAAGGCCAAGTTTTTTTTTTTAAATAGAACATGGCATTTTTTTTTACAAATTCTGAAAAAGGATGTAATTGCGAGTAAAAAAGTACTAAAACTCATGTGGCCTAAAATTAATATTAAATTGGAAATAATACATGAAAAACATAGTATTTTCAAAGCAATAATGTGAACATATTACAAAATAATTAATAACAGATTTACATAACAGATAAGTCATATTTGAAACAGCGGATGTAGGTAATTACAAAGGAATATGTATGAATTAGTTGCTTGTTGTAATAATGGGTTATTTGTTGCCCCTTAATCCGGGAATACCATGGCAAAAGCCAATAAACTTTGTATTTGTAATCGCCCGCAGCTGCATAAATACCTTACAACCTAGGTAACTGACTTATTGTTACTTGTATCGCTGTGATAAAACTACCAGTGTTTGAATATCAAGAATGGACAGTGACACGTGCATAAATTGATATGATTTTCATTTATGGTGAAGCGGGAAGAAATATTCGCGCAGCGAGTCGTTTGTATGCTGTAAGATACTTTGATAGACACCAGCCGAGTCGTACGACCTTTCGTCGTGTTGTACAACAGTTCACTACCAGAGGAAGTATTGTGAAGAAGAAAAAAATTCGAAAAAAGAGTGGTACCGATGATAACGCGCAAATTGCTGTTCTAGCGGCAGTGGCTCATTATCCACACATCAGTACTAGAGAACTTGCCGGCCAGTCTGGAATCTCACGAACTAGTATTGGTCGAATACTGAAACACCAAAAATTTCACCCATACCATATATCGATGCATCAAGACCTCACGGAACTGATTTTGAACATCGTGTACAATTTTGTGAATGGGCTCAGCAAAAAATTCGCGATAACAATAACTTTTTTCTCAATGTGCTATTTTCCGACGAATCCACTTTTACGAATCATGGGCAGATAAATAGGCATAATATGCATTATTGGGCAACGAAAAATCCAAAATGGTTACGACAAGTAGACCGGCAACGTCCATGGAATGTCAACGTCTGGTGTGGGATTATTGGTACGAAAATAATTGGACCTATCTTTATTATTGGCAATTTAGATGGTAATAAGTATAGCGACTTTCTACATAATGTGTTACCGACACTACTTGAAGATGTACCCTTAGAGCGGCGAGCCACAATGTGGTACCAACATGATGGGTGTCCCGCTCATTATTCACACGCGGCTCGAGAAATATTAAACAGGGATTACAGCGATCACTGGATAGGACGCGGCGGACCTACATCTTGGCCTGCTCGTTCTCCAGATTTTACCCATCTAGACTATTTTCTGTGGGGTTCAATCAAAGAGAAAGTGTACCGTACTGCCCCAACAACACCGGAAGATATGCAGCAAAGGATAATAAATGCATGCTTAGAAATTATGGAAGACATGCTAATAAACGTCCATGATTCGGAGAATTCTAAAGTGTATCGAGGTTGAAGGTCAACACTTTGAACATTTACTGTAATGAGTCGGAAGTTTCCGAAACAATTGTCCCGATTAAATTAAATTAGTGTAGCCCAGGAGTGATCGGATACTTTGTGTCTATTTACGTTATTCTTTCAATAAATTTTCATTTTCTTTTGTATTTTTCTTGAATATTTCGCTGAATCTTAATTTTAGGGCACATGAGTTTTAGTACTTTTCTACTCGCAATTACATCCTTTTTCAGAATTTGTAAAAAAAAATGCCATGTTCTATTTAAAAAAAAAAAAACTTGACCTTCGTATGACCTTCATACGTTCTCCTTGGTGTACGACTGCTTAACCATCAGATAGGACACTTCTTGTAGTAAAACGTTTACTTGAAACTTTTTTTCATAAAATTTACTGCTTCCAAATTTTTGGGGGGGCCACGATAAATGGACCACCCGGTATAATGATAGTTTGTTGTCCTGTAATTGGATTTGTATCTGTTGGGCAACTTAATAAATTATTCTTATTCTTATTCTTCAAAATAGTTTTTATGGACTTTCCATTTTGATGCTTTCAATTACCAATGACTAGCAACTTAAAGCGATTAGCAAATTTTAGAAAGTGGCCATAAATACACTTGCGCTATAGTAAACTCTTGGCCTTTTTTAAATCGCCAAAGAGGTCTAGGTTTTTAGGAGCTTTTTCTTTAAAACTATGCTCGAAAAGTTAGTTACAATCGCTTTATTACATTATAAATAGCGCTTTTGAAAATGGTATTTTTTCAAAATATTACACAAGTTATAAATACATGCATTTTTGTAAAAAAAAGGCAGGGATAAAGTAGGGTAAGGATCTAGAGATGCACTTATTCGATTTTGCAAGGTTGGTTGTGGTTCTTTTTGAAAATAGCGTATCGTCACGTTCGTTTAATTATATATACTTTTAGAGTTTTTAAAATTTTTGATAAAAAAATAAATGTTCGCAAGGGTTATATGCCGCACTGATAATTCCCATAAAACGCTATTTATATATATTGAACAAATACAATCGAAGATAGATATCTACCTGCATATCTAATGTTTGTGTTTAATTTCAGCGCCGAAACCATCCAATAGGCGGTCGAGAAAACCCGGATTGGACAGGAAACCTAGGCAGGCTTACAGCGCAAAACAATTGGAAAGACTTGAAAGCGAATTCAAGATCGATAAATATTTGAGCGTGAGTAAACGCATGGAGCTATCGAAGGCGCTGAATTTGACTGAAGTGCAGATAAAAACCTGGTTCCAGAACAGAAGGACGAAGTGGAAAAAGCAGCTCACTACCCGACTTAAGATGGCCCAACGGCAGGGGCTCTTTCCGCCGCACTATTTCGCGCCAGCTTCCACGCAATATTCCGCTCTCTTTACGCCGTATTATTCGCCACTCGGTTGCGTGTTCGGTGTTCCTACCCTAGATGACGCGACCACCTCGATATCCGGTGCAGAATCGCCAACACACAGGAACACCCTACCGAGTTAGGTGATCGATATTAGGAGATGCTGTATTTTTGTATAGAAAGCGGAGTCACGTATATGTTTACCTATGTACCATATTTTAATTGTTGTCAGATTCGTTTATTTAAATCGTTTTATAGATTGAGTCATTGTAATTATTTCAAAACCGTACTAATACTTACTGTTGCAAATAAAATCCTTGATTTTGTAAATATCACGTATGTGTTTTATTTTAGTTAAACTGGGACAACTTTGTGCTAATTATACTTGAATAAAGGCTGAAACTGCTGAAATGATTATTGAAAAGAAAAGCAAGCTAATGATCAATGGTATTTGATTTTACTTTATATGGTTTTAGTTAAGCATAAATAGCACCTGCGAGTTTATTTGTTGGGCCATAATCCGTTGTAATGTTGATGAGTCGATGTTAAAAACTTGTCGAGTCATTACTCCAAAAGCTTTATGAAAGGTGAAGAATGTCTAAACCAAAACTTATTTGCATTCAGCAAAAGCATTTGTCAGTTACCGCTACATAAACAATCTTCGCGAAATAATCATATATCTGCTAATGGGACGGGCTAACGTTTTCAGTGAAATTAATAATGTTTGACTTGGGTTAAAATTATTCTAGTTTTAATGTATTGGTAAATAACTAAGACATTACTAAAATATTGTTCACAACCGATAAGTAAGAAGAACTGATTTCACCAATTGCTTCACCAACTAACTCCCTTTTATCCACATTACCTATTATTTCCCCCCGTCATCCCAAAAAAGTGATCGTCTACAAGAAAACGCGGTATTACTATTATTATATATATATATATATATAGTGTTATTAGAATTCAATTTCAGTTCCTCTATATACAGTAGTACACCCATATCCGCGGGGGTTTGGTTCTGTGATCTTCCGCGGATACTGAAAACCGCGGATAGTAGGGAACGCTTTATTTCCGAATACAATATAAAATATGAAGCAAAGTTAAAACAATGAAACAAGAAAAACAAAGTTATATAATATTTATTTAAAATAAATAAACAATAAATAAATAAATATTCTTGTGCTGTGGCACAAATAGAATTTAAGTTTAATAAATATATAAGTTCATACATATGTACATATAGTACATATTTACATACACCACAAGAAAATATACAACAAGAAAAACTTTATCATCGTGAGGTACATATTCATTCATCTTCCTCCAAGTCCAAGTTAGCAGTCGATTGTTTACTTAGATCCGAAGCAAACGATGTTGATGGCTGTGCATTATCAATAGTTTTGTCGACTTTTTCAAAGAACATTGTTATTGGTAGTTGTCGTTTTTGTCTTTTCATTTCAATAAACAAATCCTCCAAAGGTTTCAACGTGTCTGTTATAGTGCGAGTAATTTTTATACTGCGTTCCATTATTGGATCATATTCTACTATCTGTTCTTTTAATTTTTGAGCAGTTCGAAATATCTCTGAATTTTTTTCAAGCGTCCATGCTGGCGGTTCTTGTTGACCCTCATCCTCATCGTCACTCGCTTCTGGAGATGATTTCACAAGGTCTGTCAATTCCTCGTTGGTGAATACTTGATCCTCTTCGTTTATGTAATCACTGAGTTCCTCTTTGGTTATATCGTTAAATATCGTTGTTAGATGTGAATTAATATCATGTGTGTCTTCAGAACTAAGAACGATGTCATTCCACAGTTTTTCCAACATGCTATTATCGTTTCTGACTTTAATGCCTCCATCGCGCCTTTGATAAATAGAATTGCGTCAGCAATTGTAAATGACTTGCAGCATTCCATGAGCCCGATATCAGAGCATTCGTTAGCCATTGTATACAGCATTTCGAAAACCTGTCGAATATATATGGCTTTAAAGCATCTAATGACACCTTGATCAAGGGGCTGAAGCAATGAGGTCGTGTTAGGTGGTAAAAAAACCACTTCAACATTTTTATTTTCTGTGCCTAGTGACACAGGATGCCCAGGAGCATTGTCTAGTATCAGCAGCACTTTAAATGGTAATTCTTCTTTTTCCATATCTTTCCACTTCCGCAATAAAGCATTGATGAAACCATTGTGTAAATAGAACAGCCGTAACCCACGCCTTTCGATTTGATTGCCAAAACACAGGCAGGCAAGCTTTATCTTTGTATTTAAGAGCACGTGGATTCTGTGATCGGTAAACAAGTCCAGGTTTAATCATATGACCAGCTGCATTTGTACAAAATATCAAGGTAAGTCTATGCTTAATTGCATTAAAGCCTGGTGCACTCTTTGCAGTCTTATGAATATAAGTCCGTTGTGGCATTTTTTTCCACATAAGACCAGTCTCATCGCAGTTAAAAAACTTCCTTAGGATGATAATTCTTTTCTGCAATAATTTGTTTAAATTTTTCTGGAAACAGGGCAGCAGCTACATGATCAGTCGACGCAGATTCCCCTGTCATTTTTATATTTTTTAGATTAAACCAAGTTTTAAATCTATGTAGCCACCCCCTACTTGCTGTGAATGATTCTCCTTCCTCTTCAGTATAATCTTGGGTCTGCATATCTTCATATAAAACCAACGCCTTTTGTTGTAGCACTTTGCCATCGATAGGAATATGTTTTCTTGTCATATCTTCCACCCATAAATTTAAGGCATTTTCTACCTTAAGTAACACTTTATTACCTATTGTGGTTGCAACTTTTGCAGTTTGGGGTGCACTAGAAAAACTAGCTCCAATCTTATCTTTGTTTTTTAACACTTCCCGTATCGAAGATTCGTTTTTATTGTATATTTTAGCAACAGTTGCAATAGATTTTTTTTCTATTTCAATCATATTAATGATTTTTATGTTTTCACTAATAGTGAGCATTTCACGTTTTCTTTTTGGATTAGAAGCCATTTTAAAATGATTTTCAAATTGACTTGCTTTATTTAAAAACTATTGCTAGCACTGTCTTGTCCGACAATTCGAATAGTACTAAACTCATAGTTAACAGGAGCATTTATATGTACAAGTAAAAGCGAGTGGCACCTTAAGCACGTTCCAACTTGTTTAACTTATCATAAGAGAGCGCCGAATTCAGGGGATGACTCATATATACGACGATATATCGACAAATGCTCCTATAACTTTTAATAAGGCTCGAATGTCTTTATTTGTTTCTGTATTTATCGAAATAACGTGTTTTCTGCTCATCATAGGTAAATCGCGGATGACTGAAACCGCGGATACGGAGTCAGCGGATAACGGGGTACTACTGTATTAACAAACCATATCCTGGTTTCGGTTAGAGTAGACCCTTTCTTGTTCCTTCAATACAAACGTAAGCATAAGGTTGAAGGATTATATATCGTATTTTAATAATACTAGCTCAAATGCAGATAAGAAGCGTAAGACTTTTTAACATTCGTCATGGTTATAAAAAAAAAACTAATTTGTAGCAATCTGCGAAAATAATATTTCATAAGGGAATGAAATATAAGCCCGCGTTCCACTTGGAACGCACTACTCTACAGAATGTGACATTGCCTCTTCAGTTGCTGTCTCTTTTATCCGGCAAATAAGTTTTTCTAATTGGATGTTACAATAAAGCTAAAACAAACCACGACGCTGTTATGTAATGAGTTATTAACGCAGTGGTGGGAGTTTTACCGGAATGTAATATGGGCGATTAATGTGCAAATTAGAAAAAATACTGTAAAAAACTCGTGTCACAATGACTTGTAATAATAATAATAATAATAATCCATGCCTTCACATCCCCCAACAGCTTTCGCCAATTACAGGGGGCGTCGGCCGACCATGAGTTATTATTAAGTTGGTTGTCTCTCAGCATTTGCCAAGGGGTGAGGAAAACCACGAAAACCTCACTCTGAGAGCAGGCCCTCGGATTCGAACCCCGGACCCCGTGACTGATAGCAAAGCGCGCAAGCCACTGGATCATCAGCCACGTACATTGAATCACTCGCATTACATAAACGTCATTGTGACACTTGCGTTTTAAAATACTAATGCGAATGCGTTTCGAACAACAGCGATGCCCATTTCATCCCATATGTTGGTTTCTAAACAGCACCGATGCGCACGCCATCTTTTTCGCTCGCTTCCACATAACACCAATTCATTCTAAACGACACCAATGTTCATCCCTTCTCTTCTGCTCGGTTTTGAAGAACACCAACGCATTTTGAACAACACCAATGCTCATTCTACTGCTTCTTTCTTGGGTTTCGTTTCTAAAGAACATTAGTGCATTCTGGACAACACCAATGCCACTTTTTCGGCTCCTTTCTGAACAGCACCAATGCTCATCCCATCTATTCTGCTCGTTTCTGAACAACACCAATGTCCCTTCCACCCCTTCTTTCTTCAACTTGTTTCTAAAGGACATTAATGCAACCTGAACAACACCAATACTTCAGTTACCGCTACATAAACTACTTTTGCCAAATAATCATATATCTGCTAATGGGATGGATTTGACTTGGGCCACAATACCTGGTAATTATCTTAGTTGTCTTAGTAAATAAAGCACGGCAACTTATAATAAAGTTCATTAACAAAATATTGTCGTACACTTACATAAAATTCTTTGCAAGAAATGGCGGAACGGGAGCAATGAAGCTCCATGATTTTATCATTTCTTCGTATTTTCGCTTCACTTGTGAAATAGTGACGTACAAAGATTTTTAGGAGGTACAATTTAGGGTGGCATTCACGTTACTAAGCGGTCGAAAGACTTGATTTGTTTGGCACTAAATGCTGAATTAGTTTGTCACTATGACTACCTTCTATAGACATTCGATCTTTGATTTGAAAATAGAAATTTACGAATAAATAAATAACATTTAAATCCAGAGTGAATGGAATAGTTTAACGCGAAGTGATTGGATACCGTGTGTGTTTGTTACTAGGCTACTATCTTTGCGTTGATCTCTATGACTTTCATAGGTTTACAAGCAGGTAATTTATTTCGATAGATAATTTTGACGAAGCGAAAATATTCCAAAAAATTGGAATCCTGTAGATGATGACGATTCCAAAACCACTGGAATGGACGTGAAAAGTAAAGATTGTGAGTATTTAAGAATTTTATAATAGCTAAAAGAAATAGAAAAAACATACTTTTCAGCTAATTCTGATTTCTTAACTGAATTTAAAAATTATTTTAAATCCAGTTTGATGGAAGGGAATTGCCACATTGTAATGGCTATTCTTCCATATATGCGACTACATTAACATTGTATTATTTTTTACCTTCATTATTTACAGAATATTAATGATAATTGTATAGTAAAAAATTCTCAAAACCTCTTCTATAGATATTGATATTGAACACAGGAAACGAGGGCTCGAGGGAGGCGCGTATGGAACAAATCGAGGAGTTGATTGTGGGTACGTGGGTTGAACGGTTGCATGTACTTATTAATATAGTTGTTATTATTATATATTGTAAGTTGGAGTTTGATTATTAAAAGAAGTTCCTCCCAAGTTGTTAGTGAAGAAGATACCGAAGTAACCCCCGGTAAATACCATTTTAATAGTACCTCTAGCAATAAGATTAAGCAAGCGAGTACACGACAATATTATAATATAAACCCATCTAGATGGTAAAAATTAAGATGGTTTTAAGGCAAAATAGTTTATTTTGATGACTGTGTAACAAATTATTAGATAAATTAGGAAATACAAAACCATAATCATCTTTATTGCACCCTATATTGTGCAGTAAAAATTACATTTCTTTTACTGTGGTCTCTTTATATTCATATTATAACTAATGTAGTTATTCTATCCTATATCTACATATATACAAGTTCGACAGTCATGGTGATTGAATTTGCTTTTACTATAATAGCCTATAAATACTGATTAAGTTCATTTTAAGTCATAAAGTTATAAATAAGTAATAAATAATATAAAATATACATATATGGATTTATACTTATGTACATTATTTTTACAAGATATAATACACGTACCTACCAACATTTCCAAGGCTTAACCTGTCACTTCTTTTTAATTATTGGCAATATGGTTACCTATACGCATGTGTTTGTATGTAAATTATATATATTTGCTCTTGAATAAAAGGAGAGATTCAAATTGAATTTTAAATCATATCTTAAGAGTAGAACTTCAACTAAACTGTATGCAATTTACGTATGTAAAATATACAAACTAATACATGCATTGAAAATCACGAAACACATTGTAAGATTTAGATGAGGATTTTTAGGTGAATTGTGCCTATTACGTGGTGCGATCTCATTCTTCTAATCCAAGGCTCCTTTGCCCGTGCTCGGCAATAGGAAACAGAGTAGCCCACTACCTGTAATTACAAGGATGATTAATGAACCTCTCTGAAGGGGATATTACGGTCGATTTGTTGAAACAGTGTCGTTAATTTATTAACGTAATCGTTCGTTTCGTGTGAGCCGCAAACTGATGGTAATTTGAAACAAAGCCACACGAGCTTTTATGTAATTTATTAAAGTGATATGAAAAACTATCGCAATAATTACAAACGCTTTTGCTCTCAATAGCTTATTGTTGGTTAATAGCCTCAAATTCATTTTTTATAGTTTTAATTTAGTCCAGCTTGGGACAATGTAGGTACACAGCACTATAATTTTTTTATTGTGCAACAATCTATAAAAGTTTTATAAGAGTATACAGGGTAGCAACTTTTTAAAAGAGTATCTTATCTGTTATGGTATATGTTATCTAGGAAGGAGATGTAGAGTTGGTTAAGCGAATCAAAAGTTGCGTATTTTAAAGACGAATAAATTCTTTTTAATTCGATATTTTTGTAATATCAAAAGTTGTGTGTCTTTTTGTAAAATGTGACAAATATTTGTTTAACAGTGTGAATTCGGATTCAGTTTTTCATAAGTATGATCCGCGAACCAATCTAGAATTTCACTGTAAACTTTTGGGATTCCGAACCATTGCTTGATCTGGCAAACATCTTAAAGATTTTTATCTTTTAAAAATCAAGGCGTTCATGATAAATGAGAAAAAAGTATTTTCTATTCAAATTAACCATCTCTTGGATCAATAATACGGTAAAATGTTATCGGAAAAAATTGCTCAGAATATAAAACTATTTACGATGCAAAATTTCAAAAAGATCAGCCCAGTTTTATTAAAACCACGAAGTAGGAAAGCAAACAATTGATTTTCATCCTAGATAAATGTAAAAAACCTTGAAATTCTGTTTGTAAACACCTGATTTCTTACTTCGGTAGCGGTTATTTTTCTGAAGGTTGTTGAATTAAAATGCTGAATCGAGAACAGCGTCGTTTCAAATAGCTGATATTTTCATAATCCGTTGCTACAACTAATGACATCGTGTCACATTAAAGTGCTTGAAGTGAGTTTTGTATTCTGAACAACTTACTTCGATAACATTTTGCGATATTATAGGTTGAAACGGCTCTGAAGTTCTTTCTTCAATTCCTAAAACCTAAAAGTCTTTTTAAAATATTTATCAGATCAAGCTGGTTGAATCCCAAAACATTAAAATGATATTTTAAGTTTTTTGTCGATTCTATCTGTTATCTCAATCAGGAAACACACTGTATAAGCATCACGTCACAGTGAATATGAGCATTTCCTCTTTATTAACAAGTTTATTATAGTAGATTGCATTGAATATTCACGACTAAAAGCTGAAAATCTCTATTTTTTTTATAACAATAATAACAACAAATATCTGGGGTCGTTTTTTTAGAATAATAATTTCTAAAATTCCCAATTCTCTTTGAATTTATTCAATGTACTGCTCCACACAAGGTAGGACGTTGAGAGAGCTATTTTCCGATAATAATGCTATTTTCCTTCACCATTACATTTTAGAGAAAATGATGCATGCAATAATAAGAATTAACTTACCGACTAAAAGACTACCGAATAGTACTATGGGAACTACGCAAACTTCATCGATGAGCATTCCGAACAGAAGATTACCAAGTAGAGCGCCACCTCTCCCAAACGTTAGTGATAAAGCTGCCGCCATAACTCTGGAAGATAAGGTGTAAAGTGTAAACAATAAATTCCTTTTTACGTTTCGCATTGATTCCTTGAACTAATGCAGTTACTGTAAATAATTAATTATATATTTACCTCAAATTCGTAGGAAATAGATCTACCATAACGCAATACACCGTACTGATGCCTAAGCTCGTGAGAGCTTCGAAAATACAAGAAAGCACCAGATTCGACACAGAAGAATTTACGAAATACAAACCGAACGTAACACCAGCCGCCACAAGTAAGCTGAAGACTGGAAACGATCGATTAATAGTTAATATTTACTAGATAGGAGATCTACTTACTTAAGAAGAATTTAGCACCCAATCGATGAACGCAAAGCGGCAGCCAGAAACTGGTTGGTATACAGGCGAGGCCTATGATTAGAGTATGAAGATAAACCGAATCCGCAATCGGTTCACATTCTATTTCTTTGACGTGAGAGGAAGTTGCATTGTAGACTATATTCGAAACTTCGCATACCGCTGCATTACCGCCGGGGTGAAGTGTTTCGTATTCTTCAAACCGGTAGAATAACTCGGGAAACCAAATCATAAGGGTGTAATAGCTGAAAAGAGTACAATATGCGATATCATTATCATCCTCTGATGAAAGAATCTTGATTCATACCTTGATGTTAGTCCAAATTGAATCAGGCAAGTAATAACGGTATATTTAATGTGTGGTGGTTTACATAGTGCTTTGGTTTGTGTCCATATTTCTAGTAAGAGTATTTTTAGTTCTTTTGGTTTCCTTATTCTTAAATTTCTGACACTCTTGGTTGAATAAGTCGATACGACGCTCAGAGTGCGTATTTTTTCTCTCAAGCTTATTATCTGGAAAATAAATACCATTAATATATGTTTTTTCTTTTCAAATGTGTAATTGTTACATTTCTATTTATAGTAACTGAATAGAAACCAACATAGAGCTCAGAAAATACAAAAGAAATTTCATAACTTAGTTCCGCCATTATCATATACATCTTTGTTCCTTTATGTTACTGTACCTTTGCAATTTAAAAAACTTACTTACCGGGTAATTATCTGCACTATCACCAGTGTTACTTTCATAAATGTTTTTCAATACATCCAACGCCTCATCTGGTTCCCCACACTCCAAAAGAAACTTCGGGCTCTCGGGAAAGAAGCACAGCCAAATACCGAGAAAGATACTGGGTAGAGAACTTACGATTACAAACAAATTCCAACTTTTGAAGAAGAAACCATTTGTTACGTAGTTGATATCCAATGGTATAATGATCCAAGCTATTCCTATAAAACGATTATCGATTTTAATTTTCTTTTTGTTTTATGTTTTACTAGCCGACTCATGTGGACACTTAGCATTCTGCAAATAAGTCGGCGGTATGAGTCGGCGTCGAAACAAAAAATTATTCAGGTCAATTATTTTGAATTTTTTGCCCAAGACAAGACAAGGGGTCTTGTATTGCAAAAAAGATAATTTAATAATTGAAAAGATTAATGCCCCACTTGCCAGGGAGTTGCTAAAAAAATATTTTTTTATTTTATTAATCTCCCGTTCATTCTGGTATGATAAAGGAATCCTTTTTCCTTTCATCCTAGTGTTGTAATAAGGGGGACCGAGACACGAAAAGATAATAAACAAGTATATTAAGCCTTTCTCACAATATGACTTATAATATATATAAAGCCTTTTCTCATTATCGTCCATCTCAATTTATCTCTATAACCTTTTCGGAAAAGTATATACTATCAGTAATTTATCTTTAAAAAATATTCTAAATGTTAGCCAAAAACTAATAATGTAGGAAATTAAAAAAAAAGAAAAAAAAACAAAACATAAAAACCGTCCAATCATGCTTGGTTTCCCCTATATATTTCAAGATAATTGAAGGGGTGCGAGGTGACATATTCAAATGCAGTCAATATAGCAGCTTATTTTTTCCGATTTTGAGTACAAATTTTGCAATATTATACGGAGTTGTAAATATTTTAAAATAATGGCACATGCCCATCTGGAAAAATGACATTTTTGAAGTCGATAATTTTAGAGAGACGAGCAAACTCATGCTCTCTCTCTTAATAATATCGCTATAGATTAGTATTTAGTACCTGGTAGCACTATTACGCCTACTGTCCAAAACATTTCCATCCAACACAGTATAGTTTCGCGGTATTTGCTCGGTTGAAATTCACCCAAATAAGGAAAACAGATGCCCATAGCTCCAGCGATGCTGAAACACTAATTGTAGAAGTGGCTATTAGAATACTTTTAACACTTACGCGAAACCACTCAGCAAGCGAAAGAACATGAAGAGGAAGTACGATTGGGAAACCGCTGATATAATACCGCACGTGCCATCCATAAGTAGCGCCCAAATCAGTACGATTTTTCGTCCACGCGTATCCGCTAAGCATCCCCAAAAATAGGATCCAATTAGCATACCTGGAAAAGGTCAAGAGAATAAAATCTGCGTTTAAACGAAAAAACGTACAACTTACCTAACATAGGAACTGCCGTCAGAAGGCCCTTATCACTCGATGACATTTTAAAATCGCATTGTGCTGATGGTAATATAAACGAAATGAGCGTTATGCTGATCGCAGTATCCATATATATTAGACCGCATAGCGTTAACAGAGCAAAATGGAATTTTCCAAAACCTGTGAAGAGATTATTTAATCAGATGCCGAAATATTTAAAGAAAATGCTTGTTGAAAACATTAACATAAACTATAAAATACACATATGATAACAATAATGATTGTTAGAGTAATTTGCACTTTAATTCTGAACCAATTTTCTTTGAAAATTCGATTGCTTTGTCAATAACATTTCAGTCAATTATTAGTAAAAATGAAAAAGGAAGATTATCCCTATTGAATCATTTTACATGGGAATCTTTTGAGATTTCCTGTGATCCACAGAAGTCCTAGCTCGTTTAATTTTTCTAGGTACTATCAAACTATCTTAGAGCTGATTATTTATATTTGAGGTCAATGCCTTGACTATCAGACATTATGATAATCTCTTAGTTTTGATAGTTTTTGTTAATGTTGAATTGGATGTTTCCTTCAATAGTGTGTGTTCTAATTTGAAAGAAGCCGCTAATTTCAAAATCAAATCTTTACTGGAAGTCCACAATCTTGCCTATATATATATAGAACATTACATATTTTTATTAGTTTCGTCTGCATTGATCGTCTATCAATCTTCTCCGTCTTGTTTTCACAGTCGTCGGTAATATATTCGCATCGCTGTATATTTAAATTATTTAGCGCCAGTCAACAGTTCGTAACGTAGTGCTAGACGCACTTTACGGTACATAAAATAAAATGAATGATTAATAACGAAACCGCATACGAATACTGACCAGATTGTTTTTTACACTTGACCTAAATGACAATATATCGCCTTTAAATATAAATAAATCGGTAGAATAACAATTAAATTGCCTTGCAGCCTTGACAAGGTAATTCGTTTTGTGGGATCCCCGTTATCCTAATTTCATCACCGTGCGGACACGACGCGCGACGTGCCTTGTCAAAATTCGTTCCTTATTTCACGCTCATTTATTATTTCTCCGTATCCAGGGCTGAGCAATACACGTGCTGCATTTACCAATTCATTGAAAAATCGACAAGATGTCATATCAAGGCTTACGTTGTAATAAGTGAAAAGTACTTTGTCAATATCAAGTAAATATGTATATGCAGGTTTGGTGAATAAACTTCGCGACTGTAAAAAAGAGATATAACATGGCGCTGGCGTTCCTGCTAGCTACCATAGATAACTTGATAAGCTATCGTTTGGGAATTTTTGGTTGTTATCAAATAAATTGGTATTTATTAATGAAAGTTAGTGCAACTAGTAGAAAGATTATGACACAAAGGTGAAGAAAAATATAACGTTTAATAGAAAAGAATATTTATTTGTATAGCATAAATCAAAATAAAATGATCCTACTTTCGTTATATATAAGGTGTCTTAAAAGCATGTCACAAACTGATCTTTAAAATTACAACAAAATCGCCAAGCAAATTAAAGACTTATACGTTTAGTACACTATATGGCCACCTCAAGCAACAATCACAGCATGGCACATATTGGGCATATCTCTTGTTTATTGTATTTTGTTCAATTTGTTGCAACTGGTATCGTAAGTAATTGTAAGCTCCTCCTTTGTTTGAATCACTATGCCATGATTCAGTACACGTATTAGTAGCATATCCCACACATGTTCTATGGGATTCAAGTTCTCTTCCAAAAAATCTTTAACGATTCTCATGTGGTCCAGTATTATCATGCATAAATAAGAACTAAACCCCGGTTTATTCCGCCTGTGGAAGAACGAGAGTTTGAAGAATTGCGATATGCATCGGCTGTTAAAAGCCTTCGCCAACGTGAGGTCAGTTCAACTGTCAATTCTAATTCCAGTGTAAACTATCATAGTCCCCCCTTGGTACCTATCGACTTCCTAAACAGTTGCCAAACGATTTTCGTTTCCAGGTCATCTTTACACCCCCAGTCTTCTAGAATCTGCCCTCAACCTTAAGCTGAATTCATGAGTGAAAAACAGTCTTGTTCTTGGCAATTTACCTGATGGACGTTGCGGAATTTAATTTTGAGTTGACTGACCGTAAGGTTTTCCTTGCGGAGAATTAAACATGCGCATAAATCTATCATGTACGGCATTTGTTTTATCTGGAGGGACCAGAATGTCTTTCCTTCACTTCACTAATTTCTTCTTCGGCCTCTGCTACGTCTCGAAGAGTGATATCATTCTGTATCACAGCAACAGCTTTTATTTGTGTTGCACGACTAGGATGCCATCTTCTCGTCTTCATTGATTCAAAAAAAATGCAAAACTCGACTTGTAGCCTTCTCAGCCAACTAATTAACCAAATTAATGGAAAGGATATTGAGAGCACAAATAATAATAAGATATAAATGTCATCCACCAATGTTTGTTTTCCCACATAAAAATCATTGTTCTACATACGTGCATGGCTGTCCCGATTTTTATTCGCGATACCAGTATACATATCTATTTTATACACAAATTGGTAAAAACGCTATAACGCCATGTCCTTATAACTTAAATACTAATCACGATCACATAAAGAAATTTCCTCAATAAAAGTTGTTCGGTAATTTATTTATTTAAGCGCGATTTTATGGTGTACTGATAATTGTCATATGTTCATTTTTTTTTTATTGCTATGACTAATTTCTTTAAATCACACACTAAACTTAATTAAAAAAAAATTTAAATACCATTAAAATTCATTTTCAGTATTCTACTTCTTAGGTACAATTTAATATTATTTTTTAGATCACGAAGATAATAATAATAATAATAATAATAATAATAATAATAATAATAATAATATACGTATATTTGCAATAACACCATTACAAAAAAGTCGAAAAAATTGTTTGTAGAAGTTTCTACACATGTCAAAACAAAAAAAAAAAATATATATGTATAAATATAAATAACACAAAGATGTATACAAAAAAAAAACTAGACTGTATACAGACAGAAACAGACAAACAAACATTGAAGGAAAAAGAAAGAAACAGTATATGTATTATATAAAATTCAGATGCATGGATGTGCCAAAAAATCTTCGATTTCGTAGATGGCAACAACTATTGGGTTTCAACAGCCTGTCGAGACAGAAGGAGAAATAAAAGACTCTATTTCCAGTCGCTAAGCTTTCGCCATTTAATTAAGGCTTCTTCAGAGTGACATCTACAATATCAAGGAAACAGTGGTGCAACATCATCTAATATGTAACTAAATCTAAACACTTACAGATTGAGTCTGGTAGCTACATTGTTGGAAAAAGTTCTGAAGTTGTATCGTCATAGCGTACAATTAGCATGCCTTCCTCTTATTATAGATTCAATCTGCAAGTTTTTAGATTTAGTTACATATTAGATGATGTTGTTATTAGCACCACTGTTTCCTTAATATTGTAGATGTCACTCTGAAGAAGCCTTAACTAATGGCAAAAGCTTGGCGACTGGAAATGGAGTCTTTTATTTCTCCTTCTGTCTCGACAGGCTGTTGAAACCCAATAGTTGTTGCCATCTTCGTGATCTTAACGTTGTACAGCCGTACTCCTACTCAACCTCAATTATTTTTCAGTTTTGCTACTAAAACATGCGTCAAGTACAGGGTGGTAAGCTAATCTAAAGTGTGTAGTTTTCTCTCTAATCTAAGTCAATTCCGACTAATTTCTTGATTTCATCCATGAGCTTCTACTCTAGTCTTATTAGTTTCTTAAAGAGCTACTGACAGTCAAATGCTAAATTTAGTAAATTTTCATCGTTGGCCTACACTTTTACGCACTGGGGTTGAGAATAGTCGAAATTTACAAGTAGGGGATAAGAACGACGTGGTACCTTGGAGTGTTTCTTGGTGGCGAGAGTGCAGTAGATATAAGAACAATAATATATTGGGTATATGGGTATATTAGAACTTGATTTGGATAGTTTCTACGATTGTCTAACTGCAGAACGGAATGTGTCCATCGATTGTTGTACACAATAAACGCCAGCCTACACTGTTATGCTTGTTTCTGTTCATAAGACTGAGAAAATATTAAACGACTGTGCAACTTGTGCATAAGTACATTTAATATTATTTTTTTACTATCATATCAAAAGAAGTAAGTACCCAGGATAGAACTACATAGTGAATTCCATAATTCAATGACATTGATGGTGGAAATATAAAAACACGTAAATAATAATTGGTTGAAGTTAAAGAGAAGACAAAGAAACCTACAAACAACAAAAATAAAAGCATTACTTAAAGTTATAGGTAAAAAAACAGAACATGAATTCAGAATCCCGACTAACTGAAAGAATAAGGATTATTTTAATAGTCATAATTTGCTTTAATAACGTGATAATTTTCAGAAAAGCAGAAACGATAGTGCAGATCTTGTTTTAAGTGTAGAAAAGAAAAAGTCTATGAATCTAGGACTACTAGGGTATATTCTCTTTCTTGAGTACAAAAACCTGTATATGGAGGAATAAAGACCTCCAAATATTTCCTTTGGCTAATTGTGTGTACCTTAAATAGGTATGCTATGAATGTATATATTATATAAAACCTTTATGTAATTTGTTCGGAAAAAAACCATTGAAGTTAATCTCTTTATAATATACGTGTGCAACATACAAATAATGTAATATAATTAGGCATAGGGACGGCTAATTTTTTTTTCAAATTCCTTGACTTCTTACAACATTTTTAATGTATACTTCTATTTGTTCTACAAACACAATTTTTACAGAATCAGTCTCTATAGTTATTTGCTAATTGCATATTAAAATATTAAAAAAAAGAACCTTGAATTGTGCGGAACCCGAGATTAAGACTGAGTGTTTAGATAACTATGCTTGCATCTCGCAAATTGTATATGTTTAAAAAATGTATTTAGAACGGTAAAGGGCTAAGTTATCTCCTATGGTTGATGTTTAGAATAAAATCAACGTAATGTTCCTTTTTCTCAATGAACCAATGAATATTTTTGATCGATTCTTATTATATTTTATTCCAAAAGGCTAAATGAAGCGTTTTTCAACATTTTCGTTTGATCATATATTATGATAAATCAAAAAATGTAAAAAAAGTCGTAGCTTTTTATACACAAGAGATCTTTTCCTGGTTCTAAATATTTTTCTTTTTCGCTATGGCTTGTATTATCTCCATATCCTTAAACTATAACAAGTTATGCTGTATTGATGCAGCTCTTATCAATTGCCTTAATCCCTTATTGCAGTATAATTTGTAATTTACTGATATTTTGAAATATGCCCCATTGTTATTCAATCGTATTTTGGATGAGTAAATAAATTTTGGTGAAATGACTGACTTTATAATTGTCTACGACATATACACACAATTATTATACCTACATAAGTACTTCAATAGGTCATTGAGAATATTATAATGATTTTTGTCTACGATTGCTTACTACCGTATTATTGTTATGTAATAATTGTGTACATATAAATGTATTTGATAACAAGATATTATCCCGATAATCTGTTATTTATATGATAAAATCTATGTAATCATTAACAGAGAATAATTGATCGTGATTTCAGATTAACTTAATTGGTTTTCCTGTTAATGAATTAATTTAGAATACATTACTATATGGTTGAATGAAATTACCTGCATGATGAGGTAACTACAATAACTATTAGGTAGTTGCGACAAGAGAGAAATTTCTAAGAAATTTAACCACTTAACTGCGCAGACATTTTCCTTAATTAATATTGAGAATATTTAAGTGTTAAACCATATACGATTTTTGCATGCAATTCGTTTATTGACAGTTCACATAATTTATTATTAGATTCATTAAACTAACTTGACCTTTTTTATTGGATATAATACTTAGTAACCATAGCTAAAAGGTTTGTTATAAAGAATGCTAACTTACACTTTTAATATGTGGAAGTGGGATAAGTCCTCATAAATGTTCATTTTATTGAAATGTTGGCATATAATGGCATATCATAAAGTTAATTCAATATAATTCAATGCAAGAAATGATTTTTTTTTAATAAAGAATATTTGCCTACAATATGCATGCGTTGGTTTGAATGTATTATCGTACATTTCGAAAAGAATTTCGTGTTATTCATAAAACAGACGAAATAATCGCTAAATAATAACGCAACAAAAAACGTGCAATGATAACGTCACAAAATACCAGTTGAAATGATTCATTTAACAGTTGGTAGCATGACAGCGTAAAATTAATGTAACTTCAAAATTTAAGTATACCCTAAATTCAGTACCTAATAATTAAATTCCTTCAACCAAATGATACACATTTCTTTTTTAAATATCTATTGTCTACAAATTATCAAATCTTGTTAGTTACCTGTGCTTTCCAGCGCTTTCTCGAAATCTTCGCCTTGGCCTTCTATAAAATCTAATCCTGAAATAAAAGACGTAAGATAATAGAATAACTTTAATCTGTTAAAACTTAAATAAATAATTTATCACACTAAATTTATTCAAGTAACTTAACACAAACACTAACCCATATTTCAGACTTTGTCTCACTTTATGTTAACATAAACTGCCCGAAATGTTTCGTTGACAAAAAGCACAGGTAAACTAAATTTATTGCCTACCGATTGTACATATCATACAGCATGGAGAAACCACCTAACAAGGATAAGACGTGCTATTGGCCAATTGTGCATTATCAGTCATTATCTCAAGATCATATACTCCCAGATTTTACAATATTGCTGCGACCACGATCTAACTGTTTCTGTGCGGGCAGAAGACTGTTAGTGCACAGAACAAAGTTAGTTTGTATCAATTAGAAATTATTACGTTGCAATGAGCACTACGCAAACCTTTTTAATATTGGACGTCCGATCAAAACAATAGAAAGGAAATCGATAAAATGGACGATAAAAGTAACAATATTCTTAAATTTATGATGACAAGGTGGGTATCATGTGGTTTTTACTACATCAAGGCCTGTTAAAAAATAGAAACGTTATTATTGTTTGCATAATATGGAAAAGTCGTTGTTGTCGTTACCTGCATGTAACCTTTTTTTTTTCGATAGCCTTAAACTTCTAAAGAGTGTACTAAAAATAGATGGAATCGATTGACAAAATGTAATTATAGATATTAACGGCAGACTTTGAATTTGTGCAGGAGGATTTTACTTTAACAATAATTAGAACATAAATAGAAACACACAAGAGAAAATTCTATTGACAATATGGCTTAATAAAGCGATATAATTTTTATATTTTAATATTATATTAATGTTAAACTTCAGTCAACATTGATTTTGGTATAAAAAAAAATTACTTTTTGTTTGGATTCATGAAATTGTAATATATTAAACAAGATATAAACTTAGATTGTAATAATAACTACCCACCCTTCAAAGTTTCGAAGCATTAACGAATTTTACAAATATTGCTTTTGTTGCAATTTGTAATCGTTAACTTTTTACATTTTTGTTATACAATTAAAATAGATTTAGATGGTAATTCAAACCTGTTGTTTGTGCTTTCCTTGCAAAATATCAGACGACAAAAATAACTTTAGAACGCTTTTTAGAATTTTGCTGAGGAAGCAAACAAATTCAGATTTGGAGTGGAAGTAATAGAGCAAAATAAAAAAAGTACAATACAGTAAAAAGAGTGTACAAATTTGAAAGAGTTCGAACATACATTAACATGCAAACTTCTCCTAAACCCCTCACCACAAACTGCACTAAACTGGACGTATGTACGTTTCAATAGCAAAGCTATCATCATCAGCAGAAACACTGAACTAAATAACTATACTAAAACTACCCTAATTTATACCTAAAAAAGGTCAAGGTACATTAATCACGGTCATGGCTGACTGCCGTCATGTTTAACTAGTCACTAATCCTAACTCCGTCTAATCTACTACTTATACTTAATAAACAAGAATTTAAGGGTCCTAAATCTGAATTCAGATTTAGGACCCTTAAATTCTTGTCTTTACGGTTTATTAAGTATAAGTAGTAGATTAGACGGAGTTAGGTTCTAAATCTGAATTCAGATTTAGGACCCTTAAATTCTTGTCTTTACGGTTTATTAAGTATAAGTAGTAGATTAGACGGAGTTAGGATTAGTGACTAGTTAAACATGACGGCAGTCAGCCATGACCGTGATTAATGTACCTTGACCTTTTTTAGGTATAAATTAGGGTAGTTTTAGTATAGTTATTTAGTTCAGTGTTTCTGCTGATGATGATAGCTTTGCTATTGAAACGTACGTCCAGTTTAGTGCAGTTTGTGGTGAGGGGTTTAGGAGAAGTTTGCATCATTTCCAGTACCACAGTTTGGAGTATTTTTGTCATACATTAACATAAAAAATTTGATACAAAATTTTAAGAAAATATAGAGGCAAGTGAAAGCGATGAATTGACAAAGGTTCAAACTTCAAAATTAGTAGTCCAAACTTTAATATATTAATATTTTTGGATTTTATAAGTTTGGACTAGTAATTTGTAAATTTGAACCTTTGAGGTTATGTCTGCCAATCATCGCTTTCACTTGCCTCTAATTTTTCTTAAAATTTTGTATCAAACCTTGAAACAATTAACTAAATACAACACTTTAAAATGACAATTCAATGATGTTATAGTTATTTACGTATCAAGGTTGAAAAGTGATGTTTTATCCAAACGAGTTTAGGGATTGTGAGACCAGGCGAGCAACCAAACGAGTTCTATAAAGACTCTTTCTAGCCGTGGTGCCTACAATATTTTTTCGATTACCACATGATTATCACTGAAATTAATTTACTTTCATTTGTAGTGTTCAGAATACAGATCACTCATATTTCAATGACAGATTGTTTGACAGTTATTTTGACAATCGAACCCAGAAAAACTTCAGAATCACAAAAGAGTACAGTAAAGTAACGGAAGTGACGCGTTGACAGTTCAATTCATAGTTCGTACGGTAAAGTGGCGCTTTCTATCCTCGAATGAGTGTAGTAAGGTTGTACTTTCGAATGTGGTAGAAGAAAAATTATTTGACATTAGCGAATTGTCATTTTAAGGTGTTGTGTTTAGTTAATTGTTATAAAATTTAAAATGAATCCTCTTAGATTTTATAAGTTTGAACTAATAAATTTTAAATTCGAACCTTCGAGGTTATGTTTCTTAATTTCACCGCTTTTACTTGCCTCAATTTGTTCTTTCTTCGTCTCTGATGAAGTGGCAAATAAAACCTACGAAAGCTTAGAGATATAAACGAGAAACGGTTTATTTTATTCTTGGCTGCATTTCCAATGAAATATTTTAAATTCTAACAAGTACAGGCGATATTTCTACCCAAATTCATAAATAGAATAAGCGTCAACAAGTGGAAAGAAGCAGCAAAAGAACGAAAAAAGTAGAAACAAATAGAAAAGAAGTAAAACTGTGCTGAAGAAAAATAAGAAGCACTAAAAATCGTTAAGCAGAACGTAGAACAATAAGCAAAAAGAAAAGAAAATTAAAATGCGATTTTCATACCATCAAAGGACAAACAGAAGACAAAGAACAGTATTATAAAAATAAGATCACTGTTTGTCCTAGAGATATTGTCCTACATTCATTTGCTAACGACGAACTCAGATCAGTTAATGATTTAAAAAGTGAAATTGCTAGAACCTATCAAAACGTTTGTGTGTCGAAAATAAATTATTATGTAAACGAAAAAACAAATAAACTGTAAATAAAGAAAATTGAGCAATCATATTTTTCTTTGAAATACAAAATTAAAATTTTAAAGCCGTGATAAAGATGATTGCTTTTTTCTTTCATGTTATTTTTGCGAAATTACCTGCACATTTGGATTGCAAAGACTTAATATTTTATAAACAGAAAACACGATTCAGAAAACGATGTTTATAGAAAAACGTTAAAACTAAAACAAACTAGTTTGAAATTGGGCAAATTAAATATTTCTCTTTAAAAAAAAAAAAACTTAGAAGCTACATTAATTTATAATTGAATAATGAATTGGTACATAGCTCGATATTTCATTAAGTAATTTTGAATTTCTTTAAAAACTAAAGCTTAAAGTGTCCGAGATTGCTACTGTTGGTTATTGATCAGAGAGAGCAAATGAAATGCTAAGGTAAAACGTTTAGTTAAAGGTATAGAAAAACGTTAAAACTCAAACAAACTAGTTTGAAATTGGGCAAATTAAATATTTCTCTTTAAAAAAAAAAAACTTAGAAGCTACATTAATTTATAATAAAATAACTGGTTGTGCATCTATTTACTAGAAAAGATAACGTCGTTTCTGTGTATAATGCTAATTATACACAGAAACGACGTTATCTTAATAATAAAATAACTGGTTGTGCATCTATTTATTAGAAAAGATAACTGGTTGTGCATCTATTTATTAGAAAAGATAACGTCGTTTCTGTGTATAATGCTAATTATACACAGAAACGACGTTATCTTAATAATAAAATAACTGGTTGTGCATCTATTTATTAGAAAAGATAACGTCGTTTCTGTGTATAATGCTAATTATACACAGAAACGACGTTATCTTTTCTTGCTAATTACAATGAAATAACCTTGACTTTAAGTGACTGACACGGTGTGTTAGTCTAAATATATTTAACCTTCTTCATGAGAAAAACCGGAAGTAAACAGGAAACAAATGCAGTAAGCCAATTTTAAATCTCTAGAATTTGATATTACGCCTGTTTTATGGTCAAGTAGAACAAGTTTGGTGTCGCTCTTGACATCAAATAAGGGTCAGAAACGTAAGCAAGGACATGTACTTGTTGCAGTGGTCAATATGCAATGAGGTGTAAATGGACTCTGATTTAAATATTAAACAGTGTTTACCGATTGAAATGAAAGTGAAATTCACTTTAGCGATTTTGTAATAATGTTTTTATTAATTGACATGCAAATCGCGTAGCATTATAGAATGCGATGCACGAGCTTAGAGCCCATTTCTACTAAATCAAGAGATGTAATTAATGGCTCCATCAATTTTCTTAAAGTTTGAAATTAAATTTAGAAATTGATATAAAGCTTATACTATGTTGACGATTAGGAGAATCTGATGTTCGATGAGTTTGAAATAATAAGGATTGCAAATCAATTAATTTTTATGATACCCTGACTGTGCAACAAAATAAAAACATATGTTTTATTGCGATAAGAACCTCACCATGGTTTATAGTAAATCTTAGTTGCTATAACGTAGTGGTGGGGATATGATTAAGGAAGGCCAATTTCAAATTGAATCCCACTAGAAAAGAACACCCAAGGATATTTTTAATGTACGCTCTTGATTTTAAGCGTTGAACTCGCTATATTATATAGATTGACTCGCTTCATTAGAGTTTTGTCATTTCTACTACACTACACAAATAGATATACAGGATGTTTTGAAACATCGTTTAAAGATTTTAAGGGCATGTAGTACGATCGAAAATAAGGTTAAAAGTCATAATAAACATATGTTCACAAATCAACCGTTTACGAGATAACAGCGAGTGTTCCTAATAGTACATGGATATAACATATCCCAGTAAACAGGTGCTTATCAGCTATTATTTTATGACAGTTTAATTTGACGTTGCGTGCAATTTGTAGCAATTACAATGGTTGCGTATTCTAATGCTGAAATGAGCGATATGGTGTTAATGTACGGTCGTGCTAATGGGAATTCTTTACAAGCACGTCGCTTCTATGCTGAAACGTTTCCTGATCGCCAACTGCCTTCGCATGTGATGTTTCAGACGGTGTTTCAACGACTAAGAGAAACTGGTTCGTTTGAGAAGCGGTCTTCTGATACTGGACGGCAGAGATTAGCATGTACTCCACAGATAGAAGATCGAATTTTGAATATTATTGATGAAAATCCCGAAACTAGTGTTAGAAAAATTTCGACTCAAGTGGGTGTAAGCAGCAATCTTGTTTGGAGAACTCTTCATGAGCAACTCCTATACCCCTACCATATCCAACGGGTACAAGCCCTTACTGCTCCGGATTATCAAGCGAGAAGGGTTTTCCGTGAGTGGTTTTTGCGAACAGCTGCTGATCGGCCAGATTTCGCTGATAACATCCTTTTCACTGATAAAGCTGGTTTTACTAAAAATGGATTATTTAATTTCCACAACAATCACGTTTGGTGTGACGAGAATCCTCATGCTACCGTTGAAGCTCGGCACCAGCAACGTTTCTGTCTAAACATCTGGTTAGGCATGATAGGGGAACGGTTGTTAGGACCGATTGTTTTGCCACAACGCTTAACAGGTCCTGCATACCTCGAGTTCTTGGAAAATACTTTACCTGAACTTTTGGAAGATTTACCTATAAATCTAAGACTGAACCTCTGGGGTATGCAAGATGGAGCTCCACTGCACTTTACGCATGCTGTTATGGAACATCTTAACAATGAATTTCCTGGGAGATGGATAGGGCGAGCAGGTCCCATTGCTTGGCCTCCAAGGTCTCCCGATCTAAACCCGTTGGACTTTAGTATCTGGGGTTATTTGAAAAGGTTAGTGTACGTAACACCGGTAAACGATCTTCCAGAGTTGCGAAAACCAATAGAACACTGTTGCCAGATAATACGAGAAAAACCCTTGTTTTTTGAAAGAGTGCGCGCTTCCTTTGAAAGCAGATGTAGATCCTGTGTCGAAATGGAAGGACGTCATTTTGAACATCTTCTTTAGTTATAATCTATTTTATGTTAAAATACAATAACATCTTAATAAAAACTGCTAAAGCAAACTTATTCTGCATTTGCGATAAAATCGCTGTTATCACGTAAACAGTTAATTTGTGGACATATGTTTATTATGACTTTTAACCTTATTTTCGATCGTACTACATGCCCTTAAAATCTTTAAACGATGTTTCAAAACACCCTGTATGTACTATGTGAGAAAAATAAACGAATCAGTTAATAAAAGTATTTACTTTTCAACCAAATTTCATACACACGTTTAATCTGTAAACTACTTCTTTATAGAGCTTAAGCTTTAGCGATGAGTTGTTCCTCCATGTGAACACATACACGCTGCTATTCATTTTTGACGTGGTTCTAATGATTTGTAATTGGGTAGTCCGTAGTGGTAAAGCAATTGGTTTTAGAACTTTATCAATGTCCATTTTGGAAGTTTCAGTGGCGTTTAAGGAAAACTACAGGAGTCCCGCTTCCTATGTTAATTCCATCCTAAACCATTAATCTTCTAGTAAGTGCAGTCTCACATTCTACAGAAAAATTAATCTCCTTTCCAAGTAGAATTTTATTTCACTCTTATTTATTCTAATCTAAAAATGTCGATTTTGTGAGAGGCAGTATCCCTAGAGATCGTGAGGTGCCATGCTGATCTCTAAGGGTAAACAATCGTATATTACACATCGAGCTGGTTTTGAAGATCGAAAGAGGCAAACAATTATGGTGTTGATGGCACTGCATACTATCAAATCTTTGTTAAATAATAACTCACCAAGTTAATGTGCCAGAAAAAAAATTAGTTGCGTATCAATCGCAGTACTTACTTAGAAAGAAATTCTTGTTGAAAAATTAATACTCATTCCAGGATGCATTTGATGCTAGTTATTATTCATTATGTTGTGAATTCGATTTCCTATAAAAAATTATGTAATAAGATGCAATAAGATGCAAAATAAATGGCAATCATTTTCACATAGTATCATTCAAATTTGTATTGATAGCAGCATCAACCGGTCAGTCCGATTGGTTCTAAATTTCATTCCCTTTGTGTGTACTACATCGCCTACAAGTGTAGAAATTGCGTGAAGGAAGTTGCAGCGGGATAGCGTAAGGCACTTTTGCATTGACTTATTAAGAAAGACTAGTACATTTCCGTGCTCCCATGAAGATTGGGCAGAGAAACAAATAAGCAAACAATTTTGCCGCGCGATAATATGCAGACTGTTCTTATTGTATCGATTTTGATACATATGATCTAAATTAACTCAGTGCATGCTTTGAAGAAAACATGTAGGTATCTAATGCTAAGAATTTCTGCTATAGGTAGAAACATTTTTCTGACATATTCTTTTATGGATCCAAGCGTTTAGAAACATCAATAATATAACCAAATAATAAATTAAAGAATTCAGAACATTCCTCAATTTTAATCTAGATATCTATTATAGTTTCTTATCTTTCAGTCGAGGTAATATTTATTCCAATTTACATAACATGATAACATTTCTTACATTCTAATTTATTCTGTGATTTCTTCCGAAAATCTCGTTAAACAAGTTGTTTGTGTGCCTTGGTTTGAGAGACAAGATGTTTTCACTTATCTTGTAAGGAATAATTATTCCATCAAATTTCCATACGTATTAGGTACACTTGAATACGTTACCTACATTTTCTTCTTCGGATTTTTCCTTGACAGGATTTAATATCTCTTTAACTATTCATTAAATGCTTCATCATCTCTAACCATAGTATATTCTGGCGACAGTACATAAATATGAATGTGGAACAATATTTCATACGTATCATAATATATACACATTAACCATTTTTTTGCAAAATACTGATCACCACAATATAAGAGATTGCATTCTTGAGTGGAGCAAGCATTTACTTTTAAATTAACTAGTACATCAACAAGTATTAGGTATTAAAAGTTGAAAGAATGCTGATGTCATTTCAAACAACGTTGTGTTGTTCTAGGTACAAACCAATACTACAAACATTCACAAGAAATACTTATAAAAGGTTATTCAAACAGTAGAAGCAATTGAAACCTAATGGATTATAGGGACGTGGTAAATGAAATAGATACAAAAAAATGTTAAAGTGACATTGTTGTTGGTTTTAAATTTCCTGGTTTTAATGTAAGGTGGATTGGAAATAGACATAATTCTTATGATCCTCCATCCAGTTGTGGACAGATACTAATGATGAGAACATATTAGAAAGAGGAACGTTGTATGGCAACGATGAATTAAATATGTGACAATTCAACTTCGTGATTCAAAGCCAAAGGAGGAGCACTATTTGATGATTTGGTGTTTTTAACAAACATGATTATACATATGTTTTGAAATCTAGAATAGGGTTGATGGTCAGCTGGAGAAAAAAATAACCGAAAGATATAAACCTGCGCGAGGAAGAAAGAAGACATTCCCTTCGATTACCAGGCACTGTTATCTTCTGTATTGCTCACTTAGGCTCGTATCGTTTGGATACCTTTTTTTCCTCAAGCCTGCATTTCTTTTCATATGAATAATTCTGAACAATATCACTAATTTTTTGTTTGTTTGTTTTTCTAAATACTCTGCAGAGTAAATTTTACGTATGCTGCTTTCATCAATCAATTTACCTCTAGACATCTCAATTGCATGCAGTGCTATCGATTTTTTCATCTACCTTAAATCTAAGATAACTGGGCACGCAATTGATTTTAAAACATCAATTAATGATTCATGATACTACCGTTGAAGTGTACAATTGATTACAATTTCGTAAAGTGGGCAAGTTTCCATTATTACTATGTATGTGGATATACCTACCTATATTAAGATTAAGTAGTTTCTTAGAAAATCAATTTAATGACAATAATAATTATTGTGAAATTTAGAACAAATTTTAATGAATTTGGGGTCAACAAATTTTCTAAATGAAAAGTAATGGTAAGAAGTTGATGCGTTGTATTATACTAATCTGCACCTGGTATTGTAAGATTAGAAGACATCAGGGAAGTGTTTGTGTAGTATGGCGTAAAATTACTGATGATAAAACTTTTGCGATACAAAGATATTCTAAAAATTATTTTTTAAGTAGTACTGTTTCTAAGCAATCATCGCCAATATTGAACAGATTCTTGCTTTCACGTATATGCAAATATGGAAAAAAACTTCCAAACAGATACTGATCACACATACCCAAAGATAAGAGTAGCCAATAGACGTCAAGTCATCAGATGGACAGTCGTTATCAATAAAGGGAAAAACATTCACAAGTGCGAATTAACTTAAAACGATATGCAGATATAACTCATCCAGTGGAATCAGCAACGTAATGTAATGAAAGATCTACATTGTATCACGTAATGTTTATTAGATCCCTTGATTTTGATATAAATAATTAGCTATCTAACTTTTCATCTAACATTTTTATCATTTTTTTTTGCTTGTTATGTGTTTGTTTTCTATGCTAGTTATTAAATTATAAAAGATGTCGATTAGACGGGTATATGTAACGTAAATTAAGCAAGTGTCCTATAGTATATAATCCTCAAATCAGGTCATATTTTTTAACTGCATTGACACTGTTGCTTAGATGATTTTTGATTTTGACCTTTATCAATATAGTAATTTTCTATTGATAGGAGGAGTTTAGAGCTGCTAAATGATTATAACAGTGGTTTAAGTATATAAAATAACAGAATTGAACTGCTCTGGTTTTTATTTGCTTAAAGATTTTTGGTGTGCTGAAAATGGTTTCAAACAATATAGTGTGTAGTATAATAAAACGGTAGATGTCTGCGTATAAACTTTTAATAAATCTTTAATTCTGGTTTATACACAGTCTAATATACTAGCTAAAAACCAAAATTGTACGTTTATTCAAGTGTTTTGTGCATTATAAGCGATTATTCAACATTTATGGTGTTTCTAGGGATAGTAATAATTAATGCCATTCTCCTCGTTCTGCTATTTGAAGAAGCTTAAAAAAAATATTAAATATCACTTCGTACTTTTTTCGAATTTTTGTTATAAATGTATCCGAGTTATCCAAGAGAGTAATGAAGCACTGCGATCTAAAAAAATCTGTTGTGTCCCCTATTATTAAAAAATACAGAATCTTAGAAGACCCTAGGTTAGGTGACTCACCCTCTTCAATTTCACTTGCTGCCAGGTGTAGAAAAATTGACCTACACAGTGCGGTGCAATTTAGGAGGAGGTAGATAAATGTTTCGTCCTGTTCCCCACAAAATTTACATTTGGCTTCCTCTACTGTTATTCTAACCCTACTCAGATGTTCTCCTAGTTTACAATGGTCTGATAGGATCTGGAATTTTACATAGGTTGACGTATTCTATAAATCTCTTCCGGTTGTAGTTTCCCAGAAGATTATTAGCATGCCTTGTTTCCTGGAGATTTTCCCAATATTTGGATTTTTTTCTGCTCGACTTCAGTTTTAAATTTCTCCAGAATTGAACCACTCCTTATTCCACGAAATGGTTCAGGCTCTCTAAATGGTATTCCAGTCCCTTTCTTAGCGAGATTATCTGTTACTTCATTTCCGTCCACTCCTGCGTAACGCAGAACGGTATGCCCAAGGGTTTCTTTCCTGGTCTAGACAGAGAAAAATAGGTATTGCAAGGTATTCCAACACGACATTGATTTGCGAGCTACTAGTGGCGTAGTGGTAAAACGTAAGGATAGTACGCGGTAGGGCGATTGTTCGAATCGGAACGGGGTGCTTTCTTTGCATTCTTTTTATTTTTTAATTTTTTTTTTATTTTACTGCTTCTTCCTCTTTGGAAAAGTTGTTTTTCGGTGCTTTTGTTTTCTTCAATGTTCTGTTTACTCTTGTCAGATGCAATTACTTAGTTTATCCCTAGGGCAAGTGCTTGCCTCTCGTTTGTTGATAGTAGCCTTGTGCATAGATTAACCGAAACGTTCTTCAGTGCTTCGGGTTGCCCCTTGGTATTTTTTCTTTTATTCTTACGAACTTCTTTACTTGCAACTAATTGGGCAAAGTTTATTTAATATTATAAGTTAGGATGAGGGTAGCGATATTAAGTTAGGATGCAAATTGGATTTCGATGGCAGTTCCAACCATAGGGAAATATTTAGGAAACTATCAAGCGCTGACAATAATTTGTTCAACTATAGTGCCTTTAAAATTGGTGAAAATTGGTGTTCTAAATTGATTTATTAAGATCATGTACTACTAGTTTACGAAAACTTTTACATTTCTTAAAAAAAGGTTAAAAGTATAATTCTTTTCCAAACGTAAAATATTGGTCAAGACTTCAGTTACGATTGCTCCTATGGCGAAAATTTGCTACTATCAGTTGTTTTTTGTCTCAACCGCCTTTGCTAACTCTGCTGTGCGTCGCTGCCATAAATATCTTTCTTAATTTCATTTTAATATCAATATCAGAAATAATAATAAATCTCTGTTTTCATTTTTGATTTTTAAGTCGTTGTCCTTATTCTTTCAGGATAGATTTTAATAAATATTATTTCGTAAAGTATTCAATCTTTAAAGAGAGACTATATTGAAGAAAGTGAGAATAAATTAGATAGGTATAATGAAATTTCGATTCTCATAATTAATTTAAAAAAATCCTTGAATAAGCACATGTGGATGATGTTGATTGTAATCGACAAGGTTACTGTTTACAATCACGACAAGTACCAACGTTATCGCCGGACTAATTTCACAAACATTGACGTCCCATCTAAGCGAAACTTAATAAACATATTACATATTTAAAATACTGTTATCAAAACATCTTCGCAAAAGGGTTATATATTTATTGTTATTTGTTTTGTAAGCAGTACTCAACTATACTACTGCGTATGTTCGACCACTTCTCATTATTTTATTTTTGAAAAGTAATTCCCCTTACCAATAAGATCGATCCCCTAGCAATAAGAGTAAAGATATGAAGTTTATCTATAAGTTAAATGTAAAAATTGTTTTAATTTGTGGCATTGTTTTTCCTAGTTTGATTATTATCGTAATATAGTTTAGGATTTTACTTACAATGAATTAATCTTTGTTGATATACATAAATATTTAGAATTTTTAGCATCCATACAAATATCAATTATAAAATTAAGAAATAATTAATTACGTTAAGATGAAAACCATATAATAATAACAACGCCTTCTTTACATTATTTGCATGACTGCGTTAATGTAGGAGAGATAGAGAGCGAAATATATTGGATATTCTTTCCTGCTTCTAGGAACTTATCTTTCAATGACACGCGTATGTAAGCTCTTAGGTCGAGGAAGCCTCTTAAGCTTTAAGTCGATTAAACTGGAACGAGTCAGCGGATAGTGCATTTTTCTTTTTTCAAATATAAAGGTGTTAAAATTATATATTGTGGAATATTGTATGAGTGAATGAGCATCGATATGAATGAAGTGAAATCCATACGTTTGTATAATGCTTAATAGTAGTATAGATGATAGGTTATAAAAAAATATTCACATTCATACATAATATATTCACTACAGCAGCGTCCTTATATACTTTCTTCCTTTTATAATGTTTAGAAAATGCAATAAACATTGTTTGTATGACTTTTCTTTAAGAGAGCACTTATACAAGGTGTCGTATCGTTTCATTCAACCTTCGTGAGTGTTAGGTAGACTTAATTTAATGATAAAAAATAATAAAAGTGGTAGTTACATCCATTCTGTTTAGTTAGGAAGATCTATTATATTACATTGCAGTTATATTGACCCCACGATAATGTTTTGATAACAAACGAGTAAATTCGTCATTGCGGTCTGAAAATGCTACCCCTCCATTAAGAAGATTCTCAGCTCTGTTTAAGCTCGCGTCTATACTACTTAGATCTTATGTCAGACTCTAGCTGGTCTGCTTGAATGACGGCTTACGCCGTGATAACCGCCTTATTCTCGATTAACTGACATTCAAAATTCCAACCACCATTCAAATCGACTGGTTTTTCTTATCCATTACCGCGGTTTAATTGTGCTGCTTCCCAGTTGAGAATAGTTGAGATATTCGTGCACGATTACAGTCAATCTTGGTTAACAATTTATCAACACGCTGTATAAAACTTAGTCGTTATTTTGACAGAATTTAACACGTCAAAGTTTCTTTGTTGTATCATAGCAAAATTACAACATTGCTTTTGATGACTTGTAAAAGTATGGTACATTTTCGAAGGAGATGGATGCTTCTAAATGGCGACAAAATTGTATACACATTGAATTTGAAGAACTTTGTTGTTTGCTGGTGGACAAAGCTTATTTGGGTCCTGGAATACATCCTGACACTTTAGTCACTGACATTTATTGTTGTATTGTATACCATTCCCGCTAAAATTTTGCCAAATATAAGTATGGTATATCGAAAAAACCGTTGAATTTAGAGATGAAGAACTTTGTTCTTTGTTGGTTATTCAGGTCCTGGAATACATTTTCTACACTTTTAGGCAATAACATTTATTGGTGTATTCTACCATCCCCGCTGAAATTTTGCCAAACTTGGAGGTGTTCCACACTGTTCAGTAGGAATTTTCTCATGTGCTAAACATCGCATTGACACGGAAATTACAGATTTATTTCTTATCCGAGAATAAGGCAAGTATGTTCTGATTTTTATTCACAATTAAAAACCAAGCCTTTTCGACGGGGGAATTTATTTTTTAAATGATGAATCCATTCAGGTAACTGGATTCTATTTATAAAATAAAACGAAAATGAAAAAATTTTTGAATGATTTCTCAGAAGAGATTTTGTTGTCAAACATTTTTATAGGATTAAAAGAATTGCAATCTAAAGCGAAAAAGGAAAAGTAGTTAAATGATGCGAAACACCTTGTATGTTCAAATTATTTAGTTGCCAAAGATTGCTTTCTTTTTCTTTTTGTTGTGGGAGCCGTCTGATGACATGGAGTTTCCGGTAACGCTGCAGCCTTTTGACTTTTTGTATTTAATCTCCCAATTCGTTTATTCATTGAAGTATGCCAACCATTCTAATATCCTGGTGTATCGTATTAGTCTCTAGAGGTCTCGTCGATATATGTAATCCTTTGGGTTCATTTTTGCCTTGCCAAAAATTGCCTTTTTGCGCCCAGAGCCTCGCATTCACACAGGATGTGGTATGCGGTCTTTGTCATCCTATTACATAGTCTGCAGTATTGATGCCAATTTTTTTTATAGGTCTCCTTTCAGTGCACAGTATTCTGTTAGGAGACCTACTATTTTACGAAGATGATTCCTACTGAGGTTAGTAGTGCTTCAGTTTCTTAATAAAGGGCCTTACATAAATTTACCTGGTTATATTATTCCAGTGCTCTTTGTGTCTCTTCTTGGCCCAACTCCTTACCTGCTGTCGTACTGTACCCTAGAACAAGTGGGCCTATGTATGAAGCCACTGATCCACTTCTTGCTAATTAATCAGCTTTTTCGTTTCCTTCTATTCCGGGATGTCCGATCACCCACAGTAAAGTAGCTTTATTGCGGTTTGCCAGGCTATTCAGTTAACGAATACACTCCTAAACCAATCTTGATTGTACTCTTGGGTTCACTAATGCCTTCAGTATCGCCTGGCTGTCTGTTGCAATACAAATCCATCTTTTTATAAGCCCTTTGATTGATTTCTGTTGCACAGTGCGATATTGTATATACTTCTGCTGGAAAAGCGTGGCATATTTTCCTAATGGAAGATTAATCATTGTATTTTTCATCTCACTGTATATTCCTGCTCCAGTCTCGTATTCGATTTTTGATTTGCCAGATCAATCCACCGAGCCTGTCTCTTTAGTTGGACTGATTGCAGCTTATTCAATCAGAGATTTTCACCCTGAAAATCTGTCAAAATCATGTGGTCTGAATTCGTTACCAAAAGATTGCCTTCTACATAATGGTGAATATTATTTTGTCCCAATCCTGCATATTTGCCATTTGGTAATTCTTGCAAACGGGGATGTCCAATTCTTGCCTATCCCAGCCAAAGACTGCTAAATTTAAATATAAAAGTTATTGATTTACAAATCATATACTTCTAAATTAAAATCATAGGACAGAGGTTTACTTACGCCATATTTGTTGCTGTCCTTAAAAATAAATGAATCCAATATGTCCGGACATATTAACTAATATATTTTTTAATGATTTTCGCCATATTCTTACGCATTTTGCGTTTGTTCGCTATTTTTAACGAATTCAGTACATATATATTTGTTAAATAGATATCATGCAATAGTTTGGTGAAACTGACTAACATATTGCTGTGATAATTATGAAAATGTGAATTATTTAAAATTAAATTAATGCTTGTGACCAAATGTCTGAAATTAATTATTAAGTTGAGCGCCAACTCTAAAATAGAGTAAAAATTGCTTGAAGAGCATGGGATTCAAAATCCCAGTGGTCACCTTCTGAAGGTAAACCTTAAGAAACTGAAAGTGGATGTAAATTGACCACGATGTGGGGAAACAAATTAAAACAACAAAATTTGAATTTTGAAATTAATTAGAACTTTAATAATTAAAAAAAACAAATAGGAAGAAATTTAAAACCTTAGATTAATTAAAATCCAGGCTTAAAAGAAAACTCCCTATATTTAACGTGAAAATAACAAGATTAAGAAAATTTAGAAATATAAAATTTTATACACCACGTGTAAATCGCAAAATGGCGTTCTCAGGTGAACGTCTTTACCTTTAAATACTTAAAACTGCTCAAATGTAGTCAGCAATTACAAAGCAAGGTAAAAATACCTTCAAAACAGTGAACTACAATCAAATCTAATTGAAAAGGAAAAAGAATGAATCAAAAATTAATTAAATATCAAATAAAAAAAAAATGAACTCTCAAAAAGTAAAATTAAATCAGCTATAACAAACTATTTGGAATTCCAAATATTATACAAAGAAAATTAACTGAATTGAGTGTAAGATGCCTCTACTAAGGTTAGATTTGTAAAAATCAAATGACACGCGGCAACAAAAATGTCTTCAAACGACATACATTTACAGCGCTCAGGAAAATGATCTTACCTTCGCAGAGTCTAATTGTACACTACTTTCTCTCTCCCGCAACCGAGCAGACGCCGGCACAAGAGACGCGCACGCAACCACGTGGCGATCTTACACGGTGACATGACTTAAACCAGGCAAACAAACATGAAATGAAAAACTGAGCTAAATGAAAATTACATAGCGGTAAAACAAAACTAAAAATAATATTAATAAGAATTTTTCAACATGTTTCAAAGTAACTTAATACTAACTTAACTTTTACGAAAAATTTAGTGTCTTTTAAAAATCCTCCCGAAACAGCTGACTTGGACGAAGGGGTCAACGCACTCACGCACAGTTTTTCATCCCCTTTTTCCACAGCACATCTCCCGATTATAAAAGAAAAAAATTGCACTTGAAAAGTGTCATTGTTTTGCTTTTGAAATCGCACGCACACAAAAGAAAAAACAAAAATTGACAGTCCGGACAACGGAAAATAAAAAAAATTAAAATCCTGTCTCCGCACACAGGGGTGAAAACGTCACTTCCGGGCGGCGAGCTACCCGGGGTCGTGGTGAAAGTTCTGGAGGGCAGAGATGTGGTACCGACCTTTGTTCTGGGTACCGTCCAAAGTGTGCAGTTCGTAGGTGACCCCATCAAACACACGGGCCACTCTGTACGGTCCAACAAACGGAAGTTCCAGCTTTTGGCAGGTTTGCTGGTCACGTCTTCCCAAACGATATCGACGCACCAGGACTTGGTCGCCGACATTGAACCGGGTACGCTTGGTGATCTTGGCATTTTTACTTTCTCTTCGTCTAAAATTGAAACCTCACTTCCCGTATCTACTAAACATCTTAAAACATTCTTTCCAAACATTGCATTTACATGTGGCAAATCTGAATTGATTGATCTTAAATCATTTTGTAAAATGGTGTACATTTTTTTCCTTTTGGTTGGACTTTCTAAAAATCCTGCCCACGAGCTTCATCGAGTAGTTCTTTCGGCTTTGTTTGAACCTTTTGCTCATTTAAATTAGACCTAGTGTCTTTGTGAATTGCGCCAGTGCTGTTTGATATCTGATTTGTTTGAATTTGATTAACGTAGCGATTTGAATTCCACTGCACAGAATCTCTAGGCAAAACTTTGTCAGCTGACTTATTTGAATTCTGATTTTGTGGGGAAGCCACTTGATTGACGTTTGACCTTGTCTGGACATCGTGACGGTCATTTTGGTGCGTTGTGGATACCTGAGGCACATTCTGATTGTTTGAATTTGGACTCTGACGTCCACCATTTCTAGGAGTGAAAGACTGTCTCCTGTTGAAATAGGGAGCTGGTCTCGGATTTACATTAGCTCGCGAATACTGTTGACGGTTGAAACCATCATTACTCGAACTGCCAGTTGCCTGATTGTGGTTGACATGGCCTTCAGGACTTCGCGATTTGCTAGGATTTACCTTGCATTGTTCCGCTTGATCTAATCTCTTCATTAGTTCCAACAATTGACTAACAGAGGTTATATTTTGCATCGCAATGGCTTGAGTGACCTCAGGCTCAAAATGCCTGGATAATTGCGTGATCAAATCAGATTCCAAAACGGGTGGTGTTAAAAATTTGAGAATATTGATTTTCTTTATGACATAGGCTTCTCTACTATCTAATCCGCACTTATTATAAGAACCTAAGAATAAATTTGTTCTCACCCTTTGTTGAATCGCTTGACTCCAGTATTGTCGTTGAAATACATCTTGGAAGTGGTCCCAGGAATTGATCGTATCTGCGACGAAGTCAAACCAGGATCTCGCTTCATCCTTCATGGCGTTGCGGGCGATCCGCAGCTTGTTTCTTTCTCCCGGTACGGATTCTAAAAATTCGTTCAAATTTCTTAGAAACGCCATTGGATTGGGCGTTACCGAACCAAAAAATTTCGGTAACTGTTCCATTTGAACAGGCATTGACAAAATACTGTTACCAAACTGATTGACATTGGGAATTTCTTGAATTGATGAAATTTTTCTGTTTATTTGTTCTTCTGCTCTTTCCACACTCTCAGCAATCTTTTCCTTCACTTCGCATTCTATTTTTCTGACTCTTTCTTCAACCACATATTCTCTCTCATCCCATTTATTTTTCATTCCTTTTATCTCTTTCTGACAATGTTTAATTGATATTTCATTAGCTGTTGATCTTATTGTATTATCTAATACTTTATTCTCTACTTTCTTAACGTTTTCATCTACTCTTATGATTTCTGATCTAAAATCACTCCTTATCTCATCAATCTGTCTCTGTATCCCTTTTGTTACATTCATAATCTCATTATTAGAAGCAACAAGCTGTCTAAACATCATCATCACATCTTTCATTCCTATACTTTCCTCAGTTTTTCCTGTCTCACTCTGCTCCAACGTCTCGATGTGGGACTCCCTCACATCCGTCAAAAGTGCTTGTGGAAGCTCCATCTGCTTGCTCTCCTTTTCCTCAGGAAATGAATCCTCCGAATACGTCTTGTCTAGCACGGTTGCCACAGATTCCTCGCTCGTGTACCTGGGTTGCTCCCTCCAGGTTCCTTCTGGGACGAACAATTTGTCCTGTGCTTGGTTCTCTCCGGACATTTCGACGATTTTCAAAAATTTTTAAACACAACAGGTATTAGTTTCCCCGAAACAGTTGAAAAATTCACGAAACCTCGTGCAGGGAAAATTACAAAGTAAATCGTGGCCAAAAATGAATCAAAACAACAATGAATCGTGAGCCCCACGTTGGCAAAGCCAAATAATTATGCTGTGATAATTATGAAAATGTGAATTATTTAAAATTAAATTAATGCTTGTGACCAAATGTCTGAAATTAATTATTAAGTTGAGCGCCAACTCTAAAATAGAGTAAAAATTGCTTGAAGAGCATGGGATTCAAAATCCCAGTGGTCACCTTCTGAAGGTAAACCTTAAGAAACTGAAAGTGGATGTAAATTGACCACGATGTGGGGAAACAAATTAAAACAACAAAATTTGAATTTTGAAATTAATTAGAACTTTAATAATTAAAAAAAACAAATAGGAAGAAATTTAAAACCTTAGATTAATTAAAATCCAGGCTTAAAAGAAAACTCCCTATATTTAACGTGAAAATAACAAGATTAAGAAAATTTAGAAATATAAAATTTTATACACCACGTGTAAATCGCAAAATGGCGTTCTCAGGTGAACGTCTTTACCTTTAAATACTTAAAACTGCTCAAATGTAGTCAGCAATTACAAAGCAAGGTAAAAATACCTTCAAAACAGTGAACTACAATCAAATCTAATTGAAAAGGAAAAAGAATGAATCAAAAATTAATTAAATATCAAATAAAAAAAAAATGAACTCTCAAAAAGTAAAATTAAATCAGCTATAACAAACTATTTGGAATTCCAAATATTATACAAAGAAAATTAACTGAATTGAGTGTAAGATGCCTCTACTAAGGTTAGATTTGTAAAAATCAAATGACACGCGGCAACAAAAATGTCTTCAAACGACATACATTTACAGCGCTCAGGAAAATGATCTTACCTTCGCAGAGTCTAATTGTACACTACTTTCTCTCTCCCGCAACCGAGCAGACGCCGGCACAAGAGACGCGCACGCAACCACGTGGCGATCTTACACGGTGACATGACTTAAACCAGGCAAACAAACATGAAATGAAAAACTGAGCTAAATGAAAATTACATAGCGGTAAAACAAAACTAAAAATAATATTAATAAGAATTTTTCAACATGTTTCAAAGTAACTTAATACTAACTTAACTTTTACGAAAAATTTAGTGTCTTTTAAAAATCCTCCCGAAACAGCTGACTTGGACGAAGGGGTCAACGCACTCACGCACAGTTTTTCATCCCCTTTTTCCACAGCAATATGTTCTAATTATAGTGCCTAAGTAATTTATTAAATAGCAATTTGATAATGTGAATAATATGCAGATATTTATAACATCAACTATTTGCAAGTAATGTTGTAATTTTGTATGTAATATATGTAGATATGCACCATCTGGTTAAACAATACAGATAAGAGGTGATTATAGATGTATGGAATACATCGATTGTTGAGTTAATTCTTCATTAGATATTATTAGATATACTGTCACATAAGACTTTAGTAAATTACTCTTAGCGCATTATTTCAAATTATTTTTTAACTATATAGATTTTATATTTGAAATATATTTACTAGCAACCTTATTATTTAGTTTTTTTTTAACAAAAATGCAAAATGAAAAAAAAATGTAACTGTTTAAATTTTTTGTTCTTTCATATCAATTACCAACAGATACTTATATTAGTTTTTTTAAAGTTTGAGATTTAAAGGGAATAATTTCTGGTGACAACTATAGTTTGAAATTTTCGAAATATCTATTATTATAAATGCTTAAGGCATGCTTCGTAGCTGCTTGCTATTTGAAATCTGTTTTTATAATTCACTAGATATAAAATTAAAATCTTAAAGGAGAAATTTTATTTCATATATTATTTGCATGAAATGGATTTTACATATACATATATGTTGAAAATAAGAATACATATATACATTGTAGATCTAATATATTTGATTGGGAATATACAGAATTGTGTCTGTTTTTATTTGACAATAGAAAATTGAAAACAGTGTAAACTCACCGTTTATGATGTTGCCAAAACATGTTGAAAACCAATATAAAGTCTTATTGAAATTTATTGACGATTCTATCAATTTAGCGTCGTCTCGTTTTAGCGTTTCTTATATTGGATAGAGAAGTTGGAACTTTACTGCTTTCTATATGTAATACAGCGTTCCCAGTGAAACCGTGGGGACTTTCTGCTGCTCGTTAATTAGGTATCTAATTATTTCTGGCTTTGGGTCTTCATTATTTTGCGTATTTTCAAGTATACGTCAAGTGAAAATGTTCGGACGCACATCCTGCCATTTACTACGGAAGTATTTAATTAACTGTAGGCTTCTATTTATGAATAATTTAATATAAGTGTGTGGTAGCGACATGTCCAATATTACCTATTAATTTCCCAGTCTAATGCACTGATTTACTCAAACAATTATCATGTTGATTTGGCTAAAATTTAAATACAAATTAAATAAGATTCCCGAATGAAAAAAGAAGAAGAAAACAGAAATACGACTTGAAAGAATCAAATTAATCAAATTGTTAAAAAGAACAGGTTTGTCTCAATTTCATGTTAATTAAAGTAAAAAATATGGGATGCAAAATTTGTAAGACGCGTATTTATTTTCTTAGATTCATATTGGCAACTCTACGTCCACAATCTCTATTTCTTCTATTCCTATTTATTTAGTAGCACTATATATGATAATACAATTTTATGTGCCTATATCCCTTTTACATTCCAATTCATGTAAGCCGATGCAAATGTACAAGTCTACTGTACCGTTTCCTGTAGCTCATTTATGGCACAAATATCAGTATTTATACTCCAATAACTTTGCGCAGGAGCTCGCAAGAAATCAGGAGACGCACTGAAAGCTGGCACACAGTAACGCTCTGCGAGTAAACAAGTTAGGTATTCCACAGAGAGCTTTCATAGTGCGAAAATTCAAGTGCAGCATAAATAGGTTTTTTGCATAAGCATATTATGTAAGTTAACGTTACGTTAACGTGAAATGCAAATATTTTTTTTTACTTTTCTAGAATCGCGGGTTTAAATATGTTCGGAAAGAATAGCAAAATTACGCGATAATAGTTCATGAATCCCCATATGAAACCTTAGCGATTATGGTAGATAAACTTCACGAATACGAAGGTCTTGTGGGACGTCTGCATCAATATCGAGACGAAATAAAAGATAGATGGCAGAATAGCAAATCAGAAGGAAACTTCAACATATTTAAAATAATCAAAAATATTCTATATGGTACACCTACCAGTACTCAACAGGAATCGGTACAAGAAGATTATTCGCATATTTACAGGTAATACTTTTAAAATATTCATTTAATCGAATTCAATAAAATTAATAAAAAAGTAGTTTGATACGTAGTTTCTTTTTTTGCGTAAATAGAAGATTCTTTTATAGTATACTTGATTATATTCAATACCTAAACAACATATAAATGAATATTATTGTAGCTTAATATATTAGTTGTAACACCATTGGGACAAGTGTCATACCTGAAATTAACATTATTTGCTGCTGACATAATATTCTTAAAAGTTATTAAATCATCATTGCATAATAAAACTAAAATCGAGTAATAATATCAATAATTTAATAAATATGTTAGAGATCGTAAAAATAAAACTCTGGATAAAGTGTAAGTTGCGCACTACTCGAATAAAACTACTCCGGGTGATGATAATTCGAATTACAAAATTATCTATAACATTTATTCATAGATAAAATTATTTACAAATAAACGTTTTGGAAATTATTCGTAAATAATTTTATTTACATATAAAACTATGTATACGGATAAATGTTGAAAGAAATCATTCATAAATAATTTCAACTGTAAATAATTTTATTTAAAATTATCTTTAGCTAAAAACACTTTTATTTCAAATACATTATACTATTACCGATGAAGTACCTTATTACGTATTTCTAGGTAATGAATAATTATGAGTCCTGGTATGCCAGCTGTTAATCTTCTGGTTTTTTTTCTTTTTTTGCAATCTGCTCCGGTTGTGGTGGTATACGTTTCTATTTTTTTGTACTAACAATTTATAAATTCCTTTGAGTGCAATTAGTTTTATTCTTGGTCTTTACCATATCAATATTTCTTCCATGCTTTAGTTATTTAGTTACCTAATAATAATTCATCTAATTTCACTTAAAATCCGAACAATTCCCAAGCAGAACAAATTATATATAATAAAAAGTGTATAGATAAGATTATAAAAAATAAAAAATCCAAGTTTATTTCAAACTTAAAACCCACCCATTGATCATCACTGATTGTAACCATCGATTATTAGTGAACACTAGAGTTTAATTAAGACTGATTTGGAAATGTATTTGAGAACTGAATAGCCTTCGGGAAACAAAAGAAACGAAAAAGCCGATGAGTTAGCAAGAAATGGATCAGTGGCTTCATATATATGGCCAGAACCTGTTCTAGAAGTCCAGAAATACATCACGGAAGCAGATAACTATTTGTGTCCAAGAAAGTATGAAGAACATTGGAATAATACAACCAGACAAATTCATGGAAAGATCTTTATTAAGGGACCGTCGAAAAAGAGGACTGAAACACTGTGCACTGAAAGCACACCTATAGAAAATTGAGATCAACACTGGAGATACTGTGTACAGACAGTGTAATGATGACAGAGATCAGACATTACATACGCAAAAAAGACAGTCAACTTTTGGTAAGCCAAAAATGAACCCAGAGCATTATTTCGATCGACCAGAGACTTGTACGGACTAGTATAGAGCACCTGGATATTGGAACGTCTGGCATAATTCAATGGGTAAAAGAAATGAGATATTAAAGACAAAACGCCAAGAGGTTGCAGTGTTTTCGGAGACTTCATGTCAGACGGGTTCCACAACAACAAAGAAACCATCCATTACTATGAATAAAGTGCTTATAGATTAAGTCAAAGCAGTTACAAAACAGTAAAATAAAGAAATTCTCATCTTTTGATTATTGGAGAGTACATTTACAATTGAGTCAGTAGAGTATTAGATAAAATAAAAAGAAAAACCTACTTCATGTAAAAAATAAAGTTGGAAAGGTGTTTAAACTGATAAAACTACAGCTAGAAGCTTTCTGGTGCATTAGTTTATACAATTGGATATGTGTTAACCTTTAAATCAACATTTTCATTTAGATAAAGTGTGATATGTTCCTGAACATGATTGTTTTTAATAACGCCTTAATTTGGTAAATGTTACTGTTTCGTGTTCTGGATTTCTGCATGTATTTACGAACTGAATATATCTGCACTGGTACAAGTCATAAATTTAGTTATTAGAACTGTCACCTTAGTGAAATTGTTTTTCAGCATTTTTTCTTTTTGATATTTTGCAGGAAAATAATATTATCCTATGTAACTTAACCATAAAAAACTAACAAACCTTGTTCAAGAGAATCTTTTACTGTACCATGCCAGTTTATGACGTTTAACCTTAAAGTTATGCAGTCGTCTAGGGTCATATGATCGCAATCAAAAAAGTTTTTGTTATAACGCTATTTTTTTAAATGATTTTTTCAAAACAATAACATTGAAACTATACTTTACAGAGAAATAATCGATAGAAACATACGAATTGTTCAGACTATAGTATTATTACTATCTTATTCATTATTTTGGGTCATTTTCCTAGCATTTACACAGTAAAGGTGCTTTCTGAAGTCAAAGGGTTATTTTTTCAGACAAAATCACAGCGTATTGGAAGATTAATTAATTACCAGTACACCCGTAAACATTTTGAAGCCAGCTGATATTTTCTATTATGTGTTAGAATACTTGAGGATCATTTAGTAATTAGATCTGCAGAATAGAGCGGTATTTTCAAATAATCCCTAATAGAGAAATCTAATAGACTTATTGCTAGATCAGGATGGTTCTGATTTTATCCATCTGGCAGAAAAAGTATTGATAAGTTATCCTACAATATTCTCACAAAAACGAATAGGGGTTTCATCTCAGTGGAAGGAAATTTATGGCTGAGATACAGCTAGTTCAGCTGATTTAAGACTACTGGATCCTTTTTGTGGTGTTATTTGATCAGGAAGGCGTATTTTAATAAACTAAATAATTTAATGCATTGAGTTTAAACAAAACAGAGAATATCAGTTTCAAACAATGTCATAATTCATTCAAAATACCAATTAGAAGGTAAAATATGACTACCCAGAGACTTGGCGAAAAAAATAACAAGTTAAAACAACTTTATTTATTCGGAATATTTTAATAGTCAAATATAAATTGGCCGAATATTCTGTTTTGGAAAATTGTTTATTGGAAAACATCACATCATAATATAATGCACATATCTTTAAGCTCTATGTTTTATTTTTTTTCATATAGACTTATTACATACCTAACATTTATTAAGGTTAGTAAACATAAATATTTATACATATATATGTGCTACAGATGTTGGTGAATTTATCTGAGGTTCAAAGATAATGTTTAAGTTAATTCATTTAAAAATGTGTGCCTGTTAAATTCTAGACGAAAGACCGGTAATGAGCTTGTTAGGATATCAGCAGCAGTCACCGGAATTGAGTTTTCTTACGCCGCAGAGACAGCATTCGTATCTCCAACTTTGCTCAAGATCGGAGTGGAGCACAAGCACATGACATTAGTCTGGGCCCTGTCTCCCTTAATTGGATTCTTTGTCACGCCGGTTTTAGGATCATTAAGTGACCGCTGTCCATTAAAGATAGGAAGACGACGACCCTTTATCGTTGCGATGTCCATAGGCGTCCTTCTAGGTAAAATACGAGAGCTTATATTGTTTATTAGGGTGGAGCGAAATTTTTTTCTCCAAATACTGTATTCGTTATATATGGAATAGCTTGTAAAAGTTCAAGCAAACACGAAACTTTTCTAAGCTACTTACATACAGCCAAATTTTAAAATTCTCGATTCATTAATCAATCAAAATTTCATCTCACGATTGCTTCTGAGAAAACTATCATGTATCCCCCTTACAGTCCTAGTTTCCTTGTAGGAATGTTCCAAAATGCGTTTGTGTACATTTATGTAATACACAACAAAATTGAAAATTGAAAGAATGCAACACCTGGATTGAAAAACAAATGATTTCCAAAGATTTGCAGGTGTCATAGGAAAACTTTTAGAGATCTGTGAAAAATTACCTATAGTAGCCTTTAAGAAAATATTCACTATAGTTTCTAGACTTGATTTAATATAAGCATGGGTCCAAAATATCTTTATGAAATGATTGAAGCAGTTGCAAAGGACAGTGTGTCACAACAACGGCCAATAGATTTCTCAGACATACTATGGCTACTGCGGAGGTATCTCTAAATTTGCAATTATTAACAGAATAAAATCTTACCATGCACCTTACACAGAAGGGTCTAAATATATCTTTATGGGTTCATAAACTTGTCTTGCTCGTTACTTGAATACCTAAAAGATATTGTTGATTTCGTTATTCAAAGGAAAAGCAAAGTGCTTTTCATACCCTAAAAATATTCTATTTTCAATGTTGAACAAATAACCGATCGTGAATTCTAAAGTATGTCCATTGAAAAGGAATAAGAGAGAGGTCAATATCCCCATGTTTGATTTTCATACGAATCATTATATTGATTTCATTCATTGATGCTCCATTGAATCCTTCACGAATCCTTCTTTAACGGTGGTTTAACGGTGGTCTCAAACAAAACATTGGAAGCTATGGTAAAATATGTCCAAAGTAAAATAGGAAATAGGCCTAGTTAAATTTTCTTGTTATTGGGTGAAAGCATCAATAATTGCTTACCAGGAAGAGAAGTGGGAAATCGTTTTGCAAAAGTAAGGGTTGATGTAGATGGCAGCTATGACAATCTGAAACAAAATAGGATTTTTTCAAATGTTTATAAAAGTATAAATTTATATTTTGTATACAAAATATCTTAAGCGTTTTCTAGGCTCATTAGGACTTATCATAGGGGATCCAAGGAATCTAAATGTATCACTTTTGCTCCTAGGATAAGTAATTGGCAATAAAAATGAAATTGTTTGCATGAAACGCTCCACCCTATTGTCGATGACTAATAATTACCTACATGAACTTCTAAATAAAATTGAAGGTTTAATACTAGTCCCAAACGGAGAAGATTTAGGATACGTATTCGGTGATGATAAGCCACCGAATTTAACAGTCTATTCTGTATCGGCACATCGAACATCAACTTCCACTGGCGTAAAAGACAAACCGACTTACAAAAATTCGCACCCGTGGGGCATATTCTTTACCATCTTGGGTACAGTTTTACTGGATTTTGATGCAGACGCTTGTCAGAGTCCTGCTCGTGCCTACTTATTGGATGTTACTGTTGCAGGTAAATAATGGTCAGTGTTTGTTATGTGGTTTCGTGTAATGGATACTCATAGATAAGTAGCCGCGAATTAAACAACAGTTAATCATTACAACATCTTGATAATTATCTTATTGTAGTCCTATAAGTCAAGCAAAAGTCACGTACCTGTTTGTGTGAAATTAACCTTGGAAAATTTTGGAAATACGCGAGATTAGATGAATGAAAAGATTGTATTTATTTGAGAGTTTCATATTGATCTTCTTTTGATTTATTAGATGTTAAAAACATATGGCGCAGTGTGATAAATTAAAGGCTATAAAGCAACAGAATTTAAAAATATAAGCAAAGAGAACTTATGCTAAGTATGGATCTACATTTTCCAGTCATGCTTGTAATAATCTGAGATAAACAGTTATATCATTGTTACAATTTGTGTTTGTTATAACTAAATAACTTCTTATTTACTTTGATCCTTTTTGGTAACCCTTGTCTATTCCAGGACCCCAGTTTTTCTTTTTGCACTGTGTCTGTTCATCCTTTTTAAATACTTACCCAAATTATCAAAGTTTGTTATTATTATTTATTTTCTAGATACTAGTTTTCAACTTGTGCTCCCATCATTTTTGTTTTATTTAAGATTTAAATTTTACTTTTATTGTTTAGTAGTATCTATACTTTCTATCTGATCAGTGTCTTTTAAATTAAAAGACTATAATTATTATTTCTCAGATGATCATGCAAGAGGCTTAAGTACCTTTACAGTAATGGCTGGAGTAGGTGGCTTTTTCGGATATGCTCTTGGAGGTATAAACTGGGACGTTACTCGCATTGGTATATAATATTGCAATTACAATAATAAATCTTTACATAATATAATTTCTAGGTATTTTGCTTGGTGGACACGTTCGGGCAGTTTTCACGTTGATAACCGTAATATTTGTGATATGTGTAGCATATACTGTAACCAGTTTTAAAGAAATTCCTTTGGATCTTCTGGAAATAACTGACGCTATGCACGCTGAACAAGAAACAATTCAAACAGGATCACTTGAAGTATCACCGGAAGAATCTGAAGAAATTCGTTTGCAAAATACTTATGGTACTTTGGATACGCAAGTAAATACAAATGATTAGCCATTTCATCGGAAAAGTGGTGTAAAATAGTATATTCTAGGAACAATCGCACAACGAGGCCTCGGATCAAACAAGCAGACGCTCTAGTACTAGAAAAGCAAGCATGGCTCCTCCACCAGATGCATCTTTGTTATTGTATTTGAAAAGTATAGTTTATATGCCATATTCTCTAGCAATTCTTTGTGTAACTAATCTGTTTTGTTGGATGGCCCACGTATGCTATTCATTGTATTTTACTGATTTCGTTGGAGAGGCTGTGTTTGAAGGCGATCCAATAGTGCGTATTCGACTAATCGTGTCCAACATTAAACTTTTCTGTACTGATTGTAGGCATTGGAAGGCACAGTACCCAGAGAATTGTATGAAGAAGGAGTAAGATTCGGTTGCTGGGGAATGTCGATGTATTCCCTTTCGTGTGCTTGTTATTCGTTTGTGATTGAAAAACTAATAAATCGTTACGGGTTCGTTGTAAAAACCAGTTTAAAATCTTAATTTATTTTATTTTTTCAGAGGTAAACGTATTTATGTCGGAGGACTCCTAGTTTATTCAGCCGGAATGTTTCTAATGGCAATTGGTAAGCATAAGATTGGAGTTGTTTTATTTAGTTGGACTGCAGGAATCATGTATTCCACTTTATTTACAATGCCGTACCTGTTAGTGGCACATTATCATTCTAAAGGAGTGGTAAGTTATAGTTTTAATTTCATTATTCAGGCATTTGGTATTTTTGTTTTACAGTTTGAAATTTCTGAAGATGGCGAGGAAAAAGTTTTAGCCCAAGTACGTGGATTAGGTACAGATGTAGCAATTGTTTCAAGCATGGTTTTCTTAGCGCAATTTATATTGTCGATTTGTTTGGGCACTATAGTGAGCATGACAGGCACTACCACGGCAGTTGTTGGAGTTGCTAGCGTGTTGGCGTTTCTGGGTGCTATAGCGGCAACGCGGGTCTTGTATCTTGATCTCTAAATTGCTAAATGTTTTTATTTTACACGTATATGGATGCAAAATTGGCCTTCATTGTTTCATTGTTAAATTTGTGTAAAAATAAAGAGCATAAAAAGGTAATCCTTGTACTATTTATTTTCCCACACTAACATCCTAGCAAATTCCAAAATTAGGAAATGCAAATAATGCAACTTCATTAACTAAATAATTCATTTGAATCTGTTTCTTTTCTCAAAACAATTAATTACAATTTTTAAATTTCTTTCTTCTTGTGTAAGAATTTCTTAACTGTAGCAGAAAATTTTAATGGATCATGTATAATGGTGTTTTGTGTTTCCTGGATTATTATCCAAATAAAAGCAGTAGATAAAAAAAATTGCGATAAAATCGCGATTCTCATAAGTTTAATGTAAACTTTTACTATAAAACCAAAAATAGAAAAAATATTCGCTTTTCGGTCTTTGTGCCTCATTTTAGGTTGTCCAAAAATTGCTGCGTTTTTGCAATTTCTATCATATTATTGCCGTCTACACTTAGAATAGTTAGTATTTGGTCTACCATTGTGCCAAAATGTTTTCTATTAAGACTTAGTAGTTCGTCACCCTTCTTACTTGATGGTGCTTTACTAACTACTATTCCAGCATTCGTTGTGTTTGTTCTTAGATCCAGCACTTCCCTTGCTCTTGTCATTTGCAGTGTTCTTCGCCCTTCTACAAGAGATTATGGATTATACATATATGAACTGGATGATTATTTCCTTGTTAAATCACCAGTTTTCTGATTTCCATTGACTCGAACATCCAAGCACTCACAGCAAATTCTTTAATTTTATGTGACCGGTTCACAGTTTCCGTATACATTCCCAAACTAGTATTGATTTTATTTTGGGGATTACATAATGCAATGTCGCCTGGCTGTCTGTTGGAATATGGATCCAGCTCTTATTGTTAGGTATCACATAGATGAATTTTATCGGTTGCCGTACAAATTTTTAGCGTCGCAACACAATATTCTTCAAAGTACCTCTAATGGTATTGTACCTATGAGTAATATAAGTTGAATGTTTTTTTTAAGAAAAAACTAACTTTCAGTTTACATTAAAAAAAAAAAAAAAACTAGAACTCTACACAAAATGGTGTGTCTAATTAAAAAATCTTAACCATAAGTGTGTCATTTTCAATGTATGAGTTCAGATCTTTTCTATCGAACAGAAGCAAAATTTTACCCTAAAGGAATCTTTTAGAGTTCTTTTCTTTTGCTTTCTGTCTTTACCAACGTAGAATTGCTATCGATACCAAATCACTCAATATGATTGAAAAAATGAATCAGTAAGAATATATGTAATACCACAATATTTCAGTTTTTTTCTGTTTTCTTGAAATCGCGCTCTTGGCTCATTTTCTGTGGAGATGTGACTCGTATTCTGTTCATTTCGTATAGACTAATAAATAAGCAAAGTCAAGGAAGTTTGCGATATCTGTGAACATTTTGCAAAAGGTGTCATTTCGAGAAAGTAGTCAATTTCCCGTAAGGGTAAGCATGTTTGTGGGTGGCCTAAAGAAAAATTTATATAGAAGTACTTATTAATGAATTGTCCACTTGACTTTTCTTCAATTAACTATTACGACGGTGTATCTTTTTAACATCTTCATCACTACAAAGTTAGTACATGTACTTAGTAAATACATTTTGATACTCTCTCCTCTTGTCCTCCTTTGACAAGAAAAAAAGCTCTTTTCAAATGGATCAACGTTATATATTTTACACAGGCCACAGTGTGGCTAAATTCCCTTAAACTTGGCAGGAATTATTAAAGTATGTTATGTTTTTCGGGGTGAATAACCGCGGAGAGAAATACTCAAAAAATTTCTTTTGACAAAACTGATAAAAAGTAGGGGAAAAATACATGAAAACACTAAATGCAATTTAAGATATACTCATACGAATTTTATTTCGATTTATGTTAATTTGTTTAAAGTAGTTCTATATATGTTTCCACAAACACCGCCTCTTGTGATGGATACCTACCATTCCTAATGCGTGAAGTGAATGATTTTTTTTTGATTGTGTGTATTATAAATAAATAAATAAATAAATAAATAAATAAACAGTTTATTGCAATTTGTAAATTAACAATAAATTTACAACAGCAAAAAGTGAAAATACACAAGAAAAACGAAGTACAGTGGTCTGGCACCCAGGTTTTTGTAAATTTAGTGTTTCTGTAAGCCTTGGTCAATGTTTTGAGAAATTTCAAATTGATTTATTTTTAAGTAAGACTTACAATTAGTTAATGTTTTGGATTGTTTAATTTATTTATTTAATTGTTCAGTTGATTATTTTATTTTCATTCAGTTGTATATTTTGCGTTCACTTGTATTGTATATCTTGTTTTGTTTTGCTATTTCGTCCGTTGCCGGACAGATCTTTGTGCGTTGCAACGCACGCAGCTGTTGTTTGGTATGAATACGATTGTTTAACCTTGTAAGTGCAGTTCCTTTATAGACACGAGTATATGTAAAATTGTATTTCATTGCTGACATTTTGTGATTTTTGATTTCAAGTTTTGAATTCACGTTTTTGATTTTATTTTGTCCATCAAGGAATCATTTTATAATAATTGATATTTTATTCTTGTGTACACAATTTAGATATAAGATCTTTTATTATTTTACGTGCAGGAAGATATATTAAGTTTAAAGAGTTAATTTTTGTTCGTTTTTAATTTTGCTGTTTTGTATATTATTTATTAATCACCATCATTTATTGGGTGAATAGGAGCATTGTGCTGGTTTTTAGTTTTCATTTATGTAAATTACTTGAATTGCCCACGTTTAATTTAGTTGTTTTAATATTGAGACCACGTGGATTGAATTGATATAAAAAGGATTATCTTCCTGAACTATTTATCTTTTGCTTTGATAAAGGATTTAGCCTTGTCCTTTTTTAATTTAGAGTCAAATGCAGTTTTGATTTCGACCAGGATCTTTTGTCCAAGGTTTTTTTTCTGCAAAGTCGTAATTAATTTTTTTTTCTTTTTTTTTAAATAATAAAAATTATTGATTATTTACGTCATTCAAAATACTGTTCTTTTATTTGAGATCAAACCTTTTAAATTTTTGGAGTATTAAAGAAAGTCAGATTTCTTTCACCCACATTTTACTTTTCATGATAAGTTTAATTGTGAGAGTAACCCTGAGTTTAATTGTTCTTTTGCGCCCTTTTAAAATTATATCTTTTGAGCTAGCTAATTTAATATTTAATTTTTAATTTCATTTTGCATTTTTGTTGGTACATTCAGTACACAGCAATACGTAGGTATAAAAACTAATTAGCTGTTAACAAAATCATCAATATATAAGGTTCTAATTCACAGATATTTGAAAATTGTTTTTTTAAATGTTGTGAGGTTATCTATTTGTTTAACGGCTGTTGGCAGTTTATTAAAAAAATTATAACAGTTATACGCTAAGCTATTTTGTGTTGATGACAGTCTGTGTTTAGGATAGCGGTAGTTGTCCTTATGCCTAGTAGGATATATTATATGTTCGAAAGTATTAATTTGAAATATGTGTTTGTTTTTGAAAAGAAAAGTTAAAGATTCGTAAATATAAATTGCAAAAATAGTTCAAATATTATTCATCCTGAAATGTCCTCGTCATGATTCTGTATATTTGAGTTGTAGCATAGCTGTTAAAATTCGTTTCTGCAACACAAAGATGCGGTGTCAGTCACTACCGCAACCCCAAACAATAACTCCATATTTCAACTGAGAATGACAGCAACTATAGTATACCATACGTAAGATACGAGTATTATTGCTTACTAGATCTTTCAGCTGACGAACAGCATAGCAGAAACTGCCTAGCTTCTTACAAATAACGTTTGTGTTATCTCCATTTTAAAGAATCGTCTATCAAAACACCTAACACACGAATTTTATTTTGAATAGGATATGCGAAGTTGTTAAGCATAATAGTATCAGGATAAGCAGTTGGTTTACTCTTAAACAACATTACATTGGTCTTGTTTTGGTTAAGACTCAAAAGGGTTTGGGAGAGCCAATGTTCCACACTCTGCATATAGTTATCCCCACTACCGATTAAAGAACTTAAGTCATTTTCCACAATCAGTATGGAAGTATCATCCGCGTAATTGATAGATATTATAGATCATAGTGTACACAAAAAACTAACTAAATTCTCAGCAGTAATAAGTAACGTTGAATGGTTTTGGTATGGTAAATAAAATAGTTTGTTTTATCTTAATTATATATTTAGTTCGTTCTATATCTGAATTAATTTATAATATAATAAAAGTTTATGAAAAATGGACGGATTTTCATCTCCAAATAACATGAATACAAAGTTCAGGTTCGTAAATTCGCCAGTGCCTTATCAAGAATATCCTTTTTAATTTTCGGATACTCTGGGTGCAGTTTAAGAACCTGTTGACACACATCGATAGCATCAGCATATTTTTTGCACTTCATAAAATTATACGCTAATCTATAACCAATCGCTGGATTGGATTTGCCACTGAACTTCCAAGCTTGATTGTAAGAAATCGACGCCTCCTTGTACTTCTGTTCCTTTTCTGTAATCGTTCCGCAAAATTCGTGCGCTTTACTGCACGCTCGATTATGCTGCAGCACTTTTTTGAGCAATTCTTGGGCCAAGTCGTACTTCGACGATTGCATGTAATAATCAGCGAGTAACAACCAACATCGTTCCAGATAGTCCGCCTCATCGAACGACCAGATACTTTTCGAAACTCGTTTCAGCTGATTTTTAGCTCGTTGGGATTGCTTTAGTATCGTATATGCGGTAGCCATACCCAAAATAGGGCCCACTTCATCCTTGTATATATCCATCGACGCTAGGGCAATGAAATCTTCCAAGGCTAACTCCACGTTAGCTTTCTGTTTACTGGCTAATAGAAGAAAGTTTTTAAATAGTTTATACTTTAGTGGATCTTCATTAGAGGCATCAAGTTTCTGCTTTAATTCCTTTAACAATCGCTCAGCTGCAAAAAAAGAATACAAGTATTACATGGAAAAATTAACTAACAATTCTTTACCCGTTTTTAAAGCCATTGATCTTGAATCCCTATATTCAATATCGTCAATATCTATAAATTGCTCCCCCATAATTTCATCTTCCGGATTTAAGCATATTTCTATCATATTGTAGATAGCTGGTCTATGCCAGTCGGAATTTTGACGAGCGATATTAAAGTTACGCAAGGCGCCGTTTAAATTACCAGAGTACCATTGATATAAAGCAATACAATAACAAAATCCTGTACAATGAAATAGCAAAAGAGTTATTGAAATATACCTACACGTTTTTGCATTAAGTACCTGGATTCTTAGACGAAGAACTACACAACGTTTCAGCATGTTCTATATACTTAAGTACCCCTTGTAAGTTACCAGTTCTTCTCATAATTTCAATAAACTTCATTAAAGCTCGCCAATTAGTTGGTTGCTTCGAAAGAAGTTGAGTAAAATGATAAATGGCCATGTCAAAATCGATCTATAAGAATTATAAAAATCAATTTTTATTATTTCACAAGTTCTAAGGTAATGCAGATATTTATGATTAAATATTTGGAAATACTCTGATATAAAGACTTCTAACCTTTCTGAAAGCAATATCAGCCATAAGTACAGTTCCCTCTTCATTTTCAGGATCTAAAGCTAATAATGTTGTGCAAGTTTGTTGACACATATCCATGTAATTCATCTGCAATATTATTAAATGCAATATACACTATAAAAGTATAAACTTTCTATTATGTATAACCTGCATATAGAGTTTGGCAAGGCAAACCAGAATTTTGCAATTGTTAGGAGATATGGTGAGCGCATCTTTATAAATTTTAACAGCTTGATCAGTGTCTCTTAGAATAATGGCAGCATCCGCCATCCTTTTATATAAGTTAACTGATATGTTGATTTCTTCTTCAGATATAACTAGAATATCGAGCAACAAATGCGCTAACACAATTCACATTGATCTTTTACGTGCTTACCTGTTTGATTCACTGAAAGTAGTTTGTGGAGCCTCTGTTGATTTTCACTTGCGCTTTTAAGACTTATTAAGGCCTCTCGAGTATTACCGTTCTTTTCGTAAATATCTGCTAGCAGACTTTGTAACTTCGTCATATACTTTAAAGCGGTTATATCGTCCATGTTTTTACTCCTTTCATACAGAATTTCTTGCTTAAGAAAATTTTCTGCATTTTCTAATTGCTTCAGTTTAATATATAAATTAGCTAGTTCTAGTTTTAAATGAGGATCATCAGTTAATTTGATCGTGTCTTTGTAATATGCGATAGCTCGTTGAAAGTTATGTGTAGTAACTAAAGCTTCGCCCATTTTTTTAGTTAAAAATGGATCAGTTGGATTTAATTTTAGGGCTCTTTCGTAGGCATCCAGTGCCTTCTCCAGTTCTAAAATTAAAATGTAGCATATAAGTGGAGTAGAATTTAGCTTATATTGTAACTAAAATTGACAATAAAGCGTTTTGCATTACAAATGTGTTATCATATACAGTCTCGCATATGTACTATATGGGCTATTGAAAAATTATAATGATGCTTTTAAAATAAACTTGCCACACTTGAACGCAATTTATCTTCTACCGTATACTGAGTGAGCACCTAAAAATGAAAAAGGCTTAAGAGGAAACTACTCTTATTTTTAAGAAAAGTTGTTCAGAATTAAATATAAGGTCATGATTTCCTATCTCAAAAATAAACAAAAAATGCTTTCTTTCGGGATCGGTTTAATGCATTCTATATTCGTAACATCTAATCTATTTAAAGTATTGATAATTGATACAACTATCAAAAAAGAACGTAAATTGATGGTATTTCGCAGGCGTTTTATATTGTTAACAAGAATTATTGAAATTTTGAGGTATTTTCCTCATCTGCTTAGTGAATTTGGATATTGGCGATCCAGAAAAGAAGACATTTCTTTGTTTATGAGATAGGAGGCTATGACTTCATATTTGAATATATCTGGTAATTTTGAATGGCTTTCCTTAATAACAATTTCCTCCTTTTGGAAAAATAAGGGTTCTGTACTCTTAAAACATTTTCTCTAAGTGCTCATTCTGTGTACGGTAAAAGGTAAATTGCGTTCCAGAGGTCACGAATTGATTTTAAAAGGTGCGCAAACGTTCTGCATTATTTCAAGTTTCCAAAAGTCCTTAATAAAGAAACATTTCATATGATGTGGACTTTATCTGTGACACTGTATGTAATTAGTAAGTACTACGAAAATCAATTAAAAAAATACTTCTAAACAACAGAATAGCCTAAGGAATCGATATGATAACATCAAAAGTGCTGAAAGAAGAAACAACAAATGATATATTGCGCCAGTTTAAATTGTATTTTCGATGGGTACTCATAGATGGCGCCAACGAACAAAGTTCAGGAACGAAATATCGTATTGAGTATTTTTATAAAACCTTTTTGTTTAATTTGAAAGATAAGAAAAGATGATTAGTATTCCTTCAGTTAAACAGTTATATTACTTTTTTTATTGTATAAATAATTCCTACACATTTAATCATACTAAAATTTAGCACGTTTTCAAACGCAATGGGGTTCTATAAAGTAATTTATTGGAAAATAAAGTATAATTATATAATTGTTAAAATGAATGGTGCTAGTGCTGCCATCTATGAATCATTTATCTTAATTGTTCCTAAAATTTAGTGCATTTTTCTATGATTGCTATATAAGAAATGCTATTACTCGACCCATGACTAAATTTGAAAAGATTTTACTTATATTTTTATTTTCACAAAGTCGACTCATAAAATTTTTGTGTTTTTTTTAAATAGTATTGCATTCTTTCGTCAATAATTTGTATGAAATGTTTCTATATAGGTGCAAATAACAAGAAAAGCAATTACCTAAAATATTTAAATATGCATCGCCAAGAAGCACAAAACTATCAGAACCAGGCATTGCTTCCACCATTTCCTCATAGCATTTTAAGTAGGCTCGCTTATCTTTCCGCTGTTTAAGAAATATTCGTGCGAGTTTAGTTTTTGCTTGAAGATAATACGCATTGTCAGGTTTAATTTTACTTAGAATATCAATGGCAGTCTGACTGTCTTTATTTTCAATGAGGTGATCTGCACTGATTAATGATATTTTAGCTTCTTCAGGGGTGCCTCCAAATTCTTCAGTTGCGTCGTGCAATAATTTCGTAGCTTCGTGGAATTGTTTCAGTGATGAATGCACTTGTATGAGCTCAACATAAATTGATGCCTTATCTGCTAGAGTAAAATTAACGTGCGAGTCAGAAGTTTCTTTGGGTTTTAGATCAATAAGGCTAAGAGCGGTGGTAAAATGTTTGATGCTGTCTTCCAAGTTGTGACAATTCTTTTCAATCAATCCTGATATTAAATGATATATCGGATTTTCCCTCACTTTAAAATTATGGCTCAAACCTGCTTCTAAGCTTTGTGCAGCTCTATCAAATAACTTATTGGTGATTTGTATTTGCGCCATCAATAGATAGGCATCACTCGAGTTAGTGTCTAGATTTTTTGTGATGTGATCTAGTATTTTCGTCGATTCCGCGGAATCTCCCTTAAAATATAAAATCTTTGCGTGAAGATAGAGCGCTTCTTCCCAGCCTGGACACGCTTTTGTCAGAGTTTGTAAAATGGTAAGACTTGCCCTCACTGCTTTATCGACGGTTGAGGTGATTTTAAAGTTATCTGCGCTTATGGAGAATGGGACGAATCTCAGATATTCTTTAGCGATATCCAATAAAAGATTTGGATCTAACAATTTAAGATACGTCGGTCCGAAAGAATAGTTTTTACATGAATTCAGATGTTCTTCCAGGGCTTTGTCTAAGTTTTTGAACACATCATTCGCATTGTTCAATAATCGCGCCTTCATAAGAAGTAATAATGGTGGCAGATTGCTTTCGTGAAGTTCTAACAAAAACTCCACTTGATCTTTGATGTGACTTGTCTTTTTGCTGTCGCCAAATTCACATAGCGTTAAACCCATTAACGCATTTATTGAAGATTCTTCTACTTTAGTTGCAGCTTTGAAATAATGAGCTGCTTCTTTATAGTCTCCTTGCATCAATGCTTGGTGGCCCATTTCAATTATAAAGTCAGGAATATCAGGTGAGAGGGTAAGCGCTTTTTCAGCTAATTTAAAAGTTTCCGACAGCATAGCAATATTTTTACCACATATTCGAGACAATAAGGTGGTTGTTTCATAATACAATAAAGCATTCTTAGGTTCCTGCTCATACATTTCAATAAGAAATTTTTTTGTATAAATGGAAGCTTCCTCGTACTTTCCATTTTTGCAAATTAGAATCAGAATATGGATTCTCATAGCTTGCAGATTGTTAGGATCCATATCGAGAATACGATTTACAAGTTCAGCTGTTTGGTCCCATTCGAAATTACTAAGAAGAAAATTCATTTTTCCTATTAATGGTAAAATATTAGATGGAAATCGCACAATCGCCTTATTTATCGTATTTAATGCTGCATCTTGATTTTGTGCGATATTTAAACTCACTGTAAGACCTAGACTAGCATCTAAATTTCTGATATTATCCTTCATAGCACTTTTAAACACTTCAGAAATGTTGATATCTTGTTTTACACCTTGTTGCCTTAGATAAATGTAAATCCAGCCTTTCAAATTCCAACATTCAAGGTAATCAGCATCCATATTTATCGCTTTCTCTATAAAATCTAATGCTTTATCATATTTACCAAAAGTGAACAAGCCATAGGCTGTATTATATACATCAATGATTGTCGCATGATTCTTGATATTCTTTATTTCAGTGTCAAGGTTGATAAATACCTGTTTATTGTCACATGCTGTAAATTTATATACATACAGTAAAGCCGTAACTGAAGCTAATCGTGTAGACGTTTCAGATTTTAATAGTTCAAATTCTCGGATGCCCTCCTGATATCTTTTATTTAATATCAAGGCTAATGCGTGATAAAAATGTAGACTGCTGTCTGTACCATATTTATTAATATAGTCTTTGCATTTCATCAGCAATGTGTTGTAGAAAAGTTCACGGGATAAGAAAAATATATAAGCTTTTACCTCTGATATATCCATATTTATTTCTTCTAGCAGTTTATAATACATTTACTCAATTACATGTGATTTAAATGCATTTTTATTTTCTTTATAGAATTTCTGCAGAAAGGTGCATGTTAGGATCATTTTCTTATTCTCTTCGATTACATGATTAAAGGTTTTCTGAAAATAAAACAATCAATGCATGATCTTAAAATCATATTTGTAGAAAAAGAACTTACATAAAGTTTACTTTTAAATCACAAACATTCAACTTATAATTATCCCACTAAGTTATTTTAATAATAAATGATAATAAACGAACCAAGCTTACACTTTTAAATCAATAATTGACATTTGTTATATTTAGGTTAGGTTGTCTTGGTAACAATTTCGATGACGTTCACCCAATAAAAATCTTATAAATACTCGTATCGCATTATGAAAATAGGCAACTTCAATTGCAATGGTCAGACAAACATACCTCAGCAAGAATGTTTCCTATTCCTTGACCTTTATAGTGTGGTGGTACAACGGCATGAATTAAATCAATCTGTTGTTGATCATTTTCTGCGTATTCTATCGTGGCATGATCACTCCCATCTAGTTTTAGACGAAACTGTTGTAAAGGAATATTTTTCTCAATAGTGCTGCTTCGTAAAGCTTGTGTGGATATTAATCGAGTAGAAGTATTTCTCAGTGCTGTATTCATTTTGTTTAATACCTGATAATGTAAGAGAGACGATATTATCATACACAGTATTTGTAAACAGAAACTGACTATATTTACACAGGTCAGACGTAGTTGTTGACGTAGAAGGTAACAAAATTTGGCTGAACGTTGGATTTAAAAAACAGTGTAGCCAAAATAGCTCTGAGATTAATACAATACACGTACATAGAAATGTTGATATACAGCAATACGTAATAAATATATTTATGCTGCTCACGCTGCTATGTATGAATCTGAGATATGATGATATGAATCGGGAAAAGTGGTGCATGACTCTTCAATGGTTTATTCCCTTTGAATATATATATTTATTCCAAAGTTTACTCATGCAGGTATCATAGAAATAGAGTGGGGGAAACAAGTTTTTGGTTTTATGAAAGCAGCCATTTTGAAGGTTGGTGATTGCCCGAAATTCAACTTGATGTAGAAGTCACAAAAATAATGAAACATTGTTGTAACTTATTTACTCTTTATCATCAAATAATACATTAACGCTGAGAAAAGGAGAAAAAAAGAAGACATTTGCTATAGGTAATAAAAATATATAAATATATAGGTATATATATATATAAAACTGTGTTTGTTCTAAAACAAAAGAGACTTTCGCACCAGTTAACCAAAGTGGTTTGTGCACTTGGTTATCAGTCGTGAGGTCCAGGGTTCAAATCTCACTCTGGTCAATTACGATAACCGGTATTTTCCGGGGTCGTAATGATGATTAGGAGGGAGATTTGGCTCTGCAGGGGTGCCTGACAAGCACAAGATGCTTAGGCCTTGACAACCCCCGTAAAATAAAATAAATAACAAGTCGATAGTATTAAACAAAATGTATCCTTTATATTATGATGAAATGAATAATTTTGGAGGAATAGTTTATCACAAACTAATAGCGTATGGGAGCTTAACTTAACATCTATCGAAGTTGATTTCAAATTTTACACTGAATTATTGTTATTTACATTCACAATACACAAAGTCTACGATTATGTTTCGTAAATCAATTTTTCATATCAATTGATTATTAAAGAAGGCTAATTTTACCTCAGAAATTGTACAAGATAAAAACACATTCCACGGTGTATGAAAAAGGAGAAAATATTCCTCTAAATGTAATCCCTTCAAAATGGCTGCCACCACTCCGTTCCTCTACAGAATGCGCACTCCTCGAAGTACGTTTTCCCTACTATATTTCTATGGTAAGTACAGTCGGGAACTTAAGGAATGACCGCCTAGGTTGTAGTGAGAGCACAGCTTGCTGCATATATGTATATGAGAACTAAACGTTATCTATATTTAACTAAAAATACTGTGTTTTATGTACAGCGAATATATAAGTTATGTATATATAATGAAGTGTAAATGTAAATATTGTAAAAATATAATTGACTCATTATTCGTTGTTTGGCCGAATTATGTTTAGTTATTTTGATAAGGCTTTAGATAACAATATACAGGTAACATTTTAATTAGGTACAAGAAGATATTATTATTTGCTTTATTACATGTTCACCCGGATATATGTATATTCAACGTGCAGAAGTACATTCAAATGATATTAGTAAATATGTATATAATGAACTTCCAAAAATTCATACTACTCAAATGCTAAACATATAATGTGATGAAAAGTAGGTACCTACGCAATATTTGCTTTTTGTTTGTCCTGGTAGTTGTTTATAAGGAGAGTTATAAGAAGCAAATTGGAATCATTCTTTGAAAAGGAGTTGCTATAAAAATTTACCTTTGTATACAATCCCACCTAATGTAGAATTATTTTCTGTTGGCGGAAATCCCGCTCCCACGCGCATCTGACGTACGAGTCCAACACGCGATGGCGAAACGCGAAAATGATTGTTTTTTTTTTTGTTTTTTAAAGCAGTTGATAAAGCCTAACCATTTAATATGCTTATCAGGCATCCCCGCAGAGCCAAATCTCCCCTAAATTTTGATTTTTAAATAAAGTTACTAGATTTGATTAAATTATTCGTTAAGTATTTATAGATATGCCTAAGACACACAGATATTGCATATTTCCTAGGTGTCCAAGCATTTCTATAGAGCTAAGGAATCAGTTCGCTCTCATAATTTGCCAAAACATTCATCAACGCTGAAAATTTAAAAGCAAATATGTCATCTTCTGCAAAGTACAAAACTTTTGAATATGCTCTAGGCACTTCTGAAGTTCCATTTACTACAATACTTACAATCATCACTATTTAAAGGTACATCTTTAAATATGGTGACATTGTCCCTTATGCAACCTTTTCAAATGTTAATAATGAATTATCTCCATTATGACCTACTTTTGCGAGCTAAACAGACAATTTACATTCTTTAGAATGAGATAATAGCAATTCATGTCTTCCATCAATAGATCATGATTATTGCACGACGGCTACAGCTTCTGTAAAATTTATTAAACATTCCTACTGCAGAGACTACTGCATATGTTTTCATTCTTTCCCAAACTGATGTGTCTGGCTGTTCAGTTTGTATTGAAAATTTATATTCTTTGGAGGTTCTCTCATAACATTTATTTGTAAGTTAAAGAAATTGATGATACCAATAGGAGACTTAGATATGCAGCTAGTAGCTTTATCAAATTGGTTGATGTTATTCATCATCGTGTATTCAAATATTTTCATTGTAGGGGTCATGAATCACGGTTAGAAAGTATATTGCTGGAAGAACATTCCCCTCAAGTTAGCTTCATTAAGAAATGTGTTCGACTGTGTATTTATAAATACGTACAAGAAAAGGGAGTTTCCCTAAAAAAATCACAATCCAAGGGCCATTTCAACAAATTATCGACTCTTTCAAATGCCTAATTCAAATATTTGTCGTTTAAATACTTCAAGATTGAGTAAACTAAATTTAGTGCAGACACAGAGGACATTCTTTTAAGATACTTTATTTATTCCGTGTTATTAGAATTTATTTTTATTTTTGAATTTTCAGAGTTTATTGTTAAGTTTTTCTGCTTTCAGAGTTTATGTTCATTTGTTGTTTAAATTTTCATTATATGTTCATGATTACGTGTTTCGTTTTTAAAGCTCATTCATGATTTGATTTACTAGAGTTTATTTTTAGGTTAAATTAGATATGTCTGTGATTTCTGCAAATTAATCATATTGATCAATATTTACACCTAATATTTAATTTAACGTTGCCGTAATTAAATTGATTCTAATTTTCAATCTTTTATTGTAATTATTCATAATTGATAAATGATAAGGAAGAAAGACATTACGATTATTAGGTAGTGAAAAATTTTACAATCTCAAAAATTATTAAAAGCTGCATTAAAATTGTAATCGCGACATTGTTAAATTAAATGTAAGCTGTAAATACGACCCATTATTAGCAGACGTATCACACTGATGAGATTAAGGAAAATCGAAACATATCTAATTTTTCAAATCTCGCGCTATATTTCGTAAGCACGGTCCATTCGTGACGTCACATGTTTCCAATGAAATGTACACGATTTGCGGTTCTCTTTATTGTTGTTCCGTGGTTCCGGTGGACTCCCTACATTTCTACCATATTCCCAAAACTCTACAAAAAATGTGAAGATTAAATCTAACTATGGAAATTTGCGTTGCGGCTGAGTTATTGGTTAATTAATTAATTGATTGTGCTGTGAGTGGATGTCAAAGAAGTAAAGTTAGCCAATCAAAAAAGTGATTCCATCCAACTTTACTCCTTTGACATCTACTCACAGCACAAGAAACCAATCAATTCTCACATATTTTATTTAGAAAACTCCCCATTCGGAGTGGTAAAAATAAAAAGATAAATAGTATATTTCCTTGTGTTGTATTTATTCAAATATGTAATGATTACACTATTAATTATTATTGTTATCATATTACATTGTAATATGATAACAGTCGTAATATAATTAAAATTAAATATTAATAAGGTAACGTAACGTGTCTACAATGACAATCACAAAATAGTCATAATTTTAGTGGGAGGGATGTAGTTGATGGATTGACAGCAAATTATCAATATTTGGCTTCAGTTTTGTTAGGAATAACCGCAAATCTCCCCGTTCTGTGATATTCAGTCTGCTCCTTTTTTTTGTTAAAAGGTTTGTAACGACACAAAAACTTTTCTCGACAAAATATGACGAGGGAAACGCTATCAAAAGCTTTCTCGCAATTCCCCACAGTCCAGGATATTTTTCGGGTATTTCTGCCTGCAGCCAAAATGTTTGATACCCTCTTTTAAATTTCACCTTCAGCTCCTCATTAGTGCTAAGCTCGAGTAGCTCCTCTTGTAATATCACATTCTCCACTTCCGTTTCATCAAGTGGATTTATGATCCATGGTGCTATTTCCATCGTCAGAATATCTTCAAATCTGATTTTAAAGTCATCATACAGAGCAATTAAATGTTGGCATTCTGCCTGTGACAAGTTTGGAAACTGGAAAAATTCGCGCCGACTAATATTTTGCTTCATAAATTTCAATTTTCCAAGAAAAGCTGAAATTACACCCTTTGTTTTTATTAAATTGAGGCTGTTCCCTTGTAATTGTAAGTTAACGTCATTAAATTTCTTGAACAAATCTGTCAAATACGCGATGTCTGCTTTCAAATTGATCAGGTTTTCTTTTAAATCTGGATCTTTACTTTCCAGAAACTCTAAAACTGATTCATAAAGTGAAGAAAATCTTGTTAAACATGCACCTTTCGACAACCAGCGTACTTCAGTATGTAAGAGCAATCGTTGGAAGTCTTCATCATTTTTATCGCACAATTGTGCAAATAAACGCGTATTCAATGCATTGGTTCTTATTTTGTTAACTGCATTAATCACAAATATGGAATATGCAAGTTTTTACAAGTAACAGTCGCTGAGCTTCTTAAAATATTATCTGCCTACATTGATAGGTGAACTCAAGCCAACATTTTAGTTCTTTACTATCGGAACCAGATAAATTTTCGTGGAGCCCCGCTTACGAATTGTGAACCCCCATTTTTTTGTCACGCCAACGTAGACCTCCGTCGAGCCTCCCGTTGACCCCTGGGGGTCCACCTGGACCACTTTGGGAATCACTGTACTAGACTATCAGCCGGGCTTAACATTAACCAAAAAATAACGAAAGATTTGTATTTTTTATTTATCATTTTGGCTACTGCCATGGGGTACGCGTGATGCGTTCTTTTTCGAAGGGGTCCTCACGAACATCTAATTGCGAACCACTGGTCTAGGTGGTAAGAAATAAGAAATGCTAAAAATACGCATTGTGCTTCCTTTATTTGTGTACTGTACAAACAAACAAAAAAAACATTTGCAATAGTAATAACCAAATGCATAAATTCAAAGTACATAAGAAAGAGTAATTGCGCAATTGTGTCAAACAAGTAACTAAATTTGGTGTATTTTGAAACTAAGTTATAAAATCCAAAATGTTTTTGCTGTGGGTTACATTGTGTTATTTATTATTTATTTTCATGGGCTGTTATTTGCTGCAGGTATAATTTGTTCTATATTTCATATAATTAGGAAATTACGCTTTGTACATTTGCTGCAAAACTGCCAGGTAGGAATATGAAGTTCTCAATATCTGTAAAATATGTTTTTTTAGATACGTATATATAAATTTATTTTAACAAAATAGCAGAACATTAAACCATTAACAAGAGATTTTGTTAATACATTACCATCATGAGGGTGTTCAAACTTAAATTGAAGAATTTTCCAGCGGTTAAAATAATTGGTATTTTTGAACGTTCCATGATTATAAACAATAGTTTTCTTGCCTTTGGACTTACATTATTCCATTCACTCATATAGCAAGCTTGACCGATACCGCCACTCTAAAATGTATGCAAGAAACGTGTACAAAAGATTTTTTTAGAATTCAATGTAATTTCATTTTTATAATTTTTTCCTGACCAGTCGCTATTTATATTACCATTTTGCTGCACTTTTTTTTTTATATTTTATAAAATTATGAAGGTATATAAGGTACATATAATATCTTTTTATAATTAAATTGACATCTATTTAAAATACATCTTACCTTTGCTAAAATATCATGTCCAAACCAACTATATATTGCTATTTGTGTTAAATTGCATAAAAAATATAAGACCAACGTTATATACTGCATTCTAGATGGTGACATCTGTAAATGTCAATGTTGTTATATTTAAGGCAAATGAAATTGTTTTAAAAATATGTTTCAAAACTTTTCGCATCAAATTTTAATAGAAAATTTCAACTTCTTTCTGAATAAACATATAATATCTAATGAAAAAAAAAAGAAAAATAAATTAATAGCTTTTGTTTGTTTAATTAATAACTTTGTTCTAATTAATGACTAGTTCATAACTTTTGTGTGCAAAAAGTTAAAAAAGAGTTAAGGATGGAATACATATGATTCAATTCGTTCGAATTGGCGCAGGCATTAGATCTATTAAAAATAATACAAGTAGCGTTTCTTTTTTGCCAGAAACCTCAGTTCAATTATAATCATTTATTTTGGCTCACATTGAGTTAAATGCACTTAATGCTATTCTTGCATTTGTGTCCACAGAAAAGCATATGCAAATAAATTAACAATGTGTTCGACTCAATGGTGGGGATATGAAAATTTGAAAAGCACTCGAGCGTTTTCTCTGATCTCTTTATTGGCAATGCCTGCACTCATGCGATCAAATTCATTCATATGTATTGCCGATGGCTTTACATAAATTACATCGACTTTCATCTTACCACAAACACTTGAAATCCAGTAACGCATATAATGATTATACTGCATAAAAATTGTATAAAAATTACGTTTGAGTACATATTTTCAATATGTGAAACGAATCTGTAATAAAGTAGGTATTTATTTAGTTCGTTGGCTGAAGCAGGAATTAAAATATGAAATTACTTTATTATCATGTTATGGTGAATTATACATTTAGTCACCCTCTTCTTTATAACTTCGTCTTGTTCTTTAATTGTTAATTTCATATCGTTTGGTTTTATCAAATGGCTAAGATTGTCTTTCAGTATTTCAAATTGTGCTGAAGCCATACTAATCATGCAGGCGTTTATACAATCCAAACTCGTGTGAGGATAACCATTTATAACCAAGCAGGCCAAATGGTAGATGTAAAGAACGTAGTGATACTTTTTTGAATCTATTGGAAACCAGCCTGGTAGCGGTAATGTATGTTCAATGAAAGGAAATATAGCATAGAATGTTATCGTAAGCCCCACACAAAATCTGTATGTATTTGCAAAAGTGTGACATATTCTTATTGCCCGTTCTATAAAAATATCTTGTTTCTTGGTATGTTGATTAAATAAAGGATCTCTCAAATAATCTAGTAATCTGCGCATTTTATAGTTGCATACTAGGATATTAACAATTTTACACAAGAAGGTAGTCTGGGTCAAACCAAAATACAGTGCCTCGAGTATAAGAGGAACGTTGTCCATTTCCAAAGCAATTCTTCCAATCATGGACACCATTAAACTGATAGATATTATAATACTTGTTACACCTCTAAGAAACTTGAAACTTTTCCAATCATTACCTACAGGAAATCCAAACCATGTTAAAATACCCCTTTCAGTTTGAAACGCATCAAAAGGATTAGGCCTCTAAAATATATACATGTATTAAAAATAAATAAACATTAATTATATTAAGTATTACAATCATCGCTCTCGTACTTGCAATGAGATTTTTCTTAATGTGATGTGTTTTTTACTATGACGGTAAGCTTTTAGTCCTTAATAAATTATGCAAGGTTAAACTCATGTTAGGTTGAAAGTTAATTGTATATAATTGTCTTTCAGATGATAAAATTGCATTTATTATGAATGCATTGACGGCAGCTTAGCAATTTCTTGTGAATTTTTAAAGAACAGGTGGTAGTTTTCTGTTTTTATTATGCAAATAATATGGGAGATTTTTTTAATAAATAATATGGATAAAATTTTTGATAATAATAAGATAGGTATAGGTAACTTATGATAATAATATGTTTACGCATGTTTATTTGTAATATTATTTAGATCTATATTCAGTTAAACAATCTTTTACTTAAAACTAAAAAAATTTTCTGTCAAATTTAGTTTACTCTATTGAAAGTTATGAAGTTATTAGTCGAAAAGGTTATATTATAGCTAACTAAATCAAATATATATATATAGGTAATTGAAAAAACATAACAGTTAGCATTTTTAGACTTTATTGGTTTATACAAAATCAATTGAAAATTCCAATATATTACGAAAGATCTGACATAAAAAAGTTTTTTCTTAATATAATTACAAACTGGCTATGATTTACAAATTATTTAAATTAAACTTTTGATTAAACCTGTCTTATTTTTACTTATTTTATTTTTATATTGGAATGCTTAGTTTATTACATCTATAGCTATATGGGTACACAACTTGTTTTTCTTATAAATACCTTACTTATTTTATACAATAGTTTTAATTAATTATAAAAGATGCATTTCTTAAAGAAAATACTACTGTTTCCTAAGAATTTTTTCTACTTGATACAGATGTTTAGTTGACCATTCTACCCGCACCTTAATTCTATCAACTACCCCTTGTACTAGAGTTGCCAACTGTTGAAAATCTTTCTCGTGCCTGGATACAAGAATGGTAAGCTGTAATAAAAAAAAAATAATAAACAACTTATGTTACTAAAATACATACACAGAATCTTAAAAAACTTACATCTTCCAGGTCTGATTTACTAGACAGCGCGTATAGAAAATCTTTTACGACAGCTTTCAATATTATGGGCTTATCTTTGTATGTTTTATAAATTGCGTCCCAATTTTCTCTCAAATACTTAAATCCGAATGCTGAACTTGTTGGTTGACTTAGGGATTCCCAGACATATGGCACGTATTGCCAAGGTATAGCACCACTAAGGGCAGTCCGCATATATCTACAAAAGAGAGCTTTTGTTGAAGATAAAAGAAAACTTTTCTCAAATTAAAGCCTTTATTTTCCTTCTGAATTACTTACTTGCTGATCAACCATGTGTCCCTACTGCAACCGAGACTCATAAAGAGTTCGTGAATGTCTGAATTACTTTTCTGCAACTTGATCTGGTTCCAGAGGAAATCCCATTCGTCTTTTCCACCAGCTTGTATAGCAGAGCAGAAAACAGTACGCCTGAGGTTGTATGGCACGCTATAAGGAATGAAAATACTTCGTTTCTAAACATTTATTTGTCATAGCAAAAATAAATTAGAAATGAACTTACGTTACGTTACTGTGCATCCATTTCATGAATAAATTCATCGCCCAATCAACGCAGGGTTCATAATTAACACTGCAAGCGGTTTCAATTATCAGATTTTGCAAGAGCAGTTGCTCTTCTGTACCATTCCATGTTTTATTATATAAAGGGGAGACTAGATTTTGTATATACTCCTGTAATATAAATGATGGTTTTTATGGAATGGTACACGTGGAAATAATTGATAATTACTTCATAGGCTCCATTTAAGAATGTCGTCCGTAGAATATTTTTGAGAAATTCCAAACTATGTAAGGCAGAGGCCCAGGCAATGTATTTGTCTTCTTTATGCAGATATTTTGTCAGGTTGAATGGGATTTGATAATCCAAACGGCCGTTCTCAGCAAGTTTAAAAGCATCATTTATTAGCTGCCCTCGGTTTTCGATTGGTATAACTGTATGTTCCTCGTTTAGAACGTCTATTAACATTTTCCAGTTTTCACTATCATAGTTAACTCTATAGTAACCTACAATTACACAGACCAGTATTAAAAATGAATATTAGAAAATTATCGCGCCAACTAGAGGTGGTGAAAACATTGTGGCATGGAAAAATTGAAATCTATGAAGGAAGTGAAGTAGGTACAAATCATAAAATTATGCTTGCTTATATATATATAAAATTTTGAAGGAACAATTGACGAGTGAATACAAAATTTTGCAAAACTATCAAACAATTGGGGAATGCAAAAAGTAGTATGGCGTCAATATAAAAGAAAGATTATATAAAAATGGATTTTATGAAAGGGTTATTTCCATAGCTGTGTTAAGATTCTTAAATTAGTAAATTTCATTTTAATGGTCCCATTTACCAGTACGCTTCACGTTAAACAGTATCCATTCACTACTGTTGACGTTGGTAACAGTAATTGAGCGATTTGTAAGCCACAATTTGCGTTCATCACCATCTCCAATTACGTAGTTAAGGGGTACAATCCAAAGACTGTTATCTGATTTATTCGACGCCTGGAATTTGCTTTGTGTTATTTTTATGCTGTTCGTTGTCTTATCGTTGACAACACTGATCAAGGGATAACCACTTTGGGAACTCCAAGTGTTCATGATATAAGAAACATTTGTTCCTAATGGCAAATTATCTTTCGCGAGATCGTTGATTGAGCTCCAAAAATCATTCTGATCAATTGATTTATATTTCCTAAAAAGGTGAAACCGTTTTTAATATGTATTTAGAAATTATTTGTACAAAATACATTTACCATTCTTTTAGAAAATTTTGGGTGGCTTTGGTAAATAATGTTTCTTGTATGGCGTGTTCTAACATTCTCAATAAACAACTGCCTTTATAATGTGTTATCGAGTCATACAACTCATTAATTTGCAACACATTATTAATGTTATTTTCCAAAGAAGCAGTTGTATTATAGTCGTCCACAGCTAACATGGTTTGCATAATTTTTAACGTGAAATCTGATGTCCAGTGGTTAACCTACAGATGTATTGGAGAATTCCCATTTAATACATGTATTGTTCATACTACCTCAATCGAAGCATAATCGGTTTCCAGTAAAGCGAATCCTTTAACCAACCAGAGATCGTTCCACCAATTAATACTAACTAAATTACCAAACCATTGCTGCGCTATTTTCTTTGCTAAGAAGAAAAAAATATCTCGCTCGTCTTCGCCGTTTAGAAGGATGGATTCTCTAAAATACAAGCAACCATAGATTTAAGCATGTTTTTCAAACAACTTAACGTTACTTGAAATATATTAATCCCCAATTTTCGGTAGCTGTCGAGGGTAATGTTGGAATGGTAACAATGTCTAATTTCGGCAGAGGATAATCTATGTTAAACCGTTCCTGATAAAAATCTATAATCTTTTCGGTTTTCTCCAAAGGAATTGAAGCATATTTGAGATGTTCTTTTGGTGCCCAAATACTTATATTCTTCTTGCCAGTTATGCTGGAATAGTACTCGCTGTCTAGTAGTGCCATAGATACTAGAAATGTTGGCATTGGTGGCGTTGTTTCAAATTGGTCTTCAATCCAACCGTTTTTGCTGTAATGTTGGCGTTATACATAGTAAACACAAATTGATTATATTTATTACAGATCAGTAGTATTTTTTAAAGGCATATTTGATAAGCTTTTCATGTTTGCCTTATGCACAATAGTAATTTCAAAGGTTGCTTTCATCGATGGTTCATCAAAACAAGGAAACACTCTCCTCGCAAATACCGGTTGGAAATGGGATGCTGTTATATACCTAAATTGAAAAAAAAAATACGCATATTGTTTGCTACCTACTAGGGATATCAATTTTACTTACTTCTTTTTGCCGTGATGATCAATATAGCTGTTTTCATGTAATCCTTGCAAACTTTCAGAAATATTTCCGCTAAAAGTAATCCCTAAGATATATTTCTGATCTGGCAAAAGGGCATTAGAAAGGTGCATAGCATATTGAAGATTTCTGGGATTTATTTGTCTAGATAGTACATGAATGTTACCTGCAACTCTAACACGTGAATAACTTTCATTATGACTATGCTAAAATAGGGTTACCTAAAATTTGATGGATTTTACTTTTGTGTTCATTTGTAACAGGTTCAGTAACAGATTCAGTGGATAATGTTGTATTCTAATAAGTACACACACATGAGACAGTTAGTACAAAGCATATGAATGTATCTCATTAATGTTATAAAATTGTACCTCTTGCGTAGAATTTTCAATTGAAGGTTTGATTGAAGTAGAGATATTTTGTGTTGCGTTTGATGAAGGTACTTCAGCTGCATTTCTTCGCCTACGATCGCTATAGATATGATGAATTGATATGTTATATAATCGCAATTGGTCTACGTTTAGGAATATGAATTTAGCTTTCTCGATGGGTTGAATTGTTATAAGCACTTCTCCGGTAAAATTAAGACTATCTAAGTCAGGTTGGATTTTCAATTTGTAGTGTAGTGGCTTTATGCTTTTGGGTAATCTTATATCTTGTGTTGGTATATTCCGTATACTTTTTTCTAATAAATCTTGTATATTGTCCTGTTTTTTTACAATCTGTAATAAAGTTGCTTTTAATGAACGAAGAAATATTCGTTGGTTCATATTTTATTGATGGAAATTTAAATCAAAATCATTATATGCGTCTTTTCGATGAATTTCTTGACACTTCGGAGCCAGAAATACAACGCTGCATCTTATTTGCTGCAAGGCGATTCCATATTCATTCTACATTTTAGCAGTGATTAGCTTATAACTTTGGGGAAAATGGATGGGAAGACTTGCTCTAAATTATTATGTTATTGCTAGATATGGTATATGTATATTATTTAATCGGATGAAGAAATTTGGGAAAGTGGGCAGGAACTCTAGATTATCAGGTTTTATTGTCAATTTTTGTGCATTTTTGTGCACAAGTTAAACAAAAATTCTGATATTAAATTTTATATTTGATTTTTTCATAACGAGCTCAGTTATTTTAAAGGCAGAATTTTTTATAAAGAATAACTTATTATGGCAAAATGAATAATAAAGATTTTAGCATTTTGTTAACTCCATCCTACAAACCTTGAAATAATATTAATTTTAAAGTGCGGCTAGTAGTTTGAGGAGTGACAGAGCGCCAGGAATTGATGGGAGATCGCCCGAAGCAATTAAGCTAATGGCAAAAGATCGGCCAGACTTGCTATTGGATGCCATGAATGAACTTATAAATGCCCAAAAAAGTGGAAAATCTCCTGAACTACTCTACCTCTTTCATTCCTCTCTGCCTGTTGAATACTATAAGCAAGCTGTTGCAAACTCTAATAAGAAATAAACTGGAAGAAGATGAGAACCTTCACAATCATCAGTACGGCTTTCGGAATTAGAGGTCTACTATTAAGGTCTTGAGAGCGACTATAGTGGCGACACGGGTAGGTATGCGATAACACATGGTGCGCTCTCATAACGATCGATGTTAAGAATGCTTTCAATTCGACCAGAAACAGACTTATGTGTCTGTATATCTCGTTAATATCATATCGAGTTACTTGAGGGACCGAATAATAGAAATCGATAAAGGCTTGCTGTTGGAGCGTGGTGCTGGCGTGCTACAAGTCGATCTTTGGTCCGACGCTTTACGATGGGGTACGACCACTTGTGCCGAAGATCTTGCACTCATAGTTGGAGGACGAAATGAAGATATCTAGATATTCTAATGAAGAATCCTAATAGATGCCTCGAGCAGATAACCGAGTGGATGAGTGCAAAAGTAGAAATTATATTATTTTCAAGCTGGACAATGCGATAATTATTCCCAGAAAGGCCATTAAGTATCTGGGCTTTACAATCGATGAAAAGGGTAACTTTCGACAGCACATGCGTGAGGTGGCAGTCAGGGCCCAACAGCGTTTGGCTGCACTCAACAGGATTCTACCAAATGTGGGTGGACCAAGAAGTAGAAAGACAGGTCTTATGTGGAACGATTCATAATATACTTCTCTATGGGACACCTATTTGGATTTAAATACAAACTAGTTTATTAAACTAGCGAAATTAAATAATACATAAGACTATATTACCTGTTCTCCATTTGGAGGTCCATACTTATAAACTAACACTCCTACTATTACTGATAGTAACAGAGTAAGTACTAGGTAAAGTATTGCTTTCTTTGTAGTTACAAAATATCCTCCAGTTCTCGTATATTTAATAGTGTCATGTTGTAGTATCTCAAACTGACTGGAATTAATGTCATACTTGGGCATAGTGTCTACAACTGATGGAAGAATCGATTTCTGCAACCAATATCACTTTAGAACCAATGATAACTGGAAATATAAATTCTGTTTAAATCTTTAAATATTGGCTCAGAAGTGTGTTAAAATATGTAATTTAATTTGTAAAATAATTTTAAGAATAAATTATTTGTTTAATTGCTTCATTTCTTGTACGTGTGTTACGTAGTAACGCGATGAGTAGGAATATTGAGGATCACATGCTTAATATTTATTTTTCGACAATTCAGATGTTGATTCAAATCATTATGCCTGTATTGTGACGCAAAGTGATGTAATTTAAATGGTTGTTCGGTTTAAAAGGCGTTAATGAGGTCTGTTTACGCGTGTATGACTAATGCTGTCGAGATTATAAAGATAATAAATGGGTCGAAAAAATCTAGAGTGAAAATTAAATAAATCGGAATAATACAAAAGCAAGATAGATATACATCATTCATATCAAGTTGAATAGGCATATTTATATATGTATGCATTATTGGCAGTGCCAATTCGAACTAGAGCGATCTGTATCTAATATGCATACGGCAAAGATTTGTAATTATTAAGTGTACAAATAGGCTTTGTTTATCACCGATTCCAGATATCAAACTACGATAATTTAGGTATATAATAGAATGATTTACATAGAATATACATGAAATTTGATATCGCCAGGTGATTTACATCTAGAAAGAAATGAATGAAGTTTCTTCACATTTCTACTTATTAATATGACGCAATTGCTTATTTGGAAGTACCTACCTACAGCAGCTATAATTTATTTTATTGGAAACTTTGAACTAAAGCACGGATAAAATATATAGCGGTTGGTTGTATTATTAGAAACTAACCCACATAAATTAAACTAGCAATCAATAAGTTTGTGAACAACGTTAAATATAACAATTTTATTTATGTGTATAGTAAGAATTCCGTTAATACAAAGTGTTTTATACAGTTTTTTGCTAGTTTCTAATGTTTCTATGAGAGATGGTGCCTTGATTTAAACATTATGCTCTACAGCAGCAAATAGGTTAAACATATGATTAAAGAAATTGTTGTAAAGATGGCGCTTCTCCTATTTCACTCTAATAATAATGCATATGAGAGATAAATTGTACGACGGACACGGTTACAAAGTATTATTTTGGGATATCTATTAGAGGTAAATATCATACAGGAGCTCTGATCATTAAAATAGTGACTTCTACATAGCAACGCGACAGGTTAATCACTGCGATTAACATTTAATGCAAGGGGAGGAGCAACTAGTGGCTTGCAATGATAGCGATAAGCGCTCTTTTTTTTTTAGTTTATGTAATATCCTGTCATTCATGGTATTAATATAATGTGATAAATGTATAATATCATGACACCTGAACAATACCCCTTGCAAACCGAGTTGAATGCCCTTATAATTCGCTGATGATTATTAATTGAAAAAAAAATCTGCGTTTGGTTAAATTCAATTTCGCTATTTAACACTTGTTCATTTTAATTTCAATCGAATAAATGTGTTTTTGTTCAGTCAACAAAATCTGCCGCTTTGACTGTGTTTGCTTTCGTAATATTGTTAAATTGAGCAAAATCGGTTAATTTAACACCTGTTGTTTTTTGAATGTTAATAAGTGAACAAATCGTGGAAAATCTTAATTATATAGTTTATTACAAACAAGATTTGTTCAATATACTTCATAATAATTGATAAAAATATCAAAAAATTGTTATTTGTTGTATGCTTCAGACTTGAATGCCTCATTAAAGTTTTTGGAGCAGTTAATTGTGGCATATAGTGGTAGGTAAGTGCTTTAGATTTAATGAGATGAGATTTGTACTCGTAATTATGTCTAATGTAATATATTAATACTGTTGGCATTCAAATTTTTTAGAATAAATTTACATAAATTTTTATTTAGTTTTATCGGATATGATTCTAAGATTCTAGCTATAAGATTAAAATTAGGTATTAGACAAAATAAACCCTTTTCCTATAAGTATCTTTTTTTAGTAATATGAGATGTTGCTATTATTTCTTGTAAAAACCTTATATCATACCTCTAATTTAATGGAGTCGCTTTTCCCGTTGACAATCACATCACAGTGTTACAAAATAGAAAACCCACACCTACTCTGAACCTACCTGCTCTATTACCAGCACAATACTAATGAAATTCAAAAGGTAGATGTGATTATTGGCGACGAACAAGTGCACAGAATCCTAACTATTTATGTAAACCAAATTGTTACTCTTATTAACAGGTTCAAGCAAGGACACTTTAAAAATAAGCAGATTATGGCGCCTTTTTTTAGGATTTACGATTATGTTAAGCTATAATTATACTAAATATAGAAGCATTGAATCCAGTATTGTTTCTTTTTTTTTTGCAGAATCACATTTTGCTTACACTTACATATATCCGTAATAAGCGAATGCTTTACTTTTGAGGCAGCCTTGTTTTCTCAGTATTCTGTACGATGATTTGAATGGTGCTAAACTATTTGTTGACAAAGTATAAGTTAATGTGATTGATTTTTTAAATTTTTTCTACTTGCGTAATCTTTGGCACTCTTTTATTTCTTTAAAGCTTCCTCTCAAATCCCTATGTCCTAGCTTTTGTTTGGTTTTAAAGCATTGGTTCTTCAAAAGCTCAATACTTTTCCACTCTTACCGTTTGCTATATACTGCATCGTCGATACGGCTGAAGTGAAAATTACTTGTTTTCACACGTAAAAATAAAAGTCAATAACAATCTAGAAGAAGACATTTATTAAATAAAAAATTAGTATTTAGGTAAAACTAAATTATTTATACATGATCGTATATACAATAATTATACTCTAACCAGAAATAAATAGTAATAAAATAAATTAGATGCTTGCTTTAAGATAATTGCTTGTGTGTAGCAATTAAGAACGGGATTTGAAAGAATTAGTCCATAGCAGCCTCGTATCCTTATCTAATATTACGAAAAATGTAAATAACACGAAACCTTGGAGTCCACTCGTCACGCAGAACAAAAACATAAAAATCGTGGCTAACCACATATCTGGTAGTAATTCCGCAATAATACCAAAAACCCAATGTATTCCTAACAGGAAGAATAATAATATTGCCAAATATACTTGTCTCCGCGCCATTTTGCCGCTCTTATCGTATCTAACTGCCTTGGATTCGCGGATAGCTCTCATAACTATAATAAATACTAAAATATTGGCGGAAATTACCAATATGCACGGCATTAATAACCCTAAATATAAGCCTAAGCCGTGTGGATAACAAAAATTTTGCCCAAGGCTAAAACTGTCAGGAAAAATAATTGCAGTGAACAAAACTGGTACTACTGGCAGACACCAACCAAGCAATGAAGATTTAAGCAGTAAATTCCTTGGTATCCCCCCTAACACTTTAACAAATCGTAAATATTGCAGGAACGCTATGACCAGCATCCAACAAAATTTCGATAAAACTACGTACTGCAGTAGTATCCCTATAAACAGGCATACTTCTTTGTAATAATATGAGTTTTCTAATCCAGCTATTTGAATAAGAATTATTTCTAGAATTATAGTTATTGATAATTGTAAAAGAAATTTGGTTCCTAATTTTTCTCTCCACTGTCTATATATGATAGCAGTAAGGAAAATTCCGGTTATACCAATTAGCGAAACTACTGAGCACGCAATGGTAATTATAGATAACTGCTCGTTGTAAGTAACTGCAATTGATTCTGTTTCGACAACATCCACACTTCGATCATTCATGACCAACAAGGCAAAGTGAGTTAAATGGGAGAATGCGCAATGGATAATCGAAGAATTAGCCAATTTGGCTTTAAAATTAATACCAGAACTCGACCATTTGCCTTTTTTTCCATTAATATTTTTACCATAAGCCCAATATCCACAACTATCATTTGAACTATTCGTATGGCGTCTGAGTAGTATAGGTAATGAGTATTTTAAGTAAGTCCCGAATCCTGGTATGATAACACTAATAACTTTATTGTCGACAAATTTGGCCGTATTATTCACAATTTCATTGAACATGGAATCATTGTAAAATGCTGTTGTGATTACTGTAAGATTTCCTCTTTCATCTTCAGTCATATTATAAGTTAAATCATTCAGGAGTTTTTGAGGTACATACGTAGCTGCTTCCAATTCTTCTAGTTTAATATCCATTAGGCTTGTATTTGTGAAAAGGTCTACTATAGAATAATTCATAAATGTATTCGAATCGCCATACAAAGCCAATCCTGAGATGTTGTTCAGGAACGGTTTAGTTACATGAACAATGATGTTCTGCTTTATGTGAGTGTACAAATAATAATTGCTTTCATTAAGCACATTTTCTGAATGCTGCGTTAAATGGATATCTAAAGCGTTCAAAATCTGGTCAGTACAGTTCAAAAGATACTGACATGATTTTAAAATTTCAGGTTGAACACTAAATATATTATTAAAAGTTTTATAGATAGCTTCATGGGATTTACCAAATAACGAACTGCTATATAATATATCGGAAAGCAAAGAGAGATCCATTACCGATAAATCATATGGACGACGGGTTATTAACGATAGATTTTTAAAGGTATCATTTGTAATTTCTTCATGACCCATTTGAAATAGGTATTTTGTTAGATCAGGAATATTTGCGTCTTTTAAACAGGTTTTGTTGAATTTAGACCATCTTGCCCCATAAGTAAAATCTCCTTCACATGTACGCAATGCACTTGTATTGTGTTCTGTGAAACACAACTCATAAGGCTTAACCGTCGAGCCTATTGGAGTAAGTTTCCACGTCAAATTTTGTTGATATATAGGCAAGCACCATTCAGCACTTGTAATGTTAATTACAGTAATGTTAATTGCAGTTTGAAATTTATCTTTTAAATAGTGGTAGTTAGTCTCCACTGGCCTGCGATTCTTAACGGAAACATGAGTTAAAAAGATGGTCGTTGAATTTTCTTGATAAAAATGTAGCAGTTTAAATGCTCTGCATGATACTCTGATGTCTTCACAATGGTCATCTATTTTGCCAAAATGATCCTTTGGTTCCTTTTTATCTACAGTAACTTGTAAGCACACAACAAATTCATGCACTCTGTCTTTGTATCCGACTTGTTTCTCGGTGGATAATAATTTTCCTGTTGCGCTAACAAGAATGTGACACCAGTACTCCAACGGTTTATCCTTAATGTCTAGTTGGAATACCGTAGAGTTTCTATATTCGTAATCTTCATGAGTATCAATTCTAGAATCAAACACTTTATAAATATCGATCTTTTTATAACCCTTCTCTTCGAATGCCATACGATAAGTAAAACATTTTATATCATTTTCTAAGCTGTTTATAGCTTCTGGTGAATAAACTGTTAAATACATTCTTCTGCGGCGTTCGTCAAAGGTTAGTGTCGCTTCAATTTTCGAAGAGACGTTTTGAAGGTCTTCTCGCAGATTTCCTTTTTTATACAAACAAACATGAGGATACTGAGATTCACAGTTGACAATTTGTAAAGTTTTCTTAAATCGTGTTACACATTTGTCTTCATATTTACCGGCCCATACGTACGTACTTGTGCTGCCGTTATGAGGGTATTGCTCGTTTGGGCATCTACTAGTAAAATCTGTAGATTCGGTGATGTATAAACAATCTTCTTCCATTGCGAGAGAGTTGACAGGATTGTAGCAGAATAAGTCAAAATTGGGATCCCAGTTTCCTTGTAGACACTCCTTGTCGTAGTCGTCTAATTCCTGGCACGTGGAATCATCATGTGATCGTAATCTCTGTAAATGTAATAAGAAGCTTTTACATGTAGAATTAACTTGATTGTTTAAATTATCCATGGTTTTAAAATGTAGTTTAACGACGTAGTTTAAACTTAAAGTTGATTAATAGGGAAACTAAACAACGTAACTTTAAAAAACGATGGATTATATCATCGAAACGTTCTAATTAAAATAAATTAAAGCATTAGGCCCGCATCCTCAAAATTTTTATTTATTATAAACCTCCTGTTGAAGAAAAACAAGAGAAAAAGTAACCAACATAAGTTTTGTTATATATGCGTGGGATTTATTATAAAGTGATAAAGTAGATCTATATCAGGGGAAGTCAAAAAACCTATCTTTTATATTTTAAGTGCCAGATTGGAGATCAAGATAAAATTTGGACTCCTCATGATTGCTGGGTGAGTTGCCACATAAATCTAGTGCAATGGATGCAACGCAAGAAAAAATCTATGCCGTTTGCTGCTCTTATGGTGTGGAGAGAACCTATTGATAATATAAGTGATTGCTACTTTTGTATCACTAACACAGAAGAGATTTCAAGAAAGCAAAGGGACAAAATTCAGTATCCAAAGTCAATCTTCATAGCCAGGAACTACCGGTACCAATTACGCCTTTAAACCAGAGCAGCGTGTTTCCCAGTGATTCTAATTCTTTATCAGGATCTGATTCACAACTTGAGAACACCAGTTGTGACCCAACATTTTTACCAACTACTAGTGAACCTCACTTAATAACTCAGTAGGAATTAAATGATTTGGTACGTGACCTAGGAAAAAAAAACTTCTTGGTTCCAGACTTTAACAGTGAAACCTGTTAGATAAAAATGCAAGAGTTTCATTTTATCGAAACTTAGTTTTTATTATTTCATTGAATGACCATGTACTAAACCTTGATTTAAGTCTAGGTAATTGAAATATAGATTTGTAGAAGTAATCTAGCCATCCAAAAAATTACAAGTGACAACAGAATGATGAACAGGACAAGGAAAAATGTGTTATTAAACCTATTTAAGATTAAATTAAAATTTGATAAGCTAGCAGTGCTACTAGACGTAAGAACTTTATCCTAATATAGGTAGTTTATTAGAAAAAGCGTAATTCAATTTTTGACTACTAGCGAATATGAAAATAACACTTTTTCATTAAATTTGTATAATTAATAATAAATGTATTTAATTTTAAGTTGCAGTTGAAATACAGTTAATATAATCCATTATTATTTATTGTGTGTATATGAATGAAATCTGCCTTGACGGCAAGTACTTTCAATCGAATCCTTAATTTGTTGAGAGGACAAATGCACCCATAGAAAACAGATCATATGCCTAAAACTTAAGTAGAAATATTGGATATAAACATTTTGTACAACTTCTACGATATTATCTTTAAAATAGTATATGTATTAAGTAGTTTTAATGAACTAATTGCAGGGACTGCTGCACTTTCAATAAGAAAAATTTGAATTAACAAAGTGCCCACTGTGGCCACTGGTGCATTTTTATTTACTTTTTCATTTAGTACAATGAAGAATATCCCACTAACCCAATAAACAATTTGTTTACTTAACGCTTAAATAACTATATATCAACTCTTATTCAAAATATAACCGCAAAAATTCGTGTTTTACAACTGTTGTCAGACATACTCACATTATTTTCAGTATTGTCTTCGCCCTTTGTTACAAAGCTTGCAAGATGCACAAACACTAAATATTTAATTAAGAAAACGTTCATCCTATATATAATTTGTAATTTTAATGTTAAAAAAGTATACAAGTATCTAATTAGCGAATGGTATTTATTCACCTAAGCGTATCAGATAGCACCCATTATAGAACAATATCGCTATCATCATTAAACAAATTACGACTAGGCACCTAACTAAAAATCGTAAATGACGTTCTATGTTTAGGTAAGCGTTGGAGATATAATGATACGGGTGGAAAACATTTCCGACATAATAATTTTATTTGTACAATGAGGCATTATACTATAAATATACTCTAGGAGTTTTGTGTATACTTCTGCAAGTTTATATACTGCGTTATTTGCCAAAGGGCTTGAGGAGGCTTAACTTTACTTTACTTTGTAAACTAAAGTAGAAGTGTTATGTTTTAAATTAAGGCGAACCTCAACAGTTAATTAAATAAATAGGAAAGAAAGAACAAGTTAGAAGATGAAATAAATTCAAATTAACGTCATAAGTGAGCTTTTAAATTAAAGCTTAAAAGATAATTTCCGGTGTTATAATATTCTGCGTGATGAATATGAAGTGTTTGCGATATAGTTATCTGTAATAAAATGCTTGATTATTGATATAAATCCTGTACTTCAAACTTCCACGTTCATCACTTTTACAAGTACGTTAGTAAATATAAGGATAGTTACATGAAACTTCCATTTTGATCTGCACTTAAACGTTGTTTGAAACGTAGGGGATAGTTTATCATTGGCACTTAACATACACCAACAAGCATAAAGTGCATAGTTTAGCATTTACATGGCGGTGTATATGGACATATTTAATACATCCAAATGTCTGGCCACTTATCACATTGCAGAGGGCTCCATAATATCGCCATTTGCTAATTCTGGAGCCGGTAGCATCTAGTTGAATTCTAAATTATCAATTGCCACGTAATTGAATAATGGTGTCTCAATAGTTGTACAAATGAATGTTTTTCATTCAGTTCTTTGAATTATACATGTCTGTGCTGGACACGGTTACCAGTTACAGTTACCTAATTACATTATATTACTTTTTTGTGTAAAAAGTTGTAGACTATTTTAACGGATTTTAAGTGAGATGTTTTAACCTCTATGTAAGTAGAATAGCATGATTTCAGTAGAGCTAATACATATTTGTTATTAACGCTGTGCAAATTTATTTTGTGTGAAGCGAAAGATTGGTATAAGGAGGTCAGATTTTATAGCTAGGGTTAGACATGTTCAGTTATATTAATCTCTATCAAATAGAATTCCCTTTCGAATATGTGGGTATAGATTGCTCATTGAAGAGTTCAGCCTTGAAAATATCATTTAGAAGAAAATTTGAATCAGTTGAAATCATTTAGAATGTGCAGAAATTTGCACATTCTAAATGATTTGATGTTGCACACAAAAAAAGCATCTTTGTTATGTTTTCAGGGTCTATATGAAGATCACGTTAAAACATGGCTTTAAAGTTTGGAAAAATTTCTATCATAATTGTCATAAGTTATTTAATTTCTCAGGTAAGAGGTATTAGGTAGATACTGATGCGAAGTTTATCCGATTTTTTTAATTCATAACTTTTATATCTTCATTAGGTCACATGTCATTCAAAAAGAAGTATAGATTTAATCGCTGCACATAGCCTTATATCGGATATGCGATTACCGAAGGAAATTACACCCAACAATTATCGACTTAAAATTCAACCGTATCTTGATGAAGGTACTTTTACCGGTGAAGTCCGTATAAATGTCACATGGCAGGAATCGACTGATCAAATCACGTTACACGCCCACAAAGATTTGGAAATTCCTGAAGCAGGCATTTCAGTTATCCAGTTTGCACCAGATGACGAGTCGTAAGTGCCTTATCTCTTAAATTAATGACGCAGAATCTGTAGAAAGCTTGCGAAACTATTCAAGAAGACTATTAATTGGGGGAAACAGTCATTAATTGAATCGGTTATTTCGAAAAAGCCACATCTCCACATTCATTACATAAGGAGATAGGTACGGCCTTTTTGAAGTAAGTGATTCAATTAAAACAGGCATTTTGAAAATACTATATAGAAATACTTGAATTAATATATAGCGGTTTTGCTTTTTATGATTCGTCTATACGTCATGATAGTGGTCCTAGCATTTTGTCTTGCATTGTCACTTTAACCATCGAATGGGCAAAGCATGTTTGTGAAACTAATGTTTTTCTTACCAATCTTTTCAGTATTTTTTTTAATTTTGGGGTTGGTACTTTATGTAACTGTTACCTCTCATAAGTTTTTCATGGTTGGGTGCTAATAACCTTGAAACGAAAACAGTCTTATAAATAGCTCATACCTAGCACTGTCTTCAGTATCTTTTTCATTTTGGGGTTGGTATCATTTTGCAACCGCCATCTGTCAAAAGGTTATTTTATGGTTATTTCGTTGTTAGTTTCATTCACTAGAGAATTGCAAATTAATGATTGTAATTAAAAATGATAAATAAAAATAGCCTTTTTTTATTATTTATGTTTAAACAGTTGAAGTAGAATAATACAGTGCAGGATCTAAATAATCCCGCTAATTTGTTCATTGGGATGCATACAAGTGAAATTTCAAATCAAATGTCAAATTTTAATTTAACTGTCAATGCTAGGAACTCATTCAATAAAAATAAATCCTAATAGAAAATAAAAACATTAATTTAATATTAATAATTACTGAAATAGAAAAAAGTAGGTACTATAAAAAAGTTTGAAAAAGCGTATCGCACTCGACTTTTGGAGAACTCGACGCTAAACTTGGGCTCGTGCGACAAAAGCACAGCTTATATTATAAGAGAAACGAAATTTTACTTTTGTATTTTTATTTAAGTTAATATTTTACGGTGTAAGAAGAATTACAAATGCACAATGAATGAAAATTGGTAACCGTCACTTTGTTGCTAGGCAACGCAACCAATGGCAGCTTGATTTCGTGTGATTAACATCACATTTCACGCAAGCTTTGGTATGATTAAGATCCTTCAAGTTAGAAAGAACTGTATATTTTCCTTTAGCTTTTCCTTTGAGTAAATTAATATCTCTTTTGTTTACAATCGATGATAATTAGAGATGCACGATAACCTTGCAGGTAAAAGATGTAAAAAAGGCGAACTATAATAACAGCAAAAAGGCTGAAAGATACGTATTTACATACCACACTGACAATTGGCGGAACTTGCGTCACTAGCTCGAAGAGGTAGGTGGAGCTCGCTCAACGAACAGCGACAGTACTGCAGATACATATTACAATAAAAACTGAATTTCTGAATGTTCTCACTTGCGAGTTATAACTTTTCTCTATATTTCTTCGTGTGTGCCTCACTCTATTGAGCACGCCCTCTTGCTATCGTCCATCTACAAGGTGAAAATGCATGATCTGTATAGTTTATACATTTTGTTTAATTTATTTCCTGTTTTTCTTAAACATAAAATTTTAATTTTACCATGTTTTTATAGGAACAATTTCAAAAAATGGGAATTCGCGCCACAATTTGTTCGTCTAAAATTTTAGGGGCAAGAAACCCTCGATAGATATATATTTTGGATAATTGATTGAATATTTAATTACTTTTAGGGATAAAATTGCTCCCCAAACGGTTCTTCCAATGGTAATCCAAGTCACTAAAGTAGAGAGAGTTGTTAAGAAACCATTGGTAGTGCTACATCTTGAAAAAGCGTTAAAGCGTGGTACTCAGTGCGAGCTGGTGCTGGCTTTTAGCGGGAAAATGTATAACGACACCAGTGAAGGGCTCTTCAGACACGAATATATCGATACTGTCACTGGTGAAAAGAAATGGTATGCTGCGACTCATTTTCGGCCAAATCTCGCAAGAACAGTCTTTCCATGTTTCGATGAGCCTTCTCTAAAAGCACTTTTCCGCATCAGTGTGGGTCGCCAGAAACATATGAAGTCTTTATCCAATATGCCTCTGCTGAACAGCGAAGAGATGTAATAGAAAGGTGATTTCCAGCACTGACGATATAATATCTTATACATTTTAGCGAAAATAAACCAGATTGGCATTGGGATCACTTCGAGGAAACGCCAGTTATGTCAACGTTCGCCGTAGGCATAATGGTATCTGAGTTTGTCTATATTGAACGCAATAAAACTGATGATGATAAGGAGCTAGGTAATCAAATTTCTCAGAGATTTAGACAAAATAATATGTATTTGTAATTGTGTATGCCTATATAGGATTGGACATTAAAGTTTGGGCCAGAGCAGATTATCTCGATTTACTAAAGGACGTATCCGACAAAATAATAAGATCATTGGAAATATTACAGGATTTCTGGAATGTACCATACCCTTTGCACAAATTGGATTGCATAGCTTTGCCAAACTATCAAGCTACTAAACCTGCTGATAATTGGGGATTAATTTTGTTTAAGTATGTTGGACTTAGATGTTACGGCGTTTGTAATATAAGTAGCGTATTTACTATGAAAAATTTTAGAGAAAGCGAATTGACTAGCAAAAAATCTTGGCATATATCACAAGAATTAGTGTATCAATGGTTAGGAGCTTTAGCCACCCCATTTTGGTGGAGCGATGCACATATCAACAACGCCTTAAACAGATATATTACAGCATATACCACTTTAGAGGTAATGTGGATAAAGCATTAATGCATAAACCTTTTTTTATGCTAATCTTAATTTCTCTATTCATGCTCTGACTCCTCATTGCTGTCTTTATAACTGCTTCCACACTATAATCAAAATTTAACCATTATAATCGTTACTAAATTCTTATAAATTTTTATTCACCTCTATATATGTAGATATATGTATTTACTTTTCCTAAGAAAATCTTAATTGCTATCGCATCATCTTATGAACCTTTCCTTTCATTTTCACTTATCATTGTAGCTAAACTACGGATATGAAACTTTCAATAATTGGCCGATGACCATGTTGTACTCCATATACTATGAATTTAGCAAAAGGTATCCGCATGGTAAAACCACCGCAATTAAGCAAGACTCTGTATCGGCCAAAACAGAACTGGTGTTTCGAATGTTAAACTATACCCTTGGGGAGTCAACGTTTAAACACGGACTTCAAAAATTCATGGCCGACAGGTCTGCCTAAACCAAGCATCTAAGTTAATGACATATATTTGAAATGAAAATCTTTTAGGCAATATAAAACATTCTTTGGTGATGATATTTGGGCCTCTCTGAATGAACAGGCTCGCTTTGACAGCGTTCTTCCCAAGGATGTATCTGTAAATGCTATTGCAGCTTCATGGATTACTAAAGATAGATTGCCAGTCATCAATGTAATCAGAAATTATGATAATAATTCTGTTGTTATCACACAGGTGCTTAGGAAACGCAACACCTATTAATTTCTTCTTAATGTTTTGGATATTTTTGGTTTTAGAAAGTCTATTTACGTGAAAGACCGCATGATGTGCCTGATCAAGATAAATTATTATGGTGGATACCAATAGTGTTAGTGGCACAGACGAAGCTGGACTTCCAAAATACAACACCCACAGTCTGGATGCAGAAAGAAAGAAATGTTACTTTAGAAAATATGCCTACTTCCGACTATTTCATAATCGTAAATCCAGAGGAAATTGGTAAGTATCGGATTCAATATTTTGAATGAAGTTTTTTGTCATGTTGTTGCTGTAGGTCCGTTCCCTGTAAATTACGACACGCAAAATTGGAATATGCTAGCGAACTTCTTAGCACATAATGAAGATAGGGTCAAAATACCCGTCAACACCAGAGCCAAGCTTCTCCATGACGCATGGAATTTAGCTTACGCTGGAGATTTATGCTTTGATACAGCACTAGACATGACGCTTTTCCTAAAGCATGAGAGGGAGTACATAGCTTGGGATCCAATATTTACAATGATTGATCATATTGGGCGGCATATTGATAGTTCCAAAGTCCATAAAAAGTTCCAGGTAAACTCAATCAAAGACATTGTTTTAACCGTTACACATATTCCAGCAGATATGTATTTAAAAATCCACAGTTCTTCAAATATACAGATTGGAAGTAGTCTTTAGGCTTTCACGGCCGTCGTTGCTGGCTGCTCTTCGGTTCTCGGGTTCTCTGCCGTGTAGAAAGTTTAAATTACTTGACGTTTCGATCATCTTGTCGTGATCTTCTTCTGACTTCACTTCTGAAGAAGATCACGACAAGCTGATCGAAACGTCAAGTAATTTAAACTTTCTACACGGCAGAGAACCCGAGAACCGAAGAGCAGCCATACAGATTGGAAGCTATCTATTCCATCAAAGCCTATGGAGCTTTGGCTATCTAAGTGGGATACCGTATTGTTTCATTACGTCTCTATCTTTACATTATGGTAGGACTGGCTTTGGTACTTAACAAACAAATTAAAAATTAAGAATAAATAAATCACAAATAAGTGGCTTATACTAGGCATTGCAGATTATCTGATCGAATCGATCGTTTCCATTCTGTACATAATGATGTAACATTTGCAAATGTAGGTTACCAGCATTGCATGAGAACTACTAATCTGCCTGTAGCGCAGATTGTGTCGCTAAGAAACATACTTTTTAATTTAAATATCTCATAAGGAATAATCCTTTGATTTTATGAATGAAATAGTTGAAGTCAAAGATAACTTATTTTAAGATTTACGTAGGTATTGTTAAAGTACTTCCGAATCTCTCAGAAAAAAAAAATTGTTAGTTTTGTTGATGTTGTTTTATTGATGTTTACATTCCTTTTTTTTTTTAATAATACCAATGACCATTGTAATTGATTATTTACCAGAAGCTGATAAAAGAAAAGAAAAGACAAAAAAAAACAGAATTAAAAGAATAGAATAAAATGACTAATATTTTTTGTTAATTGTTGTTCTTTTGTTAACATTATTATTAATTCTAAATCAAAAATGTATTTATTTAAGGCATATATTCGCCACATACTCGAACCGCTTTATTTGGAACTTGGTAGCGAACCAAAAGAGCGTGAAAATGATGGTAGAGCTCATCTGCGGAGTTCTTCTAAAACATTCTTATGTCAAGCTGGATATAAACCTTGTGTGGAGGAAGCTCAGGCAGCTTATAGGAAGTGGATGGAATCGGAAAATCCGGACGAGGGAAATCCGTAAATATCTGCGACTTTTATTATCTTTAACACTAACTGCCTTTCTCAAATAGTGTATCAAATCAATATATATGCCCAGTGTTTCAATGGGGGACGAAGGAAGAGTGGGACTTCGGTTTACAAAGGATCATTAACTTTCCCACGTCAAGAAAACAGAACGAACGCACATATTTGTTGAAAACTTTAGCGGGATGCCCACTTGATTCTTGGAAAATTGAAAAGCTGCTTAATATAACTGTCTTAGAAGTAAACGGTAACTTTACAGACAACGACGTTTCACTAATATTCAGCATGCTGGCTGGTGGATCAAAAGGGTATACAACATTATTTAAATTCCTTGAAAAACATTGGAATGTAATCAAAACTAAGTAAGTCGATTGAAAAACTAATGGCAATTGTTTTTGGTCCTTATTTACACTCCACTTTCCTCAGAACCTTCCTTCGAGATTTATATCCAAAATGAATAAAGATTATTCACTGATACGTGTTAGATTGTCTGTTTAAATTAAATCAACATTTATATTTTTAAAGGCTTGAAGACAAACCTCACTTGTGGAATGCCCTAGTGAATTCCGCTACCACATTTAAAACCCACGAAGGTCTCAATTTAGTTTCCGATTTATACCTTGAACGACAAGGGGATTTTGGTACGGCCGAATTCGTTATTGAAAGGGCTCTAAAGAATATTAAAGAAGAATCGAAATGGAGTGATGAAAACTTGCCTGTAATTGAATCCTGGCTGGATTTGTATTTGAAGGATAACAATATTGAAGTGTATGCATAATTTTGTCGGTGAATTAATTATAAAGACTGCTTGTAAAAAGAAATATTTTGATGGAATATAGAGATTTTAAAAAGTTTATTGTAAATATTATATTAGTAGAAAATAATGTGTTTAATTATACAAAGAACCTCAGTTGAATGACTGATAATAGACAGTGAGGTGTTGCAATGTAACTGGTTTATAGGGAAGCGAGAAGTTGTTGGAACCCCACTCTATATTATCGCAGTAAACTGTGGTTCTCTGTATAGTTAAATTTATTAACATATTTTATGATAAATTGTTATGTGTTATTAGATAATTCCATACTAATGCTTCTGTATTTATGCTATATATCTTGTTATAAATTATTTAAATAAAGAGTTTTAAGTAAATCAAAGTCACGGAACTACTGTAGAAAATCTAAAAAGGGCTTTGACTTTAATTATTGAACTGCTTCGTTAAAACAGGTCCCTAATCAAACTGTGAAAATTGTTTAGAATAATAAATAATAATAATAAGAATTACTTTCACATGGATATATCTATTTAATGAAAAAATAATTTCAAGTTTATTTTTCGGTTCGTCATAATACTCCACACATAAAAACTATATTTCATAACATTTCATTCAATATACATATATGTTTAATTGGTAAAGAAATGCATAATAATTGTGCACACATATGATTTGTTGAAAAATGCAATGTGCGTTTGTTTAATCTATTTGCTTTTTGATCACATTCGATAACAAGTGCAATTGGTGGCTTAATGTTATCTAAAGTTAGTCTTTAATTGCAATTTTTCCAGTTATAATGTATACAGACAATATGCACCTAGACATTGATTGAGAAATTTTAAATAGCATTTAGTTTATTAACTCTAAAGTTGCTGGATTAAAACCGTTTCCTTGAATTTATTCTTTCTGATGTTTCGTCCTTCATAGTAAGGAACGTTTTCAGAAATGTCGCTTTTGTTCCTGCCGCCCTAAAAAAATGTTTCATATTAAATCGTCCATAAAATGCTGATTCGAATAGGAATACTATGGTGTAGGAAAAATATAAATTTCTATTGTTCTATGTCCATTTAAAATAATAAGTATCAGTTGACCTACTTTTGAGACAATTCGAAAGTATTTTTAAATTATGCAACATAAAATCCTGTAAAACTTTTTTAGAAAAGATTTCTTCTAATGAGAATTATGCAATAAAAGATCTTCGCTTGAACAAAATGCAATCAATGCAAGTATTTACGTTCGATATATTGATTATTTATCAATGTAATTTGCAGATGCATAAAACTTCTATGCAGTCTAATCTCTTTAGGAGGACTTAGCAGACTCCGTTTTATTAATATATGTCTTTTTTATTTAATAAAGGATGATACGTACATGCGTAAAAGACAAAGTTAACTGCTACTTAGTTCCCTCGAGATATTTTAATTATTTTTTCCTGGATCGCAATTTCTTATAATTTAATTCCTAGTCTACGAATTATGTATTGATTTTAAATTCGGTGAAAATGTGAGCTCCAATGCAGCTCAGTTAGAGCAACGTATTTATAACGCATTGTATACAGTTTGTTTTTTTGTAACAAAAAATGGAACTTGGCGAGCTTAGTACAAGAAGACGGTGTGCGGCAATTTGAGGGAGAAATTAACAGAAGATTAGAAGGATTAGAACCTGTAATGGTCAATATAGATGAAGAATGGGAAAAACTAAAAACGACTATACAGGATACGGCGAAAGAAACATTGGGGTTTGGAAAGACGCAAAACAAAAATGAATGGTTTGATGAACAATGTGAAAACGCAATTCAACAAACAAATGAGGCAATACTGAAATGGATACACTCAGGAAAAGAAGAAAATTTAAGAAGATATAAGTTAAAACGAAAGGAAGCGGAAAAAATATGTAAAAAACTAAGAGCAACCGGTTGAACTCACTAATAGAAAACATAGAGTTGGAAAGTAAGCAAAACAACACAAAAGCCTTCTACAAAAGAATAAGAGAACAAACACGAAAATTCCCTATAAGTGTGAGAGCGGTGATAAATAAAGAAGGTACTCTATTGTACAAAGAAGAGGAGACAAAAAGAACGTGGAAAGAACATTTTGAACACCTGTTAAACTCCCCGGAAGAACAGATCCATGAAATACAACCACCAGTAAGAAACCAGAAAGAAGTTCCATGTCCATCATTCGATGAATTCCTAGGAGTAGTAAGAAGGTTAAAGAACGGGAAACCTCCTGGCAGTGATCCCATCTGCCCTGAAGTGATAAAAAAGTACTGCGCGAACATGCAAAAAAGAATATATCATATTATTAAAGAAATATGGGAGACAGAAGAAATGCCGAAAGCCTGGGAAGAGGGAATAATAATAACAATCTACAAAAAAGGTGATAAAGAAAATCCTAATAATTACAGGGGCATAACCTCATTAAACACGGCATATAAAATACTGACATCCCTCATGCAACAACTTCACAAGCACACCAAGGGTGTGATAGGCGCTTATCAGCATGGGTTCAGACGAGGAAGATCTACTACAGATGCACTACATATTATTACTGGAATTACTGATGAAATCATTACAGAATCTTAATTTTGTTGTGCGTACTAGATTTTGATGACGGCTTTTCGCTTGTAAATATAAGTCATTTAATTCAGGGTTCGCCACTTGGAGTACATACAGATCCCGAAGATTTCTAGTTGATAGTTTTACTTAATTATTTATCCATATCTTTGATTGAAGAAAGTAAAAATGAATTTTTACATATTTTTACGCATTAATATATACCGATATAATCTCAGCATATAATGGAATGGAAACTTATACTTCTATGATGTTTATTAAATAGGGTGTCCAGTAAATAATATTACACTGCATTTATAAATTGATTAAATACACCTTGAATATGATATGATTACTAACTAACATTTGGCATCTATTGTTGAACCTTTTAACACCAACACTTTTTGTTTGTATCCTTCCAACGCTGACATTTTATTTACTCTTTATTTTGACATATTTTTAACTAAGATATCTTTAATTAGAATGTCCTTAGATTGACATTTACTTATTGTTTGATTTTTACGGAATCTAGAAATCTTCCATGTTTTTCACAAATATTTTCGCACGTAACTCTTTAATTTTATCCATACAGACTGGAAACATTTCTGACGATTCGAAAATTCTTTCTTTTTATTAACTTGAATACTAAGAAAAATATTTTTAATACGCCTTTTCGTGTGCATGTTGCATTTTAAGTACATTTTTTTTTTAATTTGTAACATGCGGCTTTGTTTATCATAGTTAGAGCAATTACTAATTAATCGGTTCTAGTAATTGGTATTAAGTGGTCTTAATACTTTAACAACTATGTACTTAAATAGCCTTATTTCAGTTTTTTCCGCTATGATTTGTATTGCCGACAAACTAGGACAGTAATAACAAATTAGCAGGAATATAAAATATCTTCTATTCAACTTTTACCCGTTTAATTCTTTATTATGCATGTAGCCTACATAGGTTGCGTTCAATGTCTAGGTATAAATATATTTCGTACTTGATGTATTTTGACATTGAATTTCGTTCAAATGGATTTATAATGTTGTTTAACGAAACTAGCAACACTATAATTCAATAAGCAAGCAATATAATAGGAATGCCATTACTAATTCCCACAAATAGTGTATCTACACTAACAATAAGCAAAAATGTAAAATATATTTACTTAATAAAATAGTGCATGTATTTTTTATTATTTATGTGTGAAACTAAAATTAATGCAATTTGTATTATATATTTATTTGTGTTTAAAGGCAATGTGGTAATGTTTTTTTTTTTCTCTTAAATGAATAATACTATTCTCAGTTCAATTTTATTATTTTAGTATAAGTGATTCAAAGACAAAATAAATAATTAAATTAACTAAGTAATACACATACATAAAATTACATCTAAAATAAAAATATTAATTGGAACTATATACAAATAAGTTGTACTTTCATATCCAGTTTCTCTTCTTATAAGAAAACACAAGCTGTTTTAATTTATTCTTGTGTTTGTCCCCTAACAAATCTTCTCTGCACCAGTCACTGCTTTTAAAATTCTCAAAACTCTCCACTTTGCCCTTTTCAGTCAACATCGGTTTCAGCATGAAGCCTACGTGATAAAATTCTTTCGGTGCAATATCTTCAATTTCCCTCCTGAAAGCTTCCTTCGTGTAAGCTTTTGTGTCAATCCCGAAATCCTCGAGGTATTCCACGAACGTATCGCAGTATTTGTCAACTAATTTATCGTAATATTTGTCCAAATCTTCGTTAATAACACTGGTGAATAAGAAAAATATGAGATCTCGTACGCAAGAAGAGTACTGCATAATTTGCAGATCTACAATTTTATTTTTCACTGGTTTTCCGGTTCCATCTTGTTGCACCATCGTGTTACTCAGCCAGTAATCCGAGTGGACTACAGTAGCGAACATTTTATTTGGTTCTGATCCTTTAACCATGTCATTCACGCCAATATCGATGAGTTTCTCTATTTTACTCAAATAAGGTTCTAATTCAGGTACTTGCCTTGCTCCGTTCATTATGCTATTATGAAAAGCAGATCCCACCTCCTCGGGTATGTTATCAAAGCAGTCATTTTTGATACTGCAAGGAAAGACTTTTTTTCGAAATTCGTCTGGTTTAAGCGTTTGCATGGCTATTGGAATAGCATGGAATTTAGCCAAATCTTGCACTATTAATTCGGCGTGGGCATAATCGAATCCTACAAATCTATCTCCAGTTTCGAATCCTTGGCACTTTAGATTTTCAAAAATTATGGCGGCATCCTCGTCGACGTCACCGTTATTGTTGTTTAAATTAATTCTTGCGCCGTAACATTTTGGGAATATATCGATTATCCTGTGTTCCGGTACTTTATACTCCCGTTGGAAATCTTTAAGAGCCGGAATGGCGTCTAGATATGCAGATATTTCCTTCTTAAACGTCACTTGAACATCGAACATGGCCCTGAGCAATTCACTTACGGGAATTAACTTCGCTACCAATTTCAGCAATTCCGGTTCATTATGAGATGCCCTCTTGATTGTAACGTCCAAAGCCAACATTATGCTGCCATAGTGATCACCGGGAGCGGTCAGCATCCTTTGATCTTGCGTTAAGATTTCGAAGTCTTCCCCGATGGAAGCGGCGATGAGCTCCTTTAAATGTCTCACTTGTATTTCTGGCATTTCTGCAACGAAACAGAACGTGTCACACAACGGATAATCGCACACTATACATCCTACGACAAACAATTGTGCTATAAATTACAATTTACAATGATTGTGGGGGAGGGGTAAAAACGTAAATAAGACCTCAAACAGTAGGCCTGGAACGAACACGTTACATGCATACATTCATATAACATTCGTACTTTGACGCCAATGTACTATTATAATTTATAAACAAACCATAATCGCTCCAACTACAATCGGTTTATGCATATTTAACCCAAACTAATAAATATGCTAAATCATTATTGCTATTGGGTGCACAAAGTGTTTTTGAGTGTAAATTAAAGATGATTGTAAATATAAAAATAACAGCTTTACAATAAATTATTAAGACGATAACAATACATGAGTCAATGTCTAAATGAAGAATTATATTTACTGTTTATACTGTATAATGCACCCCACAATTTTATTAGATATAGCCGGGAATAATAAATAAGTTTAATTACACAACATTTAGTAAACAGTATGTTGTTAAAAACAAAAATATCGACCCGGTAATTAAAACCATACTTTTGCAATACGGAAAGGAGTTCAGTCGATGGTAAAAGAATTGTATATTGTCTGTTTCCAGATATAGTGCGGTGTCATAAATAAAACCATTAAGGATGCATTGCGGTAATCCCTCCATTACCCCGCGATAGTTTGTATGTAGTAAGTACATACAAATTATCTGGATGGGCTTAAGGATATTAGGAAAATAAAATAATTAATATTAACCTGTGTAAAAATTTTATTCCATTTATCAATAATGTTAGTTAAATAGTCATTACTAAAGACAGTGTAATTATAATGAAGTTATAGTATTGTTAACATTATCAATTATTATGTATAAATGAGGGAAATTAGTGTAGGCCTGGGGAATTATATCCCAACCTCATTTATATATTCCGTATAAAATAAATCATATTGTAAATTCATTATAGTATTATACTCTTATTTTCAGTTGTTAAGATAAGTACAGTACAATCTCGATTATCCGAAATAATGTGGACCAAAGTGATTTCGGATAAACGAAATTTTGGTTAATCCGAATTTTTTTTGGAAAATAGGAGTTTAGGATGCGTATATCATTAGATCGACTTAAAAACATTTATGAAATATTTTACTTCAATTTATGTATTAATTTAAAAATAACATCGACAAATAATTTGTTTAATTTTTATTACTTAATTTTTTTTTAACATAGTATGTACATAAATGCCTAAATATGTACATATGTACATTCATAAAAGACATGTTAAATGCAACGTAAAATATAAAATATATAGTGTAGAATGGGAACACTTTACTGTTTAAAAATGAGGTAATTTTTAACTGCACTCGTTTAACACTACTTCTATTTTTGGCCGCAATGTCTCTCCAAAGTTTTATTAAAAGAACATCCGCGACAGTTGCATTTTCTTGTTGTTCTACATAAGTTAACGCTTTCTCCAAGGCTTCTAGTCCTTCTGAATGTGACATTTTTACTGGAATATTGTCAGTGCATTCTACTTCGTCATCGTCATCACTGCTTATTTCATTAGCATTTTTGCAAACACTTTCAATTAATTCTTGGTCAGTCATTTCATCTTCTACATTATCACCGTTTAACCATTCATTAACTTCTGTTTCCGTAACATTTTCACATCCTGGTATTTTCGTGAAAATTTGCTGTAAACTTTCTTGTGTGTTGTTCTCGTGTTGAATCAATTTTGACCAAGATTTTTCCAGGGTTCTACCTTTTACTTGATTCCAAGCTGAAGCTATCCAATATACAACATTTTTCAAGTTTAACTTCTTTAGACATTCAGTGAGATTGGCACCCTCATCTACTTCTTCCAAAATATGCTCCAATAGCAAACGCCTGTAATTTCGTTTTAAATTTTCCAGCACACCCTGATCCATGGGCTGAATGAGAGAAGTTACAGCAGGAGGCAAAAACATTGCTTTTATTTCCCCACTTTGAAGTTGCTCCGCACCTGGGTGAGTGGGAGCATTGTCTGGTAACAAAACACATTTTCTGGGGTATCCGTGCTCTTTTAAAGAAGACTCTACTTTTGGTACGAAAAAACCAATTTTTGAATAGATTTGCATTCATCCAGCCTCTTTTTTGATTTTTATACAAAACAGGTAAAGCATTGGGACGAATATTCTTGAAGGCTCGTGGTTTTGCTGACTTACCGATACATAATAATGGAAGTTTGTGTCTCCCAGAAGCATTAGCGCATGCAAGAACAGTGATACGTTCTTTGCTACGTTTGTAACCAGGTGCTCCAGCTTCCGTTTTTGAAGCTAAGGTACTTGAGGGCAAGACTTTGTAGTTCGACCCGGTTTCGTCGCAATTATAGATCTGGTGTGGTTGTAAATCATTTTGTTTCATAAGCTCCATAAAATTCTCTGCAAATTTTTTTGCGGCAGATACATCGGCAGACAACTTTTCTCCACAAACTTTCAGTTTACGTACACCATGTCTTTTTTTCCATCGGTCTAGCCATCCATCACTTGCAGAAAAACTTTCAGGCGCTTCAATGACCGGCAATTCTTCGCTTAAACTCACTGCTTTTTGTTTTAAAATGGTCCCCCAAATTGGTATTCCACGTTCTCGATTTTGTGTAAACCATAAAAATAAAGAATCATCCACTTTTTCGTATTCACCTCTTTTCATACTTTTTCGTGCCGGGGTCGGCGATGACAAAACACTACACCATTTTTCAAGCTTTTCGCGATTTTTTCTCCATTCTGCAACCGTACTCACGCCTACGCCTAAATCCTTTGCTATATTTTTAAGCAATTCACCATTATCTAATCGTCGAACCGCTTTAAGTTTTTCCTGCAAGCTGATAACAACGCGTTTACGTTTATTGCTCTGACACTGCATTTTGGAAAATATTTGAGAATAAAACTACTCTTTTTGCGATAATAACAGACGTTAATACATATGTACTTGTAACACTCTGTCGGCTAACCAAAACTATTCACATTTTAGACAGTCGTATTGCCGTGAAACCCCGAGGGAAACCACCTAGCAGTATATTATGTGAATCCCAGACGCGTTTAGTATAATGCGAATTTTTTCGGTTAATCGGGGTTTTTGTTTTTAAATAGTGTGTTTCGGATAAACCGGATTTCAGATAATCGCGATTCGGTTAATCGGGATTGTACTGTATTGATATTATGACGTGCATTATATTTCAAAAAGACAGCATTTTGTCGAAACGTAACATACTGTAATACTGTTTCTACAAATATTTTATAAAATAAAATAGCAACATGTATGCGAATACAAGAATATTTAGGTATTATTTTACTTTCCGATTCGTTTACAATCCTTTAATATATCTTGGTTTTGCGGAATTTGTAATAATAAATTCTGAATGTAGAAATTAAATCTTTATTTGACGTTTCGCTAATGTCAACATTGGGTTTTTCAAATATTGTCCAATAATTATTATAAAAAAATCTGTAAAACAATAGTTGTTTTAGTATTTAAAGTTTTATTTTGGCATTAAAAAACATTAAAATTAAAATAAGATATAACAGTATATACATGTGATCAAATAAATAGGCACATCATTACATGCAAACAAAACTAACAATTTTTCAATTACAAATACACAACAGAAGCTGTTTAGAAACTCTTTTGTGCTCCACCATTCCACTTGTATAAGTCTAGTTTTCATCTTGTTGATAGGTCTAATCTTAAGGTGCTATATAATTTTCACCCCCAATAATATACATTAGCTTATGGTAGGGTGTTTGAAGATTATTTATGTAATCAAAGGAAAGTATCAGATTTAAAAAAGAATAAATCAAAGGAAGCTAATCACCCAAATATAAAAAGAGCTTTAGCAAGAAGCACAACAATGTGCTTGTCTTGCAGCATTTTGAAGTAATTAACTCCTTAGCAATAGTTGCTAGACGTAGCAGAGCCGATTAATGAAGCAACATCATTAAAATTTCGGCCATCTTATCGGAAATGTATTTGCTTGTTGCTTCATATCGCTAGATATTGTTTGCATCATTGATTATAAGTTTGCCATATATCCACTAATTTGCAAAATTTGCGGTAGTATTTGGACCAACCAATAGATAGTTGTTTGATATGTAGTATTACTCAGTGCTGCAAAATATTGCCCTAAGATCAAAATCGTTTGAAATTATCGTAAATTGAAAAATTTAATCGCTCGTGTGAATGCCCCTTTATGATAATAATAATAATAATAATACTCATTTATTTCAGACGCAATATACATAAAGAAAAAGGGTACATGCTTGAAATAAGTCACAACACAGGAAAAAAACACTTATGCTAATAACATAAAAAATCATTAATGCCATAACAGCTAATTCTTAAAAGATAATCTTTCACTTGACGCTTAAATAAATAATAATTTCTAGCATTTCTAATGTCAATTGGTAATTTATTGTAAAGTTTACAACCATTGTAATAGGTACCTCTCTGAAACATAGTTGATTTGTGTGGTGCTGATAGTAAATAATTAGTAAATGTAGTGTGCTATAAACATGACAGACATTATGTTTAGAAAACTGATTCTTATATTTGTACGTAAAGCATAGAATTTCAAGAATATATAAATCATAAACAGTTAACAAAAAATTATTTTTAAAAACATCTCTGCATGAATCCCTATATCCGACTCCGAATATTATTAAAACATTAGAAACACATTAGAAAAACCCTCTGTATTTCAGATGAGCTACCCCAATGGATAATTCCATAGCGCATACAAGACACAAAATCACAATGGTAAAAGGTCTTAATCGTTTCAATGTTATAGGTTTTATGTAGTTGTCTCATAGCATAACATGCTTTTGACAAGACACCACACAAAGATTCAATGTGAGGAACCCATTTTAAACGTTCATCCCTAAAACTTTGCTAGACAATTCCAGAACTAATGTTTCGTTTTGTTTATGTTTAGATTAGTAACAGGTTTAACTTTATTGTGAAAATAAATACATTTTGTTTTTTCATGATTTTTGTTGGTAGCCATCCACTTATTAATATCATCTAAAGCTGTTGACAATTCTTGTGAAATATCTCTGAGATTTGTTGCACTGTGAACTATACTTATATCATCAGCATACAATATTATTTGGCTTGGTAAAGTTAACCTTCTAGGAAAGTAATTAATATAAAGTATGAACAAAGTAGGGCCTAATACGGAGCCCTGAGGAATACCCACAGTAACATCCCGACAACTAGATTTATGACCATCAATCATAACGAATTGTTTTCTTCCCATCAAATATGAATGAAACCAATCTAACGTGATACCATTTATACCATAATAATGACAACTGTTTAAAAAAAAACTACTGATAACGCTGATTTCAGATATACCATCATCTCTAACTAGAATTCATGAAAAAATTATACACTTGCAGTAAAAGCCTCTTTCCTTCTTGCTGATTTGCTTAGGAACGATGCATATTATAATATTTATATGTAATGCATAGTGCTTTTTTGATAACTAAAACTAGTCTGTAGTTGATTATTGACAATGAGATATGTAAACTGTGTTTATTATATGACGGAAGATGTTCAGGAATGATGAAAAATTAAAACAAATGCCTGACAAGTGAAATTTAGTTATTAAATCTTGATAAAAAGTTTGCAATCTAATACAGGAAAGGCTTAGTATTCTACTAATCCAAGTTCAGATGCAGTGTGGAACTTATTAGACACGTATGTACTTAAACTTGAATTGAGATTCAGTGCTTTCCAAGATTTTCACTTATTGCCAAGATTCTACTTATTTCTATTATAAAGAACGATAAGTAAAACTGTACAAAACGCATTCTTGAATTATCTATAAACATTTATATATAGGTATTTCTACAATTCGTAGCCTTACCTCTATGCAAAACGTAAGATCCAGTGATATTATAAACTCCTTGGCTATCACACGATGTCGCGAGTTTCAAAAATAAATAACAAACTTGTACAAAACCGCAAGGAACACCGAATCAATGCATATATTGTATATCTGATAAACAGGAATGTGAATTGAGCCCACGTCGAACACTGGGCGTTCGAAATTTTATTCCCCAAGTGTCCCTTGATACAGTTTCTCGCATCCCCACCAATTTGTCGATGCGACTAGGCTGGTGGGAACGAGGGAAACTGTATGAAGGGACACTCTGAGCAATAAAATTTAGAACGCCGTGTGCTTAATGTGGGCGCAATTCACATCACTACTCATAAATGTTGTAATGTGTGATAGTGAATACAAACACAACAGCTTATGATAGTTGCACATTCTGTATCAAAATACAACACCATATGCTTTTGCTTATCATGGTTGTATTCGTGCAAGCGACATTTTTTTTGTGCGAGATAAAGAATAATAAAAATAATAACAGACATCGGAGAACCTTATAATAGTATATATAGGATATACACTGCACGTATTGAATAGTAGTAATAATTACAGATCATTCAGGTACAAGTTGGCAGTGTGTGTTGTATATTTTTAATCATATCTTTCACAAGCTCTGTATGTACTGTCAACACGAACGATATGATAGAGGATTAGTAGTGCAGATGCCAGCAGAAGAGTATTTTTAAGAACAAGATAAAATTTAAAACAAAAACTTTAATACATCTCTGCACCTGCGGTGGGAAATACTGTATTTTAGATTTATGACATTTTTTTCTATATCTTTCATCTACGAACAAAAAGGAATCTTTATAAACACGATATTTTGAAATGAATTGCATTTAAAATTTGTGAAAAAATACGATATGAATTTACTAGTAAAACGCTTTTAAATTTATCTAGCAATAATAATTATTAAGTGGTTAAAATATAATTATTGGTCGATTCTATCAAATAGTAGATATTTTATATATATACATTTTTCAATTTACTAGGAATGCATAAATAAATTTTGTATTGTATTATTTTTGTTATTGAATCCCTTAAATCAACATAGTATTAGGCATCATAAATTTAATTAAATATTTTATGGACCGGAACACAAAACCCGATTTGCATCGGATTATTTTAATCTGTTCATTAGACACGTCTTATCGATGGGATCAAGCAGATAACGATTTTATGGCATCTTTTCTCTTTCTGAGGACCTCATCCGTACCTCGCTTGATTATTTAGAATGTTTTATTGCGATTTTAGTGTCTGTTTGAATGTTATTGTGACAAGTCGTGCAATAAGTGAATAAAATACCTTAAAATTTTTATTGCACCTCCTGTGTGATTATTACCTGACTGATTAAAAGGTAGGTTTACCTGCTTACATCTCCGGGATTCATATGCTAGCAGGAAAACCGTACCCTTTAAATGATCGGCTAGGTAATAATCGGCACAGGAGATGCAATAAAACCATTACAGACATTAAAAGTGATATTGTTATATCTTGAAATGCACTATAAATCCATAGGTGTTGTTAAATCTTTTACCGATTTGTCAGTAGACAGTAAAATACAACATTCGCCCAAAAATGCAATTGAATGAAATAGTTTCCTCTAGATTTTTATAATAATTTTGTTTAGTATTAGTTACCATATTTGTTTGATTTTTTAAACATATTTGTATGCTGTTGATAACAAAATTTTTCCGTGCTGTTTTGCTATACAACAAATATTGCTTTTCTATTACGAGATGTGTCAGGCATAATAGTGTAAATACTATTCCATTGAAATTGAGCTTGTGTTGTATGATTATTTATGTACCATATATATATATACCCTTGAATTAGTATTCACTGCACCAGAGGCTCATTGTTCTTCTAAAATGAATATTGATAAACGTAATAAAAATAAAAAAATTAACTAAAATGCTATGCAACGCTGCTTATCTTCTTGTATCACACACGCTCAAGACTGGCTCTTTTAAAATGAGATCAAGCAAAGTAAATAAGTTGCCTCATCATTATTAATATTAAGCAATTTTTATTTTGTACGACGGAAAGATACAGTTTTAAAGATGAATCTCGAAATAATCATTTTCTGGAGTTGTTTTAATTGGGTCAATTTTGATAGATTCAAACTACTTTATTCGATAACTCTAGTAGAATGTTGTAATATGTACTTACATACATATAATAATATAAATGTATAAATTGTAACGATATAAATACACATCAAGTACGTGTGACGTCACTTAGTTCAGAACTATCGCCCTATTTCAATATTGTCGGTTGTGTCAAAGGTCTTTGAATCTATTATATATGCCCAGTTATTTTTTGCCGTAAAAAATAACATTATACCTGAGCAGAATGGTTTTGGTCGAATCAAATTTAGTGTTATATACAAATTATATTTTAGATTGTTTTAATCGAAGATCTCAAGTTGATTCAGTGTATACCGACTTTAGCAAAGCCTTTGACAGAATTGATCATAACATTTTGATTAGCAAATTGCAAATACACGGCGATCTTGTTCGTTGGGTGGCTTAGTATATAAATAATCGTTCGCAGACCGTACGAATGGGCAGTTTCATGTCTGATATGGTTTCTGTCACGTCTGGTGTACCGCAGGGTTCCCATCTTGGCCCATTACTATTTCTTATATACATTAATGATGTGAGTTCTTGTTTCCAATTTTCGAGGTTTTTGTTATATGCTGACGACATTAAAATATTTACTGAGATTTTGTCAATTTCTGATCAATTTAAATTGAAAACAGATTTAAATCGTTTTAATGATTATTGCATCGCTAATAAATTATATTTAAATCCTGAGAAGTGCAAAGTTATTAGATTCACACGAAACGTCATCACTTATAGTTTCCCATATTATCTAGGCACACATTTTATAACCGTTAGCGATATGATTCGTGATTTGGGTGTAATGTTTGATGCCAAGCTGCTGTTTAACAAACATGTAGACTAGATTATTAATAAAGCTCTGAAGAAGCTTGGATACATAATTCGGTTGACGAAATGGTTTACCAGACTAACTGCAGTTACTACGTTATACTATGCCCATGTGCACAGCGTTGTTTCCTTCGCTAGTGTGGTATGGAATCCGCAATACCATATCTACATCGATCGGAACGAATCGGTTCAAAGAAGATTTGTACGATTTCTGTCAAATAGATTTAATATGCCTGTTTATAACTACGAACATTCTTTGTTAGAATTTAATATGTTATCCCTCAAGTCTACCCGTATTCGCAGTGATCTCACATTTCTTTATAAAATATGTAACAATTATATAGACTGTCGTGATCTTCTCATGTTAGTTAATTTCAACATTCCATCATACATCACTCGTTCGGTTTTACCATTTCGCCCGCCGCATTCGAACAATAATGCACACATGAATTCCCCTATGGTCAGCGGCATGACTTCGTTTAATAGACTATGTCCATCTGTTAACTTTTTAAACAATATTTAAAATCGTGTTTGATGGGAGGTATGCATGGAGTCTAATTGTCTCTTCTCGCAGTATGTTATTAGGTTAGGCATTTGGTTTAGTTGTGTAATTTCATTTTATTTTTTTCAACTCATATTGTTTTTTTGCATACGTTATATGTAAACATGTAATATTGAAATGTATTCATTATTTTTTACTTGTGGATAGCATTTTTGGGTTCGTCCTGTAGCTATCCCAAAGAACTAAATAAATAAAAATAAAAAAAAAAACAAATTAATGTAGGTATATGTGCCTGGATTTTGTTTTCGTTAATTTTCAATGTAGAAATATGATAATTATTTAATAAAAAAAACGGGTTTGATAAAGCTTAAGCATTTATATACTTGTCAGATACCCCAGCTGTGTTCATGCTATTAAACAATATCTCAATAATCTAAATAATTGGATATTCATAAAATTGTAAGTGGTTTTGTAATTGTCAGGTAAACGTTTTAGTGTGTTTACCTGTGACCTAAAGTTTATACGTAATTAACTGTAGACAAGAAATAGATGCTGAGGTAGATTTCTAAATATTACACAGACCACAGTGTAAAACTCTTAGTTTTTGTTTTAATAAATTAGCTCTCCTATTTAATAGTTACAATAAGAAACATTACCTTGCAAGTTTTGTCTTTATTTAATTTCAAATTAGCTAGAAATATACTTTTAGAAAAGTGTTTGTTATTGTATCGTATTAAAATACCATTTGCAACAGTTTAGCAATGAACAATATTGATGGTCGATATATAGGTATAGTGTATTGCCAGATATTTGTCACGCGGGGAAAACTTTTGTAATTTTTCAAAAAAAAATTATTCTTTACAAAAGTTTTTGCTAGGTCTAAATGGAGGCCAGATAACTCATACCTCCAATTATCCTTATTTATCAGAAATAAAGTATTCCTCATACCCACATATTTTCGCCATTCCTTTTTATAGCTTTACTCACCAAAAATAGTATACCTACTACAAATAACAGAAGATAATAAATCCCATCAGTGGCGTACCGAACATGGTTCCGGGGGTTCCGCGGAACCAGGGCCCGGACCCCGAAAGGGCCCGGTCCTCTCCGCGCTTTTTTTTACAAGGTCCGAAATGCTAAATTGCTTTGCACATAACGTTGGGCCCCTCGGGGCCCGTGGTTTACCTCTCGTTCTTTTACAAGAATCAATGCGCCAAACAGTTTTGTACATAATGTATGTTTATATTTCACTAAATTGGTGCATTTTTCTCCAACGTTGAGTAATCAGAAAATAAATCTCAAAGTTACTTTATACGCTTATATTTCGACCCCATAGGTCTTTTTCGGTGGCCACTAATCCTATCAATAAACTATTATACAAATTATAAACCATGCACAGTTTACACATTAAAAATTTCGTTTACAATCTAAAAACAATTTTATTTATGTACACGTCTTGCATCAAAGATATCACTCTTACCCAACTGACAAAGACAGCGATACAATAAAATTAAAGAGATTAGTGCCTACAAGATGGTGCCTACAAGATGGTGCCTACAAGGCACGATACCTTACATGCACTACGATTTAATTTTTTGAACATATTGAAAACACTTTCAAAAATTATTTTAACAAGTAAAATAAAAAATGAAATTGTTGAAGCAAAATCACTTAAACATTTTTAGAAAAATTTGAAACTATTTTTTTAGTGGTGTTTGAAACAAAGATTTTGCAATCCACGGATCTTCTGTCGAAACTACTTCAAAAAAAATCGCAAAGTATTAGTGAAGCTGCAAAATTATTCGAGAATGCTTTACGAAATATGAAGGAACTGCGGGAGCAGTTTCATTGCGTTAAAAGTGAAGCGGGGCAGTTAGCGATAAAATGGGGAATAAGTCCAGTGTTTTCAGAAAAACGGAGGTCTCGCCCAAAATTATTTTTCGACGAAACCAAACATCATTATTGCGTTGAAACTAATGAAGAAAATTTCAGAATAACTGTTTTTTTTAAAACACTGGATATTTTAATTTTGCAATTAGAAAATCGGTCTAAAGGTCTCTGTCACATAAATCAAATATTCAAAATATTAAATAAAGATATATTAATTAACAGTACAGACGATGATTTATTTAAAATGGCACAAAAATTACACACATTATACAAAAATGACATTACAGAAGCAATTTCTGCTCAAATTTTATCTTTTCGACAATGCTTCCGCGAGGAACTAACCCAAATTAATTCGGTAAAGGATCTATTAAAATTTATATTAATTGATAATTATTCATCAAGTAGTAGCTTTTCTGAAATTGTAACAGCCTGTACGATATTTCTTACTGTTCCTGTAACGGTAGCAACAGCAGAGCGAACGTTTTCAAAATTAAAATTAATAAAAAATTACTTATGAAATACAATGAGTCAAGACCGGCTATCTAATCTGGCAATCATTTCTATTGAAAATGTGGTAGCAAAAAATTTGAATGTATCCAGTCTGATAACATCTTTTGCCACATCAAAAGCAAGAAAAAAATTTAATGCAAAAATAAATAAAAAAAAAAACAAAAAATAGAGTAAATCAATGTATTCATATTATAATTTTTTTCTTTGTTTTTCAGCTGTATAATTCCTCTATATTGTTTGTTTTTTGTTTTTAATGTTTTTTATGTATTCAATAATTATTAAAAAAAAATTATATAAGTATTTTTTTTTATTTGTGGGGAAGGGAGTTGGGTTAGGGCCCGCACCACAACTGGAACCAGGGCCCGTTCATATGTCGGTACGCCACTGAACCCCATTATATCATCCCTTTTTGATTTATTTAAATTCGCTTTCACCGTATTTCAGACTACAATAACTAAGCGTTAAAAAGAATTGATATTTAAGAAAAACGAACAACAACATAATTTTATTCACTAATTTTATATTCGGTGTTATGCTTTATAGAAAATAATTCGCGTCATTTTCAGGCTACATAATATTTTTACAGTAACATCGTATAACATATTTTGTAACGGATATTATTGTAATTAAACTATTTAAACGATTTTTTATTTTTGACACAAAAATAAATTTTAAAAATTTGCCTCCTTCATTATTTTTTTATTTTCAAAAATAATTTACCTGGATCTCGAAAATAAAGAAAATATTTATTAAAATTTAGAAATCCTGCAAATTTTTAGAGGGCGATGTATTCCAAAATCGGGCGATTCGGCACCTAAAAAAAAATTATGCTTATACCTAAGCGATTCTTCAGTCTGTATAGTTGCATCCAAATCTGAATTACCCATCGCTGGTGTTCCTTTGTTAGTTTACATAAGAATTAAAATATACAAAAAAAAACTATCAATTGTTATTACAAGTTATTTTAAAAATTTGATATTATTTATCGGTTTTAAAATAAACAAAACGTTTTATCAAGAATATTAATAAAAAAAAGTTCTTCATAAGAAAAGTTTTTCTGTTGTGACACCTATCAGGCAACATACTGTATATACTTACATAATTTACCAGCTTTAACAGCAAGTAGATTTTTCTAGTAATGCAAATTTGTTATGAACAACTTTATTGGTATTTGAAGTTTTGCTAAACTATACAAATCAAGTAGATACATAATTTATGTAGCAATAAAATAGGCAAATTGGGACAAGGTGATTGTGATAATGAAAAAATTTTAAGAAATATGTGGTTTAAACTATCTGGCGTATTTGAGAAACTTATTTCTTAAATACTGTATACACATAAAAACGAGGCATCTAAAGTCTATTGCAATTTTCTACAATGTTACATAATAGAAATATGAGAAAACAATTTTATTCCACATTCTTGCTTTGTTAATCAAATTGCTGTTACTAATGTAACACCTAAAATCCTTGTATGTTCTAAAATATTTAACATTTAAATAATAAGGATAACATTATTTTGTTGAATTCTTAGAATAGGCATATTCAGAATCTAAATAATTTTAATTCATAACATGTAATTTAACCGGCACTATCTTTTTTGTTTACATTTAAGTATGTCATTGCAATTTTCCCATTTCAGTTGTTCAGCAAATCTATAGCAAATTAAATGTGTTCACTGGCAATATGCCACATCTGTTTAATATAAGTAGTATTATTTTATACAAACTTTTTAGTAGTTTAATGGCGGTTTGCACCGACACGTTAAGCTTGGTTTAATTTTAACTGACGTTTTGAATGTGATATTTCCTATTTAATGCGTACAGAGAATGTCATATTCTAAGTATCACTTAAAGTTAAACCAAGCTTAACGTGTCGGTGCAAACGGGCATAAAACAGTTTTAAAGTGTTATAAAGGAAAACTTACTGGTTTCCTAGTTATCCAACGCTTCACTTCATTCCAATTAGAAGCATTCCCATCACGATACTGATAATCCAACGTGATCTCACATTTGCTTCCCCACGCCGTTCATAATATTATGAGATAACAAAATACTACAACGATTTATAATTCGAACGCACACCATTATTAACGATAACAAATTCCACACAAAAGAAATTTGTTTGTTAGGATATTGTGAATAAATAAATTAAATAAATAACACTGCAAAATTATCTACATTAAATAATTACAGAAAAATTAATTGGAATGTAAAATACAATAAATAAATGACATATAGCAATATTACGATTTGCAGTATTATTTATTGTTAGTGCGTTACTCACCAAGAGACGTTCCAATTACAACAACACTACCAGCACACTTCTGACAATGAGAGCAGATAATAAATTAATTATCAAGAAATATCGGTCATCATTCCTCTAAAGCTGAGTTTAGTTATTCATGCAGAAATTAACGCGTTAGAACATACGCCAACATGTATTATTATCCGAAATCAGTTGGTAAACAGATATTTTTAATTTTTTAGTGTATAGCTTTTTTAAGTTGAAGTGAAGTAAGTACATTCAAGTAGGAATGTGGTATTTGCGGATAGGTATACATATGTGGCGATGTATAGATATGCCATGTACTTATAATGTTCGCATGTCATTTAAATTTAACAGTGTAGTATATAATAGTATTTACTTCCACGAAAGAAATGCATGCTAACTTACATTGCATTTTATTACGTATGGGTTATCCATTAGATGATATACAAAACAATAAATTTTTTTACCGCGCACATACAATTGACACATGTCATGTTTCAATAGTTGTTTGGATCACTAGGCAAGAAACTATAGTTTTACGAGTATGAGCACGGTTTCTGGCCGTGTATTACACATTATTTTTTTACGTCGACAAATCTTAATTTTGTTGAAAATAATAACAAAATTGACGCTAGGGAGTTAACAGTACAGGTTGGCAATACATGTTACGTATGAATTTTGAATTTTAAATCAGGGTTCTAAGTTATCTTAAGATTTTGACGTTTTAATTTTCTTGGTAGTTTTGATACATATTCCACAATAATATAATCGGTACAAAGAATCCTTACAACACGACCAAACGCAGAGAAAACGGCACCTTCTTGATAGGTTATGTTTATGGTTATGTTTGTGGGTGATTACTCTTTATGTCGCTCGATGTCGCTGCTTCTACACGTCACTAGTGTTTTAATTTAGAATGTTTTGTATCTCACCTTCAAAATGAAGTTTCTCTTTCTAGTGTCGCATCTTATAGTTCCCTAATCTTTGTCTTTGGTGCAGGGGACGGCGCTATTTCAGTCGTAATCCCGCGTTTTAGGCATCAGTAGAGGAAGTTTATTTATTTATAGCTAAAAGAAATTAAATCTCACCGTTACAAACTGAAAATTGTCTAACAAATTAACGAAAGAGATAAGGAAGCAAGACTTGCTTTCCGTACCACCATGAGTGATTTGTACCGGGAAAAACGCAGACATTCTCAATCATGACCCATGAGCGATGACGCTCATTTTCATGTTTCTAGCGGCGTAAACGAACAGAGCATGCGATACTGGTCAGCATAGTGAACCCCAAGGAACTGCATGAAAAGCTCTTAGACTCTTCTAAGGTGACAGTTTGGTGTGGGGTCGGTGCTTTCGGAACTATAGGCCCGTAGTTCTTTGAAAATGCCAATGAACAAGCAGTGATCGTTGATTCAGAACATTACGTGATTATATTGGAAGGCTTTAACGCAAATATTCGGGACTGTTATTTCTCGTTTAGATGAAATCGCTTGGCCAGCTCGGTCACCTGATCTCAGTATACCAGGCGCGTGTAACATCTTTAAGAGACGTTTGCAACAATGCATTGATGTAAACGGAGGCCATCTGGTTGGTGTAATTTTCAAAAAATAACCAGAAAATAACCTTCTAATCTGTGGTAAATAAATGGCATACTTTGACATATAAACACCTTTATTCATTTTTTCCTTGCTTCCGTATATAGTATATGATTATTTGAAGTATGTCAGTTGGCTCTGTGTCACACTGTATATCAGAAAATTTAAAAATGGATAATGGATAAGCTATAGTTTTCGTCTATTAATTTCGTCAATAAAACGTTTTCTTGAAAACTATTGACGTTATTTCGAACTTTTGACATGAATTTCAATTGCGCCCATTTTTTTTCTTCTTCCCTCTTTCTCTCTCTGTTAGTGTATTTTACAGAGATAGAACATTTATTTTGCGTTTTCATACTTTTATTAGAACTTCGTCGTGACACACTATTTTTCCAAGAGCTGTAGAGTGCGTGGTGCAATGCGCCAAAATATGCACGTACCGTTCATTTGCATATTTTGCCGAAATATTAATGCAATGCATGTTAAATAATGATTGTGTATACGCAAAAGTATATGTACAAAATAAATGGAAAACGTGCTTGAGTACATATTTTTCCTCGTTCAAGGTACCTTCGTGCAATGCCATTAACACAGCATAATTGTTGACTGTAAAATATACTGCCAGGCATCCATTGTTATTGTAAATTTATTGGCTAGTATACTCACAAACAGAGTTTGTAAGTTACCACTCTAAGAATTTCAAACATCCTAGTACGCTTTTACGCACATTAATTTACCTCTACTATAATACCTTTATAACCTTAAAATTTTTATGGTCGCGTGACAATAATTAAGTTGGAATTTTGTTTAGTTTTATTGAGTCTTTTGGTATTTGTTAGTAAATGATTTTTTGTGTAAATATAAATATTTTTTATCACACAAACATTTAAATTAATTTTGTGCAGTCTTCTCTCAGGCTACAAGAATCACTACAGTTATATATACACTATACATATAGCAAGGGTTGCCAGACATTCTTCAACTCAAAATTTCGGGATCTGTAATTAGACAAATGTTTTAACTGTGTAATATTTAAATTACACGATTTATTTCCATTTATTTCCACGTTTAGTTCCACTCATAATTGATTTTTTGAAATATACATTTTTTGCCCCGGAACAATTTTCTGCTCTCACATAAGCAATTTTGTATGTACAGTGAAGAGCTTTTTAAGCGAGACCCTTGTAAGCAAACGTCGACCTTGTGCACACTATGTAAGAGTAAAGCGGATGTGCGTGCTAGAGAGAGTATATACTGAAATGGGCCGCTGTAATTTAACAGGTGTTAGGTTGTCCATTCATGGATTATATTTAGGTACTCTGTCGTTGCTGCTGCATTATAATTTATAACTAGCTAGCCCGCGTTCCGCCTGGAACGCACCCCATTGAAAAGGTTGGTACGCCTAGCCCGCGATCCACCTTGGCCCGCGGTCACTATAGAAGATAAATACCCCTCAGGTAGCAATCCGCCCTTTCATCACGTAGAATAGATATGGGAATTTAGGATGAAGCTCAATATTTTTTAAGTGTGGCTCTCTTCGAACAATTCGACGCTACGCGGTTTAATTAACTTTCGAAAACTCGCTAGAAATATATTTAATTTTTTATTTTTCTTAATTTTTTAATTTTTTTAATTTCAATTTTCTTTTTCAAATGCCTTTCACTTTTAAACAGACTCGACGCTTCGCGTCTCGTCTTAGAGAACTCGACGCTACGCGTCTCATTGAAAAAGATATGTAATTTCTTAATTTTCGAATTGTTCATTGTTTTTTGGTTTTTTCTTAAACCCGGTTTAACTTTAGAAAACTTCTGGCGGTAAATATATTTAAATTTTTCATTTTTCTTAATCTTTTAATTTTTTTAATTTCAATTTTCTTTTTCAAATGCCTTTCACTTTTAAAAAGACTCGACGCTTCGCGTCTCGTCTTAGAGAACTCGACGCTACGGGTCTCGTTAAAAAAGATATGTAATTTCTTAATTTTCGAATTGTTCATTGTTTTTTGGTTTTTTCTTTAAACGCGGTTTAACTTTAGAAAACTTCTGGCGTTAAATATATTTAATTTTTTCATTTTTCTTAATCTTTTAATTTTTTTAATTTCAATTTTCTTTTTCAAATGCCTTTCACTTTTAAACAGACTCGACGCTTCGCGTCTCGTCTTAGAGAACTCGACGATACGCGTCTCGTTGAAAAAGATATGTAATTTCTTAATTTTCGAATTGTTCATTGTTTTTTGGTTTTTTCTTTAAACGCGGTTTAACTTTAGAAAACTTCTGGCGGTCAATATATTTAAATTTTTCATTTTTCTTAATCTTTTAATTTTTTTAATTTCAATTTTCTTTTTCAAATGCCTTTCACTTTTAAAAAGACTCGACGCTTCGCGTCTCGTCTTAGAGAACTCGACGCTACGCGTCTCGGTAAAAAGATATGTAATTTCTTAATTTTCGAATTGTTCATTGTCTTTTGGTTTTTTCTTTAAACGCGGGTTAACTTTGGAAAACTGCTGGCGGTAAATATATTTAATTTTTTAATTTTTTTATTTTCAATTTTCTTTTTCAAATGCCTTTCACTTTTAAACAGACTCGACGCTTCGCGTCTCGTCTTAGAGAACTCGACGCTACGCGCCTCATTGAAAAAGATGTGTAATTTCTTAATTTTTGAATTGTTTGAATTTTCACGCTTCGTATTTTCCTTGCTTAAAAAATCGCACACACTGTATATATTTCAAATATTAAACGTGGAAATTACCAAAAATATTCGTATATGTGATACTTTAAATGAGTAATATACCGCACACACATAAATAATAAATTTTATCACGAATACAGCTCACAAACCCTCAATTTGGAATATTCTGGTCTGTTATTTCTTAATATTTGAATTAATTTTGCTTTTTTTTTCGAAACTCACTTAAAAAAACTCGAATACGCCGTAAATACAAAAAGATTAAAATAAAATGAAAAAACAATTTAAAAAAATTACCACCAACTTGGGGGATTCGAACCGGGCACGTTCCCCGTTCATAGCCGGCATTCGATGGGTTCACAGCATTACGCCAAACTCCCCGGTAGGAAGTGATGTTTAAAACATGATTATAAACTATGGTTTATTTACCTTGACGTATACGTCTGACAGATGGATTATGATTACGATCAAAACTACTAAAATAGGAGTTAATTTAAAAAATGTAGGTGCCAATAGCTAGAGAGTGCACTTGCCTTTTTTAAACTTCAAAATAATGTCAGAGTTTCCATTTGAATGATATTAACCTCTCCAATTGAGACGATGTGTACACTTTGGATTATACTTATACTTGGCATTTTAATGCGATTTTTCGCTTTGTTGACGGAGCTGAGGTCAAAGTCTTCGTAAATTGTTAGTTTTCCGACCGACATCGTGGCCCCATAAGCGACTATTCAGTGTAAAAGTATGGATCTGACGTTTCAGAAATCGACCTAGAATTTACCACAAAACTGACCTAAAAAAGGGATTATTTTTAAAAATGGATGTACGAATAGCGATATAGAGGTGTACTTTCGGCTTTTCAAGCTCCAAATTCATCTGAGGGCTGGTGGATATTAACAGCGGCGGATCCGAATCCGAATGTGACAGCGTCCAAGATTCCATGTTATATTGCGATTAATAACACGTTTTCGCCCCCGTTTTTCTCGCTTTAGTGTCCACGATGCGTCTGTGATGACGATTACGAATTTCTCGAACCACTTTGCGCGTTTTTTTTTACGAAATGCACGACGATGTAACGGTCCTACATACTGTTGACACTGAAATTTATCGGCAACTGACGCATCTGTCAAAACAGTATCGGGCACTTTTGCCAAAAACATACCCCGACGCATTCGGTTATCGCGCGTTTTTTTACGTATTTCGCGCCGGTTTCTCGCCATTTTCCGATAGATGAGACTTCTCTGGTGACGTTTGGTGCGATACACGGGCGACTTCGTCGCCTTATTAATCACAGATCACCGTTCGAAATTACGATATTTTGACAATTCGGACGCGTAATCTGACAATTCTCGTCGGCAATTTAGTGGGTATCAGTGGGCATTGGCTGCCCGTCGCCGAAATTCGATCCGCGCCTTTCAAAAATATCTCTCCTTTTAAATAGCGCGCGTACGTGGAGAATATGCGTTCGAACCTTCCGGCAAGAGGCGTCTACAGTGGTAAATGGCGTACGTTCCACGGTTGCTTACATTGGCTGCCCGTCGCCGAAATTCGGAGAAAATGGAAATTTCGGAAAAGATTTGCGCGTCTTTTCGCTTTCGACTACGAACGGCACCCCGACTGTTCCCGTCCGACTATCGTTTCGCGCCTTTCAAAAATACCTCTCCTTTTAGCTAGTGTCGGTGGGAAGCGGTTAGTCCGGTAAACTTGCGAGCGAGGGGCCTACAGCGCTAAATGGGGTACGCTCACATCTATCGCTTTATTATTAGTAATAGTAAAATTCTTATTTCTACTTCTACAACTATTTTCTTTAAAATTTGCATTAAAACAACACAATCGTTATAATATCATGTATGTTTATATAATTTCTCAGTGAACGATGTATAATAAAAAAGCATTGTTACAATTGAGTAAAGGTCAGTTATTAATGTCATTTTATGCAGGTTATCAGTTCTTTCAATTTTTAAAATTCCTCCTCTCAAACATACAATTACAAGTTTATATTATTTTAATCTGCAGCACACGTTATATATTTCATGTTTTAGAATCTGTACTTATTAGAAACTATAGGATCCCATTTTTTTTACCTCATAACCGTTACTATTCAATATTTGTAGTATTTTTATGAAAAGTTTTCATCTAGATAATAAAAAAATGAGTGATTACTGTTGTTACAAATACAGAAAATATCTTAAATTATATAATAGGTATTCATTGATTGATTCGATGTTACAGCGTCCAGTTAGTTATTTAGAAATATATTTAGCAGATAATGACCGTATTTAGGAAACTGTATGAAAAACAAAATGAAACCAAGATTATAATTTTCTGGGTAATATATAATTAGAAATAGAACTTATTCTTTGCAGATTAATTTAAGTTTATAAATTATTACACATTTATATACATAAGACATGCACCTATAACGCTTGTCATATACGTAGACGTTATAGATGCATATTATGTAAGTATATTAAGGTCAAACATTGATAAAATGGTTCATGTCTTCAATAAATATTGATATTGCGTCATGCGTGGATACACAGCGTAAATAAGAATACATATTGATAGGATACCTTACAGGAGTTGTATTTATTTCTGTAAAAGAAGGTGCTATCTTACAAGAATGTTAATCAAAGAATTATAAGTAGCAGTGACAAGTTACTGAAACGTACTAAGCTACTTAGAAAAATAAATATGATAATTCGATGATTAGTACTTCTATACATGTATTAGTTTTCGAAGACAAAAAAATAAAAGCATGTTGTTTGTTTTCTTTTTTTATTATTATCTCTAAGTGATTATGCGACCTTATCGTCATATACGAGTTATATCTGAGCAATCGGTAAGCAGGTATACATATAAAAATTATTATTATTTCCAGCTTGCAGTGCATCAGCGCATTAATTTTGCGTTTATAGTGTAATTAATTTGAATTATACCATCACAAAAACAACTTTACAATTAATTCTTGGAAAGTGTTACTGTTTCTTTCACGCGTGTTACGGTTGTTATTTTGTTCAAACGTGTAATCGACTGTGTCTCAGTGGTTTTATTTGTTAAAGATAATTTAGATAATTAGCGGAGTGCCACAAATTAGCGAGTGGGTCGAAGAAAAATAAAGTTCTTACACACAAATACGATCTCGCAAGTACATATTGACGCACAACAAAATACTCACTCGTATTGAACAACTACAACTAGTAGATCACCAACTACTGACTAAATCCAATTACTGATAATCTTAAAAGTTATAGACACTGATAATGTAAAATTTTTCTATTGAGATAAAAAGAAGTACAAAGAAACCGCACAGTTTCAAATGTAAAAATTAGCGTAAGAAATCTAAGAGAAAGCATAAACAATATACACAGCCATATACATATTTCAGACATTTTCATTTACGACCAACCTCACATATTGTGTTCTAAATATATTACAATTTTTCTAATGACTGGTTTCGAGGAATTTGATATAACAATTGAATTGACACAACAAATACGGTTATTGAACTATAGATTAAAAAAAAAAACACATTAATGCATGAAAACAATTACTTTCATTGCGGTGAAGGTATGTAAAATTACACGTACAATCTGTTTCTAATTAAACAAGAATTCTAAAGGGATTTGATTTTTGTTAAACTAGCCACTGGTCTGTATACCTCTGTATAATTAGGTAGCGCTCGATATACGCGAATGGTGGTCACTTTAAATACAGATACTCTAAGGGGGTTGCAAATCTAAATTTTTTGAAATTCTTGTTTAAATAATTAGAAGCTTACTGTACCTATGAGATAAAATATATTGATATTTTCGTTCAGTTAGGATCAGATTGGTATGCATCAGATATGCACAATTAATATTTCTAAAGCAACAGAAGTTGTTTTTCATTGATCTTCAATCATTTATTGTAAATTAATGTTTAATCATTTATATTACTGATGGAAACTGTGTTATGAGGAAATAAACTCTCGTTTCTATTCGTTTCTATAGTTCGTATATATTTAGGATTACGAGATATAATAATAGTTGTAAGAGAATATTGTAAGAACCGATATATTACACAGGAAACTCTACATGCGGAAACAAAATTATAAATAGAAGTTTTTATATGAAAAATAACTAACCACAAATTCCTAGGAATTGCTTATATAGAGGTAGGTATGTAATTTAATTCAGGTTTATGCTATACCTGCTACAAAAGAAAGCGTAATATTTATAACTATTTGTGATGGGGAATGGCGAGCTGTATGTAAATTGATTTCCACAATAAACAATATAATTCTTTGAGACTTAAGACATGATGATGGATTCAGAGAGTCGTACGACGACTCGTACCAATCAAATGTTGGACAAATTGGTAGAAATATGTATCTATTTATATCTGCTTAGATAATAACGGAGCGCTGTTAGAAAAAAAGAATAGTTAAAGAATTGGAAATTCCACTGACCTACATAAAATTTCAATTTCTGCTTCATTTCAATTATTGTACGTATCGGGCAAGTATTCGATACACTAGTAAAATAATTAATTAAACGTAGGATCAAATATCTTATCCTTTATTTTATTAGCTTCATTTATAATATATTTACAATAAATACATAAAATAAATACGTACACCCTTAACCTAAATTTTATTTTGTTAATCAATTATTAGTATTCCATAATTTCAATTTTGTATTTCACAAATGCGTAGGGCATTGATTTTCATTACATTTTTATCATAATCTATGGACTAATAGGTCTGTGGAGCGGTCAACCTAATACACACTTCCGCGCGTGTTTTCATAGGTTGGTAGTAAAGATAAAACAGTAAGGTATGCTTAGATGACAAGGGAAGAGATGTCGCTAGTCGCACCGTTTAAAAACACGTTATTTTCTCCTACTCTACGTCAGTTGTCACGCTGACGTTTGGAATTAATAAACATGTGATTAGAGGTTAGTAAATTCACAGTTGCCGGTGACGAAAGTAAGCTATTTAAAGTCATATATATTGATTTAATTTAATTATTATGACCTTATTGAAAACGTGGAATCCTTGTGCATTTCTAAGTGCAAATGGCATTGGCTATAATTATGCAATAATTGTGCTTAATAGACAAATTTCAGTCCCATTTTCGAAGTGCAAGCTGTTAAATTTGTGGGAAAATGGTAATTGACCTATATCTATTGATTTTGTATTAAAATTTGTACATTTCAGCTAAAATCAGGCTAACTGTTGATGGTGGAACGGATCAATGGCTTTGGTGGTTGGAGAGGAATAACATTTCTATAAATGTCAAACAACCTGATTTAATTACAGGTGACATGGATTCAATACAAAAAAAAACTCTAGATTTGTTTACTAATTCCAAATATTGTGAAGTTGTTGTTACGGAAGATCAGGACGAAACTGATTTCACAAAAGCTTTGCAAGAATTGAAGAAATATGTCAAGTGTCATGGCAAGCAAGTAATATATAGTATTTTCTACAAAATTAAATGTAACATTGCTTTTGCAGATTGATTTTGTAGTGGCTTTATCTGAAGATACTGGGCGATTTGATCAAATTATTGCAAATGTAAATACGCTATATAAAGCAGCAAATTTTCTGAATAACATTGATGTATACATGATTACTACAGAATCCCTAACTTGGCTATTGTCGTCAGGATCCCATGAAATATTGGTTCCACCAAGTGTATTGCTGTATAGTAAATGGTGTTCCCTTATTCCTTTTGGTTCCAGTGCATATTTAACAACTACAGGGCTTAAGTGGAATTTATGTAAGTGGTTTTAATTGTGAAGCAAATGCTTTTTATTGTACTTAATTGAAATAAATTGTTTTTCTATATGGTGCTGTTACATAGTACATCTTTACTTTTACACAGTTATTTTTACTAACAGTATTTTAATCTTTCGTTTATAAGTATACGTAAACCCAGGGATTATCAGAGTTAGATAAGCGGTTTTATAATTAGTAAACATAGCAATAGTGATCAGATAATAGAATGTATAAATTTGCAGATAAAACTAAAACACTGGATAATTTATGTATATGAAATACAAAATATATTGAAACACAAAATTTCGATATTTATGACACTATTCTTTCTGTTACAGCGAATACTCTTTGTGAGTTTGGGCATATGGTTAGTACATCTAACACCTTTACAGACAGTCCAGAAATAACTGTTATAACAGATAACCCAGTAGTTTGGTCAATGGGTATGAATTCGAAAGTAATTAATTCTTAAAAATCATAGGAGTGGATATAAGAATTAAGAACTTGTTCTAGTGATATACTTAATTTAAAAAAATATATACTTATGTTCACTGAAGCTTACTTCTTTTTGCTATAAAAGACTGATTTTTTATGAGTTTATATATAGAGATTGTTCATTGTTATAAAAGTTGTTAATGAAGATACTGCGTTTTATTTATATTTTCCTTTCGTTTGTCTCATATTAGTCATTAACTGTATATATATACAGGGTGTCCCTGAAATAAGAGTACAACGTATTAAAAATGGGAAGCCCTAATTTTATTACACCTTTTATCTAAATTAATTTTTCCAAAATTCCCACGCATACGTGAGGAAAAAAATGGCAAAGATATTTATTAAATATCCGTCACGCCACTGGTATTTGAGACACTACACTTCTAACCAACGAAGGTAGGGCAGGCAACACGCGACGTATAACTACGCTCTGAGTCTCAGTCTGTCTGGATCCTTACGCATGAACACATCGGATATGGCTTTTACCACACGCGAGTTGTTCGATATGATTTATGTCTACGGTGAAGCAGGAGGAAGTTGTCGAAGAACTCTACGTATCTACCGGCAGCGATACCCCAATCGTAGAACCCCGTCTTACACGTGTATAAAGGATACCGTGTTTAGATTAAGAGAAACCGGTCGATTGCTACCAAATTACGAAGAAGAATTGCTGGATATTGTGAACAGAAATGCAGGTGTAAGTACACGTGATGCTGCAGGGCAAGTGGGGGTGTCACGCAGTACGGCACACCGCATTTTTCGAAGAAACTTGTTACACCCGTATCACATCTAAGAATAACATCAACATTAAGAATAACATCAACTTTTAACAATGATGTTTATTTCAGACAGCTGTCATTGATTAGATTACGCACAAGTGAATAGTTATTCATTAATAGATTCCACATTTTACTTTCAATATCTTCTTTGAAATTTGCTTTAAATTTCGCGTACGTAATAATATTGGAGTCGTTGACTCGTATCAGCTGCATACAATGATTATCTGTATATCACAGCTGTATTTACAAATGACCTTAAGATATAGTATAAACACAGATAGTGGATCCATGGGCGGCACATTCGTGACGTTTCAATGAGTTTTTAATTGTATATTCGATATTGCAATTGGCGTACGAATTTTTTGATACTTATTCAGTATAATTTGGGTTTCCCATTTTTAATATTTTGTACTCTTATTTCAGAGACACCTGTATATATATATATATACAGTTAAACTATTGATAAATTTTATAATTTAGTGTGCCGACGTTATGTGTAGTATTCGCGGGATTTACACTGCAGCAATTTACATTTTTACAAACTTGCATATAGATTAGTGTTTACATTGAACATTATGGAATTTATCACGAGGGGAAAATTGGATCCATTAAAACAATTTCTATTTTATAGAAAAGCTGCATGCGATATTTTCGCAAGTTTTAGTAATTTCAGTCCTGGCAACTGTTACAAACATTACACGTTGCCGCAGATATAATCGATAAAAAAAGGATCAGAAGAAAGAGGGCAAAAAGATAAAGTAGAAGAAAATATTGAAGAGGAAGAAATAGGTACTCTTTGAACGTGCAGTTGATAGCCGGATATAAATTGAACAAAAGCAGTACTTTGATTTCCCACATGTTGCAAGTAAACTGTTGCTTTTAGTATATGTTAGAGCAATTTGTCTTATAAGACACTACTTTGATAAATGGAAAAAATAAGTCTACTAATATAAACATGATCACAAACATATTTGTTTTTCCTGTAGTTATTTTAGAGGTTAGAAAAAAAGATGTGGCATAAAGGCCCTTTGTATGTCCCAAACAGGACAAAACTTCGTTTGTTTGGAAAGACCAAGGACTTGGTGGCTGTTTAGTAGTGAAACACAAAGCAATAATTTCATAAAATGAAACTTTATTATTTTTATATGTTCAATATAAACTTTTTTATTGCAAAAGTATAGGAACTATTAACTTAAATCTTCAAGTTTTAGCTCAGAGTTTGAGGTTTCGGACAAAACGCATTTTGAAAGTTTACTCCTCATATAATCAATACAACATGCCAACATGACTTTATTGAGTTGTCTAAGTATTTCTAGAAATGAAAAGATATTTTTATTCCAATTTCTCATAGATATTCACGAATCTCGATATTTTTATTCTAAGGTGATAATCTGCTAAAACAGAAGACTGAAAACGAATGAATTTAACGAACGACTGAAAATACATATTCAAAAAAAGACGTTTAAACGAACAATGATGTTTCTGCCAATTTGTAAGCCGTACTACATTCGACCAGATCTGACCTATTTTTAAATAATGTGTCGATTATGTAATTTTGTAGGATGTAGTATCAGATTTCATGTACTCATTTCTTAGAAATAAAATAAATAATTTCAGCCATAATGAAAAAAGTTGTGTTTGACGTCGTTATCTATTATATCATTACTGCATAGTTCTGTGAAAGCATACAAACATTTCTAAGGTCAATGATGTGTGTGTAGACACACCTACATAATTTATTTCTTATAGAGGTACAGGTGTTCTAGCAAAGACTATATATCTTTTATTATAGCTTTATTCTTAATTTTAAGAGAAATGTTTTCTACAAACATTTTGTAGGATTGCATTAGGTACTTAAAAATATTTTTAATTGTAACGAGTGTCTCAAAAATACATTTAGGTAAACGCATACTTAGCCTGTTATTACAAATGGAACACTCTATATTATATTATTTCATTTTTCAATTCTACGTAAAAATAATAGGTATGACTTAATATTAACTAATACTGCAAAAAAAAACTAATACTGTGCTAATACTATGTATATGTCCCTCCACCGTTAAAAATAATATTAAGAATTGTCCCGGTGGAAACTTTTGTCTAAGGTGCTGGCGTGGTTGGGATTTGCGTTTGTTTTAGGTAAGTACCATAGATTCGTATTTTAAACACTGTAAATGCACACTATATTTTGTCGATACAGTTCTCAACATTTGCTTAATTTTAGCATAATTTAATTTGATTTTTATAAATGGTACCTATACCCTATATGTATATATGTTGGTTTATGCTAAATTATTGTTTTGTCTGCTTTACTCCAAGTTCTGTAATTGCCTGAACCTGAAGCCTCTACATCTCTGGAGCATCACATGGTTTTATAGCCGATCGTTCAACCATTACCAATCTCGTATCTTTTCCTCAGTTCCTAAGTAACGAACTATCAGAGCAGTGCTAGCAGATCGATGACATCTGTACGGAATTTGAGAAGGCCTTTGACAATCTTGACCATGGCTTACTTGTCTCCAATCCTTCTGTTAGGGGGTCATTGTTTTTCTTCATTTGCTCGCATAGAGCTTTGAGAATCAAACAACTCATTTTACAATGCATCCGTTTACGTGTATAGAAGTGTTAGTCATTTGGAGAACAGTAATAGTAGTAGTACAACTGTTTATGTGTATATTTTGATATGGCATTTCATATTTTTATGTAAATATTATATATTAAACTAAAACGCACACTCCTAAGTATGTTCTGGCATAATTCCAAAAAAGTGTAGTGTTGTAGTATTAATTTTCGTTTCAAGTAATATATTGGGCATCAGTTACGGACACATAAGTAATTAGATATTTGCAAAATGTCGTGTTTTGTATATCCATTAGAGTTCTAGATATAAAGTCTGTAACTAGGTACATACGTATCTTTTAAACTATTATTGAACTTGTATGATTTTCTACAAGTAGTATTAAATTTAGGGGGTCAATAACACGCCTTCCTTATGGGGAAGAAAGCCATCATTTCGGTATCATTTTTGCGGTTCCTAATTAATTTGTCGGTATGTTTTTCTTTCTGAAATTGTTTGAGTTTTGTAAGCTCCAATAAAATTGTTTTCTTAACTGCCCAGTTTTCGTAACTTTGTGATATAGATTTTTCTGAACCCAATTAAAAAAATTGCAGTTTCATTTTGTTCTATATTGATTTGGTTCTCAACATTTTTAGGAAAAAATATTTTGATGAATTAATTTGGAGCCGAGAAAATTGTCATCAAGATTATGCCCTTCTCATTTGTTATTTTTGTTTCTATTCTTTCTGTTAACGTGGTTTCTTATTTATAAATAGGTCTTTAATGAGGAATTAAAAGATATTCCATGCATGGAAAGATGGCCGAATTTTTTTTTATTATTTTCATTAATCCTTTACGCTAATAAATCTTTCGCAATAGTATTGTTAAATTGTCATTCCGTTCTTAAAATGATTTCCAAACTTGCAAAAATTACATCAATGTTGTGGTGAGTTTTTGAGTAGTACGTCAAATAATATGGTAGGTTGCGTATTTAACCGCGTACGCGGTTTGTGTATATGTAAAAAGCAACGTTACTTATTTTACGTCACAATGAACTGATTCAAGGATATCGTTCGCTTATTTTTAGCACCGTTTCTGTGATCTTATAACGGCGACAGACCGTTCAAAAATAATTTCGAAATTCCACACTACTCGAATTTTGTTTCTTATATAGTAGCTGATGGTAGGGGCAGATATGAAACGAGAATAGTTGTGCTCGCTGCCACGTTTAAACGGTGCTGGCAACTAGTAAATGGAAAACTTTGGCAGTCCCCATTTATGGAGGCAGTTAGAAATGGTAAATAGGTTTCGGAACAACACAGTTTAGAATTTAAAAATTAATGTATGTTAGCTAAATCTAAGATGACAATTCGTTCGTTTTACAGTATCAATAAAAAAATGTTTGGTTCGTTCTATAAGTTATCAAGTATAGAGCAGATACGAAAATCAGTACCCTTTCTGTTAACATTCTTTAGAATTTAATATTAATATTTAATGCGAGATTGAAGCAATTTGAAGATTATTGTGTGTGTGGAAAAGAATACAGTTAGGTAAAATTAATCATCGAAAGCACATCAGGGCGAAATAAATATTAAAATTATTAATTGATAACTCACATCACTGATTTACGTCACATTAGTTCAATATATCCAATAGGAGTAATAAAGTCTTGGATAAAGAGGCCTTTTCCAAGGAACGAACACTTTTTTACTCAATTTATGTTAATAATTTTTCTTGCGTGCATTATAAGCTCAAATGTTTAAATTGATGGAACTCCACATGAAATGGATACTTATGTACAAGTGACTCAGGTAGATGCCGTTAACAATTTTCTACTTGCGGTGGCTTTTTTTTATTTAATTCCTTAAGATTGTGTTACATGAAAGGTAAGTGTTGCTAATTTTGATGAATACAATTTAATTTTATCACAACTGGTCATACACAAATATTAATAATGCCTGGTGATGTCGGATGAATCTAAGATATGCTAATTAAAGAATTGATTTTGCTCTAGCAGTTTTGAATTTACATAAGTTAACTCCAGTAATTAGCTTAGTGTACTATACAATGCTAAATTTTACTTCGTTCTTCAAGAATGGTAGTTGCATCGAGCTATAGCTTCTGATAATAATTTTGGACAAATGGATTTAGAAATACACGGCAGTAACACACTTTACTGGCCTTCAAAATATGTTTCTTCTGACCTATGATTAAATTGAGGAAAATTTGGCCGAAATCTTTAGGATTTGCCGGGTTTTTACAATTTTAACACGCTCTAAATGTTGCATAGCTTCCACTTCCACATGCTAAATCGGAGTCAATGATGTCTAAACTAAGAATTCTTTTCCGTATAATAGACTGAACATCACCATAACTTTTTTCCCGACCAGTTAAGGGATCTGGTTAAAATTAGGAAACTAGGTTTGGGACTTCAATAAGGAAGTAGAAGTTAAAAGTTTTGATAGTAAGAAAGAACGACGTTGTAAAAAGGTAAAAGTATTCTTACATTTCAACAATTTGGACTATAAATAGCTGACAAAATTGATATTATACTAACGTCTCCGCCATCTGAGATTTTGGCCAACTTTGGCACTTTGCGCAATACTTGGCCCTAACAGAGCAACGCATACCGGAACGATCAAACACGCAATATCATATTTGTATTGAATAAATGATGACTTAATAGATTGAAACGGTCAGTTTTAATGAAAAGCAATCCAAATGGTGTTAGTTTAAGTAAAACGAAACCAAACTCTAACCAAAATCATACAGAAATGCATACTTTCAATGTGGGTGGATGCGTGCGCAGGGTGTGAAGCTTCATCCAAAGCACTTATATTGAAGATGGTTCAGTCACTGCGGACTCCCCGACTTGTGTGGTGCTCCTGGACCGCTCATTTTTATCTGTTTGAGTGTAAGTGTAGGTTTATTTTTAAATTAATTTCAATCTAATTATATCATCTCTCTAAAATCAAATTAATCAAGATGCTAATTTTTATTTTTGATCTACGAAGGGTTGATTTAAACCGGCTTTAACTACAACGTGTTGTTCGTTATCCAAAGCTTCAACAGTTTGAGTTTGGGAATTTGCATTATTTCCAAGTATCTTAGGTATGATTTTTGAACATCAAATTCCTGTTTTAGAACCTGTAGTCCCGTAGTATGAAGTTCATTCCTGTTAATTTAACTGAAAATGGCATAAACGTATCGCGGATATTTTAGTGTTTTGAAAGATTTATTTCTGGACGTGCAGGAACCGAAGCCTGCTGGTCCAAGAATAAACCTTAGCGCTTGGCGTGGCCAAATACAGCAGCGTCTAGGTCGGCTTACATTTCATTTGAAACGTGCCCCAATTACTAGCGCTCGAAGCGCACGGCGCGTTATAGGAATTGGTAATTAAAATTTTGAAATAAAGCTGGAAGCGTGATCGTATATAACGATACAAAAGTTACTTAAATATTAAAGATCCTTCGGGATGAATAATTTAAAATAATTTTATGTTTGCTTTCTTTTTTACCCATTTATTATTTTTTTAAATTAATACAGAGCTGTATGATTGATTTTTTCTTCTGTAGTGTGAAATTTTTATTTTAACGTTTTTAAAATTTATTCTAATGAATGAGATTACCGGTAAATAAGAATATTAAAGTATTACATCATACATTCAAACCAAAACAAAAATTGGTGTTCTTGAGAGCATATTTCCATTTTTAATATCCAGTATTTTACGAAACACTAACATTATTTCAATACGTAATAGTATTTCGTAATAGATTGTATTCTGATTCTGAAATCATAATACCCGCGTATTAGTATCCATTTTTGGTGTCAAGTCTACTTATAATTATATTATTTTTAGTACCTAATCCAAAGCACTGCTAGTCGAATGCTTGAAGAAATCAATTTAATCTTCATAATTTTATTAAAGAAAATTTTGGCTTGCTATTGTTTTAATAATTTTTTCCTTTGGTAATTGATTTTTAAATTTCTCCTAACGCCTATAATTTCTTATATTTAAAAATTAATAATAACAATAGTACTTGGAAAATAAGCTACTAATTTTTGGTGCATATTTCTTGTAATTAATAATTAATATAGTTATGTAAGTCCTGTAACTACTAATTGATTTCCATTCAAAGAACCACGTGAACATAATATTATAATTTTAAGATATGGACAAAATATTGAAATACGTCATAATGAAAAATTAAAACAAACAAATCTGGCGCAATGCCACATAATTTACTGTGCCAATTGTTTCGTGAGGATGTCCTGTTATGCAGGTACAAAATTCTTGCTGTATTTATCATATAATTAATAAAGATTAATTTTAGTATTAGCAGTTGTGAACACATAATTATAGGTGCTTTTATATTTTCCAGAGTATCTTAAACCCCTTCCAAAATGTCCGATGAAGAAGAAGTCTACTCGTAAGTACTTCAAAACTAAGAACGCTGCAAATGTTTAGTAGCTTTATGCAAAATCTATATATAAAAAAACACATTTATCTGTCGATATTTGTTCGTTTCGTTGTTTGCTTTGTAGCTACCAGTGCAATGTCTTGTCTTGTTACAATGTATTTATCCTTTGTTATACGTTTTCAGCGAAGAGGAAGAGGAGGAGGAAGAAGTCGTGGAAACGTAAGCAATATAGAATTTTTGCAAAGTATTATCGGTACATAAATCAATTTCCTCTTTTGCAGAAAGTAAGTAACCCCATTCGTAATCCAATGCCCTTAGTGAAGTGGACCTGTGGAGTATTCCTACGTAGTGTATTCGTGCAAGTTTTTTTTGTCATTACCTATTAGCAACATTTTTAATTAAGTTATTTTTATATTGTACATAATTTTAAACAATGTATTTTTGTTTTGTTTCCCTGTTCACCCTCAACCGTGAAACCCGCGCCCTTTGTGATGTCTATATGATACAGGACCACCGTAACGAAAGTCGTGGAAGAGTAAGTCAATATTCTCAAAACAGAAGCAATTTACGCTTACGCTCTGCCGCAAACAATTCACCATCTGCCCTGCCTTACACCCCACAATATTCTCATTTGTGAATTCAATAACGTAGGGCAGAAGGTGGTTGTAAACAAATTGGAATGGCTACTATATAATGAGAATCGCCGGGCTTTGGACTGGCTTCGTCATCATTGCCTAGAAATGCTCTCTATTTCTATATCCCCACGAGACCATGAACTTGAATGTTATATGTTTTTTATGACAAATGTTAATAAAAGCAAACTTTCCCAAAACCTGATGAAAACACAATATCGATGTCATAACATTTTGAAGCTTTTTTTTTACATTAAAAATTGAAATATTTTTTTTTTATATTTTCTTTTAATAACGACTGGCTGTATAATTCTACGTATTGGCAGAGCGTAATTTTGTGTGATTTATAGGGAAGGAACAGGCGATCCAGAATTCATCAAACGTCAGGACCAAAAGAGATCCGACTTAGATGAACAACTTAGGGAATACATCGCCGAATGGCGCAAACAACGCGCAAGGGAAGAAGACGACTTAAAGAAACTCAAGGAAAAACAAGCCAAACGCAAAGTGACACGTGCCGAAGAAGAGAAGAAAATGGCCGAACGCAAGAAGCAAGAGGAAGAAAGACGCGTTCGTGAAATTGAAGAGAAGAAACAACGCGATATCGAAGAGAAGAGGCAGCGTTTGGAGGAGGCCGAGAAGAAACGCCAAGCGATGATGCAAGCCCTTAAAGACCAATCTAAGACGAAGGGACCCAACTTCACCATTACAAAGAGAGAACCTGGCGTATGTAGATATCTATCACGCGATTTGCTTTCGTTTATTATATAGGTGTTTTCAGACGAACATATCTGCCGCTCAAATCGAAAGGAACAAGACCAAAGAGCAGCTTGAAGAAGAAAAGAGAATTTCCCTCTCAATTCGTATCAAGCCTCTCAAACTTGACGGCCTTGGCATCGAGCAACTTCGTAACAAAGCCCATGAACTCTGGGATTGTATTGTTAAACTGGAAACCGAAAAATATGACTTGGAAGAAAGGCAGAAACGCCAGGATTATGACGTAAGCAAAAACGCTGCTGGAATGACATAAACAATATTTCTATTGTCAAAAATGTTGTAGCTTAAAGAGTTGAAAGAAAGACAGAAGCAGCAACTTAGGCATAAAGCTCTTAAAAAAGGACTGGACCCAGAAGCTCTTACAGGAAAATACCCGGTACGTATGATTTCGTTTTTAGGTAAACGTTACTTTTTTCTTAATTTTTATGTTTGGTTTTTAGCCCAAAATCCAAGTTGCCTCCAAATATGAGCGTCGCGTAGATACTCGGTCATATGATGATAAGAAGAAATTGTTTGAAGGTGTAAGTATTTTTTTATTGTAAATTCTCATTGAAGCAAACCGAAAAATACTTCTATTTAATGTTAATACGAAAATGCTTAATTGTAGTACAATTAGTTTAACACGTGCAAAATTTGATATTTCATTTCATTAGTTATAATTTGATTTTACTTGATGGCAGTAGGTACCTACATTTCACCGGAATGAATTATCCGTATTTTTTGTGGTTTTAATCTTTTCATGATGTAATCATCGATGACTTGTATTTCGGCAAAAACAACATTTAAAACATAATGTTATAACTACTTTATTTTCTATATATCGTCATCAAAATTAAATGTTTTGAATAATATCCATACCTATTACTTTCAGTAGGGTATTTTATTTAGAATTATACTATTGCGAGTTAATTGTATTGGCACATTGCTTAATAATTATAATCATAAAATCTAAAAATAGTCAAGGCAAAGAAATTAGTTTATACTGATCAACTCTAAATACACCAATTATTGTGTATGTGTACATTAATACATATATTATAGACTAGCATCGGTATAGCTCTACAGATCATGCATTTTCACCTGGCGGATGCGCGATAGTAAGATGGTGTGCGTAATGGAGTGAGACATACCCCAAGAAATATAGCTAGACGTTACCACTCGCTCGTGAGAACTTAGCCACTTACACTATCTTCACCATTCGTACAAAATACGAAATTCAGTTTTATTGTAATATGTATCTGCAGTACTGTACGTCTGTTATTAACTGGGCTCCGTTCGCAGCCGCTTCGAGCTGGTGACGTAAGATGCGTGTGAAGGCAGGGCTTCCGCCAACAGTCAGTGCATGGTCTGTAGTTATATGCATCAAATAAGTAGAAACTATTAGTTTAGATTATACAATTATCTTTGAAATATAGGGTTTTGATCAATTAGTGCTGGAATTGAATGAGAAACACTGGCGACAAAAACTGGAACAATTTGAAAGTAGATCAAAATGTAAGTCTACGTGCGTTATGTTGCACGTGACTCCCCAAATATTGTGATGTCTCAGAAAGCACGTGAAAATTCTCCTTCTGTCCTCTCTTTCGTCGTTATGATTTTGTTTAATTTGAATTTGTACGTTATATGTGTTGAGTGTTGTTTTTGTTTGTAATTTAGGGCCTTGAGGATCTAATAAAGGAAACCCATGAAAAATCGTGGAAAGAAAAGAGTGGACAATTTGATTCACGGCAAAAGAGTAAGTAATTTATTCCCAGTTTCGTCCGTGTGTCTTGTTGTCATTTGTTTTTGAAATATGAATTTATAAATACGATTTTGTAGGAAAACATCGACACCTTTTTGTCAAAGCATCGTAAACCGCAATTTTGTACCTGAAGTTTTAGTTGTTATCGGCACAAATTTTATATACTTACGTTTGATTTTTTCTGCTTTAGGCTGAGATTGGCTTACTATTCCGTTGATCGATCGTTCTTTTGAATCACTTGAGAAATCAGAAATACTGATAGTCGATAAAATTGCGGCTTCCGATACTTTGACAAAAAGGTATCGATTATATAAAAAAAACATTATTAAATAAGTAGAAGTAATAGCATCTACTGAATTTTATATTATACACAATCGCTGGAATAAATATTCCTTTTAGCTAAACTACCTAAATGGTTCGGGGAAAGGCCTGGCAAGAAATCAGGTGAACCTGAGACACCTGACGGTGAAGAAGAAGGTAAACAAGCGGTAGAAGAAGATGAAGACATCAAAGAACCTGTATTCGAAGCGGAACCAGAAGAAGAGGAGGAGGAAGAGGAAGAAGAGGAAGTCGAGGTCGATGAAGAAGAAGAGGAGGAAGAGGAAGAAGAAGAATAAATAACTTTAAATCTTTCAAATGGTCTGTAAAAAAAGAAGAAATCCACATGGCTCATATGCTTCTAAAGTTACTTTAGAAGATGTATATTTTCTAGTTTTTATTTTCCATTATTTTACCGGCAGCCATAAACAAGAACTATTCTTATAATAAATTGTATTTGTAACCACTTATATAATATATATAAAATATACTTATTTAATTACTCGTTGTTTTGTAGTTTAATTTCAGGACAATAAAGGAATTTATTTAATTATAATGCAGCTAATATTTGTTTTTCGAGATCATTATCGCTTCGTGCTATTAAATGTTTCCATGTGCAAGTTTGCTTTTGTGGAAACTGAATCCGATTCCTCTCAAATTTGCGAAGATAGCACACTGAGGGTGGTCGTCTTACCACAAACAGTTTCCTGAGCGTTGATTGACTAGAACCTTCTTTACTCTAGCAAAACGAAAGATTAGAATTTGATCAGTGCTCGCCATCTCGGGTGAAGATCAAAGAACAAGCGCTCTAGTCGATCCGTCTCGACACTCGGCGTATTAAGCATGCCATGATTTTCTTCAGAAAGCTTTTAGATGAAAACGTGAGCATCGCTTCCTCAACAATGCTTCCAGTGCTCACCAGACCAGTATATATATTTAAGTGAGGTATCGGGAGTTAAATAAAAATACGGAAGTTACGTAATTTCCTGTTTAATTTACATAATAATAGATACATAAACATAGTAATCAATAGATATAAATATTTAATTAAAAGAAATCACTAAGATAGCACTAGTGCAAAGGTTTTTGAATTTAGAAACGGTGCACCGAAATAAAAATTTGTTTATAAAAAAATTAAACAACCGATAAATATTAACAAAGAAGGCCACAAAATCACTTTGAGTAACAGTTTAAAAATTTTGATCAATCACTCGTCCATTCGTCAAGTCACACAATCTTATGGCAGCAGTAAAGGTTTAAAATATTGTCTGCAGTAAACGGAACCGACAGTTAGGGGCCTATCTTGAAGCCCGTACAATTTGCTATTCCTTTCCGATATACGTGAAAAGGCTGTAGCGTACTCCCTATCGAAAACGTTTGGATCAATATTTGATCTGCCAACGGCTTTACATGTTAAAAATAAAATGTCCCTATATATCGATTGAGATACACAATTTATATTCGCTCCGTCGTTTTGATGCTTTTGATTCTTTTGTCTTTCTAACGCTAGTTTCTTCAATGGATCCAGGAGATCGTTGCAATGGACACTGTCGATGATGCTTTTCATCATCCTAGAATTTTATCGCCATGAATTATGGAAAATACATTTTATACCACAATGCTGAACGTACCGATGAACATTAGTTTGCTCTTTACTTCTTTTTTGGTACAAGGTGTACATGGGAGTGGTGTCGCCATATAACTTGGGATGATCCCACATACATCTCACCGTAACTGGAGCTGCTAAATGTTCTAGAAGTATTAAAGTAAAGCGTCAGACGCATTTATTTACATCCATATTTGTAAACGGAGCTGGACAATTACTATCCAAAATGGTCACAAATACAAATCACTTGTAAAATTACATAAAAATGAGTATTTATAATTCTAATTAATTCCTTTGTCTTTTCAAGTAATTTGGAATAGTATTTGCCTAAAAGAATCGTGAAGCATTTGCAGTTTGTATTTAAACACTTTTTGTTTTATTAATTCAACTACAAATTACTTTTTCAATTGCAAATTCCAGTTCCAATTCCCAATGACAATTAGTTATAAATTTTAGTTATATAAACTTTAGAAAAAGAGCTAATGATATTTATTCATTTGCATACTAGCGGGACAACCAAATGAAGTACAATGTTTTTATGAATGTGTTATTTACTTCATAAGAATATTTAAAAAAAATAATATAACATCCTAAATATCCAAAAATCGACATTACTATTATTGCTAGTATATAGAGTACGAGTTTTCGCTATATAGTCATCCGATGTCACCCACGCATCTAAACGTGGTCCAACATACCTATCATAGTAACAGATGCAATATACAAGGATTGCGTACCTACTTATTATTCGTTCTAATACTGAAGTACTGATTATTTCTTTTCAGTTTGAGCAAAAAGGACGTATTGAATTTTTTATTCGAGTGATGGCAACTGCATAGAAAACTAATGCGAAGAATGTGATATTTATAAGGTATTATGACGATTCTTATGAAATTAAAATTAACTTATAATGTAGTCGTGCAAAAAGTTATAGCAAATACAACTGGGTTTTTAGAATGAAATGAAAACAACCCGCGTAAAGCAACTAAAAAATATTCTAACAATAAGATGACTAAAACTCTCTTAGAGAAAAATAAACAAATAGAAATTCCGGTGTAAAAAAACCATTACCATCCACTATGCTACGAAAATAAAACAACTAAACGATAGCTAGTGTAATTCTACGTGTATTACGTTTCCATCCGATACCCAACACCATAGGCTACTGACGTAAGCGGATGTTAGAGCGTTGCAGTAGGCTTCGCTCTCCTATTTCCGAATAATGTCGATTAGGGTAGGTGACCATAGGACGATCGTTCTAACAGCATGTTTTTTAAAATAATAAATTCGGATGTGCTATTATACTCAACAGAAAACTAGTAATAAATAAATCTTTTTTCAAGGATTTCATAAACAAATGTAATTCACGTTGTAATTAGAAAAGTAATTGTAAATTATATTTTATTTGTAATTGTAATTAATTTCTATTTGAAAGTAATTGCCCAGGTCTGTTTGTAAATACGTATTTACACCTAAATTTACGCCACTCTTAACAGACAATAATGTATACTAAAATTATTACAAGGGAATTAAACATGTCATATTTACTACGTGACATGGACGCAACACCAAGAAGGGGTGCGATTTTTTTTACCAAACTTGTCGGAAACGTTTAGCTACCTATTCAAAGATAATAATTGATTGAAAATATAGTTTCTATAGATCACGTGTTCATGGAAACTCTGACACTTTACGCAGTCTTTTCTGACAACATTCATAGTTGTATTTCTTGAGATTTTTCATTAAATTTTCAGTTTTCTTTTGTCATAATTTGGTTTAACTGGTTTCGAGAGATTAATTATGCAAAGATAGAAATTACCGCCAGTTGAGCGAATTTGACAGAGTTCGAATAGTTGGCTTGCGTAAAGGTGGTTTTTCATTCAGGGAAATTGCAAATCGCCTTAACCGGAACCAATCCACCATTTTATTGTTATCAGTCATGGACCAGGGAGGGACAGGACAGACGCCGAAGAACAACTAATGGGATAAGGATATTAAGAGATCGATTCTCCAGTATCAGGTCAATTGCTGGTCAATAATTAGGAAATGAAGGTTGCTCTGTGATCCTTCGATCTGTTTATCTCCGAATCAAGGCTTTCGGCTTGCATTCCTTCCGATCAATGGCGTTGCTATGTGGGGCCGGCTCGTACCGGGTGCCACCCATTTTGATGGTAAGAACAATAAAAGCTTACAAAAATTCCAGCAGGTAGAGAGTACACAAAAACTGTTATCGGATTTTTATTAATTTTAACATTTTTCATTCTTGCTTATGCTACCGATCAGATCTTGTGTTACCACTTACGGCTCAACACGGACAGCAATGTTTGTAGTATAGTTTGGAAATGCACATGAAAGTCGAGTGGCATAGGGTGGTATTCAGCGATGAATCCTGATTTTGCGAGTTTGGGATACATGATGGCCGTATGAGGGTCAGCCAAAGACATGGGTAACGCTGTGATAACCGTCGTTCTGTTGAAAGACATGCACACCGATCCGTGGAAGTTATAGTATGGGGTGGTATAGCATATGGAAGTAAGTCTTAGTTCGTGTCCATTCAAGGCACCTTGAACAGCGTTATACGCATGAGATGGTGGAACCTCATATTCTTCCATATCTTCAGCAGCTCGAAGACCCACTTTTCGAACAGGACAAGAAATTTTTTAAATCGGTTTGAAGAGGCTCATGTCAATATTTTGCAATAGTCACTCAAATCCCTCGCCAATCGAACACGTGTGGGAAGAAAGTTCAGGGACTTAGCGAATATTCCGCGAACATTAGAAGTACTTCGGCATAAATTGCAGGTTGTTTGAGACAATATACCCCCATACCTACTGGAATCAATGCTGTGAGAGAGTATGAAACCAATAGGATCAGCCAATCATTATTAATAAAAATAAAACTAAATTCATTCCCTTTGAAATTTTAATCAATTATTACCTTTGAATATATAGAAACGTCTCTGCAATTGGTGTCACGTAGTATAATTACAGTAATTAAGATTGATTTGAATATATTTACAATTATGAAAATGTTGTGGGACGAAAACATTACCAGAAGATCTTATTGATATATATACATATACAATTTCATGCATTGTAAAATAAATTAGTCGCAATATTAGTGTTACAAAAGTGGTGAAGTTAACTTACGTTGATCTTCTTTTGGTGCAGCTTTTTTTGAAATATAAAAATAAGATCAGTAAAATCAAAAAAAAAAGATAGTGTGACTTTATGGTGAAATATTATCTGTTCAACTTACCAACGGACGCTAACTCTTGCGTCAACGGATCAGATCCTTCCTCAACAGGCTGCATACCGCCGCTTTCTTCCGAATCACCGGCGCCACTATCACTACTAACTTGGTCCATTGCTTCGCTACTGTTTAAATTATAATTCGAGGCTGATTTGCTGGTCGCCCTGCTTTTCAGACATAAGTTCGGTAGGTGGGTTTGAACATTTATACGTTCAAACACCCACACCAGATTCCAGTAAATAATCGGATGCTCCTCCACGAATTTCGCTTCGGCCAAGCTCAGGTCGCCCTCTCTCGCCAGCACATTCTCCAATTCCTTTCGCAGGACCAAAGGATTGAGATATGGTACGCTAAACGGTTCGCACGTGCTAACATCTCCTTGAGTTACCGTTATCGTTAGAAGTGGGACTGTTGGTTTATTGCACGTCTGACACACTGTATTCAAATTGGAATCCTCCGCAGACCAATTCGACATTATATCTTCGTCGTATAAAAATGAGAGACAGTTGTGACATTGTGAACATGATGTTAATGAGATATCCATTTCACTATCTGAAATAATGAACTATTTAGTTCGAAACTAGGATATAATTTAAAACAGTATGATAAAAGTACAGTGCCGGTCAATATAATAGCAACAGTTGCAATATTCTGATTCGAAAGATGTAAAACTTTCACCTATTTATTATATTATTTTTGGGTGTAAAAAACAGTTACATTTTTTATGCTATCTCAGAGTGTGTGCATTTGTTGTCAAATTTCGTAACTGTCAATCAGTTATAAAAGATCTTTTGTAAACACTTATCATTTCGTGCAGTTAATAAAATAGCACCAGTAGGCTTTTTTAAATTTGTTTTGCAAAATTTTGTGAAAAAAAAGTGAAAACGGAAGGTAATAAAATTTTTTTAATATACTTTCTATAAAATCATGTAATAATTTTATAGAAATTGTATAGTTATGGGTCGCGGAAAGCATTGTTCGCCGGAAAAACGTGAACTAATAAAAAAATTTGCGTCCGAGGGTAAATCGTATTCCCAAATAAGGGAATTGCTGGGCTGTTCCAATAAAATGATAATAAATGCCCTAAGATATGAGCAAAAAGTTTAATCCCGTGGTAGGAAGCGAGTTTTGTCACCCTTAATGGTAAAACGGTTAGTACGGACGACTAAAGCAAATCCCTTTATGACAGCTACGGAGCTCAAAAAAACATTGGATGTGCCGGCAAGCGTGGAAACTATTCGCGGCAGACTTCGAGACAACAGCCTCAATGCCTGTAGTCCTCGAAAAGTGCCGCTCCTTTCCTCTAAGCATGTTGCTAAACGGATATCTTTTGCTAAAGCACATCTAAATTGGCCAAAGGAAAAGTGGAGAAATGTGCTATGGACTGACGAATCCAAAATTGTTCTTTTTGGTGGAAAGGGTTCCAGATGTTTTGTCCGTAGGCCACCTAACAGCGAATACAAGCCACAATTCACAGAACTATCAAACATGAGGTCATAGTATTATGGTATGGGGTTGCTTCTCGTATCAAGCTGTGGGTCCTATATATTGGATCAAAACCATTATGGATTCATCGGTTTATGTAAAAAATCCTTGATGAAATTATGCTGCCGTATGCTTCCTACGAAATGCCGCTGGTGTGGGTCTTCCAGCAAGACAATGACCCCAAACACACCAACAAAATGGCAAAAAAATGGTTCAACGATAACTCTATCAATGTAATGGAGTGGCCTGCACAGTCCCCAGATTTGAACCCTATCGAAAATCTGTGGACGGACATAAAGAAAGGTGTATCTACAATAAAACCAACAAGCGTTGAAGGGCTCTGGGAGGCTGTGCAGACAATTTGGAGTTCCATCAAAGTTGAAAGATGCCAGCATTTAGTGGATTCCATGGGAAGGCGTTGTGCCGCGGTAATAGCAAACAAAGGGCACGCGACAAAGTATTGAAACCATACAATTAATTTATCTACAAGATATCTGAGTGAAATTTTTGATTTATTTTAAGAAAGACCACTAATTTTTGTTAAAAATGAACTGAAGTGCTATTATTTTGACTGTGTAGTTTTTAATTTTCTTATGATAATAAACCATTAACATCAAAGAATTTATTATTTTGTTTTGAGTTGAATCGGCCCAACAGTTAAACAGATGTAAACGGAGTCAGTATAAATTTGTGCGTGGTGCTATTATATTGACCGCAGCTGTAAGTTAAGTAACATATGGATTCAAATTCATATTTATACTACTGTTACCAAGCAACCTTCTGTTAACACATACTGTCAAAACGATGGAATCTCTTCCAAAGAATATATGTGGTCTGAAAATTAGAACAGCGTGCACAATAGCAGGAGTGACATATTTGGTTCTTACAGTGATAACATTGCTATATTATATATTCGAGTTAACGCACGCTTTCAGTAGAGGATGCTTGATAAATATAGCCTTTCACATAATATTAATATTTCCAACGCTGCCATTCTTCGTTGGTGTATATATGCAATTCAGTGAATTGATAGTGCCTTATATATTTGCCATAGTATTTTCCGTATGTAATAACGTGGTATGGATGGCGGTGATAATTGTCGTACAAAACAAAGTTCTCGATCCTCGGCAAGATGTATTTAAAATATCCTACAATCACTGGTTATTTGTCGTAATTTCAGCGATTAGGTGCCTTGTTTTGATTTATATACTATTTATTACCGTACGTTACTTTAAATATATTTACCGTGTAAATATAGCGGCTATATATGATGTATCTGAAAAGACTTATTACCCCTACACTCGATATGGTAAGAAGTCTTAATTTTTTTAATTGGTATCTCTTCTAATGATAATATCGATTTTGTTTCAGAATTATTTCTGGCATAACTTCTATGCAGCATCCGCAATTATTATTTAGAGAAATTTGATTGATATCAACAATAAAGATATTTAATCAGATGACGTTGTTTAATTTCGTGTTTCTGTTTTAAATTTACCATGGTCTATTTAGGTAGCTACTATATCGACTGACACCGATCTCATATGTGCTTCTTAGTTCATCAATTATGCCTTTCATATAATAAAGGCACAACAAAGACATACGATGCACGTATGTCGTCACTAGCGGATGTTATTTTTATAGGTCTATAGATTGAAATGAAGATGTGAGGGGTCAGTTTACCGGCTGTCGAGTTGATCAGCTGATATCGTTCACTCCTAAAATATATTCTGTGCTGTCATATTTAAAAAGAAAGAACCAATAATGCAACGGAAGTGAAATACGTAAAAAATACACTGTAATGCCCGGTTTTGAAAATTAACCTTCAAAACTCGCATTTTAGAGCAGTTTGTGACGTTCTTTCGCTTTATCTTGGGATAATATTCAGAAAAGGGCTTAGCGCAAAAATCCGAAATTGTTAGTTCTTCTTTTTATACAGAACAGTCACATCATAAACGAACAAAAATGACTTAAACTAAAAATTGTTTGAAAAATTGATAAGACCTTTAAATATACCAGGATTTATCGAATAATTTCCTTCGTAATGGCCACGTGATGCTAATTCGAAAGCACCACAAAATTTAATACAGTTTATAATTTTCGATGAAATGTATCTGTTCTTTTTTACTTGCTCATTATGTGTCTCGATATTCAGTCGGTACGCACTGTTTAATTGTTGTGGAATATCTTGTTTACCTAATAAATTAAAATCTAATTTAGCAGAGAGGTGTGTCTTGGAACTTTGATGTTTTTTAATTTTTTCTTTTAAATGGATCAAATCCTTGACACCGGATGTGGTCCATTCTGTTTGAACATCACCAGCAAATAATAAACACGGATAACAATAAAGACTGTTACTAATTTCACAACCAGATAACCAGGCGGCTTTTTCATAAGTGTCTATCTTAAAGGTTCTTTTATAATCGTGTGTTCTACATTTTGTTACATGCGTGATCGATAAATTCGGTTTTGGACGACCGGCATTTTTGATTTTTTGTTTTTCTTCTAATGTCAGCGAAGAAAAACGAATTGGTTTTAAATATTGTACGCTAGTGCAAATCGGATTCTCCAAATTATCCGCCATAATTGCGCGCGAATACAACAAAAGTAATTTCCCGGTTCCCGGTATACAACACCACACTAACAGACGACCGTACACAAACTAAATGTGTACATATGGTAGCTAAGTACTGAGGACTATTACGGGAGGTGTGGGTGTGCGAGGGGTAGCTGCTGCTCCAATCACGGGCCAGTTCGAGAGAGCAGTGTACCAGCCGCATTACGCATGTTCGCGCCTGGAGTCTGAACCGAACATCGGAAATGAAAAATAAAATTAAATACCCAATAGAAAACGTTAGGTTTACGTCAAACACAAAAATAAATTCCTTTAGATGAAGATATTAGTTGGGGGTACACGTGCACATGTGCATTTATTGAGAAGCCGCCACTGCTTCTTTGTAAATTTCAGTATTTGTCCCCACAATATAGTATTTAATTATTTTATTTGGTTTATCGTTCATTAGTTCTTCTAGTTTTACTTATTAGGTTTAGGTACGGTTTTCTTCTGATTTTTCTGTTTTGTATAAGGGTATTTATTTTGTGTTCGTATTTAATGTTTTGAGTATGGCACCTAAAAAACGTCCGCGTCAACAAGTGATGGAAGCATGGATTAAAAATCACAATTGTTTTTCAATAGTTAGTGATACAGAGATCAATTGCAAAACTTGTAAAATTAATTTAAAATGTTTGAAAAAGTGTAGATTGACAGAGCATCTGCAGAAGAAAGCACATCGTGAGCAATCTAGGTTAGCTTATGATTTTCACAGCGATCTATGCGACGCACTTGTAGCTTCTAACATTCCCCTTAAAAAGATAAAAAACCCAATTTTCAAAAAGTTTCTTGAAAGATGCACTCATCGGCATATTTCCGACGAGTCAACTCTTCGGAAGTTGTATTTACCAAAAGTGTATACAAAAGTCATGAATAAAATAGCAAATGATATTGCAGACAATTATTATTGGCTTAGTGCAGATGAGACGACGGACATATTAGGCAGGAGCATAATTAATATTGTTGTTGGTATTTTACACCCGGATAAACTAACAAAGCCGTTCTTGATAAGTTGCAAAGTTCTGGAATCAGTAAATGGAAATACCACGTCCGAAACGATAGTTAAAGCTGTTGACAGTTTGTCTTCGGGTGATATTACAAAGCGTGAAAAGGCTCTTATCTTTGTAAGCGATGCGGCAGCGTATATGATCAAAGCCGGTAATACATTAAAACATACATTTCCCAATATGTTACATATAACGTGCATTACACAGAATTGCTGAATTTATCAGAGAAGAATTTCCCAACGTTGATAAATTAATTAATAATACGAAGAAAGTGTTTTTAAAAGCACCAAAGAGAGTGTCTATATACAAAGAAAAATATCCCTTACTTCCTCTACCTCCATCCCCAATTATAACTAGATGGGGAACTTGGCTAGATGCGCGGTCTCTCTATACTGACAATTTGCAGGAAATTACAAATGTAATAGATGATTTAGAAGTTGATGCAAAGAGTGTTGTTAAATGTAAAGCAGCAATAAAAGATACAACTTTACAAAGCAGTCTACATTTTATAAATAGTAACTTTAAACTATTAACTAATACTATAAAATATTTAGAAACTCAAAGTTTAAAACTAGAGGAAGGTATCGAAATCCTAAATACTACTTTACATAAATTTAAAAGTATTCCCGGAGATTTTGAAGGCCGTTTATGCAAAAAAATTGACGCAGTTTTTAACCGTAATCCGGATTTAAACACATTAAAAAATGTCTGTTCCGAAGGTAATGCAATGCATAGTAATTTTAAAATATACTTTAAATATGCACCTCTCACTAGTTGTGATGTAGAAAGAAGTTTTTCTGTATTTAAAGACATGCTGACAAGCAAACGGACTCAGTTTACATATCAGAATTTAGAATATATTTTAATAATTAATGCAAATAAATTTTGTTTACATGGACTTGCACAACATACAATATTGTCATACCGAGAGAAAACATTCTTTAATACAAACAGATATTACTTCACTACTATTTAAAAGAATGATTTTCTTCAGTTAGTATGTGTTACTTCTGCGGAAAAATGATATTATTTCAATGAAAGAAACATGGATTCACTGAAAGAAACGGCTGGTTTAAAAAATAAAATCAAAGAGATATTTATTTGTTTTAAAGAATCTTTTTTATCAGTGTATATAAACAAATATCTACTCCAAATTTATTAAACAAAATGTAGCATATGTTAAAATTCGTATTAAAGTGTATGTGTCTGCGCTACTGGTACACAACGACGCACGTACAACAGCACTCGATTGTATAACGCGCCGACTCAATATGAATCGTCGCTTATAGTGCCTGCCGCTATCCGCCTTTTGATGATGACAAAAAATTCCCTAAATGAATATTGTCACATGAGCTACTTTATAAACTCAATGAAGGATTCAGCGATTATACTATAACACTGTCTGACTAATGCAATAAACAGAGATAGTACTATAATGGGTGGATCGATTGATGCGTTTAAGAATTTATATCAGCAATTTATAAATGTATGTGAGCATTTTACAAAGATTGTCGATAAAATAGAAAGTATAATATCCTGTACCTGTAGGGAATTCACTTTGTATTGGAAATAGACTTTCAGGCAAATCATCAAAGTCTTTTAAATTCGCATAGCTGCCCCGGTAACTTCCGAATTCTGCCGAAATCCTCCGATGCCTTTCACCACCTTCACTTCCGTCCGTGGATTCGTTTTCTCCTTCAGCAATATCACCAGACGCTAGTCGATCCCCTGTCAGCATCTTAACAGGCGTTGACGTCGTAGAGGTGGAGATAGCCTCCTTGATTTCGTCCAGTTTCTTCGCAACAGTCGTAGCGGCGCTCTTCAGACTGCTGATACCTCCTTGTATAAGTTCGTTGGATTTTTTACCGGTTAGGTTGCTGGGGCTGGCGGACAGATTAGTTGTATTAAGAGTGGTACGTGTTTCATTTAGGGAATTAAGTCTAGCACATATACATACCTAAGGTTGTTAATGGCATTTTCTATGAGTTGATGGGTCGATTTTAAGTTGGCCTTTCGTAGTGACAGACGTGCTGGTGAATAGCGGCTAAAAAAGACATCTAGCTACTAGCTATGCTACGTGCAGTGCAGCCAAAAAAAGAAAGCATATGTCTCATTGCATGCGATACACATGCACTGGCTCATATGAAAGTAAAAAATTAAAACGAAAAATAGATCGCTTTAGTAATAGTGGCAAATGTTATGTATATACGTTGATGAGGGAAAATGAAAATTCACTTGTTATTTCGAAGAATTGAAAAAAAAAAGACTCAAGGTAATGGTTAATGAAAGTCTGAAATTTTGAAGATGAATTTTGAAAGATGAAGTGCAATTAATAAAAAAAAAAAAAAAAAACGTGCAGATTAATGTAACTGTTTAGTTTGGATTAATGTTGTTTATGTTCTGCATTTATGATAATTCTATTAATTCAGCTGAAATCGATCTATTTAATTTAATCTTAAAATGTTTATTTTCAATGAATCACTTTTCATTAAGTCGCACAGCAACGCTCGGCAAAACGGTTTACTTATATTATGGGTGTATCAATAGTGTGCGACGGCAAATTTACCACAATTATTAAAGCAACACAATTTCACGAAACAACAATTTATACACATTAACGGATAAATTACAGCTGTTTACCTCAGCATTTTTATACTCGACCCAATGCTGGCAAGACCTGAGGTTACCATAGCAGACGGAACAGTCTCAGATCTGTGGAGTTTATTCTGTGTAGGCGGACTGCCCTCGAATGTTGCCGACCTGTGTACAGAATTTCTGAATAGTATTGGATCGTCCGTTGGTGGTGGGTTACTGTACGAAATAGGAACTGGGGCGTCCGGTTGCGTTAAAACCTCTTCTATTGGTTGATCTAGAGCGCCTAATGGGTCATTTTCCGTTACTACCGTTCTGGGTGATGTTCTAAAATGTTAATTAATTAACGATTCTACAAGCTAAGTTGCGTAGACTTTAATAATATGTACATATTAGGCGCATGGAGATAAGAGAGTATGGAAATTAGATCTGGGTATTATCTAGATCAGTGGTTCTCAACATGGGCGGTAGCGCCCACCAGTGGGCGCTGGGATCTATACAAAATCCAGTAAGTGGGCGCTAGGCGAAAAAAGGTTGAGAATCACTGATCTAGATAATTGAAATTTATCTAATTATTTAAATAAGAAAAATATCACAAAATATACTTAAATACTTTGCGTAAGCGGTGTCATTTATTTACAATTTTCTGAATATTTGCTCATATTTTAAAAACAATGTGGTAGTTATGAGGTAAATACTTGCGAAAAATCGTACTCCAATATTAAATGTACAGCAACGACACAAGAAAAGTTACTGACTTGTAGCTAAAATTCGGCTTTTCCTGTTATTAGTATAGACCAACAACTGCCAATAAGTTTAGGGACGTAAACAAAAACATAAAAGAAAATGTACATTTGTGGTAGGATGTTTCTGTAATCTTCATTCAAAGATTTTAGTAATAATAATAATAATAATAATCTTTATTAGCCATTTGATTCACAAGTTACAATGTTTTTGTTGATGTTGAAATTCATTTAGAAGCAGACTAACCTAGTTATGTGGAAACTCCACAGTCCCCAGAGAAGTCAGTGATACAAGTCCATGTTGAAAAAACATTTTATAAAACTTTTGATCCGCCCCTATTCCTAACTATGGCATCGAGTCGGTAACTTTCATTGTGCCGTTGCTATACAAGGCTTTCGAATTGTCGGTTTTCAAAGCATAAGTTATCCGGAAAAATATTATTAAAAAAATGAGAAACAATTTACTTTGTTGGAGATTCCTTATGTTCTTTTGATTCCTGTTCCTTCTCCCCATTAAATTGCAAAGACCTTGAGCAGTTTTTCTTATTATTCTGTTGTAATTTGTCGATGATGTTGGCGTCTCCCGCGCTTTCAGAACGAGATAAAATGCGCAAATACTCAGAAGGGCTTTCAGGCTGTAACTTCAACGGCTCTTCGGGCGGGTCGCCTGGATCGACCTCATCGCTATCCGCGTTTATTTGAGCCAGTCCTGAATCTATTTCAGTTGTTGAGGAACCATTAGCGTTTGCACCTTTGACTATGCTCGATATATGCGTTCGAAACCTGTCGAAAATTCCTTCGTTCGAGACAGCTTCGTGAGAGTCTAAGGAAGATCTCGAAGCTGCCCGGTCCGCAGTATCAAGTAAATTCGAATCTGTAGAAATTAAACAATAAATTATGTTGTTTATAATATGAATTGAGTAAATACCTCCTTCGGTAGAAGCTGAGAGCTTACCAGCAGCTCTTCTTCTACCAGCATACCTGAAATGCCCGGCAGCTAGTACCACATATCTTAACTTATTCCACAGCAATTGACTTGGACTCGATTGCGCAGGCCACTCAGCTTCCAAAACGCAGCGATTATAAAGTCTAAATTTCAAGCGATTAATGCGTAACCCAAATTTAATTTACACAAAAATGCTTTACCCGTAAGTTAATGCGTTCGGTTGAATGTCATTCTTTTCCATTAATAAAAGCAATTTAACTGCCAGTAGAGGACGGGAAAATTCTCCGCACAGTTGCATCATCAGTCTATAGCAAACCTCATCACATGTTAATTTTTGACTCGTTGCTCTTGCGAGAAGATCGTATGCTTGTTGCAATATAAACCTTTCTTTCCCTACATTTAAAGATAACATGCTTGGGAGGGCCATGAAGTACAACGTATAGCAAGTTCCGCTTAAGCAGCGAACCCATAGCTTCGGAGATCTTATACATTTTCTATAAGATATACCTAGATTATAAAATTAAAGAGGACAATCTTGATATGTATGTACCTTGCTAATTTTTGAGCGAATTTTATTTCATGCTTTGTCCTCCTTGCCATTGGTGAACCAGGCACATTATTTTGATAAAGGGATTTAAACTGATTATGCTTTTTACTCATTAGTAAGTTAGGATCCAACATAAATTCATTATAAACTATGGAACCACCTGGAAATACTAAGTGTATTCACGGAAAATAAATTTCTAAGTTTTAGAACCTACCAGGGGTTAAAGGTTCAGGAGGCAATAGGAAAACTGTTCTTTCGCTATTGTTTCCCATGTCATATTCAATAAGCTTAACAACTAAGTCTTCGTTGTTAAGTTTTTCGGTACATTCGTCAAAGAAAGCTAGACTTTGATCACCATCAGCTACGAAGCTTCGTTCTTCAATAAAACGAATAAACATTTGCGTATGCATAAGCAGCGAAAAGAATTTATGATGAGCTTTATCTCTTGATTTTAAAAATTCGTTAAGTTGAAATAAGGCTTGCGGATCCGTAGTCCCAACTGTTGGGGCTTTCGTTATAGGCAATAAAAAGGATCGATACCCTTTCAACGTATGGGCCATGAAACGTAAGAAAGCTTCTTGAATTTCAAGTTCTTGCATTTGCTGCAGATAACATTTTCATTTAAAATTTCGTAGGAAATTTGATTTACGATGACTTACATCTCTTCTTCTTCGTTGAAATTCCATTTCAAGGTCTTCTCCTAAAGGTACGGGATTGTTTGGTTTAGTTAGTTGAGTATAAAGCTGTTCTAGTGTAGTTTTTAACGTTCTAGCTGCTCTTTTTGGTAAAAGCTTTACATTTAAAAGCGATCTATGCGTTTCACAAACCTACAAATTATTCCTCTTAGATTAACAAGTTGCACCCTTTAGATTACCTACTGTAATTATATTTGTGTCTAAGTCTACACAACTAACGTCAGGTGGTGGATCGTACAAGTCGAAAAATCTCGAATCTACTCCAATTAAGAAAGGAAGAGGTGCGTGTAACACTTCAACTAAACCTGAAAAAAATGATTAAATCTTCTATCTGGTGTCTATGCGAAGACTAGATTTCTGATTGCAGCTCTATTCTTTATTTAAAAATAATCTTATCTACAAAATGTTTATAGAATTCAATATTACATAATTTATTCCTGAATACAGAGAAAAAAATGAGTAAACCCACACTTCCACTACTATTTTAAATGGTATTCCATAAGTAATAATTTTATTCTGTGAAGGAATTTACTCAAACGCCTCGAAGTATCCCACAATGAATAAGGTGCCCGCTTCAAGAGGTAGACAGTAAAAGATTTTACACAAATACCCCAAAATACACAAAAATTATTTCTTGCGAATTTCAGCGCCATCTATCAAGAATCGCAAAAAATGTTCCATACAAAACTTTCATACTTCGATATGGAAAAACCGAATCTGCAATAAAAATGCCAGTTTCTATTTAAGATTTTAAAGTTGCCGCTCATCCCATTCGACGGGGGTGGAGAGGTGAAGGGTCGTGTTTGGTATTCTTGTATAGGTTTTTGAAAATGATTAATGTGTTTAGACTCGATGCGTATTTCTTGAGATATTTGATCATTTCGAAACTTTGGGACATCCGTTATAATTAATTACATTAAAAAAGATAATTTATCTATAATTATCAGAAGAAATTGTACCAATGACGTGGGCGAACGGTTTGGATGTTCACCCTTAAAAATCAGAACATCTTCGCGGATACAAAGTAAATCCGTAGCTTCCGCTGCTGTGCGATGTTTTGGATGTAAAAAATTCTTACCCGAGGTTGGAACTAATTCAGATTCGGTAAAATTTCACCAACGTCAATAGATCAATGCGTAGAAGTGCCAAGGCGTATTCTAAAGCCTGAAGCTTCGCTCAGCAACAAACAAAAGAAAAAAAAATATATAAATTGTATCTATTCTTAGTAAGCTAGGATCATCTTGTGCAGAAATGTGAGCGTCTCTCAGTTCGGTAGACCAGTACTTTAAGTATGTATGGGGATATTTAAAATATTAAGATCTAGAACAAATGCAGATACAAACTACGCCCTCTTAAGGGGTTGCACCGGCGTCATTTCTAACAAAACTGCCAATAACAATGTATTATTGAAGATCGACGTATAGTTACATATATAAACTCATTTATTTTCGTTATAATTTCAAGATGTAGTGATGATCTATTTAAAACAACGGAGTAAGTATTGTTTTCCCTAACAACAATGCAACATTGAATTCTGTAAACACATTTATTTTCTAGAGCTGTAATCAGATCCAGTTTTCGCTGGAACACCTATACATTAATCTAGCATACCTAACGGACAGAGTGGAATATAAGGGCATTGCCATTTGAAAGGAAATAGTAGCGTAGAGACGGCTTCTGCCACCGCCGTCAGCGTATCTGGTCTGAGCGAATGGATGAGTATTTTTTGCTCGGTTAAGGCTAATAAAAGAATCAGAAGACAGTTATCCGGTCCTAAATTCAAAAGTAGCTGTTTGAAGCCTGCTGCACTCCTAGGCAATGGCAAATCTTCTGGTTGAGTCATTGCTATTCGAAATTCAGAATCTGGTGTCAGTTGAAGCAGCATTCTTGAACCGGGAAAAGGAACTTCGTCCAGCATTTGCATCACATACCTTTCAACTGTAATTGTTTGTGGTTCTCCACTTGATACCGTCTCCTATATTAATAGTAAAACATCGTTATTTACATTTTTTAAATATTGCTAGGTTTGACTAAACAATTTGTTTCCTAATATTATGCTTATAAATCACAATTAATCAATATAAATAATTACTGTTAATTATTTTTAATTTGTTTAATGTTTCGTGTGGTAAAAAAAAATCAAGGTGAAAAGCAATTATACGTATGTGCAAGGTTATTGTTACAGTTGCTTACTGCAGATACATTTTATCATTTCACATATAACTGACTCTCGTTATATAGTTGTCCGTCATATCTACTATAAATGTAAAACTTACATATAAAAACATTAACCACTTTTCAAAGGTGTACGAGAATGGCCAATGTGACAACACGCAAATACATTTATTCACGTGCAATTCGTAATCTGAATTCGGATCATATTCCAACAGTTTCTTTTGCTCGTCCGTTAATCTCTCTTCCGGGTACTTTTCGTAGAATGTAACCGCGGATCCATAAACTTTGTGCTTAGCATCGGAAACCGTCAATACAAACGTGCTGAAAACCGGACGAGGTTGACATGCTTCCTTCGGCCATAGTTCCAAGCTTTCACCCATAGGCAGACAAAATAATGGCACGGAATTCGGAAATGGGAAATGAGCTAGATCTGTTATTGGGTACCTTTAATAATAAGAAAATAAGCGCTTCACAACTAAAGAAAAATACCTCTCTGATAATAATAAGATTATATGTATTTCATCTGCATTATTCTGTGTGATTTTTGCAGGATTTTAGAAAATTGGTTCATTCTAGAAACTTTATTTAATTGGATACGGTTTGTTGTATTGTTCTGTAATACCTTTGTAATACCCTCTTTTAATTTTTTTTGCGCTAAAGTCGCCACGATATTTTCAAGTGTTACTGATCTTAGGATATTCATACCAAAAATTTAGTTCTTAATTTAAAAAATCTAGTCAATGTTGTCATATGTATTTACCGATCAAATTTTGAACTACTTGACAAATATGATTTGGTGAAGGTAACAGATATACAGATCTTTCATTTTATCCCGCAAGTCACATGAGTGTGACTTAAAGCGTATGGGAAGTTTAGTATTTTGATGCTGAAGTTAGAGCAAAAATAAGTTATCGGGGCAGGGCATTGCTATTCCATTGCAATGGTATATGACGTCACATGCGCAATGAACGGTGGCGGCATTTTCAATTCTCTATTGCAATTGACTCTACCACCCTCTCTTTTTAAATCTATCTATTTCTCTCACACAACACATTTGTTTGATCTTGTGATGTATTTAAAATAAAATGCAGTATTTTAATATTAAAAGTATATATATATCTAATATAGAGCAAATTTATCACGTTTAAATCCCTACCTGCACAAAAAAATTGTAAAAGCATCACCAATAGAGGTTAGCACAGTGCATTAGTGGTGAAGAAAGTTCGTTGGCTGAACGAGGCCAATGTATCGGTTGAATGTATTCGTTCATAGTTGTTAACGCATGCGCATACGATCTTATGTCAATCATAAGGCAAGCAAGTAAGCATACTTTTATTTCATTTTCATGTTTCAATTTTATTCATATAAATATGCTTAATAATAAAACCTATGTAATCTCTGACATAACGGAACGTCAACGGATTAAATATTCTTAACCTTCCTAACTAGAAGGCAGAAAACCAATGTTTGACAGTAATTCCTTTGGTATTAATATGGTATTAATGAAAATCTGTATAGAAAATTTATTTTATAGTATTACCATAGCGCTAAATGTATTGTATAGGTAAAAGAAATCAGTGGGTTTCATTACTAAGCGTATGCCCTATATATATCTATGTATACAGTAGTCATTAAACTGTATCCGAACTGGAATGGTGTCTGACATATAATAATATATTTAGGCGTTGACGCCAACAAAGATAGTAAACGCGACGTATATCTGTTTCACTTACAAACATCTCATGTTTGTATATGTGTTTGGATTGCGACTGTAGAGTTATGTCAATTTGAAGGGTTTTTTGACATTTATTTTCATGAGGTAGATCGTAATGTGTTAGACCTATCTGGGGCCCTGCTTCACGTTTTCTGGAGTAAGATACCATCCCAGTTTCCTAGGATACAGTTCAATGACAGCAGTTAACTAGCGTTATTTGGGTTGCCTACTCTTATGGTCACGTGTCTTTCGGGATAAAATGAAGCCTTTATATACAGAAAGAAATAAAATATATGATATTAAAAACAATTCGGTGAAAGAAATTAACATGAAAATTGATTTTATAAAAAGAATGTGCCATGGCACAAACCTGGACAATATGTTTGGTATTTATACGGCGATCGTCCAGGTTGACCTTTGTACCATGATACTTTACATACAAAATATTTTTTTTCTCAATTAACATTGGAACCTAAATTGCTGCTTTACTACTTTTAGCACTAATTTGAAGGAAGTAAAACCGATAAGATATAATTTAATAGCACCTGTTTCTAATCTGCATCATATAAATGTGACACTTTTTAATTTGGAATCGGTAAAGGTTTCTAAATCTGAATTATGTCAAATAATTTATCAATGCGCGTATGGATTTAATCAAGGTATTCAATTCACTTTGACCATTTTAAATTTAAGTAAAAATATGCTTAATGACTACATATCAGAGTTAATCTCAATACAATAACGTCAGTAATAAAAAGTACAACAGAAAAAAATCAAATTGTCTATCACAGTATCTTTCAACAGATTGTTATTAGTAGAATATGTGTGATGAAATTTAAATCTTCTTACTTGTTGTGCATTTCTCTCTTTCTTTCTATACGTGACCACTCACGCTTGTGTATATATGTAAGTGCTGCTGGATTAGTTATTTGATATCCAAACAAATTCATGATTAGATTAAACTGTTTATTTAAAGGTATGTAAATTAATTATTTGTATGCCGCTTAAGCAAAAAAAAAATTGATTTCATCCTTAAGATTACTTCATGATCTTTGTTTCCATGAATCACTTAAAAAGTCAAGGTTTTATAGAACTTGTTGAAATTTATCAAAGGTTGTAAAATTGTAATTAATGTAATCATGGTGCATACAATATATTATCAAAAGCATGTCATATTAATTTATTATATAATATAAAACTATTTAGATAAAAAAATATGTAAATTTAAAATAGGTAAACAAGTAATACGTATAAAAAAAAAAATTTACACTCTTAAAATTCGTTTCAACAATTAGAAAACAATAACTTACCGGCATAATACTCCTGGCTTATATGTCAATAGCTTCGCACGATTCATCGATTTTTTATAACACAGAAACACATCACTACCTACAATGCCTTTATTCAAGTTTTTTTTTATGCAGTAAAATGCATGTGGTGGCGATTCTCCCTTGCTGGCGATCACAACACAAATGTCAGTTACAACTAATGCGTTGCATGGCATCGAGGATTGTCCCCTTCTGTATGTTATAAATGTAAGAGCTGTTGAGTTATTCACATTTGCAATTCGTTGCCCCACACTCTCTTTAACAGTCTCTACATCAGGCATCACATTTTCTTTACCTTCATACATAACACCTAAAAATATATAAAGAACTTGTAAAGAAACACCCAAAAATAACTATGTTGCAATAAATACTAAATTACCTATATCTACAAGCGGTGATTTATCACGTCCCCTTCGAAAACATATAAAGCATTCGACACTTCTCAAACTGCCATGATTTAAATCTGCACTTAGACCAGTTGGTGTATATTGAACCAGTTCATATTCTTCAGGTACTTCTTCTCCTAACGTAGGGAAAACAATACCAATATCTGTAATTGGTGCTTGACTATGGCCGGATTTCAAGTTTCCTGTTTCGGATAAAGCATTTTCATCCAATAATTCGGGATCTTCAGGCAAACCAGCAATTACAAAATAATCAGCCACCCGTTTCTCATCCATTATGTTTTATGCTGCATGAACTAATTAATAACATAAAGTAGTTATGTTCATCTTTGAAATGAAGGCACATGTGGTTGTAACTGCATAAGGACTACTATAATTAAAAATTTATAATTAAGATTAAGAATTACACAGTTTCTTTGGTGTCTTACGTTAATAAGGGCGATGACAAATATTCCCATCTTCAGTCATATCTTATTTCCTATAAATGGAAACCTTGATATACCAGTCCGCATTATTTACGCAGATATTTTTTGTGTTTATTAGGTGACTGGTATTTGACAATGAGGTTTGACGTTTGTATTCCGATCAAGTCACTATAATATATAAGAATTTTCTGTATTATTGTTCTGCTGCGCCATCTATTAATCAATAGCTCAACTATGATTGACAGGCAACTTTATCAAACTCTGGATAGCGCTATCTAGAAAGTAATTATAGAATTAAGCAAATTTAAAAATACAAACTAAAAAAAAAATAATTGAAATAAAATATTCACATGTCCATTTTAATCAATTATTTGGTAACAATGGTACATAAATTAATAATATTTCTACCTTTTGGATTAATCAACGCATTTAAAACTTTATTCTGCCTCAGAGCAAAAAATCGGTTGACCATATAAAGTTGGTCAACTGCTCACTGTGTTAGTTCCACAAGAGGATTTATTGATATTTAATAAAACATTCGTATAATGAAAAAATTTATTCAATATTTATTCAATGTAGCTAATCTACCAAGTATTTTAAAAATGAAACAGCTTCAACATTATAATATTATTGATTCATTAAATACATAACAAAACAATTCTATGTTAATGATTATCATCGATTATCGCATTGAGAAGTTTATAATGCATAACAATTAATATTCAATTGATGCACGTTTATAGTTCTTCCGGTACCATTTTGAGCAATGCCATCTTCTTCTTTGCCACTTTAGATATTAAAATGTCTATCGGCTTAGTGGTATCGTACAGTGATGGTGCTTTTAAAATAATCAATGCTGTACCTGTTATGCAAGCAATGGTAAATATCCATAGAAACAATCGGTCCAATACCATCGCTACGTATTTCCAGTCCTCTTCTACCTATAGACATAGATGTAACAGTTATGTAGTTATAGGTGATTATAGTTCATTCCTGTTGAATTGCCCAGCAGAAGCAGTAGAAACTACAGTAGAATTATTTTCTGCTGGTGGCGAATTTCGTATTTTGTACGAATCGCGAAGGTAGTAGAGGTATGTTCTCGTATGTGACGTTTCTCCATACTCCTTCGGGTGTCTCCGGTCGCATCCGCCAGCAAAAAATACTTGTACTGTAAATAATAACACAGCTTGTTTTCTTGCATACAGCAGAACAATCTGTCATACATTTGTCTTGTTACAGGGTTAATGCCAAACATTAACTTACCGGATTCAGACGCGGCTCGTGCTTACGTCAGTAGAAGGCCAGGACAATGATCGTAGTTCTTCGTATGCTCTCGTCAAATACGTTTCTATATGTTTATATGTTACGAAGTTATACGAAGAAGTTCGATCAATGTCATAGCCTCCGACTAACGTAAGCACGAGCCGCGCCTGATCGGATTATGTGAATTGATTTGTTTGATATGTGAGAGTGGTGTTGGCGTTGCTACTGCATCTGTTCGGTGATTTAAGTATAGTTGATTCTTAAATAACTAGCAATTTTTAATGATCAAGTTAATACCCAGTCTCATAATGAATAATATGCCCTTAAAATTTAAAGAGCGGGTTTACGTTCCACACGCAAGTGTACAATCGACTGTGTGTTCGCTGACATAACAAAAAATGTGTCAAATGATTTTAAATTGCGCGGGTATTGTGATTTTACTTATAGTTTCAGACCGAATAGGTATGTCAAAGTTAATGCTGGTTAATATAACGTGTGTATAAATTGTCGCAAAAGCTACACGCAGCGACATGCTTAGTTCAGTTCTGAATAAAAAATATGTTAAAATATCGTATCATGCTTCAGGTACCATATGCAAGAAACATGCATTTGGCAACACTGTTGCCATATACTATTGTAATTGTAGATACCGTAATAATTTGTGTATTTCAATGTTCGAAAATATTTTACTCGTTAATAATAGTATCAGATAGGTAAATCTGACATTTTAAATTCTACACCTTACGGGAGGTATGATTTGCTCTTCAAATTATTTATTGTCAAAATAATACGTATTGAAAAGTATTTAATTACAGTGTATTTTATAACAGGATTAGTTTTTTGTTTGGGTATTTATGATAGTGAATCAGTGACACTATTATCTATTTAATTGTTCCAATTGGAAACCATCTACCTCTAAGCATTGTTGCAATCTACGAGGTATCGTCTCTACTGGCTCTGTGGTGTAATTTTCAATACTGCTGCGTTAGTTTTGTCTTTGACTTCGTCAGCGTTTCGAGGAGCGAGGAGACGTTACATAAACTTTCTCTTTAATGAAATCCCATGAAAACCAATGCATCTGTTTGGAAAGTGTTCATCTAACCATTCTAATCTCTTACATTACGAGTATAGTGTACAGGAGCTCCATCATGCATGTAAATTATGTTATGGCGTATGTTCAATGGCATCTCGTCAATAACTTGTTCCAATACATTGAGATACCCACTGGGGGACGACTTGGTAGATAAATTGGCCAACTAATCAAAACAATACAAATAACTACAAAGAGAAAAAAACACTAATGAATTTGATTGAAATCACTTTGTAATACAAATTCATTGTTCTACAACGTTGTCAAATGTGTTTTTCGTGAAAGTACGTTAATGAAGAAATGTTAAAAACAAAATTTTAAATCTAAAAGAAACGTTTATGAAATACTACTAACAAAAATTCTTCTTTAAACTGAATTGCAGCTATCTCAATTAACAGATATCGAAGAATAAGGCTTAGTTACACACTAAAAATCTGAACTTTAAGAACCCCGTGAAAACAAACGAAGCATGACATGACATTTTAGCATTCAGATTTTTTATTCAAAATCGAACAAAGAATGTCGCTGCGTACAGCTTTTGCGTCAATTTATATACACGTTGTATATTCTGCATTTGACGATGATCGAGTAATCGATTGTTATAAGACCTATTTGCAAAAGGTAAATTCATATTGTATTTATACAAAAATGTGGTTTAATACTATGAAAATACACAGGATATAACAACATCTTTCAAATAAATAGAATGGTATTGACAAATCACTATCTTACGATATAATTTTTGTGGGTAATGTTTTTATTTTATACAAATTTATGCAAATGAAAGTGTTGTTTTTTCTCATTTTTTATTAAATTTGTGCATCCTCAATTAATATAAATATATGTATGCATGTGCTTATATCTAAATAGAAAATAAAAAATAAAATCCGAAAAGATAGACCCTTTCTTTTTTCTAAATGTTTATTGCTTGGGAATTGAAATTGCAATTTCAATTGCAAATATCTTAGGTGCCACATTATGAAACTCGCCGTAAGAATATAACTCCTCATACAGTCACTTATATATAATATACTAGTAATGTATAGACTTACATTTTCGAATGTATCCTTATTCTTTACATGTTGAGCAATAAATTTTGAATCGGCTATAGTTTTCTCTATATCACTTAAACCAACTTTCTCGAATGACGGACTGTTATCAGTGGCCCCGTCAAGTACGTTAGTTCTACAACTAGCTGAACTGTAGAGTTCTTCATCACCTCCGGGTAATGGCATTGCTGGAAATGGGGAGTCCCCGAAGCTGGGGCGCATGCCACCCAATGTCGCCATGTTAAATCTAGATGGAGAGGATAATCTCATATCAAAAGCTTCGAGAGTATTGCATTTATCGAACATGGAGGGCACATGTATTACGTCAGTGAGGAGAGTGTCCTGCGGACCCTTGTCTTCGTCACTGTCATCGTCCTTTTTCGGCCGCTCGATAAACAGAAACTTGGGAAGCACGTCGATGAAGAAGTAGCGAACCCACGGAGCCAGTTTGTGTGTAACTGGCGATCTGAAGTTCACGTTCAGTACAGCTATGGTGATTACCACTGAAAGTGTACAGAGGAGCATTGTGAACAGTAGGTATTTACCCAGAAGAGGCACAGTTATGGAAGTTGGTGGAATGATTTCCACTAGCAACAGGAAGAACACTGTTAGAGACAATAGGATTGAAATGGACAAGGAAACTTTCTCTCCGGAATCGGATGGCAAGTAGAAAACAAGTATAGAAAGAAATGATATCCCCACGCAAGGTATAATCAAGTTGACGGTGTAGAACAATGTTTTTCGTCGTAGTGTTATATTAAAAATTATATCTGGGTAAGGTTCTTCGCAGCAGCTGTAAAATTTTTCGTTTCGAACTGCCGGAACACGCATTATGTCCCATTCTACTGATATGTAGTAGTCCTGCAAGTCTATACCTACGTCTATGTTGTTCGAGTCCTGTACCTGAGATAAATGACGAAGGTCCACCTATAACAAAAGACATAATAATTAAAAAACCTATTGTTAATAGGAAAGATATTCGATTAAACTAGATGTGATGTACCTATACCTAACGTTGTATTAAAATATAACGTTGAACACAACGTTACATCTCTATACTTGCGAAACACATTGTCATCAATCATTGTATGTTTCTCATTTGGGAGGTAAGCAAACGCGATGTTCGCCTCCCAGAAACTTCTGGTAATATAATTATACACTTGACTGGTTATCGATGGCAGGACTTGGGCAGCACGCCAACCGGCTTATATTGACGAGGAGACGTAGGAATAGGTGGTTGGATGGGGTAAACTGATACCAGACAGGAAGTCGTCCATCGAGATCCTTACCATGTATCCGTCATACGTCCAGGATCCGAATTTCATGAAACATGTTTGCTCGTCGAACGGAAAATATTCTACGTCGATTTCACAAAACGATTTGTAGATGGCTGGCGGTTTCCATACTACTTTTCCTGTATGATGTAGAATAGCTTTGGTCATTATCGTCACTTCGTAGTTCCCATCCGCACTAAAATTAGTTTGTTTTAGTTTTACAGTAGGGATTTATCATTTTTATCCGCTTAAAACTAAATTAGACGAAAATCATAAAACTTCTTTATCAATGTATAAACATTATAGCTTTATTTTGGTACTTTTTCTTAGTTTATAGTTTTATGTCTTTGATATTTCATATAATTAACACTAACACCTTTGCTCATAGTGCTATATCAGTAGCTAATTAAAAACTATTCCGGTCAGGTCAGTGGCTTATCTGGTTAAATAAGAATGGTTGGTGTTATTGCGAAGCTTTTAACAGAAAAATCATAACGAAGTACATACAAATTTAATATTTATACAATTTAGATAGTGTATTTTACATGTCATAACGCCTTTAGTTCCTATTGTTGTGGCAAGAATTGCAGCGTTGATACAAAATGGCCGAGGAAAACGTTAAACTGCAAGAATTGTTGGCAAGAGCTTTTGTGTTGTACAAACGTTATGAGGAGGCTAGTCTATTAATAGGTATATAACGAAGGATTTAGAAGATCATGTTATGCCCTTCATGATCATTATGGGCAAGTATGATATTTTCATTCAAGACAATGCTAGACCTCACGTAGTCAGAGTGGTTAGAGAATATCTGGATGAAGTGGGAATTAAGCAGTTTAATTGGTCGGTTATTCAACATGAATCCCACCGAACATTTATCGGATGAGTTGGGACGACTTATCTGGGAGCATGTACCAGCTTCAAGAATTACTCTTGAGCTCAGAGAGTTGCTATTGCAAGAATGGGATAATATTTAAAGTAGGCCTCGCCGACTTCAAGCAGTCATTAACCCAAAAGAAGGATATACACCTTATTAGTCATGCATAAGTGTTTATTCCATTTTATTCATAAGAACAAACTTTGTTTAAAATATAATTTATTTCTCTTTCAAAATAAATTATGAAACCAAAAATATATGCTTAGCGATTCAACATTAATTTTTTAATTTAATCTAGAAAATACAGTACAATTGTTTGCAATTTGCAAATATAAGGTTAAAACAGAAAATTCCAAAAATACTTCATAATTTTAATGTGTTCTCAATTTTTTGCTCGCCATATCAAAGTGTCCTGAAGTCATGTGAAGTCAAACTTAGAATAAAGGCACATGATATAATTCTGAACAAAATATCGTAATAAACCTTGTTCTGCAAATGACACTTCGATACATATACAATGTCATTATTCTCGTCCCTACGGCGCTGCACTAGCGTCTGCCAGAATCATTAAAGTACTGTGTCGTTCTTGTTTTTATTTATGTATTCTAACTTTTATGAGCTTCTACGCAAAAAAAGTATTGAAGTAGGTCAATGGTGAAAAGATATTGAAATTGGTGTTTTATAGATTAAAATTTGTGCAGACATTTCACGACAATCACGATTATTTGATTGTTAGTAGCACTTAAAGGAGCAAGTGTTCTATAAGATGTGAACCTTGAGTAGGTAAAAGTTTATAAATGATGACGATGAATTGGTAGCGTTGTCTTGAGATTAAGAGGAGTACCGGAAGTAGACCGGTGTCTTTGTGGTATATGCCTCAACTCATTTAAGCAAGGTAGAACAGAATTTTAGTATCATAACACAATACAATACAAAACAATTTTGAATAACGCAAGCCAGTAATGTGGTATTGTAAATTTGTAAATGCCTACCTAAAGTAATACAGTATTTAATATAATTCAAAATTCTCATACACTGAATCAGCTTATTACAAATGCATTAATCTAATAATTGCGTACATTCATTTTATCAGCATAGACCAACAAAGAAAATTAAACATAACCTTGATTACACATACAACAGCTTTGATAGTTATTACGAAATAAGAATTTCTAATGGCTTTTGTTGTCACATGATAAATATATTTTTTTCTGTAATAAGGCATGACTCAACGAAGTGGAAAATCTTTTATGCCGATTTTGTAAATGATATATAGAAATTTTGTTATTCTTATTCGTAATAAAATGTATTTTAAATAGATATTGTGTAATTTCATTCACCACTAAGGTTATGCATTTATATACATATAGGTATGATAATATCTTAATGATGTTTTCATTATTATTTAATCAAATATTAGTTGGAGAGCAATTTAAATTTGTGAAACTATATATAGATGAAGAACTGTTAAAAACGTAATAATTATTTACTTGTTGTAAAGGACTATGTCTGGAAGCCATATGTGTTCTGATGGAACGTGTAACGTCTCCACTCCGCCATAGTCATCCGGATTCCATTTTAATTTATAATCATTCCATTCCTGCATAACAGTATTGAAGTTAAAATCCTTTGGGACATAGCACACGATGAACAAGTTCCTGAATGTATAATTTGAATATTTACCTGTTCCACCCAAACGTTTGTGGTCATTATTTGATTTTTCAAATTCTGAAACATAAAATAGTATTAGATTAACAATTTGTTAGTTTATACAGAAAATACACTTTTCGGTGCATTGCCGCCTAAATATAAATATTTTGGAATTTCTAATACAATATTTTTTTATATATTTATAAAAAAATGATAGAATACCAGTTTTGAAAGGTATAGTGATTATTTTATGAAAATGGTGCGTTCATAATATCTAATCGATGCATATTTTAACATTACATGTTAACAGAGTAAAATTAAGTTTATTAAACTCGTTAAATAGACATAATTCAATTCATAGAAAATTTATGTATGAAATCCTTTGTGTATAAAATAATTGGTTTATAGCTTATTCACGTTACTGTACAAACAAGTATATATGCACTAATTTGTATGAATTTAAGTTTGATATATTAACTGGTGGCATTAGGTAATTTGGAGTCCTATTTATTCAGTTTTATAGTGATAAAGAATTAATTTATTATGTATAATTAATGCATAAATTGATACATGCATAAATGCATATCAAGGGTGACAGCAGTCCATAATAATTATTGAATTTATTTAATTCAAAATGAATTTGGGCAAAAGTAGTATTTAGCTTTTATTATTTGTAAGATATACAGGCTGTCTCTGAAATAAGAGTACAAAATATTAAAAATGGGAAACCCAAATTATACTGAATAAGTATCCAAAAATTCGTACGCCAATTGCAATATCGAATATACAATTAAAAACTCATTGAAACGTCACGAATGTGCCGCCCATGGATCCACTATCTGTGTTTATACTATATCTTAAGGTCATTTGTAAATACAGCTGTGATATACAGATAATCATTGTATGCAGCTGATACGAGTCAACGACTCCAATATTATTACGTACGCGAAATTTAAAGCAAATTTCAAAGAAGATATTGAAAGTAAAATGTGGAATCTATTAATGAATAACTCTATTCACTTGTGCGTAATCTGATCAATGACAGCTGTCTGAAATAAACATCATTGTTAAAAGTTGATATTTGATGTGACGAAGGTAATGTGCGTAATTATTAGTTTCTTCGAAATATGCGGTGTGCCGTACTGCGTGACACCCCCACTTGCCCTGCAGCATCACGTGTACTTACACCTGCATTTCTGTTCACAATATCCAGCAATTCTTCTTCGGCTCGTAAAATTCGACGTGGTCTTTCACGTTCGCGACCTTCGTAATTTGGTAGCAATCGACCAGTTTCTCTTAATCTAAACACGGTATCCTTTATACACGTGTAAGACGGGGTTCTACGATTGGGGTATCGCTGCCGGTAGATACGTAGAGTTCTTCGACAACTTCCTCCTGCTTCGCCGTAGACATAAATCATATCGAACAACTCGCGTGTGGTAAAAGCCATATCCGATGTGTTCATGCGTAAGGATCCAGACAGACTGAGACTCAGAGCGTAGTTATACGTCGCGTGTTGCCTGCCCTACCTTTGTTGGTTAGAAGTGTAGTGTCTCAAATACCAGTGGCGTGACGGATATTTAATAAATATCTTTGCCATTTTTTTCCTCACGTATGCGTGGGAATTTTGGAAAAATTAATTTAGATAAAAGGTGTAATAAAATTAGGGCTTCCCATTTTTAATACGTTGTACTCTTATTTCAGGGACACCCTGTATAATTGGTTGCATATAATTCACTATAAATATATTCTTTCAGACAACCAAACTTGCATTATTGATAAAGCATTTAAAGTAGCAAATTCTTCTAGCTTTGGAACAAACTAAAGAGTGTATTTTATCGTATTTTGGCAGAACTAAGAAGCTACTCCAATTAGACCGTAAAAATATCAAAATAATTGGTTCTATTTTTGGAGAGTCAAACAGAATTGGATTCCATTATGGATATGTATGCCAATAAAAAAACAGGTATATGTATTGTATATAAAATACTTCGCTATGGGGTCACGTAAAATTTTCATGTAATAAAGTTTAAAAATAAATGCTAAATATTGATCATGTAAACGTTATAAAACTTAATGGTCTTCTGGCCCAAACTTTTCAGATTTTATTGCAAAAGCTAAGAAGAAAGGATAATAGTTGGTTTTCTATATTTTACATGCATTATTAATGTATACACTTTCACTATCTCCGAAATAAAACTAGACGTATATGTTTGTAGATATCGTATCTGCACATCGTATATGCTCAACAACTGTAAGTAATATTATTAAATTCAAGGTTCTATTTTCGTCAGGATTGGGAAAGTTCTTTACCCAAAAACTTTCTTGATCTGATATTCTATCACGACAATATATTTTGTTTGGTGCTCGGCCATAGATGAACTACCTATTAAACTTTTCAGAATTCGTTTTTCCATTTACATGTTGTCTTCCTTTTCCAGTTTTTGATACAGTCTTAAGTTATTTTAACACCTAAAACCACGTAGGAACTTTTAGATATCATGTTAATGAGAAGTTGCAAGATCAAATCACGATTAAGTAAATATTTTTTAACTGAAGACGTAAATTTTTTTAATTCCCTTATGTATAGCAATTAAAAATAATTATAGAAAACTTATAAAACTTGTTTCTAAATGGTTAGGTAATTTGGGATAAGAGTTCTTTTTTTAGAAACTAACAATTAGTCTAATAAAATTGTTTGTGCGTGCTAAGTATTTAGGACTACTAATTTTATTTTGTCCTCCGTTATGATGATTATTTGGATCTGGGCATAATTAATTAAGCTACCAAAGATAATTCAAGACATTGCGATGTAAACCATCGTGCGTATTGTAATTGGTCGTCTAAATTTATTTTAATTCAAGTAGCTTTTTAAATTTTGACATTAGAAGCACAAATATTTAATGTTTTAAAAATGATCTATTTAAGCAAAATTGGTGTAATATAAAAAACGGCAGGTTACCCCAAACGTTGAATAACCGTTGAACATAGTAGTTGAATACACGTATAATTTTGCTTTATATTTAGTATAAAATATCTTATTTTTAATAACGTGACGACCATGACTGACAGACTTAATATTTTAAAATTAAATTGTGGGTCGATGATGTCATGTATGTATGCGTGATACCAGTTCAGGAATTGCATTCAAAGAAAGATTAATTAATATCTTTTCCATATTTTAATTTCTACCACCCTTTCCAATTCACCCCTTTTTGAAAATCATACCGAAGATCACCCAAAAATAATTATTTACCTATGTCCATATAACATAAATTATTTAAAATATCAAATGCAATTTTGTAGATTAAAATGCTTGTGTTAATATCGACTAAAAGATAACGTATTCTTTGTCAAATGTGTAGATGACGTTATAGTGTACAACTTAATATTTTTAAATATATATACCTAGTATATATCTTTGATTTGATGTGAGTCTTCGATTCTGTTGATCACGGGTTGTTGCTGCAGAAGTTATGTATGTACTGCATAAGGGGGCGTTGTGGAGAATGGATATAATCATATTTAAAAGGGCGAAAGCAGGTTGTTTCAATTAGTAATGATTGTGGTCAGAATATCTGCTCTTCTTCTAATGATATCGGACTAGGTGTACCGCAAGGATCTATTTTGGGCCCACTTTTATTTGTTCTTTTTGTCAATGATCTGTGTGATTGTTTCCCTGAGAAAGATTTATATCAGTATGCTGACGACACCACAGTAATTATCTCAAGCCATAATGGGGCGGATGTTAGTCATACTGGAAATATATATTCCGACACTATGTCTATGTCGTGTGAACGAAAGGGATTAAAAGTAAATAATAGTAAAATTACGTTTTTAACATTTACTGCGTCAAGGCGAGTCGTGGCCAGATCACCTTTAGTACGATTAAACGGTGCAACAATCCCTGTTGTACCAGTTACTAAATTCCTTGGTTGTTACGTAGATTCTTTGTTGTCGTGGGATGCCCATGTTTCTGAACTGTGTTCACTAAATTATGCTTTGTTTAAGCTAAGAGATTGTGTCAACCTTGATACATTACTAATGTTTTATCACGCCCATATTTGTTCTGGGGTCAATCGTCTCAGTTGCCTCGGTGCTTGGTTGCTCAAAAGCGATTAATACGCACAATGTTTTACATGAGAATATCTGACTCTTGTGGAACTATATTTCTTTCTTATTTGTTCAATAGCAATAGAATATTTGTTCCAATTTGTTTTAGCTTAGAATCAACTTTAATATATTAGAATGTAACCTGTTTTGTTAATTATTGCCACTCATATTTTATTTTATCTCTTTTGCTTGAATTTGTATTTTTCTTTTTTTTTTTCTATTTACTTATTAGTGCTAAGCGGTGATGGACTTATTTTAGTTTCATTATTTTTTTCTTTTTTTGACTCTGTTATATACACTATTTAAGTGTCTTATAATAAATACACTATTATTATTATTATTATTATTATTATTATTTAAGGCAAATAGAATAATGTCGTTACCATCGCTATTTCTATATGAATGTGCCATGTATGCAAAAAAACACAGTTCCTCGTTTACTTGCAATAAGCATATTAGTGCATACATCACTAGGAATGGTGACGATTATTCTACGCCTGCCCGCAAGACTAAACTTTATGAAAGGAATGCAAAATATGTATGCATTAAGGTATTCAATAAACTTCCGCCGAATATCAAGACTTTGAATATGTTCCAATTCAGAAAGGCTGTCAGATTATATTTTTTAGAGAATTGTTTTTATAGTACATCGGAATTCTTATGACACCCCGTGGGGATGGTGAGTGTCGAGATGGTGATTTATGTTTCTTTATGTTAGTTTAAGTGTACCACTATAGTGTAATTACACTGTATATATTATTATATTCATTATTTAATGTTTGACAAAACCGATATCTTATGGTGAATAAACTTTATTATTATTGTTATTCTTATATAGTATAGTCTTAAACTCAAGACTAAAATATATTACTCTCAGTTGACTATAGCCAAAATTGTATTTGCAACATTTTTGTAACGTGTTTGGAACTTTAAACTTTGTCTTTCAAAGGAGAACTGGGGCAATAACATAAAGCTCTATTTACACACAACAGTGACGTGACCGTACCGTGACCGGTCCGTGACAGTGGTAACGGTGTTGTGTCGGTGACGTATATTCACATATATCAGTGTTTTGTCTTCAGATGGTCTTCAGTGATATTCGAAATGGCAAACTTTACAGACACAGAGCTGGCAATAATCGCAATAGTAATGGATGAAGAAGAAAATGTGTTACATCAGAAGAAAAGACGGATGTGGGTACATAATGCATGGAAAAATAGGGAAAGCGAAGGAGAATTTATAACTTTATACAAGGAGTTAATTGCAGACGATAGGAAATTTTTTGAGTATTTTAGAATGTCTGAAGGCTGCTTTACTATATTACTGAACAAGATAGAAAATAATTTAAGAAAACAAGATACTCACTGGAGGAAAGCAATATCACCAAGGGAACGGCTATCAGTATGTTTAAGGTAAGTGCAACAAGTATATGATGTATTTAAAATGCTTTATTATTTTATTAAAAAAAAAAAAACGGTTAGTTTGCTCCAAAATGTTGAGAAAAATTTTGCAGGGGTAGGTATCCTTGGTTGTCAAACATTGTAGTATCTTCTAGAATTTGCGAAGCTGGCGATAGCAATGCGGTAGAAGTTGTGGATGTGGATGAACGTCCATGACTAATATCCTGTGGAGATGTGGTATGATAAGGTCTTCCATATTGGTGTTGTTGTGTCAACATTTTCAATTCGTACTTCTGTACGCTCGCAAATATTTCAGATTTAGCCATATGTAAATAATAGGGAGTCAGTGTTTTCAAAGACGGGGCAACGCCAGCTAAAAATGCATCGACAGGATGTGGTGGTGTATTTGTGATGGTGCTACTTTCTTTTCGTTGCTTAATAAGGTACTCCATCAATGTAGCGGACGCTGTTTTTGTAGGAGTCTGACCTTTAATTGATCGCTTCCTTGTGATCGGCGCCGGTTCCTTCGAAACTGAAGGAACATCTGTATCACATTGTGATGGCAATGCCTGACTTTGCACATCCATGTCCAATAATGTGATATCGTCGGCATTACTAAGCTCATCCTCCGCGTCACTTCTGTGTGGTTCTACGCTATTTTCTTCATTTATTGCCAATGTGTTTGTTGGACTCTCTATGTTTCCCTTAGTTTCCCTCTCTTGAAAATATTTATTCAGAAAACTCAATTGGTCGGAATATTTATATAGTTTTACTGACTTTGCACCTTGTCCACTCGTCGTTTTAAATTTTTTTGTTGATTTTCGGTAATTGTCTCTTATGTTTGCCCATCTAGTTTTACATGATGACACTGAAAAAGTAAACGAAAAAATGTTAAGAAAAGAGTACGTAGTTCTCTGATTGAAAAACGAATTTTTGTTGCAGGTACCTTGCAACAGGGGATTCTCTTAAAACAATATCTTTCAGTTACCGTTTAGGACATTCAACGGTGCATAAAATCGTCACAGAAACTTGCAAAATAATAATAGACCAACTCATGAATGAGGTGATGCCAAACCCAACAGAAGAAATGTGGAAATTGATTGCAACTGATTTTAATGCGCTATGGAATTTTCCAAACTGTTTAGGAGCTTTAGATGGAAAGCATATTGTCATACAAGCTCCCGCAAACAGTGGGTCGCTGTACTTCAATTATAAGAAGACATTTTCAATTGTTTTGTTGGCGTTGGTTGACGCGCATTACAATTTCATTGCTGTTGATGTTGGAGCTTACGGAAAAAACAGCGATGGTGGAATTTTTGCGAACTCTCATTTAGGTCAAAAACTTCAACAAGGCACTCTATCTGTTCCTGGCAACACAGCTTTACCAGGCACAACAACTGAAGCGCCATATGTGATTCTAGGTGATGAAGCGTTCCCTTTAAAAACTTATTTGATGAGGCCATATCCTGGACAGGATTTGGATAATGGTAGACGTATTTTCAATTATCGCCTATGTCGTGGCAGAAGAATAGTTGAGAACGCATTTGGCATTTTGTCACAAAAATTTCGTATATATAACAGACTAATTCAGGCGAAACCCGAAAACGTAGATAATATAATACTTACAACCTGTATTTTACATAATTTTATAAAAAAGTTTGACGGAAACAAATATCCATACCAAACAACAAATGACAGTACGATTATGAGTGAATCTGGAATGATGAACAGCTGTGAAAATCTACCTCCGCAAGGTGGAAATGCTACAAATGACGCGTTTCGTGTGAGAGACCTTTTCAGAGATTATTTTGGTTCTGAGGTTGGATCTGTACCATGGCAGCAAGGCAGAATATCTTAGTTGTGTTTGTTGTATATGTATATAATTATAATTACGATTTTTTTTCTTAAACTTTAGTACGATTTTATCAAATGAATAGGTATAAATATTTACTTTAAAATAGATTTGGGGTACAATTTTGTTTTAAGTAGATGAATTCCTATATATAAATAAAAGATCACTTACCATCTGATTTGATCTCTTTAGCTATTTTCTTCCAAATTTCCTGCTTATAATTTACATCCATATATTTAGAATGAGATAAATCATATAAAACTTTATAATTCCTAACTAACTCTATTAAATTTTCGTCATTCATCATGACTAAATGATAAAAGGCAACTTTTAATTTTCACAAATGTATTTATCGCAACGCGTTTCGCTTCTTCTGGCGATTATCTTACTACTAAACCAACGGCAGTGAAAAGTTAAAATATCGTTGCCACCGATTTCAAATTTCACGGTACGGTGTCGTTACGGACACTGCGAGCAAAAAATCGGCACTGTGTCGGATATGTGTGGATGTCTGGTTTCAATCACACAGAACGATATTATTTATGACGGTCACCGGCAGTACGGTACGGTCACGTCACTGTTGTGTGTAAATAGAGCTTAAACGTTTTTCTTACTTAAGTTTGAGTGTTATCTGAAATAGCTTTAAACATAATAGGTACAGTTCTTTTTATAATCATAATTTATCACGTGAATTGTATAAATACACTAAAATCGACTATGTCTTAAATATACCATGTGCGAGGTTCAAGTATAGTCAGCTGATGATACACGAACCGCAGATAATAAAGTACGGTACAGAGCAAGTGAGAAAATGTCACAGCTATAGCTATGTAATTATTCGTTATTAAAAACAATCATTATTTTATAGGAACACCTCATATTTTCTCTAAATGAAAATATTAATTTAAAAAGTGGGAGTGTGATTGTATAAAATTGTGTGAAGCAAGATTTTATTCACTTCAAGATCTAAGTTCCTCTTCCTTTTATATTGATCTGACAAGAAGTATTTTATATTATAACAAATTTTTAATTGCCCGTACACTTAAAAAAAAATTCTCTTGGTCTATTCTGTATCTGTTCTCTTCCATGGGGTGTGCGTCATTGACTGACTATATTTATACGGCCATACGGTAGGTATATTGAAATATTTAATTGTTATTATTGTAGTTTTATTCTCAAATATTTTCCAAAATGCAGTGTCAGAGCAATAAACGTAAACGCGTTGTTATCAGCTTGCAGGAAAAACTTAAAGCGGTTCGACGATTAGATAATGGTGAATTGCTTAAAAATATAGCAAAGGATTTAGGCGTAGGCGTGAGTACGGTTGCAGAATGGAGAAAAAATCGCGAAAAACTTGAAAAATGGTGTAGTGTTTTGTCATCGCCGACCCGGGCACGAAAAAGTATGAAAAGAGGTGAATACGAAAAAGTGGATGATTCTTTATTTTTATGGTTTACAAAGAATCGAGAACGTGGAATACCAATTTCGGGGCCCATTTTAAAACAAAAAGCAGTGAGTTTAAGCGAAGAATTGCCGGTCATTGAAGCGCCTGAAAGTTTTTCTGCAAGTGATGGTTGACTAGACCGATGGAAAAAAAGACATGGTGTACGTAAACTGAAAGTTTGTGGAGAAAAGTTGTCTGCCGATGTATCTGCCGCAAAAAAATTTGCAGAGAATTTTATGGAGCTTATGAAAGAAAATGATTTACAACCAGACCAGATCTATAATTGGGACGAAACCGCCTTGAACTACAAAATCTTGCCCTCAAGTACCTTAGCTTAAAAAACGGAAGCTGGAGCACCTGGTTACAAATGTAGCAAAGAACGTATCACTGTTCTTGCATGCGCTAATGCTTCTGGGAGACACAAACTTCCATTATTATGTATCGGTAAGTCAGCAAAACCACGATCCTTCAAGAATATTCGTCCCAATGCTTTACCTGTTTTGTATAAAAATCAAAAAAGAGGCTGGATGAATGCAAATCTATTCAAAAATTGGTTTTTTGAAGATTTCGTACCAAAAGTAGAGTCTTCTTTAAAAGAGCACGGATACCACAGAAAATGTGTTTTGTTACTAGACAATGCTCCCACTCATCCAAGTGCGGAGCAACTTCAAAGTGGGGAAATAAAAGCAATGTTTTTGCCTCCTGCTGTAACTTCTCTCATTCAGCCCATGGACCAGGTGGTGCTGGAAAATTTAAAACGAAATTACAGGCGTTTGCTATTGGAGCATATTTTGGAAGAAGTAGATGAGGATGCCAATCTCACTGAATGTCTAAAGAAGTTAAACTTGAACAATGTTGTATATTGGATAGCTTCAGCTTGGAATCAAGTAAAAGGTAGAACCCTGGAAAAATCTTGGTCAAAATTGATTCAACATGAGGAGGGACGTATCACAGAAGCAGAGTCCGACAATGAAGAAAGTTTACAGCAAATTTTCACGAAAATACCAGGATGTGAAAATGTTACGGAAACAGAAGTTAATGAATGGTTAAACAGTGATAATGTAGAAGATGAAATGACTGACCAAGAATTAATTGAAAGTGTTTGCAAAAATGCTAATGAATTAAGCAGTGATGACGATGACGAAGTAGAATGCACAGACAATATTCCAGTAAAAATGTCACATTCAGAAGGACTAGAAGCCTTGGAGAAAGCGTTAACTTATGTAGAACAACAAGAAAATGCAACTGCCGCGGATGTTCTTTTAATAAAACGTTGGAGAGACATTGCGGCAAAAAATAGAAGTAGTGTTAAATGAGTGCAGTTAAAAATTAAGTACTTCATTTTTAAACAGTAAAGTGTAGAATGGGATATATATTTTATATTTTACCTTGCATTTAACATGTCTTTTATGAATGTACATATGTACATATTTAGGCATTTATGTACATCTATGTTAAAAAAAATTAAGTAATAAAAATTAAACAAACTATTTGTTGATGTTATTTTTAAATTAATACATAAATTCAAGTAAAATATTTCATAAATGTTTTTAAGTCGATCTAATGATATACGCATCCTAAACTCCTATTTTCCAAAAAAAATTCGGATTAACCAAAATTTCGATTATCCGAAATCACTTTGGTCCACATTATTTCGGATAATCGAGATTGTACTGTAATTATTAATTATATAACTGTTTCCAAATCAGCATACTTTTTAATATTCTTCCGTATTGTAGAAATTTAGATACATGTGCTTGAAATTACTAAAAGTAGCCATCCTCGAAAAACAACAACGCAAATGAATACTGAAAAATTAATAGGTAATAGAACATAAAGTTAATTTAGGTATCCTTAAATTTAGGATATGAAAGATGGAATATGTTTGCTGACTGTATAAGTGTAGAGCATGTATACTTACTACGTCTATAAGCTGTGAAAGACGGAGGCCCATTTTGACAGTAAGTCGATCGGAATTGTTTCCAACGGGCCGTATAAGGCGATTATAATTTGATAGTAGATCATCATAAAGTCGTTTGGCATCCGGGTTCGAGAATACTAGAGGCAACACACTTAACAGTAACCATACGAGCACAAGCTCCATCGCACAAAAGCTGTAACAAAATTATTACTATTACCATCACTTTATTCATTCGGAGGAGGTGATAAAATAGGTATATTCCCCCTAAAAATAAGGTCACATAATAGCATCTCCTGTATGAATAAATAGAATTAAATTTTTGAGAAAAGATTGCATTCTTATTTTAATTTCAAAGTGATTAACTTTGAAAGTAGGTATGTTAGTTATTGGTCGTGTAATAGTTTTATTCAATCGGTATTTCACCAGCAATCTTCCTTCGGAATAGCTTCCCCATACTGCGTTTTAAATATATGTAAATGTAGAATTCGCTTACAAAACCCTAGTTTTCAATTACATTTATTTCAATATGCCAGAATTATGCATGGAAATGTAAACAAATATTATGTTTCGGAATGATCGAAGTGTGCAATTTAGAGTGTGATAAATGTACTAATATTTGAGATTGCAATATGATTTATTACCTACGTAGCTGAACATAAATTGCTAATCGTTAGCTGCTGTTTATACATACATATATATATATATATCAATGTCTGTTTGATAATATTTAGAGCAAATTGTTTACCCACAAATAATATACCTATCTCCGTCAGTTATATTAACGTGCTACTTGGAAAGAATTACTTATTAGAATAGAAATGGAGTAGCACAATTTTTTCTAGTCTAATCATACATACATATATACTATTTGGATACAAATATTAAATTAAATTCATATTTACTGATTGATAAGTATCTAACAGCATAATGAAAATACTTATTGCATAATTATGTTTGAATTTCGGAAACTACATAACATTTTGACTTGTCAAAGTGGCACGAACTTATTTATTAGGGAGGAGTTGGAAAAAAAGGTAGGTGATTGAGGTTGGTTTTTATTGTTTAAGTAACTTGTATTACATTACTATACATTAAGTTATTGCATTATAGTAGTTTGTAGTTATGAAGACAGTCTACTCAATGGTTGAGGTCACGATGGCGTTGGCCCAAGTCTTATGCTCAAGCTTCTTCAATTGAAGATTAGCTGACGGCATTTCCAACTTCCAACTTTGGTGGTCAGGCTGACTTTGGAGGCTCTCGGGTGGCAACTTCTGTTTTCCGTCATTATTCTCCTTGTATCTCTATCTATCTGACATATTTCGTCTTCATCGCACTTCATTGTACCAAAGGTATGTGACATTGTGGGTATGGCAAGGATGTTGTTGGCTAACACTTTGTTTTTCCCTGTTAACTCAGATGACCATATTGAATGTACAATTCTCTATATTTTGATGTCAGTTTTTCTTTTACATGTTTTACGTCGTGCATATGTTTTTTTATGAATTCCCAGATAAGGGTAAGTACACTCAAAAAAGTACATAGGGAATTATTACTATAATATTGTAGTTAAAAAAATGTAGTTATAGTTACTGCAATTGTAAAAGCCAGTCCTAATCCGTTCTCGTACAGCTTACTACATTATTGTGTCTAACATTGTGTAGTATATTTTAACAGTACAACGATATGAATTTGTAATATATTTTTGTTTTAAAGTACTGTAGCATGTATAAACACTTTGTTCACAATAGTATGCCAAACTTTCTTGTATTAAAGAGTCGAATATAATGTAGTCGAATTTAGTACAATTAGATTTGAAAATTCAAAATAATGTAACACTTTCAGGTATACATTATATTAATTATTGTAGGTATCTAATACACCTATAGGAGTAGGATTAACTTGTTTATTAATATCTGTTTCATTTGAATCTTATTAAATTAGATATCCCAACGCGTTTTTACTATATTGATTATTGATACAAATATAAATTATGCGGGGAATTGCGGAAACAAAGGTGAATACTGAATAAAAGCAAACAAAAATGTGTTTTGATCTTCGCAGTGCCAGCAATCATCCCGCTAATACGCCACTTTATATTAGTCGTTAATAAGGCGTACATGGTGGTGGTCGTGTAATTTGTGTGTTCTTATGTCGTGCCTTATGGTACTCCTTCCATTAGATAATATATACATTAATGACGATGGATGTGAAAAGTTATTTACTGAGTTGTGGGTTAGAACCGTTGGCAAGCATTTTTGAAGGTAAGGCATTGAAATATATCTTGAATACAAAAGTATAAGCGTGTATGTATGTATTTAGCATTAAATTGTTTCTCTTTACCTGTGTAATTACCTATTACTGGTGCTGCTATGTGTTTATATATACATACAATTACCTATAGAGGGTAAATGTAATAGGTAATTCTTGGGTTGTCTGGAATCTATTATGTCATAATAACAAATAATTATAATATTATTAATGCAGGTTTATTGTTATCATAAATGTACAAGTTCTTTCTATTGTTCATATATCGGTGGCTTTTACACCTTTTACTGATGTGTAATAATTTCCAGACAGTGCAATTTTCTAACTTTCTGTTACATATAGTTGAGATCGCAATCTACAAAACTTAATTTGTATTTATTTCCAGAATATTACTGATTTGGATGTAGAGCTACAGTGGCGGGCAGAGAATAACACCAGATTTCAGTTTTCAGTACAAGAGATACCAATAATAGTTGGAGAACTTCTTAACATAATGGACTCATACGTATGCACTTTATATCAAATATAAAGTAGATACACTATTAAAAGCTGTGGATGCATTTTTTAAAATAATGTTTGCATTGGGTGCTGAGACTGCTGAGTATCCAATAGAATGCGATCAGGTGACATTTCAGTTTAATTGAAGAAATCAGTAAAAAATGTTTGTGATCCAAGTTAGTATCTTTTTTAATAAAAATGTTGTCTAGTAAACGTATTTTCCAATAAAATTCTTGTTTTTATTGATTTCTATTTCCTTATTGCTTTGCTAAGTACATACATACGTATTTACCAGCGTAAGTATATACCTATATAAAATTGTAGTAATTTTTACAACACCTCCTTACTAAATAGTAATATATTTCGTGAAAAGCGTTAGATGCTATACTGATAATCATTACTACAATTTCTAGTAACTTATAGTTTTCATTGTTTACTGCGCAACAGCTTTTTTTTTACCTCCAATTCTAGCATTACACAAGTAGAAACTTTCTCAATAAATAAGTATAGTACGAATCGCCATTTTCTGTGGCAGAGTTTTCAAATATTCTTTTACTTAGTGTTATAATTTGTAGCACAACTTACGAGTGCATATTACAAAGTGTTGCATAGTAGCGTAAAAATTACAACAACTTTGTGGATTCAGTCTTATTTGTTTTGAGAAATTGTCTCGCAGAGAAATTGTATAAAGTATTACAATATTTAAGTAAGCTCCCTTAAAAATAAAATGACCGTATTGACTATATTGTTGTCGCAAATTTTTTTACAAATTGTAATACACATTCTTATACACGTTAGACACAATTTTGTGTGACTTTTCATTACAAATTGCACCTGGTGCATATATTATTGTAATTTGTAGCGATATGGAATACAAATGTAACAAAATTTGCAAGTTTTTTTTGGGTGTATTTTCACTTTTGGATTGACGAAGCCATCTACTAGTTGTATGTCCCCTCCGTCTCTTCGTTTCCTCTCTCTCGTTTTAGTTGGTAAGTTGCGCATCTATCTTTCTCCAGACTCAATCCAATATCAGTCGCGTATTCTTGAATTGTATTTATCATTTGTAGAAGTTTTTTTCTCATTCTTTGCGTAGATTTTCAAATCGTCCACGTAGAGGAGGTGAGTTATTTTGTATACTCATTGGTTCGGTCTCCCAGCTTGATATCCGGTGAAGCGGCGTAATGCTATGCTGCGTAAGGTGATTGGAGAACTTTTACAGGCCGCGCTTTCGGGTCTGATGTTGATTACCATCATAAACCTCTTTATAGTTGTTATTATTTGCTCAGGAACGTCCAGATCCTCTAGTAATGTTGGTATCAATGGATGGGATGTGGAGCCAAAAGCTTTCTGAAAGTTTATCCATGCCACCGTGAGATTGCGTTTCTATTAAACTGCATCTCGGTAGACGCACACATCTATTAGTGTGTTTTCTCTTACACCTGATATTCAAGGTGCTCTGCAGGTGCTCATGCAAGGATGCGACGGATTATAGCAGACGCGTCTAGTAGAATACTTTTTTGCAGCTGTAGGTACAGATTTCATTCCAGCCACAGAGTAGCGATGGAGTTATGAAGCTTTGTTGGTATCTCCCCAGTTGCGTCGATTACAACTGGCACGATGATTACTCTAGTCATCTGCCACATCACTTTAACTTCGTCTGCCAATGGTAAGCATTTATTGATGTTGTCGCTGAAGGTCTTGTTAGCGTTTGCGGCGAGAAGTACGGTTACGTCGATGATATATCATTATTATTTGGTGCTAAACGGTTCCAGACTGAGAGTTTGATAGTTTATTGATAGTTCATTGACAGTTGTACATACAGAACACAGATAAGCTTAGACCTAAATTCAGGTTTAAAAATTCTCCTACATCTAATTGACAGTACAATGTGCAGCAAAATATATACATTGAGATATTCAAACAATCGTAAGATCTAAAGTAGACTATCTAATATTTTAAAAAAAGATTTTTAATGGATAAAGAAATAAAAAAAAAGAACATTCCTTTAGATTAAATTAGATAAAGTTGAAGTTCCAACTTAGGAGACATTGTTTCTAATAATTAAGCTTAATCCTATACATACTTAAAAACTAAATTTACATAAACGATATAATAAAGGTAATCAGATAGTGTTCTATACCGACGTAAAGTGGGCGCAGAAAACAGTAGAAAATAAAAATAAAACAAAGAACTCAAGAAGAAGCCCATTCTGTTGAGCAATATTTGGATGGCACACTAAATCCGAGAGCATTTGTGCCAAAATACAATACCATACAAAAATTTAGCCAAGCATATATACATCTGTGTCCAGCCTGCAATTCAACCCGCAGCCCAGTTCCCCAACAAAACGAGTGAATACACATAAGCATCCATAGCACCATAATACCCCCCCCCCTCCCCATAAGTTATACTACAGCAACTTTACTCGTTCTTAAAAATGACTTCACTTGTGAAGTGAAGTGTTTATAATTGCTCATTATTCTTATATCTTTAGGAAATTTATTAAAATATTTTGGGGCTAGATATGTATAATAATTGAAATTACTTGTTTTTGTCATTTTCGACTGGATTTTTATTTCCCGATTTTCAATAGCACGCGTGCTGTGCCCGTGCTTCAAGTAATGATCCGGATGCATATTCCTAAAAGTGTGTATCACACATTGCAGTATATGATGTTCTGAGAGAAGAGCGGGTGTTTTAGTTGGTAGTTCTCTATGACGGAGTCTAGCACAAATTACTTATAAAACAATTGATACTATAGATAGTGATACCAATTGATGTTTGGTGTTAAATATTATTGTAGTTTCCAAAATAGTCACTTGTACAATATGTTTGTGGTGGGTGCAATATGGATAAAAAACGTTTGTAAAATAATGTTTAGATCAGCAGAGCAAGTATTTGGAGAAGTGGAGAAGTTAGATTTGGGAAAAACTAATCCTTATTTCTTAATAACGCTCACATTGTTAACTGAACAATACCTATTCTTTAACTGAACTTATTGGGTTCGTTAAATTAATAAAATAGAAGTAGTAAAGTTGAATGATTTCCTTCACTTGTTTTTCTTGTTAATTTAACAAAATATTAGCGAAACGTGGAGAAAAGAAAATCCGGTCAGATGGCAATTGAAAAACCAATACTTAAAGTACTTTATTATTTGCTAAACTGCGTCATAATATTGAAAGAACATAGTATTATATAAGTACAAAATCGTGAGTTCTTGTCTACGATGTAAATGGAAAACACGTCGCAAAACTACCGAAACAGAATAGATTTGCAATATTCGATTTAACATCCGTTTTAGCCAAACGGAACAAAGGATTAGTCTTCTGGAAGATTCACTTTACTGTGGAACTGAATAAAATGATTGATGAGTGGTACTGCGAAAAATCGTCATATGTATTTATTTTACTCTCTAAATCAAATACATGAACTTTCATCAAAATAAAAATCTAATTAACTCGTAGGTAAAAGTTCAATCAGTTGGATTAAAAATTATCTTAGAGAATCACCATGTGCGTGCTATATCCCATTTCGCTTCACAAAATTAGGGCGATAGATAGAACGATTCCTCATGAACCTCTTAACGCAATATCTGCATTGTTTTGTTGGTATTTCCTTTTTTCTCTCCTATTTGTGGTGTGTAAATCAATGTCTTATTTGGCCATCTCTTCTTCAATCTTATTACGTGATAATACCATAGCAACCGACTGAATGCTGTTGTAAATAAGGCCCCAGTTTTTCTTCTAATATCTTTATTCATAATATTATGTATGTCAGTAAATCTAATATAATTTATATTACATTTGTCGAAATAAAAAATAAAATATTTCATGTTATGAATGTGATTTGCTTATTTCTGGATATTCTTAGAATTTTCGCACAGAAATTTCCTGGAGATTTCTAAGAAGTGTTTATATCCATGTAGAAGTACGAGTGTGTGTGCTATATTGCATATTGTTCGTCTCTTTCTAAAGAGATCAAAAGTATAGAAGGTATTTATTATTAAACAGCTGTTCAATCCATGCAGTAGGCAGTTAGAAGTTCACTGCCGAGTCAGATACACACGGAACAGTTGTGAGCGAATGGTTGCCAATAATGCCACTTTGTGAGTGGCGGAGGAACTGTGACATTGACTGGAAGTGTGTGGCTTATTAACGTTTATTAAAATGAATTTAATTTACTACTATGGAGGCTAGTTTGCGATTAGAGTATTTCCTAAATCGTGCGGCTATATATCTAATTATCCTCTTAAGTTCATTGTGTAATGGAAGTGCTAGTGGCATCTGTAAACACGAACATTCCAAACATTATGACGTCGTGCACGGAGTTTACTTGGAACCGGCTCACGTTATGAAGAAACGCAGTATCGATCAGCCGTTGAGGATTCTGTTGTGGTACGATGATAGTGTTTATAGACTGGATCCGGAAATATTCGAGTTAATTCATAATAAAACTTTACCCGAAGCGGTACACTTCTGGGAACGAGCTTTATACGTTCGAAAAGTTGAAGATGTTATATTATTATCCCGAAAATGTAACGAATCCAACGTTTTCGTTAAAAACTCTTTAACACATTGTATTGACGCTTGTAAAGCGAAAACCATGTGCGGTGAAGTAGAAGTACCAGAAGATCATTTGGACGTTTGCAGGACTTGCAACGCCTCGGGTCAAGACTGTGGAGTGGCTAAGAATTCGGTGGCAGGTTCTGGTATAAGAGGATCTGATTTTATATTCTACGTTTCTGCTATACAAACTGATAGATGTAATAAATCCTTAACAGTCGCTTACGCTGCACATTGTCAACAGGAGATAGGATTAGATAGACCAATTGCTGGGCATGCCAATTTTTGTCCGAAAAGTATAAGTACAAAACCTCAGGATCTCGAAACATTACTGTCCACGGTAAAGCATGAAATTTTGCATGCGTTGGGGTTTTCCGTTAGTTTGTACGGATTCTATAGGGATCGTGACGGCAACCCTTTAACTCCGCGTCGACCTGAAACTGGGAAACCCCCACTTAATGAACAATTACAAACATATAAATGGAGTGATAGAGTCATAAAAACCATAAAACGGAGAAATTGGCTGGTCGGTCCAGGTACTATCTCACGTGAAGTCCAAATGATCGTCACGCCACAAGTAGTGAAGGAGGTAAGGAGGTATTTCAACTGTCAGTATCTGGAGGGTGCGGAATTAGAAGATCAGGGAGAAGAAGGCACCGTTCTAACACACTGGGAGAAGCGGGTTTTTGAAAACGAAGCCATGACTGGAACTCATACGCAAAATCCCATCATCTCCAATGTTACCTTAGCATTAATGGAGGATACGGGATGGTATCGTGCCAACTACGAGATGGCGCAGCCAATGTCTTGGGGTAAAGGATTGGGTTGTAATTTCGTAATGAAAAGCTGTAAGTATTGGATATCCATGAAAATGGCAAAAGGGCTTTCGATTCATCCCTTCTGTAATAAAATTAAAAGAGATCCATTGCAAACAGAGTGCACTGATGACAGATCATCAGTTGCATTGTGCAATCTCATTAAATATGATCATGTCTTACCCAGAATATATCAGAACTTTGATTCGCTGAAACATGTTGATCCTAATTCAGAGGGATATTACGGAGGTTCTGTATCGCTAGCTGACTATTGCCCTTATATTCAAGAATTTACTTGGCGTTCGAACAATGTAATTGTAAGAGGTTCCCATTGTCATTACGAAGAAAATAATCCCAAACCAGACAAGAACTTTGCCTTGGAAAAGTATAGCAAACATTCTAAATGTTTCGATCATACCAATCAAATGTGGGAGGAAAGATCGTGCAAGCAGATGAGACAATGGCAGCACTGGGGTTCAGGATGTTATTTGTATAAATGTGAAGGTGGCAGGCTGCATATCTCTGTTGGTAATTACACATACACCTGCTACCATCCTAATCAAGAATTGTCGATCCGGATAATGAACGACGAATGGTTACATAAGGGATCTATAGTATGCCCGCCCTGTAAGGAGATATGTTGGCAGGAATTTCTCTTGAAAGGTGAAAGGTGCAAACCTCAGGAAGAACCACCACCGGCAACAATGTATCCCAGGGACGAATTAGTATGTGATGGCAAAGCTACAAGATTTAGTCGCGTGACGCTGATGTTCCTTATCCTTTTGTCAACTTGCATTATTGCTTAAGTGTTTGCCAAAATAATCTCAAAATACCATTCCAATATAATATTCCATTGTAGTTTAGATTTAAGAATTACTTTTTTTGAGTATTCATAGGAGTATACAGCCAGTATTCAAAATGATATTTGTGATATATAAAGTTAATCTGTAAATATAAAGAAATAAATGGGAGTATTTATTAATAATTTTGTACATATCTAAGTTTTCGAATTGTAAAAATAGGAACATAATACATAATTTTATGCATTTCAATTCAGGTACTTAAGCTTAAAAGAATATTTTAAATCTACCTAATGCTGATTGACATGTGCTTCCACTGTATTTATTTTATACCGATTATCGTATCAAATTCATTGAAATAATGTTTGTATTTCATCCTCTTGCGACAAAATTAAATTAGCCAATTTATATACCTACCTCAATTGTATTATTTTATTTGTATGATGAGATCTTATAATTGGTTCCTATTTTATAATTCTTCTCATTTTTAAAGGTACGTAAGTACAAATAACACTTCACAGATCTATATTTTATTTCCGTAAATTGTTAAAGAGTCTATTCTTTTGAATATATATTTTTATATAACATCCGGAATGATAAAATTATGTGATAAAAATGTATGTAAATATATATTTGCAAACGAAAATGATTAATAAACAGTTTCAAGAACTTCAACAGGTTAAATCTTTTATATTTTGTCCTCAATTAAAAATCTACTACAAGAGTAAAGTTTTAGCTAAATAAATAAGGTAACCCATATAAGTGAAAACCTATAATACGTGTTAAGTGTTAGAAGATAAAACGTGCATTTACTATGAATGTATCTAATTTTCATATGTGTACGTATATATTGCGTACATCGACAATTGAATTGTATTTGTATACATATCTATCTGCGCTGGGAAAGATTTGAGAAGTAGTTGGTAAGAAGTACAAAACTGTAGAAGTAAAATCGAAACGCTGCCGACTCAAACCAGTATTGTAGTGTACGATGCTGCATGAATTATTAAAGGAGGCCAAGTGAGAGCGATTCCTATTTTATTATGCATAGAGTTGATGTGCATAGCGTGTAATGGCATTCGCCAACTGTGATAAAATTTCCAATATTAAATGATTGTGAACAAAATCGATCAACCGCATATATGTATATTTTTATAAAATATACTGGTTACAACAAACAAAATTATAAAGTAAATTATAAACTCTTAATTGGGTTTTTTTTAATGAAAATATGGAGACACAGAAAATGAAGTATTGAAATAGTTTAAGGAGTAAATAATTTAAGCCTAGTTTCCATGGAAATAGCGCTTTTTAAAATTTAATGAAACCGGAATAATGAATTTTATAATGTACAATCAAATAATAATTTAACGTTTAAATTATTTTATTATCTTGACTTGTTGTTTAAATTATTTTGTTTTGGAATGAAATTAAAAATGTTTAAGTTAAATGGGAATTGTTTTGCAGCAGTTAACATGAATAATAAAATAGTGTAGTGATTAATTCTCTGGAATGCACTGATTATTAAACTGTTTATATGCAGCTGCCTCATACTGTAGGACTAAACAAAAAAAGTTAATAAAAACGATAACGGAAACCACAGGTACATATCTACGTCGATTTTTAAATAGTAACTTCACAAATTCAAATCTGCGTTTACTCGAACCTCAACCTATTAGACAGAATCGAACTTTATTTAATTTGACACTAGACGCAAAATTACTTTCGTTACGGTACCTGTGTTTATTTTAGAAAATATATCACAATACAAGGCACTACTAGCAATGAACCAATAGTTTTTTTTCTCTTGTGGTTATCAAATGTTGTACCGCTAAAAATTAAGAATATTTTTCTAATCTGATGTTGCAATAAAGCTAAAACATGACGACGCAGTGTGAAATGAGTTATTGAAGCATTGGTAGGACTTTTACCGGAATGTAATATGGGCGATTAATGTGCAAATTAGAAAAAGTACTACACAAAACTTGTGTCACACTGATTTGTAATGCGAGTACAAGTTTGAATTACGAGCCGCGTAGCGGCAGGAACTTCATTGTGACACTTGTGTTTTAATATACTATTGTGCAGGTTTTGGAATATAATGGTTAAGATAGCTATATGATGTTAGAATTGATTTTCTTTGTTGCTGTACTTATGCAGAATAAGAAATATACAAAATATACGGTCCATGTAGTCGAATTCTTAAGATGTTTAGGTATTCTTCAGTATTTTCCCAAAAGTGAAGATAACAACGGAAACTACCTCATTTTAAGAGAATACCCGAAGGTACGGACCCGAGCCGTAAATTTAGAAAAAAAATAGCAGAAACTTTCACATCAGCCTTCTCCAATGCTCCGCAAAATACTCAGTGGCACTAGCTATAAGACAATAAATTTAAACTTCTTCTATTGAAAAGTCACCCACATACGAAACGCCAGTCTCTGAACTTTCGGTTTTTATAAAATGAGTGCAGATTTTTATAGCTGATTACTTAAGCTTTGACGGGCCCGATTTTGAAAATTCAATAGATGGTGATCGCAAGCAAGAAGAAAGTTATTTATTTGTTTCCCTAGGTTGTAAAATACAAGGAAGTTATTGAATAAGATACCACCGGCGCCAAATAAAATGGGTACACTGAAATTGTTATATTGCGAATAGGTGTATTTAGGAAATCGTTGCCATAGAAATCTTTTTAATAATTCTGTCATTTTGACTTATCTATTTCATTCTGTGTATAATCTAATTGAAAATGCCTCAACATTTAAGCACAGTTAATAAAGCAAGAGTAGTGACAATGTTGGAAAACGGGTGGTCAATACGACAAGTTGCCCAAGAGTCTAACAAAAGTAAAAATACTATCCTGAGAATTAAGCAAAGATGGGTTAATGAAGCAAGATTATCAAGATATATTGGATCTGGAAGAACAAGGATTACTACAGCGGATAATGATGCAGCACTTATTAATTACCTCAGAGATAATCCATTTTCTACCGCAGTAACAGCAAAAGAGGAAACTGCTTTTCCTGCGTCGCATTGAACAGCTCTTCGTCGTATTAAAAATTCTAATTTAAGAAACTATTCTGCTGCAAGAAGAGGGTTCCTAACTCAAGTTCATCAACAACGACGTCTGGAGTTTGCAGAAGAATATGTTAATAGGGACAATAATTTTTGGGATAGTGTCATTTTTTCAGATGAAAAGATCTTTCAATCATGTCATAACGGTCGATTAAGATTATATAGACCACGCAACAGTAACAGGTATTCGCATGAATACGTTCAACAAGTTAAAAGAAGTGTACGTTTCAGTATAAACGTTTGGGCTTGGATCAGCGTTAATGGACCGGGGATTTGCTGGAGAATAGATGAACGATTAATAGGAAATATTTACAGAACCATATTAGACAACATAATGCTAGCTTCTATAACACAAATATTTGATGGAAATTTTATATTTCAACAAGACAACATACTTCACATGTTGTTACGGAATGGTTTGAAGAGAACGAAGTGCCTGCATTACCTTGGCCGGCAAACAGTGCTGACTTGAACCCCATTGAGAATGTTTGGGGTAGTATGGTGAAGAAAATTTATAATGCCAATTTTAGACCCCAAAATTCAGAAGAGCTGTGGCAAGCAATCGAAAACATTTGGGAAGACATTGCACCGGAATACACACAAGCTTTAATTTATTCAATGCCACGACGTCTTCAGAGCGTTATTGAGCAAAACCGAGGCTTTACAAAATATTAGCATTTTTTTTATTTCTTTAATGTTAATGTTTAAAACGTAATGATATGTTCCTAAAATGTAAAATTGACAATGAAATGAACATGATCACATTATTTCACTTGTTACTAGGAATATTATATAGGAATACATTGAAAGTACCATATACAATAGTTAAATAATGCTGAATTCGGCATTTAGACTTGTCCCCGTTTTTTATGTCGTCCATCGTACGCTCATGAATTTAGTTTCGGCAAACAAAAAGCTAGTATGTTGAGCAAAGTGATTTATTTTGTATTACTTGATCATCCAGGAAAGAAAGTTATTCATCCGTTCCTAAGTGAGAAAAACGTGACTTTCTAGGGGAATCATTTGAATTTTCAAGTGTGATACGTGATACTTAAAATTTTGTTTCATTATATTTGCACTATTATTTCTTGGAATTTACGTTACTATAACATCTTACTATTTATTATTTATTGTAATTTTTGTATGAAAGCGAAGGCATAGTTTATCGAACCAACTTTCAGATTGAAATTTTGAGTAGGACTTGTTGCTGGCTGTGCATAAATCTTCTCATTGAAACTGTGCATATACATTTATGTAGTCTCTTGAGAAAAAAAGGGATTCATGGAAATAAATATTATGTTGATGTTATTTTGCGAGGTTACAAGAACACTATATGTATGGTATACTAAAAAGCAAAAGATACATTGTATTACTTAAACTTATATATACGTTCTTGAACTTTTAAGCAATTTACAATTAGTATATAATATAAACTTCCACTGGCCACAGTATAGAAGCCATTCCCACGCCGTAATTGACATATTTACATTTCCGAATGTAAGTTATGCGATAGCTTTACCGTTTTACGGAACGTACTCATTAGTTTTCAGCTCTTGACTAATCCGTCGGGGAAAATTGACTGTCAACGATTCATTGTCATGCGTTTTTACTAGTTAATAATTTTAAGCAGGCGGAAAGAAGACGCGATTAAAATTTAAGTGGTGAGTTCCACGTTCGGAATTATTTAGAAGTGTCCGCACATTTCGAAAACTCCTCGGATGGGAACGTCCGTCGGCCGTTAACTACATTTATACTTTGGTAAATTTAGAAAGCAAGAGAAAATCGATAATTGTGCAGGGATCTTGTTACAATTTCACAGGCAGCTCCAACGGTGGCGTACTCAATTTAATGGCGCTTGTATTAATTTTCGCGCTCTGCGAGACGTAATTGCTTTCTGTTGGAAAGAGTTAGCAGAAAATTATAATCGTCTTTTGACGTAGTCATGTTAGTGCAAAAACGATCACAGCGTGCGCGGTCTTTGATGATGTCGGCAGTTACGATTGTTTTATTCATTTAGATGGAAAACTTCGGTACTCCAGTTTCTCAATTTACTCTTATATCTGTGTATGTTCATGTATGTTGCACATGAAGGTTTTCATATAGAAATGTTCTTGCAGTGGAAGAGTTCTACTGCATGTGTGAGTATGAGTTGTAAGACCTATTTCCCACACAGTAGTTTTGTCTTATTTAGTAATAAAATAAGTTTATTACATGCATAATTATACAGTATCCCAAATAACACGCTACAAATGCAAGTACCTTACAAAGGATAGTGTCTTTCTTATTCTTTTTCTTAATTATTGCATGTAAATATGTCAGGGGTAGCGACAAGAAGTAATTTCAGCAATAGTTATAGTTTTGTAAGCAAGTAAAAAATCCAAATGAAACTTTTTTTACGGTTGATAACGTATACGAAGAGTAACAAAAATACTCTTTGACAATTACAATTCTATCGTCATACATACATTAGTAAAATATGTTGTTAGATACCTTTTATTTTAAGTATCAGACGTTTATTTACCCCATTCAATACTAAAACTAAACTACTTAGGGAACTTTTACAGCGGTACTTTCAAACTAAATGGTAAGACAATAATGAGAGCAGCTTGTTATAAAACCATTCCTTTAAACATACTGGTCTTATCACCGATTATTATATCACTTTAGTTTGCTGGCCAGTTCATGAAGCGCTGTTATGAACGAATTACCTACGGGCAGTATTGTTTAAATTCTGTAATTGCTTGAAGCGTAAGTGACATAATTCTGGGGAATATATGAAAGAAAACAAAGTTTTGTTGCTTCACCGTATTCATATTTTCATCTATGCCGATGCATAGATTTTGTCAGTAATCATTACCGAAATGCCCCTTGTTTGATCATGGCAGTCATTAAAATATCTTGCTACACTTCTCCAAGTAGACTGCGTCAACCTATCCTGAACAAATTTTATGAATAAACATAGTTACTGAGGGCAAAATACTTGATGAAAGAAAACTTAAAGTATTGAGTACCACAAGTGATTACACTTTCTAATGCATCAGCGATCAGTGATCATTATGTATGTATTATGCCTTTATTTTAGTTGTTCTGACAGCTGGCCGGCTAGTACAATGTCAGAAGGCTTCAGGCTATGTAACTCTTTCTCTTCAATTTCGAGTGCTCCCAATTGCAGGACCCTTGAGTTTCATGGTGCAGTGCAATTTGAGAGTAGATGGATGGACGTTTCATCCTGCTCCCTAGAAAATCTACATTCGGCTTCCTCTGCTATTCCAAGTTTACTCAAGTGTTCTTTCAGTTTACAATGGTCTGATAGGCTCCCTATCAATACGCGTTTTATTTAGGTTGATGCATAGATCTCTTCCAGTTATAGGTTATTAGAAGAGTTTTAGCTTGCCTCATTTTCTGGATGTTCTTCCAGTATTTGAATTTTCTCTCCTCTACTTCTCTATTAAGTTTCTCTGGCATTGTACTGCGACTTATCCCTGGAGGTGGACCCTATAAATGGTATTTCAATAGTTTTTTAGCGAAATTATCTGTTATTTCGTTTCCTTCAACTCCTGTATGCTCCGGAACTCACAGAAGGGTTATTTAGTTTCTCTTGCCTAGCTCGTTTAGTTTTATTAAGCATTCCCAAACCATCTTGAAGCTGATTATATATATCGAGCTCAGTTCTCTGATAGCTGCTTGACTGTCAGACATTATGATAATCTCTTGGTTTTGATAGGTTCTGTGAATGTTGAACTGGACACATCTTTCGGCTCGCATATATCGCTATTTCTGTTCTCTCTGGCACTTCTGTTGAGTAGCAAGATAGTGTCTTTTCCGCATTCGCTTTTGTTGCTAAGCTTTGTGGTAAATTCTTTCACAAAGCTGGAGTTTTTTGGCATATTATCCCGGGCCAATACTTTGTAATAACTAAAAAAAGTATGGCGGTAAAAGCAAGTGTTCTTCTTATTTTTTGTGAGGTGAATATCTAATTGCATCCTGAATATTTTAATGAGAAACTGTAATCAAAATAAAAATGCAAACCGCGTGGAAGTTCAAACGCTGAGAGTTGTGTAATCAATGTAAAATTAACGTTGGTGGTTTTGAGGTTTCCTACGTGCGTCAGTAATTCATATCAGAATTCTTCCTTTCCTGCCACCTAATATAATTATAAAATATAGAAACGGAAATCATTCTCTATATTTTATAATGCTAATATTTTGTTTTTTTAATATTAATCATTCGACATTGATTTTATCATGTTAAGTGTTTAGTTAATTAAATTGAATCATATTTAAATTTTATCTTTACATCATAGGAGTTGAATCTTTTCGATGATATGAACGTCTACTATGACATCATTTTCTCCGGATATTGATAATTTGGTGAGCTAAAGAATGAAGCTAAAAGATAGGCTACTTGCAAACACTAAATAATTTGGTCATTCAGTAAATATAAATTCTATTAATTTTTTATCTCTAACCATTACATAATGTCTACTTATTACACGTATTTGTGTCTATTCAATATAAATCTGTTATGTATATTTTATATACTCACGTTTGTTTACAGATATTGTAGAAAGTTTATCTGATATTAAAAAAGCAAACATCAGAGATAAGCAAAGTACTTTAGATAAGTGGAAATCCGTGGAGGTATATCTGGTAAAATAAAACATTTTACTGGCTGCTATAAGTATAACTTTATATAAGACATAAGCTTACTCGCTTCTTCTTACAGAGGATTCTGATTATCATTTTTCAATAATTATTATATCTACCTACACGTAGGATACACTATTAAACTATTACCTCAGTTACTAAGTATATTATTGCCGTTAATTTTGTCAATTAAGGAAACATTTAATCTTATACAATTCCAAGTTAAAAACAATCTTTGCATTTGCGATAAAATGCCAGTTAAGTGCGTTTTGGTACTACCTAATTGCTTTATTTGTTACAATAAAAACATTTTAAATGTGTAATTATACGCCGCTATTTCTCGTTAGTAGCTATCTGACTCATTGTATTTATTTAAGAAGTAAAAAAAAAGGTTAATTATGTTCACCTCCTCGTGTAAATACATATTTCTTAGGCGTAGAAAATGTAGGTTCCTCGACATTTAAAATTCACATCCTGGAGAGTTTAATTAATTCTGCCGTTGATAGTCAGATAAAAGTGAATCGAATAATCTAGATTTCACAGAGCGTCATTTCAACATTTTCATAAAAACTACTGAAGTAACGAATCATTACTTCAAGTTAAATGACAATTCACCGTTTTTAAATATATCACTTTCTATAGTAGCTTAAGAGTTTTTTATTAGTTTTTCATTTTATATTGTATATACGTAAGTTTATTTGCTTCCTTTTATTAATTTTATATGAATAATAAGATGTCCACAAAAACAGCGGTCCACTTTTTCTTTTTAATTGTTCATAGATACTAATGCGTATTCTGAAAACCTGTTTCTGTGAAAGTGATCTCTTAATTAAAAATGATGGGTTGTTGGTTTAATTAATGAGAATCGCTTTGTTTTAGATTATAATAGGTTTAGTAATCAAATACCGCTGCTTTCTTATTTTATAAAACTAAATATAAAAGAAAGTATAAATACTTGGGGTATGTCTATCTTTTGTATTATGTTTATTTTAATTCGAATTTAGTAATAAGCTACTGAACACTACCATAGGTGATACACTACTACACTGTATTGGAAGTTGTTACTTGTTACTGCCTATAATTTATTGTATAATAATTAGAGTTTTGAGATTTTTCTAAAAATGCTACTCGAAGTATCATGTTTAATTTTAGAAACAATAAGGGCTTTCTGTTGCTAATAAAGAGTAGTAAGGTTGCAGGTTGTATTTGTTATTAGTTTATAAGCGAACAGTAAAGTATTTTAAGATTTGCAAAAATTGCAAAGAAATGGAATGTACCCACAATACTTTAATTTGCAATATTCAGCATCATTTTATAAAAGTTTAAACATTTTGGTACACTCTATATTGATACAGAGAGAATAATGAAAATCTAAAGCTCTCATATAGGCAACCATTGCGATAATGCTGTTGAAGGGGGTATCTACCAATGTAGAAGTTGATTTTATGATCTCTGTGAACAATAACACAAAGGCATAATGTCTGCTGGTTAGTCTAAATGGAACGTAATCTGTTTTTGTATGACTGAAAATTTGTTCGTCTCTGCACTTTCATATTCTTTAGCTATTGTATAAGTATAATAGAAAATAAGTCTTTTCTTAATGAACCTATTTTATTACATTTTCTTATAACAAATTATGTATCTAATAATTATGTAGTAGAACAAAACAGTATTATTAATTCCTTGATGGTTCAAACAAGTAAAAGAATTAAAATTGAAAGGGTTTTTACAATTTTGTTACATCATTAAATCGTTTTGCAAGTACCTATATATTAAATTTCTAACACACAAATTCAGGTTATTCCTATTTTGCTTTCTGGAAGCTGTTATACAGGGTGTCTCCTCGTTGAGTTGCATAACGCATAGGTAACTAATTTAGATGAACCATGGACGCATTTGGCTCGACTGGTAACTTAGATTCAATGCACTTGACGTAGGCCTTTTCACAGTTGTCATGCAAGCAGTTTTGTTGTATTTTTGACAGTTTGGGATTCGCTCGCAGAACATTTAGAAATGCCTCTTTTTACGAAGGAAGAGTACGCCGACATGATATTTTTGTATGGCTATTGTGGAGGAAACGCTTCAGCAGCGGCAAGAGAGTACGCAGAACGCTACCCGAACCGAAGACATCCTTGTCGGACAACCATCACGAACTGTTTCATATCGCTCCGGTAAACAGGATCCTTCCCGAAAAAGACAAATGAGCGAGAGCCTGCGCGAAGAAACCACGCTGAAGCTGTTCTTCATGAAGTTTCTGAGAATCGGAGAACCAGCATAAGAAGAATTGCTGCCACCACAGGACAGAAAAGAGCGTCGATTCACAGGACTTTACGTGAAAATGGGCTACATCCATACCACGTACAACAAGTACAAAATCTCTTACCTGCCGACTGTGCAAAACGGGAAGAATTTTGCTCGTGGATCCTAGAGAACCAGTGATGGGATTAATAACTCACATAACGAACACATCTGGAGCGACGAAAATCCCCATGCTTTGTCAGAAATTTTCAGCACCGATTTTCGGTTAATGTGTGGGGAGGAATGATCGGAAGTGTTATCCTAGGACCGAAAATCTTTGATGGAACATTGACTAGCCATATCTACAGGAGATTCCTAGAAGAAGAGCTTCCCATTCTTCTTGTAGATATCCCCTTGAACGTCCGTAATAGGATGTGGTTTGTCCATGACAGGTGTCCGGCACACTATGGAAGAGTGGTAACCGACTTTTTGAACACTGCGTTTCCAAACCGCTGGATAGGGGGGAATGGAGGTGTCGCATGGCCCCCGCGCTCGCCGGACCTGACGCCTCTCGACGTTTTCCTCTGGGGCAATGTTAAGACCATCGTTTATGGACAAGAGAAGCCGGTAGGTAAAATCCAACGAGCATTTTAGGAAGTTCGTGGAAATATGGAAAATGTCAACTGGATAGGAGGACTGAGTCAAAAAGCAGAGTTGTGTTTGGCAATCCAGGGTCGCCAGTTTGAGCAGCTTTAAATGTTTACAGCATTGCTTGTTTATTAAAATCATTAAAACAATTTCTGCTCATTATTGTGGAAGTAAGACTAATTTAAGTTAATCGTTCCTTAGCAACCATTTCATGTCGAAATTCGAGCCAAATGCGTCTATGATTCGTCTAAATTAGTTACCGTAACTAGTGACTTTCAGCGCTTTTGACCACCCATATCTCGAAAACGGTTGAGAATTGGACCTATGCTGACTAGAAGTGTTTTGTTAATTTTGATACAAGGAATAACCCTATGAAGTTATGCAACCCAACGAGGGGACATTCCTCGTTAGGAATACATTGGGGCTAAGTTGTACCGTTTCCGAATTACATGACGTTTTTCGAAAAGAAAATGACATTTGCAGTGTCCTCGGTGTTTAGAAATATCTCAGGAAATACGAAAGTTAGAAAGATGCGGTTTTCGGTTTTCGCTTAACCATGGAACAATGAAACAGCACACGTCTTTTATTTTAAAATTGTTGCGTTTAAATTACAGCGGTATTAAATAGGGATCTGTAATTTTCGAACTCTAAAATCATGGATAACTTGATTTTTCTAAATTGAACGGTATAGCAATTTTTACATAAATGGATGTAAAATTTAATTTTCTTTCGATTTTATACGGGTATCATTGTGTCTATCTCCAACGGTTTTGGAGTATTCGCGATTTTTCAGTTTCTCATGATAGATACGTATTGCGAAGCGCCGCCGCCGGTCACCTTCTCGCATTTCACCAGGCTTGGGACTGGCATACTTAGAAAGTGGCCAACAGAACACAATAGGACCATTTGAAACAAACAAAATTGTCTAAAAGATACTTGAGACGTTTAAAGCGCCATCTTTAAGGTCAACGTAAGCTTGAAAAACAAACTAGGTATCTAACCGTTATTAGTGTCAGAACTGACATTCAGAGTAGGTACTGTTTGGTAACATAATAACTAAAGATGTCGCTTACTCAAGAAGAATTAGTAGATATGGTTTTCGTTCTCGGTGAATGTTACAGAAACGCTTTGTTAGCGTCAAGAGTTTACGCACAGTATTACCCATGTAGAAAGCATCCAGATAGGAGGGCTACTGGGCGCTACTGGGCAGATTTGTAAGTACTGGATCCGCAGCACGTATGAAACGGAACCGCAATAACTCCATACCTACGGATGAAAATCAGTTGCAGCTGCGATTTCTTCTCATGGGGTTTCATTAAAAATAACGTTTATGAGACGCCACCAACAACCCTGATTATACGCGCAATCGTATTCACATTTTAGTCACACAAAAAATACTCAGAAATGCTCAAAAGTGTTTGCAAAAGCCATTTCGGGTATGTAGTGCCAAAAACGGACAGCCTTTTGAACATTTAATGTAATAGTGTTGTACAAATTCTCTGTACAATGACAACACTAGCGTTTAAAGTGTAGCCTGTTGCGACCAAGACGCTCGAAGTGTACGTACGCCATACATCGGATAGAGTAATGTAGTTTGAAAAACGTGCTGATTTATTGATATTTCAGTAATATTATGTTTTCTTTTATTTTTGCTATGTTTGCTTGTTTCTAGTGGTCCTATTGTGTTCTATTGGCCACTTTCTAAGCATGCCAGTATTATTGCTGCCAGTTCCAAGCCTGGTAAAATGCGAAGGGAAGGTGGCCGGCGGCGGTGCTTCGCAATAGGTATCTATCGTGAGAAACTGAAAAATCGCGAATATCTCCAAAACCGTTGGAGATGCACACAATAATATCCATATAAAATCGAAAGAAAATAAAATTTTACACCCATTTGTGTAAAAATTGCTATACCGTTCAATTTTAAAAAAAATCAAGTCATCCATGATTTTAGAGTTCAAAAATTACAAATCCCTATTTAATAACGCTGTAATTTAAACGCAACAACTTTAAAATAAAAGACGTGTGCTGTTTCATGGTTAAGCGAAAACCGAAAACCGCATCTTTCTAACTTTCGTATTTCCTGAGGTATTTCCAAACAGCGAAGACACTGCAAATGTCATATTTTCGAAAAACGTCATGTATTCGGAAACGGTACAACTTGGCCCCAATGTATCCCTAACGTATTGTTATTTAATTTTAACAAGGAATCCAAAAGTGCATTAATATACAGGCCGTTCTATTTAAAATAATATATGTTAGTAGTTACTTCCGGTACAACCGGAAGTCCGCCATTTCTGAAACTAATTTTAACATGTGTAGAATATGATTCGAGGCAACATTTATTGGAAACATTTTTTCAAAAAGACAATAATAAATCGGCTAGGGACCGTTGCATCTTAGGCTGGACACCCGGTATAACCAGCATTCCAATGATAGTACTTTTTATATATGAGATGCACAATCTTGAGTTAAATATGTTGTAAATAACATACTCAACCTCCTTAAATTCGTAAAAGTTCCTTGCGCCACCAGACCCTTTATGGGTGTTATTTTTTTAGCCATGGCTTAGTTTTCCTTTGCTATTCTTTATCGGAGTGCTGAATTTGAATATCTTTCTTTAGAGAATCTAATACAAATATATAAGTGTTACTGCTTAAAGGCTTTAGCACGTTGGAGCAATAAACAACATTATTTATATAGTGGTAAACTCCTATCTTGTTGATATATTTTTCACTTTGAACAGGTAGAGGAAAATGCGATTAAATAAAGTATATTGTATACAAAAAAACCTAGAGGATTAAACTTAATACAAGCTATTTGATTCATATTGCGTTGCTATAAAAAGAAAGGAAGTACAAAATTGGTCCGAAGAAGATATAAAGGATACACGTTTTTGATGTCTCGTGACTGCTTGTTTGATGTTTATTTTAGTTTAGTAAATTTTTGATGATGAAAAATTATATCTTGCATTAAATTTTTCGATTTTTATTTTACACTAAATCACTAACAATTAGAATAGAAGATAATGATGTCTTGGTTTGGATTGTGGAAGCAATAATATTTTGTTGTACATACATGATTATTTTATGTTCTATCTATGTATCTTATTGATCCTTTTCGAAATGCAATAGTAATTTAATGTATGTTTAACAATGATATTGTAATGAAATTAGCCATATAAATGATTAAAATATTGTAATGTTCATATTTGATTAATTTATTTTAGGATTTTGGTTTAATTGAGGTTAGAGATGTACAAGATTGTTTAAGGAAGCTGTGATGGTTGCTTTTATATCCATACACTATTTAGTTCAACGAACTCAGGACTTATATACGTGTATGCAAGCATGTTATGTTAAAATAATGTAAGATTCAGCATAACTAATAGAATTTATTAATATTAGCTGAAATAAAATAATTTCAAGTACATATATCAAACAATTTGAAAATATATTATTGGTGAAAAAGGAATTATAAGCCATTTGCCTAGTACTTACAGCATTTTCACACTTTTTGCACAATATAATGTAAACATTTTTATTCCTTAGGGTATGCAATGAAACTAAAGTAGCGACGTTTCGTATCCGTAATAAAAGAAGTAGATTTAGACAATTAATTTAAAATAAATGTTGGTACAATTAACGAAAAATTAAACCAAATGTGTCAATATATTTTTCTACCATTACTTAGTTTATTTCTTAATAAGTTGTCGTCGAAGGAGTATACGCCCACTTTTCCAATTTCAAAAAATAAAATGCCATAATAAATGCAAAAATTGGCTTACCAACAATAACATGTAAGCTTCTTTTTTAGAGTGTCTTTTCGAGCTTACCTTTTACATGTTTATATGGACTATATCGGAACAAGTGTTAAAGGATGTCCATGATCGCACTATCACAGACGACTAGCGCTACCGTATGGATGTGAGCAGGAACGTACATCCCTAGCTACTGGGGTGCAGCATCCCTTTAGCGCTTCTTTGGGCAGCGGAGTCGCTCGAATGGGGCCGAAACTTGAAAGTCAATACCAGGTCGGTGCTGCCGTCCGATTCATGGGGCGGATAGGAACTGCTGTATGAAACTGTTACTGTTTCGATGAATGGATGTAATGTATCCCTTAATCACAAGCTGCTTAGGTTCTGTGTGCCTTCATATAAATTGCAACATTGGTTTAAGTACTTATGGTTGATCCGGATCTGTAACGTGGTTTCCCTTTTCTGCATTTCTACTCATGCAAATTTAGATTTATATTTCTTTTGAAAATGTTATGAAAAGGCGTTAGAGGGTCATATCAGAAAAGATATGACTGTAATTGAGGCGTCTTATAGAGGGTTAGCATGGTGGCATACAGAGCAACCAAAGCCATTGTGTTCCATTGTAATGTAACACTGTTGAGGCACAGAAGCCTGTGCTCACCGCGACCGAAGCGATCTATTGTAAATGACCCTGATCTAGAATTACCAATCAACTCCCGTGCTTACCACAAATCTGAGAGTTTTCTTTGGTGCAGCTATTTTCATTACTTCGGGAGATACTGTCTCCTGTTCGTAATGTAAAAGCTTTTGCGGTACCAGACCTTTCAATTGGGCTTCGATTTCACAAAACCTACACATATCAGCATCGGTTTTCCCCATCTTTTTGAGATGGTATCTCAGACGGCAATATCCGGTGAGTAGGCCAGCAAGTAGCCTTAGTTCTGATTTACTGAGTCTGAATAGGTTTTTGTTGGTATTTAGCCTACGTTTAACCAACCTTTTAGCTACGAGTTCTCTAATGGTTTAACTCCAGAGGGATATCGCTCTCTCGTGCTCCCATAGCTCATTTCTAATCTGGGTTTTCGAAATGCCCAGAGCCGGTTCTGCTCCTTAGAAATTGCTGTTGACCCGTTATTTGGTCAGTTGGTCAGCCATCCTTTTACCTATAATTCCTGATACCCATTTTGTTTCAGTTTTGGTCACCATACAATTGAACTGTAGGTGATTAAAGGTCTTATAACGGCCTAATATAGCCAATATATCATTTTTGGCTGTAGCCCACAAGTTTTCCTAAAGATTCTTCGGCAGGACCAATATACCATTGTCATTCCAATTTTGTCTCTGGTCAAGTATGGTCCCCAGATATTTGATTTTGTTCGAATATTTTTGTTGATCGAATTGAGAAATACTTTATATTTTATCTAAAAATAGTTTCTTCCTATTCGTAAATGGTACAACTGTAATTTACTTGAAACTCTTGCTGCAAGCACCAGTCGCTAACTGAGAGTCTTCTAAATGCGATTTTATCGTACATGCCCTTAACTAAAATGAACAGGTCATCTGCATAGCCGTCGACATTGTATCCCTCTTCGAGCAATTTCCTGAGCAAGCCATCAACAACCAGGGACTATAACAGGGGCGTTACGACACCACATTGAGGACATCCGCCCTCCGTCTCAAAAGTCGGTGAATTACTGCCCGGTAGCGCAAATATCTTACGACTTTTCAGAGTGGAGCGTACCCATCCAATAATGGCTGGCTCAAGTCCTCTGTATATCGCAGCACTAGTGATTGATTTATAGGAGGTATGGTTAAAGGCTTCCTCTACATCAATGAATGTACACTTCTTTGCTGCCCCCTTTCAGAATCTTAACCAGATTATGTAAGGCCGCTTTAGTAGATTTGCCTGTTTGATGCATGCTTCTAATGTGATTGTCTATGATCTTCTCCATTCTCTTCAGCAGAATACACGATAAACTGATGGTTCGGTAGAGTTTTGGTTCATTCAAAGGTCTGCCACCAATGTGTGGGATAAAAAGCACCTTCATGCCCCTCCACATTTGTGGGATATAGCCATGGGCGTAGCTTGCCCTAAGTAGCTTTATCATTGTTGGGGAGAGTATATCCAGTTTTTTTTATAAAAGGGCAGGGAATGTACTATTCTATCCAGGCGATTTGTGGGGTTTGAATGAGTTAATTGCCTATTTCACCTTTTCAGGAGTGAAGATAGTGCACGGGAGACTTTTCTTCCGAGCATGAGAATAAAAGGATTTCTCAATGGTCTGGTAGTAGTCTCCAGTATTTTCAACGGGAACCAAAGCCATTAAAAATGCACTTCTACAAAGAATCGTAGATATGGCAATAACGGAATCTCCCACCCTTGAATATTGCTGTGGAAAAGGGACCATATTGGCCACATATATCTCGCCTTTAGCGCATAACGAATCACATATTAATGTCGGCATGCTGAAATGTCATCGTACATAGTGTTTACTTGAACTATGATGATGCTGCATCTTTTACTACCTTCTTTCAATGGCTAAATAGTGGGTTAATGTTCAAAATTAAGTATTTTGAAGTAAGAGAATAGGTAGTAAATAGTTCTTTATTATCATTATTTAAAACCTAAATAATTGCATTTTATTGCAATAGTTTTGCGTCGGGTTGACCAGAATTTATTTATATGTGCAAATTGCTAGAAAATATAAATTAAATTTGAACATAAAGCTCTGTCATGCTTTAGTTGTAACAATTTTTAGTTCAGCGCAAGTATTACGTAAGCACACTCTTGAAGGAAATGATTCCAAAGTTTGCACGTACCATTAGAGACTCGCATAATGTCCGGTCGGTAAAGGATGGATGCAGGTCACGCTTACAGTAAAATGAGAACGATAGCGGACATTATGACAGTCCTTGGTCGTACATATATAATAATAATAATAATAATAATAATAATAAATGTCTTTATTGTAGCAAGGCAAAGCACCAACAAGAAAATACACATAGAAATTAAAATATGTACTAAATAAGTGGCATACAAAATTAAAAACAAAACGAAAAAAAAGAAAGAAGAATATATGAGCTACATTATCCGCAATGTTTGCTACAACCACAAGGCGAGATTCAGTGAGTGGCCGTATAAAAAACGAACCTCCCCTGCTCTACCATCTAAACCTTGACTATATGAATTATATACAGAAAGAAAATATGCCTAAGATAACCTTAAATTCTAAAGTGGAAATAAACTTTACTAAACATTTATATCATAAGCATGATTAAAACTAAAGTTCATTCTGCAATGTGCCCGCCACAGCATATACAAGACAATATCCGCTATGCTACCCTTGACCCGCAAATAAGTACCGCCTGTACGAAGCCCTGAACATTGGTAAATTCAGTGTTTTGAGGTTATCATCCAAATCATTATAAGACTTGTAAATGTGGTATGAGAAGCATCTCTCAAACAAAGACGTTCTGTGTTTAGGCGGAGATATCCTGTTTCTGAAACGCGTGCCTAAATCATGACTCTCGAAACGAAAGTGAATCTTATTATAAAGATACGGGGGTGTCTTTTTAGTGATAATGTGATGGTAAAAACACATAGTTTGCAATTGTCGTCTATTTGACATGCTCAGCCAGCCTGCATCCCGAAGCTTATATGAGACTCTTTCAAACTTTCTTATACCATAGATCAGGCGCAAGCAAGAATTTTGAACCCTCTGCACACGCTGGGCGGTCGAAGAGTCGATGGCTGGATGGTATATCGGAGCGCAGTAATTGAATCGGGACAGCACAAAATGCTCACATAGTCGCCGCTTGAGATTCCGACTTAGAGACCACCTATGGGGATAAATTTTCTTTAAGCTAGTATAAGCCTGTCTAATATAATTGATTATCTGAGTTCGATACCGAAAACTATTATCCAAGGAGAGACCCAAACTTACTGCGCTGTTGACCATGGGGATCGTTCTATTATTAATTTCGACACGAATTTTTGTTTCCAGATCCGCACACGCAACCTTGCTACCAAACAGCAGCACTAAAGATTTATCTGGATTGAGCCTCAGAAAGTGTCTCTCTGCCATTGAGTGTATAGCATTCAGATCCTCATTTATTTCTTCCACAGAGTGCCGCCAATCGCCCGGCGAAAAAGATCTATATACTTGAACATCATCAGCATATATATGAATGTTACAAAATTTTAGTCCATTAAATAGAAATGACGAGTAAATAGAGAACAAAACTGGCCCCAAGATTGACCCCTGCGGCACACCCGAGACTACAGGCAAGCCCTCCGAAACCTCACCACCGAATACAACCCTCTGGCATCGCCCACCAAGATAGCTGTCAAGCAAGGCGAGAGCACAGGAACCAAACCCTATATGTTTCAATATGAGAGTTAGGAGTGAGTGATTCACTGTGTCAAAGGCCTTGCTGAAATCAAGAAGTACCAACGCAGTGACCCGACCCTCATCAGTCGCCCGAATGACATCGTCTGTAACACCCGCTAACGCAGTCGTACAACTGTATCCAGGGCGAAAACCAGATTGCACCTCCGGTAATATATTATTGCTGTCTAAATAATTACAAAGTTGGTTATGCAAAACCCTTTCGAGTATTTTTGACATAGCGCACAAAATGCTAATTGGCCGAAGGTCACCATAATCGTTAACCTGGCTTTTCTTCGGCAACGGAAGCACCCGAGCCTCCTTCCAAACAGAAGGCACAGCACACTCGACAATACAACAATTAATAATGTTGGTAACATACGGCAATATATACGGGCAACAGAGCTTGATCATATAAATTCCCACATCATCACAACCAACTGAATTTGAGTTGATACTGAAAATGTATTTGTTTATCTCGGTAATATCAACAACATCGAACTCAAAACTGTTATCAAATAATGTATTAGAATAGATAGATGAATCTACTGAACCGAGATTACTGTAATTACCACAGTTAACGAAGTAGTTATTTATTGCGTTAAGATCTTGTAAGTGTAGAGGCAGAGTTGACTTATTACGTCTACTCAAACCTAAATGATCGAGGTGTCTCCATAAGGCGGTGTCATTGCGAGTTCGTTCTATGTAATTAAAATAGGCCTTCTTTTCGTTACGAACACAGAGCGTAGTAAAATTTCGAAGAGATTTGTAATATTCCCATTCAGAAGCGGATCGATTCCGCCTGAATTTAGCTTTAGCTTTATCTCGCAACGACATCAGGAACCTGATGTTATCTGTTATCCACGGCATATATGGTTTAGAGAATCTATACTTTCGTAAAGGTGCATGTCTGTCAAAAAGAGAAACAATTAAGTTATTAAAATAGTCGACTTTGTGTTCAATTGAATCTATATATAGTAAATTATGAAAAGGAAGGGAGTACAAGTCGGAGGTAAACGCATCCATATCAATGCTCTTAAAGTTCCGAATGAATCTGAAAATGGGAGCAGTCGGCAACCTCGCACACGCTAACGTACACGACACCACATCATGATCCGAAAACGAGCAATCGACCACTCGCGAGCCGCGCACCAGAGACAGATCCAAAACTACTATAACATCAATTAAAGTCTGCGTAAACAGAGTTAGTCTTGTTGGCGAGGCAATCAACTGCTCTCCTCCAAGCATTTGGACAAAGTCCTCAAAGTATCTAGCCTGAGGGGAATTCGCCTGCAGTAGATCAATATTATAATCGCCCCCAAAGACAACAGAGTCAGTGAACTGCAAGCAAGAGGTCGCAGAAATTTCTAACTCATCTAAAAAATGTTTGTAATCCATCGAGGGAGGTCTGTAAGCAACACCAACAATAACGCCTCCTCCTGCGGTATTAAGACGCACCCAGAGTTGCTCGATAGTATTGCTTAATTCAAGAATTTCAAAATTCAAGTTATTCCCAATATACATACCCACACCGCCACCCCGACTCCCACGATCCTTCCTAACAAAAGTATATCCGTCAATGCATAATCTGTCAGAAGATATCTCGCTAGTAAGCCAAGTTTCAGAGACACAAACCACATCCACTCCGCCCTCAAGTACAAAGTGATTCAAATCCACAAGTCTGGGCAAAAGAGATCTTATGTTTATATATGCGACATTCAGGTCAGTAATCATCGCAGGGCCAAGACCAAAACATAGAAGAAAAAAAAAAAAAAAAAAAAAAGTTTAAATAAACGTAATTTAATACCGAAATTCCGAAATCATACTGTGACTGGCAATAAGATAGTGCAATTTACTATAAAATAGAAGCAAACAAAAAAAAAAACAAGCAAGCAAGCAATAATAAATTTACAAGCTAAGTCGTGCACTCTCTACCACAATTTATTTTTTATCTAGAAATTTCCTATAATCCAACATAGATGTAATTTTATGTATCTTATTATCTAACTTAACGAATATATTTCCATTATTTGTGAAAACATTCTTATTAGAATAAAGTTTAGTTAGTTTAGTTAGTTTATACATGTGTGAATGCATGAAAGCACACATACAGATTCACATTGTGTATACAACAGAAGTACGTTTTAGCTAGAGCTGTGAAATCAATAGCACAACTGGGAATGTTACAGTTTGATCTTGGAAAATCAAAGCGAGAGATAAAAGGGAGTTGATATCAAAGAGACTATGTGCAAAGCGGCTTTACCAGCTCGTAATCTTATTTTTTGCACTCTTAATGAAATGATTAATAGCACTTCTGTTTTCATATCTACTGAAATTTCGACTGTATAAGTTATAAATTAGCCTATGCTAAATACTTGGAGTTCTCCGAACCTGCACAATATCTACATAGTTTATTCTGTGAAGACGTCCATAGATAAACAAAAGAACACGTTTACCTAATCTAATTGTGTCGCCGAGTAACTTACCGTTTTCCTCTAAAGATCAATTGTGCGAACTTTGTATGCACAGGAGGGTATTCTGAGCGTGATCGCAATTGTTGGGAAGCACAGTTAGTGTTTGTTAGTTTCCAACGTCGAAAACATTCGTGTTTTAATTAGAGTTTTACTGATTAAAGTTTGATTGTTTAGATTTTACTTTATATATTCGAGTCTATACAGCTGTATTCAGTGACGGATCGTGCTTAAAAATGTGGGGGTTGCAAATTTTGTGAATACTAATATCTTTTACAGTAGGTGATTATATATGCTTTATTAAAAATTACTTTTGTCAGGGCACTTATAAAGAAAAAAGAAAAAGATATTCAAAATATACCAATATCCTGATTTTATTGAAAAATATAAGTTTGATATTTATTGGACATGTTAGTAGTTTTGTCTAGTATTACACACAAATAATTATAATAGCTTCTTTTATTTTTTAGGGACTTCTTTCTAACACACCCCAAACATTGTTTGTAAAATTTCAATTTGGATACTTTTTGAGGTACCCTTGAAAACAGCAGATTTTTCTAAATGATATTTTAAAGCAACGTCCAATTGAGCACTAAAATTTATTAATGCACAAAAATCACCAAATTTTTTACAAATTGTAATACACATTCTTATACACGTTAGACACAATTTTGTGTGACTTTTCATTACAAATTGCGCCTGGTGCATATATTACTGTAATTTGTAGCGATAGGGAATACAATTGTAACAAAATTTGCAAGTTTTTTTTTTGGGTGTGCAACTTGTATTAGAATTCTTTTTATATTGCTTTACAGAAACATCTGCACGCAACATTCTGTGTTTATGTTAGCCACATATATTGAAACGTCTTAAATATGATCCAACTTTTGCATTTACATCAAACTCCTATCCTTTTTTGTATAGGGGTTTTATTGCGAAAATTGAAAATTTTCCTCTTCAAAGTAAATTTCCGCAGGAAGAAATTGTCTATTATACAGTCATATGTATTCTACATATAACCAACATTTCGCAATCTTCAATTACCGCCATCTTCGCCGAAATCAACCCTTGTTACAACCTATAAGTTCTTTGTTGTTAGGAAATTGATTACATTGTATGGGATATTGAATACACAAACAAATATTATTCGCGCAGGATTGGAAAAGTCGTTGCTATATTTGTATGAGCACTTGGTAATTTTATTTTATACAAAATAGGGATTACGTTATTGATGAATTTGGAAACTAATTCCGGCAGAATATCATGTATCGTTCACTGGATCCTCTTCATCTTCATAACCAGAATAACCGCCGAGGGCCATGTCTATTAAGGAGAACGAACAAGTTGGGAACATTTCGTAGCATTCCTTATCCGAATCACGTCCCATCCGGTGAGCCCAGTGGTACAGTCTGTGCTCCTCGGGCTCGGAATGTAAAAGCCTTTGTAGAGGAAACCTGAAATCAAAAGCAGTTGGGATATTAAGATTCGTGGAAAGCTCTCGAATCAAGAAGGCGAAGTTGTTACAGGGAGCTACAGGATGGTTGTGCTTATTATAGCATATTATGATGGTGGGAAAAAGCGTGTGATGGTATTCTAAACGTGTGCATGCGTGTGCAGATATTTTTATTTAAATGTGTGAAAAAAAAATATATTACAAGCAAACCTAATTACGTCAAATATTCTTCTGGTGTGTGTTTGATAATGGATCATGTTTAACAATTTTTAAATAGAAGTAATGCATGGTTTTCCACAAAATACCTCTATTTCGAAAAGAAAAAGAAAACGAATTGTTTTTCGTGTTAAGATATTTGTGTAGGCACTTCTCTAATTCCATAGTAGAAGTTATATGATTAATAGTGAGAGTTCCGAATCATTTAAATAAGGATACACTATAATGTTGTTGTGGTATCAAAGGCTTAATAGATTTACTGAAGCGTTGAAAACAGGAGAGTTGTTGTGATAACTCGTGCGCATTAGCATAGCATCGTTAGGTACAGTAATTTATTATCCTTTGCTTGTTATGAAATATGAGTGGGAATGCATTCGGTTATATCCGGTGTCCCAGTCCATAACTTTATTTATTTATTTATAGACATTTGTAAATAAAAGTTGGTAAGTATTGTTTACTACATATTTACAATTTTTTAACCAATCATTAGAGAATATACACATTTGACGAGCGGCGGACTAGGTATAGCATTTTAACGGATACGAGAATGAGTGAGATAGATATGCGTACGTGCTAAATGGACAAAGAAGGGATATAGAGCTACCGTCCAATGTTGTCAGTTGTCAGTCAGGTACTCAGTACATTTGCGAAATACATCAGTATGACATCAGTTTAGATACGAACAGCGACGATGATATTTTATTGATGTATTATTGTAATATTAAAATTATTATTGGGAAAATGCTGGTAATGAAGTATCGTGCTTCAGCAATATTCACATATTATTGCTACTAATTTTTCATAAAATAACACGAATTCTAAAAAAGAATAAAACCAAGCTTTATTGACCAAATAAGATATTTTTATTCTACATATCTTTTAAGTAAAAAGTATTCTAAAATTATCAACTAAGAGAACATAAGAAAAACTAAACTTAAAATAAAGAAAATAAAACTTGAAACTTCGAAAACTAAATAGAAAATTTGGAGTATAAATATAAAGGGTAATGATATTACTTAATAACGGCTTCAAAGAGCCCCCCATGCTGTAATTCGCAATAACCTAGCCTGTTATAAAATTCTCTGCGCATATTATTTAGCATAGCTGCTGGAATGTTATGGCATGCCTGTTCAATTCTATTGCGCAGCTCATCCAATGTTTGAGGCCTTTCGTGCGAATGTCTGTAGATTGTTTCCTTTAAATAACCCCAAAGGAAGAAGTCATTGGGTGCTAAGTCGGGGGATCTAGGTGGCCAAAGTATGTCGCCCCACGTACTGATTACATGTTCCGGGAAATTAAAATTAATAAAATCCTTAACTCTCCTCGCGTTATGAGCCGGGCACCCATCTTGTTGTAACCAAGCATCGTCCCCCTTGCCCCTTAGGTAACGTACAGCAGGAATAACGTCATTTTGTAAAAGTTGCAGGCATCTCTCACTGTTTAGGTTACCATTTAGAAAAAATGGTCCTATAATGTGATCACCTAGAATACCTGCCCAGACGTTCAATTTTCTAGGATACTGTGTTCGTGTAGCTACAGTTAGGTGTTTATTTTCTTGGGACCAATATCGAGCAACAGACGGATTGTGGTGACCATGAAGGGAAAATGAAGTTTCATCGGTGAAGAGAACGTTTTGCAAAAACAAATCATTTCCGTCACATTTCTCTATCATATTCTCGCAAAAACCTAGTCGCTTTTCGTGGTCCTCTAGGAAAATCTCTTGATTTTTTTTCAACTTAAAACATTTATATTTATTCCTCCTTAAAATGTCTCTAACTGTAGCAGGTGGAATATTGACAACTTCAGAAATTTGACGACTCGAACACGGTTCGTTAGTTTCCACAAAAGCGCATACTCTAACCTCTCTTTCCATTCTTTCCTCAGTAAGTGTCCGTTCTTGCCGATTACCACTATTACATTTCGAGCAACCAGTAATACAACCAGTATTTTCAAATTTATGAACAATATTTAAAATTGTTTGGTTAACAGGGACTGGTCGATTGGGATAAGAAAAGATAAAACGCCCAATAACTTCATCCGTACCCTCAAACGAATAGTACCATTTAATAATAGCTATGCGTTCTTCTTTTGTATAAACAGACATTTTAATTAATAAATTATTAGGGAAAACTTCGAAGAGATAAAGCGAGAATATGACAAATGACATATGACAATTAACTCAAACTGGCGATTCATACTCATCGCTGCTTTCCCCATACGCGGGTAATCGGTTTGACAACGTTGCTATAGTTCTCTATTACAATCATATCCCTAATGTTGTGTTCGGCCAATGTGTATGATTTGCAAGTTTTCGTTTCATCAATTACTAAAAATTTGAATTTTTAAATTTAAATTTTTATTAAAAAAAAGGTTCGCTACAAACATTGTCCCGGCATATCCGCAGACTGCAAAATTCCGTCCAGTGAATTTTTTTTGATAGAATTAGATATTGTCAAGCAGTGAATGGACAACCATTTGAAGAGTTATTTTGATCTTCTTCAGCTAATTGTAAGTAACTCAATTTTCAAGTATTTGTTTTACTCATTTGAAATACCTTATTTTATTCGCTTGAAGTGTTAAATTTTTTGATTTTATATGTTACTTTAGAATAAATAAGCTTACGATATACGTTCTTGTGTTTCTGTCAAATCAATTACCTGCCAAATGTCACCAAATTCGATATAAGTTGCTCTTTCAAAAAATTAAAGATGGCTGCCTCTGACAAATACTAGTCGCACAAAACAAATGAAACTCATGTCAAAATATGGATTTTTATGTGTAATTTAACCCCACCAATTGTCAAATCTAAATGTCAAACCATTTCTATATAATCCTATTTGGTGCAATACTATTTATACACCCTGTATAGTTAAAAATGCCCTGGGGCATGTACGTTTATTTAATATAAATTAATAGGCATTAATTGAATGAAGTTGAATGAAATCTGTATAAAATAAAATGACAACAAAAAAGTTTGGAATTTAACTTATCAATATAACTTACTTATAGTACTGCATTGCTTAATTTTCTCATATGGAATAGTTATTTCTCCTGTTTTATATTAAAATAATTTTGTTAAAAAAAACATGAGAAGAATGATATTGTAAAAAAAAGGATGTAAGCAAGCAATGTTTTAATCGTTAAATGCTTGTACTTTCCTAATTTTAATTGAGTACCACAGGTGCCAAATAATTCAAAAGAAAAACTCTTGTTTGATCGTTAACCTTAAATTTGTGAAAAAGGTGTTAATTCATGATTTAAACCACGTACTTCATTACAAAAGAAATAAGAAAATTGTGGATATATCCCATTATATAAAGCGCATAAAATTAACTGATTCAAGTGATAATTTTGTGAAACTGTATCATATTCGTTGGAATATAGTTTAATTAATTAGGGTAATCATAAAATAAACCAATTTAGGCATATTTTTCAGTAATTATTATACTGTAATAAAATATAAATATATACCCAATATTTAACAATTCTGTTACTTAAACCCGAAAAGTGCCACCGTGACGGGACTCATGATTGGAATTACATCGATCATCGCCTGTTAGAGAATCGAGAGTTTAGATGTGCCCTCCCTAGGGGACACAAGCCAAGCGCTCAACCCACAAGATGATCGCAGCATAAGCCGGTAATATAAATACATAATGCCGAATGTTGTTTGGGGAACTGAATTAATACTATATTCAAGAATCATGGGAAGTATGAGTGAACAGACATTAGACATTAAACACATGGTTTTGACTTACTTGAACACAATTCTCAATAACTCTTCTATAATATTATCTCCTTTTGGTATAAATCTCTTGGCGACTTCACAAAGGGTTCTGTAAATACAAGCCCGTCCATCGTAACCCATTCTGTAAAAAAGCTTTCATTTAACAAGTATGTATCCTTGGTATATCAATAATTAAATGAAAACATTTAGAAACGTTAACATACATATTTTCCCAGTGTCTTTCTCTATCCAAATGTCATCTTGGTAATACTGCCAATTTATCTTTATCTATATACTTGATTGTCTATTGCAATCATTCTACGTATAGTTACTCTATGACTATTGTTATAGGAGTACGAAAGCTTATACAATTTCATAAAAATAATTTTACTTACGAACTCATTATGAGCTCCATTTTTTGATACAAATCACGTCGATGCCTTCGCTGAAGAACACGTTTCGGAACTAAATGTTCCCTAAATTCTGATGAGTCATTTGGCAGTTCGTAGGAAATGCCCCAATTTAGACCTTCCGTAAATATGTTAGCAGGTCCGAGTACCTGGGCCGTCATGCAAATGGCGATCTATTAGGAAATAATTATTAAATTCCATTAAATAATGGAGTGTTACATATCACTAGTTCCCTATATCTTTCTCCCGATCTATTGTATCTGGATTATTAATGGGTCAAAAATTCTGTCATTTCGTTACATCGAATTTTGCTAATGACCTCTGGTATAAGGAAAAGTTTGCTGAATATATATTTTTTAAACATATATTGGGTGTATATAATATATAATTTTGAAAATATATTCAGGCGGAGGGCCATCTTCAAACTTTTTGTCCTATTAATTTAGCAACAATAGAGAAAAATATAGTCAACGTCTGGTCTGAAACACTTTTTATGACTATACATATATTTCATGAATTTATAAAATATATCTAATGCTCTCAAAGTTAAGTACCTATTTCATTAATTTAAACTACAAGGGCAATAATAAAAGCAAATAACTTACAGACAAGGTGGAACCCTCCGGAAAGACAACGTATCTTTTGCGACGAGATAATACAGCGTTGTTGTTGTTTTTGAAAGTCAACGAGTTTATTTCCAGTATAAACAAGGATATTAATAGAACAGAAAATAGAATCTTTTCCATTTCTGCAGTATCTCTTAATGGATAAAGCGTCACAAATCTGGGAAATTACTATGCCCGTTTTTTTTTTTTTTAAATGAATATAGTTTTAAAGCAATAATTTTGATGGTACTCGACGCAGTTCGGATAAACGGGCACAAATGTTAACGGCACCTGAAATTAGCTCGACCTGCTAATAAGACGGGGTAAAGGTGATAATTAGTGGAATATACCATGTGTTGGTTTAATCTAAGGAATTCATTTTTTTAATTGTGCACTATCTCACATCTCATCATTCATTCATTTCACAGGAAGTAATCTGCGAGGATGAATTAAATTCAACTTAGATTTTAGTAACTTTATTAAGTCCACAATAGAGTTACTGTATAACTACTTTATCCAAGTTTTTGTAAGCCAAAACACTAAAAAAAAAATAGCGAGGACTGATAAATTATATAATAGATCTCAATAAACTTCAAGCACGTAAATTTCCGATTTTATGCACCACGAAAAATGAATTTCCTATACGACTTGACACTTACTTTAGATTACTGTGTGTGTAGTTGCTTCAAAAGCCTTTGTAGGAATTGATCCATGCATTTTATAGCATTCTACGCTTCCTAGCGTTCAAACGTTTGCTTAAGTGGGATTAAATTATTGAAAGCTCGGATTAAACCAATCTCTAGGATAACCTCTGCAGCATCGTTTCATCTTCCCCTTGATAACTGGGGTATATGTTTCCAACCCTTGTATTCATAATAAATTTGAAAAATAGATTGATTTGGAAAAGAATATGTGTTTTGATAAGAATAATCCAGGATATGCGAATAGTTATACAATAAAAAGTGCGAAGTTTTAAGGAAACGTTTTTTTTTTTTTATATTTGCATCTAATTATTTATTGAAAATAAAACTTATTTTTTCTGTGTATAACTTTAAACAATAGGTTGAAGTTATGGTTAATATTACAATAATAATAATTTAAGAGATATTTTGAAATCAATAATTGTAAGCACTTTAAAAATAGGTCAGAAAGAAATTATGGTCCCTTCACATATATGTAATGTTAATACACACATTTATCAATGTTTATGCTTATATTGACAAATAATTTTCATTGAATTACATATATTTTGATATGAGAATTAAATTTAATAATTTATTTTGTGAAATAGGATGCGTTTTGTTACTCAGCAAATAAACTAAAATATTTCTCTAATTTGTAGGTACATCGACAGAAACGATTCTTTAAACCAGAGGCTCCCAAACTTTTTTTTCTTATAGACCACTTTGAAAGTTTTGGTGGTTCCGATAGACCCCCTATAGATAAATTTCTACCATATTCCCAAAACTCGACAAAAAATGTGAAGATTAGATCTAATTATGGAAATTTGCGTTGCGGTTGAGTTATTGGTTAATTAATTAATTGATTCTGCTGTGAGTGGATGTCAAAAAAGTAAAGTTAGCCAATCAAAAAAGTGATTCCATCAAACTTTACTCCTTTGACATCTACTCACAGCACAAGAAACCAATCAATTCTCACATATTTTATTTAGAAAACTCCCTATTAGGAGTGGTAAGAATAAAAAGAAAAATAGTATATTTCCTTGTGTTGTATTTATACAAATATGTAATTATTACACTATTAATTATTATTGTTCTCATATTACATTCTAATATGATAACAGTCGTAATATAATTAAAATTAAATATTAATAACGTAACGTAACTTCTACAATGACAATCACAAAATAGTCATAATTTTAGTGGGAGGGATGTACTTGATGGATTGACAGCAAATTATCAATATTTGGCTTCAGTTTTGTTAGGAATAACCGCAGATCTCCCCGTTCTGTGATATTCAATCTGCTCCTTTTTTTGTTAAAAGGTTTGTAACGACACTAAAACTTTTCTCGACAAGATGTGACGAGGGAAACGCTATCAAAAGCTTTCTCGCAATTCCCCACAGTCTAGGATATTTTTCGGGTATTTCTACCTGCAGCCAAAATGTTTGATACCCTCTTTTAAATTTCACCTTCAGTTCCTCATTAGTGCTAAGCTCGAGTAGCTCCTCTTGTAATATCACATTCTCCACTTCCGTTTCATCAAGTGGATTTATGATCCATGGTGGTATTTCCATCGTCAGAATATCTTCAAATCTGATTTTAAAGTAATCATGCAAGGCAATTAAATGTTGAACGTATATGTGAATATCCTCATCAAGGCATTCTACCTGTGACAAGTTTGGAAACTGGGATAATTCGCGCCGACTAATATTTTCCTTCATAAATTTCAAGTTTAATTTCTATTAAATTGAGGCTGTCCCCTTGTAATTGTAAGTTAATGTCATTAATTTTTTTGAACAAATCTGTCAAATACGCGATGTCTGCTTTCAAATTGATCAGGTTTTCTTTTAAATCTGGATCTTTACTTTCCAGAAATTCTAAAACTGATTCAAAAAGTGAGGAAAATCTTGTTAAACATGCACCTTTCGACAACCAGCGTACTTCAGTATGTAAGAGCAATCGTTGAAAGTCTTCATCATTTTCATCGCACAATTGCGCAAATAAACGCATATTCAATGCATTGCTTCTATTTTGTTAACTGCATTAATCACAAATTGAAGCGATTGGTGCAATTTAGGACTCAAATTTTTCGCTACTAGGTGTTGTCGGTGGATGACACAGTGAATTGCAGTTATCTCTGGTATAATTCTTTTAAGATGGCTTATAAACCCACGACAGCGTCCATGGCAGGAGCTCCATCTGTTGCCACCGAAATAACGTTTGTGAATGGAATCGATTTTTCCTTAAAAAAACACTCAGGACACTAAATATTGATTCACCTTTAGTGTACGTCTCCAAAGTTTTTACGAATAGTAGCTCTTCATGAATTTCTTCGTCCATAACAAATCGAACATATGCCAATAATAATGCTTCATTACCAGGTACAGTTGAATCGTCCAGTTGAATAGAAAAATGAGTTGTTGAATATGGAATATGCAAGTTTTTACAAGTAACAGTCGCTGAGCTTCTTAAAATATTATCTGCATACATTGATAGGTAAACTCAAGCCAACATTTTAGTTCTTCACTATCGGAACCAGATAACTTTCCTGGACCCCCGCTTACGAATTGTGAACCCCCTTTTTTTTGTCACGCCAACGTAGACCCCCGTCGAGTCTCCCGTGGACCCCTGGGGGTTCACCTGGACCACTTTGGGAATCACTGCTTTAAACCAAAGAAACTCAAATTTTTTAACTATATTTCTTCGTTTTAAAGCTATAAGGTTTACACTGAAAGAAACAACGATTTTTAATAATCATCTCATTCTTTAGATTAAAGTTCCATCGCTTTTCTTCAAAGCATGTACCATTTAATCAAAACATTTACAGATTTTAAATAATTTATTTAAAAAAATAAGAAATTAAAACAATAAATCAAATTTGAATTTAATAGTATGTTCATCGCACTTTTCTGCAAAATCCTAAGCATTAATCATGTCAGCTAGATCTAGATGACAGTGTAATCATTCTAACGGATAGCAGTTCTCCACATATGCTTGACAAGAATAGATTTAGAATTCATATGTTCTTCGCATGAAGCTCACTGCGATCTACAAAGCGACCCTATTGAGGACTTCTCTGAGTCGCAGTTGCCGGGCTTGCTCGCCCCTGGCCACCATCGTCATTGCAGGGCAGCCCCTAAATCCGGCACAAACGAACGCGGTTCCAATGCAGGCCGCGGATATAACAAATGTCTGTGGATGTATAATACATTGATTGTCATCATGCCCTGCATCGGTTTGCGGCTGGGTTTAATGAACGTGATAAATGATTACACCTATCCAATACAAATAATGAATTGTATCACTAAAAAAATGGGTTTGTTTTATTGAAACTTCTTTCAAAATTAATAAACTTCACGTAGAATATTGCTTTCCTTTGAGGGAAGTAAAATCTTGTTCTTTTCTATTAGAATAACTTTTTATTCATCAAACTAGATAAATTTAAGTTTTGACTGGGAAAATGGATTCAAAGAGAAATATTTTTATATATAATTTCTTTGATGTAAAGAATATTTCTTTGGATAGAAGACATCTTTCTATCAATGTATATATACTAGGTACTGTTTGTCCTATTTAAAATTGGAATTAATTTTTATGTTTTTGTGACAGTTTTTGGATTTAGAATTAAAAACTAATTAGTTTTTAACTCCAGAAAATTAGTAGCGATCTATGGTATTTTTAGCTACTTAGATGGACTTCAATTAATTACATTGAAAGAAATTTTCAGAAAAATTGTCTTTGAAGTAGAAAAAGGAAATAATTCTGTAATTTTTGTAATTTTCGATTTTTTTAGTATTTTTATTGTGTTCGTGATTTTGATCGATTACCTACTGCTGTATACTGAAGGTACCAACAAAAATGCAAAATGAAATTAAATATGAAAAATTAAATTAGCTAGCTCAAAGGATAAAAATTTAAAAGGGCACAAAAGAACAATTAAACTCAGGGTTACTCTCACAATTAAACTTATCATGAAAAGTAAAATGTGGGTGAAAGAAATCTGACTTTCTTTAATACTCCAAAAGAAAGTTAAAAGGTTTAATCAAAAATAAAAGAACAGTATTTTGAATGACGTAAATCAATAATCAATAAATTATTTAAAAAAAAAGAAAAAAAAAATATTAATTACAACTTTGCAGAAAAAAGGACAAAAGATCCTGGTCGAAATCAAAACTGCATTTGACTCTAAATTAAAAAAAGACAATGCTAAATCCTTTATCAAAGCAAAAGATAACAAATAGTTCAGGAAGATAATCCTTTTTTTATATCAATTCAATCCACGTGGTCTCAATATTTAAACAACTAAATTAAACGTGGACAATTCAAGTAATTTACATAAATGAAAACTAAAAGCAAGCACAATGCTTCTATTCACCCAACCCGAGGTGAGTAATTATTAAATTACAAAACAGTAAAATAAAAAAAATGAACAAAAATTAACTCTTTAAACTTAATATATCTTCCTGCACGTAAAATAATAAAAGATATTATATCTAAATTGTGTACACAAGAATACAATATCAGTTATTATAAAATGAGTTCCGTGATGGACAATATAAAATCAAAAACGTGAATTCAAAACTTGAAATCAAAAATCACAAAATATCCGCAATGAAATACAATTTTACATATACTTACAAGCTCGTGTCTATAACGGAACTCAACTTACAAGGTTAAACAAACGTATACATATCAAACAACAGCTGCGTGCATTGCAACGCACAAAGATCTGTCCGCAAACGGACGCAATCGCAAAACAAAACAACATATACAATACAAGTGAACGCAAAATGTACAACTAAATGAAATTAATACAAACAACTGACCAATTAAATAAATAAATTAAACAATCCAAAACACTAACTAAATCTTACTTAAAAATAAAACAATTTGAAATTTCTCGCAACATTGACAAAGGCTTATCGAAACACTGAATTTACGACAACCGGGGTGCCAGACCACAGCACTACGTTTTATAGTAATATTTTGTTTACTATGTTCATCTGTTGCATGGTATTGTATACATTTTCAGGTATTCGAAACTGGTCTTAACCCAAAACCGTTTTTCTTTATGTAACTACGTGCCATATTTCAGCGAATGTCACATAGTTCATTCATGCGTAAAAGACAGATTCTCGAATGCGTCTGTTGTATAAATGATTGATGGCAATGGCGTGTATTAGTCGTTACTTTTTGTTCGAATAGCTCTTGATGCTAACATGTATATTTCTTTAAATAATTGGATTCTGCCGTTAAAATATCTATTTTTAACGCGAGTCGTACTAAACATAGCTATTATATTATTGTGTTCCTGTATCAACAAGGAAGTTGTACATTGTTTATCTGAATGCTTAGGTTTTTCGGTGCTAACACTTGTATTTTGTTTAAATAAATATTTTCATAAGATTAATTTTGAGATGATAGTGAATACGATATAAACACTATCTAGAAGGTTTCTTTAATCAACATAGGAGAAAAGGAAACCTAAGCGAGCGCTCTAAAAATGCAACGAAGCACACATAATCCATTCAGTTCGTTGTCAATAAACCTATAAGACGGATATATAAGGAAATGAGCATGCTGGCGTCGAGTATATTTCCTCAATTACAAAATATAGCCGTTTATTCCTAAGAGAAGAGAAATGGAAGAAAATATATTTGAATGTCAGGCTCATTCAGTTACTTTAACGATGCAAGCGCTTTAAATGTAAACTAAATACATATATGTTTTCTGAATGGCCTATCTATTATTTTTTTGAACTAAAAGTAAGTAATAATACATTTTCGTGGTGGCTATTACAACCTGAATTAGGATTTTTACAGGCTCATTAGGTGTATGGAAATATTAGGAACACAATGATCCGTACTAGTGGTATATAGACAGTTTGGACAACCATCGCTAAAGCCTAGATTCGTACCTTTTAAGAAATACTGGCAGCTGTTTGGTCGGGAGTTTTAGTACGTATTATAAGCAAACTTCTGTTATAAATAAAGTCGTATATAAACCGCTTTCTTTAATTTCTTTATTTCCCACTGTTTGGTTTGCAAAAAGAACTCTCTGTTCTTCGGTGTTGCTAGTAAATGCCATTGCAATATCTTGCAGAGTTGTAAATATTTATACTAGATCTGCATTCATCTGATATAATGCAGCTTTATGAAAGCAAGAGAGTTCCTCGTAGTTGAAATACAGTGATTTGAATTTAAGAATGTATGTGTTATGTTTGTAGTATATGTAAATCATTTGATTTCATTTTTAATATTAGTAAATAAACATAGGCTATTTAGACTTTAAATAAATAGGTATTGTTGCTAAAGATATAAAGTAATTGTAGTGCTGGTTGTCCATCAACACAGTATAAGTGAGATATTTTCCATACTTAATTCTTTATTTACCTAAATAATTGCTGAAAATGTATAGATGATTATCACCAAAAATAGTAGAACAAAAACTACCGTTTAGAGTAACAGTTACCTTAATTCTCACGTCGTGATTCCGTCTAACTTAACTAGTTCTTAGGTTGGCTTATCTTTGCAAATGTATACAAAGCAGTTAGAGCATTATGCTAAGAGTATTTACTATTTTCCTTGTTATAACGACAGGTTTTAGCGAGCATCTAATGCCTAATAATTCCTTTTACAATGACATCAATCGTCAAGATAGGATTTTATCGAGAAGGAAGCGCTACTTGACGTTCCCTGGTGGAAGCTCTATACAGTTAGGTATCTAAACATACTTTCATAAAATCAATACCCCAAAATAATAATATTTTCGAGATTTTGTTCTTACTTCAAATTATTTTTGTAGTTTATTGTTTTACCATACCCATTACGGGAAATTTCGTATTTGCAACAACGGCAGCCTTGGCATGGATGTTACCATCGAGTCCAGATGATATTTTACCGCAAAGGCTGTTGAATAATCGTGAAAAAAGTGAAACAAATAGAATCGACCAGGGGAAAATAAGTCATGCGAATCTCGGATCTAAATCTAGATATCCATTGAAACCAGTGCACTATTATAAACCCATCGATTTTGAAAAGCAATTCATGCAGTTCTCTCAACCTGTTCGGTATCAAACAATATCTTTATCGCCTTCTTATCGGAAAAGTTACAATAGGAAGAAAATGTATCGCCCAGTGGCATACACAAATTCGTATAATTTACCAGAACGGAATGTAATTACCTCTTACGTGAATCCTGTTGCTAATGAGTGGCATAGAAGAAGTAGAAGAGAATTATATGGAAAAATAGAGAAATTCTTTAAAGCGTAAGTAACATAGGTTAGTTTATTAGTGACCCAAAACCTGAGTTATCATTAAAGAATGAGAATCATAGTTTTGACAAATCATTGGCAGATAATAATAAGAAACGTTTGCGGCTCCAATATCAAATATCGCTACCTAATATTATCACAAAAATACTCAAAACTGGTACTGATAATATTAGACACTTTCAAATGCTTTACCATTAACTTCACTACACTGGACTGCGACGTTTCAATAGCAACGTTGTTATCATCAGCGCTAAACCTGAAATTCAGTTTTATTGAATTCAATTGAATTTATTATATTGAAACGTACCTTTAGTGTAGTGGAGTTTGTGGTAAGGTGTTTGAAAGTCGGTAATATAAACTGATTGATGAATAAATATGTATATTCGAGCAATACTGTTGCTGTGGATAAATTTTATGACAAACTGTATTCCGTTCTGGATAAATCAGTCCCTAAGTTTTCAACGTCCAAATTAAACTTTCCGCCCTGGTTTTCTAAAGAAATAAAACGCAATTTAAAAATTAAGGATTCTTATAGAAAGAAATGGAAGTTGTCGGGTGATGCAATTTTTCTTCTTGAATATCGAAGATTGAGAGCCTTGACAAAAGCACAAATTGGTGACGCTTATAAATTATACATTTCACGTGTTGAATCTAATATCAAATCTGACCCGAGGCAACTGTGGTCTTTTGTGCGATCTAGAAATGGCACTTCACGTATTCCCGGTAAGCTGTCCTACAATGGGATTGATCTGGAAGAACCTGACAGTATTGTTGATGCCTTCGCTCACTGCTCCTCTGCTGCCTATGGTGCCACCCGTCCTTCGACATTGCCAGACACGTGCTCAAATACTCAGACTTTCTACCTCAATCCTATCACTGAAGAAATGGTATCGATTACTATGGCCTCATTCCCTGAAAAGTTAACTGCTGGTGAAGACCTTATACCCAGCCTTTTTATCAGAAAAGCCTGTCATACTTTGAGCGGACCGATTTCAGTAATTATTAATTTAGCCATCAAAACCTCTACTTTCCCGATTAAGTGGAAACGAACTCGAGTAATCCCCGTTTTTAAAAAAGGGGATCCTTCTGAAATCAAAAACTACCGACCTATTTCGATTTTAAATAATTTCGCTAAAATTTTTGAACAATATCTGCATTCCACAATATACTTTAAAATACAACAACTTATTTCGCCACAACAACACGGCTTTATGATGGGACGGTCTACTGTGACTAATCTTGCTACGTTCACGCAGTTTGTCAGTGAGGTTATGGACGGACAGGGACAGGTGGACACAGTGTACACGGATTTTTCGCACGCCTTTGATACTTTGGATCACACACTTTTACTACATAAATTAGAATCCTTTGGCTTTTCCCCCAACTTGTGTTTGTTGATTCAATCGTACCTAACTGACAGAATTAACTATGTATTTTATAACGGATTTTGTTCATCTGAATTTCGATTGACGAGCGGTGTTCCACATGGCTCCAATCTTGGACGATTACTTTTCAATATATTTATTAATGATCTTCTTGAATCCCTGAATTGTCCCGTTTTGGCGTATGCTGACGATGTCAAGTTGTTCTGCTGTATATCAGGTCCTGATGATGCAAATACCTTGCAACAAAATATCAACACTTTATTTGAGTGGTCTGACGCTAACAACTTGGTACTAAATATTGACAAATGCTACACTGTCTCATTTACTAGAAAAACTAAGCCTCATAACTTTATGTACATCATTGCTGACCGTGTTTTAAACAAATTAAATGTTATCAAAGATTTGGGAGTTAAGTTTGACGCTGATTTGTCCTTCTCTTCACACGTCGAAGGTGCATGCTTATCTGCATCTAGAATGCTTGGCTTCCTCATTAGAACTTCCAAACAGTTTAAAGATATCGCACTTCTGAAATCTCTTTTTTTTGCTTTTGTTCTACCTAAGTTGGAGTACGGCTCTATAATTTGGTTCCCTTATTATGCCTCGCAACAGATTCCTATAGAGCGTATTCAACGTCGATTTCTGAGATTTTTATCATTCAAACAAAATGGAACTTATCCGGACTGGTTCATTTCTTATGAGGAGCTGCTAAATGTACATCAAATGCGTCCTCTCAGCTATCGACGTAATGTTCATAGTGCTCGTTATTTATACAAGCTTATTAATAATAAAATTGATTCTCCGTCTTTACTGTCAGCTTTAAGTTTTAACGTTCCACGAATTGTATCACGTCATTCTACTACATTCAACATGCCAACGCCAAGAACTAACCTATTACTTAAAGCACCACTTCACCACATGACACGTAATGCAGAAATCTTCTACGAAGACATTTTCCTGGGAACTACTACGCAATAGTATATTTATTTTTCTTATTGTATTCAACTTTTTCTTTATAATGTATGCATTTTTCTACATATTTGTTATTTGTATTCACATATTATATATTTTTGTCCTGTAATTGGGGATACCTGTTGGGCAAATAAATGTCTATTAGTATTAGTATTAGTATTAATACTATCTTATCTATAAAAGTAACCTGTGTTGATTTAAGCTGGTGTGGCATGAGGTACAGAAGTACATTGCCAGTTTGAATGAATCATAGATGACACAGCCACTGATATTTTGTTTCTTCAACTATGGATGTAATATTCAAAAATTTAAATTATAATTCTTTTCTAGACAACAAAAAGATGGCAAGGCTTGTTTGCTTAAAGTAGTTTGTGAAGTAAACCAAATGGATCATAACCAAAAAGGAACGTTCGTACAGGAAGTCATTAAAGCAATATTCAGGTAATAATTTCCTGCTATTGGTGTAATATATTGAGAATAAAGAAAATAATATTTGGGTTACACTTGATTGTAAATGTACTTTACAGTTGTGATTACCACTCATTGATGTTCTGGATTTCAGAATTACGCCAAGCCACACAGGTCATCAAGATATCTATGATATAGCTGGTAACATCGAACAAGACTGTTCAAAATTGTATCCAACATGCGATTTTTCTTTATGCGATGCGTTTTGAAAGTACATTTTAAGTTTGTTATATTAAAGTAAAAATAAATTAGATTGATTACTAAACGATGTTATTTTTTTTATTTGCCTAACAGCTAAAATGTAATTTACTGGACAAAAATACCAATATTAATTTAAAATCAACATCAGAACATTGCTTTATAATAGCTTTATAATTTAGTATAATATTAACAATTAAAAAATTAGGATTTATTAAGCTAACTATTCTAATCAATTTATTTTTGAATGCCTGATGTATGCCAGGGAGAATTCAAATTTATATTATCGTCAATCACTATACAACACTAGACATAAACAATTTGCACAACCACATTTTAGACTTTCTAAAAATTTAAATTGTTTTAGATATCTTTCAATAAAATTTTATAATATGTTGCCCAATATATGGAAAGAACTAAATGTGAAACAATTTAAGACAACTATTAAATCATATTTTAAAACTAACCCGTTTTATGAAATACAGGAGTTTGCGGACAACATTAGACTACAATAATATATTTGTACGTTTGTTATATATTTGTTATTTGTTTGCTTTTTATTATTACTCTTGCAATATTTATACATATATATATAAATAAATTTATATTTTACATTATTTTGACGAGTGTATACAGCTGTAATTGTTGTCTCACATAATAAAAATATCTATCTATCTATCTATTGACATTTTTTGAGATGTCTTGTAATGAGGATTTCACTATCAAACTGTTTCTAGCTTGAGGCAATCTAATGATAAAGCAGATGCGGATGTTAGTAGTTGGAACTTTGAAGTTAACTGCACTTAAAAACCCATGATTTTATTCTTAAGTAAATTTTCCTGGGAATTAGGGCTGTACGCTTGTCTTCACTCAGAGAGACTTTGCAGATTGTGAATTTGTGCAACAGTCTTTATGTCGTTCAAGATAGAAATCATCTATTTTGAGGCATCTACCTGTATTTTAGAAATAGTTTCTATACTCTTTCCACAGCGTTGCATATAATTTCGCCTTAAGCCACATCTAATAAGGATGTAATAAAGGATTTTTGTGTGTTGATCGAAGAAATGTTTGCGCAGCCTAACAATAAATCTTAAATATGTTGACGTGTATATGGAAACCAATGCATGTAAATGTACTCTTGCAACAACCCTGTTCTACAAACGTGAGGCAAGTTATCTCATCAGCCGAAATAGCTCAGTTGGGAGAGCGTTAGACTGAAGATCTAAAGGTCCCCGGTTCAATCCCGGGTTTCGGCAATTCTTATTTTTTTTTTTATATAATGAAAATATAGTCATATTTTGTCACAGGGTGAGGTGTCTCCACAATGTCACAGGCTAGGCACATGACGACGGCAAATTAGGGGTAACAATCTCGGGTAAAGGGGTAAAGTCAAACTTAACAATCTTTATTAATGATAGTGACTTCTATAGGAACCTCTAGGAGGAGTCTTCTATCAGAGAGTTCCCCTTTCAGAGAGTCTCCTTGCAGAAGTCCCCTTACAAGTGTTTGTATCCTAATTATATAGCGGTATCACCACTCCTGAAGTCCGATTTGTGGCGTGGTTACTTCTAAATTTTGCTGCGGAAGTATTTTCTAATATTAGTTAGGTAATAATTAGATATATGGACTGCTAGAGCCATGATTTAATTTTAAATTTTAGAAAAACAGCTCTTTTAGGAAAATTCTATGAAATTCAACCGTAAACAATACTTTTAATTACAAATAATACCTCAAAGGATGTAAGATACATTTTTATTTGGAAAGCAGTCATAAACAATTTTGCAGCGAATGAATGCTCAACAATGTTCAGCTTGTAAACAGCTTACCCTGGTCATGCACATGGTTTCAACTGCATACGTTGCTACTGGTCCTATTACACTTTCATATAGTTTCGTCCTTCTGCTGATTCTTTTATTTGTAATAGGCTTTTTATATTCATAGAACGCCCTATATTCTGCTTGTATTCTGTGTTTGATTTCTAGGTTTCTTCCGTTCTTGTTACTCACTATCACTCCAATGTACTTGAAGGTTTTAACTTTTCCCAATTTGTATCCACTTATTTCGGCCAATACCGATGTTTCAATACCACTCTACTGGTTTAGAGCTAAGAAAGTCTCGTCAAGCGTTATCTATTTCTTCAAAACGGTTAAAGATGCGACCTCACAAGACATGTGCCATTGAAAGAAATAACCCATAACGCAAACACAACATTCAGACGGTATGAGGAATAAGAAAATCCTTCCATGATTTGAAATCTTTCCTTTTCCGTTTTTGTTAATCAGTTTAGGGTAAAAAATATATTTTGTAATTATTTTTGCATTTACAGCTTTTCTCTAAGAAACCAATTCAATGTGCAAAATTCCACTAAATGCATGATGTTTGCCAGATTCAATCTTAACTAATCACCCTTATGTTTTGATTCTGTTTGAATTATCTAAAAGAGTTCTCTTCTCATCACTAGCTACGATTCTTCGCCAAAACAACAATTTCTAGGTTTGAAGCAGTTCTTCATAAACATCAATAATGCGTTGGGCTCCTGCATCAATCAAAATTTGCGGATGCATTCGAGACTTTTTTTGAACAAAACTAATTTTTTTTCATGGGTCGATGAATAATGGATTTCGAAGAGTCAACATTTGCTTATAGTTGGAAATTGTTCTAAACTATTTCTCTCACAGCAGTTTCGTCCATTTGAGGCGATCTATCTGTGAGCCTTATAACAGTCAGTTTAGTGCGACTCTGAGCAATTTTTTTAAGCCAAATTGCTGGCGTGTGTTTGTGAATCGTACTATCTCGTTTAATTACATTATTTTGCACAGCCGCTTCAATTGGACTGAGAACCTTTTTACCATAATATCACAATAATTGCTATTTTCTTTGCCACAATGATTAGCAACTGTGCACAAACAAGAACAAGCAAATTTGTACTATCAACGAAATTTGTTGTTCCTTCGTTACAACAGGTTACTAGGAATAATGAAAAAAAATAACTTATGCAAAGCTACGTGAACGTTGCTCATCTTTGTGCACATAAGCTAACGGGGTAACTTAGTATTACACTTTTTCCCTGGAAAAAAAGAATTAGTGCGAACCAAATTGTTTAAATATACTCAATTTGTTTTAATTTTACATTGGAATGTATAAAAGTCTCTGGTTTTCACACCTAATATGTTTATCGTTTAAAGGATCATATTGCTTTATGAGAATAAAATATCGTATCTACTGTAAATTGCGGATATACATAAAAACATAAAAAAAACATCAATACAACGCAGGGTTGTTGGTGTTTTTGTTTCTTTTGGGGTGAATTGAAGGAATTTTAACTGAATTTCTAAGCAGGCCTCAATGTATATACAGTTGACACATGTCTTCGTTTAAATTTCACAACAAGAAAAATCAAAAAAGTTAGTTTTGACGTCAGAGTTCAACCATGATAAGATATTCTTATTTTCATTTGCTTAGAAACTCCGTTTCCCAATGTTTTACGCAGAGGGAACCATTAAAATATATCTTTAATTCCGCACACATGCTATATAATGCCCTTTTTGTTAAGTATGAGCAAAAAATATTTATGTAACTCTCTTATAAAATTGTATATCTGATAGTATTCAGCATATTGCTTACGCTGATGATTTTTCATTAATAGTCAATAGTAACAAGGATAATGCTGAGAAGGTTTGTAGAGACGCAATAATTGAGACCATTAATTTTTTCAGTTGTCACGATTTATCTTTTAATACTGCCAAAACTAGTATTCTGCAATTTCATAATTGGCAAAATGATGTTAAGCCTATGTCATTGTCTGTTGGCGCTGATGTCCTGAATAGTAATGATGACTGTAAGTTTTTGGGTATTCATTTTGATAACAACTTAAATTGGAAACTTCATTGTAACAAATTAGTTTCGAAACTATGCTCCGTAACTTATTTGATTATGAATTTGAGACATAATTTAGAAAAGTATCAACTACTTGCTGTCTACTATGCGCATGTTGAGTCGCATCTGCGCTATGGCATTTGCTTGTGGGGCAACTCTACACTTGCTAGGAGCGTCTTTATTTCTTAGAAACGAATACTTAGAGGAATGGCTGGAGTTAGTGATGCGCACTCATGCAGATTATTGTTTAGAGAATATAAAATTTTACCTCTTACCTGTTTATATATACTGGAATTATGCGTCTATATTTACAAACACAAAAATGAATTTCCTTTGAACTCGGATATACATAATATTAATATAGCAAAGTATAAAGTAGGCGCTAAGACTCTAAGTCATTTAGGTTTATATATATATAATAGACTGCCTTTGAATTTGCAACTTTGGAGGAATATTAGCATTTTCAAATCTGAACTTAGGAGGCTGTTACTCGAGAAGTGCTTCTACACCATGGACGAATTTTTCGTTATATACACTTGAATGCTTGTTTGTCTTTTGTAAGTCTTTTGTTATATTTATATTTTAATTTTACTTTTATATATTTTCTTTTCTTGAAAATGTCTATATTCTAAGAATCTACGACAATAAAGATATATCATTATTATTATTATACATTCGCCATGGAACGAACAGTAGCCTTAAAGCAAGTTCCTGGCAGGTTATGCACACGTTGCACTCGAGATATCGACGTGTCTGATTGTATCGGTTTTCCCCTTGATGATTTGAGATTCAGAGGCAGAGTGTTCTCTACGGCAACAATGGAAGCTTTCAAGGAGTTAACGATAGGCTTGACTTTCCGAGTTTCTAGAGCGTTGATGAGTTTTACTATTGTCTAGAAGGTTTAGACTACATAGAGCAAGTTAAGCAAACGTATAGTTCCACGCTTTCAACGAATTTAAAGTTGCATATCGCTCTTGCTAACAGTTAGTTTAAATGTCTGCGTGCAAAGTACCTCGAGTTATAATATTAAAACGATGCGTACGCTTTAGTAATGTTTACCGTTAAATATATATTAGTTTACTTACTGTTATAGCAATTAGCGCATTCTCTAAGCTGAATCGTTTACATTGGACTTGCAAGTGACCGCTAGTATTATTTTAAATAATGTACAACAATCTAGTTTTGCTAGCGCCATTTTATTTATTCTTAATCAATTACGTTGTTTCTGAAAATATTATGCATGGAAACGAAGTTACAAGCAGTGGAAATGTGGTTCTATCTAGGAAGAAAAGGTACTTAGTTTTTCCAGACGGCACTTCATTGCAGCTCGGTAAGTTATGTATATTTATACTCACATATTACCGGCTTCTTTCCCTAACGTTCATATCGTTTTTAACCTTTTTTTTTTGAATAGTACACCTTCTAAAATAATGAATTCATTAACAAATGATTTTAAATCTATCTGTGGAAATATACAAAACACAACATGTTAGGAAGGTACTCTTATAGTTTATTCATATTGATTTAGGAAAAAAAGGAGTGAATAAATTAATTTTGGTAATATCAATATCATCCGCGTATCCCAAAGTTACCCTTTATTGACCTGTCTTACTAGTTTTTTTTTCTATTTAGTTAGAGTTAAATCTTGATGTTTCTATTTCGGTGTTAAGGCATTTAGTTTTCTTTTTGTGTGCATGTGTGTGTGTTGCTTCTCTGTATTTCAAATGTCTTTAGGTATTGCTTCAATCAGTTTCTTCATATATACTATTTACATGTTGTTACATCGTATTATTTCTTTTTATTTTTTGTGCCATTGTAATTGCCTCATTCATCGCACATATAAATAGTAATGGGTTCTAAATACTACCTGGTGTTACTCCTCTTATTGTTTCGTAATTTCACAATAGTTTATTTTCCGTTCTCACTTGGTTTTTAGTGTAGCGGATATTTTCCATTGCGTTGCAAAAAGCTTGAGATTATTAGATAGAGCTCTGGTCTTACAGAGCTTCATTTTTAAATAATCTCTTATAAGGAATTCCAGTTGACTTAGATCAGATGATAGATCTGGCGGTTTAATTGTTCTCCGTCGTCTTGTCTTTCTGTCCCTAGGTACTGTTATGAAACATTTCAATATTCACACAAAAATGTGAAAAAGCTCTATGCTGGAAGGAAATTTGTGGATGAAGAACATCCTCTTAGTCAACTGAACTAAGTGTCCTGAATCTTTTTGTTGCATTTGAAAATTTAAAAATAAGGGTCTGTTTTGAAAGTTTAAAAACATAATCGAAAATATCAGTTCCAAATGATCTAACAATTTCGATGCGTCAGTTAGTGCTAAATTCGAGAATGTTTTAAGTAATTGCAAGAATTCTTATTAGTTCTAGTAAAAGGAATTTAAAGACCTATCAATAAATTTGCTAAAAGTAATCATAGGATGTTTCAAGCAGTTCTTTTGAAGAAATATTCCACATTTTGTGAGTGGTAGAAAAATAGTTTATATGTAGGGTATTATCGTATTCGCAAAAATGCCATCGTGTTAAAAAGGAAAGGATGACGTCATAGCGAGCTTTCATTAAAGATTTGGGGGACCTTAATCCAGTTCCATGTTTGAGCGATCCTATGTATATTTAGCAATTTTTATTTAAACTTGCCTCATTTTTTTTTTGGGTTTATATGAGTCTTTTTATTTTTGCAGTGTATTGCTTCACTATCCCTGTCCCTGATTATATTTATATTTGGACTTACGGTTTCACAGTTTCAAGCGCATGGTTATTACCAGCAAAACCAGAAGATATACTGCATCATAGGAAAAAAGAACCCGAAGAAAGGATAAACGAACCTTCAACTACCTTGGTGGAATATATAGAGTCCGTTAACAAAGTCGCAAATAAGAATAAATACGCTTACACAAACTACGCCCAAACATATATGCCGTTTTATTCTCATAAGGATTACTACGATACGTGGAGGAGGCCTTATTACGAACAGAATAAACGACGAATATATACGCATAACAGAAACAGGGATCGGAACTACGAACTACCTCGTGGAAAGATTGTTCATAATCAAAACGAATATCATAAGCATCCCTTATATACTAAACTTCATAGAATTTCCAGGAGGGACTTATATTTTAAATTGGAGCAATTCTTCTCTGCGTAAGTGTGATATCTAAGTATTGATTTTACTAGTAATTAATTCAATTATGAAAAACAAGCAGTTTTGGAAGCAGTTGATTCATTTATATTCGAAAATCACTACATAATAAATAATGCATACTATGACATAAGAAGATAAAATTGCATTTTTGGGACTATTATTGTTAAATTTTAATTACTAGTTTTTTTTTAGCTCATTCTATTTTATATATAATCTTTTGACAATCCTAGATGTGGCTCAAGCAAGGCAAAAAATAGTTAAATACTTTATATTTAAGTACGGTGCACATTTTCTCTTGCTACTTTTAATGCATTTGATTTTGACACGTCTGAAGGTGTTCTTACATTAAACGAAGTCATTTGACCATGCTTGACAAAATGATAAAAACACCAATTATAATTATCGACAACACTTTATTTGTGATTCTATAAAATATTAGATTGGTGTTGCAAATTTTGTTTTAAAGTGTCAGCGCTTGAGCGATACGACTGTACGTGTGAAGCAGTCGAAAATACCTACATAATTCGCCTCGGTTAACATAATAACTGAAGTAAAATCCACTGAAATGCACCACTAGGTCTTACTAGAAGCCGTACCCGGCGCTTCCACCAAATGTCGTGTATTTATTGTCTAACGATGGGAATAGTACTGATCTAAATAGATATGTAAGGATACTTACCTTGTGATGCAAGATAAAATCATTAGCAAAAAAAAACATATAATACATAGTAATAATAAAATAATTGATGAGACATTGTTGCCAAATAGACTAAATCGCGTTATTGTCATCATAACAGTGCTTAAATTTACTTATTTCTGCATAGTGGAATTCTTCGTGACAAATTAGAATAGTTTTTTACGTATCAAGAAAGTTACGTTTTGTCGAATGAGTTTGTGAGACATTCGCACAGTCATTTACCATGTGTATTGCTGTTCTGTTCTGTAGCCTCTGGTTAATTTAATTTTACTTTAATAATGTTCATTATACACATACATACAAGATTTTTATAATGTGTAAAACTCGCTTGACAATTTTCTCAATCTTGACATCAAGTGTAGAGTACACTTGTTCTTTTATGCGACCCCACAGGTAAAAGTCCAAGGGCGTCAAATCGGGTGATCTGGGTGGCCAGTTCCAGGGTCCCTGGGGACCAATCCACCCATCAACGTCAATTGTTGATGTACAGCTAGTGTGGAGTGCGCGGGAGCACCATCTAATTGATACCAACTGTTTGCTCTCTCTCCTGGAGGTAGAGTATTTAAAAAATCACTAACAAATACTCTATGTATCTCTAGATATCCAGCCCCATTTAAACTTTCATCGTAGACTTGATATGCTACGCTATTGTCCATAACCAGACAAAAAACATTAAAGCTAAACCGATCCTGGTGATTATTCTCCCTTAAGACGTGTGGATTATCTTGTGCCCAGTAGTGAATATTTTGACGATATATAATTCCTTGCCTGCTGAATTTTGATTCGTCAGTCCAGATAATTTTATAAATGAATCTTGGATCTTCTGTTATTTTTGCACATGAACTCGCAAAAGGCAACGCGTCTTGCCTCATCACCAAGGCGTAAGCCTTGTACAGTTATTTCACAAAAGGGATGCATTTTGTTTTTTTTTTTAATATCCTATGAATTGAAGTTCTTGATATGCCCAATTCCAGCGCTGCTGCTGGAATTGAACTCCGTTGATAAGCTTGAAAATAAGCCAAAACATTCACCTCGTTGGCTTCATTATATATTACTGACTTTCGGTGATTACGAGTTGCCTTTACACTCCCAGTTTCCAAAAACCGAGCTTCAATTCTTGCAAATTTTCCAGGAGTCATTGCTGGTAAGTCCGGATATCGCTCGTTAAATAATCTACATGTGCGTCTGACAATTCGTTCACATTCACCGTACGTATAAAACAAATTTAGCAGATCATTATTCGAATATTCTTTAATATTCTCCATTATTAACTGTATTTCATAGAATTAGCAAAATAGAATTGTACTACTTTGACATAAAATCAACAACTGTCAAGTCACTTGTTCTAATTCCTCTTATAATCAATGCTTACTGGATACGATTTTGTAGTTTTATTAGATTTTAGTAAAAAATATGGAATAACAAGAAAACCGTTGTAAATAGGTATAGGGAAAGTCATAGCGAATCGATGCAGAATTAAATTCTGCATCTGATTCTCCAATAATATACAGGGTGTTCCATTTCAAAAAACTTTTTCAACTTTGAAGATTTTGTAATTGGTCATGCGGATTTCGAAAGTGTCATTCTTGTGCTTCCATCTACCCTAGAAGTGTTTATTAAAAGTCAAAAATGGGCAAAAGATACTGTGTTGCAAATAACGCTACATCTTTCAAAATTTTCAAAAAAATCACGAGATCTAAGTAGCAGTTGAAAATAAGTATGGGGAAACCTATTAGAACTCATCATAAAATTTTTTCAGGAATTTAAAAATGAAATAATATACAGGGTGTTCCATTTAAAATAAGAAAGTTTATGGCGACTTCCGGAAGTGGTAAGACCCTGAAAATATTTTAAAATGAAAGAGAATCTTGAATAGCCCCGGATTCCAAAATTTCGGAGTTCCAGGTTTTTTCTAACCTCGGAAACTTCTAACGAACGGCTACCGTGGAAAACCCTGTATAGATCTACTTTAACAAAATATTAAAATTTATGCCGTTTAATATGAATTTCAGTATCTTTTTGGCCATAGCAAAAAAAAAACCTATAGTTTTTACATTGTCCTAATGATTCACATTCATCTTTAAAGAGACTAGCTCTTTTCATTCCAATGGAAATCCAAGAAATTTCTAAACCATGGAAACAAATTATGTAACCACATGTTAACAAATGGGGTAACAAACTGTCTGTGTATTCCAATAATAGTAACACATTGAAAACGACTTTCTACGCTAAAATATTTCTGTCTTTCATTCCTAACGTTTTTATTAGCACAGGTAACTTATTTTAACAAGAGTTTTTAATTCATTAAACCACCCTAGATATTTGCTTTAGATATTCTTTTATAATATATGTCTATGAATACAGAAACAAATAGTTTTAATTTTGCATCTACTTAGAGAATTATACATCGCAGTAATAACAGTGCAATTTTTTTATAAAGAATATAATATGAAATCGAAATTTATCTCATAAACGCCAAGAGTATATTCAGATTTTATTACAGAAATGCTGAGATAAAAGTCGTTAGAAGGGTGATGCTAACGTTTTACGGTTCTACTTGTTTTCAGTGTGTAAATTTTAATTGATACTCTTAATATTTGCTCAACGCTGATCCAGATAGATTAGGAAGGCTGTCGTCAGCGACGCATACATGTATCTCTCGGTGTCATAAAAGTTTACGAGTTGTATTTCAGAACTGAAATGAAAGCAGGGTAATTGTTCGCAGGCAGAAGAAAGACGGCAAGGCATGTCTTCTGAAAGCAATTTGCGAAGTGAGCAAATCCGCTGACGATGGTGGGGGAAGTTTCATGGAAGAAATCGTAAAAACCATGTTTAGGTAATAAACATTTCTTATAACTCTCTGAAGTACGATATTAATAAGCTAGATCCAGTCAGGGGGTGATATGAGATAATATGGTGCTTTGTAAATTCACTGTTGTGTGTTAGAGTACTATTATTGAGTAGTTTCATTTAGGTAGTAATCATTGATTGAAATACTAATCTGCATTTAAAATCTGTATTTATAATAAGAGTTTTATAGATATTAGAATCTAAAAAAAACTTTCTACTAACAACAATATATGACTTTATACAGAGCTTCTTGGTTAATAATTTGTACCATTGAGTGTATATAATAGAATATTGATCCATTTTGTTTGAGTTACCAGATTCCATCAGTAATAGTAAAAATTAAATTGCAGGAAATTTCCAAAGTATACCTACCTAATGTTTATTTAATTAGTCGATGAGAACTATGATTAAAATATTGTAACAAATGCAATTACAAATTTAAAATAAATAATTTGATAAAATGTAAAAAAATAAATTACAATACACATACGACTTCCCGATTTCCATACGAGGTAAGAGTAAGAAAGTAATTACGAAGTTCCGTAACCTTGCCTTTTCACAAGATCAATATTCTATTAGATACTATATCAGTCTAGGTTAGAGATATAAAAGATAAGAGCTGTTAAAGTGGCCTATTGAAATCAATTTCAATAAATCGTTCTAAAATGAGATTAGTTCGCTTCATTTAATTTCATTCTAACGAATTTCCCTAGAAGTTCCTGACTTTATGCTTTAAAGGCGACTTGAGCTTCTCTGTTTGATATTCATTCGAAATTTCGCAGATGCTTTAACGAGATACCCTCTTCTGTTTCAGAAACAAATTAACCGATTTTGAAGAAGAAACGGACGAATACGATCGGGCAGCGAATAAAGAACACAATTGTGACGAAATGTATCCTACTTGTACTGATAGTAAAATGTTGTAATCATTAATGTAAGGACCTTGACAGGACAAGGATAAATAAGAGTAGATAATTTTGTTCATGTCGTGTGATACGTCTTGACTGATTTAAATAATTACACCCAGGCATAGGTAAATAAAAGTTAACAGAAGTAGAGAATTTATTTCAGTTGAAAAAAAAATGCCAGTACTATTTTAAAAAAACATGTCATGATCTCATATCCAGAAAACAAGAAATTAACAAAACAGAATTGTCCAACCTAGTAGAATTGACGTTTTTCAGAATAACACTTAATAACGAATATTGTGCCTTACTTTAAATTGGTTCATCAAATGTTTTAAGGTACAGAGTGAGCAACCGGTACTGACGTGACCACGAACATCATAGAAAAAGTGTATTTTTTGTTTTACTGTTTATTGCCCTGCTTATTGTTTACATTCTGTCATCTGACATTTAACGTGTTTGAAAAAAATATATGATACGTCTCTTATTTTAAGGTTAAGTTATAAACACATTGACAAATCAATAATGTGACATATCTTGTACTACCAACTTAACAATGTTGCCACCTTAAAACTTGAGGTCACGTGGTGGTCACTTCCGGTTGCTCACTCTGTATAAGAAACATAATCGTTTTTGTGAAAGTGCAGATGTTAGAAATATTACTAATAAATATTTAATTTTCTCCAAATAATATAAACATATTTGTACGATACTGGAAAAACATGTCATATCACATGAACAAAGAAAGGCCCTTATTTATGTTTGTCCCTTATATATTGTAACAATTACACATACTGTAGGCTAATAGTTTAGGATCACTTCAAATAATGCGATTAAATTTACAATAATAATAGCTTAGGTAGTGTTCTGTTTCACATCAGGTTTTTAGAGTGTTGATTCATTTCTTAAGGCAGATATGTATGTTTTTATAATTTGTGGATGATTCCAAACTTTTCTTCTAGGTGCATATCTCTATGAAACTTTTCTATCGAATATTGTAAAATATGCTATTGTAATTCACCAAGTGGTTGCATAATGTAGCTATACTACCTCAATCAGTATTAAATATTGTATGTTAGTTGATAGCAATTTTGTAATATTAACGGCAATTAGTACCAAGTGGTTTAAAATAGATGGCTAGCGTAGTTTTCAAACAAAGATACTAATGATCAGTGCATGATTATTACAGACCCACACTACAAAAATTTAAAGGAAATACATTCTGTAATAATATTTTCGGTAAGCATCTATAAACTTATCATTTAGTTCATTAGCAAGCAATATTCTGTGTCGTATGATAAATAATAGACTGTCCACATTGTATACGTTGAACTATTACACTGGTCAACAGTGAAATTGCTTCTTAGGTGAAAGTACCCAATCCTGAATGAATTCAACGTGCTGAACACGAATATCACATTGAAAAAAGTTGATTGGCTCACGTTCCAGAGATATTGACGTTTTGTCCATTGTATAGATGCTATTGCATAATGTAATGCAATTTAGTGAGAAATTACGAACTTTTGCCTCATATTGCATCACCCCTTCACACATTTCATCAGGACATTGCCACCATGGAGCAACGGTACCAAGGCAAATGGTCTACGTCAATGCTAGCTGACTATTGTTGGACAATCAGTAGAGATGCTCCACAAGTCCACTACAAACGGCAGGCCAAAAGAAGTCGAAAGCCAGAAGCAGACTAATGTTTTCTTACCATGTATTATAATATTGACATAAGTACACTTTTTCTGAAATATGCGTAAATGTTTTCTTACCATGTATTAAAATATTGACATAAGTACACTTTTTCTGAAATATGCGTACATATTACAGAAAACCCGTAGCCAATTTAGCTTTTTCTTAGTCATTTTCGTGTTCAGCACATTGAATTCATTAAGAAATGACTATTTTCAGCTTGGAAGCATGAACTTTTCGAAAATTTGTTGCCCAGTGTTATTTACAGGTAATCCAGAAAATAGTTGGAAAAACGGGTAGTATTAGTATTATAGGGTGTTATAGTATAATAAACGATAGAATATCCGAGCAATAAAACGTTAAAATAATGCTTATACCAATTACTAATTATTAGCAAATGATAAACTATATTTCAATGGAATATTTTAATTTTTATTGTACTACTATATAACTACATTGCTTATTAAACGTTTATGTTATTGCATAGATATTAACCACAAAATTCCTAGTAGTATCTTGTCTACTTATGGGATTCTTTAGAATTATAATATTATACGCAAAACTAAAATAGAAAAATCAAGTATTAAAAAGTATATCTAATTCATTTTGGCATCTTCAGTTCGGTGTTATATCAATTACAGTTAGTGATTAATGGAATGTAAAAGTTCAGTTAAATTATGTTAGGATTCTTACTTGGTACCACTTATTTTGTTGTCGTTTTATTGCAATTGCTCGCGCCGCGCCGTCTAACATAAGAATTATTGTTCTTTAAAATTCGTAGATTCGAATTGTGAAACGTCAACAGTATTTTAAGTTAATGATTTTACTAATTATACAGAACTGTATAGAATCAGTTTTATGTATTATAACATACACGAAGGACATTGAGTTTTATATCCAGTAGTAGTTATAAGAGACTATAAATAAACTGCTCTTGATCCCAATATCTTTTTTATTTCTATTTTCTTTTACGTTTTTAATTAGAGTTAAATACACCTTGAAACTTGCAATGTTATCGCACATTTCCGCTGAGCCAATTCTCTTCCATAATAATCATTAAAACCTCGAAAAGAAAAGTAGTAATGAAAATTGGCCAGATCAAGGTTTGAACCTATGACTGCTAGTAATAATCGAGCCTCTAGCAAATTTACGTATCTTATCTTTTTTTGTGAAGCTTCTTTTAAAATTCTTATTCGTTCATGAAAACCTTTATGTTACCTCATGTAGGATAATTTAAGCGTCAGTACGGACTGTCGATAGTTGATAGCACAACGTACAAAGGCGATTTATTTTGAAATACACAGAGGAAATTTTATATTTGTGAAGAAAAAAAATATTGAATTAAGAATCATTTTTCTAAACGCAATCTTTTCTATTTTTTAGGAAATATACAGTGAGGAATTATAGTAAATTGTAACGCTGGTGATTTCTCAAAACTATTATCTGTCTGTGCATACGAAATTTCGGCAAATAAATTTCAAATCTTTGAGGGATCTTACGAAATTTCGTCGGCGATTAACTCATGTAAATGCCACCAAGGTCATCAGCGCACTCTCGCTTGTGGGCACTCTCTGATGTAGCTACTTTTTTAACAATTGTACCCGCTTAACTAATTTGCGTTTGATTTTGGCGACCAACATGTATTTATAAATACTTACAATTTTAAAATTTTATTTGATTGTGCACCAATGAGAATATGCAAAGGAACCGTTAGTACGTTTAAGTAACTCTTGCCCTATCATAAGAAGCTGTTAGTTTAACTTAAGGTAACTATTCCAGGAAACGTAGTGCAGAAATAGTTAAAGAAGATTTTTCATGGGATTAGCATGGGTTTAGATTTTATTTATTTTTTATTTTTGATCTTGCCTGATTATTTTTCCATCTTTGTCTGGGTCTTTTTTTTTTCTTCTTGCTATCCAGGTTTCTCCAAATATGCGTTTCGTTGGTTATCTTACTGTGATTGGATAAGCTTAACCTATTAAGTTTGGGAAGTGATGAATTAACTGTGAACTTGCACAGTTGAATTCTTGTTCGTCTATTTATTGTTGACGTAATTGCTCTAATAATTTCATCCCGTATGTTTTAAACTTTGTGTAAAATTATAGCTACTTGGCTTATGAGATACTCGAACAGTTGCAAGCAACTTCACAAGATTCTTATTTTAAATTCAATGATGGAAATAGCATCTTTATAGGAAGATTTTCATTAATTGTAATATTTTTTTCTTAAATTGACGTTCTTACATCAAAGAAGAGAAAGATTTCCTGTGCTAGGAATATATCATTTCATAGATCTTAATGGTTCTGTTCTTTTGAGTTGGCAACTACTATAAAGATCGAAAGAAGTTGCGATAGTGATTTTTATTGTATTTGTTCCAATTAGGTGAAGTTTGAAGTTGTGAGATTTGCAGCAGTTATTTTATGTAACTTTAGCAAAGAAGGTATTAAAATTACTTAATTAATGCAATACCAAATCGTAGATAGCTTCATACATTAACTATACAGTTACTAAAAATAAATGCGGGAGATTTAAATTTGTCTATGGTACTTCTTTTATTACATATATTCCACTATCAGAATCTGTGAATTTTATTAACCACACATTGATAACTTTGTCTCTCGAATCGTATACATAAATCTATATTTATCAGAACAATTGTAGAACATGCTAAAACAGAATCACTCTGAATATTGTAATTCTTAGCTCTTACGAAAGCAGGTGTCAGATTTAATGTATGCTTGTTAAATTCCATCAATTATCATGTGCTATTAATCGGGTAGGTATTAATATGCTCTGGCATACAATCTTAGAGCATGATTGATATAAATTTTATGGAATTGCTAGAACATCCCTAAAACCCGCTTTAATTATCAGGGTCGATGTAGTGTTTGACCAGCATATGTGAATAGTAATTATCGTTTTAGAGCCGTTAAGAGTTTGTGTTTCTTAAAGTCTCGGACATTTCTATCCTTGCGCGAGCATTACAGAGAACCTACGCAGATGATGGGTTCTGAAACTAGCTTAGTTTATGTTATATTTATGTTACTATTAAGTGATACATTTTACGGCCAATCAACAGATGTGGAAAGGAAACATTTATTAAGGACTTTGCTCTTCCCAAGAGGTAGTTCCTTACAGTTAGGTAAGTGACATACATTTCATAAATACATATATACATAGTTAAAGTAAGAGTTTTGGTGTGGGCGAATTAATCTTTAAATCATACCAGATCTAAGAGTAAATTCGCGGAAGTTGGTCTTTGTTACAGTGAATATTGGAAATCTTAATATATCTTAACAATAATTTAATAATATAATCCTACTTTTTACACAATTGTAATAGTATCATTAAAATGCTTCTCCTTTTTTAATCGTATTTTTTTTTTAATTAAAGTGGTCACAAATTGGATTTTTATTAGTATTATATGTTGATATAGATATAGTGTTGATATTACTTGAGCATTGTCGTTCTGGTGAAATTAGTTTTATAAAATACACCTGTCCCTTTCTAATCAACATACGGTAAACGTAATTGAAATAATATAATGAGAAACTTGCTTTCAGCGGTCTCGACAGATTTTTCCAAAGCATGTGAAATTACTTACACTGCTGTCCACGAAAATTTGACCAAGAGAAGATGTTTTACTTTAATCTAATAAGGTTTAGTGCATTCAAAGGTGATAATCTTAATATGTATTCGTCTAAAACACATCTGCGATTTATTAGATACTTTATGAAGCAGAACACATATGTATGTGGACGGTAGTGTAGAACATGTAGCAACATGAAGGAAGAAAAGCTTGCACGTTATGAAAAAAAAACTTTTTGAATCAGCGCTATTAGAAAATATAAGAATTCATCGTCAGGTTATTATAACGTATAGTACTTAATTATACTTTCACATTATTCCGTACAATCAAATTTATTTAGAGTCACTAAATTTATTGCTCGGATGAATATTATCACAGATCATATTGGATATTATATTGCTATACTACTTGTTACTAAGTTGAGTTATTACTATACTAGTCTATAATTATTCGACAATACCTGCTTTCATTCGATAATCAGATCACTTAGGGACAGAGATATTGAGGGAACGTTTTGTAGATGGCTCAATTCCATGTTAAAGGAAAGAGTGGTTGAGACAACCATCATGGTTGAGGCGGTAATGGCTCAGGTATCGAGAGGATGCCTTAAAGGGACAGTTCAATCTCCCCTCTTGTGGAACCTCGTGGCGGATGGGCTTTCGGAACACTCGAAAACTATGACCACTGTGTCCTGGGATATGCTGATGATCTCGTTATAATCACCAGAAATTGGTGGCAAATTTAATATTACAGCCAGATATTGCATGCAAGAGGCTCTGAATCTGGTATCAAGTTGGGCGAAGCTAGAGAGCTTATGTATTAGCCCAAGCAAAGCATAGATTATGGTGTTTACACGTCGCAGGAATGAATGGGCTCAGACCTCTAAATATAAATGGAAATAATATACAGATAATAGATGGGGTGAAGTATTTTGGGATAACCCTTGAATCAAGGCTCACCTGGAATGAAATTTTAAAAAATATTACAAAGTAAGTGACTCTAAGACTTATGGCAAGAAGAATTACATATGTTAAGAAATGGGGGCTCAGACCAGACATGATGTATTGGATTTATAGTGAGGTGGTGAAACCGATCTTTAAATACGCGGCTTTGGCGTGGTGACCCAAGACATTACAGACAAAAGTAACGTCTCAACTGAGCAAGGTGCATGCCTAGGTATAACAGGGGCTATGCGGACTACACCTATTGTAACCATGGAAGCCATTTTGGCGTTGCCGCTCCGTCACTTAGTGATCCAGGGTGAAGCCAGAATGGGTACGTACAGGTTAAAAAATATACTTACCAGAACTACCTATGCGTCAGGCCACATGGAAATCACAGAATGTGTGCGAGGGATATGCAAATGGACATAACAAAACGATGCTGTCTTAAGAATCCATTCCAAATAATCATTCCAGACAGGAGTGAATGGAGTAACAGACAGCAGATGGCTGCTCTTCGGTTCTCGGGTTCTCTGCCGTGTAGAAAGTTTAAATTACTTGACGTTTCGATCATCTTGTCGTGATCTTCTTCAGAAGTGAAGTCTTATGATTAGACAGCAGATGTACGCCTGGTACACAGATGGGTGAAAGGCTGCTGAAGGCACTGGCGCGGGAATTTACACTACCTTACCAAGAGCCAGTTATAGCTATGCAATTGTTAAATATGCTTCTGTCTTCCACGCAAAGGTATTCGCCATCTTGCAATACGCAAGGGAAAAAGAATAGAAAGGCTATTACAAATAAGCGGATTCATATTTGTTCTGATAGCCAGGCAGCAGTGAGGGCTCTATTGAGACTGAAAGTGACGTCGGGGCTAGTATGAGAGTGCCAGGATACCAAGGAATCGAGGCAATGAGACAGCTAATGAATTCGCTCGTCAAGGAGAAGAAATGCCACTTCAAGGACTGGAACCGGGTTTGGGAGAAGAGCATAGGAGGCACTTGACAAACATATCTAGCCATGAGCATAGTAAGCAATTTATAGACAAGCCATACCAGAGAAGAGCTGAAGAACTACTGCTCTTACGTAGGAATCAGCTACGGATAATTGTGGGGTTCATGTCGGAACATGCACCAACAAAGGGATACCTATACAAGATAGGGGTGTTCAGTGGAGACCTTGAATGCAGATCTATGATAAATATGTGAAATTTTGCAATAAAATATGACATTTTTAATGGAGAAGTTATAGAGAAGTTTCAGTTTTGGATGCTATAATGGTTAATTGTGATACTTCAATATTTTTGTTTTGGGTTTCATTGGTCAAAATTTTAAATTTAAGTCGATTTAAATAAAGAAATTACTTATTATATATATCGTTTTGATTAATAACTTTTGCGACGCCTCCTTAAAATAATACAGTTAGGAAATAATAAGATATTCTTTATTTAAATAAATCTATATATAAACATATTAAAATAAAACCAAGAAATAGGCAAAAGCAATTAAAATACTTCAAATTCAATCCTTTTATCTTGTTTTCATCAAGATCATAATAGCATTGACCTATCACGCGAAGATAATTGCTCCTGTGTCATTGTCTTCCTGCTACATCGACTAAAATTTAATATTATATCGCTGAAGTTGATTTAATTTATCTCACTTTTTCTAGTATATTGCTTCACGGTTCCGACAGTTGACATGCCTCACATATTCGTCGTGGGGGTTACAGGATCTCTGGCATGGGAACTTCCCTACAACCCGAATGAACCGTACCGGAAACGAGCCGAACTACTGCATCGACGTATCGACAAGCCGTCTTCCGGTAAGAGGATAACACAGGATATACGTTTTCGACCCTACGACAACCGCAATAGCTTCTATACCGGGTCAACAGTGATGAAATATCCAGCAAACGCAACCTACGGCCACTGGCACCACGGCTATCCCATTGATAAATACGTACAGGCTAACAATTTACTAAAAAATAAGTTACGTTGGCAATCACATCGAAACAAAATGAAATATTTGTATTATCGGCGGGTTTATCCCGGTGACGGGTATAACATTTATGACTACTCGAGATCAGATTATGATCATCCGATTTATAACGAATTCCATAGAAGAACTAGACGGGATTTGTACGGAAGGATAGAAAAACTTCTAGAATCGTAGGAGTTTTGTTTTGTTTTTTTAACTTGATGGCATAATAAAATGAATATTTTCCAGATTGAGAGTAAATGGAAAGGAATGTGTTTTAAAAATGTTGTGTCGTTTTAATAAGACCCACGATGGAGGTGGTCCATTTATGATGGAAATAATGAAACGAATTTTTAGGTATGTTGAAAAGCATAACACTCTCGCTTAATAGAATGATTTGTCACTGCAAGTGCGTTAGGTCTTTACATCACCCCTTAATACTGCGGCCTAAGACCTATTACATCATTCTGTAACTATAGTAAATTTCTTTATTCAAACAGGTTAGTCCCTTTAGCTAGGTTTAGTGGTCTGTATGGTAAATCTTTTTCCAGCAGATCTGTCAGTAGGTTAGTTGCTCCCAGCAATGGCAGTCACTGCCGTGCCAGGCCAACGCACTCAAAAGCAGCGTGGTAGGCTGTCTCTTCCTCGTCATTGCATAATCTACAAATAGGTTCATCTTTAAAGATGCCGATTCTGTGTACGTATTTCCTTAGATAGTCTTGTCGTGTCAACAGGCTCCTCACTGTTTTAAACTGTATTCGGTTGAGAGCTAGCACATCCGCAACAAAATGCCGTAATTTTCTGCCCCATTATGCATTTGCTGTGTATCTGCTGTAATCCACTCAGCCACTGCACGATGTATACAAGACGCAGTGTTGGTTATCACCAGACCTGGTTCAAGTCCAGTAAACATTATTTCAGGTCCCTTTTCTGTTAGCGTGTTTGCTATTTCGTTGTCTGGTACGCCTTTATGCCATGGCCAAAGTAACTTTGTTATATTTGGCCAGGCTTCTTAAGTTTTCCAGGCAGTCCCTAGGCTAGTTTCAAAGTTATTTCATAGGATGCTAATGTCTTTATGGCCGCCTGGCCGTCATATAGAAAATTATTCAGTTGAACCTTGGCTTATGTCTCCAATGCCCTTGGGCACATGTCTCTATTACAAGTATTTCCATTTGGTGTATTGCTCTAATGCCATACATACCAGCTCCAGGACCTGTGATTCTGCATACCACATTTGGTTTCGAATCCCGGATTTCTGTTGTGCTCTCCACTCACCACAATTCAATATCCTATCATTACCAATTTTAAAAATAGGGATTGCGATTTCGATCACTATCCTCTCCCGAAAATATTCTGGATTTCCCAGCTTCCACCACACTTCAGTCTGTATGCCCTCATTCTCGCTTCCCCTTAATGTAATTATCTAAGCTTAATATGGTTTCCATACCAGCTGTTGGTGTGCCTTTACAGCACCAGTGATATACAGGCAAGCCAACCTCCTGATTGAATGATGTAGAATATTTTAGTGATGCAACATTTGCATGTCTATACGAAAGAGGACACAGTGTGCTACAGAATTTGTTAAACAATGCCTTACAAGGAAAGCTTACCAGATGTTAAACTTAGTCGTTGTTCTGGTTTTATCAATTGGTAAAGGAAACTCTTGTCGTCTGTGGTAATGAAATGCCCTTTTCCACCTTCATTATCGTTAGTGTAATCGTAATTTTGTAGTAATGAAGCAAATGGCTATCGACACTCGAACAACAGCATTTCAGACTACGATGTGGAGTTGTTTTTACACTGCGCTGTTGATGCAAAATTTTGACCAGAAATGGCCAAATGTTTAATTTGCAGGACCCAAAATGGATGAGTTCACCCCAATAACTCAACCATTTTGGGCCTTGAAAATTAAGCATTTGACCATCTGTGGTTAATATTTTACGTAAGTCTTGAAAAGGCCGCAATTTTATTTGGCAAAACCAGGCCAAAACTGAGCTTAAATTTGGTAAGCTCTGTTGTTTCTGTAATTCTTTTAAATGAACAAGCGATTTTACCTGATGCTTCTTGATTGTCTTCGTTAAAAGTTTATTTAATAGGTACCAAATTTTAGTAGTTTATGGATCACAAATCATATCATATGACCCCAAGTGATATTGTATGTTATATAATGAATACTAGAATGTCCACCGTGTACGTAATAAATTGAAATAAGTAATAAAGTTTATAATATACCAATTGTTGATGTAATGATAAATAATGTTTCAATGGTATGTTTTTTGTCAATATTAAACGTTTATTTTACTATTTTGTGCATTATAATTGGTTATTCAGTTGGTGTGGACATTATATTATAGTATGGTATGATATAGACATAAACCCAAATTAAATGTTTGTTCAACATTCACGGTGTTGCGTGGTAGGTTTTCTGCAGTTGTTTAACATTTGGTATAGACACTCTTTCTCCATTCAAATATCCTAGTTTAGTTCAGCTAATGAAGTTTTGATCAGAAATCGCTTTAAGGTTGCAGAATAAAAGAAAGAAGAGGTATCTTATTCAACTTTACTTTGTCATTGTAGACTTTTCATCTCTTTGTCTTGATATTAAAGTTGTCATAAACGGCGAGAACTGGCGAGAACATATAAATTATTTCGCCAGAAACAGTTGTTTCATATTTGGTGGAGGTGCAGGCTAATTCACCGAATTTATTTTTCCAATGACGTAAGAGGACATATTACGTGTTTACTGTTACAGCCCATATAGAATTTTCATGTTTAGACTATGATTTAGGAAAGTTAATTCGCTCTTTTGCATTAATAACTAATGCCGTTCAGTTAAAGAGGTTTGAATGTTATATTTTCTACGTTAACATATATCTCATATTTATGTATTCAATACTTCAAAATACCTACCCTTCATTAAGCACCGATAATTGTTTCAGAAACAAAAGAAGTTATTATGGAACCAATCCTGATAAATACGATAAGGCAGCGAATTCAGATCACGACTGCGAAAATATGTATCCCAGTTGTCAGACTCTGTGACCGTAATAAAGTATTTAAATCTCCGCATCTTGTTTGTTTTTTGCTTGTAAAAAATATTCTGAGTTGTAATAATTTAAAACGAGATACGTAATTATTTTAGATGTTTGTGAAATTTTAATAAAGCGCGTGCAATACCTTTTTCTTTAAGTTTTTATTTTTATTATTTTACATAACTATTTGGAGAATTATTTATATATTATATAATAATTATTATATTATAAGAAAACATGTAATATTTAGCACTACATATATTATATATAATTATTGGTAATACTCTGTATAGTTCTTCTAGTATCTTTCAATATATCTATGTTTATTTTTAGGATGAAATGATTGCAAAAGTTTTAGCAGTTGTTGTGTATGTACTCATTGGAAGCACTTTATGTCTTTATTTCAATCAAGTTTGATAGTTGCGCTAAATATTAGCACATACCAGATCAATTAGAGATACTGCAAGTTGTTTTAAAGAAGGATTACTTTAGAACTTTAATGTGTGATTAATGCTGCTATATTGTTTTCTTGTTTTGCCGATATATAACCGTTATCTGAAACACATACATACTTAATTAGTTTTGAGCTAAAACCAAGAAAAAATTATAATTTAATTTGTGGTAAGCATCTCATTGGTTCACAGCAAAAAGGTAGTCATTATAATAGATGTACTAACTGCTAGAAAACATCATTTAGTTAAAGTGTTTAGACGCCAGTAAAAGGTGTAAAATGTTTGATCCTTTCTGGAGATTGACATGGCTTGTTGTATGTGCAGTGACGTTCGGCAGAATTTGTATGTGCGAGCCGTTATCACCTGGTAAGGTTAGAGTGGAAAGAAGTCTTGTCTATCCCAATAAGACCGTTGTACAAGTACGTATTGTTATTCATATATGCAAAGGTATATATAAATATCATTTTACACTTCGTGTGGAAATATGTATCTATGCTGCACTCTAGTACCAGTTGCAATTGAAAACTAGAAGGATATGGAAATTTAATTAGAAATTAATTCAAATCGTGAAAATAGCACAAAATGGTGATATAATAATTAATAATACATGCGCTGCCTATCTGAAAGAAAAACTAGGAAAAATGTGGTATTTTAGACCATAATTTAAGCCATTTAAGCAAAAAAAAAGAAGTAAAAATAGAAAGATGAAAATTTTGAACGAGAATTTTATCCTAATATACGAAATTTTTTTTAACGTAGGAATGATTAAAAACATCAATTTTGTTTTGATTAATGTTATCGGTTTGGCCGAAGTTCGATTTTAGAAAGAAAGAACAGTAGAAATGCCTAGTTACATGTTAATTGTAGCAGACCTGTTTAATTATTTGTCTCTTTTTGATTTTTTTATTGTATCGATTAGATGTAACTATTACAGAAAATTCAGTAAATTTTTTAGCAATAAAAGAAACGGAATTTATAACAACTCTTTTCTGTTAATAAAATAAATCGCTAATATTCACGTGGATTATATTGTAATTTTCCATAAGAACGGGTCATTGCTTCAGCGTTAAAATTTCCATTACCGGCCTACTTTTCAAATAGCCTTTTGACAATATTAAGTAAACTAGAACACATTAAATTTCTGAAGGCTTTTCAATAAACATTAAGTATACAGGTTGATCGAAATCAGGTGCCCACTATTGTTCCCGTCAATAATAGTAAATCTTTTTACCTCTTTCCTACAAATGAAATTGAAATATATCAAACTATTTTGTCATTAAATGATAGTACTTGTCCTGACATTTATGGACTTACTGCATATGTATTAAAGAAAGTTGGTCATATCATTTGTTCTCCTTTAGAAGTAATCATTAACAAATGCTTTATAGAAGGAAAATTTCCCGCACAACTTAAAACAGCTAAAATTATACCTGTTTTTAAGAAAGGGCGCAGAGATTTAATAAATAACTACAGGCCAATAGCAATTCTACCCGTGCTGGCGAAAATTTTTGAAGATTTACTGAAAACTAGATTAGTTAATTATTTTGAAAAAAACTTTTATTTTTGTCAGTATCAGTACGGTTATCGTAAAAACAAATCGACTATCTTAGCATTAATTAAAGTAATTGAAGATATAGTAAAAGCAATTGATGAATCACAAAGATGTTCAGCGATCTCACTAGATCTAAGCAAAGCTTTCGATTGTGTCAATCCTGAATTTCTTTTAAACAAATTAGACCATTATGGCATCAGAGATACACCGTTAAAATTGTTTCAATCTTATCTATGTGATCGCAAACAAGTGGTGGATGTAAATCAAAATGTTTCTAGTACTTCAGATATTTGTTTAGGTGTCCCTCAAGATTCGAAGCTGGGTCCTATTTTTTTCATTATATTTGTCAATGATTTTATACCTAACTTAGGTACTGGCCATTCTATTATGTTCGCTGATGATGTTACTCTTGTCAACAAAGGTGAAACAATACCTTCTTTACTTACTTATGAAAATAAATCGTTTGAGACTGCCACGGACTGGTTTGCAGCTAATAAGTTGAAATTAAATTCTGATAAGACTCAAAAATTAGTTTTTTCGTTGAAGAGAGGTAACACTAAAACTATAAATCTGTTAGGTGTTGCTATCGATTCTGAACTAAATTGGAAGCATCACATAAATGAATTATGTTCTAAACTTAATTCTTGTTGTTATCAAATAAGAAGGATAATAGACTTCACAGATGTTAATGTTGCTTTATTATTATATTATGCCAATTTCTTTAATACAGTTAATTACAGTATAATTTTATGGGGAGCTTCACCATCCGCTATAAGAGTTTTCAGAATTCAAAAAAAAGATTATTAGGATTATTAGCAGAGTATCACCCACCGAACATTGTAAATCACTTTTTAGGAACCTTGGGGTGTTGACCGTACCCTGTCTGTACATTTATAAATGTTTAATATATGTTAGAGAAAATTTCAATACCTTTAAACAACGTCTTCACTTACATGAATACGATACAAGAACGAATATAAATTTAGAGATTCCGTGCCATAGAGTAAAGGCGACTCAACTTTCTATGCGCTACCAAGCCATCAAATTTTTCAATAACCTACCCCTTAAGTACAGGGAGATGCCGATCAATACCTTCAAGAGAGAGATAAAACAATTGTTAATACGGGAGACTTATTATACCATTTCAGAATTTATTAATTAATTTTTCTTGTTGACCTTCTGTATGTAATAGTGATTACTTTGGAAATAAAATAAAACTTATTGCTAAATCTTTTATTATTGATGCCTATGAATAAAGTTAGTAGTGCCCAAATCACATCAATAATAATATAGGTACTAAATTGGTTTAATTCGTTGATTTAAAAAGAAAAGAAATTAATAGTGGTCATTATTTAAATCATTCAGAATGTCTTTAGGGGAAAAGCTACGCGACGCCGTCAATGTTTATCCTTCATAAACTAATATGCTGCAGCTATGGTGCTCTTTTTGCTTGTGGGAGCCATCTGAAATGGAGTCTCCTGAAACACTACAGTTTCTTGACTTTTGTATTTAAGCTACCATTTCTTTTATTTATTAAATCATACCAGTCTTTCCAACATCTAAGTATATTGTATTAGGATGGACAGTTCTAGCTGGTCTAGCTAGTAAAACAATTCTCAGACTTGGATTCCTATTGTCGTTTAGACAGATCTACAACACTTATACGTTTAAACAAATTTTAGTAACATTTGGAAGGGGACTAAGTAACTAGGATATCTGTTTCATCAAGCAATAGAATTAGAAGTCCGTATTTTACATTCGTGGGATTCTATCGATCAAGCTCCCTCTAATTGCACAATTGAAAATTTGCGACGGGTTCAGTAATAGCAATTAAAATGGAATATTCAATCAAACTTGACATACAGTATAGGTTTTAATTAACGAGTAAATGCCAGCGAAATTAAACTGTTACCGTGGATTCTAAATATTCTGCATCCTATATTTTCCTTTTAGATGGTTTCAGTTTCGATTATTCCTACTATGCAGTTTAAAATAAAGAAGAAACTAATTTAAGGAAAAGGTAAAATATTTAAGATATTGAAATGTCGAGTTACATTGATTCACCATACAGTTTTCACTTCTAAGCTTGTTTGTCGATCTTTTGTTATGCACAATCTTTCTTTCTAAATTATACAACCAGTTTCGTAATTATGCTACGATAGCCTACAGAAATGTTTACTTACCTTCATTTTTATCAGCATAAAAGTAAATAAACTTCTAAAGGTATATAAAAACACATATAAACACATTTACATATTTGCTCGAATGCTACTTCTGATACGTGAGGGTGGTGCTAATTCATCAATCACATAGAAGAATGATGCGAATTGACAAGACGAGAGTAGGTAAGAAGCTGGGTCCAAAAAAGCACAACGAATACTGGAAAAACTATCAAAGAAGATTTAGAGAAAATCTACTGATTTTCAGGGTACTAAAAGAGGTAGCGCAATAAATAAATTGGGTTCAATACTGATGATATCAATTGCAGACTGTGTAATAGGATGACAGAGACCGCCTATCACATCCATTATGAATGGGAAGCTCTTGATGCAAAAGCAGAGGCATATTTCGACCCACCACTCAGAGACCTGTATCAGTTAGTACAAGGCACTAAAATATTTGAATGACTAGTATGATTCAACGCGTAAAAAACTAAGAAATCAAATGCAAAGGCTGTAGTGTTTCTGGTAACTTCATGTCAGACAACTTCCACAAGGGTTCAAATATTCGCGTCTGCTTCTCACACGATGACCGTAATCAAATCTTATTTAAACTATGTAAATCTTTTGTAATTCATGTTTAAGTTTGCCAAAGTATAATTATTTTTGTTACAGTATATTTTGGGTGCTGGTATGCCGATAGATCTAGAAGATGAAACTGTCGCGATAGGTCATATTTTGAAATGCTCATATTTGGTGCCATCTAACGCTTCGGCATATACTCGTCCTTCTATAGTCACTCTACGCAAGAAAAGGTCCTTCGCAAGATGGGACATCTACGACATATTATCCAGAACTGCAGATTTGTAAGATACTTACACTTATGTTCGACATTGACTTAAGTATAAACTTCATTACAGATATGGTTTCGGTGGGAAAGCATGTTTGCTGAGAATAATTTGTGAAATTGCTGATGCTCCGATCGATAAATCTAGGGGATTAATTGGTGAACTTTTACATGCATTATTTACGTAAGTTTCAAAATTCGCAGAATATCTATTTGCATGCAAGTACGCGGAAAACTAAAAGAAATTTTTGTAGCATATTGAACAGAAAGCTTTAAAATATTGGGATGTATAAGTGGTCTGCTTAAATTCAATTCTTTTTGGCATTTATCAATAACAAAGATCCCAAAAGGAAGGTGAAAAAATCCCTTACCACAAAATTAGATAACAAATCTAAATACGTATTTCGGCAACTAAGTTGCCATCTTCAGTAGAATGTGCTTCTACTGAAGATGGCAACTTAGTTGCCGAAATACGTATTTAGATTTGTTATCTAATTTTGTGGTAAGGGATTTTTTCACCTTCCTTTTGGGATTTTTGTTATAGTTTTCAAGCCACAGTCTCCACCCATCACAGGCATTTATCAACATTATTAAGAAATATTAGTCAAGATTTTAATTCTAACATCAGATCATCAATAAGCGAGCAATTATAAATTTATTATTAAAATTTATTATTTCATTTTAGACCAACCACGACCACGGATCCAATCCTTAGCCATTCTGACAACGAGTATTACGCTGCGCATCAGGTTGGGAAAGAAATTAATGGAGCATGCGGGCGATTCTTTCCACAATGTAAAATCAATTTTGTAAATTTTTTCTCTAAACATGTCAATGATAGGGTAAAACATTGAGAACTACCTTTGTGAATTATTTATGTTTAGATAATATTAATATATTCAACATAAAATCTAAAATTTGTTTTATAGATGAGCTAGCAGAATGAATAATTGTACATATATTTAGTTTTTCGCTGAATTGATTTGTACATTTGAATTTTTGGGTTAAACTATGTGTAAAGATAGATATGTCTACTGACCAGAGTATTATGTGGCGTATAACGAATAAACGGCATAATTACATGAACACTGAATTACTGAAAATATAATGCATTATTTTTTTTAATAAACGTTTAAAGGTTTTATATTTACAATTAATATGATAAGGAATAAAGTATTCGTGGCATAAACTTCGACATACGATTTATTATATACCAATTATTAGTCTATAACACACTGCATGTTAACCATTATTATGCTAGGAATAAATCAATATTAAATGCGAATGGTTGTACTGCGAATATTCCATCGTTTATTACACAATTGGCGTAGACCAACATCAGCATTTGTTAAACGCTTAGGGTACTGCTGGGAGAATAAATAATGCTTAGTGGAAGTGGCCCAGAAATTTCACTTCATTTATCTAAGAATGACTAGACTTTAAGGAGTAGAAGTGTTACATGTTTATAATGTATCTAATCCTAAGTATTTCAGGAAGCAGTATAATTTTTTTTGTATCTGCTTGCAAATTTTTCAACACAACCTTTATTCTGCATATTTTCTACTTTGGACCCTCATTTTTTGCAGTTGGAATGTTAACTTACTTACGCTATGTTTATCATTACAGTTTCTTCACATTAATTTGAACGTATCATTTCATTGCACTTGAATCCTAAGGAATCTTCTTCTTTAGATCTCCACCAGTACCATCTTTACTCTGTACTTAATTTGTAAGATAGTAGATGTACATTTTAGCATTCGTTTGTACTTCATCCAATCCAGCTTTGTTTCTTTGTTTGATATGTTATAGAATATTGCCAGCAACAGGAACATATACCTCTCAAAGTTATACATGCATGTGGGGACAAAATAACAGAAGAAGAAGTCAGAAATGAACTGCAGAAACTGAAGAAGGCATCAGGTTGCGACGAAATATCTGCAGAAATGCAAACATTCCTAAGCGAGACTGCAGCAAGACATTTCATAGGCAATCTGAACGCTATCTGGAAAGAGAAAAAAGTGTTGAATGAGTGGAACCAAGCTGTAATCCTACGCATTTACAGGAAAGAAAATCGCAGGGAATGTGAGATCTACAGAGGAATTTCTTTTCTATGTATAGCCTGCACGACCAATAAAGCGGCTCTCTGTATTTACGATACAACAAATATAGATCAAATATCAGGCGAAAAAAATAAAGGAAAACGATAAAAAGGTATGCTGTTGCTTTATTGATCTACAAAACGCATTTGATAAAGTTAAAAGAGTAAAGATTCGGGAAAGTTTGAGGAAAAAGAAGGGACTGCGAAATTAGTAGATGCAGTCAAGAGGCAATAGTGGAATGACATGACATCAAAACAATTTTACACTATTGAAGGAGGACAGGACAGCATGATGCAACATGCAGCCAGTAGAAATAGATATGTGCTTTAGTGGTACTGATTGCTGATAACAGTACTACTCTCGAAAGTAATATCAGAATATGGAAGGAAGCTTTGAAATACGTGCTAGAAGTAAATATCGGATAAACGAAAACCATAGTACATAATTGCAAAAGAACAGGAAGAAATTAGCATAAGAGTAAATCAAGAACAACCAGTACAAGTAACACGATACAAATATCTAGAAAGAGTAATCAACAGTCAAGGCAACAGAGAAGCAGAATTAAGCAACATAATAAAATCAGCTGACAAACTATTCCACACAATAAACATAAATATATTAAACCATAAAGAAATAAGTAGGAAAACAAAGTTAACTTTGTACAACTCTGTATAACTCTGTATAACCTTCACTTGTGGCTGCGAACACTGGCTGCTGACAAAAAGCGATGGAAGCCGCATTCAAGCAACAGAGATGGAATATCTTAGAAGAGTCCTGGTAGTAAAAAAGCTAGACACGATTTGAAATATAGATATCAGGAAACAGTTAGGAACAAAACCACTACAAGATAAAATAGAAAAATAAAAGCTAAGATGGTATGGACACATGTGCCACATGTGGATAATGGACTATTTAAGCCTAAGCCGCAGAGCCAAATCTCCCTCTTAATTGTCATTGCAATTCCGAAAAAAAATCGTAATTGACCAGAGTGAGATTTGAACCCTGGACCTCACGACTGATAGCCAAGTGTGCAAGCCACTTGATTATCAGCCGGGCTGCAGAAATTGTTGCCTAAAAAATTGGAATTACTTACCCTAGTGTAAACTGTATATTTAAATATGTAAAGCGAGGGCATATTGATGAAAATCGATTTGTAATAAAATGTTGCATACATGAGTCCCTTTTCTGTAATATAAACACTCGGTTCGCATGTCTCGAGCAACTATACTTTTTATTTTATGAAATGTTTTTAAAGATTAGATACTGCTTAACCTCAAACTAACAAAAACACAAATAAAGATTATACACAATACGACTTACACCTAAACCATTGGAAATTTATATAAAGAAAAAGGAAAAAAAAAGTGTACCATACAATTTTCCATTAATAAATTGCAAATTACAAGGAATAACATTCTGTCTCAAGACTAGTACAGTGTATAACAAAGATCTTAATTTCTTGCACAAATCTATTACATGTGATCCCTATGACAAGATGTCACCTAGTACGCAGCCTAAAAATTTTGCTGTTGTCTTCTGCGGAATTAACATACCAGACAACCTTACTAATAAAGAGCTTTTGTATATTCAATTCTAATGCATTACTTGCCGGCCCATGTCAATATGCCCATCGCAAAATCCCTTCCCTCGTAGTACGATAGCCCTTCTAAATTGTTTGAAGCTATTACTGTATAAATGGGTCGTCTTTTTATATATTACAAATAGCGGAGGGCCCAAAATAGAGACCCTAGATAATGCCTATTATCACAGTGACTGGGTTCAGGAAAGGTTGAAACACCGCCAAATGTCAATCCCACTACCTGTACTCGACAGCAAAGATGTAATTTTAAGCAAATTATAGTGTCTCTAGTAGGAGTGCTACGTTCTCTTTCTAGTACAGTTGAAGTATACGTAAGTAGGTATAATAAATATAAGAAACAAACACATTACCTATTTTATACCTATTTTAGTTTCAGATAAAGGTGACTATAAGCTTACAATTTATTAACATTATTTTAGAAGTAAAGACAAATTTTATACTTTACACAACCAATAAAAAATTATTATAAATAAATCTTACTATAAAGTACAGTGTAATGGATTCTCTAAGAGCCATCATCTATTTCAATCAGCAGTTTAGTGCCCTTAATGTATGTAAATGCATTACGCCCCATGGACGTATCAATTGACCTAGAACTGTCATTCTAAATTGAATTTTCAACACTCCATTGACCTTGCATAAAATTAAAGCCGTCGTACATTGTTCGAAGGGGAACGACTACTAAATTCGGCAAGTTGTAGGAGCGTCCTTCTGTATATCATCAGTGTAGAAAGGATTTTGTAAATTCGGTGATTAGACTATAGGGACAGTCGGGAAACAGCCTGAAACAGTTTTCTGTCCGCTTTCCCATGCTTTCGGCGGCATGATACTCGAAATCCGTGTGATGATCTACCATTTCGTTTGTCGAAGATGGCCTGGAAGATGTTTTATTCAAGGGATGTACGTGAATATAATGGTTTAACTTACTTCAGTAGGACCTGGATGATTTCTGAGAGTAGGCCCGTTTTCGTCTCCAATGGAGCTGCGGCGATTTCACAAATGGCACGCAATAGGCAAGCTCGACCGTTCTGGTAACCCATGCTGAAAGTAAATTAGGGTAAAGTCGAGTGCGTAGGTTTGTAGGTTTTAACTTATTCCATCACGGAATTGATTTCGATTGATTAATTTATTAAATAATTACTTATTAGGAAAAATTGTGATGGTTATAAAATGGTGTAAATCTATACTAAAAATGTAAAAACTTAATTAGTATTATAAAAAAAGTATAATAAATACAAATAAATACTTTCTAAATACTTCAGATTAATCTAAGACCAACCTTTCTGTGAATCTCTCAAGTACGGAGTACAAACTCCATCGTGATGTTTGTCTCTTTTTCCTAGTAGGATCACTAACATCGATCCAAGCTAGTGGATTAGTATATTGGCTGGCGTTAGTTGGCATAAGGTAATAACTCTTTAATACAGCTCCCCATGTGATACTGCTGCCTTGAATTTCAATAGGTAACCCAACACCGACAACCATCTAAAATAACGTTTTATTTAAAAAGATAAAAAAATCCAAAACGTGAGAGTTGCATTTGGAATTAAATAACATAAGACAGATAGAGATAAGGTACATGATTACTATAACTATTGAGCAATATTTTTATTACCGACAATTAATCTTACTAATTAAAAGATAGAGTAATTTAATTAAGAAAGTAGTTACGAGAACTCAATATTGTGAAAACTGCATTAGATGTGGGAATACTCAACGGGTGTTTTTGCAAAGCGTTCGGCAGCTGGGACCACTGAAATGTCCAGAAAATTGTAGCATGTGGAAATACGCCGCCTAGTAGAATTGTTTTGAGGACTACTTAAAAATGAGCAATATTAATAAATAAAAATTGAAAAAGTAAGCCTAGATATAAAACTATATTTAAAAACAAATCCTTATTATGATATACAGGGATTTGTTGAATGGTATAAAAATGTTGAAATTATGATGTATACTTGATTTTGTGCCATACCAGCCCCTAGTAATACTATTGTCTGTTTTCAAAATACGTGTGTGGTAAGCCATGGTGAATATTAATTTTATAAGGGCGAAACTTATGATTCTTTAAAATTCTCCTCGTGGTAGTGGTGGCAATTCCATGTTGTTTCGAAATTGTCCTTGTAGACACGAACGGATTTTCGACGAGCAATTGAATAACTGTCACTTCATTATTTTCCATAACCATAACCATAGTTTTTGTTCTTTCATGTTTATCGTAATTCGCAGAACCCCACTAAAGAAATATTACCAACAAATTCTCAAAGCTCTCAATTCTCAAAACAGGTGGTAGCTATCAATAACAGTGCTTCTTGCAAACTTAACATAACATCTGGCGTACCGCAAGGATCGATGCTGGGACCGCTACTCTTTTTACTATTCGTTAACGATGATAATTTTATAATGTACGCAGACGATAATGTTTATGTTAATGCGGCCACCAAATGGGAAGATTTGCGGACGAACATGCAAATCTTGCTCAACAAACTTGTTGACTGGTTTGCGGATAATGCTATGTCGGTAAATATAGACAAAACCGTATTTATCAACTTCACACCAAGAAGAAAAGAAACAGACCGTAGCTACCTATTAAAAATGAACGAGCAATCAATTGGGCAAGTTACATCTACAAAATTCCTGGGACTGCATCTCGATAATGATTTCGAATGGTTGACACATGTAGATAACTTATGTACCAAGTTATCCCAAGCGTGTTACGTTATATACCGTTTGAGGGACATAACAAGTGCTGAAGTTATGAAATAATACTACTACGTCTGCATTGAATCACGTATAAAGTATGCTATCACACTCTGGGGTGCTAGTTCACACAGCATAAGAGTTTTTCGGCTACAGAAAAGGGCTGTTCGGACGATATTTAATGTTCCGCGACGTTCTTCATGTCGTAATATTTTTAAACAACTCAGAATCATGCCATTACCAACGTGCTTTATTTCCGAAACTCTCATACTCATTAAGATCATTAAATCAGAGTTACTACGAAATAAAGACTATCACAACTATTTTACACGTGGTACTACCGATTTTATTATTCCGAAACACAAACTTACCACATCCGAAAACAACCCTTTTGGTATTAAAATATATAATGCATTAGATTCCAACTTTAAACAAATAAATAGCATCAAGACATTCAAAAGTAAATTAAAAGATTAGTTAATTGATAAATGTTTTTACACATTAAGTGAATATTTCAACTATGTACACTAGTAGGTAACGTATTGCAACTTTCAATGATTTATTATTGTATTGTACCTTACTTATTGTTAGTGTATTTTGTGTATTCTTTTACTTTATTAATGCAACTTAGACCTATCCTATACCAACTGTACTTCTTTTAATGTTGTACTTACGGTCTTTGGATAAATATATTATATTATGCATATATTCTTGATGCTAATAGTAGTGAATTTATGTTGCAACCATTGAGAACAAATATCACGAGTTCCTCCTTTTAGAAGTTTATTTAAAAGAAATTAAAGTAGGTAAAAAATAACAGGGACAAAACGATATAATGCAAAAAATACGTGCGGTAATAAAACCATAAAAAATGTACAACGCTATAATACCAATATAAACTACAAAAAACAATATTATGTGGAAATTTAAGTAGAAACTTGACATTTTGTCATATTTAAACGGATCTAAATGGCGAGCTTGCCTATTACGCCAATTGGTCTCAATCTCTCATATCATATGAAACTTTTGTCCGCGAATGTACTTACTACAATTTATTTTTCAGCAGTAGTATCCATCTTACGATGTGAAATAGGAAGTTATACTGCCGTGTTTGACAAGTGATGCGGTGTACACCCAATCGGTTTCTGCTATCCTGTCGCTTCTTTCCGTGAATATAAAATATTTCGAAGGGAATACCGTATTGTGAAATAGGAAGAAGTTAGTTATTATATGGCGTTATCTTCTATATCCAACAAGAAACGTCAATATGGCCGAAAGCGCCAATCGACAAATGGGTAAACGACATATAAAACTAGTCAAATTTAGAGGAAGTCTTGGCATCTCAACCCAAAAAATATTTTTTTAAATATCATTCAAAACTTGGAAAGCGGAATTATTAAATTTTTTTATGTTTATGTTCAATAGTCATACGCGACAGCAGAACGCAGCAGGATTATCTTACGTTCCGTTATCCTTTAATATGTATGAAGTTCAATACCTTTACTAAAATCATACTTAAGCTGCTTAATTTGATGTCGATAGAAAATCTTTGTGCTGCGTTGACTTAATAAAAAAGAAATTAAAATAATGTATTATTCACAAATTGGATATTGAGCAGTGCATAAAATAAAAATTGGATTAAATCAAACATAAAGTACTAGGTAATAAAAAAAACATGTACGTAGGTAAGTATATATGTGTACACCAAATCTATATATTAATCCACTGATCTGATAAGATTTGCATTATAATAGCATTAGGGTTATCACAAATATATTTTGAACATGGACCAATGTAATAACTGCCGTTGATTATATAAATAAAAAAGAAATTACTACCTGCACCCAATTAATCCCAGGTCTCCAAATGAGATATCTCTTTTGCCTGGATTTCACATGAGCACTCATATCCAACACTTCTTCAGAAATATTAATTGTACTAATAAATAGTAATGTTGTTATAATAGATATACTAGACAAGTTCATTATTCTATTTAATTCTCTAGTAAAATGAAGACAATATTGTTTTTGGAATGAGGTTATGTTGGCTTTACATTGACTTTAAATTACTTGAACTCACGTAAGTGCTGATTAGGAGACAAATAAAAGACCGCTAGCTGGTTCAAAGTGTATTTGACGACGGGTCTGTGGTAATTAAATAGATTAAATATGAAACCTAAATATGTACAACGGTGTTTGGTATACGGTAATGTAGTTATTGTTTGGAACAGCTAACGTCATTGAACTGGTGGCGCTGTATGCTCGATATCGTATGGACACTTTTCATTATATACGTCGCATTTTGCCGTTAAAGAATAGAAAAAATCAACATCGTATCCTTCGGACCTGAAAATATATTGTTATTATTTTGTATCCGAGTCGAATCAAGTCTGTTCTTCAAAAAATTGTCTATAATGATATTGGGATTATTGGGGCTTACAATTAATAACGTTGATGTCACTTATAATTAATTATTATTAACTCTTTCTGTAAATTATTCACATATCTAAGTCAGTTTTGAGTGACAAAAAAACACAGATTTTTTTTTTAATAAAAGTGCAGCAACTGGAATAAAAATTATAGTAATATATATATATGAATAACCTAAGCTTACTGTTCTTTATTATGAATGATATGGTGACGGGAATGTTCTTTTTATCGCGCAAAGCCAATCACGTTATTTCACTTCATCTTCTATTGTTGCAATAAGCCGGGGGTTTCTGTATGTACCTATGTATGCGGAAACTGATGTTCAACTGTAAATTCTATAACTTTGAGTTGCAGCAGTATGGAAACCTATCGTGCGCATGCAAAAGATACTCCTATTTATCAATATGTCACTTGGATATAGTGCATTATTTATTGCCGGCTCATTTGTTTAAAACAAATGCTATTTTCGACGGAATCAATCACAAGTACCCAATAAGGGCGTGACTGTATTTGCGGTAGAAAGGCGTTGAGTTTCTATATATGCATGCTACCGGTTTTGCTGTAATTCTAAAAAGTGTCTGCATATATCTTTCGAAAGCTCCGTGCTATCAACTGCACTTGTATTAACCATAGTTTGCGTTTGAAACATTCATAGTGCTACTGTTATAGCAACTATGTAGTATAACAATATACATAGATATGAATATTCAATAGTGAAGACAATTACTTAGTTTTCTTTTTTTTTAATTATTTCGTTTTATAAATTTATATCCTTTATTTAACATGAACAATGTGAGATGTACTCTGTTTATCTTACATTTTGACGATTGTTGTTCGTTTTTGGCTGGATGAAACAAGTCGATTCCTCTAAGTTAAATCAGGTTAAATTAAAAGCCATTCGTTCATGGTTACATTCCTTTGACTTGCTTTACTACGCGCTTTCTAGCAAAATGCATAAAAACCACGCTATCTGACAATTCCTCACATTAAAACAGATCCAACCAGTGACACTATTTCAACAATGGAGTAGTCAGTAGTATGACTATCCCTGAATGTCACATATTACAACTAATATTAGCGTAATAATTATAACTTACTCTGCAATAATGTTTCCTATTTCACAGAACATGCCACAGGTTTTGGAAGCTTTTATTTTATCTACTAGTTGACATAAAAACTTCATTAAGCATGCGTAACCTTGCTGGCCCCAACTGGAAGGCGGTATTAAAAAAAATCAGTAAATCGTTGTAAAATTACTTTGCAGGCACACTTACGAGCTTGGTATTTTATCTATCTCTCCGTGAATATCACGCTTAAAAAACCGAAATTTTCTGTTTTCCGTATCGGGTAAATCGTAATTTATTCTGAAACCCCAACCGTGCGTTATTATTGCATTCCACGGGACTACATTGTCCTTACCATTAAGTCTAGCCTAAAATTGTGTGAAATATAATTTTACTCATTTCGCAGTAAAATGTGTCTAGCATGTTTCTCAATACTTACAAACATTTTAGAATTTTTATTGAATATCAACCATCGTCTTACTCTCTGGCTTCTTTCATCACATGCACAATTATTGAAAAGAAAACACAACAACAAAATTCCTAAACAAATCGTTTCGGAAAAACATCTGTAGTCCATAATTTATTAATTTTTATTGACGTTAAAGGGATATAATTTGCAAACGGTATTTTCAACAACTGTTTTCAAGCAACAATACTTTAACGATTTCCTCATTGCTTGTCAGTTCATGTTTTGGTTTGTTATTAATATTTGACAGTGATGTTTGACTCTAAGTAAATACAATAATTAGCGTTATTGTATTAATAAGTATGTAAAGCACACACGCAATATTTACACTTTTGCAACATTTCTGAATTGTAGGTTTGTATACATACAGTACGTTCAAATAGGAATGATATGATATGCATTCGGAACACTTTTGATTCAAAAATTGGTTTTACTCATTAAACATTCTATTTAGTAAAACTGTGTAACGCCTAACCGATTTCTTAAATTCTTTTGGTAGCAGGAATCGTTTTATTCTAAATTCTATTTCTGAGCGGTTTGTTGGAAAATTGTCTCTCGCCTTTGCATACAAATTACTCTCGGACAAGCAATAACGACGAGTTAAAAGAGTAGACAATATTCCGCCGGGATAGAGAAAGACATCCAAAGCGCACTAGATCGAAGTATTTTCACGTTTTCTGTTTTCTTTATATCGTTGCAATTTGTTTTTCGCTTATTTGGCTGTAACTTAGGAAATCTAAAGTTTACGTCTGAATAAAGAGCCCCTCTAGAAGAAACAGAATTTATTTACGTTTTAAAAGAGTGGCAATCGCGATTAAGTGATTTTATATGCCTGATTATTAACGTGTAAGTTAAATTTCATTTGGTAAATCCGAAGTTAAAATTTGAAAGTTACGTTTCATATGTTTGCCAGCTTTAAGTGAGAATAAGATATTTTACTCTTTTATGATGGCGCATAATAATGTTTAAATTATACACTTTAACAAGTGTGATTGAAATGAAGAACTAAAAATTATGTTTTTTAGAATTAAAAAAATAAAATGTAACCAGCTTTCTCAATAGATAAATGCACCTTATTTCAGAATCATGTAAATTAATAAATAGTGTGGATGCTTAAGTCGGAATTACATTATCAAAATATGCTTTTATTAGTTTTAGAAAAACATGTTATTCCTTTAAAAAGTTCTGTCTGGCATCACACCCCTAACTGTAAGCATCAGATACCACTTTCACTTTTAGTCACATATAAGACTTTATCAAAGATATCCTTGACAACCTTTATTTTAGGCAATATGGAAAATTGTTATAAAGGAAACTTTAATTAAGATTAAAAACTACTCCCTCCGTCCAGAAATAAATGTCCGTTTTGATTTTTTTGCTTGTCCAGAAATAAGTGTCCGATTTCTTTTAAAGTTGTATTTTATTGAAACTTAACTACAAATATTGTTACTAACAAACTTTTAGAAATAATTTGAGTTATTTAAGCTTAATTAGTAATATCTTGTACATGTTGATAACGCTCAAAATCGTAATTTATAGAAACTGGAAGCCTACCAAGTCTTTGTAAATGGTTTTTTCTCATATGAGGCACTTTATAGTTATTTTCATAGTTTCTACCATGCACTGCTGGTGAGTAAGAAAAATCTTATTTGAAGTATCAGGCGTTAATGCAAAAAAGGCGTTTTCAACAGCACGGATCAATTAGTCTACAGTTTTGCAAGCCGATTGTTGCTGCAATGACTGGATTGCACTGAAAAAGCCTAAATCCAAGACGTTGGTGTCGGGACTATTAGGTGGCTGGCATATTATTCTGATTTAAAATCTAGTTCTATTCGCAGCTTCATTAAATTCAACGTCCTCAGGAAGAATGTATGGTTCAGCGTTATCTTGTTGAATGCTAATTCTTTTGCGTGAAACGCTTCTTGGCCATTTTTGTTGAATGGCGGGTAATAATTTTCCAATAATCATACTCCTGTACTCTTTTCTAGTAACATTAGTAATCACTTTCGTTTCAATCGTTCCTGCTGCGCGATTTTTACTGCTCCGTTTACCAGGTTCTGAAAAAACAAATGGCCAAATACCAAGTTCTCCATCGAAATTCTTATTTTCGGTATGATTCCAACTTGGACGAGCAACAGGGACTAAAAACATCACCTTTGTGAGGAAACGTTTACTTTTACCGGTCTACTGTTCTTCTTCGTCTTCTACAAGGTAGTATGTGTTAGTTGTTTTGCTAATGTAAAACCATTTTTCGTCTACATGAATCCGATCATACATGTCGATGAATTCCGGTGATTGAACATTTAAACTTTCAGGTTTCAGCATTGACAAACAATACTTGAGTCTTTCAATTTTGTTGGCGTCTGTGAGATAAGGTTTAACTGCATTTGAGTGTCCCCGTAATTTTCCTGACTTGAGTCTATTATGAACTGTAGATTTTGATAAGTTAATAGAGGTAGCCAACGAACGAATTGTACGACGATTATTGAGTGGTAGTGGCTTTATTAGCTCTAACTCGAAACTTTTTGGTTTTCGACCAACGCGTCCTTTCTTACGTACCCTGACATCTGCTACTTCAGCACCATCGGCTAATGATTTTCGTCCTTGATGGCATACTCGGCTTATAGTTTTCACAGAAATTTTGAATTTATTGGCTGTCGCCTTGATTGAACCTTGCTTCAGTTTATTATTGTGGCTCAATTCTAAATTTAATTAATGATTGAATGAATACGTCTGGTGTTTACAGTTTACACGATTACACTTCTGTTCATTAACTAAAAGTAATAGATAAACTAAAATATATATGTAAATCATAAGTACTGATAAGAATAATATAGACAGGTATCAGTGATGCAGTATTATGTCAAACAACAACGCAAGGTAATTTGGGGAAATCAAAAAATCTCTGTGAACAAATATACATAAAGAGTCAATACTTTCCTTGGCCCAGTGAAGTTACTTAGGTTATGTGGTCAAATCAATTGTAACCCTCTAAACCAACAAAACATGAATCAGAAAAAAAGTACGGGTTAAAAATAAATCAATTCTTCTAGTGCTCTAAAAGTTGACAAAACGCGACAAAGATATGTGTTTCAGTAGATAAGTTAAATTAGTAGTACTTTTTCTTTAATTTACTTTATAACTTGTTACGTAATCAGTTATTCAGTAAATTCAGTTCTGCTAGTATACAAAATAGTCAAATAGAATTGTTTTCCTTAGTAGATAATTGGGAACGCCAGTAAAATTTGCTATTTAACTTCAGCAATGTCGGTCCCTTGTAAATTGCCTATAACGAGCTCGGGCAAAGCAATCGTCAACATTTCCTGCTGTGATCCGGATTTGGAAATCAACGGTCGCGGTAATTAGTTTACGTTACTTTCCTGGATAGCTTGAATAGATTTCCCATTGGATAATCCGGTAGTAGTACCGCAGTAGGAAATTCAGTTAGTCAACGATACTTTATTAGCGTGTCGTATGGAAGATAAACAAAAATTCCAAGTAGTTACTACTATTTAGTTATGTTAGTTAATGTGTAAGCATTCGCAGTATTTATTCAAACTTAAATTTAATTTAATGTAATCATTTAAATATTAATATATTAAAAATATAATGATTATTCTATAGGCGTTTTTTCGCGACGCAGCCATACGAAAGCGCTGCGTACTATTTCAAAACATGTCTTTCGAGCGACGAAAGCGCTTCAAAGAATGACGTCAAAATTGAAATTGGTTCAAGCGTTTTTGAACCGGTCTGCAAAACCGCTTCAAAATACGTTTCAAGCGGGAGAGGCGCTGTACCTAACCTCGATAAATAACATGACAATTGACAAATTGACGTTTGTTGTTTTTCGGCAAGATTATCTCGTTTTAGTAACAAGTAGTAGCTGTAGCTGGTAGCCATTTCAATGAAATATAAATTAACACACTTGTAGTGTATATTTATGAGTGATTTCTGATCACTGTTTAGGTGAATATGGATCCTGTTGTAATCATAACCCAATATGCAAATCAAAATTATTTAGAATGGCAGATTTTGTTAGACATGCTTCAGTGTGATGAACCACTAGAATTTCTATTGATAAACTTGTTAAGGGAGAAACATATTAGACCTCCCAATTTTTCAAAAATAATCACGCGTGCAAGCGGGACACTACCGCCAAAAGTCAAACATAAACATTCGTTGTGCGCAGGCGTTATTATGTGCTAACAACTTCAAAACCGTTTCAAAAGTTATGCATTTTAGCGAACGTAAAATTGATGACGTATAAGACGAAACCGCTTCAAAAATATGTTTCAAAATCTTAAGTCGCGAAAAAACGCCTTATATGTACTAAACTTACAACAAATTTCACTTTATGTATGGGTAAAATAAAGTATCTAGAACACTTCTTGGATTGTTGCTTTTCTAATCTAAATGAGAATGTTTTAACCCCATCAATCATTCTATTTGTATGTAAAAAATTTCGGTGATTTATATATTTATATAGAGTCTGTAAGAATATTTGTCGCAATCCAAGACTTGAAAAATACGATAATTTGGACAATAATCAACAATTTTTCAGGTCCAAGTCTATTGAGATTTATAATAAAAGATACAAGCCGAAATTTATTTGGAAGTGTGAAAACTAGAAACAGTATGAGATTGCTAATAATCTATTCCTAATCTGGATAGCTGCTTTAAAGATCAGAACCTACCATTGCATTGGTACAATTTCTACCGTTGGCACAATACTTACAGTTCTAAGAAAATTAAAATTTCCGGCAAAATAAGAAGCACATCAATATTTAAGCAAATGTTTTGATTTGGTGTATCTTCACAAATTATGCCAGAACAACGAAATTAGGTACTTGCACTTGATCGTAATAGTGGTAAAATTGTTGGTTTTGCAAGTCAGTACACTCAGAAAAACCTACAAAAGCCGGCTATGTGTTTGAAGAATGATGAAGCAGTATATTATCTGCCACTTTCCTCCTCTGAAACCTGTCACTTCTCTAGAACACCTGAAGAAGATTCTGAACTATCTTAAGGCTCTCGTTTAATGAACCCTATAGGATAACAATCGCTGTATAAAAAGTTGTAGGGGCTACAGCCCGGGCGAACCGAACAATTAATCGAACAATGGATATCCTTATATTATACTAAACTAATAAAGTTTAAAGTTATCTAGTGTAATAGCATCCATGCTTACAAACTCGAAAATCTGCGTAGAATCTCACAATACATACATTTTCATCTTGCCGATGTGCGATAGCAAGAGGGCGTGCTCAATAGAGTGAGACACGCCCGCAGAAATATGGAGAAACGTTATAAATCGCATGTGAGACCACTTCCACTATCTCCGCGATTCGTACAAAGTACAAAATCAGTTTTTATTGTAATATGTATCTGCAGCGCTGTAGGTTGTTCATTCAGCGAGCTCCGTCCGCCTCTTTGAGCTAGTGACGTAAGATGCGCGTGAGGGCGGGGTTTCCCTTAACAGAAAATGCATGTACTGCATTTATATAAAATACAAAAAGACCGTATTATATTGGCAGTAATAGGTCTAGCAAATAGCTAAAGGATAGTAGATTTTACTGCTATTTTTTGAATTTTGTGGGTAGATATTGAATAAGTTAATCTTCTTAGAAGTATTATATGTATTTTTTTACCAGAAATCTAAACAAATATTTTTTATTGTTTGCTTTTCCGTTGTGTTTCCTTAGATATTGTGTTTAGAATATGTTCTGGTCGAATAAATAAACAAACTGAAACAACAATGACTGTGCAAAATAAATATTGGTAAGCAACTGCTAATGTATACATGGATTGTTTCGGAATCTTTTATAAGATGCCCGTCGATAATTGGAATATTCAATAAAAAAGGACCACTTTTATAATGCCAATATAAATTTGATACCGTTTGATGAAATAAGTGCAAGATAGTGTAATATAATGCCTAGCATTTATAATATGTAACATTATATAGTCATGAGTGCGCTGTGGTACATTGCAATCTATTTTCTGTATTTACAAAGTGCTTTAGGTCAAATTACAAAACGTGAAAACATTTTATTGAATAGAAAAAAGAGATATCTATTTTTTCCTAAAGGAGCAAATTTTGTTGTAAGTACAATATAAATATTTCCAACAATACTTTTATTAAAATGATACATATATGATGGTGTAGTAATGGAATAAAGATAAAAAAAGTTCAGTATATTGATTCAATGAATGTTTCTTAAAACAAGTAGGATAATGTTACGTTGTCAAATTCTACTCGTATTAAAACTGAAGACTGTAACTTGAACTTCACATCATAAATTTTAATGTAAACTTTATTATATTATATCTTCCAGTATCAATTTGTTAATGTCAAACCTTTAATGAGGAGAGTTCCAAAAGGCTTACAGTGGTTGGGCGAGTGGGACGTTCCGTTTCCCTTGCCAAGCGATCCTGGAGAATTTAGAGAATTTAGAAAGAAACAGCGTCAACGTCGGGATGTTTTAGGCGATTTGGGAATAGCTCTTGAGGGGTATGTGCTTCCTCGTGTTTTTTTTTATTGATGTTAACTAAACATGTCGTTAAGCTAATGCAACCATAATCATACATATACATATTATTACACCAAAAAAAAAACTTGCAAATTTTGTTACAATTGCATTCCATATCGCTACAAATTACAGTAATATATGCACCAGGCGCAATTTGTAATGAAAAGTCACACAAAATTGTGTCTAACGTGTATAAGAATGTGTATTACAATTTGTAAAAAAATTTGCGGCAACAATATAGTCAGTACGATCATTTTATTTTTAAGAGAGCTTATTAATACTACAATATTGTAATACTTCATACAATTTCTCTGCGAGACAATTTCTCAAAACAAATAAAACTGAATCCACAAAGTTGTTGTAATTTTTACGCTAAACTATGCAACAGTTTGTAATATGCACTCGTAAGTTGTGCTATAAAGTATAACACTAACAATAAGTAAAAGAATATTTGAGAAACTCTGCCACAGAAAATGGTGATTCGTACTATATTTATTGAGGACGTTTCTACTTGTGTAATGCTAGAATTGGAGGTAAAAAGCTGTTGCGCAGTAAACAATGAAAACTATAAGTTACTAGAAATTGTAGTAATGATTATCACTATAGCATGTAACGCTTTTCACGAAATATATTACTATTTAGTAAGGAACTGTTGTAAAAATTGCTACAATTTTATATAGGTATGTACTTACGCTGGTAAATCCTATATTTGCACAACCAAATAGTTATTCTATTAGTTGTAAGAACATTATACATATGTATGTACTTAACAAAGTAATAAGGAAATAGAAATTAATAAAAAACAAGAATTTTATTGAAAAATACATTTACTAGACAACATTTTCAACGTAACACATTTTTATTGAAAAAGATACTAACTTGGAACACGAACATTTTTTACTGATTTCTTCAATGAAACTGAAATGTCACCTGATCGCATTCTATTGGATACACAGCACCCAATGCAAACATTATTTTCAAATATGCATCCACAGCTTTTAATGGTGTATCTACTTTATATTTGATATAAAGTGCATACGTATGTGTCCGTTACGTTAAGAAGTTCTCCAACTATTATTGGTATCTCTTGTACTGGAAACTGAAATCTGGCGTTATTCTCTGCCCGCAACTGTAGCTCTACATCCAAGTCAGTAATATTCTGGAAATAAATACAAATTAAGTTTTGTAGATTGCGATTGTGTATTGCGATTTCAACTATATGTAACAGAAAGTTAGAAAATTGCACTGTCTGGAAATTATTACACATCAGTAAAAGGTGTAAAAGCCACCGATATATGGACAATAGAAAGAACTTGTACAGTTGTGATAATAATAAACGTGCATTAATAATATTATAATTATTTGTTATTATGACACAATAAATTCCAGACGACCCAAGAATTACCTATTACATTTACCCTCTATAGGTAATTGTATGTATATAAACACATAGCAGCATCAGTAATAGGTAATTACACAGGTAAAGAGAAACAATTTAATGCTAAATACATACATACACGTCTATACTTTTGTATTCAAGATATATTTCAATGTCTTACCTTCAAAAATGCTTACCAACGGTTCTAACCCCCAACTCAGTAAATAACTTTTCGCATCCATCGTCATTAATGTATATATTATCTAATGGACGGAGTACCATAAGACACGACATAAGAACATACAAACCACACGACCACCACCATGTACGCCTTGTTAACGACTAATATAAAATGGCGTATTAGCGGGATGATTGCTGGCACTGCGAAGATCAAAACATATTTTTGTTTGCTTTTATTCAGTATTCACCTTTGTTTCCACAATACCGCACATAATTTATATTTGTATCAGTAATCAATATAGTAAAAACGCATTGGGATATCTAATGTAATAAGATTCAAATGAAACAGATATTGATAAACAAGTTAATCCTACTCCTATAGGTATATTAGATACCTACAATAATTAATATACTGTATATCTGAAAGTGTTACATTATTATGAATTTTCAAACCTAATTGTACTAAATTCGACTACATTATATTCGACTCTTTAATACAAGAAAGTTCGGCATACTATTGTGAACAAAGTGTTTTTACATTGTAATAGATTTTTTAATAATTTGTAGTATTTCATGGTACAGTACTTTAAAACAAAAATATATTACAAATTCATATCGTTGTACTGTTAAAATGTACTACACAATGTTAGACACAATAATGTAGTAAGCTGTACGAGAACGGATTAGAACTGGCTTTTACAATTGTAGTAACTATAACTACATTTTTTCAACTACAATATTATAGTAATAATTCCCTATGTACTTTTTGGAGTGTAAAAACGTTACTAAAGGCCAAACGAACTTCAAAAGGAAATCGTACTCTATAAAGTGTCGCTGCTTCACGAGAATTAACTGTCTATAAATTAATAGCATTTATTTGGAGAAACAATAGAAGGCATTTTAAATATTTAATATTACAACACTACTTTACTAATTGTAAGTATTCAACTACACGTGTACTACTGCTGCAAGTCAATATAAATATCTGAATCTTTTTGTTCGAATCTACAACGCTAAGCACGCATTTGTTAAAATCAAATTTTTGTTTATACCATTGCATTTCTAATCCTTAGTACTTTAATCATAAAGTCTTAACGATGAGGGGTAGAGTTTAAAAAAAATGTTTTGGGGTAGGCTTCTTAGAAGGTGGTTTACTAGGGATAGTTTTAAAAAGTGTATCTTTTAAGATTGTGCAAAGCATTTTTATCGACGCCTTGATCGATCACATATTCCTGTTTTCCCATAAGATGAAAGAGTGACAACCCTTTCCTTTTATAAATCTTCCCTTAGAAACAAATGGTTTTTCAATGCATTACTTTTCTTTATTAAGGTAAAAAAAACGAATTTTTATTCATATACAACGAGTGATAAAAAAGCATACGCGTCAACGTCAAGTGCCGGCGTCAAGTCGTTAAAGATTTGACGCCGTCAGACGCACCTGACGGCTTAGCGCCGGCGCCGTAGACACACAGCGCCGCGCCGCTCATTGGTGCTGATATGGGTGGCGCTTTTGTCTATATTTACATTAAAATGATATTATTAGCAACGAAACATTTTGTTATAATCTTGCGCTAGCTTTTTCGCTTCGAACTTATAACTCAGGTTTTCTTTTTCTGTAAGTGTTTGGATTATTTATTGTTTGTCTTTCTCTTTGGCAATAATAGAACCGCACTTTTTTATAACCCACGGAAATATCAATTTTTGAAAATAAAACTATGTATAAATGGCACAGTTGCCTAAACTACCATTATATCAATTAGAATTTTTTGCTATTTGCATCTCTTTGCGACGGGAGTTTGATATAACATGGGAATTTTGTAGCTGTTGCGGTTACAAGGATATATTCATAAAGACATTGGGGTAGAAAAAGATAGAAAAAGTTAAGACACCACGTGGATAAGCTATAATGGTGAAACAGATTTAAAGTATTGACATTTCAGGATTTCTCTAACCCTATAGCGTTAAAGTTGTTAAATCATTGTTCGTAATTAATTATGGTCATACTAACAATAAGCTTCAAACTTTTTTGAGCCGTTTTATCTATCTCTTGATTGATTTGTTAAAGATAAAGATTGATTTACACAGTTTAAACAAAAAGTAAAAAATACATTCGGTAAACAGATAAACTGTGTTTTTTTTTGTTTCAAAAACAGGTCAATTTCTATTTTCAATTGTATGCTTTTCGATGTAGTATCTGAATATACGAAGTGGTTTTTGCATACATGACGGTGATCTGTTTGTTTTCAATGACTTCCCTTGATATTTTGGTAGGTACACCACCTAGTTGTGGAAATGGTTTAAGTATTTTGACAGCTTAAACAAAGGATTTTTGAAGAAGGCCATCCTACCCCTCCCCTTAATGATTGTTGAATGCCACTTACCTTTATTTAATACAAAGGTTTAATAATTTTAACGTTGATAAGTAAAGCTTGTTCAAAATAGTTGAAGGACGTAGAAATAACTTCGGCTCTTATATGTAGATGGCGTCTACATGTATATGGCATACCCTTAGAAATGAAACCCACATGAATTCTTTACTTAATGCAGCTCATTTAGTAGTACGCTAATACTTAAAAATAACATTCCCATACAGATTTAAGCATATTCAAGTCAACCGTTAAACATTGGCTCTGTGGCTTTCTAGTTAGAAATGTTAAGAATATTTAATCCGTTGTCAACGTTTAATTGGTTAGTATATGCACTGTAGCATAGCAAAGCAATTTGGATAGATCGGTTAGTATACAGAAAGTTTTGAAACCGCACTGCTAGGCGCTAGGCGCCACCAACCGGATTGTAACCCAGTTTGAGGGTTATTAAATGCTATATTCAAAACTATATTATATATTATATTATAAATATATATTTGGTATAATATATAACTATATTATACCAAAGGTATACGTACAGTTTCTGTCGAATATTTATTTTTACATAAAATCGATCACGCAATTTTGTTGCACGTTATGTTGGAATTATTGTATCCAAAAGGATAAGAAAATTAAAAATAGAAGCATTAAGAACTAGTTTTTAAGAAGTAATTAAATTAAAATAACGGCCGGCAGTTAGGTATACACTGCCGTAACCGTACGTACCTGTTAAATGATCTATACTTTTTCCAGCTTCAGCTGTATAACCTGGGATTCGCCTGCTAAAAAGCTCCCACCTTTTCCACGGGCACAAAAGTAAATAGCTAGCGGTGCGTGTGAACTTAAGTCGTTTAGTTTGTTAACAATAGAATCAAAAGTAATTCCTGCATTAATATCTGCGGTACGTGTAGATTAATTGTAAACTATATCTATTAACCATTGTAGACCATTTTACATTAATATGTTAATAACATTTCCAAACGAAGCAACCGATAAGCTTAATGTATATAGGATTACGATTAGTAGCGCGGAGTATCACGTTCACAATTGCTACATCCGCAATTATGAAAGTGTTTTATGTTCTGGGATTTCTATTTTTCCTTCAATATGTTCTGGGACAAACTACAATAAAAGTTAATAAACTGTTGTCGAGGAAAAAGCGGTATTTGTTATTTCCCGCAGGATCCAATTTTATCGTAGGTACTTTCTGTATAATACATTTCTTTAAAAGAGTATATAAATTTGACGTAGATTATGCATTCACTTACCACTAATATTGTATGCTAAGAGATATAAATTAATAATTTATTGTTAAACCAGCGAATTAATTTCTACCACTTTTAGTACGTCTTCATAAACGTGAAGCTTCTGATGATAGTTGCTCCAAAGTATGTGTTGTGGTTTAATGAGTGGGCAGTGCCATACCCATTGCCAAGTGATCCAAAAGAACTCAGAGAACTTCGGAGAAAGCATCGTGTTCACCGTCGTCATGTTTTCGAAAATTTTGAAATTACTCTGTCTAGGTAAAGTACAAAATTACGAAATATGGATTAGGGCATTGTCGATTTACGCAAATTTTATTTTGAGAACATTGTTTAATGATTTATTTAAAGCATTCTTTGTTTTACCGTTGTTTCTATTAGCGAGGGACGTTCTTTCATATACTGCTGCAACATTTAATAGAATTTAGTCATGAGCTGGTTTTAAATAAAATGGAAACTTAAGGGACCATCAGATAAAGAAAAATACACGCTGTTGAAATACTGAGAAAATCAATTTAGTCGCTACAAAAAAAAAAAAAAAAAACGATTGCGGACCTTCTCCAAAGTTTTCTACAATAATGCTTTAAAAATTGACAGAATAAGACATTAGTCTAAAATTAACTATCATTGCATTATTTACAATTGTAAATTTTTGGAGCAGAATGCTAGAATATAGTATCTTACCTTATCACTTTCACTAACATGAAAATAGCATGCCATCTGCATTTCTTACATAAAATTTGAAAGAAAAAGAGCAAAGAAAGATGACTGAAAACACTAATAAGATTCATAAATAACATAACAACTGATTAGTTATTTGTGTTGATTAGCATTTGTAGATTGATTTGGAGACTGAAGACGTCAATTGTGTTTTTTTCTATTTAACCATCCAATTAGATTTATACACTCGTTAATAATCATACCTGCAAATGTCGAGGTCGGTAACCTTAAATAAAGTTTGTAGATCTATATTCTGTTATTTAGTTTATGATTTGATTGTAATCTATTCTAATATTATGACAGTTGTTCTTCATGACGCGTAATTCTTGAGGATGGGAGAATATGAGTTGGTGTTGTTTGAACTGTTTCCATCGTCTGTTGTTATTCTACAATTCTTCTTGTATGTATGTAGAGGAACATTTTTATGGTTGTTTTCTAAAAAAAATGCTGTCAAATTTTATTAGCATTATCCATCCATTTAAGCCTTATACTGAGAAAAATTGTAATTATTATATTAAATAATAATAATAGCAATATTTAATAATAATATTAAAAATATAAGAAATGGCATCAGAAGTAGTATGTTGTCCTAGTATCTAATATTCGGTAGGTATAAGTATGATACAGCGTATTAGCAGGTATTATATTTTTATTATGTATACTAATAGCAGAAAAATAATATCCGGTATTATGCGATTTTAAAACAAAACTGTAAATACCAATTATTACAACGTATAATTTTGTAATAAATCTATTATTAATTAGTATAAAATTTTAACTATCGTCTTTACTACCAGGTATAATAAAATTATTCACAATTAACAAATTTGTTGTTTAAAGACATCATCAGCTATTTAGATCTGCTAAAAATAATGCATACCATGTCTACGAGAAAATACAAGATCTATATAGTGAAGTTCATGTACCTACTATCAATAAATAAACTAATGTACCTACTTAAGTAATATTATGACAAATCACACCACAAGTAATGGTGCAAATAAACTTGTGTTGAGATAACATCTTGAAGAATTATGTGTAAGAGCGTGTACGAGACTTATGCCCGGTTTCTGAAACGCTAAAGTAGCAGTTGTATGTTCAGTAGGTATCTAGCAAAAAAAAAAAACAAACAGGTTTTCAAGCAACAAAGAGTGAACTTATGGCAGTCAATTATTCCTGTAAGTTATCTGTCGCACCCCCTGAGGTTACCTGTAAGACATCGGTGAGTTTTGGTAATATTTTAAATTGCTATTATGCTGAACATGCTTTGACCCCTGAGATCACCAGCAATGCTACTATATTCACTTCATTTACTTCATTGCTCGTTTTTTTAAAATATTTATTGTACATTTGTACAACAACAAAAACATGTTGTAAATTTAAAACTAATTGTAAAGTTTAGTATAACCAATTGTAGAACATATAGGTGTTTTCTTGACAGAACATCGTAAGTGACAAAGAGCAAATTTTACAGGAATCGATTTTTTAATAACTGCTTCATTTTGAATCAAAACTCGTTAAACTTATTACAGTTTTGTAATAATTTTAATGAGTTTCGATCAGTTGCATCAAATTAAATAAATAAATAAATTTATGTGTCAATTTGATGCAACTGACAGTTTTGTCAACATTTCAAATTTTGGGTTCTTCACGCTTGAAGACTACCTTGGAAACGGTCGGCGAATGCAGACCCAAACGTCGGATCATCAAAATCCAAGAAACGATGGAAATAGCCCAAACAACAACTCCAGTATATGGGACTAATCGTGGATGTTATCATTATGACTGCGTGCCAATTGCTGTCATACTGGGTGCGATTGCCGAGATCAGCCCTGTGTGGATGCATCTCGTACTGTGGGTGATTTTCAATCACGGTACCTTTTATACGATATTTACCATGCGTATACATCAAACAAATATTACGTAGCCGTCTTTACTGAACACAATTTACTATTTTATTATCACAATTTACTTAGTTACACTTTACCGAAAGTAGCAGACGCAGGTCGTAGTTGGTAACGCAAAATAGCAATTTTACACATTACTACTACTTTCTACTATTGAGTTTGTGGGAACCCCAGAACAGATACTTACAAAAAGGCGCCGCTTTCAAGGCTGTTAAGTATAATTATATAAGAGAGAATTAAAGAGCGCTTTCTAACATAAAGGGGACTGTAATAACACCGAAAAGGTCGTAATATGGTAAATTCCTATGAACACCTTCATACTGATCTAATCTAAGATCAGAAATGTGTCCAATATAAAATAATGGAAAAGACCAGCCCGGAAATTATTAGTACAGATGTCAAAACTATGATGCTGCCTCTGTTTTTTCAGTTTTGTACACTTTGGCCATAATATCCGACTTAGAGTCGTACACTGATATTACCCAACATTATGAACATTTATCACTTGCGTTTTTTGTGAAACAAACCCATTGGACATTATAAACTAGAAGCAATTGCCAATACATCATCTAATATAAGAAATACCTCAAAATGAACCTAGATAAGAGGACCAAAAGAAAATTAGAAACAGCTAGCTTATACATTTCTATTATACCTTTATTATTGATTTTAGCATTGCTGTTATTCCATTAATGGTATTGATTGATTATTTTGATATTGTTTTTCAGGTATGGTCTTAATGGAACAGCATGCGTTAACAGAATGATTTGTGAAGCTCGAGAATTTTTGCCGGTAAAAGGAAAATCTCTAATAAAGGATATGCTTTATGCAGTATTCTCGTAAGTTTACAACTTGTAATGTACTCTAGTATTATTAAATATTTCTTAACTTGCAATTAGATATCCAGAAAACGAAGACATCGAAGGTACTAAATACAGGGATTCTTGCCACATGTCAAACTTTGACGAATGTACAGCTCCATTGTTACATCTTATGTTGGGCAGTTTTAATAACTATTAGTGAGGTTCATCAAGTTACATACCAATTAAAATTATAAAGAATCGTACATTAGTTCTAGATTAAATTATTTGTACTGACAATACGTTAATGTATTTTATATTCATTATAATATTTTAATCTTTTGGAGTATAGTTTGCTTCTTAACTAATATATTAAATTTAAGAGTTACCTATAACACTACAAATATATTGTGTCACATCATACTAAAGCATATTTTTAGTAATGAAATAATAAGCACTAGTTTTGTATAATTCAGAGATCTATATGTGGAATCTATATGTTGAATATGCAGGGTTCTCTTTCCACTAGTTTATACTGATACTACGCTGTGGAGCTATAGTTGCTTGTAGTTGATGCACACTACGTTTATTATCTGAATTCTGCAAATGTCATTTGACAATAGAATGGTATAACTTTGCTGTTGTAAGCAATTGTTGTATATTAACATTCTTTGCAATGAATGATATATATTCGTATTTAGCTTAGTCTTTGATTACTAGAGGATTAAAATTGTGTTGAAATTCAAAATCTTAAGGGGAAACATTTATTCACATTGATTTAAATTGATATAAAGCAGTTTTAAATTATTGGCAACATGAAAAATTCGAATTTTCATTTATAGGGCTAAAATATTTTTTGTTGTTTTTTATTACCTTTAGAGTTTGCGTAGTTAATTCATATATTCATAAACTAGAACTAGAAAATTACGAATTTCTTCATTAGGTATAACATCAACAATAAACATATTCGTACCTTGCCACTGCATCAAGGGATATATATATTATAGATCGATTTATGGAACCCGTCCATTTGAATTTGCAACGATATCTTGATTTTCAAAATTCTGAGTTTAGTGTAATTCACTGTTATTTTTTCTAAATAGATGACAGACAATTACAGTAATCCTTGAAACATGAAAATCGAGTTTCGTGAAAACTGCTATATATGTATATTCGTAACTTATTTTAAAAAAAAAACGTGTGTGAATCGATCATACAAAGATTAAGTTTATTCTGCTTATACATATATAGGTTTAAGCATATTCAGATATTACGTTTAAAAAAAAAAGAATCACAGTAAAGGTTTTATAAAATCTCTACGTCTTACTGCTGTGCTGCGTCTTTAATCAACTGTTACCAGAATATACTCTGTTTCATTACCTACAGCAAATTAAGACAACGATCACTGTATAAATTAATTTTTACAAATTATTTCTGTACATTACTTTAAATAAACAGGTCACAAGTGTACCTCGTGTTCAAGGAGGCCGCTCTTGATAATTGAATGTTTCAATAAAACTTTAAAGGAAATGCTTTTGTAAGATATAATACCGTTTTAACAAAGTAGAGTGTTACAGAACACTAATAATATTCAAGTCATGAGTATGCTGTGGCACGTTGTAATCTATTTACTGTATTTACAAGCTACTTTAGGTCAAATTACAAAACGTGAGAACAAGTTGCTGTCCAGGAAAAAGAGATATCTATTTTTTCCAAAGGGAGCTAATTTTGTTGTAAGTATAAACGTATTATTTCAGGAAGAATTCTATTTTTATTAATAAATGTTGTATACGTATGTAGCTCAATCTGAAAGATACTCCGACATTAATCAAGCAAATGTATGTTTAACGAAAAGGTTTGTGCTACTTTTTAAAGCTTCTTTTTATTGCCGATAGTTCCAAAAAGGATTCAAACATTCACAATTACATCTGAAAATTATAGTCATCCCGCGTTTTTCAGTATCAATTTGTCGACGTCAAAGCCTTAATGAGGAGAGTTCCCAAAGGTGTCCAGTGGTTAAATGAGTGGGATGTCCCATATCCGTTGCCAAGTGACCCTGGTGAATTTAGAGAATATAGGGAGAAACATCGTGAACGCCGTGATATTTTAGAAGATTTGGAAATAGCACTTGAGAGGTAGATTTTTTTCTTATTTTATCCTAGTGCCGTTTACTAAAAATAAAAAGGAAAAGTGGTTATGGCACTAGAAATTGTTATTATAACTGTGTTTTTTTTCTACTCAAATACTGTTGCATAAAACTAAGATTTCTAAGGATTTGCTAAACTTTACCTCAGTTCAAAAAACAAACAAGTTTTTAATTACACCATTTAGAAAGAATTCTAGTTTCGGAAAAAAATGTAACAAATAAAAAAATGTAGATGATAATGGATATTTCTCAATATGCATTAGGTTTTGGAATTTGTCGTCACTAAAGTTGATGCAATTTGATATTTGTGTGCTGAAACAATCTAGATCCTTGCAAGCATTTGCAAACCACTAGTTACCGTTATGCTTAAACTATGCATGCACTTCAGTTTTGTTGACAATGGAATTAAAACTGCTTGTGCATTTACCATTATATGGCATTTTGTATTACTACGGTAATAATACTTCCAAAGAAAATAACGAATAGGTTTGCAATTAGTATGCAATTCTCGTCTAGAATCGCTACACTTGCAATTATGAAGGCGTTATATGTTCTGGTGTTCTTATTTCTTTTTCAATGCGGTTTGGGGCAAAAAACAATGAAAGTTAATAAATTGTTGTTCAGGAAGAAACGCTATCTACTATTCCCTAAAGGAGCTAATTTTATTGTAGATACTTTTTTTTAATGTAAAATATCCATCCAGCCTCTAGTATCTTTCCACCTTTTAGTACTCATTCATAAATGTGAAACTTCTGATGGCTGCTGTCCCAAAATATGTGGTGTTCTTTAATGAGTGGACGGTGCCATTCCCTTTGCCAAGTGATTCAAAAGAACTTAGAGACGTGCGGAGAAAAGATCTCGTTCATCGTCGCCATATTTTAGAAAATTTTGAAACAAATCTTATTAGGTAAAAATCTAGGTTAACCTTCGGACGCTCGCATGGGCGGCATTTACACCCCTTTGTTGCATTTGCTTCTAACTTAAAGCCGCAAACGAAAATAACATAGCGCGGCATCAATGCCGCCACACGAGCGGTTGTGTTATCTTAAATCGCGCAAACGTTCAAATGTTGAAAACATTGAAACCATAATTCGTCTGTGAAGTTTATCTTGAATATTTAAGCTACATGTGTTCACAAAAAATGTACCGTGACAATTGTCTTTACAGACAAAGTGTCCTTCATACCTACATAGGGGTTACATTTAAATATAGCGAAATTGTTGGGTTTTGCCTTTATTATGAATTCGAAAAGAAAATGGAACTGTGACAACTGATGTTCGGGAATTTTTTAAAAGGCAATTCTTTCGACATGATAAAGAAAACGCCATATTGTTCAATAATCAATGAGGTTGGTTTGTTTTAACTGAGATTATTTTTGGACATTAAACACGATTTAAAAAGCAAATAGTCACTATTGTGTACGTCGATATATTTGCGAAAATAATATATGGACGTCATTGTACAACTGTAACAACTGACAAGTGATAAAAAACAGCGTTCTATAACGTCAGGGTATTGTGTGAAGATGCTGTTAGCACTTCCATGTGCTGTTTAGCAAAAGTTCACTTGTTAATTATTTTTAAAGACTTTTGTTGTTTGTTCTGTTTATCAGTCGGGTAGGTATGTGTAGATACAGAAAATGTCAATTGCTTTTCCATCTTTAACTATCAAATTAGGGTTACGTAGGTATTTAGTAATGCTGAAGTCTATAACCTTTCATGTAATTTAATCATGTAATGTTATAGTTGTGTCAATATAAATTTATCCTAATGTAGATTATTATTTCTTTTAAAATGTTTTGTGAACTATATAAAGTATAAAAAACTCTTCAACGTAATGAACTTATTCAAATCTGATTTGCAATTGTAGTAAAGCAAACATTGTTTAATCATATATATTTCTTTTACTTCCATAACGAATTCCAATTTCTATTTAATATATTATTTCTTAGTATTACGGAAAAATAAGAATAACAAAAGAGTAGGTATTTGAAAAATATTAAATTGGTTTCCTTTTAAACCGTTTTGCATTTTTTCCTTATTTATTTGGCCTTCCTCACGTTTCTATGTAATCATTTTCATTCTACAAATTACACCTATACCATTATTGCTTTCCCAATTGTTCTTTCTTCTTTACTTTCCTGATTTCCATTTGAATTTCTTATTTCAGTTTCAAAATCTTTGTTTTGCTCTATTACAACTGACAAACGTTTCATTATTAAGTTAGTCATATCGATCCAATAAGCTTTAAAACGCCTTAATGGGATATTGTTCTTTCTATCAGGTATTTGTTTGTTTATGTGAAAACTTGTACACTACACACAAAATCTGGACTTATATGCGTAATACATTGAAGGAATCATCACATTATCTACGGTATAATTGTAATGTCTTATTGATGTTATTAACAGTTTTTTTTTTTCAGGTATGGGCTTAATGGAACGGCATGTGTTAATAGAATGATTTGTGAAGCTCGAGAATTTTTGCCAGAGAAAGGAAAGTCTCTAATAAAAGATATGCTCTACGCTGTATTTTCGTGAGTTTACTGTTTTTGAATCTCATTGTTTCTTACCTAAAAATTCTTTACCTTGTTACTTCTAGGTATCCAGAAACTGAAAACATGGAAAGTATTAAATATTCAGACTCTTGCCACATGACAAATTTTGAGGGTTGTACCGCACCATTATTGCATCTAATGTTGGGCAGTTTTAATAACTACTAAGTAAATGAAACGAATCGAATTGACATATCTGTTAATCTTTTATTAATTAAACTTATAAAAAATTAATATCAATTGTAAATTAATGTTAATTGTATAAATAGATTAATGTACTTTCTATTCCAAATAGTATTTCAGTCTTGTGGAGTGTGTTTTGCTTCATAACACTAAAGTTTAGGAGTTAGTAGAAGCATTTACTGTTATTAAAGCCTTAATTTTTAATAATGAAGTAGTAAGTAATAACATTGACTTTGCATCATTCAACGATCTAGGTGAATATTCGATGTTTAAGACATCAACGTAGGTGCTGAAGCTTGCGAATTATAATATTCGCTCTATCTCTTGCGCCATATACATTCCGGAAGTGATTTGCAGTGCTCTTCTTCGGCTGGTCTCGATTTACTGTCGCAAAAACTATCCGGTAGAGCCATCTCTTGGTCGTCGACGCACATTACGCTCCTCCTCCGGTTTTGTTTTGTTCCCTGTAAATGTATTTTGTTAATAAAACATTGCGCTGGTATTATTTACATGTTATGTACATGCAAATAAAGTAAAATATGTCTTAATTTACACTTGAACTACTATTTCAAAGTAAATATTCCCTATATTGAGTGATACCTTTTACCATATAATGTAGCTTTCAGTCGCTAGAGGGCCCAAAATATTAAAAAACAGGAATTTGGCACCCGTTTTCATATAGCTTAGCTTTCAGTCGCTAGAGGACCCTAAATGTCTAAAATACGAATTTGGCTATAGAATTCATAGACAATTACTTAATAATAAGAGACTTCAAGAATTGTTCTCCAAGAGTATTAACAACTGTGATATGCTAGGAACGCATACAGATAAATGAAAATTTTATGTGTAACACTTTTTTATTTAATAGTTCGGTTTTGAATTATTTCGAGTTCCCCTAGCAATGAGATTACGAACTTGTTCGTTTAAGGAAGAGATAATATTAATTAAAATGTGAATGGTTTATTACAAGATGAAATATATTACAAGCTAAATTTTAAGATGTAATGTAATATTGGTGAAATAGGTAGTGCCAATTTCCGAACAAGCGCAGTATAGACACTATTGAAATATTTAATTTATCTGCTTGGTTTATAGACATATATCTACAGTCACTGACAGAATTGAGTGTACATTAAGCGATTTTTAATTAAACTATAAATTTTACTCATACTTATTTAATGATACACAAAATCATATCATATTTTAGCAGATCAAACAGTTAAACATAGATGATGTCCAGAAACATACTGATATTACAAAACAAATATATTAATAATAAAATATAATACTCTGTTCACTAAATTCTGTCGGTGACTGTATGTCTATATGTATGTATGTACTTTGATTTGATAACCTTGATTGATGTAATTTTCCAGATAATGATTTCAGTATTTATTAGGTAATTAAAACACATAAAACTTGCATTTGTTTTTATTTGAAGAGTGTTGCTCAAATTTTAATGGTAACACTGCGTTGACTATTCTAAAGTTCAGGATTTGCGTTCCTATAGCATTAAACATTGGATGCGAATAGATTTGTTTTAGCAAAAGTAATTAGTCGTTAATTTCCCAAAATTGTGTGGAAGGCAGGATGTTCTCTATACATGTGATACCCATTTTAATAATCAGTTTACATTGAAATACTTTAGTAAATTGTACTTGCAGTAGCTAACCATTCCATTATTAACTGCAGCTTTTACAAGTATTTGTGAAGGTACGGTAGAAAATACAATGTTGACCAAAAAATTTGGTACATGAAGTTTTTTCTTAGGTACCTACTTACAAATTTTGTATTCACTTATTATCTAACTAAAACAAATTTGATAGGATTACATTGTGTCGAAGGGTTTTCAAGGTAATCTGTCCGCAAATTTTCTCTCTCAGCAATCTGATTTCAGAAACATCTTTTTAAGATTTGCGAAAAATGATGTTGACAATTGATTTAAATCTAGTAGAAGAAAGATCAAAGATTTCAAAATTGAAGTAGGTACTTAAGTCAAATACATAAACTAACTATTTCTTTTTGAAGCGTTGTCAAATTGTTCTCCACATGCGGTAATGCTCTTTTCCATGTTTCTATAAGTTACTAAAGCATTTTAGTGTGAAATGACATTTTGTGAAGTAAATTATCTACGTAAAAATACAGAAAATTTACAAAAAAGCTTTACATTTGTGAGCTTTTGGGCCAATATAAAGATTGTTATTGACCATTATCGCTTGTGCATCCCAGAATTCCAGTATAAACCAGTAAAACTGTTTCTTTAAAAACAAGGAAGAATAAATAGAACTAATCGTTAGACATGGACAGACGTACTTATGACAACACTTTTGTTTATAAACTCATTACCATGTTTTAACCACAAAGGCAATTGCAAACTTGCGATCACAACAATTGGACGCTCTTTATATTAGGTTATACTTATACAGCCTTATTCATAGTCGAGTCCCTAATAGGGTCTTAGTACGCTACTAGCTAGTAGCCACTAAGATCATATTAGAATCCTACTAACCATTGCCATTCATAGTCGCGTTTATGGTGGCTACTAAGTAATAGAATGGCACTAGAGAAAACTGTGTGGCAACAGGGTAAAATATTCATGCGCAATGAATATCTTTGTAAGATTTTGACAGAATCTGACAAGCATTTATAAACATCTCCTATATTTAAGTAGGTACAAAGTAAATGGCTGATGAGTTAATTGATATTCAAGATGAATTAGTTAAATTTTAAGAAGCAGAAATTCATCTCGGGCTCGTTCGTAATCCAAAGTTGTATTTAATAATCATCTAAAACAAAATATCGGATGTCCAAAAATGCAGCGAATATTTTTATAAATTAATTCGTGATAATTTAAGGATAGTAAGCAATCGTGGTTTGCCTATTTCACCTCAAACACGAGTTTTGGCGACTGTACTTGGCTAAAGGTGCATATGGTGATGACAGGTACAAAAATATTGATACAACAAAAGCAGCAATAGTTGCTGTTGCCATTTTGCATACTGTTATTTTAGAAAACCAACCAGAAATAGAACGTAAAATTTCATGTCGATATTATTGTGGTAGTAGTATTTAATATTGTCATTTTAGAATACGATTTTGACGAAGACAACCAATTTAACGAAGGGGATATTAACGATGTTGAGAATGGAAATGTTTTTAGGCAGAACTATATTAGAAGACACTTTAATTATTTTTTTGTTGTTGTTATGTTCTATATTGCATTAACTACAATACATTATATATACAGGGTGTTTTGAAACATCGTTTAAAGATTTTAAGGGCATTTAGTACAATCGAAGAGAAGGTAAAAAGTCATAATAAACATATGTCCACAAATTAACTGTTTACGAGATAACAGCGATTTTATCGCAAATGCAGAATAAGTTTGCTTTAGCGGTTTTTATTAAGATGTTATTGTATTTTAACATAAAATAGATTATAACTAAAGAAGATGTTCAAAATGACGTCCTTTCATTTCGACACAGGATCTACATCTGCTTTCAAAGGAAGCGCGCACTCTTTCAAAAAACAAGGGTTTTTCTCGTATTATCTGGCAACAGTGTTCTATACGTTGGCGCAACTCTGGAAGATCGTTTACCGGTGTTGTGTACTCTAAACTTTTCAAATAACCCCAGATACTAAAGTCCAACGGGTTTAGATCGGGAGACCTTGGAGGCCAAGCAATGGGACCTGCTCGCCCTATCCATCTCCCAGAAAATTCATTGTTAAGATGTTCCCTAACAGCACGCGGAAAGTGCGGTGGAGCTCCATCTTGCATAAACCAGAGGTTCAGTCTTAGATTTATAGGTAAATCTTCCAAAAGTTCAGGTAAAGTATTTTCCAAGCACTCGAGCTATGCAGGACCTGTTAACCGTTGTGGCAAAACAATCGGTCCTAACAACCGTTTCCCTATCATGCCTAACCAGATGTTAGAGAGAAGCGTTGCTGGTGACGAGCTTCAACGGTAGCATGCGGATTCTCGTCACACCAAACGTGATTGTTGTGGAAATTAAATATTCAATTTTTAGTAAAACCAGCTTCATCAGTGAAAAGGATGTTATCAGCGAAATCTGGCCGATCAGCAGCTGTTCGCAAAAACCACTCACAGAAAACCCTTCTCGCTTGATAATGCGGAGCAGTAAGGGCTTGTACCCGTTGAATATGGTAGGGGTATAGGAGTTGCTCATGAAGAGTTCTCCAAACAAGATTGCTGCTTACACACACTTGAGTCGAAATTCTTCTAACACTAGTTTCGGGAATTTCATCAATAATATTCAAAATTCGATCTTCTATCTGTGGAGTACATGCTAATCTCTGCCGTCCAGTATCAGAAGACCGCTTCTCAAACGAACCAGTTTCTCTTAGTCGTTGAAACACCGGCTGAAACATCACATGCGAAGGCAGTTGGCGATCAGGAAACGTTTCAGCATTGAAGCGACGTGCTTGTAAAGAATTCCCATTAGCACGACCGTACATGAACACCATATCGCTCATTTCAGCATTAGAATACGCAACCATTGTAATTTCCACAAATTGCACAAAACGTCAAATTAAACTGTCATAAAACAATAGCTGATAAGCACCTGTTTACTGGGATATGTTATATCCATGTACTACTAGGAACACTCGCTGTTATCTCGTAAACGGTTGAGTTGTGAACATATGTTTATTATGACTTTTAACCTTATTTTCGATCGTACTACATGCCCTTAAAATCTTTAAACGATGTTTGAAAACACCCTGTATATATTATAAGGTACAGTCTCTTATAGGTACGTCCGGCCTGTCGGCAATTCTTTTCAAAAACATTGAATGTAAGCAAGCATCGTATTTGCTATTACTTTAAAAGTCACAAAGATGCCAATTCTTTCAAAACAAGGAAAGCATTCCAAATGTGTTCGTTGCCAAAAGCAAACATGGTACTTTTCAGTTTTTCTTTATTATTATATATTTTTAAAATATTTAAATAAAACCAATATTATTTGTATATTTTGTTTAGTTTTCTTGTTTAAATCATTGACTATTGCAACAGAAAAGGTAGCCTTGATGAAAAATAATATTATTATTGTGTTCTATGTCCCATGAAATGATTCAATATCCTTTCAATTTACAAAAAATTGCCAAAGAGCCAATATTTGTTCTATATTCTATTTTTTTTTTAAATTTAAGTTGAAATAGTCGCAATTTCAAAAAATAATTAAGGATGGAATTATATTACTTCACAATTTGTTGTAAGACAAGAAGGAAATGAGCTAAATTGTTGAACTTATCAATGTATGAAGCAACATTTGTTAAAATTGAAACTACCAACATTATTAAATTTTGAAGATAAGACTACGGTGACATATATTTACATATAACATGCATACAATTTTTAGGTTACATTTAATAGCGTCTTAAACATCAACAATCGCTACTAAGGATTTAGTTGGCAACTAAGCTTAGTACGCTTAGTTGCCAAGTACTAAATAACACTGCAACCATGTGGATTTTCTTAGTAGGATCTTAGTAGGATGTTAGTAGTTACTAAATCCGACTATGAATAAGGCTGATAGTTTTTAATTGCATTACTTGCCTAGCGGATACCGTTCGCTTATGTTTCCTTTACAAACATCAACCTGCATTTCTTGATAGATAGTACAGCAATTCTTTTCAACTTATATCGTGGTTTGTAGGCCTACTAACTAAATTTAGATGAATATCTGATTAATTATAAATAAGTTATTTCTCAGACTATTCATCTCCCATTAAAACCGGTTTCGTTAGGAAATACAGTGTTACAATACTTTTGCACACTTCTATATGTGCAATCCTGTACAATTATTATATAATGGTGCGCCAGTAGCCGCCTAAATTGCTGCTGTTTGCAACGTTAAATGAGACACTTACCGAACTGCTGCAGGTCACAGGACACGACTGCCAAGGACCGATCCACCAGTGAGAAGGGCAAGGTTCTTCTTTACAGGTCCTCATTAGTTCCTCCGGCCGTTCTTTCGGATCACATAATGAGTCGTCGACGATCATTGAAGTCCCGTCGATAACCGGAGATGCGGATCCGGCGAGGGATTCCCGACAAACCGGTTTGCGGCGCTGAGAGCCTCCCCCGCACGTCACTGAGCATTGGGACCAATCTCCCAGGTCCCAAGTGTATTTTACTTGTTTCGGACCCTCTTTCTTCGATAACGTGTATTGGTATCGAATGCCTGGGTTTCGAGCCTTTCCTCGGAAAATTATCTGGAAGCGGGTGATCGGTGCTGACATTACTGTTTTGTTACATGATGTAAATATTTATGAATATTTATTTTTTTTTGTATAAGGTCAGGACGATGCAATTTAATTTTTGAAAACTCTGTTAAGTATATTTGTAACCGAAAACGTCTAATATATTACCCCTCGTTTTTCTAACATTCTCTGAATGTAATGAAAGATAATAATTGGAATCAGGCAAAATAAATTGCTATGAATGACAGGTTCTTCTATCCTTGTTTTTTTCATTAATTTCTTTTATTTTGAGATTGACGGATAAATAAAAAAACGAGTCACTAATTTTAACATTTTCGGATGAAATCTGACTTGTCGTCTGCGACGTAAAAATTCTTATGATTTTTTTTTGCCTCTCAACGAACGTGGGAAAGTATTGTACAGCACCGGGTGTTTCTTTTAAGACCATCAATCAAGCCGCGGTTTGAGTAAAGCCCGTTCTCAAGTCTTGTTCGCTCTATCGCGACCGCCACACCGCAAGCACTGGAATCAGAACCTTACAATAATTAATTTATGTTATAAATCACTCTACTCCGGGATATGTTTTATATCTTGAGCGTAGGGGGGTCGGGCATCCTAATTGTGAGTTAGTGCATATTTTAAGCTGCATATTCACCTAATATTTAGCTCGTAGATTCCCCAAGCTATAAAAATATTTACTAATTGTAAATAACATATAATTTAATTTATAAAATAAATCGGGTATAAAAGCTATGGAATAAATTTGTATTTATACTGATAAATTCGCTTTATAATTGCAGGTTTTACATCGCTGTGCTCATTAAACTCGATGCGTGTTGTAGATATTATGCTAGTACCATTTTACATAAGATCCAGATCGCCTTGGGGCTCTAGTTTAGAATAATATTTGTGAATGGAGGGTTTATACTACATTTGCATACTAAGCTTGAAGTTCGGTTATAAGTCATGCATATTTTAAAATATCATTGCTTAGTCAATAGCCCCCTTAATTAATGTCAGGTTAGATTTAATTGTCCGATTTCCCCTTGCTCCCTAAATAATGTTTAAGATAAGAGATCTCTAATCCAAATTAATTTAGGAGAAGTTTGAAATTATCGTCGTACAATTGTGGTGATAAAGCTTCCAGCACAGGAAAGGTTAGGACATTAAATTGTTGGCCTGTGTGAATACAAAAACAATAAGATAAAATATGAGTTAAGAACAATTTTGTTAATTTTAATTAAAAATAATTTGGTTAGTACAGTAAATAGTAGAATATTATTATATTACATGGAACTGCTAAACTGATTTCTATCATAGCTTTATTTTTAATATATTATCGCGTTATTATAGTTTTCCTTCTTCGATGAAGATTACTTAAATAAGATAGTTAAAAGGTATGATTGTAGTAAGGTTTTAAGTATTGATCCCCTATGTAAAATTTTCCGAAAAACATTCGATATTATTTTACCGTAGTGATGATGCTCAACCGGCGAATGTAAACTCGGCCAATTATGCTAATTTTCATTAATTCCCTATGTAAACTTGTCCGGCCGAAATTTTTATATTGCAGTTTGGATATGTAAACTCGGTCGATTTATATTATATAACATACTTGGCCAAACTGCGGCTCTAATATGTCTTCAATGCGGCTCTACCCAATGCCGAAAAAACTTTAAATATGGTTTAATTTAACTTTAGATTTACATATAAGTATTTAAACAAAAAGCTTTGTAAATATTTTAAGACGTCTTGCAGTGGCGGCTTCTCAATAAGTGCACCTGTGCACGTGTACCCCCAACTAATATCTTCATCTAAAGGAATTTACTTTTGTGTTTGACGTAAACCTAATGTTTTCTATTGGGTTTTATTTTTCATTTCCGATGTTCGGTTCAGACTCCAGGCGCGAACATGCGTAATTCGGCTCGTACACTGCTCTCTCGAACTGGTCCGTGATTGGAGCAGCAGCTACCCCTCGCACACCCACACCTCCCGTAATAGTCCTCAGTACTTAGCTACCATATGTACACATTTAGTTTGTGTACGGTCGTCTGTTAGTGTGGTGTTGTATACCGGGAACCGGGAAATTACTTTTGTTGTATTCGCACGCAATTATGGCGGATAATTTGGAGAATCGGATTTGCACTAGCGTACAATATTTAAAAACAATTCGTTTTTCTTCGCTGACATTAGAAGAAAAACAAAAAATCAAAAGTGCCGGTCGTCCAAAACCGAATTTATCGATCACGCATGTAACAAAATGTAAAACACGCGATTATAAAAGAATCTTTAAGATAGACAGTTATGAAAAAGCCGCCTGGTTATGTGGTTGTGAAATTAGTAACAGTCTTTATTGTTATCCGTGTTTATTATTTGCTGGTGATGTTCAAAGAGAATGGACCACATCCGGTGTCAAGGATTTAATCCATTAAAAAAAAAAAATTAAAAAACATCAAAGTTCCAAGACACACCTCTCTGCTAAATTAGGTTTTAATTTATTAGGTAAACAATTAAACAGTGCGTACCGACTGAGTATCGAGAAACATAATGAGCAAGTAAAAAAGAACAGATACATTTTATCGAAAATTATAAACTGTATTAAATTTTGTGGTGCTTTCGAATTAGCATTACGTGGCCATTCTGGTATATTTAAAGGACTTCTCAATTTTTCGGCAGAATTAGATTTAGCACTCAGGGATCATTTGAATCAATCCACACTATTTAAAGGAACATCCAAAGACATTCAAAATGAATTATTGGATTGTATGCTTTCTGTGTGTCATGCACACATTAAGAAAGAAATTGCTGCCTCAAAATTCATGTCCGTGACAAGTGATGAAACAAGTGACATTTCAAACATTTTCCAAATGGTTATAGTTTTCCGTTATACTTTAGCAGACGGTACCCCTGTTGAAAGATTTTGGGGTTTTTTTAAACCTTCTGATCATGATGCTGTTGCGTTAGCTGGCTGTGTTGAAAACGTTTTAAATTCTGTTTTAAAAAAATCTGATCAGCTAATTTCGCAAAGTATGCGTATTATATTCACTGTTACGCACACCAAATAAATTTAATAATGTCATAAGCAACGAGTATAAATACAAATGTTCGCATCTTTTTTTCCGATCTGATTGATATTACGAATTTCTTCTCCAATTCTCCACAACGAGTTTCTGTATTAGATGAGATCGTTGGAAGTAAAGTTCCAAATGCATCTGCTACAAGGTGGAATTTTAAAATTAGAACTGTTAACACTGTTTATGAAAACAGAGAAGCCCTTATCGAGTGTATGGAGAAAATACAATCAACGTCCAGACAATCGGATACCATCACAAAAGCTGGTGCCCTTTTAAGATTATTGAATGACCCCAAGTTCGTTTTTTGGCTGACAGTTTTTCATCGTTTAATGCCTCATATTAATATAGTATATTCTCAGCTGCAAAAAAAAACTGCTGATTCTGTGACCATAAAAAAATGTATTGCAGAGCTTGAAAAAAACATTCAGAAAGAAAGGGAAAATATACACACAATCAGAGACTCCGAACTAGACGACATTGATGTGAGTCACTCTAGGAAAAGAAGGAAGGTAGATGAAAGAACCTCTTATGTTTCCACGACTGTTCAAGCTAAAGAAGTGTGCGACACCATAATATCAGAAATAAAAAGAAGGTTTTCGTTTACAGGTCATTTGGAGGTGGCTAATTTGTTTTCGGTGGAGAATTTTGAAGTATATTCGTCGAATTTTCCCATTCAACATTTAGATTCAGCAATTTCCGCCTTTCCATTTTTAGACAGATACAAATTCAAGACAGAGTTGGAAGTAATTTACAGCAGAACAGATTTTAGAGAGGTCTCCGGAGCAGTCCATCTACGTTTTTGATAGAAAATAATTTGCAAGAAGACTTCTCAGAGACCTTTCTTGTGCTATTCGCAATTGTAACCATGCCCATGACAACTGCAGAAGCAGAACGTTGTTTCTCAACTTTGAAGCGCATTAAAACCTTTTTGAGAAGTACTATGGCCCAGGATAGGTTAACTGCTCTCGCAATGTTGTCTATTGAGAAACAAATGATTCAAGATCTTTCAAACTTTAATGAATTGGTTATTGAAGAATCCGCATCGAGAAAGAACAGGCGACTTGAATTGCAATACAAAACGTGTGTGTGAAAATTAGTACTAAGTGTTTGTGTTAGTTAGTAAGTTATCTGAGTGAAACTTGATCAAGAAGAAAGCTTTAATTTTCCATGGGTATATCGATTTCATGCAAACAAAACAAAGATAAAGATTTCTCAATAACTATTTTATTTGATATTTTTCTATAATAGTGTACTAAGACTTTTTTGTTCAGTTTGGAATTTTCTTTTAAATTGCAAAAAAATATACAGGGCGTTCCATTAAAAAAAAATAATTTTGGACGAATATCTAGAGAACGCGACGCTCAATTGTTTTTCTGTTTTCACAATTGTTAGCGCCATAAAAAATACTACTACTTTGTCCATTTGACCGATTCTGTACCTCCAAAGATAACAAAGGTATCAATAGTGCACACTTAAGTGTGGACACCCGGTATAATATAATCTGGGGTTGCACATTCTATTGTACAGTATGGTGCGCCATCTTGGGGGAGCCAGCAGAGGAATAAATAAATTTGATATAGATTGTTTTATAAAATGTGTAGTTTTTATAATATTTTATTAGTTTAATTTGAACTAATAATGAACCACGGTATCACGGTTTAACATTCTCCTATCAGAGGTTCTGGTTATTACGTTTGTTGGCGTTCGTTCATTCAAATGCGTACATATGTTTGCTTTGTTCCGCATTTAAAAAGCAGAATAACCTCGCGAAAGCGGCTATAACACCGCCATTGAAAACAGCAAAAAATAGTCAATAGCTCCCGTTTTGGTGAATTTGCGTTGCAAAAACCGGATAGCATACGAGCACGGCAGATAATATTAACAGTAGCCAATCTATTCCGGAAAACAGCGTAAAATCTATAAAGACCGCTCGACAATAAAAAGTTTAAATTAGTTCTCACCCGTTGTTTATCCTCTTTTCCTCTCTGAGCCAAGTTTGTTCGGATCCTATTCTGATCCGCTATATAAAAAAATTACACGCCGAAAAATTATTCTATTTCCAGGTTGACGAAGGAGACATGAAAACGGACAGGACATCTTCATGTCAGGTCCGAATGACGAATGGGTCAATCTTAAGTGTTATTACATTAAGGACAATCTCGTAAAGGCGACATTCATTAGGTAAAATACTGTCCAAAACGTGATCTTGCTTGAGGAATGTTCTCGCCATGCGAAGCGGCAAATATTTTACGGCATGCAGTTTCTTTTATTGCCAATAACAAGTCGAGTCTCGTTTTATTTTTCTTTTACTACATATCTGGCCGTATACCTTCGTAGACGACGAAAATTAAATGCTAGCGTCGTTCTTGCCATTGCTCTATTTAACTGAGGGGTTTTAGTGGCGAATGAAAAACTTAATGGTTGCAAAGTGGCGAACGTTGTTCAATTAAAAATTATTGTCATAGTTCCTATATACATATGTATTCGCAATATGTTTGTTACTTAATCTCTAGAAAACAAAATATTCAGTTTAGAAATCTATGAGGGTTAGAAATATTCTGGCGCTATATAGTTTTTTGAATTTTGATTACTAGAATATTCTTATTAGATGGAAGATAATTGTTAGTTTTGCGCCGTTATAGCTCTAACTGTGACAGTCCCCTTGTATTCCAAAGTAGCTTCCAATGTATTCAATAAATTTTTGATTTCGTGCACTTGTACCCTTTTATAAATATTAATCAATAAAATATTTGCATGTTATACTAATTATATCTTGTTAAGAATTTTAATAACCCCTCATACTATGAAATAAAGAACCAGTAAATCGCGAAAGTGCGTGTCAAAGTAACTATTCTCATAAACCTTGTTTGCAAAAATCAGGAAACAAATCATCCAATTAGTATTTATTATTCGGAAACACCGTAATATTAGAGTAATAAAGAGCAATATCGTTTTTCGTTATAGTCGTTATTCTACAGTTACAATTTCATTAGCTGCGGCAAATTGGTCTATAAATGTCGAACATTACTCACAGCACAGAAGAAAATTAGCAATATTTTTGTCGCGTGAAATGGGATATGTAAGCGAATTCGATTCTAGTTTATCCAATGGCTTTTGGCGAGGTGCATGATTAGTTTTGTGATTGAACGCTTGATGACGTTAAATTTTTGCTTTTATCAATGGCAAATGAATTTGAGTGTTTGTTAACGAGCAGTGAATTATAGGACGGTTCTCTTTTAGGTAAATCTGCAGTTTGTAAATAAAAATTAGGTATTCATCAATAAAATAATAAATAAAATGTGCTGGAGATAGATGAAAAAAAGCAAGAAGTAGGTAGTCTTTACAGTCAATTAAAACAGTTGCCTTCTAACTTTTAAAATGTAGTGAAGTACTGGAATAGAAATAGATTCAATTACAAATAAACAGAAAAGCTTGTTTGTGAGCAGAATAAGCATCAGCGTTCCCTGGAGCATCCCAAGATGGTTCATTTCGTACGGTTGATATAACTCGGCCCAGCAAACAGGGATGCTATTGTTTAAAGCTTTGTACTTCGAACAATAACCCGTTGTACCAATTTTGTAATTCTACAATCATCCGGCATCCCTAACATCGTTAATTTTTCGCGTCACTCAAGTGTAAATCCGAACTTCAAAGATAAAAGACAATTTAATAAGTACTCTTAGCATACTGGCAAAAGTTACTTCGTAGTTCAGATGATTTAATTTCAAACTGACCTGGTTTTTCTTTGTATTAATTGAATCATTTATGCATTGTGATAGTTAAATTTTCTCTGATACTTTAAGCATATTTATACAATGATTACAACTATGTGCGTTCTCTATTGTTAAGTAGAGGAATATTTTCTCTAATATGAGACGATACATACTTAAAAGTCAAATCGAAAGTACATAGTTCATTTATTCAAGGAATTAGATTACTTAGCTCGAACTTATAATCCTAATCTTGCATATCTATATCGATTCCTTACAAACTCACTCAAAATAATCGATTCTATGTTAAATTAAACAATATTTTTATATACATATCTATAAAAAAAAAATTGGGTATGACATCTTAAAAGTTGTTTGATTTTCAACACAACAAGGGCATTTAGTACAATATTTCTTTTTCTAGATACAAGAAAGCGTACGTCTATTTTTGCCCATACAAAAACAACAAAGACAAACCTTTGACAAGTTCTTTCGTCACATTCAACAGTTCGATTACGCCAGACATCTTTTGAAAATTAAATAGGCTTCTCTGTTAAGGAAAGGTCTTTATGAAAAATTCTTTTGTTTCTTGGAAAAACCTTTCGCATGAATTATTAAAACGATCAGATTGTGGGTTAAAATACTTTCCTATTTTATTGCTAATTACATTCAGTGCAATATCTTTTTTGGAAAGAAAAACATAGCTTGGTACGAAACATTAAAATCAAATCGAAAGTTGGTTTGTATTGGAAACGTACACTGAGGGCTGTCGAACAAGCTGTTTGCAGAAAGAAAGTACGACTTCTGTTTAGCAGTTTGTTTTGAAACAGAAGGATAAATAAACAAGTTTAATAGACTTTTCATTACACATGGAAATGCTAAAAGAATAAACCGTTATGTTTCCTTTCACTGATATTTTAGATATATGTACAAGTACATAATGGTTATTTGAAGGTCAAGTGGAAGTTCTTCTCAAAGAAAATATTTCTGAGAATCTCTATCACTCTGTATTATAAAGAGAGATTATGAGTCTGTGTGTTAATTTGTTTTACCCTCTTCCCACAACCAATGGACGACTTAGAGCTCATGCTTTTGTGTGCGCATGTAACTATGTTAGTTGTGGACGGGAGCGAGTCCCGATTAATCTTTCAACCAGTACTGCTGAAACCGTCTGTTATTCTAACCTATATTTGACTTTTTCTGGAATAAGAATGATTGTGGGTCAAGTATGACCCAAATAAATTGTATATTACACAAAATTATCAATGTTGCACAGGGTAAAGGTGAGTTTTCGGACGTTTTTGTTTCTTTGATGATGGCCGACGATCACTGTTTCAGCACGGAGGATGGAATTAGATCAAAATTGGAAATGTAAAGGGGCGAGAAAGTAGGTGAGGTTCTAGATGAATCATGCACTGAATCTGAAGATGAAATTCTACCAAGTAATGATAACGTGGATGATGACGTTGACCTTATCGAAGACTCTGACAACGGTATGGTTGCTGATTTTCCTACTGATCATGATGAACTTTATACATTGATTTTATTTTTGGGAAGGAGGGAGCAACACTTTGTTCTGATCAAGTAGGTACTTAATTATTCAAGAATTTAAAAGAAAAATCATAACTCATCTGCCAGGACCTAAAGGAAACGCAAAAGGGTTTGCTGATGAAAAAGAAGTATTCTTCTCCTTATCGCTCAAAAATGATAGCTCTTATTGTGAAATATACCAAAGAAATCATTGAAGTTTACAACCAAACAGTCCTACATTGGGGATGTTGCTTATGTCGCTTATGTCCGGAGTACTAAAAGCGTCTGGATTTTCCACAGAGGAGTTGTCTTCCACTTTTATTGGTCCGCCCATCCGATGGTAGATCCGAAAGGTCAATTCTTTGGGTCATCCAGATTTGTATATGATGATAATAAAACTATTGTGCCTCACGTTGCAAAGAAAATAAATGTGTGATGCTATTGCCCACGATGTATTCAACTGACGGAATAAATAAGATTAGCCAGAAACTGGAAATATTAAAATTTTACAATATGACCAAAGAGGGTGTGGACGAAAAGCTAATCACCGATCCATGCGATATTTCTATAGAATATTGGACGCAGCTGCTCTGAATGTGTAGGTGATTCATAAACAGAATTTGTTTGAGATACCTAGTTCCAACAATTATCGTTCAGTTTCTAAAAAGTTGCACTTTCGTAAGGATGTCCAAGACTATTCCAAAAAGACTATGATTGGAAATGAGCCATATTCTGTATGGAGAAACTAAGGAACCACCAATCGAAAAACGTTTAACTTCAAAATGTGCTAGATCTAATTTCTGTGCATGAAAAAAAAATATTGAAAGGGCACATCCCTCTGTCAGTATTGCCAAAAATCTATTAGTGGGGAGTACAAAATAGGTAAATGTTCGACTTTTCTTTCGCAAGTATTGTCAAGTGAATCATGAAGTCATACACAATAAAACTTGCCTGAACGTTATCCTTGTCCATCGCAAGGTAATCATTAAGTTTATGTTTTATAGGTACTGCTTTGCAACTCTTTTATAACACACATTAAAAAGGATATATTTTTACCGCAAAGTTAATTTTTTTTTTACCATTCAAACTCAAACTTAGCTTTTTAGCATTTTTTTAAAACAAAATGATATTTTTTAGGGCTGTGGGTTGCACATGACCCATAGGTTTTAAATTTGACAAGAACGGAAAGGATGTGAGAAGAGGGTTAAGTAAACTTTAAAACTGCTTGGGCCAATTTCATACATTCATTCGTTTTTAGAAAACTAAATCATTCAGGCCATGTTTTAAGTAGTGCTAAATTTCTATTTAAAATCGTTGAAAGAAATGTGATTGATCGCTTTTGACATATCAAATATGAGTTATCTGGGTCTAGTTGCGTGATCTTGAAAGTATTATCATCTCTCATCATCATCAAATCAATGTAGCGACAGTTAAAATATCTCCAACTCTAAACAGATGACCTCAACAGTCGTGTTTTACTCAAATTTCTATATTAACATTATTGTGATTATAAAGAGAGTGTCAGTTTTGTTTACGTGTCTGAAGTGTACTTGATATCTGTTGGAGAACGTACAAGCAAAAAGTAAGAAGCTTTACTATATGTATAAGTAACATACATCCTAGATTTTCTTCACCACTAGGATTTTTAAGCGCACAGATCTATTAGTTTAACCCATGCAGTACTTATAGATACTGTAAATTGATGATAACGGTAAGGCGTTAACTAAAATATTTACTATGAGGATACGCAGATACTGAAAGCATTGATAATAAAAGTACCCCATAAACTTTGAAAGCTATATCGTAGCTTCTGTACGTCGTCAACGTGTATGTGATCGCCTGTGTATTTTCTCGTCTGATATACGGATAGGTAGGGTACCATATAGTACGTCGCTGTTTGTGTAAGTAACTTAACTTACGTATACTACGATCGATTCCTTTATTGGTCCTGGTATCTTGATCTTCTCAATTTCGTTATCCCGTTCGTAGAGTGCCTGTGCACCTGCAACTGTGTATTCTCCGGGTAGGGTAATCTGTCTGCGAAACGATATTTGCATAAGTATAGTATGAATAGATAGATAGATAGATAATTTATTGGTTAAAGTTACAAAAAATGTACGTAACAAGTCAAATATTGCAGTAGTCGTACGTGGTTTTAGCGTAAAATATTTAAACTTAAGTTATTATGTTGAATTAGATATTTTATATAATAATTTACAATAAGTGAGTTTTCTTCGTGTGTCGACAAAACATTTGGTTGACGTTCTTACGCTTTCATGTAACAAATAAAAAGCAATCCATTTTGCTAAGACGAGCAATAACTATTTAAAAAATAGATAAATACTTTATATAGACGATAGGATTGATTATCGTCTATAGCTACGAAGCAAGATAATAATAATTGAGAACTTGAGAGAAGTGAGTACAACATGAAATATGTAAAACACAAAGACTACGTATCATTGAAAGCATTTAACGAGGGAAGGTAAACCTTATTGAAAATACAGTTTATTTTAGAATTGGCTAGAGAAAAAACATATTTTTCTTTCAATAGAATTGACGAAACTAAATATTATGGAAGTAAGCAATAACCTAAGCAAAACTGTATATAATAATACTTATTAATATTTGCTTTAATTATGTGAGCGTACAACAGACCTATTAAACAATGCTTCCTTCATAAACAGACATGGGTAGGCATATATATAAATTCACACGTGTCACTTTAGCATTATGTATTATGAGTATTTCTAAACCAGTGTTGACAAGATAATAAATTAAATCCAATTACCGTTTGCCGTTAAGGTAGAAATTCTTGGTGGATTCGCTGCCTATGCTGATATAGTTCACGGAGTAATCCATTTCCTCTATACGGATATTCCTCGACCCTGATGGAATTGCTGTCACCTCCTTGTAACCGTTGTAGCCCTGTTTGTCGTAGACTCCCTTGACAGTATCGCAGATAGAGCCGGTACCCTTGCAGACGCCGCAAATATCTTCTTCCGCGTTTGAATCTACAACCCAATCACAGCCAACTTTCTGAAAGTAACTGCTATTAATAAGAAAATGCATGTATGTTGTATGACCAGTAGTACCAAAACAAAAAAAAATGCTTTGTTTTGGGAATTAACGGTGTTCTTAAGAATATTTTCTTGAGCGTGTTTATTAAGATAAGCAAATAAAATTGCCAATATTAGATTTAACGAATAAAGGAGTAATGACAAACATGAAATATTGTTCTTATAATATGTTAAATTTTTATTTGCGATTTAGAAGTACGAATGTACAGATTAAATTTAGGAAAACACGTAGTTCTGGGAAGTTAATATTGTTGACATCTATATATTACAAATAAGTATAACAACGGTTGAAATTGCAAGAAATCTATAGCATAAAATCTACTCATTCAAAAATTAACAATATGTTGGGACAATTCTAAGATACTTTAACCCAAAAATAGGAAAAGAACAATGTGGAAAATCTATGCAAGAATAAGAACTTGGTGAGAGTAGGAATAGGATAGCATAATTCTCCAAATGATAATGATCTGCACATATCTACAAAATACTATTGGAAAAATATTCAGATTCATAACATTCTTATAATTTAATGATATAAAAATGCTATTGAGTTAGTTAAGGTATCTCCAGACGTAGTTATTAATTTTGACCATAACCTCATAATTAGACTGAAAAATACAAATCAGGTTAACACGGACAAACTACAAGATTCAAAGAACAGTTACCTACTATTAAAATCTTGCAACTAAGAAAGCACGAGAAGATCTTCTAAAAAACATAATAAGAAGTATAAAGAAATACAGAAAGAAATAACATCCAAGGTTACACCAGCAAAAAGAGGACTCTTTAAAATAAAACATAAAAAGATTGAAGAATTGCAGGTCATGAACATGAAGGAATTTGAATTTACAAATATGCAAGCAACAACAGATTCTGGCAGATGAAATTAGCAAATTCAATAATAGATGTGAAAGGATGTCAAAAATATTGGATAGTTCGTAAAAGAACTATTTAAAAATGAGAGAAGGAAGACCGACTTCATGATTACCCAAAGAACCCAATCGAAAGAAAACGTTCTAAATGCTATGAAAACAATCAAATACAGTCGATCAGATGAACTTCCAGCTAAAATCCTTAAATTTACAGGAGAGGATAAAACCTAAACATTATTAGGCTTATTTAGGCGAATATCTGCTTTTGTAACGTCTTTATGAAGGCAAATGCTAGGTACTGAGTACTGTAGTGTAGTGAGTCTGTATCTGTTATACACTGAAGGCCTTCTTAGAAATAATAAGCAAGTTTATAGAAAGCTGTAGGAAGATATAAATGAAGCTCAATTTGGGTTTAGATGTAGTTTAGGTGCAAGAGTATGCTTTCATCACAGAAATGCCTAAATACAAGGAAATAGTTTACACATGCCTTATCACTATAATAAGGTATTCGACAAAGTGGACATGTCTTTAATGAAACTCCTTAGAAATAAAGGTTTAGACCACATAGATACTAGATTAATGATATCGAAAGAAGTTGATGTAAGAAGAAGTGTAAGACAAAAATGGATTCTATCATCATCAACAGTACACACAAGGAGCGAAAAAATTGTTTTTGTCTTTTCCAGCATATCAAAAAAAAGAAATATTGGTTTTTTAATGCATTTCATTCGACTCTAAAAGAACTTTTTCTCCATTTCACTGATTCCAAATCTCTTATTTCCTGAGATAGCAATAATATCCCTTAAAAAGTGGCCATGTGTAAATAAGGTTATGAGTTTTCTTGTGCACCTTTATAAATACTTTTATACAATGTCGGTTCTCAAATTACTTAATTTTAAATATATGATTGCACAATATACTCTTGCTAAAACACGATGTTAGTATATTAGTAAAGGCCACTATTGCCATATGAAGGTGCCGGAGGTTGTGTGGAAGAAATTGGGGCGTTAACCTTCAAATGACTCACGCAGCAGTAGTATAGTGACCAAAAGTGCGGCAGGCGTGGAAGGCGAGAACGCTAAGTGGAATACAACAGCCTATTCTGTGTGCCATGGGAGAGATGAGGTCAATTTCTACCGCCGTAATGGATATACTTCTCAACCTGGACTACATATTTATATACAAGGAATTGCCACGTCGGCAGTACACAAGCTTATGCATAGTTAAATATTGATAAGTAAATCACACGCTCTAAAACTGATTATGGCGTAGGAGCCGGAATATATGGAAAGAAGCCCAGAAATGGCTTTTCGATAAGCTTCAGTAAGGATACAAAGATGTTTCGCGCGGAATGGCCGCAATTCATTATTTTGTCAGAGAGGTAGAAAGAAGGCAACACTTAAAGCAATCAGTTCAGAAAGTGTAGACTCTAAGCTAGTTTGGGACTGCGTAAGCGCTCTAAATGCGGTGGAAACCCAAAGAAAACTAATATTGGCCTGGGTTCGCAATCACACGGGTATGAAAGGAAATGAAGTTACGGATGATCTGGCTAGACGACGGTCGTCAAGGTCATTCGTTGGAACTAATCCATCTTTCGGTATTACCAAATCGCAAATTAAAAAGTCCATCCACGAATGGATATAGAACTCCATCCACGAATGGATATAGAACAAGTCAAAGGAATGGTGGCAAAAATCACCAAGACAAAGACAAGCAAAAGAGTTTCTAAGGGAACAGAGGCCTAAGTTTACTTAATACCGAGTAAAGAGAGGAGGACTGTCAAAATAATAGTAGGTCTGTTGACTGGTCGTTGTAGACTATACAGGCATATTTATAACACAGATCTGGCAGAGGACGCTATCTGCAGATTCTGTCAAGATGAAGAAGAAACCCAAATTCATGTGCTGTGCTATTGTGAGGGTCTGGCGAGGACAAGGCCTCTGGTGCTGGGTGTAGAGAACTTTACAGTAAATAGCTACATAAAGGAGTCACTCTCAAAAATGATAGGCCTATTTATAAAGGCAAAGTTAGAGGGGGCACCAGTCTAATCCAATTTAATCCAGTATGTTAGTAAAATTAACTTATTCTTGCAAGTTTACCTACTCTTATTAACTATCACACTGACAAAAGTCAATGCTAGGTTTTCCACTATCACCAAACAACCTAGCATTGACTTTTGTCAGTGTGATAGTTATTGTTACACCAAAGGTTTCAAAACCCAATTACTGGATTACTCTTATTAAAATTAAACTTAGTATATAAGAAAAGAAAAGTTTATTTCTTTTCCGAATAAATAAATTGCATGCACAAATGGAGGTACGTGATACATCCATTTGTACGTGCATGTATGTACACGCATAGTAGGTCTATTCATCATTTATTATTACCCTGCAAATTCCTGAGATACAAATATCTCTGGCTCCGACATTGCATGGCGTTCCATCCTGAGCTATACCCCACGGGACTATTATCGTGTCATTCACGTCGCTGCAGTATAACTCACAGGGTTCATCTGAAAATTGAATCAATAGAGAAACGTAAAGGCTGGATATCTGTTGTGCTGTTAAGATAAGCGATAATCAATAATCGAGCAGTATTACGGGAGTATTTAAAACAATGATTCAACATAGCATATTTCTCTGAAAATTATAACAGATAGGGAAAGGTTGCCCACTTTACAGATAAATCAATTATAGGATGCAGACAAGGACGCGAAAGATAGTCTTAGGAAACGCAAAATAAACTTTCTCATAAACTTTTGGTAGGTAACAGATTTAAAAACTTATATTTTATTACAAAAAGAAAAAAAAATTAGTAGTCCTTGTAAATTGTCTAATTTAGGCAATCCGTTGCGACCAATGGGGTCTTAAATTGGACCATGATCAAAAACTGATATAGAAATATATTTTAATTAAATAATTATCAAATCTGAAGAATAATTGTATTTACTCTTTAATTATAATTATTTAAGTATTCCGTTTTGGGTACTTCAACATCTGCACTGCATACCCATGTCTCTTTGATCATCTTTGTCGTTCTTGGTTTCTTAGCTTTTTCGTTTCGATAATTTTCCCTAAATTTGTTTTTCTTTTTTGATTGTTTCATTGTTAGTTAATTCTTGCAGGAAGACCTAATAATTCCAGCGACCTGTTGTGTGACACTTTGTAATGCTTGTTCGAGATCTGGTTTTGATATAGACGATATTTCTTCAATTGGTATATTTACATAAGTTCGATCGCCAAGGATGTGACGATCTGCGGGCCAAATTCCTGCTGTTTCAAAAGAGTTTACTGCCGTTTGTACAGTTGCGGATTTGGCATAAGCTTCTCCAAGCAGAGCTCACACTTTTTTGCCAGGATTTGTTCGTAACCACGTTCCACGTTCCACTCTTTGTATGTAATACGTTTTCACAAGTTTGAAAGTCTACATCAAGAGGTTGTAGTCTGTGAATCGTATGGCCTGATAATTACAAGATGATAATGCCCCGTTCCCATGAAACAAGTATCTATAGATTCTTAATTTGTACTGTGAGTGATGTGACCCTTTAACAATAAAAGAATTTTGTTTTACAATTTTAATGAACCTGTCTAACTACTTGGTAAAAGGATCTATATTTATCAGTATTAGAATTTTCAACCATACTAGCTGGAGGAGCATCAATTTCTAGCTCTGGAACAATTCTTCCTCTTTTAAAAATTATTATTGTTGGAATATATTGGCCTGTGACGCTTAAACAACAAACCGCTAAAACAGGTTCTTCCTCCGTCCATATTCCATATTTTCCTCTCTCCCTTTCAACAAATTTAATTTACGGAAGATGTCAATTAAGGGGGCTATGACACCAAATCGATCAATGACTGACCACCTAAGTCTGTCTAATTGTAAGACTAATAAATGCATGCTTTTTCAAACTACAAAGCAGAGTTATTTTAATAAACAGAAGAGAGATTAAACAATCCTAGTTAATAATTCCACAAAGTTTCATTAAAATTGGACATTAGATTTTTGGGAATCGGATACCAAAAGAAGAAAGAACAAGAATTTTTCAACCGAATTCTAAATAAATTAAAATCTTTACCTTCTTCAAAAATCCTTTTCATAGCATTAAGACAGCTGTTCAGTTAACATTTACACTTAAATTTTCATTCAAAACAGACAAAGGATATCGAAGGAAATGGCGACTAAAGCGAGAAGCGGCCCAGAATCAATTTTAGGTCCAAACCATCCTAAAGTTTCTTAAAACCGGTCCATTTTAGTCACATGAGCTGTGTTCTTTTATTTTTTAGGCTATGACTACATGAGAAGATTCAAAGATTCCTAGTTTAGTAAAAACAAATCTTTCTGCAGGTTTCGATATATGAAACATTCCTAATCAACAACAATTTTTAAATCGACGAAAAAATAATTTAAATTTACTTTCTGTTTGTACATAATGTCGCTAATGACATGTGTGTGGATGGAAAATTATAAGCACAACTTGTAACACTATTGTGCACGACTATCTGAGCAGCGACAGTAACACCACATGCACTCTTAGATTTTGATGTAGAAGGAATAGCGCATATACACTCCGCCAAAAAAGTATCGCATAAACTAAAAAAGGGCATTTATGAACCAAGATATTTTTATACGTTCACAAAAAGTTTGCCTCGTGTATGTGAACTATAAAAACACTAACAAAATAATGGAACTTAGCGTTTTTACTTTTTTTTTTTCTAAAAGAACACATTTAGAAAAATGCATATGTGTAAGGTTTGTTCAGTTGTTTATTGAAAGTCTTCCTATACGGACAAATTTTAAAGTGCGAAGTCAGAGTTCTGTACCAACGCTTTTAAAACTAAAATGAGCAATTTAACTTCAGAACAAGTGGCTGCTATAGTTGCTTTAATCGAAGATGGACGATCTCAAGCATACGTTGCTAATTTGATGAACATCAATCAGTCAAGTGTTTCTAGAGCCGTAGCCAGATATAGGGAAACAGGCATTTACAGTAGAAGACGTGTACCAGGTCGTCCAAGGTGTTCTACTCGCGAAGATGACCGCTATTTACTACTACAAGCATTACGTCGAAGACATGTAACTGCGAGACAATTGCAGAACGACTTGGCTAGAGTCAGAAATACTCGTGTGAGTACTCAAACTATTCGGAATAGGTTACGACAGAGTGAATTAAGAGCTAGAGTAGCTGTAACAGCCCCTCGTCTCACTAGGAACCACCGAGTGGCTCGCTTAAGGTTTGCCAGACAACATGTAAATTGGAACATTCATGACTGGGCCAATATACTCTTCACAGATGAGTCAAGATTTGGTCTTTACATCTCAGATAGGCGTATCTCAGTGTACAGACGAGACGGTGAGCGCTATTCGCAGTGTAATATCAGACCTAGACCTAATTTCGCTGGTGGCTCTATTATGGTTTGGGGAGGCATCTGTTTAACAGGTCGTACAGAGTTAGTACCAGTAGACAGAGGTACACTGACTGCCCACAGGTATATAACGGACATTTTAGAAGAACATACCGTACCATATGCGCCAATTATAGGAAACGAATTCATGTTAATGCACGACCGCATGTTGCAATAATCGTCCAGGAATACCTTAACGATGTTGGTATTCCAGTTTTAGATTGACCTGCGGTAAGTCCGGACATCAACCCTATCGAGCACGTGTGGGACCTCCTTCACAGACGGATACGAACCCAAAATGTTGCCCCAGCGGACCTGCATGGACCAGAAAATGCTCTCCGTGACGAGTGGGAGAATTTGGATCAGGCTTATATACGGAGGTTAATGGAATCTCTGCCAAACCGTATGCGAGCGGTCATAAGAGCCAGAGGTGGCAATACTCAGTATTAAAAGCTACTGTTATGACATTTTTCTTTCCAAAATTATAATTTCTTGTTTTAATAAAAATCTCAAGTATGAGTTCTTGTTTTTATTTGGCCTGTATTTTATTTAAACAATCATAGAAATTATATCTTAGAGCGCATTAAAGTATATTTACAACTTTATGCTACAAACAAAGATTATGCGATACTTTTATGATTCAAAACTAAATTATGCGATACTTTTTTGGCGGAGTGTATTATCTTTTTTAATTTTCGAAAAGCTACCTTCCTCTCAATATTTGAGCGAAAATATTCATTGGCATTAATATCTAACCGCTGTTATGTGAATAGTTACAGAAAAAAAAAATGCATAGGATCAATGCATTTGTATCACGTTGTTCGATCGAATATATCTGCGGTATTATCTCCAACAGATTTATTTTTTCAGCACGCCGACGAAATATGCAAAATGACAAAACTTCGCGAGTTTCGAACGAACGACTTGGTGAATTATACCTGGAATTCCTATTTAAAACTTGGTGGCAGAAACAGACATTTTCAATTAATTACCTCATCCGGGAGCTACCGTAACCGAGTTATGCCCTTTTAACAAAACATGATGCATAGAATTCGTCTTATTGCCCGGAGGCTCTCGTTTCGTTTGTATATTGTTTGGTCGCGAAGTGTTTAAAAATTCATAGCTATTAAAGTTTCTTTTCCGTTTAAGTATAATGAGTTTTAATTTCTTTCTTTGCTCGCGTAATTTCGCTTTCCGCATTCCGGCGATGCGCGGTTAGGAGTCTTTTATTCCAACGTATTTTAAAGAGCTTAAAGAGGTGTCCCTCAAAATATGTAATGTACATCCTGCGCATACGGATTCACGAATGCGGAAGGATGTTTTAATGAGCACGAAATGCGACCAGCTGAATAGGCGATGCTTCTTTTTTTTTGGGTTTAAATAGGGGAAATAAGTTGCCTTTAAAGAGGTTTTAAACCGCATGTCTAGGAGCTTAAGCATGGGCTGCCTTATTTTACAAAGTAAAATAAAAGATGTGTTGCTAAGATTGGTTACGGTTGAAATTCTGATAATAAAATGTGGAAAAATGTTAATCTACCATTAATATTCGGTTTGATTGGAAAGTATCAGTTTTATGTAAATTTATAGTACCTGTAAAATAGTAAAGAAATTAAAATGCATTCCGACATGCTTTAAAGAAGCCGAAATGGCGGCTACTTCATTTCAGATACTTCCTCCTGGGTGATAGACAACCCAAATAAGTTTCTCTTTTTATAGCCATCAATGAAACCGGTGGTAGCACCATGAATGAAAAAAAAATCGCCTTTCCAAATTAAAAACGGTTAATGACTATCGCATGTGGTGGATTCATGGTCGTCAATTGAGATATAATATTACGTACGATGACAGAACTTCGGATAAATATTCCGGAAGTGGCTTTACCGTACACTGAATCCCTAGAAATTGATTAATTTAGCGAGAGAGAATGAGGCAAGTCGTAAAAATGAATTCGCATTTTGTCTGACAATCGGCGAGTGCTGATGGATCAGATTAGGTGCACATAACCCATCGCATTAAATCGGACTAATTAAAAAGGGTGGAAGGAAATAGCCATTAAAAATCACGACAGTAGTCAAACTGGTCAGCTAACATTTGTGAAAGCATCGTAGAAGCTACGTTTCATGAATACTTCTGGCGAAAGGACTATTCTACAAACAAATAAATTTAGAAGTTAATGAATGTTACGTTCTGATCCTTTTGTTTACCTACTCTTTGCGACAGGAAAATAGTAAAATTACATCTAGAAATTTATTTTGAAAAAAGTTATATTAGTATAGTATTTTGCGTTTAAATATACCTAATTAATTAGAAGTAATGCATTAAAATGAAACAATGGAAACATGGAGGTAGAATACAATAGCGGATTATGAAGTATTTTCAAGCAGAGTTGTGTTGTTTATCAGTTCCAGTTTTCATTAAGTATAAAAGCTTTTAAGTTTGTCTAAATTAAAACAAATTTTTTAAATTAGAAATGCATGTCAACAAAAGTAAACAAAGTAAATTAGATATTTGGGTATGAATGCTAATTGTAAGACAATATATTTCATAATTCCAGAATACTGCTGCGGAGAAAAAGGGACGTTGTTCATTATGAATAATACAGTAGTTCGGGCCATTTCTATTTATAAAAATTTAATTTACTCTACTATTTGTGAGAGAAAAGAAGTTTCTTGAAAAAATAAACAAATAAAACAAAGTAAATACAAACGCCATACACGCAGAAAGCAATAACTGCGGATCTTTCCCTTTTTCCTAGTTTCTTTTTTTTCTTTTTTTGACCTGCCGGACAAAGCCCATTTGTCAGATTTTCCTAACATTTTAAGCAATGCTGTGTATCTTAACCTTTTTGCTATTTTATTTTTGGAACACGTTCTATAGCGTACCGTAGTAGAGTTTTTGTAAATGTTTGTTGTAGCTGTGGGAAGGGCAAAGGTTACTGAAAAACGAGCAGCTGCACGTGGAATATGAAAATCAAAACGTGATAAAAGATGAGGTGAGTCAACCAACTCATGAACCACTTTACGCACAAATCGCGCGCTATGAACTTTACGACGTTCAGCAAGAGACTGCATATTATGTCTGTTCAGAAGGTGAAGGTAATCGATACCTCTAGGAGGATACACACCATCAATTTTAAATGATAGAAATTTGAAGAACTTGCGCTGTATACCCTCTCAATCGCCAATTCATGGCAAACATAATAGGGTGACCAAACAATGCAGGCATACTCAAGGGAACTAACAAAAGAGAAATACAGTGCTTTAAGTGTAGAGCAATTGGTGAAATAACGTTACGATCGCATAATAAAGCCAAAACCTCTTAAGGAGTGTGCACAAAGGTTATCGATATGGTGTGAAAAAGAGGGAGAAGCGTGAAATAATATACCTAAATCTTTGACATGATTAAGTTTCTCAAGAGTGATGTTGTTAATAGTATAAGATGAAGGAAAGATAACTTTCCTTCGACAATAAGAAACCACACAGCATTTACTGACATTAATCCTTAGCGAACTAGCGGAACACCAACCGATCAGATCACCCAAATCATGCTGCAATAAGCCAGGATCCCATGCAGAATCAATAACTCTATAAATTTCAATATGTATGTATGTATGTAAAGTATTTATTGGCTGAAGTAATATACAAGAAAACAAAAATAATAACAAGATGCCAAAAAGACTAAATCGCCTACCATTAATAATGGAATACGGCGTTCTTCCTTTAGCCTCTGTAAGTATAAATCAAACAAAAGTAAAAAAAAATTACAAGAAAATATATAAACACATGTACAAATAAACAAACATCAAGGTCTGTGTGCATGTGCCCATAAGCAACCGTCCCCCCATGCCCATATTAAATCCCCAAACATTTTCCTTAATATTCGATATAAGCATTATTACTAGTGCCGCGAAAAGAGTAATAATAATTATAAAAATTATATATAATTATAAATTCCTATTGAAGGGCGATCAAGGAATTCGAAAGGATGTATCTAATACGATCCGCTTGCATACTACAGCTCATGGTAGGTAGTACGTGAGTGTTTAGTATTTTAGCGACATTATAAGAGAAGCTCCTCTTAATATCATCTGCATAAGCTAAAACTGAGCAGTGAAGAGTATTAAGGAGATCATTAATGTAGGCAACAAAAAGTAGGGGATCCAGGTTAAACGCTTGAGGAACTCCCGAACGAGAAGCAAATTCTTGAGACTTAAATCCATTGAAGTATACGTAATTGGTTCTATCAGCTAAATACGATGATACCAACGACTGCAAGCAAGACTCGTACCAAACGCAGTCAATATATGCAGCAGTAACCTGTGATCAATTGTGTCGAAAGCACTGGATAGATCAGTATATATCCATCCATTTGCTTATGCCTATCAAGCTGGGCCGCTAGAAATTGCGTAATAGTGCGAGATTAGTTACTGTAAACCTCCTAGGCAAGAATCCGTGCTGACTTGGGGAAAGCCGTTGCTGAATGTTGCGCAAGATTGCTTCGTAGACGAAATGTTCCAAGACTTTAGCGAAGTTTGAAATAAGTGAAATAGGATGGTAGTTATTTAACTGAGACTTGTCACCTTTCTTATAGACAGGAATAACTCCTGCCCGCTTCCATAATTCTGGAAAAGTAGATGTTCTGATACATAAATTGATTACAGTTGTCAAGGGTTTTGTCAGTGCATATCTAGCGTCACGAACTAAGAAACTTGGAATCGAGTCGTCGCCAGAAGTAAGCTTTGATGGGAAAGCGAACATTCTCTTCGGTACGGCATCCTCAGTTACAGTTGACATAGAAAATGGCAATGTGTTTGGGTTAGTGTCGGAAGTCTCAATAAAAGAAGGAGAACCTGGAGTATAATAATGCTCATCATACTTTTCATATGGGATCCGGCCAAGATTAAATTAGGGTAGCAAGACACCAAGGAATAATGACATCCTCCGAATCATTTCCTTTGAAAATCAAATTTCTACTACTCTGCCTTTCCACTATAAGCACAAAGTCTTCAGTGCTTGCAATAGTATGGTGGCAATCTTCATCAGTGGTGAAATGTCAGGCCTAGCACATATCTTTTCTGCACATCTGCGTATACATTCATTCCAACTTTGAGGGATAAGGAAATAGTCTTCCACGATGTCTATCAATATCCTCAAAAAAATCTTCGGAGTCGTCCGCGACAAGACTAGTTCGAACTGAGCCTGGGGTTCTGACCCTTTTCAATGTGGCTGTAGCATCAATTCATCATTTGTAAAGACCGTAATTTTGCTTTCGTGTTTAGTGTTTTTTTTTTTTTTTTGGGGAAAGTCAGTCAGAATAGTATCCTTATATTTTTGTCTCTTCTTCTCTATGGTGGCGTAAAATGATGAAACTAGCTCATACACATGATGTATCCCTATCCTGAAATCATCGCCTCATATACTGTCGATTACGCAGTATCTTTTTCCAGCGCCGCTTCTTCGCCTCCAATATAAAGTGCTTTATTCCTTTTTTAGCTGCTGTTTGATGTAAAACACCGACTTCTTTGCCCTGCTTCTTAGTCCTCCCGCAGAATCTGTGACTACCCACATTCATCTTTTGCTATTGATATGCATTTCTCATTTATTATTTTGACCTTACAAACAATGTCCTATATAATGAATTGACTAAGTAAATTTATTTGAAAGATAGATATGTTTCTCTCTTCATGACCTCCTTTACGCTTTTATTTGAAATAATAACGTTTTTTAGTGATAATCTCAGAATCCCTTAGACTATTAAGCTCCTGAAAAAAGAACATTACTCAACCATAAAATTTTTAGGTCACTATTTTCATAGTTGTGCATCGTACCTACCGTTTAAAATTATTTCAACTAAAAATACCATTCCTTTCCGGCTAAAGCACGCTGAATTAATGCCATAAAACACCGATATAAATATGCACAACGTAGTCAAGGGTTTTAAGGCAGTGTTAGTTGTTGGTAATAACCGGGAGATAAAGCGGCTTTGTAACATCTTGAGGTAATAGCGTTTATGCTAATTGTAATAAACGATGACATAAATATTCACCTCTGGCCGTTGCGGGAGTAATAATCATTTTTATTCTCTTCGTTTTCCCCACATAAGAACGAAATATTGCCACTATTTGTGTCGGTATCTTTTACATGGAATTAGTATTAAGCGAGTTCGTATGCGAGAATAGTATTAGATTTGAATGCAACATCTATTAAAAAACCTATTATTGAAAGTTATGTGTACTTAAAAGCTAGACGTTCATATTTCATAATTCCAATACTTAGGAGGTAATAGTTTTATATTAATATATCCAGAGCAATATAATGCTGTTAGTAATATTTAACCTTCGTAAAGAATCTTTGGGTTCCCAAATTAAGCGTCGAGGATATGTAATTAAAACAAGATAAGCTATATTTACCTTGGTCGAAATGTGGCACCCACGTATACTTCTTGCCTTCGTATAGACGGTTATTATAACTAGTACATTGAACCGCCCTAAACGTTGGTTGACTTTCCGGACAGGGATTCGTGTTACAGAGTCGATATCGCCTTCGTTCGCCAACGCAGAATTTGCCCCCTGCTGCCGGTTTGGGGTGATCGCATTCCCTTTGCATGATAGATACGCCGGCGCCACAAGTACGAGTACATTCGCTCCAAGTACCCCATTCGCCCCAGCCACCATTAATAGCGACGGGTGGTTCCATTATGGGTACGCATTCTTGGTCTTGACACCACTGGAAACGTTTCTGTTTTAAGAAACATACTAGTAACTTCTTACAATGGGGAAAAAGCATATGCCAAGCGCCCAGCTGACAGTCAACACATTACATATAACGTGCAGGGCTAAATAGAGATATGAATATGTCCAATTAAGTAGAGTATTTATGATATTTTTGGCAAATATTTACTGCTTTTTATAAGTTTTCTCCATAATGGTTAATAATATGTTAAAGTAAAGCTATCTGATTCACCTTTTTACATGGTTGAAATTTATTTTAAAGTAACTGGCATTTGAAAAGAAAGCAGTTCAAACACATTAAATATAACGTGCAGTGCTAAATAGATATATGAATATGTCCAATTAAAAAAGGGATTTATGACGACTGGCAGTTTATGTGTGTTGTTGCTTTCATCCTTCATATCTTCTTGTTCACATAAGTGCACGTGTGTTGGAGTGAGATAGCTGTATAAACGCGTAGCTACATGCATATTGAGATGGTTATATATTCAACATGGATAATGCTTTTAATATTGTGTTCAAATGTTCGGGCTGCATATCAGTACTTGTTTTAAGTTATTTTTGAGAATGGATAAATGTATATAGGTATTGCCAAAGAGTATAGTTGTAATGCCCTACATAGTTTTATGAGAGCGACGAATTCTTACAAGCTTGTTATATTATAGTTTATTTATCATAAGATGAATTCAATTTGAACATTTCAACACTATCAATCTTAAAATAAAAGATCAAGCATGTGATCACAGCAAGGGAAAAAATCATCTTTTTGTTTAAGTGGGTTGACAAAGACTATGCAAATGATGCTTGTCAGGCACCCCCGCCGAACCAAATCTCCATCCTAATCATCATTACGACTTCGGAAAAAACCGGTTATCGTAATTGACCAATGACTGCATAATCTACCGGAAATCTAGAGTCCATTTGTCAATTATTTGTCATTAGTCTTACTAATTGTTAGATGCAAGGGCGTATCATGAGGCACCTAAATAAAATAAAGCCATAGAGCCATAACAATAAAAGAAGAAGAATACATCTTACGTCTGTAGGAAGGCAATTTAATGTAAATTCCCCTGTCGTGTACAAGATTCGAAATCGGTACTTGCAGAGAAGTAGATATGTTAGAGGAGCTGGTCATGGTCGTAAACGTGCAACAACAGCTGAACAAGACAGACACCTGCGTAATTGAGCACTTAGATGAAGAGACATCTACTGCTACAGACTTGCAGAGTGAGTTTAGAAGAGCAACGGGAATTCCAGTTTGTGCAAAAGGTTGCGAGAACATAATCTTAGATCGATGAGACCAATATGAACACCACGGATGACTTTTGATTCGCAAAAGAAAGTTGAAGATCTTGGTTGACATGTTGTGATGAGCGTCGTACAGGTGAACGTCATCTTCAAGGATTGGCACAGGAAATGGACAGATTTGAAAGATGATCTGATATTAGTTTAGACTGGAATCTCACTTCATACTCGTACAGATCTCAGATTCCTATAGCTGTGCGAATGAATGTTGCCCGATATATTGAAGACATAGGTACTAACGAATCATATGATACCTGCTAGAGCTCTTACAGACCCTAGATTTCTGATCCCGCATGACAATGCAAGACCACATGTAGTAGGTCAGACAAGACATTTCCTGGAAGAACATCAAATTCAAGTAATAGACTGGGCTCAGCGTCGACCTGTGGCTCCATAAACTCCTCAACAGCTTTTGGTGATACTTCACCAAGAATGGGCTAACATACCCCGAGAGGGCATTCAGAAGTTGATTGAAAACATGCTACGAAGTGGTCGGGCATTCAATCTCGTGGATGACGTACCCGTTATTAGATTCCATTGGAAGTTTAAACTTACTGTAGTTACTTAAGTCTAATTTGTTAGTTCATTAAGAATTTTTGTAGTTTCCTGTATTGTTTGCTAGTATTTGATTGTGTTTTAGTTTGGAATGTTCAAATTGATCATTTGATCATTTTTTAATAAATAAACGATAATATGACCAGATTACAAGACTTCATTGGTTTCATAAGACAATTACAGCTATAATTTCAATATTATGTAGCGCCCACGAGAAACCAATTATGTAGACATTAATTAGGAGAATCTGTATATATGTAGATGATATGCAGATTTTCTAAACTATGGCAAAAGTAAGTGAAAATATTGGCGGCTATTCGATAATCCTAACTCATCGTCGTTTGCGGCAACTGAGCTTTTTTAGAAGTACCATGCAATGAATATTAACGAAACGCTTTAAGCGCATCAGAACTGCTTTAACAAGCAAAAATCTCGCATACTTACGACAGGATTTAATTGAAACTTACAGTATACTGTAGGTAATCTTCTGTAATAAATTGCATGACTATACCGCAAGGACATATAGTATGACATAAAATGTTTGTTGTTTGTATAATTTGTTTTATATGGGAATCTCACTTGTTCTTGTTGTTCTACTTCGCAGAATATCGTTTACATTAGACAGCATTGTACTTAAAGGGCACTGTCTGCTTTAAAACAAGATTTATTGCTATATACAGGGTGTTTTTAAACATCGTTTAAATCGAAAATAAGGTTAAAAGTCATAATAAACATATGTTCACAAATCAACCGTTTACGAGATAACAGCGAGTGTTCCTAGTAGTACATGGATATAACATATCCCAGTAAACAGGTGCTTATCAGCTATTGTTTTATGACAGTTTAATTTGACGTTTTGTGCAATTTGTGGCAATTACAATGGTTGCGTATTCTAATGCTGAAATGAGTGATATGGTGTTCATGTACGGTCGTGCTAATGGGAATTCTTTACAAGCACGTCGCTTCTATGCTGAAACGTTTCCTGATCGCCAACTGCCTTCGCATGTGATGTTTGAGACGGTGTTTCAACGACTAAGAGAAACTGGTTCGTTTGAGAAGCGGTCTTCTGATACTGGACGGCAGAGATTAGCATGTACTCCACAGATAGAAGATCGAATTTTGAATATTATTGATGAAATTCCCGAAACTAGTGTTAGAAGAATTTCGACTCAAGTGAGTGTAAGCAGCAATCTTGTTTGGAGAACTCTTCAACTCCTATACCCCTACCATATCCAACGGGTACATGCCCTTACTGCTCCGCATTATCAAGCGAGAAGGGCTTTCTGTGAGTGGTTTTTGCGAACAGCTGCTGATCGGCCAGATTTCGCTGATAACATCCTTTTCACTGATGAAGCTGGTTTTACTAAAAATTGAATATTTAATTTCCATCACAATCACGTTTGGTGTGACGAGAATACTCATGCTACCGTTGAAGCTCGTCACCAGCAACGTTTCTCTCTAACATCTGGTTAGGCATGATAGGGGAACGGTTGTTAGGACCGATTGTTTTGCCACAACGCTTAACAGGTCCTGCATACCTCGAGTGCTTGGAAAATACTTTACCTGAACTTTTGGAAGATTTACCTATAAATCTAAGACTGAACCTCTGGTTTATGCAAGATGGAGCTCCACCGCACTTTACGCGTGCTGTTAGGGAACATCTTAACAATGAATTTCCTGGGAGATGGATAGGGCGAGCAGGTCCCATTGCTTGGCGTCCAAGGTCTCCCGATCTAAACCCGTTGGACTTTAGTATCTGGAGTTATTTGAAAAGTTTAGTGTACGCAACACCGGTAAAAGATCTTCCAGAGTTGCGCCAACGAATAGAACACCGTTGCCAGATAATACGAGAAAAACCCTTGTTTTTTGAAAGAGTGCGCGCTTCCTTTGAAAGCAGATGTAGATCCTGTGTCGAACTGGAAGGACGTCATTTTGAACATCTTCTTGAGTTATAGTCTATTTTATGTTAAAATACAATAACATCTTAATAAAAACCGCTAAAGCAAACTTATTCTGCATTTGCGATAAAATCGCTGTTATCTCGTAAACAGTTAATTCGTGGACATATGTTTATTATGACTTTTAACCTTATTTTCTATCGTACTACATGCCCTTAAAATCTTTAAACGATGTTTCAAAACACCCTGTATACGAGAAGTATTCGAAGAATGCGGAAGATTTCTCTGCATATCTGTCTATAGATAGTTTATGATTAAGACAAGAGTAAAGTTCTCTTTTATAGGCTCAGGATAGTGTATAAGCATAGTAGAGTTTTAAAGCATGAGAAACATATAGTTCATTTATAAGACAAGCTGGTGTTATGGAGAATATGTACCCCCAATGGCAAAATTATGAACGAAGTTAATTTTTTGCATATACACATTTAGAAAATATCCTGGTGTGATAAACGATCAGCTTTTATAATTTAATTTTGTTTTATAAGAATATTAAAACACGAATTAATCTGTTAATTCTTTAAAGGTTTTTCTATAATATGCAGAAAAAAGTAGAGAATTACACCACAGTAAATTAGTTCTGAAAGCCTATATTTGCGTAAATTATTTTTTTGTAAATTATCCCAATTTCCATGTGTCATAATGAATTATATATATATATTCACCCACAATTTGTCAACGATTGGTACAGAATAATTTACATGGGAGGGTCGCAAAAACATTACAAAGAATACTAGAATGATATTTTTGGTAAGAAGTTATATGTTGAATGGAATAATAAAAAATAGACTATACGAAGTGATGAAAGACGGGTAAATTTTTTTGGACCTCATGGCAGATATTATATATTTCTACATACTGGAGATAAACCGAATGAAGTTAATGAGGACCACGTTTCACACCATGGTAACCTAAAATTAAATACACAAATTTAAAATTAACTGACAAAAGATAGGAGGTATAAATACCACAATAACTATTTCAAACTTTATTTATTTCTTTGGGAATGATTTATAAAAATTGAATTATAGAACTAGATTTGTGCTGCATGAGCAATATCTGATTTTCTTTCTTTTCTGATAACTCCTGTTCTCCAGCTGATTTGTTAACAAGTATTATTTTACAAATGGGAAATTAATCTTCAATAATATTGCAAGAAAATGAGTTGACAAAATATGCAAATCTAGATTTCCGATATTTCAAATCACCAAATATATCTGCTTGCAATTGTATACCGTTAAATAAATAAGAGACGACTTCCCATAGCTGTCAATAACGGCAAAATGTCAAGAATGGATATTCTTCATAAAAGATTCTATTTTCAATTTTTTTAATTTTTTTATTTGTGCAGTTTATATTAAGTTACACTACAAATCTACTGTTGAAATTAATTTGCCGCATAGGTAAATTAAACCCCACAAATAAGCCTAAATTGCTCAGTAAAGTATATTCACTAGATTTCTTGACAAACATGAAATGTACAACTGAAATAAATTTATTTAATAAAAACACACTTCAATTTTCTATAGGAACCGCACTCTTTTAATATCCATAGTAGAATTTCTAAATCATGGTAGAATTCGTTTTAATAGTAAAGAATACATTACGTTACCAAAACTTGAGCGAAGTGTGACGTTCACGAATCCCAATGAATCTATCATTGGCTGTTGCCTAGCGATGAAGACCAATTACCAATATTCGTTTATTGTGCATATCACGGCATGTACTCTTCTACTATTAAAATGGGCTATTATTTTCCCTTGTATTTATCTTTTCGGCCACCATGATTAAGTTTTTGCAAGAATGAAATCTAAAGAGCTTTCAAGGGCGAAAATATGGGATAAAAGGGCAGTGTCGAAACTTTGTTGAAGTTGGCATGCACCCCGATTATTTGCTGAGATGGTCCAATATCTTATTTAATATTCTTTGGAATTGAGAGTGTACTTCTATTTAAATAAAATCTAGATAATAGGACAAATACATAAATAATTTCAATATAGCGTGTAATCATTATATCTGAGCTTGTAAATCGTTGTTACCTTTTTCTTAGTTGAACAGTTTTTTGTGTTCTTTGATATCTTTCAAAAGTGCTAATATATGTATCTAATTATATGCATGGCCTGTAAACGATATTATAGAATTTCCACCAGTTATTTAAAATTTTTTTTTATTATTCTAACACACGCAATCAAATCTAATGACCGTTCCATATAAATGAAACCAAAACAAACAGTCGTGTCCTGCTAGGCGATCAGTGATTATGGGGTAGCATGCTTGCGGATTAACGCCGCAAATTGATTTATTTTACCATATGCTTTCCGCAGTATGTACCGGGAGCGGCTGGCCTCAGTTGAGTTGTGCAAGTTCCGTTCACCGTGCACCAGAGCCGGGAGCAGATTTCGGAGGCCGGCGTGCAGACTTGTGCATAATCGCCGAACTGCAGTCGACATTGGTATTCCGCGTCGTACATAGCGCCAGGTGGCAGCGGTGGGTATTTGTAGTCTTCGACGCTTTGCGGCTCATCTCGCAGGCATTCACCCAGTCCTTTGCTGCATTGCACGAAAGCTTTACTTCAGTTTATATACATTAAATGCCGGCTGGATGCCGTTTAATATGTAAATAAATATTTAAATTAGTTAATTACTGCTAGTTGTGGTTAGCTTAATAGATTTATAGATTGGTTAAAAGTGATTTTCATGTTTTGATGATTTTATGTTAATAGTTTATTAAAAATCTTTTGCGAGACTATTTGCATCACATGCTGCAATACAATCATTAGTACTCATTTGTTTATCAGACCAGATTTTATACATGAATTGATTTTTTCTAGTAAATCTAAGCGTTAATTTAAAGGCAAACACGTATCATTTCCTTATTATAATATTATCCAAAAAAGTCCCATAAAAAGAAACTTACTTTAGAAAAGAGATGAATTAAAATATTAATGTTGAAAGCCACTTTGAAAACATTAAATATCTAAATTACCGATTGCGAAACTTAAAGTTAGTACGGAAGTGTGAAACTTAAAGTAGAACACAATAATCTAAAATGCACTGCAGCAAATACATATATTTATACCCTGCCATTCAAACAAATTAGCAAAACGTAAGGTTGGTGTTATATCGGGATTTGATAAATAAATTGAACCAAATAATGTGCACGATAAGTATAAATACAAACAAAAAAAGCTGTATCGGTTATGACTCTTAATCCATCCCAATTTAGGAAGGCAGTAAATAATATAGTATGTTTGTTGAATCAATATAGGTTGTAGGGAACTCTGAAATGAAACAGAGAGGAAAATGATTCAAAAGCTAAGCAAACAATTATATAACTTTTTTTTTTACTAATCGGCGAATTTAATAGCATACAATGTAAAAGATAAAAATCGAATGTTAGTTCGAAGTCTCGAGTAAAGTTTGAGATGGGACATTTCGAGTAACAACATTTCGTATGGCGGATGATTAAAATAATAAAGTTTCTTCGTGAGGCAGCGGCTTTAAATTCTATTTTGTTTAAAACATATCATAGATATACGTTTTGTCGTTTCAGCAACATTGGTTATCTTCCTCCAGAAAATATAGTAGTTGCAATATTACATTTTTTTTTTAATTTTTATGTTTGATTTATTATTTATATTCACGTAAACTAAACGATATTCGGACTTGAAACAGCAATTGGCATGCATACATAAATAAACTTAAAGATCATTTCTAAATTATTCTTACTCTAGAAATATCGTAACATCTCTTCGGCTACACCTCGACCAGCTGACTTCGATCGTATCCGCTTCGAAGCTAGGCGTCATTATGTGAAGTTTCTTGCCAACTTTTCCCTTACATCCGATCTTGTCCGTGTCGTGGTACATTCCAAAACTGCAAAATCAAACATCAGGCGCAATCTGTTAAGGATCGGCTATGTAATTATTGTTCTCTCTAGAGGAAATTAATTTTGATTAAACTTCGGGAGGCATAAATCTTTCTATAATTAAAAAGAGGCCTTGTTAGTTGCGGAGAATTTGTAAGAAAGCCTAAAATACCCTCCTTCCGTAATTGATATAATCCCGAAAACAGTCTTTATAATCAACTTAATGGAGTTTTAATTATTGTATTTTCTTTAAACATATAGTTTACTTCCTGTTTTCTTTTTTCTGCAAATCTGCATTAGTTTTTCGGTAGTTTATTGATAAAAATAAAAGTTGTTTTCAAGTCTACCAGCCGTTAATGAGTTGGAAAAGCAGATGCCAGTGCTTCTTCAATGCTTTTCCCACGTTGCGATGTGGGCTATATTTACTAGTTACTTGATAAGGATATTACGATAAACAACATGAATGTTTGCAATAGGCTGGGCATCTTCTGGAAAGAGATGAAATTAATAGATATAGAAGAGATTAGTTGATAGCAATTAGGGAATCTAAAAGAGAAGACAGATATCTATTTTATTTAGACGATGAGGCATGGGTAGATGAAGTGAAAAATTGTGGATGGATAAACACATTCTAACTATACGCCAAGCATTTTTCACCGGATTAAATAATCCAACAGGAAAAGGACAAGGGCAAATTGTTTTTCATGTAGGATCACATATGGGATTTGTACAAGGCGGTTTGTTACTTTAAGAAAGTAAACGAATAATAACTTTTATGAAGAGGTGAATAGTACTCTTTTCCGAATAATGGTTCGAGAATAGCCTTAGAGTATTACCTAGCAATGCCGCCATAGTAATGTATTGTATTCATACTACAATAAACTGCCTGAAAAAATTAAATTATCACCAACGATGTATGGATTTAAGAAGTTGTTGAAAGAATTTTTGTTAGAACATAGATTTTACGATATTAAGGAATTTATAAATTTTTAGCTTTTATGTTCAACGTTTATTTATAATTTTGTTATTGTGGTGTAGCTTTTATTGTAAAATAACTGTAATAAGACAATGTCCATGTTTTTCTTTTTTTTTTTAAGAATTGTACCATCCACGCAAAAGTAAAAAAACTCAGCTTCATAATAAAAGTTTTTTATTTAATTTAAAAGTGGTGCAAACTTAGTTATTGCACTTGGTATGCATCAACAACAATACATTTAAACCTCATGTTGTTGATGAAATGGCAAAAAAAAAACAATTAAAGTTGGTTTAGGTTTGTTACAATGTTAGTGCGAGTTAAACCTCATGGAATTGGTATAAGGACAAATAAGAACAGAAGTTGCTTCCCTTAATGGTCGACCGTTAAAGATAACTTAGTCCTTTATCCTTTTGAATTGGAACTATAGCATATACACCAAATTGTTCAGCACATACCATTAAATAAAATGCATCATAATCAAAATTAAAGCGATTGAATCAATATTTTCCAACTTAACGAGAAAGAAAAATGGACCTCCAAAAAGCCGTCATTGGAAGTATCCAAACTTAAGGGGTTAGTCGTTATTTATTTCGAGGATTGCGGTGGTGTTGGGTGACATTTAAATACAAATATTACCCAACCCAAAAAAAATATATTTTGGCGGCATCTAAAACATTTACATAAAAAAATGTAATCAAATCGTAAACCAATTAGCAAGAAGGGCATTGAAACAAGTTTTATTAGATCTGAACCAGGTCTGGCAGTAATCAGTTCTGCGGTACGTGGTGCAGTTGCTGACTGAATCCCAATAAAATACCAGCGTTATGGGAATGATGTTGATGATTTACTCATTATCCACTTGCTGTGGATAATGAGTAAACCATTTGAGCATTTTACCGCAAATGTGTTGGCTCTTAACCAAACACGGCTTAGGATGGTGACAAATCTGGTAATCATGCTGTGCAAGCAACATCTACACCGAAAAAAAAGTCTCTAAAGAAGAACCTAGAAGGAAGAAACGGTCTTCAATCTCATTTTTTAATGTGCCGCATTAAACCAACGGAGATTGATTCTCCTGAGAACTCGCCGACAAATCCGCGGAAGAAGTGTTTACTTCATAGGTCATTTAAACCTAGTTAAAGGAACCAACCTCTCAATCTAAAGCAAACTTATCAGGTACAGAATGAAATAATGATTGCATGATTTGTACCAGTGCAATCGTCAATACCAAAATTCTTAAAAAATGTACAAAAGAACTCTGATTCTTGAAAGTATGGCTATGGTTAAGCATAAGTTTAGGGGAACGAATTAGTGATAGTGTAAATTTGGTTTTTGGTGGGAATGCCTGAGTAGCAGCAAATCAGATGTGTTTGGTCTCTTCTGTAAACGTCCATACCAACTTTGAAATTTGTAATCAGCAGTCGAAGATTCAATTAGCTTAAATCTGGTCGAATCAAATACACAAGTAAATGTCAAAAATTTAGGGTAATGATTTTGATTGAAATCACTATGAAAAACAAACTCATTGGTCTACAACGTTGTCAGATGGGATTATCATGAAAGCACGTAAATGAAGAAATGTTAAAAACAAAGTTTTAAATCGAAAAGTGTTTCCTTTTCGATTTAAAAGTTTGTTTCTTTAAGCCAAATTGCACCTATTTCTTCTAACAGATATCAACGAGTAAGGATTAGTTACGCACTAAAAGTCTGAACTTCAACATCCTCGTGAGAACAAACAAAGCATGATACAATATTTTAACATTAAGATTTTTAATTTAGGACCGAACGAAGATTGTCGCTGCGTGTAGCTTTTGCGACAGTTTATACACACATTGTATATGTGCAGATGTGATCAAAATTGAAAGGACCAGATGTTCCTAAACATTTTTGTAATTTTAATACATAATCTTGAAAAATAGACGCACGTGAGCTCCGAAGATACGGAATGTGTGCATTGCTTGCGTTCAAGTTAATGAAATTTATGTAAATCAGCCTGAGTACGTGGTATAATGTAAATTAAATCTTACTTGTGTCCCATCTCGTGAGTGATAGTATGCGCTAATGTTATTCCGTTATCTTCGTTCACGCTGCAACTCTTGTCGCTGTTGCACATGCCTCCGACGTGAGCAACTCCCAGTGTGTTGCAGGGGATGTTCTTACGGGCACATATGTCCTTCCTGGTAACGAGTACTGCGACGTCGTGATGCTGCGGATGGGAATCGTTGTGGGGATTGAGGCTTTTCTGCCATTTGCAGAAATGCTTGAGCGTGACGTCTGCGTTTGTGGTCACGTTCAGTTCGGGTTTGGAAAGCGGATCGTCAATGAGGATTATCCTCACGACGGAGACCTTAATGAAGTTGCCGATGCTCGGGTCCGTGTATAGGGAAGAAACCTGCGGGTGAACTTAACCGTTAATTTATTGCGACTAATAACAGGTTCGGAATTTTTTATTTGCCAGTTGGCGGTGGGAAAAGATCGATTGTAGGTTTCAGTTTTCGCCTACGTATATGCAACACCCTCCGAATTATCAACGATATTTAAATAGCGTAGAATATCCTAGGATTTGAGAACATCCATTTCATCATATCGCATTTACGAAAGTACTGTAGTCTCTTGAATAATAAACGGTTGCGAATTAGGTTCCTATCTGTTGCTTAAATTAAAACTGTCGGAGAATTTATTAGCACTTAGTAAGATCTAATATTTCTTGTGTAATTTATTGGCGTGAACTGGTTAAGACCAAAAAGGTTTTTCTACTTATCCTAGACAAACAACTACTTCTTTGGCGAAGAAAAAAATTTATATTTTAGTAGCAGATATAATGTATATTGTTTGATAGGAAAATTTATATTCTATTTAATTTTAGTTCACGATCTAATGTTATTTATTTCTCCAGCTTTATTAACTCACTTATATCAGTGGAATCTAATTTCAGAGGTTACAGGCTCAAATATAAAATAAATTCCGGCAAAAAGAATTAGGAAGCCTTCAATATTTCCTAGTAGCAGTACAGTCATGATTGAGGACGAAAAATCACGAAGTTTTAGATTTTGTTAGGAAGAGGCAAGGAAAGTTTTTCAAGAAACTAATGACTTCCATTATTTGGAAAAGCTTCGACGGCTTCCGTTTTCTGGACGGACATCGGAGATTTTGATGCTTATGCTCGTATGGGCTTTTACCATGTGCTTTTTCGTGAAGTAAAGAAAATTTTGCGTTTTGACGTTGGTATGTGTATTCTCCATTTAAATGGTAGGCGGAATATCCCGAACTTTTTATGGAGCATTACAACAAGTAGCACATATACCTGCTTAACAGTGGAGGAATATTGAATGGAGGATGATGAATTCATTATATCATTACCCTTATGCGAATACGTAATACAACAGTCTCCCCGTTATCAAAGAGTTGATTAAATTTCCAATTAAATATCAGTGTTGGTCATATAGGAAGCCGTGTCGGTGGTTGAACGATTTCCATGCTTATTTCCAAGGAGGACATAGTGTATTATCGCTACGGGAAGATTAAATATTCCAATGTTGCACAACATATAAGTGATACTGAACATAAACTTTGACTTATTGAAAAATATACTTCTTCAAGGGAATTAGACTCTTACGAAACAATGTATATGAAAAAAATTCTAACAATTCATTGAATTGGGAATATGCGTTTCTGCACCATTCGGTGTATTGATTTATTGGGGTGAAACAGATTTCTTTCCCAGTTACATACTTCTTTGAGTTCTTCAAAAACTTCTTCTAATGTGATATTTCCTGCTAGCACTTGTCTTCTTTCAAAAAATGAAGCCTTAGATTACATTGCATCAAGAGGCAAGTAATACCTTACTTTCTTGTGTTAGTTTTTGCGAAATAATACCCTAGTTATGGAAAACTTTACTGGTTTTACTGTAATGGAAATTCTCAACATATACATAGACTAAAATAGAAAGAATAAATGTTTATAAAGAGATATAAATCATATTTTAAATCGTTTGTAGGACGGAGTTAATAAGAAAAATACTAGAGGAAACAACCATTTCAAGTTTAAATTTTGAAGGACAATAAGCCATTAAATTGTTAAATTAGTACAGATAATTACATGTCAAGATTAATTAAGCTCGACAAGATTGTAACGTTGATTTGCACACAATTCTGGGCGTGAGTGACTTTAGTTTTCATCTAAGGTCTATTTAGTATTCGTGATATGGTAATTGAAATGTTCACACGGTGAACTCTGGTGTATAATTGCCTGTAGAATAAAAAACTGTTTTCAAAAAGTGTCTTTGTGACAAAAGTCATTAAATAGAGGCAATTTATGCTTTTTTTAACAAATATATTCAACGTACCGCTTCTTTTCTGTTTAATTTTCACGCAACCACATGACCTGAATGCTTAGTACTATCATAAAGTAAAATATATTCGGGCCACATCCTGACCGTTTTAATTGCGGATACGGTACAGTTTTCTACGCATGATGTGTCTCTTAAACGTGTAAACTCCGTTTCCACAAATATATTTTATTTTAATTGCGAACATTTTAAAACTAGACATGGAGTTCGCAAAAATACCGGGTTACAATCTTTGAGAACAGCTCTTTCTTTCCCGGAGCGATCAAATATAAGATTATCTGCTTTGATGTAATAAATTACATACATATTTGGGAGTGCAAGAATAATGATGCCAAAAAAGACCAAAGGAGGAAAGAAAAGATGTATTATCTAAACATGCATGTTATCCCTACTCTGAAAACATATTTACCAATGTTTTTTTAACATCTACTTTGACCTGCTAAAGTGTCAAGAACTAAACACAAAGTTAAAGGATATTTAAATCCTCTAAGTCTTTTTTCATGTATATGGTTCTTAGTGCCCAATTAACTTGGCAAATTACATTTTCCATTAATTACATACTTTCTCTTTTAATATTTTGTCCGGTATCATTTACGGGCTGTGCTATGCTCGATGATTCAAAGCTTCTCACCATAGCAATAATGTGTTCCTTAAACCTAGTACTGATTGCACATGGAAACCAATCCAAAACATGATTACCTAAAAGGTACAGGGTGCGGCAGGGAAACTTGCTGATTTGAATTGGACGCCAATGAGCGAGGCGTGGTCAGAAAGGGGTGGGGAGGGTCTCATCAGAAAGAGGGAGTTTTGTTACCCCAAATGACATTTGTCATCATGCGTTGGACAAAGGAACAGCGTGCGTTCGCCGTCGAGGCCTATTTTTCCAACGGTCATTCGGTGGTCGCCACCCAACGTGCCTTCCGAACTCAGTTCGATATTCATCCCGCGGGTCCCGTTCCTGGCCGGCAATCGCTTGTTTCGTGGGTGAACACATTTAGGGAAAGTGGGAGTGTTGAAAAAAAAGGCCCAGGAGGTCAACGGGCATCCAGAACTCCAGAAAACGTCGAAAGGGTAAGGGAGTCGTTTTTGCGCTCTCCCCGGCGTTCGGCGCGTAAACACGCTGCTGCTCTGGGGATTTCTGATCGCACAGTGAGACGAATTCTTCACAAGGAACTCCAGTTTCATCCCTACAAACTGGCTGTGGTCCAAAAGTTCAGTGAACGCGATTTCGCTTCTCGCCAAACTGCATGTGAAGCGCTCAGTAACTTGCCAGACGACGCTCTCGTGTTGTTTAGTGATGAGGCCCACTTTCACATTTCCGGCTGTGTTAACAAACAAAACATGCGGTATTGGAGTAATGTCAATCCTCGCGAACTTCATGACATTCCACTTCATTGTGAACGTGTTACTGTGTGGTGTGCATTGTCGAGAGTTGCAATAATAGGGCCTCATTTTTTCGAGGAAGATGAACGCGCTGTTACTGTGAATGCAGTTCGCTACAGAGAAATGATTGAGACATTTTTTCTTCCACAACTTGAAGAAATGGATCTTGGGGACGTATGGTTCCAACAGGACGGAGCCACGGCGCACACAGCGAGAACTTCGATGGAGCTTTTGGAGCTTTTGAGGGAACACTTTCACGAGCGCCTGATATCCTTGAGGGGTGACGTACCGTGGCCGCCGCGCTCCCCCGATTTGGCACCTTGCGATTTTTTTTTATGGGGATATCTTAAATCCATCGTTTACAACGACAAACCCCGGACCCTGCAACACCTGAAGGACAACATCCGCCAAGCCATCGCCAACATTCCCGTCGATATGCTCGAAAGAGTGGAGCGCAACTTTAAATCTAGGGTTGATCAGTGTATCACGAATGAGGGCCGCCATTTGCCCGATGTCATTTTTAAAACCACTTAAAACAAAAATTCAGAATGTGTACTATACGATACAAAAAGAACTAAATCGATATTTGAAGTACTTTTTCGTTTATTGACTTTTCAAATTAGCAAGTTTCCCTGCCGCATATATCTTTTTAATGAATTATAATTCTTTGTCAAGTCTTGTTTTATTAACTGGGAATCTTATTAATCTGCTATTAATTAAGAAATTGACAATTTACATGTAGTCAAACCTTTGTTCCCATAGAATCCTTGGACTTCAAATCGATATTTTGAGTTTTAACCTTCGCATTGTTTAAATTGAGGCAGCTCTTAGCCAACTCTTTTGGTTTCTCTTAAAATTTGTTGTTAAAGAATTTTCTCGTCAATAAGTTATTAAATATTTGTCAGACTATTGTCTCCAATATTTGTTTTTTTATTTATAAAAGCTGAATATTATTAGGTCAAAAGAGCTTGCAAACAGCCGCTACGTTGACCTACATTAAAGAAGCTGACTGTATGCAATAAGTGGTCTTTCCTGTTGAATAAATAAATTGTGCCAGGGCATTTTTTGCGAATTCAGGGATTTGTCGGAGAAGCGTTGGGTGTACTTTTATTGTGTTACGAAAAAAGGAAATGTATATTCAGCAATATATATCTTGGGTCTCTATATTTTTATATAAATGGATTAGAGCAGAATTAAAATTGTCTTGTTCTTGATTGTTATGTCAGCTGTAACAGTTTTTGGTCTGGTTCACAATACACAAATAAGTAATAATAAACGTATACGCTTAAAACCTTTTTATTCAGTGAATATAATAGTTTATTGAAAATAGTAGTAATTACACAGTCTTTTTGATGTGTGTGGCTTAAATATTTGCACATACATGTACTGGTAGAAATAGTTTAAAAGATCAATATTAAATTGATTAAGAATTAGTTCCAGGAATATCAGAATGAACTTTACGACCAAAATGAAGCGAATCTTTTACAAACAATAATATTGCCACCGCAGAGTTTTGATGTTAACCCTATTGATTGAGCTGTTGTGGCATAAACTTGATAGAAGGGTGCGAATTGTTGGTTGCGCTTCAAAGGAACAACTCTGGACGGTTCTGCAACAAGACTGGAAGAATATTCCAGGCGACACAATTGAAAAATATAATGTTCCTTAATGGTTTTTGTCATTTAGAGCAACATTATTACTATTTTTTTATAGTGCCAGTTGCCTGTTATTTTTTGATTTTTTGTTATTTGGACACACTTCTGTGCGTGGTGGTGTAGGTGGTGAGGTAATTTAGCAAAATCAAAAAAGAATGAGAAATAACAATGGCGTGACGTCCATAAAAGTACGTATAAATTTATGTGCGGAAAACAATAATCATGAATACGTTCTTTTAACGAAAACGTCAACACATATAAAATAGAGGTAACAAAAAGATTATTGGAGAAGCAGTTAAACAAGTTTTTGTCCAATCAAATTGTTTCAGTAAATTAATCTTTCCGGCTCTTTTTTTCATCAAGTGCAGGTGTTCATAATTTTTTTTCAACGTATTCGGTTTAGAGTACTGGGTACAGGAAATTTAAATATTTTATGCATTTGTTTACAAATTAGTTATGAAGGAAAAGACCTACGACACAGTATACGGTGAAGGAAAACGTTTCGATCTCATTATGAGATTCTAATAATATATATCCCACTGAGATAACTCAAATTAATGGTAACGCAATATCGATGAATACTTACCATATTCATAATAGTGAGTAAATACGTTTCAATGCCATCGTTATCATGGAATTCGATCATAGAACTATCCGCTACGAGGAGCGTTTCGACGAAACGCGGTTTACTAATCGATCTTTTCATCTTGATTCCGTTCCTGTAACTCTTCAACTTCCTATATTTGTGCTTCTTTAAGTTGGAACGTTCGACTGTGTCGAAAACGATTTTATGTTTGTGCTTGTGTTTCTTCTCTTGAACCCTGACCTTGCCTATTTGCCTCTGCCATTCCAATCTACGAACAAATTCCAGTTCAAAATACGCCTGAAGTGCATTAGATACGGAAAAGCTAAGGTCCCGACCGTCTACTACCTACTCTGTCATTCTCTTAGGTTCTCTTGTGCCGCAGTTCTGTACGTGCCTTCTTTTTTTCTTCTTGCGTTTTCTTTTGCCAGGGGAGTTGCTGTTTGTAGTTGATCTTTTGTACACTAAGTGCTTGTGAGCGATACCAATCTTTTTCGTTTCGTGATAATGTGGTTCTATAAAGTATTTTTCGTTTTCCGTGTGTATTAATCCCGCCTGGAAATAAAATAAAATATGCAGAAAGCCAAAAAATTCAAAATGAAGTTAGTGTAGTAGAACATTCAACGCTCGTGTTTCTCAAATTAATTAATAAATAATAATACAAACCAGTTTTTTGTTTAACAGCTAACGCAATCAGCAATTTATAAACTTCTAATTATATCTTTTATCATTAAGGGCATTTTTATAAGCTCTCGACGGTGTACAAGTGTTAATATATGCACTCTTAAAATTATCATACGTTGAAGTTCAGTATGATTTATCACAACCTCGAAATATAATTCTAGGCGCACATTAGTTACTTTAAATTATGTTAAATTATTTATATTGTCAAGTTTTTACGTTTTATTTTCCAGATATTGTGCGCTAAGCCCGTGTATATGCTAGGCAATAAAGTTGTGATATTTATTGAGCAAGTTAGTGTTGCTGCATACATAAACAACTAAGTGAATGAATTCGCAAGCGACACTAACAATAAGTTGAACATAAATAATCTTGATACATTGCAAATGTACCTACTAATTTTTTTTTTTAGTTTGTTACCACTTCATATTTTGTCTAATAATGTTATACCTTGCTGGACTATTATTTTACTTAATATCATGCAATGGACAACAGGTATGCAAAGATCATAAAAAAACATTCGCATAAAATGATGAACTGATATGTTCTATATATTTGTAATATATTTGTAAATCTTCTTGGTATTTAAAAGACGGATAGTTAAACACTATTAGAATAAGTAAAACGTTTCGGTTTATTTGCAAACCTTAATCATTTACAGTTTTTAAAAAATTAAAGATGTATAAAATAAAATTTTTGGTGTATATATATATATCGAATAATTCTTGTTGTTGTTTTCCAATGTTTTCCAATTTTTTGTCTAAATAAAGAGTTATGTCATAAAATTTTTGTATTCATTTCTATAGACTTTTTATTTCTGGATGAGGTGTTTATTCAGTATGCAGTGACAATAATAAAAAAAAAAATAACAGATGGCGCTCTGTTTGGGAATAATCAGAGATATAATTCATTTAGAATTCAATGCTAGTTATTTAAATTTGCAAGAATGATTCTAAACATATTGTTCTTTCAAGCAAACGGCCTTGGACTGTTAATTTTTAGATAGAGATAATCTGTCTTGGTATATTTACATTTTCAAATTTGTATTTAGAAGAAAAGATCCTTTCTGGAATTTTCAAAACTAGAAGAGCTATATTTTTAAATTATATCCTTTCTAAATATTTCATAAGATATTTATTTAGTAAGGCAAGATCACGGTTTACTTCGTTGTCAGTGTATTACAATGGGTTTATAAATAAAGACTGTTACCGCTGTTGCCAGATTATTCACTTAGCAGAATACTGGATAGTAGATTATGCAATGAAGGATTTGATATATTTGTTTACATATGGCAAATAATATAAATACATAAATGAGGAATATCTGCTGCGAAGATAGCTGTGTTCTTACATGCGATTTATAACGTTTCTCCATATTTCTTCGGGTGTGCTTCACTCCATTGAGGACACCCTATTGCTATTGCGTAGTTGCCAGCTGAAAATGCATATACTATACTATTCTATTTATTCGGAATTAGTTGCTATTGTCTCACTGATTTGCTTGCTTTGTTAGTGTATGATTATATTTTTTTTATTATTTCTTTCTCTTTTACTTATTTTATGCATGTATTTTGATTTGTATATTACTTTTTTTATGTACACTTAATAGTAGGAAAGAGTTCAAACACTAACCATAAAATATTTAAAAAGAATTCCAATACAAAAGCGCTATTTTCAAATGGTCCACTTTGTATTTTTAACAACAAAGAAATATGATATACAGAAGAAGTAAAATGACATTTAAAAGCAATAAGTTTGCTCCACGATGATGCTTGAATTGTCGTTACGGAGTACCACATAGTAAAACAATTCTGTAACAATGCAACAATAGTCCTGTTTTATTTTACAGGAAGTTTTTACAAGAAAATTACTGCAGGTTTACAGTTTCTCGGTAAGTAATCAAACAATAAATGTAAAAGTTTAAAATCTTGATGTAAATTTCTGACAACTTTTAAATATACAGGAAATATACATTAAATTTACAGCGATGATACTGTACTGTTGTAAACATTGAACTGTAAATTTAGAGTTATACTGAAATGTTCTCTCTCATTTGTAAAATTACAGTAGTATTCCTGGCGTGTAATTACCAGGGAAGTTAGTGTAGCTTTTTTTTACTGTGCAGAGTACTAATTTGTTTTAACCAAGTCAAAGCAAATATCATATATAGAGAACAGGAGTTCCACAATCTGGCAACGGCGCACAAAGGAATAGTTCTTCGGATATTTGTTTCTTTGTGGTGACCTGTGCATTTCTTTTGCATAACCAGGCACACTGTAAAACACTTGCATCAAAATAGCATCTCTTGAAATCATTTACGCTAAAAATTGTTTCTTCCAAAATACCCTTTGAAGGTTTCATCTAACGTTATTGGCCTTTTCAAAACGCTCTCCTTCTTTCAGCAACGCAAAAAGAATTTTTCTCATTATTTGATGCATAAATAAAAATATATTTATAAAGTTCAAACTTCGGTAATTTTAATTTGACTAGGTGAAAAAGATAAATATTTTGATATAAGAATTCCAACGCTCTGACAGTTAAAAATAAAGACAGGACATAAGTTATATTATCTCAAATCGATAATAAAACTACATTATAAAAATTTAGATTATCCTTAGAAATCCATAAGATGATTAGTTTTTGTCTGATAAATATTTATGGCGCTTTATCGGTGATTAATGTGACGCAATCTACCACCATCCACTAATGACAATGAGAGAAGAAAGCCTTACCAGTCCATTACAGGCGGAAATAGCCACTCGTGAATTGAGTTCGCCGTGTACGCGGCCCTGGTAATGGCATTCGATTGACTGTTTTTTCGGCTTGAGTCTAACATGCACATCCCTTTTATGTCTTTCTATTAGAAATCCGGGTGCTAAGAAATGTTTTGCCGGTTGCACCACTAACCAGTGTTCTTTATTCGATATAGTTACGTTGAAATGTACGGGGCCATCGCTGTGATAGCTGGTTACGTCGTGGGAAATGTGTTCGCCACTAGTCGTCACTTTTTTTGGTATCGTTATTTCGGCGTCTTCTATCTTCCCCGTGTACAGTCCTGTAACAACAGAGATTTGGGTTAGAGATACGGAGTATTCGCAATTCTTGTTTCTTGGGGTTGTTTTGGGAACGTTTATCTCCCTTATAAAATAAAATTAAAAAATGTGTCAAGATTTTGTTTTAAAAGACTACGACACTTCACGGTTTCTTTAGTGCGATAATTATAAATCTATATTGAACCTTCTATAGGACTTGAATAGGAGATTTTTTTATCTAAAATACTGGATCTATTTGTAATAAAAAAGCCAGTACATAATACACAAGCGCAGTAGTTTCAAGGATTTGTTATAAATTCTTCTCTGGATCAAGAGATTATTAAATATTGTTTTATATTTTCTTGTGAAAATTCTTAGGATCTTTATATGTTTTGATGAAAATGTTTCCTTCACGCAAAAATATGATTATTACCTACGTTCTTTCCTGTGGAAACTTCTTTATAGAAATGATATGTTTTCTAAAAATATTAAGCAGATTAACCTTAGGTCGTACTAAATTACGATGGAACCATGTTGGAACGCTTGATCACCGCATGAAATAAAATTGTCCGTAAAATCTATGGATTTTGTGCGATGGGTATTCACGAAACGCACAACATACCGCGTCCAAACAAAATGAATAGCGGAACTGTCCGGATGTTTAACGCATCCGAGAATTCGATGAATTTTGTAATAGGCCGATTTTCATGCCGGAAAACACAAAAGCGAGTAAATACACGCCGAAGCTTTTTATTGAAATACACGCGGTGACATTAAACATGCAAAAAGCCGGGTAAAATTCCTGTTTGCGCGCTGTTGCGTGTAACCACCCTTCACATATGAGGAACGTGAAAACTTGGTCAAAGAAGCAACCTGCTTTGTAGGTATTTTTAACGCCTAGTGCAATAAGCAGTAATTTAACTGATGTGTTTGTACAGTGACGCAATATTTTGTTCTAATAAAGTGACAGTAAATATAATGATAAGTGTTGGGAGGCTAAACAATCTCCAAAGTATTACATATTAAGCTTTTATTAAAGTAAGGTTGTTTAGGAAGAAATAATTTTAATAAACGCCACTCTCGTAGAAATTACTATGCCACTAACGTTATTTGCGGTGTTTACATGGAAAATATTTAAAATTGAGTTTTATCGTAACCAATTTTTAAAAACTATTTTTTGCAATTTTTAATTTAGTTATAGATAGAGCTGATTTTTATGTAAACAAAATTGATTGCATCCAGCAGCAGCATTTCCCCAATTTTTAGCAAAAAATTTCATTGGAGCGAACAGCGCTCTCAAATTGTTAGCCATAATTTGAGCTACAAGTGCCCATGAGTGTAAATTCTATTGTTGTTTAATACGTTATATTTATTAAAGTAGAGAGATTTAGAATAATTTTTATTATTGGATGTATTTCATCATTTAAAAAAATAATAAACAGACTCCATTAAAAAAATAGTTCAACATGTTTAAAGCTATTGCCTTTAGCATATTTTAGGTAATTTTATGAAATAAAAATATTAATTAAACCGCACTTATATAAATAAATAGCAAAGATTTGTGTATATGTTATTTTATGTTTTTTATGTTCCCTTTAAGCACAATATTTGACGATATTGCAGGCGTTTTATTTCAATAAATGGGAACTCTCTATCCTATTTAAAAGAATTTCGAACAACTAAGTACTACAAAGTAGTTAGATTTGATTACGTCGGAGCATGTTGTTTACCGTTTTATATATTACTTGGGGTTAAAGACACGCAAATATGGTACAGTAGTACCCCGTTATCCGCTGACTTCGTATCCGCGGCTTCAGTCATCCGCGATTTACCTATGATGAGCAGAAAACGCGTTATATCAATAAATACAGAAACAAATAAAGACATTCGACCTTATTAAAAGTTATAGGAGCATTTGTCGATATATCGTACATATGAGTCATCCCCTGAATTCGGCGCTCTCTTATGATAAGTTAAACAAGTTGGAACGTGCTTAAGGTGCCACTGGCTTTTACTCGTACATATAAACGCTCTTGTTAACTATGAGTTTAGTACTATTCGAATTGTCGGACAAGACAGCAATAGTTTTTAAATAAAGCAAGTAAATTTGAAAATCATTTTAAAATGGCTTCTAAACCAAAAAGAAAACGTGAAATGCTCACTATTAGTGAAAAAATAAACATCATTAATATGATTGAAATAGAAAAAAAATCTATTGCAACTGTTGCTAAAATATACAATAAAAACGAATCTTCGATACGGGAAGTGTTAAAAAACAAAGATAAGATTCGAGCTAGTTTTTCTAGTGCACCCCAAACTGCAAAAGTTGCAACCACAATACGTAATAAAGTGTTACTTAAGGTAGAAAATGCCTTAAATTTATGGGTGGAAGATATGACAAGAAAACATATTCATATCGATGGCAAAGTGCTACAACAAAAGGCGTTGGTTTTATATGAAGATATGCAGCCCCAAGATTATACTGAAGAGGAAGGAAAATCATTCACAGCAAGTAGGGGGTGGCTGCATAGATTTAAAACTCGGTTTAATCTAAATAATATAAAACCGACAGGGGAATCTGCGTCGGCTGATCATGTAGCTGCTTCCCTGTTTCCAGAAAAATTTAAACAAATTATTGCAGAGAAGAATTATCATCCTAAGCAAGTTTTCAGCTGCGATGAGACTGGTCTTATGTGGAAAAAAATGCCTCAACGGACTTATATTCATAAGACTGCAAAGAGTGCACCAGGCTTTAAAGCAATTAAGGATAGACTTACCTTGATATTTTGTACAAATGCAGCTGGTCATATGATTAAACCTGGACTGGTTTACCGATCGCAGAATCCATGTGCTCTTAAATACAAAGATAAAGCTTGGCTGCCTGTGTTTTGGCAATCAAATCGAAAGGCGTGGGCTACGGCTGTTCTATTTACACAATAGTTTCATCAATGCTTTATTGCGGAAGTGGAAAGATATTTGGAAAAGGAAGAATTACCATTTAAAGTGCTGCTGATACTAGACAATGTTCCTGGGCATCCTGTGTCACTAGGCACAGAAAATGAAAATGTTGAAGTGGTTTGTTTACCACCTAACACGACCTCATTGCTTCAGCCCCTTGATCAAGGTGTCATTAGATGCTTTAATGCCATATAATAATGCTGTATACAATGGCTAACGAATGCTCTGATATCGGGCTCATGGAATGCTGGAAGTTATTTACAATTGCTGACGCAATTCTATTTATCAAAGGAGCGATGGAGGAATTAAAGTCAGAAACGATAATAGCATGTTGGAAACATCTGTGGAATGACATCGTTCTTAGTTCTGAAGACACACATGATATTAATTCACATCTAACAACGATATTTAACATAGCGCAGAAAATAGATGGAGAAGGATTTAACAATATAACCAAAGAGGAACTCAGTGATTACATAAACGAAGAGGATGAAGTATTCACCAACGAGGAATTGGTAGACCTTGTGAAATCTTCTCCAGAAGCGAGTGACGATGAGGATGAGCGTCAACAAGAACCGCCAGCATGGACGCTTGAAAAATTTTCGGCGATATTTCGAACTGCTCAAAAATTAAAAGAACAGATAGTAGAATATGGTCCAATAATGGAACGCAGTATAAAAATTACTCGCACTATAACAGACGCCTTGAAACCTTTGGAGAATTTGTTTATTGAAATGAAAAGACAAAAACGACAACTACCAATAACAATGTTCTTTGAAAAAGTCGAGAATACTATCGATAATGCACAGCCATCAACATCGTTTGCTTCGGATCTAAGTAAACAAGCAAAGCATCGACTGCTAACTTAGACTTGGAGGAAGATGAATGAATATGTAGCTCACGATGATAAAGTTTTTCTTGTTGTATATTTTCTTGTTGTGTATGTAAATATGTACTATATGTACATATGTATGAACTTATTTATTAAACTTAAATTCTATTTGTGCCACAGCACAAGAATATTTATTGATTTATTGTTTATTTATTTTAAATAAATATTATATAACTTATTTTTTCTTGTTTCATTGTTTTAACTTTGCTTCATATTTCATATTGTATTCGGAAATAAAGCGTTCGCTACTATCCGCGGTTTTCAGTATCCGCGGAAGAGCACAGAACCAAACCCCGGCGGATATGGGGGTACTACTGTATTTAATTACCTTTCAGCAGCCAGTTTGTTGATAACAGCAAGATATAACATGTATATAACATAAATAAGAACATTCAAACATAGGTTTGAAAAATAATGGTTGTTCTGTCCAAACTGTACTTAAAGATTTGTGACCTACATTTTTCGGCCTCCTAGGAGGGCTTCCTCAGGTTTATAATGTCAAAATATAAATAGGATAAAAAATGTGTTAAATGTGGTCGTAGTGTTTAGTTGTAGTTATACTTTTTTCTCCACATTTGACAATTTATATTTTGACATTATGAGCCTGAAGATAGCCCTAAGAGGCCGAAACATGTAGCTCAGAAATCTTTAAATACAGTTTCGACAGAACGACACTTATTTTTTCATTTTTTATAGCTTCAACAGTTTAGATTTGTAGCGCCATCTACAAACGTCCCTTGTATATAATATTAATTATTAGTTATATACGTATATAGTAATAAGTAAAATAGACAGTGTAAACAATTAATTTATTCTTTGCTAGCTGGCATCTTTAATAATGAACAGTAGCATTTGTAGTGCTTTCTCTGACGGAACCTTATTTAAATCAAATTCATTTATATCATTCTATTTTGCCGTCTACACTATAAGGATACTTTATACTTGTCTTATTAACATTTTATAATCGCGATATCATATCTTTGTCGTGACGCAAGCCGACACTGAATAAAGTAAAACAGCTTATGATTAATAAAGCAATTAACTTAGCTCCGGCATAGCGTAAAAGTGATACGCCGTTTTGGATAAGAATCGAAACAAGACGCAACAAAGATATAATTGCCGGTAGAGATAATGTGTTATTTTTTCTCCTTGTCATTGCCTCACAGTAATTTCCCCGCAGCATTTTTCCTACATAAAAGACCATCATTAGCCATTTCATGCTGCGATTGTGGCGCAGACCTACCGAGAATATCGGTCGCGGCAATTTATTAATGGTTACATTTCTCCAGCAATAGTTAATTTTCTTGCCAGTCTTTGTTTTTTGACGATACTATTACAAATAATTTTACCTTCTGAAGGCGAATATCGCTTCATCCCATCAAATAACAGTCTTTAACGGTACCAAAGGGCTAGTTATGCGTTTATTCAGCGACTAGTTAACTCTACCCTACCGCATTAGGAGCTTAAAATGCAAATACGTGTTGGTTATTCGACGCACGTAGATGAGCAGTTAGCTGTGACATTTTCTGTTGCATACTTCACGACGTCGTCATTCGACTACCGAAGGGGCAGAAGAAAAACAGGATTGAGAGAAAAGAAACGGTCCACACAACGAATACAATGGCGAGGCGCCACGATTTTTTCTACTGAATTCTTCATGGACGGGCATTCCTTGTTTAAAAGTGGTCTTTTGTTTTGTCGGCTAGATAAATTATTCAAATGTTTTGAAGGAGTAAAAAAGGATTCGAGTGTTTTCAAACGGGATTCCACTTCTGGACTGGAATGTCTTCGGGTTGGTTTCCACGTGCCTTGAGATTTAGATGATTTAATTACAAGGTTCACAGGTAAAGTCGAGGAGCTATTATTGAATTTCGTTGTGGAGGGATTCGATGTATTACCAAAGGAGAATCTGTCATTGTGCCTTTTGTTCTATTTGGAGGAAAATTGTTTATCTTTGCAATTTAAAAGAATTTGAAGTCCAAAATACTTTTTAATTAGTGTATATACAGGTATACACAGGCTTATTTATATAAGTATACAGTGCGATGATAAAGTTTGGAACAAAATTTATAATTGGATTATTTAACAATTTTATGAAATTTGCTCGTCCAGATCAATTTTGTTTTTTTAAAATGCCATCTTTTGACGTGCAAAAACGTACTGTGGCGTTATATCTGTGTAAATAATGACATCGACATAAATTTTTTTAACTAGCAACCTCAATGTGTTTGGTTTATCTTTGATAGTTCAATGTGTGGCTCAAATGGCGTTAAATTTGATCTGTACGAGCGATTTTCATAAAGATACACATAGAAAGGGATTTTCCTATGACAAAGAAATATACTTCCTTTTGAAATATTTTTTTTTTTTTTTTTTTTTTTGCCAGGGGAAAATGCTTTATGCTTTTGAAATATTGACTCGAACAAAATAAATATTTCCATGAAAGTAATGTCGAAATATATGTGTAATAATGGTGCCATAAGAGGTTATTAAGAAATCTTTAACCTCTTCGAAATTTAAAAAAAAGGTATAGGCGATTATCAAAACTGCAATTCACTGTCAATCAACTGTCATTTATGTACTAAATTGCGAAGTACTAATACCTGCACGGAGAAAAAAAGATGTTACCACGTATTATAAATATAATGAATGATATTAACTCAAGGACAACAATACGTTATCTAGTACCCAGTATTCATCCATGTATTACTGTTCATTAAGAAGATGGTACGCTCTAATATAATTATAATACAACCAACTATAAAGTTAGTTGTCCCTATTGTTACTATCTATTTTTCTCAGTGTGTAAATACTATTTATAGGTCTGAATATAAAAAACGAATTTATTCGAATTCCATTGCACTTGAACACATCTTTGTACTCCACCAGCAAATTCCAGATGCTGGTTATAAAAATTAGGCAATTGGTAGCTTAAGAGAGTTACAGTATTGAGATTTCGAAATCTTCTTGGTGCTTCGTTCAGAAACTTACATTGTCGATTAAAAGGGATATAATTCTTGGATATAACCAGACCTTTTAAAGAAAAAATTCGTTCTTCAAAAGGATTTAAAAAAGATCTGGTTAGGAATACCACTTCCTCCAAATTAGTTTAGAGTAATTTTGATTAGTAACTGAAGCAAAGATAACCATGAATTGCTGCACAGATGTACAAGTTCTTATGATATCCTTTGTAATAGATTAGCGCTGGTGTTTGGTAAGATTGCTTTTGGGGAAGACGGAGAATTAGTAATGCTATGTTTAAGAGAAGAGGCTAAATTTCAGCAGAATCAGTTATATTGAGTAATTCTCCTCTTTGCAAGTATTAATACTGGCTGCACTTACTGGATAGTATATACTGCACTGAGAAAAATGGATTGTAGAAATTAGATCGTAAATCTCTTTATGTTAATTACTAAAATAATTATTGTCAAAACGACAATATGTGGCGTATTAAGAGTAAAATAACCAGATTTTATCATGCTTATAGTAAGAGGCAAAATCTGGATGTTACCATCTACATCTTATGGATGTAACAATTAATATACTCTATTGCTGAAAGCCGATATAATGACGTGGATTATATAGCTAGTCGCTGCGATTGACTGCGATATTATCAGGTATTCGATGCATATTGAATTTCTAACATAAATGTTTGTAACGCTCTTCCCACCCCTTGCTCTATTCATTGTCGATCTTTACCGAAGAAATCGACCAGTAAGCTGTTTTGCCGCGACAAAATTACTGACACGTGTTATGTACGTGTGATACAGCTGTACGTATTCGTGTCGGTGCATGTTTGTGTCTGGTCGTTCGTTGATTTCTGTGCATCGTAAGCAGAAATAAATGCAAAGTTAATTAATATATTCAAAGGTAAGCAATAGATATTATATGCATATACTTCGTAGTGGGTACTTTATGTTTTGATAGAACATTAACCTAGATCTAACCTACTAGTGATTGTTATGTTAATGAAAGTAATACACGTTGGATTTTTGTAATAATGGTTTTAAGGACAAATAAAAATATAAAATCAATATTACAGTTTTTATTGTGTAATATTCCACTTTCCTTATGCATGAACTGGGTAAAACCTTGTGTAGTACTATATTTTAAATTACAGGTAAGTATCGCTGTATAGTGTCCGCATATGATCCATTATATTATTATTTACTATCTACTATTTTAAATGCTAAGAGACGTTAGATTATTATAGTAGAAAATAATATTGTAAGTACTACAAGGCTATATGGTAAGTATGAGCATCATGTATCGTACATAGTAAAATATTACATTATACTGGGTACAATAAAAAATTTAACAGTTATTATCAAATATAGTCAGTGCTACTAGACATTTTCTTCACATTTACTAACATGTATGCTCAAATTAATAATACAAATATAGTACACCAACTTTACCATACGAGTTAATAAAAACTATTCACAGAAATTTACTATACAGATATTGTCACCGGTAATATAAAATATGATTGTCCCTATAGGAGCTATAAAATATATTAAAGTATACTATATTTATGTTAAAGAGTACAATCTATTTCTCTCAGTGTGGAAGGGCCAAAGAATATGTTTCTTTTTCATGGTTATGTTTAGATATTTACTATTTTTGTATACTAATTGTTTGAATGTTCTGGTGTGGGACTCAGATAAACAATGAAATAAAATATAATCTAGGCTAAATCCAGAGACATACTATAATTTATGCTTTTTGATTTATTTTAAATCGTCCTAATTACCTTAGTAAAACAAAAATAGACGCACAACAACATTTATTGCAACCTAGAATATTTCCCTAGAATACCGGTTGTGCCATACTTAGAGTACCCATGCGGTAAATTACGGTAAAATACGGTCGTTGTAGCTGATCCTTATCTTTACATTTACATGAGAAATAACTACCATGAATGCAATAATTTTAAATTGTCAGTAAGTGCGCTAATGCCAGGATTTATAGCCGTGTAGAATAGCAATAAAATGGCGGACGTTAAATAAGATTTATGTATCGCTGGATTGGTGGTTGGGCGTCTAAGTCCGGGTGACTTGCCAATGTTATTGCATATTTTAATTTTTGAACAGCTTCTAACAAAATGAATTGAGTCGACAAAACGTCAGAATCAATCCGTATAGAATATATGAGTCCTTCAGATGTATACGTTGTTTTTTAGATCTAACAATAGGTGAAATTCCAGCTGTATTCTTTTATTAGCTTCAATATATCACACAGGAGGTGCGATATTTTGCAGTTCCTTTTATTTTGGTTCTGCCTGTTGTGTTTGTAATAAAATATGTTAAGAGCAGTTTTTATAATTATAACCATGCGCAACAGAATATGATATAAAAATGTGCTAAATTTCTCTTACTCCTGTGAAATAGCAAGTACGAGTTTAGGGCACCATCGTTGTAAATTAATTAGCATAAAAAATATTAATGTCTACCCCTCTTACTTTCTCAGAGAATAAAAATATTTTTAATTTTATTTGTATTCCATACTTGATCGAACTATACCTATATAATTTCCTTGATACCTATGTCGCCGCCTTGGTGCAGAAAATTATTTCCCGTCCCTTAATTAATCTTCACGCGGTTCTCGGAAACCTTAATTGCAGAAACGAAACTGCCAGCAATTATATTTAAACCAAACTATTACTAGTAGTACCTGTTATTTTTAATTTTGCTCTGTCAAGTGAGATCATTGCTGAGTAAACTTGTATAGTTTTCTATTTTAAATAGTTTAAAAAAAAGGACTTATACATTGCAGTTTTCAAAAATTGGAACTTTATCTTTTCTTTGATGGGTAACTTGAAAAAAGAAACAAAAGAAAAACACAAATGATTTGAAGATAAAACGCATTAACATCTCAAATCGAACATTGTCTTTTTTCCGTTACTTACGTTAAGTTATTAGGTAAATATCTTTAATAACAAAAGACGCTAGAAGATTTGAACGATCGCATTCACAGGCTCTACATATTCATTTGTAAATTGCGTAGTAATGACAAGCATTTAATTTCTTTAGTAAATTGTTAAATCAACAGTCGATAAAAATAATAGTAATAATAAGTGTGTGGACGAAACGTCGGCAAGAGCCAGTTCCAGGACGCGGTTTCAACCGCACAATGCATAGCATAAGTAATTATATATTCTACAATAAACTTATTGTGGATTGAGTGTGAAAGAAACTACAATGCAATATTAATGGTTACTATGTAACTGTAGTGGTTGTATTATAACTTTAGTAGTGTATTAGAGGCATTTAATAATGCATTTTCTTGCATTAATTTTGTATATATTATTAGCATGAATGAAATGATTATTCCTATTCTGAGTTAACTGAGTTAATTTCAAATAAGGATTCAAATAAACTAAATAAAATGTTATTTGCTGTAAACTCTAAGGACATGATAACATAACACAAGAAAGCAATATAACAACTTCTAAGTAAGGAAGAATAAAAACAGAAGAGGAAGCATATTATAATGGCTATTTATTTCATGGCAAAATTAGGATTAAAGCCAATTACCTAATTTACATTAGAAAAGATCCCATTTGCCACGAAATTTGCTTACAAACGATCAAGTCTGCTAATTTTGCTGTTTTTATTTGAATAAAATACAGGAGAGCAGCACTTAAGACCCGAATGTCTGGTAAAAGGTTAGAGAAAGGTATGCGAATTTCTAAAATAAAGAGTAAAATTGACTATTGTTATGGCTAACTATTTAGGTACCATTCTAACTATGTTCTAAAATTACCTTATCCTTTCAGGACGAAATATATGTGTTAATATAAATGTTTTTACTTCGCTACATATTTGTTTTGTCCGTTAAAAAAAAAAAAACAATTGCCCTTGAAAATCAAAGCTCCAAAAGCCGATATAGATTGTATCTGGCCAAAGGCTATTGTATTGTGTAATTTTCTCGCTATAAGCTTATTTTTTCCCTAATGTTACCTTTGGTCCTTTTATTTTATTAGTTCCTACAACCGCATCGTTCCCTTAATGTCTAGTACTTTCTCTATGGTGGTCATTACCAGGTTTCACATTTATTTTGTAAATGGCTTTTCCATTGAGATCCTTATTTCTCTACAAAACGCTTGAACGACCGTCTCCCATTATAATGATGATTATTTTATTATTTATTCCTACAAGGTGTAAGATTTGGTAAAAATATGTGTATATATTTTGCAAATTTATTGTTGTAAAAATTTTAAATGTAAAATCAATGTTTAATTGATAAAAAATATATTTCTCGTCTTATAGTTGCCAGAAGATGGTCTAATAGACCGAAACATGTCGCAATAAAAGATATTTAAAAATAAAAAGGATTGGAATACGAACATTTCTGTTATTATTTCAATATCAAAATAATTCTAGTTTGGCTTGTATTCCTACAATATTGATTACTGATTGTTAATAAACACAATAGTCTAATAGTCATTCTACTTGTTCCTCCTTAATTTTAAGGTTTTGAATCAACCCAATTTGCAACTGTTCAACAAACCTTTAGAATAATGGAAAAAGAAACATTAGTTTTATGTTCGTGTTTTAAATTTACGTTGTAGAAAATTTAACTTAAACGCTCGTTTTATAATTTGCTTAGAAGCAAATTAAAGGAGTGATCCATACGCTATACAGCATACACCTTCTTAAGAATATTACATGCTTGCATATACTTAAATCAATTGTTGCTTAGAAAAGAGACGTTGAAAACTTTTACTCTATGCAATTGCATCGGATCCTGTATAGAAAAATCTTGCTAAACCGACATTACTAAAGAACAATATATAGTAGAATTTTGAGAAATATTTCGGAAGAATTTTTAGATACATTCTTATTTTAAGTTTGAATGTTCCCGGACATAGTCCAGCATGCACTTACAGTAGAAATAATGAATGATATTTGTAAAACTACACGGACTCCCGCGAATGGTGCAATTAATTGACTGGTACGGTGTCTGTACAACCAAATGCCTTAGAATACACAGAAACATCAAGATGCTGTTAGGAAGATCTTGCAAAATATCATCAGTTTTTGGTTTATCATCTTGTGGAATCCATTGTCCCGAGTTATACGAAATATATCGAGTAAAATAAAAGCGGATTCGAATACTTGTTAGAATTAAATTCATTTATTTTTGTTTAGCCTTTTATTACAAATTGGTGCAACCTTTTTATTTTCGTTTGTCTTTCGAAATTAAATTATAACAAACAATTGTATCTCCAAAATCTATTAAAGCTGCCTTAGCTACTGAATTGGTGAAAAAATTACAATATAAATGATTTTACCACTTTTATAGAATTCTAATGTTTGTTCTAATTTGCATTGATACAAATCTGCTGTGATTTTCCTGTTATCCGTTTTAAATATATGTACTGCATTAAGATTTTTATATTACAAATTGATAAAATTGAATTTTGCTTTTACTGCATTTTATTTGCATTTTATTAAGGACGAAAAACACTGAATATATACGAATTTAACCGAATTTGCAGCTTTAATTATAACAAAGTTAATACTAGTGCGTCAAAATCCTAGAACATGCTGTATATTCCAGTTTACATTTTTTACAACTTCCTTTATTCTCCACAACTTTTTCACTACATGAAAAATATACTTATTCAAACTGTATCAAAAGTCTAAATTAAAACTTCATCTATTTTGATGATGGTGGTAGTTCAGAGTTTATCTAGTAGCAACATTAGACTTTATAACTTGTGATGATGGCAATATTTATATATTATAATCGCGTTTTTTTTTTAACCTGAAGCCATGCTTTTAAAACCTTTATACCTTTTGCATTCCTCCGGCTATTAAGTCTACCGTCTAGGTTTATATAATGTTTAATTTAGTTATAACGCAATAACCGGGTTGCTTTCTATGAAAGCAGACTTTAATAACTGGAAGCTAAGTGAAGTGAGCATGAATGGAACTGTAATTAATTTTTTTTACGTACTCGAGAAAATTCAGCGCACCGAATCCTAGCAGAAACAAATGAATTAGAATTTAGTTCAATTAATATTATATATAAACATAAATGGAGGTACAAATACATTAACCAAGTACGCACATCATTCATACACATAACGATAACTTACAAGTGGATATCGATTTCGTTGAATACATTTGGAAATTTGCTGGGATATACACCTACCTCTCTAACAGCATTATAAATTCGACTGGAGGATGTAATTCATTCATGGTGCGATACGATCAAGACATGAAATGTGTATCCCATAATGTTTGCTGCTTATATGTATGCGACTTTCTTCGTAAAAAGAGAATTTCTCACAAGCGTAAGGCGCTGCCTGGCACTCTGTATTTGTTCGTATCTTATAAGATTTTACAAGCGGATTGTGTTACATCTGAGAAATGTACAATAATATCTCATTGATAGGCATAATGATTAAATACGAATTGATCTTAGTTAAATAATATATAAGTTCCAAACGGTAGTTTAATAATCTGACAGTTGAAATGTATCTTGTACAACGCTTCGTGTACAATTGCGAGTTAATTATGAATTCTAGAAGCGACGATGACTGCACGGCACTTGATTCTTAACAGCGTTTATTTAGATGTTCCCGGAGACCATCAAAGAACGAGAAGCGGAGATAGAAGGAAAACGCAAACTAGTTACGCGATATCAGATGAACAAACCTCTATACGGTGCATGTGGTTACTCTCGTCCTTGTTAACGAATTTAATTAACTCGTACTATGGGGCAAGCTCTATATTATGAGGCACTTTAAAGGTTCATGTATGATAATATTGGTACAGGTCTATTGGTACTGTCAAGCAAATTTTTTAACGCGTTCGGCGGTGTAACGTTACTTCTGACAGCGCAGCATTTTTTAATACGCATCCATCATTTTAGACACATCATCGTCGGAGAAATAAAAATGCGAAATTGAGGTAACTTAGAAAACGAGAAATTCGGCACGTCGAGTGTTGACTGAATATTAATCTTTTTTGTATCAGTTGCAATAAAAGGTGACAGGTTTTGTCACATATCATATTTATTGAAAAAATAGTATCCTTTAATAATCATACGGATGGATCCCAAAATGCTAGTATGTGGACTCAATCTAAAAGTGGTAGACAAGATTTAAGTTGCGTCAGAGCAACAAGGTCCATTTCACCAAATTGAGGAGGCAAAAGTGGGAAGGCTAATTCAGAAGGGCCTGAGGGCCGCTGAGTCCGCGTTTATGCACTACAACTGAAAAGAGACCCAGGTACCTACAAGGCGAAACAACACCACTAATTTTTGTCCAATTGTATAATAGCGATCAACTGCAAAAGGCATTCAATGAAGTGCACACATATAACACAGACTCTGCATCTACTGAGGCAAGTTCTTTTTTTAATGGGGTAGATAAAACCAGGAATCATTGAGAAGCCAAATCTCTCTCCTAACCATAAATTGAATTCAATTCAGTTACTCCTAAAAACAACTTTGTATTTAATTCACAATATATCCATATCAATGTCGCACTGATTTACATAAACGTGTATTCTCAATAAACGTTGAAGTCATATTATTGTCCACAAGTTACGGACGTGACCTGACACTTGTTTCTTCAACTTTATTTACCTACTTATTTACAACAACGCTGGACAACACGACTGGCACACAATATGGGGTGCAGCACGAGGTGGAGCAAGGTGAGCAGCAGGATGAGCACCCCGAAATGTATCCCCCTATTTTGAATTAGTTGTTTTTTGACTCGGTAAGAAGAAGCACTTGAAATTTTGAGAGGACAGCCGGAAGATATTTGTGTTACTTGTCAGAGATACTTATTACATCATTACGACTCCTGTTATCCTGTTAACACAGTTGACCACAGTGGGATTTGAACCTGCGAGTGTGGCCACCAGACTATCAGCTGAGTTTGTATAGCACTATTATGTCGCTTGAAATTATTACTAAATGGAAGTGACAAATATAATTTTTAACTTTATCGCAATTCTATTAAAAAGGCTGGCGTATTTGCCATCACATCTCAACGACCTCAAACAAAAAAAAAATAAAGAAAACTCAAATTTCTATGCATGAACACAGTGTTATTGTACTGCAAAATTGAAAACTGAAGAAGTAATGATTTAACACTTAATAATACTAATAATGAGTGTGAAATAACCTCAAATATTTAAAACGTAAATAAAACACACAAACGTTAAGGAGTAAAAAATATATTGAAATGATTAGTCCACAACAATATTGTTTCACCACACAGTGGCTTCATCAGGTGGATGAAATTAACTGATATTTTTTACTCCTTAACGTTTGTGTGTTTTATTTACGTTTTGAAGATGGAGTTTAAACACATATCCTCCCATTCGATTAATTTTTCAAATATTTAATTTTTGCGCCTCCGCCTCCGGTCAGAAACACTGATTTTGCATTACTTTAAATCGGCCGGAAACATACCATTCTCCGGCCTGGGCCCGCAAAAGATCACTGAAAGTTGGCAACACTATTCAAATTACTGACATTTCTGTGATTAATTGTGGAATCGATGACAGATGATAGAATTTTCGTTACACAATCTCTTAAATAATTTCCAATTCAATTTTTGAAAAATTTTACAAGTAATAAATTGTTAATAACTTGTTACACAACCTGTGTAATTTGAGTTGGGGTCTCCATTGCCCTTATTATTGTTGAATATCAATCTGCACCACAACTAACCAAGAAAATTAAAACGTCAAAATACTAAGGTATCTTAATCCTGGTTTCAAACACAAATGTCAGACGTAACATGTATTGCCAACCTGTACTGTTAACGCCCTAGCGTCAATTTTTTTTTATTATTTTAACCATACTCACACTCGCAAAACTATAGTTTCTGGCCTAGTGATACAAATAACTATTGGTAACAAATTGAGCAAAGTGTTTAAATATCTTTGGGGAATGACCTTCCAAGGAGTTTCTATAGCGTTAATTGTACAGTATTATCTGTAGCTTGTTCGATTCAAGCGGACGATCGTGATTATTGCTCCACTCTTTTGCGGGTGTAACAGGGAGTGCCTTAGGGATCTATTTTAGGGCCGCTGTTGTTCATATTGTTCGTAAACGACTGAAGGAACTTTTCCTTTGACAGAGCTCTCTGGCAATATGCTAATGACACCACCGTGGTGGTTTCGGGTGTTGAAGCTGCTATTTCTTTGTCTTGTTATTGGTTTGCCGATATTATTCCTTAGTGGCGTGGCTATTAATATAAATAAAACATCTCTTGTAAATTTTAATACCGCTAGGGGTGTTGTGTATGCTTCACCTCTTGTTCGTCTCCAGGGCGTGACAGTGCTCGTGGGATAGAATTCTAAATCTAAATTTTTGGGCCGCCATGTCAACTCCCTGCCCTCGTGGGATCACTATGTTTCTGAACTGTATTCTAGACTATGTTCTTTAAACTACACTTTGCTTAAACTTAGAGATTGTGCAAGCGTCTATGCGCTGTTCACATTTTATTATGCGTATATTGCATCTCGTTTGAGTTACGGCATTACATCCTTGGGCTAGTCTACTGCTTTTTATCGCTATTTTATTATGCAAAAACGTCTATTAAGGACAATTCTTCCTATGCGAAGGACCGATTCTTGTCAACCTGTTTTTCAGTAATATGGCAAATTTTCAAGAATTGTTATTTAATTGCAAGTGTTATGGAATCAATTACTTCAAGTATATATGTTGAAATGAAAAATCAGAAAATCAATGAAAGTAATTTAATTTGTTTTGGCGGAATGTGTTATACCTAAATATAGCCAATAATGTCTAGATTAAATGTAATGCATTTGATGGTAGAATATACTTTTTGTTTAATTGAGACCCACTTATTGCAGCAGTATGAGTACAATTAATGAAATGCGGATATAAAAATTTGAAATATGTATTAAATAATTGCTATTGTAAATTACATTTACTGTATGAAAATAAAGAATAATCACGCTTATCCTAAATAGTAAAAATATAGTACATATTTGTTTCAAGTTCCTTACATATCTCATTAAGGTAATTACATACACATAAAACGCGTTTCCTAATGGTGATTTCCTGCTTGTCGGCATCCTACGATAGCTGGCTGGTTTGCGCAGGCTGTGATTTCAATTTTCTTAGTAATCTGACTCGCAGCATCTTAAACGTTTAATTAGCAGGTGTTCCTCATTATGGATTATTTTCGTTTAATTATATAATTAGCGCAATGTCACACAGTAAGCTAATAAAAGCAAACTCCTTTAATCAAGGTGATGCCGTACATGAGCCGGTTCCCTTTGTTTTGTTGGTGTTTTCGTATAATTTATGCATGAAACGGTGTTACGGCGCAATTAATAGGTACACCTGTTTGTGTTATAGATTCTGTGATCATTTATAACTTCATTACCGCAATGTTCTGTGTAACCTTACGTGGAAAGTGTCCTTCGGGATAGAAACACAGGAACTTAGAGCTTGAATATTTTTTTTTTCAAAATAGAATATTTGAGATAATTGTTATGTTATAGATAAGAAGCAGTTATATATATATATGTATGCTACTACTACTCATTTTGTTTTGATTTCTTAAAAACTCGTTAGTTAAAATTACTTTTATGTACAATACGGCATTGGTGAAGATATAGTACCTACATATTTTTTGGAGGACACTTTAGTAAATGTTTTCTAATTTCATATATTCTATCTCTCTAAATATACAGCCTGTTAAAAAAAGGTTGTCGGATATTTTACCCAATTATAGTACTGGTGGAAATAAACAAAAAAGTCTTAGTCAACATGGGTCCGCAATTCAACTGTTTTTGACATATAGTCGATTGCATATTTTAAAATAAAAAAAAAACATTTTTCGGTTTTGAGGATAGTTCCCTTTGTCAAACAACTGATTGTGACTTAAAATTAGTTCTGTCAGACATCTGTCATCAGATTATTTATCATTTGCGTCAATTTTCTTTTGTTCTCAAATTATGCATAAGTACACAAATGCAGAAATGGCCGATATGCATTTTATGTACGGTCGTGCGAATGGTAATGCCACTGAAGCACGGCGTATGTATGCCGAAGAATTTCCAAATCGGTTGTTACCGAGTGATAAGATTTTCTCAAGACTTCATATCCGGCTATCCGAAACTGGTTCATTTAAAATTAATGGTGGTTCTGGTAGACCTAGATCAGTTTCTTCTCCCGCAGTAGAATTAGATATTTTGAGACGGGTAGAAGACAACCCAAATATTAGCACCCGAAGACTTGCCGCAGAACTGAACGTCAGTCATCCTCTCATTTGGAGAATTCTGCGGGAACAGCAGCTCTATCCCTACCACATTCAACGCGTGCAAGTTCTTGCTCCTCTCGATTATGATGCACGTAGGGTTTTTTGTCATTGGGTTTTACAAAAGCTGACAGAAACTCTTAATTTTGCGACTCAGATTTTATTTAGTGACGAGGCTGGGTTTACAAGAGACGGAATATTCAATTTTCATAACAATCACGTCTGGGCAGATGAAAATCCCCATGCTGTTGTTGAACTGCATCACCAAAACCGTTTTTCGCTAAATGTTTGGCTTGCTATTTTTGGAGACTGTTTAATTGGTCCAGTATTTCTCCCTAATCGTTTTACGGGACAAGTATACTTTGATTTTTTAAGAAATGAATTACCCGTTTTGTTGGAAGACGTGCCACTTTTTAACAGATTAAATATGTGGTTTATGCACGATGGAGCTTCTGCGCATTTTTCCATCGTAGTTAGAAATTTCTTAAATCAAGATTACAACGAGAGATGGATAGGACGGGGTGGACCAACTGCATGGCCTCCTAGGTCCCCTGACCTGACACCTCTAGACTTCTATGTTTGGGGGCATCTAAAACAATTAGTATACGCACGATCTGTAAACAATTTGGAAGAACTCGGCAACGAATCGTAAATTGTTGCGAGGAAATTCGGAGGACTCCAGGAATTTTCGAAAGATTGCGTCGATCTTTCATAAGAAGGTGTGAAGCGTGCTTAGAAATGCACGGTGGACATGTAGAACAATTTCTTTAGTTTTACTTTAAATAAACATTTGTTTAATTTACATTGCGATCAGAATTTCTTTGAAAATTTTTATCCTACTAAAACAATATGCAATCGACTATATGTAAAAAACAGTTGAATTGCGGACCCATGTTGACTAAGACTTTTTTGTTTATTTCCACCAGTACTACAATTGGGTAAAATATCCGACAACCTTTTTTTAACACACTGTATAATAAATTTTTTTGCTGTCGCAAAAGCGTTACCGTCACTTATATTCTAATTTTCACTTTACTTTCTGCCTTAGAAAAGAAGTTTTGTATAAAAGGTTCTATAGCATAGACTTTTGCACCACGAAAAATATTTTCACATGCATATTTTCACTCGGCGGAAAGTAGAAAGCCCGCGCTCCACCTGGAAGGCGCCGCTTACGCCCCACTCGGCAGACCAGCCAGGCACAGGATATCTTAAAAATAAATGAGTTCTTATTTAGTTGGGACGCCCGATTATTATTTTATTTTGAATTCCAAATTGAAAAGTAATACGGCCTTATATTCCAAAATTTATTTATTTATGCAGATTCAAGCAAAATATGGAGAATAATAAACGAACAAATAAACAAAAATAAAAAAGCAAATAGAGCAATTCAAAGAATAACAAAAGAAAATGGAACAGTTACAACAAAGAGCAAAGAAATAGCAAATGAAATTAATAAGTATTTTAGTACAATTGGGAAAGAATTAGCGCAGAAGCAAATAGAAAATCACAACAAAGTACCACCACGGACAACCACTACAAGAAAAAATATACAACAAATCAAGTTAGACACCACAGAAGAGGGGATTGTAAAAATAATAAAAACTCTAAAAAATAACAAAGCACCAGGGTTTGATAAAATTACAAATAACATAGTAAAACAAAATATGACTAAAATTGCACCCATATTAAGCATACTAATTAATAAAACACTCCAGGAGGGTACTTACCCGGATTACTTAAAAACAACAATAATAATACCCATACATAAGAAAAATGATGTAAGTAAACCAGAAAATTACACACCTATCTCTTTGCTATCGACAATAAATAAGATTATCGAGAAAAGCATTCACCAACAAATAATGAAACATGTACAAGAAAATAGCATCATAAATTACAGTGAATACGCGTTTCAGCCAAAATCAAGTACAATGTCAGCGGCGTACGATTTGACAAAACTATTAGGCGGTCGTAAATGATCGAAGAAATGCATTAGATTCACAAAAATTGCACCATTCCATTTAAAATAAGACGGTTGATATCAAAACCTTGTATACCGGGTGGGCTATAAAGCTGAAAATATTTTCTTTAAGTAGATTATGCTCGGCCATGATTACTTTCCAAGTTCCAAAACCAAATTTCTATTGGAACTTCGAAAACTTCTAATGGGGTGGGACATCCTGCATGTATAAGGTTCACAGTGTTTAAGAATTTTCAAGATAATTATGATAAGGGAATAGAATTTTGTAGAAGAGATACCAACAAATTGGAAAGAAGGTCCTGTTTTCAACGTACGTTACGTCTTATATAAATAGTCTTGTTTGGAACGAAGATATTTATTCTTAGCACCTTAGATCGCCTTTATTCATCTAACTGGTTCTTTTCTTTATGGCGGGAAATGTTTAGAAATACTTAAAGGTAATATTATTTACAATATTCAAAATGTACTTTTGGGTGATGTTTACCTTCAAAAAGATAGTGCTCTCACCTTACAAAATTCAGCGTCTGACAGAATTTTTATTTTTTGTGAGTTCGCAAGAAATTGCTTCTTGGCGCTATAAACCGTATTTTATGTGTGGCTACCTGAATCTAATTACCAATAATCTAAACGCCAACATATTCAGAATAACCCATGTGCAGGTTAAAAGATACAAAAGTCAGATTAAGGAATTGTACCTACACATATGTGCTGCATATGCTATGTGCATAAGGCATTAATTGCAAGTCAATATGAACTTACAATTTGCACTGCGAGATATCAGAACATTTTTCGTATACTCTCTTCAGGGGCTCTGTGTATGCAAATTGCGTGACTCAGTGGAGACCGTTGAAGTCGCAATTTGTTCTATATTATTCGTTATTTAATGTTCGCTATATTTTAAAGTTCCAAGCTTGAATATGCATTATTTATAGAAATTGGCCGGCAACAATAGCAAGGCCTCGCATGCGATATTATGCAGTATTGCCTTGTTCACGCGTTTATCGACGATACCTGCTTGATATATGTGTTGTGTAAGTACATTGTGGTGTGGGCGAAGTATGCAAATCAACGTGGAATCTCTCCTCATTCTTACCATAAATATACCAGGTAAATTTTAAACATGCAGGAGCTACAAGTATAAAGTGGTTGTAATGGGTATAGATTGTAGATTAGCTTATTCAAAAAGACTCTAGCCATGCTAAATACACTCCGCCAAAAAGTATCGCATAAACTAAAAAAGCGCATTTATGAACCAATATATTTTTATACGTTCACAAAAAGTTTGCCTCGTGTATGTGAACTATAAAAACACTAACAAAATAATGGAACTTAGCGTTTTTACTTTTTTTTTTCCTAAATGCTGCTATAGTTGCTTTAATCGAAGATGGACGATCTCAAGCATACGCTGCTAATTTGATGAACATCAATCAGTCAAGTGTTTCTAGAGCCGTAGCCAGATATAGGGAAACAGGCATTTACAGTAGAAGACCTGTACCAGGTCGTCCAAGATGTTCTACTCGCCAAGATGACCGCTATTTACTACTACAAGCATTACGTCGAAGACATGTAACTGCGAGACAATTGCAGAACGACTTGGCTAGAGTCAGAAATACTCGTGTGAGTACTCAAACTATTCGGAATAGGTTACGACAGAGTGGATTAAGAGCTAGAGTAGCTGTAACAGCCCCTCGTCTCACTAGGAACCACCGAGTGGCTCGCTGGTGGTTTGCCAGAGAACATGTAAATTGGAACATTAATGACTGGGCCAATATACTCTTCACAGATGAGTCAAGATTTGGTCTTTACACCTCAGATAGGCGTATCTCAGTGTACAGACGAGACGGTGAGCGCTATTCGCAGTGTAATATCAGACCTAGACCTAATTTCGCTGGTGGCTCTATTATGGTTTGGGGAGGCATCTGTTTAACAGGTCGTACAGAGTTAGTACCAGTAGACAGAGGTACACTGACTGCCCACAGGTATATAACGGACATTTTAGAAGAACATGTAGTACCATATGCGCCAATTATAGGAAACGAAGTCATGTTAATGCACGATAATGCACGACCGCATGTTGCAATAATCGTCCAGGAATACCTTAACGATGTTGGTATTCCAGTTTTAGATTGGCCTGCGGTAAGTCCGGACATGAACCCTATCGAGCACGTGTGGGACCTCCTTCACAGACGGATACGAACCCAAAATGTTGCCCCAGCGGACCTGCATGGACTAGCAAATGCTCTCCGTGACGAGTGGGAGAATTTGGACCAGGCTTATATACGGAGGTTAATCGAATCTCTGCCAAACCGTATGCGAGCGGTCATAAGAGCCAGAGGTGGCAATACTCAGTATTAAAAGCTACTGTTATGACATTTTTCTTTCCAAAATTATAATTTCTTGTTTTAATAAAAATCTCAAGTATGAGTTCTTGTTTTTATTTGGCCTGTATTTTATTTAAACAATCATAGAAATTATATCTTAGAGCGCATTAAAGTATATTTACAACTTTATGCTACAAACAAAGATTATGCGATACTTTTATGATTTAAAACTAAATTATGCGATGCTTTTTTGGCGGAGTGTATATAGTTGGCATATACGAGGGGTGATTTTAAAATTACCGGAATGGCGTATGAATAGAAGCATATTTCTTAATTTTGTTTTTTTTTTATTTTTCCATATAATCTTCTTGATGAGTGATACATTTATTATATCTCCGTATTCATTTTCGAAAAAATAATGCCCTGATTTGTTCGCAAAATGTTCATTTACTGCAGCTTCCAATGATAGTTCGTTATCAAAACGTCTTCTTCAGAGGTAATTTTTCAGGTTAAGAAATAAAAATGGTCCCTAGGAGCCAGATTAGGACTGTATGGTGGATGGTTAAGTTGGCACACGAGCTTTGTGTGAGTAAGAGAACACCAGAACTCTTCTCGCTTTTCTTGTTTTATGGACTCTCCAAACGAGTTAAAATGTTTGCTTAGTATGCGCCTGTAATGGTCTCGCCCTTAGATGTGTAATCTACAACCAATAATCTTTGAAAGTGCTAAAAAACTGTCGCCATTACTTTTCCATTTCTGGAATTCCTTGCGGTTGGCCCACCCTTCACACGCCACTGCTTAGACTCCTTTGATTCAAGATCATAGAAATGAACCCATGTTTAATTAATATTTGTTTATGATGAGGTGTAGGATTTCGAAGGAAACAACGCGCATCCACCTTTGACATTCGAAGATGTTCAGGAAGAATTCTGAAGGCAGTTGTTTCGATAAATTTTAATATTTTTGCATTGTTTTTCAGTTTGCGTCGACTAATTTCCATAATGGCAAGATCAAGGTTTATAATAATTTCATCATGTCATCCAATCATTTGGTCTTTCATGGCGTTCATTGTAATTTAAGGATTCGTGACAATATTTAAGTGGCCGTATTAATCATAGTTTTTACCAGAACCAAATAGCTCTCATTTTATTTAAAATAATATCTAGGCCTTTCCCTCCTTTGTCAGAAATTTAATAACCGTCCAAAATTTTATATTTGAAATTTGTCAAAGAATTTGATTTATTTGCGAAACCACTATCATAAATATCTGTATAAAATTTGACATCTACTCAAAAATGAATCACAATTAATAGCAGAAAATAAAATGCTTAGTTTTCCACCGCTAACATAGATATTCTGCACATTTAAAAAACACTTCTTTTATGTAGATCTAAATTACAGTCTTACAATTAGATATTTTCACTTGGCATAGTGCGAAATATACAAACACCTTTTTAACTATAAAGATAATATAGTGTGAGAATATTTAACCATTATTAGTGAGAAAGGTATTTGTATATGCAAACAAATGGTTTATTTACGACAGCCCATTTGTTTTTCAAATTTACGCATATGACAATTGTATGTAGCAGTATAAATTCAAACATATTATCCGTTTCTAATGAGAATATCAGCAAGGCTAATTATTGCAAGAGGCTTTCGGGGCGTCAACTCTGCAGGGATATTTTTAATGATTAACATGAAAAACTACTTTCAGCGAAAATGGAATCATTATTTGTTCCCACTTTTCGACATGATTTAATCATTTAGGAAATTCCCTAGAAATGTAATCATATTTTCCATTAACGCTTGTCTGCCGCGATTATTTTATGTTTTTGTAAATATTTATATGTACCTGCCTATCACTTATTACCTCTACAATGATCTTTCCGAAAAATAAAATTAACAATATGAGAAATGAAATGCTTTGTTTAACTCTTTTCATCAACTTAAATATATATTTGTTAAGCGAATAACCACGCTATCTTTGAAACAGTTTCTTATTTAGTCTTATCCAACATTTGCCGTATATTTAGCGAATAACCGTGCATAACTTACAGCAGTTTGTCAATTTCCAGAGACGGTGTTTTATCCTTATATCATTGCTCTGACGTTGATTTTGACGGTCGCTGTAAGCACTTACGTAAAATTATAATACATAACACTCAATTGCAAGGAGAAGGTAGTCAGCCAACAGATGCACATGTTGAATTTATATAATTTGACGTAAATTATGTTTAGAAATAGTATGGCAAGTCATGTTATTTACGTAAAGTTTATGCTTTGTACACTAGTAAGTAATGGTTGTTTTATAATGAGAAAAAAATAAGGTAGACCACTATTTGTCTCAATAAGTTGAATACTACTTGCTTCCTATGTTTGCTTCTTCGTAAATTGAGATAACTAAAGAAGAAATAGACACACCTAGCGCTAAAATAATGAAGTATCGCGGGATATACTCTCAGGTGTTCTCTTGGCGCCACGATATACAACTCGATGAGAGTAAGTGTCACCTTTTGTCTTGTATATTCGCTTATTGACCTGTACATGAATGTTGTTTCCTTAATACTTACAAAACTGTCGCGAATACAGTTTTGCTTATGATTAACTCTGACCTATATGGATGATATTGTAATACTATCAAGAGGATCGGGGGAGAAGAACATTTCTTTAGCTCTTTAAGAGGTGATTAACGCTACTTGTAGCTGGTGATTCAGGAAAACCTGAGCATTAATCCGAAAAAAAAAACCACCATAGTGTGATAGGTGCGCAACTTGAAGTTGCAGATGATGTAAAATATCTAGACGTCCTATTTGATAAGGCACTAACCTGGAATCCACATGTGGAAAATATTACTCGCAAGGCGAGGTTATCTTAATGAACCCGCCCAAGAATATGTGGGAAATCCTGGGGAATATCCGCAAGGCTAATCCATTGGCTTTATGTGATGGTAGTACATCCAACCATAACGTATGGAGCGATAGCATGGTGGCAGAAAGCCTAACAGGCTATAGCTACAGCAAGACTTACATCCATATAATGTATTGCAAGTATGCCAATTACGGGAGCAAAGTCTTCGTCCTTGTCATTCGCATTGGAAACTCTTCTGAACCTACCACTCTTGGATAGTGTTATGGAGAGGCAGGCCAGATTAACTTATATCTGTGTGGCTAACCAGCAGCTGGAATCGGTCACTTCCGACAGTATGCTGAGAATGCAATCGGACATGATGTGTACTCGACCAAAGATTTACGCATATTTCACTAATTCCTTTCCGAACGGCAAGGAATGGAAAAGATGGAACGAAAAAGCCCTGACGCAGGTACTTGCTGGGTAGAAAATACTAGAACCCTGGGCAACATACAACAATTTTTCATGCTGAAATCCATGCCATTGAGATATGTGTTAGAAAGGTTTTGGATAAAAACATTAGACACAAATCAATAAAAAATTTCATTAACAGTACTGAAAGCACTAAAGGCGCATAAATGCAACTCGAAACTGATCTGCAGCTGTAAAAACACTCTAAATATAGTAAGGACGGGTAATTGATCAATTCAATTTACAGCAAGATTTAATACGATTTCAAGAATATTGCATTATTAACAAACTCTCTTTAAATTTAGATAAATGTAAAATTATTTGCTTTACGAGAAATAAAATTAAATACAATTTTCCTTATTCTTTACATAACCATTTGCTTTCCGGTAGTTCTGAAATCCGTGATTTGGGGGTACTACTCGACACTAAACTATTATTCGACAAGCATGTTTATTATGTGGTTAATAAAGCATTTAAAAATTTGGGATTTATTATCCGCTTAACAAAATTTTTTTCCAAATTATCAACATTTACTACCCTTTATTATGCCCATGTTCATAGTATTCTTTCATATGCGACTGTCGTGTGGAATCCCCAATATAATGTTTCTATTAATGCTATAGAGTCTGTTCAGAAAAAATTCGTTAAATTTTTAACATTCCGATTTCACATGCCTGTTATCAGCTATGAAAGAACCTTGCTTGAGTTCAAAATGCTTTCTACGCAATCATGCCGTACTCGCCGAGATATATTATTTCTGTTTAAGATTTGCAACTACAGAATTTTTTTGCGAAGAAATAGTTTCTTGTGTTAACTTTAATTACAGTTACACCACTCGTTCAGTTTTGCCATTTAGACCACCTCCATCAATAAATAACGCACATAAAAATTCGCCTATTATTAGATGTATGTCTTCATTTAACACTGTTTGTCCTTCTGTTGATATTTTCAGTATATCGTTGTTTTCATTTGGAAATTTTTTAAAATTTACTTTAATTAATGCGCAATAACGGTTTGAGTTGTCTGGGGAATTGGTGGGTTTCTGGATTTTAACTTGTTTTTTTTTCTTTCTTTTTTTAAGTGTATTTTCATAATTAAATGTAATTACATTAAGCCAGTGGAATGTATATGTTTAAGTTGTTAAACATTTCTGTGGATAGCGGTTCTGGGTTCGTCCCGTTGCTATCCCTAAGAAAGTAAATAAATAAATAAATAAATAATCTACCCCTAGTCTGAGCACCTGGGCACTCATTCATTCCTAGTAATTGTGAAGCAGACATCTTAGCAAAAAAGGGTGCTGGGCAGTATTCCAGGGACCAGAACCTGCCATTGGCATAGCATCTAAGATAACTAAACAGAAAATCAATGTATGAGCAAATCAGAAAGTGCTCCAACATTGGAACAGCTGTCTTGGGTGGATACATGCGAAGAAGGGCATTTCGTCTAATCAAGTCAGACCAAGAAACTACGTGAACATTACTGTAAAGATGCCAAAGTTGGCTTACAGGTCATTGCAAACTCAGAAAGCATCTGCACAAAATCGGACTCTCGGATTAGGTCAATGTGAGAGTTGAACACATCTTATGTTCTTCAAGGTAGGTCTTTCCCTAGAAGATCTGAAGAAGATCTCATTCAAGAAGATTATAAACTATTTAAGGAGCTGAACTTGTTGGATGAACTTTAAAGATAATGTATCTGCTTGAAGTTCCCAAATATTCCTTTGCAATACAATACCACACGCGATGGGTAAATATCGACCAGAGCTTTATATGGGAGCAGTAGTAGCAAGATTTTACTCCAAAATATATTAAAAATCAAAACAAATAAATTTTTTTTCGTAGGTATAGTACAGGCGACTTAAACATCACGAACGGTATAACGTAAATCAGGGTGATGGCATTATTTCTTTAAAAAAGAAAGTCAACCATTTATTATGTCTACCTTACAAGGTACGAAATGCCATCAGTATACATCTCCATACGTAATTTCACTGTGAAGAAACCGCATGTGCCCAACGTAAGGAAAACTCGAAGTAAATACGAATCGAGATTTGTTTTTTAATCTACAGTTATAACAAAACAATAGACAGAGAACAAGTTCACAGGAAAATTGCTACGTTACAGTTAAAGACGTGTTCAGGTTTTATATAAGAAGTGTAGGAAAGCGTCACACACGAACTGGGTGGTCCAATCCGTCTACCTATAATGACTTGCCTTAAAGAATTAACGGACTTTCTTATATTTAATTGTCATGTAGGTAGGTATACGAATAAATAACACAGTACAAAATTTAATGTTACGGTACCAGATTAGAGTATATAATTTTGAAATACTTATCTGTAAATAAATGAAAATTGAGGTCATTTACATATTAAATAAAATATCTCCTTATCGGTAACGCATGTGCATATGTTTTCACGGGTGGATTTAGGCGACTTGATTATTACCTCTTGTCGGTGTCTATTTGCTTTACTAGATGCTCTATTTACCGAAACTATATAAAATAATTGAAACTAAATAACTATAATAGCAATGTTATTTATTGAATTGCCAAAAAGAAACAAATTTTGGGCAAAAATTATTCTGTTCACTTTTCCTAAATTTTTAACGATTCTTGAAATATCCTGGTGTGAAGCTAAAGTAAATTTATAGATGGCTTAGGAGAAAATGTGGTTTACTTTAATAAAAGCATAATAACAGCGCTATTATTAAAGCGATATTGTTTTTCACCTCATAAAATGCTACATAAATCTTCTGAATAGTTGGTTCCTATTATTAGATTTTCCCGTTGAATAGGTAAGTGGCTTCATATGTCCCGACATGAGAAAATCTAGTGGGTTCAGATCCGGAGATCGTGGTGGTCAAGCAATGGAATCACCACGAACTATCCATCGATTTGGACACGGTTCATTGAGGAAATTGGGGTCGCATCTTCCATAATGCGCTGGAGCACCATCATGTAAAAACGACAAGTCCTTCTGATTTGAAGAGGAATGTCCTCAAGTAGTTCTCTAAAAAAGCCGGATACATTTCGCTGTTCGAATTTCCGTGGAAAGTATGTGGTTCGATAACTTTATTATTAATTATTCCAGCCTAAACGTTTACGGAGAATCTGCTTTGAAAATGGGTTTCTCGAACAGCCAGCATGAGGATTTTTGGTTGCTCACACATGTTCGTTATCCATCTCTTGTCATGTAGCTTCGTCACAGAAAGAAACCTTGAAGGAGTATCCAGGTATGATTGCTTCTATCATTAACAAAGATGAGCCCTTTGGTTAAGATCCGTGGGGAAAAGTTCTTTTATTATTTTCTTTTATTCTTTCATTGCCGGTTGGTAATGATAGCGACTTTCTCGCAAAGTACCTTGCACCACCGTCCAAGTTTGTCCAATAAGTGCAGCAATTCTTCTCGTAACAACATCATGGTCATTTTCAACGAAGTTTAGCATATCGTTTCTTCGCATAAGTTCTCTTTCACAATTCGGTTTATGGGACGCATCTGTTAAGCGAAGAGTTGTGATGGTTCTACTGACCGTTTGGTTGTTTGGAAGACGATGGTTTGGATATCGCCGTTGATATTCTCTAACCGAGGTGGTGCTATTACGGTTGCAATATCTGTACACGAAAATAATGGCCGCCTCTTCTTTATTTGAATAAATTATAGGTATGATTTTAACACAAATTACGCAATAAAAAATAACGAACTGTCAATGATGGCGATTAACGAATTGACAATCAACACTTTTTTAGCATGTACCAATTTTCCCATATATGTAATACTACTATATTGCTGACGCATCCTACAAAATCCGAAATCAAAGGGGGATAGATATATATCGGAAACTCCTACTTGTTCTTGACGTAACGTGCGCATGCGCGTAATTTTAACGTAATAAACATGAAAATCAGTGGACGTTGACAGTTCAAATGTGTGTTATTTGATTATTTATTTATTTATTCTTGATTTACTGCTTACACTGAAACCATATTTATCGAAATGGATAGAGAACAATTATTATTTGGTGCTGCATCATTGCTTCAGCAAGTGCTTGTGGAAGATTCTATAATAACAACATATTTATTCGCTAATGATGAAATTGGAGCTGCAAAATATTGGCAACACATACACACGGAATGAGAAAAGTTTTCCCTAAGAAAGGTTTGCAGCATGCATGACACAAGAGTATTCACGAGGTCTTATATATATGCAAAGGTTACATCTGAAAATAGTTTTGCAAACTTTTTTAAAAGGGGATTTTGCCTATCTAACATTATGTTGGTTAATTACACCGTGTAGCGGCGATGGACACCTTATGGAACAGCAGATATTATTCAATTATACAGGCTTTCTCAAGTTAGAGTTTTAATCGAACATATATTTGGCATGTTGACAGTGGTTTTTATCTACTAATATATTTTGAAAATTCAACTTTTTGAGCAACCTGGCCAAAATGAAGATTTTGAAGCAGCCATAGAGTTAAATCACAGAGATCAAGTTTATGCGTGTATGTTTCCTCAATAAATGTAAACAAATTTCAATAAACATTTTTTTTGTATTTCTAGAAATATTTTTTTGTCTTAATAATAAAATTGTAACTTTATTCCTAGTGAAAACATGAACAAAAATGAAAAAATTAAATAGAAAGTAGTATATTGAACAAAAAATAATCCCTAATATAAAATAGTAACAGGTTCATTACAACAATACTTAAAACAAGGTGAGTGAGTAAAATAAAAAAAATCACACACAAAAATAAACTTAAATTTAGAATATTCTCAGATTTCCTGGTTTTATTTATGTATCACGTTCACAATTTCAGTTAATAACTGCTTTTCGATGTTGAATCTTTCTTAAAACTTAAATTTTTATATATAATAATAGCCTTATATTTTAATTTTTGCTCTCCTTTGACATAGGTAACAGTAGGTATCATATAGATGTAAGCCTCCATTATCAATCGATGAAAATAACACTGCTACTTTCTTCTTGTTTGGGTTTGTCCGTTCTAGTAACCTCTAGGAATACTTTAAATATCTGGTAAAACTTTTCCCAACTTTTGATGTCATTTGTTCCAAAAAATTTAAATTATTATTATTCTGCACAATGTTAAAATATATTCAATAATATACTTTAAAATAATCTTTATTGTTTACATACACATATATGACTTGTGTATTCTCGCCAGAGACAACCTATATTCTGACCATAGACAACTATTCTGACTTTTGACTAAACAAAATCTGTCAAACATAAGCACTGTCAGAGAACACAGTTAGATAAAGAGGTGTATCTTCCATCCCATGAATTTATCTTAAACTATGTCCATGTCCATACGACCTGCCAACCTCAAACCGCGATATTTCAAGATCCATTAGGATTTCGATCAAAGTTAGTACAATCATTTTTGCTTAATCTTAGATACCGGATCGTCGCCTTATTATTGTAATCGACTAAAAAATGGGTGAAATAGTTATTGGCGTATAATCCATAAAAATCATTTTATAGAGTTGACAAATATTAGCGTGTTTCCAAGTGGCGTTTCTAAAGATAAACCTGAAATTGTGGAAGAATGTTCAGAAAAAATGGGAGTTAAATCTTGAACCAAAGGGATGTTTAAGCTACTCATTCTGGGCGATTTTGAGTATAATCAATGTTGGCGAATTAGTATGCACGTTATAAATAACAGCACTGACGTTCTTCCGATGAAAAGACTAAAACAAAACATATGGAAAGCATTCACACCTGGAGGTATCACAAATTTACTCTAAAGATGGTTTTTCCTATCTGCCCGCATATTTTTGAAAAAAAATGTCTTAGAATATATTTAGTATTTAGCTGTTAAACAAAAACTTTTATTAAATCGTAAAAGTATCGAACATCCTTTCACAAATGTATAGAATTTTAGCCATAATGGATATTTTATTTATTATTTCATTAGTGAAAGTATATGCTTACGTATTTAATTTACAAACCATGTTTTCACTTAAAAATAAGTCAAATAATGCATCAGTTTTAATAATATAATGTACCCTTATTATAAATGACGGCTAATGGCAGACGTAAATTAACACCTTCACGAAATTATTATGCCACCGTTTACATTTATAAACAGCTTACTGCTCTCCTTGGGATATAATTTTATGTTTTCGGTCACCTGCCGAGTTCCAATGAAATAGTGGCAAATGTCTCGATTGAGTTTCGTGTGGGTGTATCTCCATATCCACATTATTATGTCTACTTTGTGTTATACGAACTAGTTACTTTAAACTTTGTTACTGCACTGAGTGCTCCTGTTTTCGTTACTCGCCGAGAGAGCAATATCCTTGAGCAGAAGAGCTACCGCAGTGTTCGGAGGAGTGTTTATAATTTAGAAAAGCTTTTACTAACGGAAATACAAGCTTAGGATTATAATAAAGTTTTTTAGTTTTATTGATATACGTATATTACAGAACTTTTATTCTTAGAAGGTTCTCATCTTTAGTTAAACACTCTGATGTATTTATAACATACTTCGAAGTTGAAAATTTGTGCCTGTCAAAACTTTAATACCTTATTTTCGTGATGCGGGATTTTGATGCATATAAAAAATATATATTTCGGTGAATGGTTCTAGAGGCAGACGTTACATTTCCATAAATTTAATTTAAAAAGAAAAAATACAAATTTTTTTTTTAGATTTTGTAGCTATCGTACGTAAAATGCAATGGTGATGATATAATTTGGTGTTAGAAAATTTTATCTCTAGATATTCATTTATTTTACTCTGTGTTTGAAAGTTCTGTTATTTTGTTTTCCTTTTTCCATTTCACTCTCCATTTCTCATATGTCTTCTTAGAAATATCCGAGTACAAGATTTCATTCTACCAAAAAGGAGTTAATCTTTTGTATTGTGTAATGTCCATGGTTGTGATAGTGCAAGTAAGCTATTTTTAGTAAGTAGTAAAACTATACAACTTTTATAGTCTGTGACTCTGCGTGATACAATTTTATTGTAAATTGCAGATTATTATTCTATTTGGAGACCATCAAATTTGGATGGAAAAATATGTTCAAAAATACTTGACCAAATAAATAAAAAAAAGGAGATTCACACTTTTGACCAGCATACTTACTACAAAGGAATATTAACTGAAACAGCATTCCGGGAGTTGCTGAGTCAAAAAGTAATGGGAGAGGCCTTCTTTGATATTTAGGAAAAAAAAATCAATAACCCAAACTTTGATACTATCTCTACATCCCTTACAGACAGGATAGTGGGCGGTATCTCCTCTATCTAGAGTGGCCGGTAATATTCTGGTGCCTTGATAGCTAAGGGATATCCACAGAGTCCTGTCTCTATTTCTGTGATGCCTCAGTGTGCACGAGTTAATAGAGGTGCGGGCAAGGGGTATTGGGATAGGAGGATGATCTAGATATCACAGCGCGTGGCAAACACAACACGCCAATCTATGATCAGATGAAAGAACCTCTGAATATGACAATCAGGTCAAATTGAAGAACTAATTTTTTTTTTATATAAAAGAAAACAAATGATAAAATCAAAATTCGTACTTATGCTGCGCCCTATTACTAAATAGCAGAAATTAACAAAGTAACTGTAAATTTAAATATATAAATAAATTCCACCAAGCAGAGGAGTTGCTTATCGGTGGATCAAATCAAACTAATAAGGGTAAATATACACCGTAAATGTAGAGTAATAACAATTGTAAAGTAAACAGACACAGAAATGAACAATACATAGGTAATGCTTCAGAACAGTGATTGAAACCAAAAAAAGAAAAATTCAACACATCAAAAGAAGAGCTGAGTGATACAAACATATATAGCAATAAAAAATAAAAACAATATTATTGCTTAGAACTAAGCCCGTGTTGTACTCTTTAATAGGTAAGTAATAAATTACAATGTAAAACAGAAATTGTCCTATTTAGTTTAAGATGCAAAAGGAATCTGTATATATAAAGTTAGTAATCAAGCAACTGGCAGGTTAATTTATGAAATAAATTAATATGTAGTTGTAAATAAAAAACAAAATAACAAATTACACAACCAAAGAATTTGCTTATTAGGGGTTAATATCAAAGTGAAGTAAGTATACACCTTATATCTATAACAATGACGTTTGTCTCTTTTCAGCACATGTATTGAATTCAGGGAGCGAAGCTGCACCGGAAGACTGTTGTAACACTGAGGCACTCTCACACTTAAACAACACGCACCGTATTTGTTGTTCCATCTCGGAATGGGTAAATCTCTGGCGTCCGAAGCCCTGGTAATATGGTCTGGACAGTCCACTGACAAGCACCGAACATGGAAGTAATGCTTCAACATGAGTTTGTAAAGATAAAGATGTTGAAACGATAGTATGCCACGTTCCCTGCACCAATTGACTCCATGTGGTCGAACCGTACCCATGTTTTTTAAAATTGATCTTTGTACGGAATTAATTTTGTTCATTAGGTATTGTGAAGCACCACCATAAACAACCATCCCCTACGATGCTATCGACTCAACCAGGGAGTAATATATGGAATACATTGTCCGAGTAGGCACCAAACATGACAAGTGATAAAATAAAAGAAATTAAAATAAAGATTCAATGTGCTTCTTCCTGGACTCAATAACTAAACCTAAGTAGTTAAAATGAGTGACCACATCTAACATGATGCGACAGTCGCAGTCGTCGTCTTCGGGGACCGCAGAATGTAAACATTGATGGTTGTGTAGAAAAATAACTGAAGCAGAGCCAGGTACCAAATGAGGCGATCTTATAAGCATTACCTTTGTTTTCTGGTAATTAATAATTAGTTTTTTGTTATGTGCCCATATCTGTAATTTGTTAAAGCATTTCTGCATTTGTCGACTCGCAACCTGTACACTGCTTGCGTCACAATGGCTAGGTCGTCGGCATATAGGAAATACTGACATTCGTCTTGATGATCCCCAATATCATTTATGTAGAGAATAAAAAGCAAAGGGCCCAATATGCTTCCCTGAGGAACTCCATATTGGAGGTAAACGGATGCAGAAGTCTCTGAGCGGATAAGTATTTTCATAGTACAATTAAGTTGAAAAAAACTGAGGCTACTAATTCTAAAGGGAGTTGAAACAGAGACAGTAAAAAAAGCTGAACATCTTGTTACCATGTGAGAGACCAAGCTTTTCTGGAATTATCATTTGGAACATTGGGTGGTCTTGGGCACCAAGAACACAGTGGATACAGTAACACCAGCCAGAAGGAAATACGGGAAGGAATGGGGTTTGAAACCATACATTCTGCTTAGGATATAATTTGGTGGTTACCTACGTTGCATTAGTCTGGGGGCAAAAGAAATGTCAAAAAAACACTGGCCTAGCGTTAAAGATGGAGGCCTTCTCCTTTAATAATCAGAATCTACTTCCGGATAACCACTTTTAGCTCTGGCAAAAAAGGGTCCCATAGGTTTAAATGAATACTTGCGAACAGGACTATTGTAGATAATTGACAAGAATCTTGGATTTAGGGTGCAGGTTTTTGTTGGAAACGGATATTTTTGGGCATATCTGTGTTATTGTAAAATGCTACTACACCATCAGAAATGGACAACAGAAAGGTATAAAATAGAGCAAGAAATTGAGAAACTTACACCTTAGCCTATTTAAGTAATTAGTGGTACACCAAGGAAAAGTACAAAAGAAGGGGTGACAGAACCGTTTAGGAATCCATTCCAATAACATGTTTTCATCTTTCTTTTTGAGTCTCAAAGAGAACTCCGCGGATCTTTTGGGAGAAGTTTTTTACATTGTAAATTCGAGATCCTGCGAATTAGGGCAGATCCTTTTGAAGAATCTCTTTCCACGCTCACACGAAAATAAACTATGCATTTGTAGATAACACCTACTCCTACTTAATTAACTTTGTACATGTAAAGTAGCCGAAACCTGATTAAACGCAGTCTTTATTTAACTGCTGCTTATATATGGACATCAAAAGTCGTCCAGCAAGTTACCTTTGACGATTCGCTGCCTGTTAGCCACCTTTATATGTTCAGCACATACAATTAGAGTCTGCGGGGCTTATAAATAGGAGATTACGAATTGGTAATTTTATTAGCACATAAATGTCTTTCTATATAAAACTTGTCTTAATTAATTTAACGTCATCACTGCTGCCATTTACAAAAATCCTACATCTCCGCCAACGCATGCAGGTTTTATTGTGAAATGTAATATCTATCGCTTTCTTTTACGTAAACACCACTAAATTTGATTACATTGTTAGTGCGGTTTATTACAATAATATTATCTTTTAATGAAAGCTCAGAATTACTAGACTTTTATTAACGTTGAGTTTGATTGGAGCACCTTAGGAAAAGCTTGACTATTTGGTCGTAGTTTCCATTAACTTGAATCAAGTTGTTGACTCCCATGTATGTATGTAGATACCTATTTAAATAAATTGATTTTCTGTGCCTGGTTTATTCGCGCTAATGATTTAATCTTAATTAAAAATCACCTAATAAAAGACGTGAAATCTATTGAATGTGACATAAAAAGATACTGTAAAAGAAAAAAATGCAATTTCATTTAGTTGTTGTTTCTGAGTTGTGGTCTTAATTAAATGTCATATAATAAAATTTGATGGAATGAAAATTACGGTGTAAGTACGATTTGAATTAATGAAGGAATGGGGTTAAATTTTAATTTAAAAGTCTGTTAATATAAAAATGCAGCAAAATTAAATCTGAAGTTTTTGATGAACTTGATAGAGGAACATAAAGCATCTTTATAAATTAGCTGGAGCTGGATAGCGATTGACTGATTACTTTAGGAATTTCTTTGGAGGGCCGAATGTTAATCTATTTAAATTTAAGTGTAAGAGAAAAATTAATGAAGAAGAAATTGGAAAGCACCTCCCAGCAAAAGGTCATATATCTTTAGGTTGTGGTTTTAGACAGTTTCATTCATACCAGCAAAAGAGATGTCCACATATATATCACGTAACCTGTCCATTAAAAGTTTTTGGATTTGCTATGTTATCTCGATTTTGAAACTTCGGCGATAACCATAGTTGGCTATGATCTAGTTAGAAAAAGTGACATAATCAATGTCGCACTTCCGGTTACATCGAAAGTCATCGCCAACTTTAATATTTTAAATAGAAGCCTATATTTTTGATTGCATTTTTAGATTCTATATGGAATTTTGAAGCCAATTTTATAAAACATCTTTTTAGCTATCGGTTACCGTTTCGGAGTTATTTTGATATTTGTGAAAGAATCCAAAAAAACAGATGATGTATTAAAGGGGTGTAACAGCCATACAGTAAAAGGTAGACAGCTTTTATGTGAATTGTGGAGGGTACAGGTACTATACTATTTAACGAAGGTATAAAAAGTAAACAAAATCATACAGGGTCTCTCACAACCTAGGGTTGATTTGGCATAACTTCTTAGTACTAAAAGTATTCTTTTTCAAATGGAACACCCTGTATATTTTTACACTATGCGATGTAGAATTTAATTCTCTATCAAAAAGCTATAAGTGTTCTTATGCCTATCTCAATCGCTTCTTTCAGAATTAGTGATTTTCAGAAAATGTAGGGTTGAATTAGTATTTCATTAGTAAATTGGCACGCAGTAGGCTGTGCGGACTACGGTGCATTACTAAACAATATCAGTCTACACTCAAGTGATCTGTCAAATTATTTTGGTCTGTGTTGTCGTGTTTATTGCATTAGCAAAAATGGAAAGCCATTTTAATAATTATAGAAATTAAGATATTTTAAATTTATTTTTTATTCACGGGGAATGTAATAAAATTGTAAGCAGAACTTGCCGAGTATTTAATAGCCGATATCCTCACTTGCCGCATTTCCGAAGAATTCAAGAAAACTTTAAAGTACTGGACAATGGAAGCATAATAAACAGGTGCCAAAACCTGTAACAGAGGATGAGAATTATGAAATAATGGTGTTAGCTTATTTTTACAGCCACCCTCTTAGTTCCATACGTGTTGCTGCTACAAATATTAAAATAATAGTATAGTACCTGTACCCTCCACAATTCACATAAAAGTTGTCTACCTTTTACTCTATGGCTGTTACACCCCTTTAATGCATCATCTGTTTTTTTTTTATTTTTTCACAAATATCAAAATAACTCCGAAACGGTAACCGATAGCTAAAAAGATGTTTTATAAAATTCGCTTCAAAATTCCATATAGAATCTAAAAATGCGACTAAAAATATAGGTATGTATTTATAATATCAAAGTTGGCCATGACTTTCGATGTAATTGAATATTGATTAACTTACTTTTTCTAAATAGATCATAGCCAACTATGCTTAACGCCGAAGTTTCAAAATCGAGATATCACTGCAAATTAAAGAACTTTTAATGAACAGGTTCCGTGAATCACCCTGTATAATATTTACCAGTGTGCTAGTAAATCTTTATGTCTATATGATAATTTTATTTTGGTATTAATTTGGTAAGCTGTTTATTCAAATTTGTCGGCTTTGTCACTCATTCAGTTCAAGCTACAAACCATTTGCCCTAAAAACTATAGAGGAAAGTTCTTGTATGTGCCTGATTTTTGCATTATAGATATTTATAAACAAATTCCTTTTTGGGATATCGCTTACCGAAGATACATATTTAAAACAAAATTTAGAACCCATAAAGTATAGTAGACATTCTTTCGGGAGCTATATCTTTCCAGATGTAAGCTCAGCATTCCGAAACTACATCTTGCAATCGTTGCAACGAACGCATGTCCTAGTCCTAGCACATGAAGAAAAACGTTTATGGAAAGGCGGACATTTTCCAAGAAGATTTGAGGACTATCTGATTAAACTAGCTTCTGAGCTAACACTAAATACATGCGTCTAAAATAGGGTGTAAAAATAGCAGCGAATGTGGCAAATCATTGTATTACTACAATAGAGAACAAATAGATTGCAACAAAAAACCAATAGGTTAAATAAACTAATATAGTATAAATTATACTGTTCGAGATTTTAACAAAAACTAAATGAATAGTTACAAACTGCTACTGGTTCCTGTATATCTATTGGTAAATTTACATATAGCAATTTTTATTCACTTAGAATTTATAATTAACTAAAAAGATATGTAACATCAAATATTTGCACATGAAATTATAAGTTAATATTGTAGCTGCACAAATATCTATCAATATATTATGTAGGGAATACGAGAAAAAAGGATTTTTATTTCAAGAATAAATATCATAATACTTTTTCTTGTAGGCTGAGAAGTTTAATAAAAATAACAGCGAAGTTAGCGAGGGCATCAGGAATGTGTATACAGTATTACCGAGTTATCTTTAATGAAATTTTTAAAAAATAATGTAATAATCGCAAAGGGAAAGCGGTTGTGGTCCGAGGGGAATTTTTATTTGAAGTTGCCGAGCTTTTACGGCAGAGCTGCGAAAGAAATGGAAGGTCTCGCTTTTTAGGGCGACATCAATGCTTATAATAAAATATTTATCGGATAAGGCAAGGACGTCCGTTAATTTTTTTTAATTCACAGATATGCTTATCTTTAATAATTTCACCGTAATTTAAAAGGATACTAGGGCAGGCATAATTAGACAGTTTCCCTTTAGAAATGGTAATGATAAAAATGATACGATTTTCATGCAAATATTTAAGGATAGTAAACAGATAAATAAAATTATCTGTTTATATTGGGAATAATAGAGAAATTGTTTCATTTTTCAGGAATATAAATTTATATTATGACCATATATTTCCTGCTAGACAGTGTACTTGAAATATAAATTTTATTGCAATTGGATGCTAAGCAAGATTTGTCACGCGTGTTAAATAGGATTTGGAGAGGAAGTACTGGTCTATACGCTAGCGTTACAACGGGCAATGCAACTAAAAAGATATTAGGCATTAAATTTTTCAGCATTTTTAGCTTTCGCGATTTATTTATCGCTTCTTCAATGAGCCACTATAATAAATAATGTGAAGTACAATGCACGAAGTAAGTTATCTAAAAAACTACTTGCAATAAGAGTAGACACACGGTGGTTTAGGATCTGTAATACGCCATCGCAATGATATGATTTTTATCACATTAAATCACGTTTTAAACTGGGAATTGCAATTGATACGACAAGCGAATTAAAGATACACGCTTGCAATGCGATGCGATTTGAATGTTATAAATTCTTCAGATTTCTGGCGTTGTCCAGAAAAATTCTTTGAAAATATAATTGTTTTATAACTATAATGAAGGTCTTATCTTAATAGTACCATTTAGTGCCATTAAAGGTATTAGAAAATTATCTTTTGTTTGCTCAGGGCCCTATCTACCATTATATGCATTTTCCTTATTAATTAGGTAGTTAGTGGACGAATCATTAAGGAGAACAACTTAGGACGGAGTGTGGTCAAGATATTATTGTTCCTTAATCAGTTTTAAATGTAATGAAAGTGTATTTACCTGCCGCTACGTGCCGTTGAAGGTGTTGAGCCTATAAAAGGTCATGGGTAAATAGAATAATTCACACAGCTTTGTCCTGTGAAATGTTAATGCGTCTTCATGAGACTTTATGTCGATATATCCAGTTGTAAACTTTGTTTGTTTCTTGTATTTTTGAAAAATGGTGGTCTTGATTTCCTGAAAGAGCATTTTCATACAAATGGTGACAAAATTGCAACAAAGGCTCTTGTGATTCTTGATTCTGGATTTTAGGTCGAGAAGGTGGTAACCACATACACTTAGGCCACCCTTACCGGGCCCATTGTGCTACTTCCGCTAGGTGGCGTCGCTCGCCCACAGCCTACCGAGCCAGCCCAAACTGAGCAGGAGCTCGAGCAGAACAGCAGGCAAGGCGCCGCCAAAATCGGCCATGTTTCGGTGATGGCTTCACGGCAAGTGATTATGGACTTCCCTCTATTCTCGTGAAGAGTGGCAGTCCATTGCTTTATTATGGTGTTGAGTGTTCACAAGACCCTTGTGAATTTTACCACAGAGCATTTTTTTCTTATTATTATTGAAATTGGAGGAGTGTGCAGAGAACGAACAATCGCTTCTTGGAGAAATTTGGCACCTGGTTGCAAGAAGAAATAAAGTTTCCTGAAATGTTTCTTCGTTGTATCCCTGGTCTTTCTTCTACTAGGGCGGCCCGACCATCGAAAGACTTTGAGAATGCTTCAATGGTAGTTAAACGTCGAGAAACCCAACAGTTAAGAAAAGATACATCGATTGTCGAATTAGGTTTTGTGACAACAATGAAGCTAGGAAAGGGAAGTTATTCGTAGAAGAAGCCGTGGCACTTATAATTTCTGGAACAGTACAACACATTAAGAAGTACAGCAAACTAGCAGGGACATGATTTGTATTCGCTATATTATAAAGTTCTACAGAGGAAGAAACTTTTTTATCCTTCGCCAACTTCAGTTTTCAAAAAAAAAAAAATGTTAAGTATCACTACAAAATTTATTGAATACCGCATTTTAAGGTGGATCCAGCGCTTTAAGCGAAATCCACCTGATTTCGCTTAAAGCACAAGATAGTTACATTTATTGTGTAAATGAGGCTTTGACGACAGTTCGGTATACATTGCGTATAAGCAGCGAAAGTTTAAAAACTTTAATTTTTTTCAGATAAAATTATTAACCTTGATTTACTATGTAATCCTTAATAAAAACGTAAATATTTCCTTTGTTTCTCTCAATACGAAATATTAATAACCTGCGGGTATTGATCGATCATGTTCACTTTTTCTTGTAATTTTACTTGAGACAGAGATCCCGTTGTTCTCGCGGGTAAGTGTCGAAACTGCTGTCCTTTTTTTAAATATACACTCCGCCAAAAAAGTATCGCATAAACTAAAAAAGGGTATTTATGAACCAAGATATTTTTATACGTTCAGAAAAAGTTTGCCTCGTGTATGTGAACTATAAAAACACTAACAAAATAATGGAACTTAGCGTTTTTACTTTATTTTTTTCCTAAAAGAACACATTTAGAAAAATGCATATGTGTAAGGTTTGCTCAGTTGTTTATTGAAAGTCTTCCTATACGGACAAATTTTAAAGTGCGAAGTCAGAGTTCTGTACCAACGCTTTTAAAACTAAAATGAGCAATTTAACTTCAGAACAAGTGGCTGCTATAGTTGCTTTAATCGAAGATGGACGATCTCAAGCATACGTTGCTAATTTGATGAACATCAATCAGTCAAGTGTTTCTAGAGCCGTAGCCAGATATAGGGAAACAGGCATTTACAGTAGAAGACCTGTACCAGGTCGTCCAAGATGTTCTACTCGCCAAGATGACCGCTATTTACTACTACAAGCATTACGTCGAAGACATGTAACTGCGAGACAATTGCAGAACGACTTGGCTAGAGTCAGAAATACTCGTACTCAAACTATTCGGAATAGGTTACGACAGAGTGGATTAAGAGCTAGAGTAGCTGTAACAGCCCCTCGTCTCACTAGGAACCACCGAGTGGCTCGCTTAAGGTTTGCCAGAGAACATGTAAATTGGAACATTAATGACTGGGCCAATATACTCTTCACAGATGAGTCAAGATTTGGTCTTTACACCTCAGATAGGCGTATCTCAGTGTACAGACGAGACGGTGAGCGCTATTCGCAGTGTAATATCAGACCTAGACCTAATTTCGCTGGTGGCTCTATTATGGTTTGGGGAGGCATCTGTTTAACAGGTCGTACAGAGTTAGTACCAGAAGACAGAGGTACACTGACTGCCCACAGGTATATAACGGACATTTTAGAAGAACATGTAGTACCATATGCGCCAATTATAGGAAACGAATTCATGTTAATGCACGATAATGCACGACCGCATGTTGCAATAATCGTCCAGGAATACCTTAACGATGTTGGTATTCCAGTTTTAGATTGGCCTGCGGTAAGTCCGGACATGAACCCTATCGAGCACGTGTGGGACCTCCTTCACATACGGATACGAACCCAAAATGTTGCCCCAGCGGACCTGCATGGACTAGCAAATGCTCTCCGTAACGAGTGGGAGAATTTGGATCAGGATTATATACGGAGGTTAATCGAATCTCTGCCAAACCGTATGCGAGCGGTCATAAGAGCCAGAGGTGGCAGTACTCAGTATTAAAAGCTACTGTTATGACATTTTTCTTTCCAAAATTATAATTTCTTGTTTTAATAAAAATCTCAAGTATGAGTTCTTGTTTTTATTTGGCCTGTATTTTATTTAAACAATCATAGAAATTATATCTTAGAGCGCATTAAAGTATATTTACAACTTTATACTACAAACAAAGATTATGCGATACTTTTATGATTCAAAACTAAATTATGCGATACTTTTTTGGCGGAGTGTATATCCATATTTCTTTTTTCTCTGGCATTGCTTTAGTTGGTTTAAGTGTGTACCGGTAAACATTAAGAGAAAATGTGCATTTTTTCTTCTATTATATAAGAACCAACAACATTATTTGGTACATAATTTACCTTATAGTGCAATTAAATACATTTACGCACATACATAAATCAAAAATAATTAATGGCCGTCTTAAGCATTTTAGTGGCGACACGCAGCTAGAGAAAGGATAATTGATTCTCTAACGGTGAACAATTTTACGACAGACTCACGGACCTACGCCATTTTTATATTACATTCGCCGGCTCATTTATTTCAGGATTCTTTATTTCCATTAATGTAAGTAGCCAGTACAGCTTTGTAATTGTATGTCAACGCATAAATGTCTACCTACGCGCTCTCCGCGTGAATGTAACTTGTGTATATATGTACGTTATGTACATATATATATAGATCTGTATGTATATGACAGCGACACCTATAAGTATTTACCTAGGACGCGTTGGTGGGCGGAAGACAGCGCCTCCCCATAAAACTGTGAGCACAATCTTTTCGTTTACGACGTTCAATTGATAAGTCAGTTTTACAACCGCGACCCACGCGTTCGATGCAAGTGTGTATGAGGCTTCGATGCCTTCGATTCATAAAATTCATTCATAAAACTTCGTGCATACATAACATGTACAATTGGATTATCGTGATTTCTATTTCCCATGTTGTTTAAGCGGTGTTTAATATTTTTAAGCATACAAAATAACCGCTAAGAGATATGCATTTAAGAAATTGCCATATGATTTGAGGCAAGTTTTTGTTATACCTAACATGAATTGAACTAAAATAAGCACAGAGAATATTCGTTTAAGATACGTTTCGATTACATTAATCAAAGAAAGGATATTTTTACCTTTGTTGAAAACCAGAGGCTCAATGATAAGAGCTGCCAGCCAGCGTGGTGTGGAAAATACTATTTGTAAATGGATCAAAGCAATGCTGGTAAGAAGACTCATTTAAACATCGTTAACGGGTGAAACAATGCATGTGTTGGTGCGTAGATGTGGTCCGCAGGGAGGAGTTCTGTCACCTCTGTTGTGACGTTTTGCCATTGATGAATTGCATGTAATTTTAAATAATGTAGCCTACTATACCCGGGGTCATTTAAGCGACATTGCAATAATAATGAAAAAAATGTAAATACAATTTTAGAACTAATGGAAAGAGCACCGAAAACAACAGGGGTATGCAGGAAAACCTGAAAATTAGTTCTGCAAAAATAATACTAGTACCCTTGCTAAATTTACTTCTTTGGATATTTACAATTGAGGAGAAGCAAGAATTGGGACATACTGACTGAGGCGTGGTGGCAACTGAAGAACCCAGATTACTTTTGGGCATCTCAGAATAACTGCAGAAATTACAAACCCTACTTTTGAAATGGGTAGTGATACGATGATTCGCAAACTTTCCTTCGATAAACTGTTCAAGGTTGTCTTGGATTGGGATGAGTCGAGCGCAAACCAGAAACTGCAGATTCGAAATCAAATCTCTTACGCAGATGGGTCGAAAAGAATTACAGATTCCGGAGCTTGTGTATATAGCAAACCCTTAATCATAAAGAATATATGGAATTAGGTCAATATGCGACCGTATACCAAAAGAAAATACCGGCAATAGAGACATGTGTCCGAAAGGCATTGGAGGAACAACGAAAGAGTCAGTTGATTCATATCATATCGGCCCTAAAGACGTTAACATCCTATCAGATAACCCCGAAACTAGCTCGACATTGCCTGAAATACTTAAGACCCATTGCTAAATACAACAAAGTCACATTGGTGGGGGTACCGGGGTATAAGGGCATACTAGGCAACGAATTAGCAAACAAACTAGCAAAAAAGAGCTCTGAAACAGTATTTACAGGATTTGAACCGGATGTGGCGATAACCAAGGCTGTGATACGTGGTGCAGTGGCTAAGTGGATCACTGGAACAGCGTTGAAGAACAGGTATACAGTAAATGGACGATGGAGCAGCCATCACGGCATTTCGTTAAACATGTATGGCTCTCAACCGAGTACAGCTTAGAATAGTTTTCTCGCAGGACGCGGCTGTTTAAAGAAATACTTACATAAAATTGGCATCTTTAGAAGAAAGTCTATTTGTAGGTTACGCAATGAGGAGGAGCCTACCACGTTGTTTTTGAATGCGCTGCATTGAAACGGTAGGGAGTGCCACTGCTGGAATCAACCAAACTGACGGAAAAAAATTATCACGCAGGCTACTGAATCTAATCAGACGAACTAACCTGTTCATGTAAAGAAATTTACTAGGTGCGGAATACAAACCCAATAGGGTTCAAGCCGCGGTGTTAAAGTGTTAATGATAAAAAGACGTGACAGTGACAAAACAAATCAAATCAAAAGCAGAGACTGAATTCACCCTATTGAATTCCAGATTGTAGGTTCAAGAGTGTGCTTGACTCCGTACAGTTGCACCGCCATTGGGCTATTTCCCCTAAGTGGCGTCGCTCATCTAGAACCTACCAGAGCGAATCAAAATTGAGTGAAAGTTCATTAAATTCACGTCACACACACATAGCAGGTGAGGTTTCGCCGATATTACTGGATGAGCACTTCTCCAGCGTAGCTGTTGGAGAAGTGCTCGGTACTCACAAAAAATGGGTACTGACGATTTGACTGCTAATCAATCCCATATGTATATTTACTAAATTTGCAGTGGTGAGCTAGTTACGTTACAGGTTGACGTAGTTTGCTGTACCAGAGTTGGAGGTAATATCCTGCTGTCCTAGATGTCTGGGAATGGCTTTATGTGCTTGATATTAGATGGATTTTGAGTGTCCGTCCATTCTCGTGTGACTGCCAAGTACACTTTCGGGATATTTCCCATAAAAGGGAAATGTAAGCCCGGTCCTGCTAGTTCACCGGCAGCCTCGTTGCATGAGGTCCTTCTATGGTCTTAGATGATGATACTCATCATCTAAGCATTGTCAATAGCAACTATTTATAGGACATTATAACATTGTAGTACCAAAATCAAAGTGGTTTCGTGCTATTAAGGGGATTTGGCGACAACCCGGACTGTCACCACAAAAACCAACCATTAATGTTCGCGTCTAAAACTTTTTCTCGCCTGCTTGCACTGGTCGCAAGCTCTTCGCTGAATTTAAGATTCCGAGAAAAAAATCTAATACCCTTCTCCTTTTATTAGACCCATTTGTGTAGATTGTGATATGTTGATGCTGCTGGTAGGCGTGGACGCGCTAATGTTTGCGGAAGGACAACATGAGGGGATCGCGGTCCTTCACGGTAGCAAATAGAGACGACACACAGTGGATCGAAGTTGGTTAAAAATCTGACATAGCCTAAAAAAGCCAATCTTCCAGAAACATACTAAAATGTGTATAAGTGTATAGTAAAATAAGCATTAGATATGGAAATCACAGTACAAACAAGTAGATTGACGAAATATCGAACAGAAGCAAGTTTGAAAGTACATATGTTCGGAGATGTTACGCTAAGAGTGTATTTCGACTGTCCTCTTCAAGTACTAAAATCTTCGGAATTAGAAACGATACGAAACTGCAATTTGCTCAGAATATACACTAACTATGTGTAATTCAACCTGCAAAGTATTAGCAAATCGTATTTCTAACTAACTATACAATTACCATTTCTTGAAGATGGTGTTCTATGAGTTTAAATTTTAACTTCTATTAGCTTTTTAAAAAAATGTCCAAATTTGCCCAAAAAAAGGAAAACTGTTTTGTTATCTACGACCCTTCTACTACTTGCTCCAGCGATTTCAGGTGCTACTTCGCGCAACTTTTTGAAAAAAGACGTTTTGTTAATCGCAATACCGTTTCTAGCATTCTCATAAATGCATGTTAATTAATATTTCTATCGAAAATTATGCTATTTCAGTGACGAAACAATCGGTGTATGTTTCATAATCTCTTAGTTCTCGGATTAAAAAGGGTACCTATAAATCAATTAGCATAATTATGAATATAGGTCATATACCTACATTATGATATCGAATATGTTACTTCTTTAATATTCGCTGCACTTATTGTATCGTTGACATTGTGTTATAATATTAAGTTAGAATTGTGAAATATCGTGTGTTAGCTTATAATAATCGATTAAGAGAAGATAAACAAAATGGAGTATCTTTCTTTATATACTTGGTATGTTTGTCTCCTTCGGTTCGCCTACACATTCTAAGAATTATTCTCCATCTAGTTGGTTTGTGGCTAATATGAATTCAATTTATGTTTTATCATAGGTGTACATAAACAGGGAGATTATCTATATCATTATCATAAATGTATCCATGTACCTACTGGTTAAAGGTAATAAAAATATCACAGAAAATTAACACAACTACTCGCATAGTAAAAATATGTGGAGGAACAATACAAAATATTCTAAGTGAATAGACATTTGTCTCAAAATGGTGATTCGACGATAGTTCTGGGCTAAATCCATATAAACAAACATTTAAAAATACATACGGTGGCAAACGATAGAAGTATGTTTACATCCAGCTATAACAGCTTCAATAACCATCCTAGATGCAAATGTAATCAAAAGATTCGCGATAATCTTACAAGTGATTACTACAGGGAAAGAAATTGATTGCGAGAAGGAACAGCTGAAAAACATATAAATGTATATGGTTTGTGCTATATGCTAGCCCCCATACATAAAATTCTATTGCATGGCACAGATATAATTCAACATGTTACTTCCTATAGGCAAACTTTCAGAAGAAACTGCTGAAGCTCGAAATAAAGATCTTAGAAGCTTCAGGGGAAAAATAGCAGAAAATGCAGCCGTTCAGCTACTAACGACGATATTTTGAAACGATTACTTATCACATTCGATCCATATATTTCCCATTCAATACGAAAATTAAACGAACATACAAGAAGTAAGTTATTACCAGAAGCTGTAGAATTATCAACTTTTCACCGGCAAAATTGAAAATTGTGTTAAGTGTAAAGTAGGTACTGCCACTGTTTATCAACGACCTGTTATCAAGAGAGGTAAGCGAATTGTTTTACTATACACAAAAACGTTTACAACACTGTTTAGAAGAAATTTCTATTAAAAACAGCGATACATAATTTTACATTGTATATGCTCTATATCTTTGCTTTAATAGTGTCGAAACATTTAATCTATAAAGATACCAAAGCCCATGCTTCTCTTTTAAATGTATTTACTGATCACAATATTTTCCTGTTGCATAATATTGTAGTCTACATTATAAGTTCCATCACACAGAAATAGCTTCAAAACTTATATCTATATCAACAAATCCGCTATTTCTTCGATTTATGCAGTCTCAAATACTATATACTTTTAGCTTCATACAATATTTTTTTTATTCGATATAATATACAACCTTACCCATTCGACAAAATTTTCTTTCGTTGATCAACATTAATTTTTAAGCAAGTTATTACCATTTCAGTCAATGTCCGATTTTTACCGCCTTTCGATCCACTGTTCGACACCTTCAAGGGTAATTCTGACGGGACCGCTATTTTTCAATCAGGAGACTCCAGAATCTACTTGTTATAGCAGTTCTGAGCGCTATGGTCTCCAACTACCAAAGAAGTGCTTTTTTGTCGCGCACATTTTTTCATTTATTTGAGGCATGTGTAAGTTTGCTTATGGGTGCCACTGATCTCACACTTGACTCACATATGAGGACGCCATAAGTTAATATAGACCTAATTATTGCAGTATACAGTATAGACACAAGGTAATTCTCTGGGAAACCCTCTAGGTCAAAATGAGAACGTGTTTTTATTCTGACATATCCAATATTTAAAAATTATTAATTATAATTTGAAAGATATAGCTTATATGCGGTTTCAAGTGTAAACATGTTTATTTATTTAACCCTGTTTTTTCCTTTCTTTGCATCATTAATGTATTTTGTTTGCAAATTAATGCTGTTCAATGCTATTTAGTAACTTAATTTCTATTGTATTAGTATGTAATATATTAGGAAATAACATGGTAGAAGAATCAAAATATAAATAACATTCTAACCTTCAGATTCAATTTCAACCTATACATTATTTACTGTTCTAGATTAAATACTACAGTCAGATAGGTATAAACATCGATCCATTTAGCATGCATTCTATTTTACAAATAACCGTTGAAACCGTTTGAGAAAGTAAGGAATTGTGCAAATCCATTAGCTTTATCATATCTCAATGTTGTTCGACGATTATAAGGACAATCATTTTGTCACTTGCTTATCAATTTCGCATTTATTCAACCTAAGTTATGTAGTGATATCATAGAGCCATTTGCAAGAAATGTAGGTTCGTAATAAATTCGCTTATTTTTATGGGACACCCACACTAGTTTCGTTCCAGGCTTATGATGAAACAATAATATTTGCATAACGTTTTATTTTGCTGGGCGTTAATACAATATTTTTTTTTATACACAATAAATGCCGTAATACACAAAAGCATGCATTTATTATCTATTGTTACTTGGGAGGTATTATTCTTTCAGTCCAAAAGATTAGCTTTTAGGTCATCCTGTTTTCCTTGCCTTGATTTTATCTTCGTGTTTAGAGGGCTCCGATTTACTAAAATGCAAGAAATAGGGAATATTCTTATTAATTATACACGTTAAAGAAAACCTCTTAGTTAAGGTATCTGGTGACAACTATCTAGGTGCAATGACAACAACTACATAAATGCGCTTGTTTTGAAAGTATTAATAAAATCCATGGGTTTGATGTTCGCAAAAGACTACGTAATGTAATTATTAATTTAGCATGGCACAATAATTAAGTACTACTAAAACGCCAAAAACTAATTAGAATGTGTAAAGCAAAGTACGAGGTTGGGTAAACTTCTAAACATAATTAATTGCAGCTTGGTACATTAGTAGAAAATACATGGTGCGTAAAATGTCATGTTATAATACGGTATTGTGCCTAGTCACGTTTCTTGATGTAATTTATACTTTAACATTGATTCAGTGTAGAAGACAAATTGTATGGGAGCTAAGGTAATTAATTCTGAAAACCTCTGAAGAAATAAGACCGAAGAAAGTAAAATTTTACTTATTTGCTAAGTTATCTACCCGGATTTAGACTCTGTGAATTCGCATCTTATGATAAAGTTAAAATTTTAATATAAGGGGACAATTATATTTTTGAAAGCGTTCGATGTAGAGGTTGAAAAATTCAGTTTGAATCAATGAATTATAACTGAAACAGAAGTGCTGTTATTGATTATCGTAGTGTATTGTTTGCTAGACAGCTAAAATAGCAAAATATTTGTGGAACGCTATGCTACCTGATTTTGCATCGTGTTCCATTCATGTGTAATATTAAACATACATGTCATCCCTCTAGCGAAATCAATACAACGTCCTCTTATACAAAAGTAATGCAGTCGATACCATAGCGGAACAGTCGTATGTAACTTTGATTAATAAATGCCTTTGATACACAATTCATTCGGAAATTCTAAAAATCCCTAAATAACAACATGATTGACGCTTTTTCTAACGAAAATTGTAAAATCAAGTCGATAACCTTTTTATTTAAAAAGCTATCAAGTACCGTTTTTACAACGATTTTGAAAAATTCCTAACAGCATTGATTTTCCTCGAGAAATGACAATCTATGACTCAACTAGAAAGGATTGGAACCAAGTATTGTGATGACTAGTTTTAGGTATAGAACCCGTTCTGTTTGCTATTTATTTAATAACAAACGTCCGGTCCCAATCAGTAGTTCTGTTATCAATAAAATTTAAAAAAATTCGGGAAAACCATGTCAGTGGTCAGAGTGTGAGTATACGTCCCTTAGCCAATCAATGTGTTATCTATTGTCGTTGAAAATATAACTAAAAGAAATTTTGCTTACGATGCGTCAAAATCTACAATAAGTACACTCCGCCAAAAAAGTATCGCATAAACTAAAAAAGGGCATTTATGAACCAAGATATTTTTATACGTTCACAAAAAGTTTGCCTCGTGTATGTGAACTATAAAAATACTAACAAAATAATGGAACTTAGCGTTTTTACTTCTTTTTTTCTAAAAGAACACATTTAGAAAAATGCATATGTGTAAGGTTTGTTCAGTTGTTTATTGAAAGTCTTCCTATACGGACAAATTTTAAAGTGCGAAGTCAGAGTTCTGTACCAACGCTTTTAAAACTAAAATGAGCAATTTAACTTCAGAACAAGTGGCTGCTATAGTTGCTTTAATCGAAGATGGACGATCTCAAGCATACGTTGCTAATTTGATGAACATCAGCCAAGTGTTTCTAGAGCCGTAGCCAGATATAGGGAAACAAGCATTTACAGTAGAAGACCTGTACCAGGTCGTCCAAGATGTTCTACTCGCCAAGATGACCGCTATTTACTACTACAAGCATTACGTCGAAGACATGTAACTGCGAGACAATTGCAGAACGACTTGGCTAGAGTCAGAAATACTCGTACTCAAACTATTCGGAATAGGTTACGACAGAGTGGATTAAGAGCTAGAGTAGCTGTAACAGCCCCTCGTCTCACTAGGAACCACCGAGTGGCTCGCTTAAGGTTTGCCAGAGAACATGTAAATTGGAACATTAATGACTGGGCCAATATACTCTTCACAGATGAGTCAAGAGTTGGTCTTTACACCTCAGATAGGCGTATCTCAGTGTAAAGACTAGACGGTGAGCGCTATTCGCAGTGTAATATCAGACCTAGACCTAATTTCGCTGGTGGCTCTATTATGGTTTGGGGAGGCATCTGTTTAACAGGTCGTACAGAGTTAGTACCAGTAGACAGAGGTACACTGACTGCCCACAGGTATATAACGGAAATTTTAGAAGAACATGTAGTACCATATGCGCCAATTATAGGAAACGAATTCATGTTAATGCACGATAATGCACGACCGCATATTGCAATAATCGTCCAGGAATACCTTAACGATGTTGGTATTCCAGTTTTAGATTGGCCTGCGGTAAGTCCGGACATGAACCCTATCGAGCACGTGTGGGACCTCCTTCACAGACGGATACGAACCCAAAATGTTGCCCCAGCGGACCTGCATGGACTAGAAAATGCTCTCCGTGACGAGTGGGAGAATTTGGATCAGGCTTATATACGGAGGTTAATCGAATCTCTGCCAAACCGTATGCGAGCGGTCATAAGAGCCAGAGGTGGCAATAATCAGTATTAAAAGCTACTGTTATGACATTTTTCTTTCCAAAATTATAATTTCTTGTTTTAATAAAAATCTCAAGTATGAGTTCTTGTTTTTATTTGGCCTGTATTTTATTTAAACAATCATAGAAATTATATCTAGAGCGCATTAAAGTATATTTACAACTTTATGCTACAAACAAAGATTATGCGATACTTTTTTGGCGGAGTGTATAACTAAAAGAAATTTTGCTTACGATGCGTCAAAATCTACAATAAGTATATACCTACAATACAACCCCTATAATGTTGGTTTGGTGCACGAGTTGTGGGATGACAATTTTAACCGAAGCTTGCTAAACAAATAATGCCTATACAACATATATTCAAGACATCAGAAAGATAATCTATCTTATAGGGTAACTAATTTACAAAGCGGGTTTAAACTTTTTCACCGTGGTAAACGTTTGCTAACTTTTGTTAATGCTGAAGTAAGTCATTGAAGTCAAAATGTATGGTTCATGGGTAATATTATCATAAGCTCCTGTTGTGGCGCAAAGCGTAATAAGCCAGAGTGGCATCTAAGCTTACTTCCGTACAAGGAATCACAAACATGGCTATCACTGTAGCAATGGTCTTCTTCTCCGTTATTACTATTAGAAACCCTCTTGGACCACACATCCGAAAAGAAGGCAAGCCAATATTTCACCAAAAGCCTGCCCGGTTGCGGACACAGAGTGGGATAAAGTTGAATTTTGATCACTCAGAATGCATTAACTAACCCACTGTGGGGCGGTTCGAAAACAGCAGAATCTGAGCGCAGTAATATTCTATCGTAGCTTAAGAGTTGGAAAATACTACAATTTGGGATAACACTCAACGATTTTTCAGGACGAAATCAACGCCATTGATGTAATTGTGACTTTGAATAAAAATATCCAAACCAATAAAAACTTTCAGTGAGAGTCAGGCAGTGCTAAAAGCATTAGAAGTATCTCAAAACTGATTTTGAACTGAAACAAAAAAAAAACACTATGAACACATTGCAGATGGCTAAAGGTATACCTGTTATTTTGATAATAGCCTCTTATATAAACTTTATACTATACAGTAGTTAGAAGCAAATTGGAATACGCATCCGTAATTTGGTACCCGATTTATACTTACCTCGATCTAGTACTTGAACGTGTACAAAAGCGCTTTTTGAAGTATTTAACTTATAAAAAAGAAAATATTTATCCTGTCAGGGGTTCCAATTACAGCCTGCAGCATAATTTTGTTTCATTAAAGAAAAGACGAGGACGTTACAGTGCATTTATGTTAAATTTTCTAAACCACAGAGTTGATTCTCCGTTATTATTATCAGAATTGTACCTTTTAACACCTACTTACAATACACGTACCACAGATATCCTCTTTATTCCTAGATGTGGTTCCAATATTCTTCAAAAAGCTCCTTTAATTCATATGGCCCGTAATTTTAATGCCCTTTATCCTGATCCCTTCTAATTACTAAGTTTGCTACTAAGTTTATCTAGTTCTATTAGATAAGTGTTAATATAACTTTTATTATTCCTTTCATTGTTTTTTGTTATTATGTTGCACTATGGAGTAAGTACTTATATAATCTTAATTTCATTTGTTAGAGTATGAATTATTTTATAATTTATTCTTTAGTACACTGTCCTTATATGTAACTTTTGTAAGTGTCCTTTAAGTGGTGTTTTTAATGTTGGACTACTGTGAAAATAAATAAATAAATAAATATAAGGAAACGAGGATCAGACGTTCTGCTAGAAAGGAGGCGACGTTCTTTACCGAATACGAACCTCAAAAGAAAATCAACCTCTAGGGAAACCAAAAATCATTCCAACGCTAGGATGTGCTGGTTTGCTATATGCGTGTATTTTGCTGAATAACATCAGAATCGATGAACTAGTCGAACTTGATCGTGGGAATGTCAAAATAATCATTTCATTGCAGGCAGTAGACAGCTCTGACATACAATCGAACTCTTTGATGAGACTGAGAAACAGATATAAAATCTTTTGGGAAAGCCGACGCTTACCTAGAGAACCTAAAGAAAATCTCGTCGAGCAAGATTCCGGGCTATCATCTGAACCTAGTTGATGAATTCTATGATCGGCTTACCATAAGCCCTAGTAGCTGCAGATGACTTAACGATATATTAACCCATATGTACTATCCTATCAAATCACACAAAACTAATTCAATCAATATTCAGGTATAGATGCTATTCCATTTTGCATAAACGTGTTTGCAAGGAATAATTTATTTGAACTGGTAGGCGCCCATTGTTGTTAATCTAAAAGTTGCCCAAAAGTACTATTCTAACCCTTATAGTCTAATGGTGAACGGAAATACAAAGTCCGAGATAAGCTTCTATATCAAAAAATACTGTTTTAATGTATGTTTATTGTAGCATAAAGAATTAATCGATCGCTAGTTGACAATATCATTAGTAGTACTTGAAAAGGCATTTAATGGTATCAGGAGTGTGTGAATGCAACGCAAGCCACAAATTGCATAAAAAAGGTAATCTAAGAAACTTCATTGCGTCGTTGTAACTGCGGCTATAGAGATTTAAGATTATTTATCTTTAGGTGCAAAATATTGCAGCAGAACACGCAAGCGAATGCATTTGCGAGCAATTAAACTTGTCTGGGAGATTTTGCCTCCCACTCCCTTCTGCTACTTCATATTTCGTGTAAAGGCATCATTACTATGACTGTTCACTTTATAACTTAAGAAGAAGAAATGCAACTTTATAACACTAGGGAAGAGTACTGTTAGAGCCAGCGTGTGAGTAGCACGAGTGTTCAGATAGTGTTGTTTTCAAGTAGAATCTGAGAAATTGTATTGTGGTGGATGGACATGTAGTTTTCCATTTGGTAACCGTGAGTCCAAATTTCCTAGAGTACTTTGTAATCGGTGTTTTACAATATTGTTTTGGTTATTATTAATTCGATTTTATAAATTTTCGCTTCATTTTGTGTCGAGGTGAACTTTGCCCCTTCACCACGCACGCGTTGGTGTGTGGGGGGGGGGCCCACAGTCTTTAACAGAGCTCGCTCTGGCTAGAACGCCAAAACATGAGTGTTGTTGGCGAAGTGATTATACACGCGCCTACTTCCGTGGAGGGAGGTAGACGTGATGAGGAAATATTACGTACTGTTACAAATATCTCACTAGAAAATTCTTCTGTTAAACATACGAGTACACCGTCCTTTGCAACCATTGTCAAAGAAAGAAATAGAAATACTTTTGTTTTTCCGGAACGCGATCAAGCAGTCATTTTTGACGCAATTCAAGATACCCAGAAATTTGATTATATTGTTGGAGTAGGGGAACTTGTGGGCTCAAGAAACGTAATTTTTGCGTCTCGTGTGTCCAATAACAGGATTTGTATATATTTTTCATCAAAAGAAGTAGTGGAATCGTTTATGGCTGATCATAAGGGGATAACATTAAATAACACGTTTGTAGAGGCGCGTAGGTTAATCTCTCCAGCGCGGCGGGTCATTATTTCTAATGTGTCGCCTTGTTTACCTCATGAGATTGTGGAAAATGAACTTAAACGATTAGGTTTAAAAGTAGTTTCGCCTATTAGATGTATAGGGGCGGGTATTAATCGGGAAGGATACAGACACATTTTAAGTTTTCGCCGTCAGGTTTACATTGTCTTAAACGTGGGTGAGGAATTGCCGGAATCTATTGTTATTAGTTATAAAGATAATATGTTCAGAATATTTTTAACAACGGACGAAATTAGGTGTTTTACATGCAAAAAGCTTGGACATATCTCCTCCAAATGTCCCGATAATGAGAATCAGTCTAATGAAACACCGGCAATTGGTGAAAATACGTCGTACAACTGTAGGACAGAGGACTTAAGCCAGATTTCCGTAATACCCGACAATAGCGAAGACATAACTGTTGTAGTATCGGATAGTCTAACTACGTCTGATATTACAAAAAAACGGCAAGCACCTTCTTCTGAGTCTGGTACACTTTCAACTCCTGAGGATACGGGTGCGAGACCTCCTCTTGATGCTCTCCCTAGGGTTGCTGGAGATGGGGGCACTTTTATTAAACCGGCCCTTAAACGCAAAAAGAAGGAAGTGGTTGTAGACGAAAGCGTTGCCTATGAAGAATTTAAACAACTTTTCGAGGAAGACCAAGTAGAAGTGATTACATACGAAAACTTATGCCGATTTCTGGAAGATGCAAGGGGGAAACAAGATGTATGTCTGATTGCTAAATCTTATACGGAAGATATACTTTCTTTGGTTGATTTGTTGGTGGAAGTGGTTAGAACCATCAAGTCTAGCGCCCTTAAAGCACGTATTAAACGAATAATAAAGAAAATTAAAAGTAATTCTGAGGTGGGGATGGAACAGTTAAGCACATCGCAAGAGGATTCAGATTGCTGGGCGTCGCAGGGGTCCTACTCGACGGATACAGCAGATTGTGCTTTGTAAAATCCTTTTACTACCATTAACATGTCTGTACACCAATTAAATATTATTCAATGGAATTCTCAGTCTGCCCGTGCTAAGAAGGAGAATATTGAAAGTTTAGTCGCTAACTATGATGTACACATTGCATTGTTATCAGAAACTTGGTACCATTATGATGATACAATTAATTTTAAGTTTTTCAATATTCATAGGGATGATCGGGCGGACGGCTATGGCGGTACAGCCATTTTAATTGTCAAGTCCTTGAAGTTTGTGCCTATAACCTTCTCCGGGGTTCCTGACGGTGTCAATATTTGCGGGGTTTTTATTCCTAAACTGGGGTTTTCATGTGTTAGTATATATAGAACTGTTCAAGCTGCTATAGATTATAAAGTTTATGATTCTTTATTTGGCCAAATTAAGACTCCTTTTATTATTGGAGGTGATTTTAATGCGCATCATTACGCATTTGGCTCGGCTAAGACGGACAACGCAGGTAATGTTCTCCTGAAGTCCGTAGAAAACCATCAACTAGTAATTATGAATGATGGCAGTCCTACTAGAGTTGCCAGATGGAATGAGGCTAGCTCAGCTGTGGATATTACGCTCGCCACCCCTTCGATTGCCGTAAAGCTTAATTGGGAGGTGTTGGAGGATTCTTATTGCTCGGATCACTTCCCAATCTATATTACTGTGCAGTTATCCCAGCCTGCTAATACTATGATTTTCCCTCGTAGTAAATGGAAAATCATTGATAAAAACATCTCACGATTTCAAGAAGATGTTAAAGTGCATTTTAACAAACATGTTTTGTCTTTACCAATTCATGAGAAGTTGACACATTTCTATGAGATTATTGAGGAAGCAGCAAAGCGGTGTTTCGTGACAAAGAAGCCTTTTTATGCGAAATGTAAACCTTCTCCACCGTGGTGGGATGAAGAATGCAGTAGAGTGGTGGCAGATCGAAAAAGCATTATGCAACAATACAGAAGGATTCCTACGTATGAGAACTATATTGCATGTCAGGAAATAATGGCTTACTCTAAACGATTTTTAAAGAAGAAGAAAAGAAAAGGATGGGTTAGTTATTGTAACAGTTTGAATAAAGGTACATCATGTAAGCAAATATGGCGGGAACTTAAAAAATTTAACAATGCAAAAGTTGGCAATCAAATTTTCTTAGAAGTTGAGGAAACAGAATCCATATTAGACTCGATAGCACCAGCTTGCGCGAATAATAAAAGAAAAGAAATTATTAATGGCAACAATCATTGGTTAGCTAAACCTTTCTCAGAGGCCGAGTTAAATTCGGTGCTTAAGATTGTCAAGGATACTTCACCAGGACTTGATAATATAACATATAAATTATTAAGCATATTACCTTTTGAAGTCAAGAGTCTACTGCTGTCAATCTTTAATTCGATGTGGAAGGATGGTTTTATTCCTCCGGTTTTAAAAGAAATTCTTGTGGTACCGATTCCGAAAGATAATAATAATAATCTTACTGCCTTTCGTCCCATTTCTCTGCTATCTTGTGTTCTAAAAACCTATGAACGTATAATTAAAAATCGTTTAGAATGGTGGATTGAACAGAACGCTATCCTCTCTTCGCAGCAATATGGATTTCGGAGACAAAGAAGTACCTTGGATGCTGTAGCTGATGTAGTGACGGAAATCCAGTTGGGACTCACTAAGAACATATATATGGGAGGCATTTTCTTAGATATTATACAAGCCTATGACAGCGTAAATTTGGATATCCTGGAAGAAATTTTGTGCAAATATGACATGCCAGCGGAAGTAGCTAGGAATATTGTCAATATTCTACGGGATAGATTGATATATATCAGAGCAGGTGGTGACAGATTGGTAGGTCCTAGACTTGGCAGAATAGGGCTTGCACAGGGATCCATCTTAAGTCCCCTTCTTTTTAACCTATATACGGCTGATTTTCACAAGATATCTAATATTCATATTAAAACTGTCCAGTATGCCGATGATTTTTGTATGATTGGTTCCGCCAAAAACCTAGGCAGCTTAAAGAATGCCCTTCTGAAAGCAATGGAATGCTGCAACCAGTGGGTTTTTTCTCACGGTCTTTCTATTTCTCTAACAAAATCGAATATCGTCTTTTTTTCTCGGCATAGGCAGCCTGAAACCAACTTTATGATTTTAGACAAGATTAAGCTCCCAGTAAAATCAGTAGTGAAGTATTTAGGTTTTCACATCGATCATAAACTTAGTTGGGCCAGTCACATTAATCAAATAGCACGTAAATGTGAACGCTATTTGAATATATTACGTATGATTACGAAAGTCAAATGGGGAGCTGATAGCTTCGTGACAACATGCTTTTATAAAGCATGTATACGATCCCGCTTAGATTATGGAGCGATTTTCTTTGCAGCTGCGGCAGATAAGCACCTAAATAGGTTAAAAATAATTCAAAATAGGGCTTTACGTATGTGTGTTGGTGCCATGAAGTCCACACCGGTGGAAGCGTTATATATAGAGGCACAAGAGCCACCTTTAAAGTTGAGGTATCATTTCCTGGCAGCTAAGTATGTCCTAAAGTTGCAGTCTGAGGCTTTCCGACACATTGTACAGAACATACGAAGTTTGGCTTTATATTGCTCAGCATCCTCGTATTGGACCAGAAAGAAAACCCCTTTGCTGGTTACTGCACATAATTTTATAACGCCGTTTAAGGTTGCTACCGCCAGAATTCAAGTGTCAGTGAGTAACTTCTTCGACAGCCTTCAGCCCCTCCCAATTTACTTCCCAAAGTATGGCGGATTGCCGACAGTGAACGGTCTTATTCACAAAGCTCTAATTGAAAGTTTATCTCCGGCAGATTTTATTTATACAGATGCTTCGAAGTCAAATGATGGGTGTGGGAGTGCCTTTTTTGACGTAACTAACAACTTCAGCCAAACATTTAAACTAAATAATGTTTTATCTATTTTCACGGCGGAGGCGATGGCTATTTTGGAAGCGCTTAAGTATATAGAACGGCAAAAACTGAAGAATACTGTAATTATGAGTGACTCTAGGAGTGTTTTGGAGGCTTTGAAAGGCAGTCAGCCACATAGATGTCATCCTGTGATATGGGATATCATCACGCTGTTTAACAAGTTAGCTTCAAACGTTATCGTAGTCAAGTTTTTTTGGATAAAAGCCCACTCCGGAATACAGCCCAATGAACGGGTAGACCTTCTGGCAAAATCAGCTATTGATTTGCCAGTTGCTGCATCGGATAAAGTGTACGCGCAGGATGTTCTTTGTGTGGCGCGCAAGCATTTTCTTGTGGACAAATGGGAAGAGCGATGGCAAACTCACTATCGTACAAGAATGACACAGTATGCCGTTATTCATCCTTCCATTTCCTTTCATCGATGGCATCACCAGAGAATGGTATCACGTTTTTGCTATACTGCAATTGCCCGGTTAAAGTTCGGCCATGGTATTTTTCCTGCTCACCTTAAGAAATTGGGTATTATTGACGAGGCCACTTGTAAGTGCGGCTGACTTAGATCACATCATCCTTGCCTGCGTGGAACATCAGGAGCCCAGGAAGAAATTCATGGAAGAGTTAACAAAAATGTCAATTCCACTTCCAACTAATGTAGTGACCTTACTTGGTTCCAACAACTTTAATGTGTACGAAGGTATCATTAGATTTATGAAGGAGGCCGATATTACTATTTAATAGCTTCTCGTCGTTTCCTATGTTTCTTTTCCTGTGTGGGGTTACCTTTTATCCGTTGGCCGATTCTTGTTTGTCTTGTGAAGTCGTTTCGATAGGCCCCGAAACGTGAAAAGTGTGTCCCTTGTCTATCCTCTTGTTTTTTCATTAGTTGTTAGGTTATTGTGGCCAATGGGCTTAGATCCCGGAAGGCAATTTAAAAAAAAAAAAAAAAAAACACTAGGGAAGCCGCCTGACTAGTGAAAGAATTTGTTTTATTAATTTTCTCTCTCGATTTATAAAAACTTTTATCGAAGTTTCAAAAGCGCTGGATATTAGTTGAATAGATCGATCTTCTGCGCCAATGCCGGGCATAAATTTTATGAAAATTTCATTCACTCCTCTGCGCTGACGTAAATTCAACAAGGAATGTCGACGAACACTTGAAATCCAACGAACTGATAACTTTGGTAGGTATGTATAGTACTGACAATCTTTCGCTACGCTGATTTGATGCGAAAAGCTTCGATATTAGATTGCAGCGGTCTTATCGCCGCTCTGATTTCAAATCCAGATCTCGGATCCTACTTTGCCTGCATGAAAGTTTACAACTGTTTATGCAAGTATTCGTTTGAGCGTAGGTATTTTATAGTACGTGGGGCGGTTTGGTTTGGGAAAGGTCAGCAGAATTTTATTACCGAAGTAAGCGCGGATATTACATGCGACGAGAGAATTTAATTTCCTCAATTCAGAAGATTTGAAATAAATTCTATTTAAGCGATTGTAAAGTAAAATTTCGTTTTATGGAAGACCATAAGATTGAAGTTTAATATTTGAATGAGTTCTATTTTTATATCTTTCACGTTTAAGGGTATATATATTTCTCTCTCATTCTTATATATTCCACTTAAGGAAGCAGAAGTGTAATATAGTTTCAAGGGGTTGGGAATAATGTGCTGCTCCTACTCTGTAGATGTAAGAATTGCTCAAATTTCATATGTTTAAACCCTGAACTTTTCAAGATTCAATTTTCATTATTTGCTTCTTTCTTTATTTCCTTCTAAGTAAGTAATTCAGTTTAGTTATATGTTTTTTCATTTATTTGAAGATGTGACCATATAATTCAGTAGTTTTTGAGAGTTAGGTTAATTATTATATTCTAACTTTACTTGCTTTTGTTGTATTAGCTACGTTTCGTTGATTTTCCCAACATTTTCAGGCTTCTCTCATTCCTCTCTATCCGTCTTTAATCTAATAATACGAGCGAAGAAATATTTTACTTTAACCAACATTTATTATTTTTATTTTTATTTTCATGTTACTTAAAGTTACAGCATTTCAAATTCTTAGTTAAGGGTATTATTTTAGCTTCCTTCTTCAACGTCGTTTCGAATTTACTCATAGAAGTACAATACTGTACCTATACAAAAAAAATATTCAGCTTAAAATTAAAGTGATAGTAAGGCGTACAGTAAAATTGATGTAGACTATTTCGTCTTAATTAAATCCTTCTTTAAATTAACTGTCAAATGCTCTCGTAAATAAAATTGCTCGCTATGTTATTATACATGATATAGGTTGTACTCAAGGGAAGCAGATGTCAAGTGCTATTATTAAATACCTTACCTACACACTGATCAGAAACTGTTATACTGCCTTATGAGTGAATATAATACGAGTATACACAATATACTGTCTTCGATAAATCACGAAATGATGTTTTAATTATTTAAGGGTAGGTTAACTAGCTACCAATCTTCGTTTGTTGATTATACCTTGAGGCGCCTCAATACCTGTGTTCATGTTGATTTAATTCACGCAAAGGGGCCTTCGACCAGGTTTGACGCCAACTGATACCTGGTGTTTCCGTTGCTGTCTAGCAGTATATCAGTAGATTGTTTGTCGTATGTTAAAAGAAATTTTATAATATCTACATACTAATTAATTTTTATGATAATGTAGTTATGTTTGCAGGTATTAGAAAGAATGCAATTATCGCATTATATTTCTCTTCTTTATTGACATGAGTTGGCGTAGTAAGGCCGAAGGCACGAATTTAACCTTTATTGCATTATTTGATACTCTGAAATGTTATTTTAATGGTCATTCAACTGACCAGAAGGCCCAATAACGGAATGACACTAAGTACTGAGTACACAAATTTATAATAAGGTGGAGAATGAAAATAAAATGAAAACTGTGCTTTCAAACTGAAAGGAATTACAATTTCATGAAAAGCTTTATAAGTACAAAAATGTAAAACTTTAACAATAATGGAAAAGTCAATATAAGATAGTATGCATTTGTACTAAGAAAATTGCAAATACAACTAACCATCAACTATAAATTATATATATGAGACCTTAAACTTTAGATTTTATAGACAGAAAGGGGAATCAATGAGGTTATTCGGTAATTTATAGAAGAACACCAAATCAGTGATAATGCATCTACCCTGCAAAGTTTCCAATTTGTAAAAGAGAAAGCAGGAGAACCAGATCACGCCAAAAATCTTTGATTATAGAATCAATATGATCCGTAAACGTTAATCTGGAATACAAAACAATTCCCAAGTCATTAACGATTCTAATCGATTAAATCAACATCTTGTCAAAAAAATATCTTTGTTGGGCGGTGCTATTTTACGAAAAAAAAAGCATATATCTGCATTGGAAAATGTTTATTTTTAGTTTATTGATATTACAATATTAAGAAAACCTACGCAAACCACCATCAATCACAGCGTAATCATACAAGCGGGCAACTGGGTGGTAAACCTTCAAATCACTAGCATATATTTAACATTTTAGAAACAGAAGCCAAGATCGTTAAGAAAAATACTAAACAAGAGAGGACCCAGGTGCGATTCCTGCGGGACTCTCGATGTAACACACCTAACTGATGATTTACAATTATTTATAGCTGCGTATTGAGATCTACCCGAAACATACAAGCTAATTAAATTTAACAAACGGCCATGAACTGGAAAATTGTGAAGGTTAGTCAGTAATGGGGAGGGATGAATTTGTTTAAAAGCTTTACAAAACTCGGTGCATACCGCAAAGACAGATAAAACCTCATCCAGCATCAACTGAACATGCTAAACGAAAGTTGTCAGGTTAGTTAGAGTGGATCGTTTAGTAGAAAAGCCGTGTTGAAATTCTGGCAAAAAATGTTTACATAAAAAAAAGTTCCTGGGAAATAATAGATTTAAACACTTTCCCGAAATGATGTAAAAGATAAATGGGTCTATAACTTGTAATAAAAGCTTTATCATCACCCTTGAGAACACATATTATACATGGGCAATGGCCGCACTATAAAGCCTTATTGAAGATTACGATTAAAGGTTTAGTTAGATTTGAAGAACAATTTTTAAGAAACATGTAAAATAACGCACTAAAAATCACTTAATTAGTTAAATTCATTCAAGTTTATAAAGCATAGAGTCACTGGCTTATGATTAGGGTTTTCGCAAGAAAATGTTCAATTTTGACGCAACATTGATTCATTTAAACAGGATTGGCTTTTCAATCTTAGACTAGAAATACAGTTTGCGCAATAAAGGGGTAATGTGAGAGAAGAGATTCATTAAACTGTGGAAATTTAACCTTTTAAATATATTTTCGTGCGTTAAAGTAATATTATGGTAGATACACATTAGGAAACTTCTAATAAAAAAAGTATTTTTACCAATTACTTTTTTAACTTAAAGTATGGCCGCTTTCATTCTAAGAATTATATATTCGTACTTAGCAATTTGTTCTCGAGTTTCCACTCTTCAATTTTCAAAAGATGCTCTTCTTAAAAGGGCTACAAGAAGATGGTCATTCGATCATAACTAGTAACAATGCCTTCTGAATGTAGATAGCAGCACAATATACTCATTCTAGCTATTAGTAGTTTACCATATGTTCATCATGAGAACACATTCAGAATTCATTGTTTTTCGGTGTATCACTCACAGCGATCAGCAAAATGAACTTCTCGATGACCTCAAATACGAGGCAACCCCCAAGTCAGACGCAAATCAGTGCGGGTACCATGGAGGCTGAAATATGTACATATATTAATTATCAACTGTCACTGGATATACAATACTATGACCGCTCTCTTTACCCTGCAGCTGACTTTAATCAACGTAATACATGATTATTTAATGCTTTTAATTTAATGAAAATATTTTGGACACGTTTAGAAAATTGATAAGTTTCAAGAAAGATAGCTCTTTTTTTGAGTAAAGCAAAACCTTCTTCATCCAATATCATTATTTCATAAATGAAATAAAGTACAACAAAATACTCCAAGATTAGGTCAAAATAAAGTTCATGTAAATGCCTTGGAGATATCATCATTTTCACCTGTATTTGCTGTTGTGTCAAAGTGTCTATAGCCGGGAAATATAATACGCAATACTTGTCTTCTCAATTAGATAAATTGAAATGTAATTAAAAAGGACATTAAATCACACTTCATGTTGTAATCGGCCATAAAAGATAACGGGGAAGTAGCAGGTAAAAATTCCGGCATAAATATTGCCAAAGCAAATGCGATTTATACAACCCTATTAAGCATTTAGTAAAACGCAATAAACCATTTTAGTATCTATAAAATCATTCCTTTAGCTGAGCTTAAAGTTGTTATGCTGGAAGATGAAGCCATTAAAAAGAAATTTAGCCTGCGACTATTTTTTTTTAACGAACAATAAGCAATAAATTTTATTATAGTCCATTAATTTAATCACGCTCAGGAATTAAAAATGTGTTATACTTACGCCGAGGAAAAAATATAATGAAAATACTAACAGCACACTTTATAATTAGAGGCATTATAAATACATTAATACTAGTAATTAGTAATGAGAGATGTTGATAAAGTAACTCATAATATTCCTAACATTCTTATTAAATCAATTTTGTTTTATAAATGGCACTAGTTATGTCATCATATTTTTTTTTAAATTGCCATGACATTTTCCAACAGAAATTAATTCTTTGTTCGTTTTCGAGTACGAAAATGCAGCTTATGTGTCATTATCTTATTGCTCAAAATATATAGAAGTTTACAAAAAAAATTCTGATGTCAATAATGGCTATTTTTTACAAGAATGGTGTTAAGATTTTACACTTTTTATAATTTCTTAAGACGTGCTTTGACAACTACTGCCGGGTGTAAAAATTTGTTTCCATTCTGGTTTAGAATCGTTGAGATCATGCACTTATTGGACCTCTAAAACTAGAGCGTCATTTCCAAATAACTCCTTCTAAAGGAGTTTAGTGGATGTAGATCTGGCAATGGATTCAATAGTTTTCTGGTTGATCTATTCGTCTCTCAGAGAGAATAGTGTTAAAAATTATTCCAATATTCCATGAATATGAGTAGGAGCTCCACATTACTGGAAGGATACTTATGAATGGGAAATATCCTTAGTTCATCCGACTCATGTCTCTTAGATCTTTTGTGATATTATTTGGCCATGAATTTTAATGCACCAAATAATTGAAATGATTTGCGATATCAAGTTCGGAAATAGGAATAGAAAATGCTAGTCCGAAATGATTTAATAATCCAGTCAAGAGTGTCAAATTTTTAATGGAAGATATTTAAACAATTGTAAAAATTGTTAACACTTTCGATTTGAATGTCAAAATTAGTTTTTGCTTTTTTCCAGAAAACATTATCTGTCTTACGAAAGCAGGAAACTGATCAACGGTGTGGGATATCAGTGTACTAGGAAAAAAAAAAACAAACAGAAAAACGATATCTCTAAACTGCACTTGAAATTAACTATATTGAATTTGTTTCTTATTTTAACAGATGTTCGAAACGTCTTCCATCTTGTTCAACACATTTGTGAATTTGCACCAGAACGGGCTTTTCTACTACGTGTCGGCAAGTCTTTGTTGCATGTTTTGTTCAGTGGTTGGAACTTTCTTATCAACCAGTTCTTTTGCACACTCTCATCAAGAAAGTTTATTTTTGTTAGGTCGGGCGACCCCGCAAGCCAAAAAACTGGTCCTCCTTTTCCAATCTTTTTTATACTAATTATTTGACAGGGCTCTAACTTGCTGTGACAACTGGGCTGAGGCTCCAATTTGCTCTACTCACACTTTTTATTTTGAATTAATCTTGGTTGTTCATTTACTAAAAATTCCAAATACATTAGGCTGTTAAGGTGATCATTCAGAAAATGTAGGCTGACCATATGTTCTCAAACAATTATGCCCCAGAAATTTATTGAACAGCGCTGTTGACGATCTATTTGCCAAGCAACCACTAAAACAATTCTTGGATTTTTGACAGAATAGTAATAATAATTATGTCTGTTGACGCATCTAGTGTTATGAAAAGTTGCTTCGTCAGAAAAAATACGTTCATCAAAAAATGGGTTTTCTTGGACATACAATTGTGCCCATGTACAAAACTCTGCCCTCCTCTGAAAGTCATATTCTCTCAAAGTCTGATACAACTGAATGTGGTGCAAATGGTGCTTCTTCAGAATCCTTTGAGCTGATTCCTCACTTATTCCTTAGCCTTTTCCCCAACTTCTTGCCCAAACTTGCTTGACTAGTATTTGAATTTTCTGAAACTGTCAATAAAACTGCCAACCCATTTTCCTTTTGTAGTTAACGTTTCCCGTTTCAACAGAGCGCTCAAAGGATCTGGCAAAACTGATTGCTTCTAGATGTCGTCTTTCAGGAGTCGCATAAATTTTACTAGCAAGGAAATGGTATTAATCACTATTACTAAATGCAGTAACCATAACAATGAGTTCTTCCGCTGAATAATTCATTTCTTTTTAGCAAAATATTGCCGGCTTAAACATATCACATATTTCTTGGAATAGAGACCTTTTTGTAAATTAATACTTTTTATAAAAATAAAGTTGACTTGTTTTAACGTTTCATTTAATATTAAAAAAAAATATATATTAATTGAATGTTAACTGGACATTAGATAATGATCCTGAGTGTATTTTTTCAGCATAGCCCACCTTTATAATTACCAATATTCTCTTTCTAAATCTATAACACTTCCGTTAGCAAAATAATTTAGTTGGCACCGCTCTGAAATAGAACCAGCTGTTATAATTATCTCATTTATCGTAATAATATTTTAACATATCACGTTTAATATTTTCACGTTACTTTGGTTAAATGGTTATGGTATAGTACAACGATGTGAATATCCCAAATTACGGTGTAATACATGGGCCGGTTGAAATATTAAAGTTATATATTATAGATGTCTAGCAATAACTCTTCCTTAATTAAGTTTTTACGGATCCTTAGTTGATACGTAATTGCCTGAAATCTATATCTCTAATGGTTTTAATTAATTCCTAAATTAATGTATAAAATACGTCCCGTAATAAATATTAGAAATTTAATGACTAAAAGCATATTGCTTTACATTCATTAAAACTAATTTATGTGACCCTACCAATATATAAGTTGCAAGATAAATATTCAGATATTAATATCGATGTTCCCATTATGAAATTGTGATAATGTATTACACGGGTAGATTTCGATAGAATTATACTATTAGCGGAGTACATTCATCACAGACTTTACTGAAAGTACTTTTTGAAATATTATTTTACTAATTTAAATTAATTTCTAGCTCCTAAATCAAACTAACAATAAGATGTCTTTTCTGCTTTTTATTTCAAATAAGAACTTATGTTTTAACCAATCATTTGTTTAGCTGCACCGCTGTATAGTAATATGGGAAAGTACTATGTTATGTGTTATGAGTATATTTTTGCATATAGTTCCAGAGATTGAGTGTTTTTAGTTTAGCTTACATTTATCATTGGGTGTGGTTTATCTTGTGTAATTTAAGCCGTGTTTACGCTATTTATTTTTGCAGGAAGGTTTGTGTCTATCTCGATAATTGCACAAGCAGAAGAGCAAATATGTGTCCGCTTACATTAATCCAGACAGGTGACATGTTGACTGTTGGCCACTCTGAGTAATTTATTGCTATACACACATACCTACGCTGACTAACGAGATATGGTTTATATCTTAACGCACAATCATCCATTTAGTGTTGTTTTGGCTAATACCATTATTTTTACGGCTCAGTTACAATAATATTTTTAAGTAATTTTAAAATCTATTCACTAATATTCTACAGATTGAATACTCCTTTTAATCGAAAATTATTTCAGACAAATCACTCGAGTCGTGTGCGCTTGAATGAGGAGGCAACCCTTTTCAAACAAAGAATAACGGAATTTTTTAGCACAGAGACCACGACCATTGTAAAAAATAATGCTCTTTTTCATGATTTTGTAAGAAAACATCAGATATAACATAAATAAAATAACGTACATACTGCTACGAAACTTGTAGATAATTCTTTATAATTTTTATTAAATTTTTAAACTAAGTCAACACTGTTTTTATTCTCCTTTCATACAGTCAGCGTCATCTATCAGCGTCATATGTTAGATGGCATTAACAGTAAATTTACATTAAATTCGCCCCACCACAAAGTTTTGAGTGATTATTATATTTATATTACACTTAAGTATCTTTATTGTGAATGTACTTACAAGGTATTCGTTAGTGATGTTCTTCGAGTTAAATAAATCTGATGAACAACAAAATGAATCTTCTAAAGATTCCCTCAGGGCAAGTAAGTTCTTTACTAGTTTAGATACACAATAATAAGATTTCTAGAATCTTAATCCAAACTAAAAACTCATATTGCTCGTTTTAATATCATAAATAGAATTCAAATCTCTCGCTAAATTCCCGTCGTAAAACCAAGTATTATCAAATCAATGCCAACTTAAACCTCTCGTGAAATTAACCAACAGAATCAAATAACAACCTCACGTACCAAATTTACTAGATTCACTGTTATCACGCAATTAAATATACGCTGACATTCCCTTTACGCCTTTGACGCCAGTTATAGGTTCAAAAGATGATAAAATCGCTTACTTCAAGTACGAAAACTGCTCTAGTATAATCCAAATAATAATTTCAACTCCAAAACAATCATTTCAGCTTCCAAATGGTGTTCCAACTATCTCACAGCAAATAGGCTCGAGCAAAACTATTCAGCAGGCCCCATATTAGATGTACGCCACCCCAAATCTCGAAATCACTGGACTTCCATCATCTTGGCACTACACACGTAATACTCTCATTTTTGTAAGTAAATTTGAAAACTTATGGACTTATATTGTTATAGAAATTTCAAAATTCTAGATAATTATACCAAAAACAACTACACTCACATTTGTGCAAGCACCCCAGCAACGATGATAGATATCGTTTCCAACGATAGGACAGCATAAGAAACCCACGTCGAACATTTATTGAAGCCCTATGCCCTAAAATCCATGGTTACATGTCTTTTTGATTTAGATACGAAATAAGTAAGTTTTTAGTTTAAATTATAACATACGTTGACAAAATAAATAAATAGATTAAAATACATTTACATAAATAAATTTTATAGTTGATATAATGGGTTCTGTTTACCATGATATAACATAGCAATACATTCCTTTTGCAACATTATTTTAATGTTTAATTATACAAATTTACAAAGGAAACACCCAGACTATGGCTCACCGATTGAAATATAATTAGCTTATTTGTAGTACCCATTCAGTTTTGTAAATCTCTGTTTTCAGTTTGAGTCAAATTTCATGTTTACCGGGGTCCAATCTACCCTTGAATTTTCGGTAATTTTTAGTTTCTTTGCAATTTACATCGCTGTTATTAAAAAAAACAGTATTATAAGTGCATCACCATATTTGCATTTTACAGGTCTATCAAACTATTGTTAAACGACATATTAACCGCAAAAAAATAAAAATCGTCGAAATTTAAAGCAAACCTAATGTTAAAATAAATATTACGGGCATATTATTAAGGTAACGGTGGTGAGTTCTTTATTGAGAAGTGCTAAAAATAGTGTCGCTATAGGTGTGGCCAACATTGCAATTAGAAAAGTGCCTAGAAGTGAATGAATAGCAGAGAATGAAGACAAGGATTTTCATGCCGCAAAAATATTTAGCGGATACATAAAGAAAAATAAGCCTTAGGGAACGTTCTCTTATGTCATATTTATTATTTGTTTGATTGTAAATTCATATTTTAGAATTTAGGTTTAGTATTCGCTGCAAAATTAATTATTAAAAAGATATATTTGCGCAATTGTATTGCAAAGCAAACCAAATATTGAATTAATTAAACACAACTAAATTTATAGCAGCGTTAAAAACGCCCAAAACCATGTTCAATACATTTTAAAGTAAGGCACATAATATTTGTTTGATAAATTTAATGCTGCAAAAACACAAATTGTTCCCTATCATTACAATTCGTTTGTTGTTTAGACAGTAAAACCGGTGTACCGACAAATTTATGCCATTTATGTTCAAACATCAGGGTAAAACTGCAAAAAAGCAGCATCATTATTCACGCATTCGATGCAAATTGTTTACGAAGAGCATCGCCATGCGATGTTTATTGGCACACAAAATACGCCATTCCGACCAGGAAAATATACAAGGTATTAAATATTGTCACTGCTAAGTATTTAAAAAAACATAAAGCCTGCTGAGCTTTCAATGCTGTTTTGTAATAATGGCCTATACTCCATCTGTATCAGTTCACTTTAAATGCTGTTTTCTTGATGAATTGATTGTGTAAAACAGGTAAACCGGATTGTAATATACCAGTATATTATATGCATTTGATATAAAATTTTAATATACTCTACAGTTAAATTTTTTAAAAATGGAAATGTAGAAAAACTTTCTAATTTTGTTTAACATTAAATTAATCAAACAATGCAAGAGAAATTAATAAACAAGTGTTTTGAGAATATCAATGAGGGACCGAGAAATTGTAATATATTTACAATAGGGAAAATATAGATATAACAATTAATGAAGCCCTTTGCTTAATAAATTCGCTTATACCTTGGAAGAAACGATATTTTGTTTGTAAACTTTATAAGCAAACATATTTATTTGTTAAGTATATACAGGGTTAGTAAAAAGTCCCGGAACGGTCGAATAACTTTGTTATTTGAAAATTATGATTTCTGAAATTTGGTATGGGGGTATAGTTAATATAAATGCATTTTATGCAATACAGTTAATATTTTTTTCACTTCCGGTTTAATCGGCAATACGTCCAACTTTTTTTTTTTAAATGGAACGCCCAGATTTTTTTAACTCTTTTGAATGCAAAATAAAAAACTACGTTCAGGAAGTATTAATATGTTTACTTTTATTCACAAGAAAACAGTTAAAAAATTAAAAAAGTGTCCTAATACAGAAAAATCAAGGTACCTTTGAAAAAAGTTGTTGTTTAGTGTTTGCATTCTTTTTGCCGTCACATTTGACAATTTTAAAAGCGTTTTAACTTTTGCATCGCTATAAATTTACTTATTTTAAACATTGACACATTTGAAAATGGCAGAAAAACTTACTGAATCAGAACGAATTGAGATATTAATGATGCGTGGGTACGGTGATCGTCAACGTTCTTTTGAAGAGGTTCGTATTTTGTTTAATACTGTTTATCCGGATTGTCACATTAGTAAAAGTACGGTATGCCGAACAATTCAAAAGTTTGAAGTCTTTCGTCAGGTGAAGGATTTACCTAGAAGGGGACGTCCATTAACAGCAACAGATGAAGAAACTAGTTTGAATGTGTTACTTACAGTAGAAGAAAATCATCACGTGTCCACAACAGAATTAGGTCAAATTCATGAGATCTCTCAAAAATCTGCTCATACGATTCTTAAATCAGCAAGAATGAAAGCCTATAAAATGTATCCCGTCCATGAGTTAACTGAAGATGATCCAGATCGTAGACTACAATTTTGCGAAACAATGACGGAATTGATCGAGCAGCAGCCTAATGTTTTAGACCACATAATTTTTTCAGATGAGGCAACGTTTTGTCTCAACGGCACTGTGAACAGACATAATTGTCGCTACTGTCAATTGAAAATCCGCATTGGATTGAAAAAGTCCATACAGAGCGTCCTCAAAAGGTGAATGTCTGGGCTGGTCTTGTTGGAAACAACATCATAGGACCATTTTTTATAAGAGGAAATTTAACTGGCAACATCTACTTAAATTTATTGCGAAATGAGGTTATTCCAGCACTTGCGGCCCTCTTTCCAAATGCAAACATAGGTGATCACCCTAATGCACATTTTTGGTTTCAACAAGATGGAGCTCCCCCCCATTTTGCCCATAATGTCCGCGATTATTTGAATGAAATTTTGCCGGGACGTTGGATCGGACGTAGAGGAGCAATCGAATGGCCAGCACGTTCGCCAGATCTCTCGCCATTAGATTTTTTCTTTTGGGGTCACATGAAATGTCAAGTGTACAAAAATCGTCTTCATAATCTTGAACAATTGGAAGAGAGAATAGTTCAAGAAGCCAATCGCATCACTCCAGAACAAATACAAAATTCAATAAGAAATTTTACTGACCGTTTACATTTTTGTCAAATTGTAAATGGAGAGCATTTTGAACAATTATTGTAATCGCAACCTGAATAGACAGGTATCTTGATGTTTCTGTATTAGGACACTTTTTTAATTTTTTAGCTGTTTTCTTGTGAATAAAAATAAACATCTTAATACTTCCTGAACGTAGTTTTTTATTTTGCATTCAAAAGTGTTAACAAAATCTGGGCGTTCCATTTAAAAAAAAAAAAATTGGACGTATTGCCGATTAAACCGGAAGTGAAAAAAATATTAACTGTATTGCATAAAATGCATTTATATTCACTATACCCCCATACCAAATTTCAGAAATCATAATTTTCAAATAACAAAGTTATTCGACCGTTCCGGGACTTTTTACTAACCCGCCTGTATATAATTATCCTAGAGAAGCAAATAAACGTGAACAAAAGCACGATTTCTTAGTCTAAGCTTAGAATTTAATTAAAAATACTTTAGCGTAGGCTAGATGTACTTTGTTCGTTTGTTAATTTAAATGAAGTAAATTGATTCTTTTTACGTCATTAAATTTAAATCGATTCATTTTCGTAAGAAACGGACCACCGAGCCAAATGTAATAATTATAATCAAACCGGAAATTACAAATTCCTCCTTTTTATTTACCTGATCAAAATCATTAATTAATCTGCCATCTGGCTCGGTCTATTAATTTCTTGCTAATAGTAAAACGCTTCTTAGAGTAGCCCCTTTTGATGGAATTAATGGTTATGGAGTTACGTCGGTACAAAACATTTCGCTGTAAATGTAATACAAACAAAGCGTTAATATCATATCCTTTCAGTTAACACAGCGATAAGCAGGAACGTTTATGTTTTCAATATCCGAAAAAAATATGCATAGGTTCTTATGCTTATGTTACTTTTATGTTTGATTTAATATCTATTCACCAGGACGAAGATTATTTACCTTGCCTTTAATCCTTTAACATTAGTAATGGTATTACTATAATGTGCAATATTTTGAAACAATAATCAAATGTCATCACACGAAGTTAAGGTTTGATGTTTATTATTACTTTAATTCTTGAACACTGATCTGTTAGCATACAAATGTAAGTTATAAATAAATTCTTAATGGAATTAACAGTGAGAAAGAAAAAAAAACAAATGAAACGAAAGAGCAATTTTAAATTTTTAAAAGCAAAATATTATTAACAAACTTCGGGAGGAAAGGAAGGTGTTCGTTCATTATTTCTCTTTTTCTTCTGTTTGCACGTCCGCACCAATTTAAAAATCATTGCCACCGTATCGTTAAATATTTACCAGTACGAAAATTCAACGTGTTTCTTCCTGTTAATCAGACATTCGCACTGGCACAACCTGAAATATTAGCATAGAATATTAATATTAAATTTCGTTAATTTAAGATAATTGTTTACTGAACTGACAAGCTTATGTTTAGAGGAGTTTCATATTCGCTTTTGTAGCAACTTATCGCAACTTCCTAAGAAATTAGTTTTATGGAGAAGCTAAGTGGGCTAAAAGCTTTGTTATGCAGTCCATAAGGCCATTTTAAAACATAAAGTTGCCATCTGTATTCGTTTATAAAACTACTCGGTACTCATAATACGTAGTTGTAAATTCGAGACCACATGTTACAAATACCTATGTAAATGACAAAACGAAGTAAATTTAAATATGTAATGTCAAGTGTTTCATTCGTAAAATGTGTTCATTATTACATGTGCTTAGTGCATCTACTTATATGATCATTCGTCTTAATCATTGCTTGTCTACGTTATATTAACAGTAATCTGTTCCATAGCTGTTTATTATAATCCGAATGAGGCATCCAATATGAAACCAATGGATAGGTTCTTATAAATACGCACAGTATATAAAAACGGTTTTACTGAATAGTGAAATATGAGATTCCGTGTGTGATGGCTCTCTCTAATTATAACTGAGCATCGGCAAAACCAGTTCAAGGACGCAGAAACAACCCCACTTAGCCTCTCTCATGTGAAACTAGGTAGCCCATATATTTAGCCGAGTTCTGCTTACGGTGCGTGCAAGAACCGGGTATCAAACTTTATTTAGTTAGCTTGAATATAATACCTAATAGCCTGTATATTAGGTCATCGTGATTTTAGATTATATTCTTGGAAAAATAACAATTTTACTGTTCTTATTACATAGGTACTTCCCATTATTTGAAAAGATCTTTATCAAAATAACATTTGCTTTATCTTTTTGGAAAAACTAATTTCTTAAATAAAAAATTGCATTCTCGTATCACAGCGACATGACAAGCTCATACTTGTAACAATACAAGAATGTAAGTACCTACGACAGGCTCTCGGTGAAATTGCTGAAGTTTACGCCGATTTTAATAAGTTCGGAACAGAGACGAGAAACTAATCAATGAAGTTCAATTAGAAACTTCGTATTCAACACACATAGAAACGTTCCGTCTACGGAGCCGATAAAACAAGAAATTTTTCATTTACCCATTCCTGAGGATGTTTTCCATATAGGTATTACTTACTGATATTTCCATTCGATTAATTAAATAGATTATGTAAACCGTAATTTTGCCTACATAGTAGCTGTTTTCCTATATATAAATAAAAAAAATCGTTTATTAATTGACGATGTTGAAAAATTTAATGCATAAATTCTCCACTCCTATATTAGGAAGAAATGAACTATGAGATTTTATGGCCACCTTTATGAATACGTGTTGCATGTTGTAATATTTATGTTTGATTTTGCTAAATGCATTTAACGTTGTTACATGGTTTCGCTTTAATTATCTCTATAGTAATTTATTAAAATTGAAAAACAAAGATGCTTATTTCCTTTTGCCATGTTGAGTACATTTGAATGTAATAGTAAATCTCTGACATAATTCATATTAATTATATTGGTTGTTTCATTCCCCGTTGAGAGTAACAATCCAAATCTAATATTCCAAGAATCAAAATCGCACGCATAAACCGCGAAGATTTTGGGATATTTTTTTATAACCATTTTTTTTTTTTGTATTTTAGATCTAAAATAAGTAGAAGCTATAACCCTTATTGTGAATTGCTTACAAGTCCATTGCTTTTGCAAGGTGATAGTACGTCCAGCCATAACTTATGGAGCAATAGCACCCTGGCAGAAGATGCGACAAGCTAGAGCCACAGTAAGGACTACATTCACACAAAACATTGCCGGCACTTTAAAGACTTCCCGCTTTTATACACGGTGGCCAGAAAACGGCGGATGATCGCCAGGTAGAACGATTCTTTGTTCAATTCTGAGGCGATAATCTTAATCCAAAAAAGTTATACGGTCCCTCCACCAAACCTTAAGATGTACGGCTAAAATTTAGCAAAATTCGTCAAACTTATCTATGTAAAATCGTTGTGGTGAAATTTAGAAATGGAATTATCTCAAATGCATTGATGTAACTAATCGATTAATACCAATGGTTTACATTTTTAACATTTCTTCATTGGCGTTTTTGAAATTAAAGTACATATGGCAACGTGGTACTGTAAGGCTGCTTGTTTAAAAGTAATAAGTAGTTGTCAATTTTTGACGTTTCTCATGTGACATTTGGCTGTTGAAATAAGATAAACATTTTGTGCTGTTCTTAATACTGAACAATGTTTACCTTTGGAGAATACGCCGACATATATATGGTATTCGGATTTTGCAATGGAAATGCAAACTTGGCAAAAGAGGAATATCAAATACGGTATCCACAACGGCGACATCCATCCACCAACACGTTCCGTAGATTAGATCAGCGACTTAGAGAAACTGGCACCTTTATACCGAATTATCGTAACAGCGGTAGACCTAGAGAGCGTTACGAGGGTACCAGTGGCGGTAAAACCTACAGTTCAATTAGAAGAGCAAATATTGGATGCTGTTTACGAAGATCCGACGTCCAGCACAAGACAAATAGCTGGGGAAATGAATATTCCTAGCAAAACAACAGTGCACTCAGCACTATCCCAAAATCTTTTGCGTCCGTTTCATGCAAGGAAAGTGCGGCCTTTGTATGTAAACGATAAGGTGCACAGAAGATTGTTTTGTAACAATGTTTTACAAGGGATTCAAGAAGAGCCGTACTTTTTATTGCATATTCTCTGAAGCGACGAATGCTTGTTTACGAGAGATGGCGTGTTTAATAGCATAATTTTAATTTTTGGACGGACGAAAATCCCAACGCAGTAAGGGAAATTGGACATCAGAGAAGATTTTCGGTAAATGTTTGGCTGGGAATTTTAAATCTCCGAGTTGTTGCACCAATATTTCTTCCAAATCGTCTAAATGGAATTCAGTACGATAACGTTTTAGAAGAAGTACTGGATAATATTCCATTGAATTTGAATTTTGAATTCAATAAAATTTTTATCCATGTTAACATAAAATTCTTGCTAATTTGCGTATTTACCTGATTTATAGTAAATAATAAAATGATTACTGCCACAGTACTTGTCTGATTAGGTGTTGCCAAATTTACAATTCTTTTAAGCTACTCGTGTGACTTAAGAAAACAGTGTACTACTTTTCTCAATTAAGATTGTCAACTCAGAATTAAACAAAGATTTGGCCTGCGTGGTGTTTGTCCGCATTTTTCTGGCCACCGCGTATATTGAAGAAGACCAAATTAATTGGATTTTATCTTTAGCACATAGAAAATCAAATCAACATATGCCTGTATGGTGAACAAGCTGCTAAAGATTGTTACTTTCGATGGCATTCGGTATGCATTTAGATATTATATGTAATCGACCAATATATTCTTCACTATTTCTTTACCAAACAGATAGAAATGAAGATGTAACACTACTGATTCAGGCGGACCCCTACTGGTTTAGGGGTGAGTGGAGAGCAGGGTGTAAGGGTGCAATATATTCTGAATATTATATCTGAATTCAGGAATTGGAAGATATTACAGCCTTTGTAAGAATTTTTCTGGCTGAAATTTATGTGATTGAAATGTATGCTTTTTTTTTTAGCTCTACCCAATAAGGCAACTCGGCCATAAGACCTATTGCGCCCCTATGATGTCTTAACTCTCTTGACTTGGTTGTACTCGAACAAGAGTAAGTTTACTTAGAATGGGTTCGTCCAACCGAGCCACCCCTAGACAACTGAGGCGATTTGGAATAAAATTTCAAGACAAATGATAATTAAGATTTTAAGTGGCAGTTGCGTGGTGTTGTAGTCATGAGAGGCGCACAAAGACAACTTCAAGCTAATCTAGAATTGGAAAAATTGTCGTGAATATATTGGAGATGGCTAAAATCTATTCCTATCCTGGTACTTCTTCTCATTCAGGCAAATGAAGAGGCAGATAGCCTTAGAAGTAAGAGTTCTGTGGAAAGCACCTATTAAGGATAGTTGAACAACAAAGCAAGTTGTGGCTAACATAGAAAACATCCCAACACTGGATCAATTGCTCTGGTTAGACATTCAAAGAAATGCATTGTACCTGATCACGTCATAACTAAGAAATTTCTTGAACTTTACTGTAAAAGTGGCAAAATAATTGGTGCCCTCATACAGAATGGGGCAGAATGCCGCTGTTTTTGCAGGACTAGGAGATAGTGGAGCAGATCATTTATCATTGCGCATCTTGACAGTCATGTATATACTATAAAATTCGAGAAGGTTGATATTTTACTGGAATGAATTGAAAAGAACTCATTGAAACTACAGTGGACTAGAGTATTTATCTGGATACTATCTCATTTAAAAATATTAATTTACTGTATCCAGACTCTTAAGATATCTTTAACGGGAATGATTGGAGGGTATTTATTCTTTCTCTAAGTATTATCGCGCCATCTACTGCTACTTTAGATACAGCATGTTATCTCACTTCAAACTTATCAAGTTAGTTGTTCATTATATTGTTATCCGATAAAATGGATTAAGATGTACAAGATTTAATATCAGAGAATAATTTGCTTGTTCGCTCTGCTTTTTGTTCTTCTCAAAGTGACTGTAAACGGTGTCTTCCCGTTTCGAGCGTTCCCCTTTCGGGCGTCGAAAAATTTTACCTGAAATAGTCCCGTTTCGGGCGTCCAAATTAGATATCTTTTTCTTTAATCCCATTTCGTGCGTAAAGTCGTTAAGGGATTAAAAATTCTAATTTTGGATTACCCAAATTACTATTAAATTTATCTGTATAGCTCTTTTCACAATCTAAGAATTCGCCTAAAGGTTTCGATAATTGTTTTATTACGGTGTGTTTACTTATTTTAAGTACGCTGCAGTTCTGTGTTTTGCCAATTATACACAATTCACGTGGATATTGATAGTACGGAAGAAAGAACACACATCATTCCTGCTGTATATGCCCTGTTACCCGACAAAAAAGAGGCGACCTATAAACGACTCTTTTTCTTGTTAAAAAATAAAGTCAAGAATTTTTTACCGAAAAAATGTATTCTTGATTTTGAAGTTGCCGCAATTAATGCTCTAGAAGAAGTTTTTTCGGTTACAGTTATCAAAGGATGTAACTTTCATTTTAACCAAACTCTTTGGCGCAAAGTACAAGATTTAGGTCTAACAAACTTATACAAGGACAACGAGGAAGTAAGAAACCACATAAGAAAGTGTGCTGCATTAGCTCATCTGCCAGAAGATAAAGTTACAGATGGTTGGCTCTGTATCATGGAAAATTCTCCTACCCATGAAGCCATTGTTAAATTTAACGATTATTTCGTTGATCAATGGATTGATAATTCTCGCCACCGAATATGGACTTGCTATGGAGAACGTCATCGGACTACAAACTCTGTAGAAGGATGGCATAACAGACTTAACAGACGAATCGGAAAAGCACATCCCAATATATTTGAATTGATGAAAGTTCTTCAAGAAGAAATGTATTATTATAATACTGTTTTCCAACAAAACTGTTTGTGCATAATTACCCCCAAAAGAGCAAGAAAATATTGTGAATTAGATAGGCGGTTAAAAATAGTTGTTAGCGACCTAATTCAAAATAGACAGAATCTTAGTGACACACTGGACAAACTAAAACATATTGTAAAATTATGGAGTTTTTAAATTTTTTTTTTTAATTTTAATGAAGTTTTGTATATAGTGTATATAGTTGAACGTACTTTTATTTTATATTTTTTAATACATGTACTGATGTGGAATTTGTTTTAATTTGAAATTAAACTACGGAATCAGCAAAACTCCTTAACTTTGTTTTTATTTTTTCATATTTCCTATAAAATATAAAACTGACGCAGGAAACGGGAATTCAAACGCACATTCACTTCCCATCTATAGAGCGAACGCCCAAAAGGGGAAAATTTTGTGAAACGCACGAAACGGGAACGCCCGAAACGGTCACAAATCGACTGTAAACTATGTACCACCCAAGTTTTATTAAATTCTGGCAGTGAGAACAGAATACCTTCCCTTGTAAGTTTAAGTTAAAATTAATGTGAATGAACAAATTTTAGGAACGTCTCCTAAGGTAAACTAAATTAAATTTATGCTCTAGAATTCATACCTAAGTAAATATTAATTAATTTATTTTACGGCGCGGTGAAAAACGTGCTGCCTTTGTAGTCAATAAAAACCGAAATAACAAATAGAAAAAAAATTGACTGGCTAAAAGTCCAACAGGAAAACATTAAACAAAATGTTACAATATTAGCTTTAATTTGAACGTATTTATACTTTTTGAATTTATGTCAGTGTTCAATTTGAATACAGAAATGGTTCAAGCAATAGTTATTGTGATAACGTTGATAATTGTTTTACTGCTATGAGCATTATAAGTGGTCCAGCTCTTACGTGAAATTGCAATGAAAGCGTGCATGATCTGTCCTCGCAAAAGAGATAAACGAGAGGTTAGACATTGATTGTCGTATTCATATGAACGTGCTTTAGACAAACTTAAAATTTAAAACATTGAGCTTTGAATTTTCGATAATCCCAAAGTTACTTCGACAATTTTATAATTATTTTGCTACCTAAAATATGGATACTCAAATAAAAGATGCAATTGTAAACAGTGTCATCTCAGCAGAATTATGAACAATAAACTTATCACTACGACCATTAGGTCTATTCCAACATCCTATGCTTTGTAAGTGTGTTATATAAGTAAGTCACTTTGATCAGGCGCAATAGCCTGTGTTTGTCAATGAGTTTATTGCTTTCAGCAGTGTCGATCCCTGTTGGTTTAATGGGGAACATTTAAGAATAATATAGCCTACATTAAGTTCATCCTTTAAAGACACTTATTCTGTGTAGATATTCTGTTAGACAAGCATGCTTAGACTCATTATATGTTTTAATTGTGTTCGGTTGAGAAACGAGACATTCGCAGTTAACTATTGGAACAGTTTCTTTAGCATCCGTTTGTTGTATCCCTTGCCTTCAACATCGTTTCACTAAAGTTGCTATTTTCTTATAGTCCACCTAGCAATTTGCTGCACTGTAACTTTGTTGTATTTAGCTAGGTTTGCAATTTCGTTGCTAAGTTGACTGAAGGGTTCAAAGTTTCAATAGCACATGGGTTGCTTCATTTAATTTATGATTTATTAAATGATTTTATTTACAATATGAATAGTCTACGCAACTGAAAATCTTCTTAAATCCTTGTTTTATAGAATGACAAACGAAATTGTAGGTTTCTCATTAGCAAGTGACCTTCGTCATCGTAAGTTGTAGACGACATATTTTTTATAGGTTGTCAGGCTCATATGTTTACGGTAGCGTATATTAATCCATGACAGAATAGATAACTAGAATAGTATATTCTTCAAAGTAATAGAAATGTGGCGGAATAATATGTCACAACTTTACATGAAGGTAACAAATAGCAACCTCGTGCAACACAGACATTCTTTAACTTACAATATTAATATGATCGATTCGTATTCGGGATGTTTGAAATAGTAATGCTGAAATGAAATACCACTTTTCCTTCATTTATAAAATAGATTTATAAATAGATAAAACCAAGAGAATCATATTTATGTTAATCATTCATTGCATAGCGTACTTAGAATAAAAGAATAAGAAATAATATAGATGTTTTAATTTATTTTCTATTTCCTCTCTTGATAAAATAGTTCAATGACGCTGACTTTTCAATGAAAATATTTAGTAGCTTATGTTCATTGATATTTCGCATAATCTATTTTGTGTTATCCAATTTAATGCCGTTTGTAGCCATTATTATTTTAATCATAGAATCGTGCAACATATGCATTTCTGAATATTGTTTCCAGGTAGATTAATTGTTTCAATAATTATGTGTTTATTTGTTTAGGATATATATGTGTGTTGCAGATAGCTGTACCTACAATGGAAACAATAACACATTTGTGAATGTGTGATTTGACTTGGAATTATTAATTATTTGAATTGACGAAATTATATGTAATTAGATCAGATTTATCGAATTCTGCATAAACACATAATTGTTTATGATGCAATACATGCAAATTTTATTAGGGTATTTTGGAGATAATACAGCATTAAGCACTTATTCACATATTATATGTAGATGTATACCTATTCTATCTGTCCATAAAATTTTTACAGATACTTTCTAAATTCACGCTTTTTATGTTATAAATTCATCATTAGATAATAATATACTAACCAAACCATTCTAGAACAACAAGTTTCATTACATTATACTGGATAATTTTTGTTTTTATTTTGCAATATCTTTTTCCAATTCTTACTATATTCGTGCCAGGCTTGTGAGTTTAATCCACTTTGAACAACACACCCTAGAATTTGTGGCTTTTGCTTATCCACGCAAATTAAATTTCGCACGAATATTTATCTCTAATGCATTACATATATAATTCGATATTTATTATAGGCATGAAGTCTATATACTTATACAGGATTGGCAGAAACGTTGTTGACAAAACGAAAACAGCAAGACATGATTCTAGGTTAATCGATATAAAATTCTGATTTGTTTCCTAAGAGAGCTCGAGCGCTCTGAAGATAGCATCCTAACATCTACCCTCCTTCAAAGTGCTGTTATTTAACAAACTGAACATTGGCACACCGAAATAAAAACTATATGAATACGAACTGATTAACTAAATAACTGCTTAATAGTAACTGTGTTAACTGATCCTTATGTCAATAGCCGTTCAATTTTACACAAAACTAGTTGATTTTTTCTTTTCTAACAAAATATTGGGATTTTTCGAATAGTCTAATATTTGGATAAATTGATTTGATATCGATCGATATAAAACTACATTTAGAATATGCTATTCTGCTGATATTCTGTGGTACTATGGCATTCTCACACAGTGGCGGAGATTAGGACCCGCAGGGTCCGCGACTGCGGGGGGCGCAGGCGTCTTCGGGTGCATTATCAAAAGAATTTGTGACAAATATATGTAGAATTTGAAAACGAGAAGTGTGTTTTTTTAAAATAAGTACATATGTCTATTGGTAGCTTACTACTATTCATACGCAAAAAATATGCCGAATGAGTACCTATATGTTATATTATACTCATACACAACAAACTTCCAATATAGTTTACATCGATCATCACTTTCGATGTGGGTCCATTGTAAACGTAATGTAGGTATAAGTATAGGTATGTGTGGCTCGCGTAAGTTTCTTAAGCAATTTTAAATCTTTTGTGGTATATATGTTGATATAAATGTTTGTTTTATTTAAAGAAATGGTAATTTACCATTAGAGATAGGCCATAGAGTCAAATAAATATTTTTGTAAAATAAAGAACGTGTTAACAATATTGCAATTAACCATAAAAATATGCTTTGTGTTCTAGTTGTTATAAAGTCGCTAACAGAAATTATTTTCAAACCAAAGAGTCATTAGGAAAAGGCGGAAGCGCGGGGACTCATGAGGAATTGATAGGATTAAGACATTCAGTTGATGAAATTAAAGATGCAGGTATAGAACTTGCAAATGCGTAGGGCATGGAGCCTAATTTTGAAAAGAAGAGACTACGACCGACAAAAACCCACTCTGATGAACTAAGTCAAGATGAACGAATTGAAAACAATGAAAAGAGATTCAAAATAGAAGTGTATTTTAAAGTATTGAATATCCTAATTTCCAAAATTGGCGACCGATTTCTCTCTTTTCAGAAAGTATTAAAAAAATTCTACGTTTTGAGTCCTAAAACATTAAATAGTGTTAATGATGACGAGCTTTCCCGCTTATCAAAATGCTTAAGTGCTTTCGGATGGCTATGAAGCACCAAATTAAAAACGTTGAAAGTATTGGACAACTGGCTAAAGCCATTCTTTGCCAACATTCTACATTATCTGCCAGCTTTCCTGACGTGTGTACAGCTTATCTGCTATTCATGACTTTGCCTGCTGATAGGTCATTTTCAGAATTGAAGCTGATTAAAAGCTACCTTAGAAGTACAATGTCTCAAGGAAGACTGAGTGGACTTTCTATTGTAAGTATGGAAAATGAAACAGCTCGAAAAATTAATTTTGATTCAATTATCGATACTTTTGCTACCTCAAAATCTCGCAGAAAGAAGTTTTAGATTATTTTGGGATTTTCGAAAAATGTTCAAGATTTTTTTTTATTTATTAAGTAATACTGTAGTACGATATGTAAGATATGTTTTGACTTATGTATTTTACTGGTTTGTATTGAATCTATATGTTATGTGTATGTATGTTTAATTTTGTAATTAATGAATTTAAGCCTAAAATGAAAAAAAAGTATTTACTTATTGTCAAAACAAAATGCCTTTATAATATTAAAGACTTCTTAACAACAGAAATTTAGTATGAATTTATATAACAATTCAATTCAATTGCGTGTCGAAAAGCAGTCTCAAAAATTTTACAGTATCCTGCGCCTGTGATTGTTTCCTTTGATATTCAATTGCGAATGCCTCCAGTCTAAAGTAAGTAAAGTGGACAATATTTGTCAGTTCTATGTTTAGTTTTAGATTATGTTGAACATACGCACCATTTATCAAAAATTTCCAACACAGACTGCACTCCAGTGCCTACTGTTTTCAATGCAAATATCAAATTCACCGTTGATTCGTCAGCGGAGAGTAGCGTTTTGCAACCAGTTTGTGTGGGTGGGTCGTTAAAATAAATTAAAAACAAGAGAGGTCCCAGCACAGAGTCCTGTCGTATCCCTCTTGGTAACGACATCCAGTTTGAGAACTCACGATTATCTCTGTTTTATATTTTGCAAACACGACATTACCAGTGTTAATCCAACACCTCTTAGATCCACAGCTTCGAGTTTAACACAAAGTATGTCATGGTCGATACAGTGAAATGCTTTTTGCGCACTCTTACTAATTTTATTTTATTACTTCTTGTGGTTTATGATAAGTATATACCATCAATTTATTTATTCATTTCACTAAAATATCTCCTAGAATACCCTCTATACAATTTTAGAAAATAGATTTATTACACCTTTACCTCTGTAATTATTTCAAGAAATATGTTTCGTTTTGATGAATGACGGTATAATTTCCGCATAAAGTAATTGCATAGAATAATATCTATTTATTTTATTGGACAATTTTACGCAGAAAAATAAATAATGAAATGCAACATTGTAAAGATTATCAGCGTCAATAATTACATTTAGCATATTCTCTAGGACATACGATAATAAATGATCTATCATGATTTGCATAAATTCCATTTCATTTCCTAATGCACACAAATGCAAGTAATAATATAAACACTTAATCAATCTAAGACGGCACTTCAGAAGAGAAAATTCCTTTTTAAGTGAGTATAAAAATTAACAGTCCATCGTTGAATCGACCGGGAAGTTTAACTTCATATCTTCTTGATTAAGTCAATGGGTTTTAATAAATTATTTAATTAAATCACGAACGGTTTGAGGAGACCGACACTTATTTATAAATTGTGCCAAACCTCATTTCAATATACCTTAATTTGATTACATCATGCAATTACAGGTAGTATTTTGTGCTAATAAGAAACTTTTGAAATGAGCCGATTAAAATTTAAAAGATGATGACATGTATTCAGGACCCCTATCTGATGATGTGATCAAGGGGAAAGTAAAAAAGGATTGAATTTTACTTTAAAAATAGAAACAATAAAGGAATATCGACATGGACATTTGATTAACGATCTTAGAATATGAATTAAACGAAAATGAAAAATAAGAAACATCTGCGGGAATTCTACGGATTGACTTATTCGCTTTTCAATTAGTAGAAATACCAGGGATATCTGCATTGGAATAAATACCTTTTGCAATGTCAGGAAATTCTATCAAATTAAGTATATAGTTGATTTTTGCCTTTCATGTTAATGGAGTTGAAGCGTAACCCGAAGCATTCCTAGTAGTTTTTAGCTTCTAAAATACTGTAACAAGGTTCTTTCTGTAAGTATATCATTTTGTAAAACATTTCTCAATTATGATTTATGATCGAAGTGGTATGTAAGTGTGCGTTTAAGCAATCTTGATGTTTACACTACATTCTTTTTAACTGTAATGTTCGATTGCCAACGGACATGAATGGAATAACGTATACACAAGCTTACGCTCTTAAATTGATACATCAATTGCTTTGTCGCACGTAATTGCACGAATATACATGTGTATATATTGATTTTGAAATATTGTCTTTAGGTGGTTATCGGACAATGATAAATTTATCACGAGACAATGACAAATAACTCATTGTCTGACGTGTAATCCATGAAATCTACACATAAAGGAGAGTTTTTTTGTGTACTATGTAATTTTCATTGTGTTAATGTGTAAAATAAGTCATTTGTGAGACGTTTGAAGACATATAGAAGGCCGACTTCACTAGAAAGGATCCTTTCTTTGCATTCCTTTCACCATCAATTCTAAGAATATTTAGCATTATATTTCAATATTATTTGCATTAAACATTGTTTCTAATACGTAATCTATTTTCTGCATTTCTTAGTCTAAAGTAACCGCTTGTGTGGTAAAAAGTTAATTATTTTGCAAAAGGTGATATAAAGCAGTAATTACTAAAACTCAATGTGAATATCAATTTAGATTTTACCGGTAGGGGAGATAAATAGGGTTTGCATATATTACGTTATCCAATCCGTTTTGCTGATAAAATAGTAAACCGCAAGTGAGATATCTTGTGCGGTCAATAAATCTCAGCAGAATTTTGCAAAGAAATTGCGTATATATACACTGAAGTTGCTGTATAATAATGAGGTGCTATGCAAATAGCTGAAATACATTACGCCCAATTATATCCTTTTTACATATAGCTAGCCGAGTTATGTATTTGCCATGTGCGTAATTAATATAATGTGGATTTGGCCATTGCGATGTAGATTGAAATGTAAAAGCATCCAATTAAACAATTTCAGTGATAATTAACAGCAAATCAAAAACGTTGTTGTGTGTACGTTGATCAATGATTAGGATTTCACACCGGAAAGATTTTATTGTGTAAAATACTGAACTGTAAAATGTGGTGTATTAAAATTAGTTTATGATTGAAATGTACAAAATATTGAATACAAAAATCGCTGTTACCCAATTGTTTGCGGTGCTTAGGTTATTTACCTGTTCATTACAAAAAAAATTCTAAAACATGATGATTTACTACAGATCAAGCAATTTCAGGTGGTGGGTGCGCGATAGCAAGAGGACTCAATGGAGTGAGACCCACCAGAAGAAATATAGAGAAATATTATAACGCGCACATGAGGTGGCCATGAAGATAATGGGGTTACTGCTTCCGCGATTCGTTCAAAAATCGTAATTCAGTTTTTATTGTACTATACAGCCACAATCTCTGCAAAGTAAACGGCGGGGAAGTACATATACTCCCACCGTCTCCCACTCTACCTAACAGCGAGGTGTGGCGCTGTAGTACGATAATAGCACGTGTAGACTGATCAGGGATCAGTATTATTAGTCAGTTCAAGTAAGTTGGTTATCTAAGTTTTAAATACATATTTTTGCGCAAAATGCCGCGTTATACTGTGGAGGGGAGAGCTGAGATGATGGAGTGGTATCACGCTGGCAATTCTTGTCAAAGGGTATGCGACATGTTTGCAGCTAAATACCCCAACAGGCCTATTCCAAATAAAGCCACAATTTTTAAATTAAAAATAAAACCGACAATACCGGTTCAGTCGAAAATTTAAAAATACCATTTCCAACTCGCAGAATTTCTAATAATACGTCCGTTTTAGTATGTGCTGCAGTTGAAATAAATTCGAATATGTCATCTGGCACTATTTCCAATTATTTAGACATATCCCGTTCTTCCGTTCAGCGAATGGGTATCACAATTTTAAATATTCTAAACACCAACAATTATTTAGAATACAAGAAGTCACAATTTATCTGTGATAACATACTGGGCCAAGCAAAAAGACCACAGATATTTAAGTTCATCTAGTCAGCAACAGCAAAACGTAAATGTTTGGGCAGGTTTGTTAAACAATCATACTATTGGGCCTTTTTTTATCAATGGCAATTTGAACGCAAATGCATATTTAGAATTACTGAACACCCACATTTTACCTACTGTACAGCAACTTCCCGACATAAATATGCAAGACATCTACTTTCAGCAAAATGGTTGCTCTGCACATAAGCCAGTGGCTGTCCAAAACTATTTAAGTGAACAGTTTCCTAATCGATGGATCGGAACTCATTCTAAAAATATCAAATGGCCGCCACGTTCAGCAGATTTATCTCCCATCGATTTCTTTTACTGAGATGTGCTGGTGGCGAAAAGAACTAAAATATTCACTAAAGCACATATAATTCAATGAGTTCTGGATTGGTAGTAGCGAATATATTAATGTGTGCAGTGATTTACTACAATTAAATCAAACGGTTGAGCCAGCGTCAAAGTTTTAAAGTAATTCTTCGGCTACTATAGTTGCGTATTTAAAGGAAGTCGCAATTAAAGACATTAACCACTAATAAGACTGTTAAAACAGGAGGAGTGCACCCTTTCGTCGCACTCCCCAAGACAGTTGAAATACTTATGGCCACCTACTTTCCAGGCAATACAGCTAATAACTCGCCTTTAACAGAAGACGATTGAGATGTGTCGGAAGAGGTAGAAGAGAAACTCCGAATTTTCTCAATCAATCAAAAATTTTTAAAGGATTCAAGTTACCTGATCTGCACGGTGCGCTTCCTGCCTTGTTGCAGGGGGCATGCATGACTAATTCGACTTTGTGGTGACCCTATTTAGGGGATGCTTGACCTGTATCTGAGAACTCTGACTGTATCCTGGCCAAGTCATGCCGACCGATAAGTCTGATCGGTTTACTGTTGAAAACATTGTAATCGCTGTGGAACCACTATAAAGAATAAATGCCTTTACGGTTGTATTCATTTCACCTAAATCTATACGCGTACGTTCTAGGAAGACCTATTCAATGTGCTCCCCATTCAGTGGGGTGATAAATGGAGTAATTTATTGACAATAAAATGTCTACCCTCGGAGAATTATCATAGAAGAGGTTTTAGATAAAACTTTCGTCAATAATATTGTTGGTGCTCTATTTCGGTACGGTGTTGAAACCGACACTTATAGGGTGGGTATATCGTATGATGAAGCAGACGGAAATTGCCAGAGTCAAAGGACTTGTAGATTTGCAAGGCATTTCGTCACCACTTTTGTGGAATCTTGTAGTAGATGTCCATACATGCACTGAATATGTTTGACTTCTACACAATTACGTCCATGGACAAAACTACTGTTCTACTGAATTTGGGAAATGGAGTAAATAACTAAGCCTTTCTGTAAATCTAGAGGAAGCAGAGATGGTACCCTTACTTACAATAAAAAAGTGGCATAATTTCATCCATTATTAATGTTCGACACTACTGTCAATTTGCCGTTCGAAAACAAATATCTGACCTGAGGTGAACATGTGAACACAAGAATCATGATAGGATGCTTGACATTTTGGCTGCTCGGGTAGCAATTAAAAAATACATAAGCTTGAATAAACACCAGTGCGTATGCACTTTAGTGCACGGGAAAGTTTTTAGTTATAGAGGAAATTACTTGTATTTTAATTGAAATGTAGTAGAAGCTGAAAACGGTATTTAAGTTGGTGAAAAACCATAACTTTGGACAAAAGCAGAAACGGCAGAACTTCAGTCGCAACTTCCTAAATATAAAGTAAACACTTACTTATTTCTCCTTTGTCCGTAACTTTTAATTCTGCAAGCGGAATATGCATCCTGGTAAACCATCTAATAAGGAAATATGGCGTCAGGAAAGTTTCGTTACTAGTTCGGAGAACGGGGAGGTATCTTATATTTTATATGAAGCTCTAACTTTCAGTTATCTGAAAGTATTAACATCGTATTACATTACAAAGATTACCGCCATACCACTTCCGCCGCTTTGTGTTCTATATATCATAAGTTTATGTACTACTAAATTGTATTATTAAATTTCAAGTTGGAAGTCAAGCAATAAAACGCGCGATAAGTTGGCCGGTTATTGCATTTTACGGCAAATAATTTTAGTTTAAACTATCTACCGACGGCGTGGACGTGATAAGAATATCAAAGTAATATTAAATAAACGCGGCTTCCTACGGACTGTAACTTGGGCAGTTAACTTGACGAGGAAGTACCCTAGGAGTCTGTTCACAATTCCCAATATTGAAGAAACTATGGTTAAAACCTATGACAACTTTTCTATGGACATAGACGCTTAATAGTTATAGTTAGGACGTTATTTGAAACTTCCGGAAATAAAGGCGGAAAATAAATTTCAGAAGTAGCGGACTACGTAGAGATATGACCTAGGGGTTGTGGTTGGACGAGGTGGCAAAACTACTACAGTCCATGCAATGTTTGTTGACGGAAGTCCCGCTCTGGCGCAAATCTTACGTCACCAGTATGTAGTTTGTACGAATCGTGAAGATAGTGGGGGTGGCTATGTTTACACGTGCGAGTTATAACTTTTTTCCATATTTCTTCGGGTGTGTCTCACTCCATTGAGTACGCCCTCTTGTTACCGAGCATCTCCGAGCCAGGTGAGAATGCATAGATTGTACCTTATTTACATGAATCTTGGTGAGCCGTTTTAGCGTGTGTTGGAGAATATACACTGACGCAATATTAGTGGGAAGCTATTATTTAATATATTTGTGCAATATGCAGTACAATTGTTTTAAAACGCAAAACATCAAGATGTAATTACATAAACAAACAGTAACTGAAAACTAAGTGCTAATTTTAAAGAACATCCATTCAAACAAACCTAATAATACAGTAATTGCACATTATTTTACACTCAGTTAATATAAACATGGCACTATACAATGTTTAATGTTGAATTAAGAAAATTATATAGCTATATGTGTACAAAATATTGGCGCCTTATATACACTCCGCCAAAAAAGTATCGCATAATTTAGTTTTGAATCATAAAAGTATCGCATAATCTTTGTTTGTAGCATAAAGTTCTAAATATACTTTAATGCGCTCTAAGATATAATTTCTATGATTGTTTAAATAAAATACAGGCCGAATAAAAACAAGAACGCGTACTTGAGATTTTTATTAAAACAAGAAATTATAATTTTGGAAAGAAAAATGTCATAACAGTAGCTTTTAATACTGAGTATTGCCACCTCTGGCTCTTATGACCGCTCGCATACGGTTTGGTAGAGATTCGATTAACCTCCGTATATAAGCCTGATCCAAATTCTCCCACTCGTCACGGAGAGCATTTTCTAGTCCATGCAGGTCCGCTGGGGCAACATTTTGGGTTCGTATCCGTCTGTGAAGGAGGTCCCACACGTGCTCGATAGGGTTCATGTCCGGACTTACCGCAGGCCAATCTAAAACTGGAATAACAATATCGTTAAGGTATTCCTGGACGATTATTGCAACATGCGGTCGTGCATTATCGTGCATTAACATGAATTCGTTTCCTATAATTGGCGCAGATGGTACTACATGTTCTTCTAAAATGTCCGTTATATACCTGTGGGCAGTCAGTGTACCTCTGTCTACTGGTACTAACTCTGTACGACCTGTTAAACAGATGCCTCCCCAAACCATAATAGAGCCACCAGCGAAATTAGGTCTAGGTCTGATATTACACTGCGAATAGCGCTCACCGTCTCGTCTGTACACTGAGATACGCCTATCTGAGGTGTAAAGACCAAATCTTGACTCATCTGTGAAGAGTATATTGGCCCAGTCATTAATGTTCCAATTTACATGTTCTCTGGCAAACCTTAAGCGAGCCACTCGGTGGTTCCTAGTGAGACGAGGGGCTGTTACAGCTACTCTAGCTCTTAATCCACTCTGTCGTAACCTATTCCGAATAGTTTGAGTACTCACACGAGTATTTCTGACTCTAGCCAAGTCGTTCTGCAATTGTCTCGCAGTTACATGTCTTCGACGTAATGCTTATAGTAGTAAATAGCGGTCATCTTGGCGAGTAGAACATCTTGGACGACCTGGTACAGGTCTTCTACTGTAAATGCCTGTTTCCCTATATCTGGCTACGGCTCTAGAAACACTTGACTGATTGATGTTCATCAAATTAGCAACGTATGCTTGAGATCGTCCATCTTCGATTAAAGCAACTATAGCAGCCACTTGTTCTGAAGTTAAATTGCTCATTTTAGTTTTAAAAGCGTTGGTACAGAACTCTGACTTCGCACTTTAAAATTTGTCCGTATAGGAAGACTTTCAATAAACAACTGAACAAACCTTACACATATGCATTTTTCTAAATGTGTTCTTTTAGAAAAAAAAAATGTAAAAACGCTAAGTTCCATTATTTTGTTAGTGTTTTTATAGTTCACATACACGAGGCAAACTTTTTGTGAACGTATAAAAATATCTTGGTTCATAAATGCCCTTTTTTAGTTTTTTGCGATACTTTTTTGGCGGAGTGTATATTTTGTTTTGACGGGTGACTGTATCCGTAAATATCAATGAACCTGCTAAAGGAAAACAATATTCAGTTGCTTGTAATGTGTGTGTGCACAACTTATAAAAACAAAAGTTTCAAACCACACTTTTAGTAAGCGCAAAATATTGCTTAGCTTTAGTACATAGTACAAATTGGCTTTTACACTGAAGCAATTGGCAGTTTAGTCGTTGGTAGCTAATCATTTGGCTTAAAAACTACCTTAAATCAATGCAAAACCGTATGATGTCAACGGTTGTCTTCGTTCGTTCGTAACCGAAGATACATTAAAAGTTTTTCAGATTAGTTTTCGTTTAGAACACAATAACAAAAAATAAATAATTCTGAAAATCCTTAGTTCATATTATAATTGTATAATATCATTGTATAATATACAAGAAATTAGGTGGAACTCAAAAGAGATGTGTAGATGTAGATGCATGCTGTGATAATAACACTATTATGTTCAGAAAATACAAACGCCAAGCTATTGTGCTAAAGAATAACGAAACAGAACACATGGTTACTATACATTATCTAGACTTTCTAAAATTTATGATAGGTAGGTACTTGCTGTTTTGCTATATATACATAATGCAGGGGTGGAAGTATGGTATTGTTGCGTCTTGCAATACAATGGAGTTGACCAGAAACTTCGCCTGGGTGAATAGCGGAGGTAAAATTTCTATATTACTCTACTATAAAATAATTTTAACACCGTTCATTCTTCTTCTATAGTTATTCTACTTGTAATAGGAACAAGAAATAACATAATAAATAAAAACAGATAATATAGATTATATGTAATCTAAAATTAAACAAAAAAGATTCTTAAACGTTCATCCAGTATTTGCGTATTTCTCACAAAACATCTATAGTTTGACGTGTTCCACGGAAAGGGAGCTTCTTCTAAAAATAACAATCTTGTCTTAAGTTCAAGGAATTGCACTAAACATATATACAGAGTTGGCATAAAGTATGGAACCAAATAAATATTTTTAAAACCCAAACGATGGTATTAATGAAACTTTACAGATAAGTGTATACGATATGTGATTTTTATTTTGTTACTGTTACTGTACTTCCGGTTCAACCGGAAGCACCTCCCACTTTTTCTTTTATCTAAATATGTCGGCTTGTATATTTTTGTTGATTATGATAGATCCTGTTATTTCAAATCCGTCCATACTGGTTTTACACCATCATCTGAAAAATAATGAAGAGATAGTACATTGTTTAGTGTTTATAGGTACATTGGAGTAAAAACGGTGGAGATAAGCTTAAATAACTTGATTTTTTATTTATTACTGGAAGTAAAGCTATATCGTCTAGTACACTGAGAGAAATCCTTGTAGTAAAAACTTACATGGCGCAGTACTAACGATTTTGTAGAAATAAGCAATACAAACAAGTGGGCTCTAACGTACACGTTTATCATTTAATACTAGCCGTTGTAGGAAAACTTCACAGCTGTTTGTAGGATCAATTTTGTTGGAAATAGTAACACAATTTTGTTAAAATTTGTATATATTTGAAAGTAGCAAAAATTGATACCCTGTTGTAGGAAAACTTAGCACATATTCTGCAATTATTTCACCATGTCAGTATATATTTTTGCAAGTACCTTACTGTGATATCTACCATTGCACAACAATGTGCCAATAAAGCCACAACATCATATAATAAAAAAGACTATATGTTTAAAACCCATCCTATTTCGTCCTTAAAAATATACATATTTATATCAGGCAATTATGATTCGTAATAAAAATAATCTTCTATACGCTTACTATACATACCTATTAGACTGTCTGGTGAATAAATATTTGATACATTCTTTATTTTAATAAGTTCGACATTTTCTACAGTGTATGTTGAAATTAATAATTTAAATCAAGTTTTTTTTTTTATGTTTATATTTGGAGAGATGGTAGTTGTTTTTAATTTGGCTATATAGTAACATACAATATTTTCTATCATTGTTCGACATGGAATGGGTGAAAACAGATATAACGGGGATAGTGCTGTTTTGCGCATCCCCAATTACATTTACATAACGCACAAATTTGCATTGACATGCTCATCGACGATTGGCGATCTCGATCACGGGATACTGAAATGCACATGAGTACTTCACTGCAATTATCCTCGCTTTTGGTTTTACTGTGTTAGGTGCGGTTGTGAAGAATGGTGGTGTCTTGATGTCTCAATATATATACTCACAATTTATTTATTAGCCTTACTATATTACTGTGGTAGTTTCAGTTAATAAACCGTCTTCAGGCACTTACCTAGTGATGTAATAACACTAATAGTCAATAGTCAATGGAAGAAAATATGAAAATTACCCTACTACAGAAGACTGCTGTTTTGTTTTAAATATTTGTGTTATGTTAAAGTCTGTTATTTGTGAATTTGCTTAGTTTAAGAATATATGTTTCTAGTTTGTTAATATAGTGTATCTTTACTACCTACTTTGATCCTTTTAACAATGAAATGAAACTTTAACGATTTATAAAATTAATGATAAAAATATTAGAAGTGCTACAAGCGACTGAAACATTTTAAAACTGCAAGGTAGACATTTTATATACTACATTAGATAAATTCACAATAAGAATTAGTACAAATTATTGCAAATATATAGTAATTTGCATAAGTCTGTATACTACATATATTAATACGCAAGTTGAAACTTATCCACACAACAACATAGTATTAAGTTCAATTCTAGTAAAATTTCCTACATTTTTCTCCCTGTGTAGGTAATTGTTAATGAGCTGTGAAGTATATTTATTCACGTCCATCTAATTACTAATTGTACGGAAGAAAATGGTGCATTTAAATTAAAGAGAGCGAATATTTTAATGATGAGGTTTGGTGACTGTATCAGAATACATGAAATAAGGTTTTGCTTCCCGAAAGAATCCCTATAACACGTTCAGCTGCTACTAAAACACTCAAACGTTTCCGGAAGAAACTCAACACAACTCGCAACTAATGAAAATGTTAGAGAAAACATTGCTATTGATTTACAAGAATCACCTCAAGCTTCTACCACAACTTTGGCATTAAACCCTAGTAGGTATAAATCGTGGTTCTGTAGGAAAAATATTGAAAAGAGAAAAGTACAAAGTACACTTGATGCAATAATTACCAGTTAATGGTTTTGATCGATGGTTTTGCGAAAGAATGATGGAAATTCGTAATGCAGACGAACCTTTTGCAACTCATGTAATATTTGACGAGGCAACTTTCTGTTTAAATGAAACAGTTAATCGCCATGATTCAAGGTACTGCTCGAATGAGAATCTTCATGAAACTATTCACAGATACTTGTGCTAAAAGCAGTATGGACAAATTCGGAAAAACAAGGTCTATTATATCTGTCTCATTGAAATAAAAAAAAAAGTGGAGGGTACTTGAACCTGAAGTACAGTAAGAACAACAAAATTGAAATCACATGTATCGTATTTCGTTACATTCACTTGCAAAGTTTCATCAATACCATTCGTTCCGTTTGAAAGATATTTATTTGGTTCCATGCTTTATCTCAAACATGTATATACAAAGTAATTGACAATTTTGACGTTATACGTTATATAAGTTGAAAATAGGAAAGGTTAACTGCCTCAGTATTGAACTTAAAAAAAATTAAAAAAGTGCAATGTTTGTTATAAACACAAGTTAGCTACACATACTTTAATATCTCTAATATGAGTTATTGAATTACCTATTTTATTTTAAAGTTTTTGTTTCGTATGGATTACTGACGCTACCCTATACAAATCAAGATTTTCTACTTCTGAAACTTCCTGGTAAGCACATATTATATCTTTCGAAGTTCTTTAACCTCTTATTACATTTGTCACTTTTCCATATTGCAATCTTTTATTGAATTGTCAACTCGTATGTCCTTGTTTTGCTTTATTTTCTAAGGACAACATTCTTTGCATCTATTTTAGGGTAAAAATATATAATAATTTAATCTCCAACGCTATGTTAAATTTCATCTTCTGCATCATACTTAGAAAAACTCTAAATGTGCACTAATATCCTCTTATAATATTTACTATTTTTGATTTTATATCATCCGAACTTTTGGCGTTTATTACATCTTTAACAGAATCCTATAAATGCAAAGAAACAACTATCATTATTTAGCGTAGAGTGCTACTTGCTAAAACCACTAACAATTACGATCTTTATTGAGTACATTTCAAAACTGCTGCGTACAATAATTTATTAGTTTTCTCGTTCCTGTGTGTCTGATTCAGTATGTGAAATAAGACATTGGAACTTTGTAAAAGAAATTATTGTATTACGCGCACAAATAAAAAAAAGTATTTAGTTTGACTTGAACCATTTACTTTCTACTTGACAAACAAAGCCCACATACATAAAGAAAATGTTTCCTAAATTATGTTATAAAAATAGAAACGACATTGAATATTATAAAGCGATACCTACATATTAAACAAACGTCCTCCGTGGTTCCATTAAATTTATTGAATTTTGAGAATATATACATGCTAATTTGCCCTAGTGGTATTCTAGTGTATAATTTTGGATGCAAGCTATCATTAAATTACATTAAAATTCTACAAGATAGGCGAATTGATGACGTAAGTTTTTTTAATATGTTTCTCAAAAATATAAACAAATATCTGCGTGGGAGCTCTTACTTGAAAAGTATAAGAACAAATGTTTACTTTGCTTGATACCCAACTATCTTTTTTATTTTGTGAGATATTAAATTCTAAAAGTCAACAATCTTTGTCTATATAGGCTTTAAATTTGTGAATACAAGTGCCCAATGCCAAAATGGATACAATCTTCATGTACTTTATTATATAAAATAAGAACCCCTACCTTTATCTACTAACAATCAACTTATGTTTCCTGTTTTGTCTACAAATTATTGTAAATAAAAACGATCGTTGAAGCCAATGCAAATAATTATATTTACTAAAGGTTTAACGAAAACTGTGATATTTCAGATTAGATTAATATAATCGCTTCCATCAGCAGTTTAATAAATTAGGACATTTAGCGACACCACAAATGTGTTAACTTAAACAATAATCGCTTTTATAAAATATTAAATCATAATAATATTTGAATTTGACATTAATATCTTTTTAATATTTATTGATCTGCTCTAAAAGCCAGTCTTACCTTTGTAGGATGAATATGTTGGGGTAGTATCCTTGATCGTCATACTAAGGTAGAGAAGGAGTCGAATCCACATTTTCGCAGATACAGTAGTCATCTTAGTGTTCACTCGGCTCGGGCAAATTATCTTTCATATATTACACTGGTGGATCCACAGAACTGCACATTTCCCTTTTTATCTATTCGAACACATTAAATTATTACATAAAAATGAACAGCGCGACCAGTTCAGTGATATGACAAGCGAGGGAAATATATTACAGCTATAAATCCGTTTATATGTTAATATTATGTGGGAACGCTAAGTTGTTTTTAATTTTTTTGCATTGGGTTAGTATGCTATTTAGACATGCAAAGTGATGTATCCCTCTTATGAACCTGGCTCTCAAATGATACGTGTAACACATATTTTACACAGATAGTCTATAATAAGACACGATGGATTGTCGGATTCGAGGGCACGGCTATAAAGGCTCTTACATACATGCATGCGTATACGTTTCTAAATTGGTACATGTGTGCGAACACTATTAATGTGGTTATCATTATTTGCGTTAGGCGCGATTGGATATAAAAGTCTAGGAAATTGAATTAGGAGTAAATTACTTAATTTTATATCCACTCGTAAACTATCATGTTCGATTTTCGTAATAACAATAATTTGTAGTGGCGTGCCAATTTAAAATGGTAATTTTGTGTTGCATGCATATTAATGCAGGCCAGCACTAGCTGTGCGATGGTATACCGAAATCATTTGATTAATGCTAATGGATATATTGGCAAAAAATCCACTTCTGACAACGTAAATCTTAAATCAACTATACCAGTAATCATAAATATAAAAATTAGCTAGAAGATATTATACACTATATATAATTTTCTCAGCTCAAAATACATTTTGACAGGCAATACACATTTACATATATTATACATAGTTGCAAACCATCATCCTCTGCAGAAAGAAAGATCTTTTATTTGTTCTGCTTACATTCGCTTAATGGTTAGTAGTTAAAGATACCTTTCAGAAGATCTGTGACCGTTCCATAACATGGAAAAGCGAGATATTGATAGTAAAGTAATTTAGACTGTCTGTAATCAAAAATGCATCGTCATGATTTTGGAAAATGAACAATTAGGAAAACATATAATGAGACAAATAAAAATAAGTTAAATTTAAGAATGATCGCCAAATTTCAACTTTCGGGGGTCAAACCCATCCTTAAAGTTCCGACTTTTTTATATCGCTATTATAGAGAAAACAATATTAAGTTATATACTGAGTTCGCTTTATACAGGTCTATCAAACTGCTGCATGTGGGATTTGTTGACTCCATTATAACTATCAGCTACCACCATGCCTAAAGGGGGTTGAACCAAACGGTCTAAAATATATTGTAATTCTCTAGAAACACCATTTATATGTGAATACAAAATACCCCACATTTTTATAGAAATCCACTTAAATTTATTGTAATTATTAAATTCATAATGTTAATTTTAAAGGGTTCTTTAAAACTTTGTTAGAAATTCCACTATATGTAGCTGTATAAATAAAGTTTCGGTACTGTAATAAAGGTCAAAGAGAAGATTTGTTTAAACTGATTTTATAGGTATATAAAAGAGAAGGAACAGTAGAATTATCGCTAACACTGTTCGCTCTAGGCAGAAAATGTTCTCAACTCCTCAACAACAAGCATAAACACAATAGTTATTTACGAACCAAGTGCGTGAAATCATATTTCGCGAATGAGTGACCAGTTTAAAGCGCGAGCCGTAGGCGAGCGCTTTATGGACACGAATTCGCGAAATGTTTCACGCACGAAGTTTGTACAATATTTTTTGTACGAGAACTATAATAATAATACATATTGGTAAATACGTTATTGTTTATACACACTACTAATCTGTTGATATTAATTAAAAAAATTGAGTTGGCAGTATTGATTATTTGAAGTGACATTTAATTTAAAATTGTCAAATTCAAAAAATTTCATACAAAATAAAAGCCTCACCAACAACATGAATTCTGATAATGAAATCCAATGTACACCGTCCGAAATTCGCGAAGCTGCCAATATTGCAGTGGATAATTTATTACCCATAAAATCAAAGAACGTATACAAAAACACTTATACTAAATTCGTAAGTCAAGTTCCAGGAAGTACCAACTTTACTTTTACGTACTCGTGTTTAAAGTGACTTTTTACGCACGCAAATTGAATCGTGAAATGACGGGTTTTGATAAGCGAGTACAAAAAACATTTTAAAGCGATTTGAGGCTTAGTAAAATTTATGTTAATTTATACGATGAGGTAAAAACGCCATTGATTATAAGCAATTCAGAAAATAATTTCTACATACTGGCAAAATAAAATCATATAGCACAGCAGTACATAATTGCACTTTATTATCGACAAATCTGTTACGTCGTCAAAAATAAACTGTATGCTTACACATAGAATAGCTAATAAGTAACGACAGTCTGGTTTTATAATAGATATAATCCATTATAAGTGTTTTATTTGTGTTTGTTTAAACCAAAATATTTGAGAGATAATATTTGGAATTTTGTGCAGCTACGTCGTGCAATGTTATTACAAACATGCATTACATAGTTTTGCCAATTTCTACCGAATATTCACGTGAAATTTCGTCTTTAGAATAAAGAGCGTGGGAAATACTTTTCTAGAAACAATGCGGGGAGTAGCCAAGGGATTTAAGAATTTTGTTGAAAGGAAGATCAGAGTTGAAGTAAGATAACAAGCATATTTGCAAAACTTTTAAAATTTTCAAGCTAAGCGAAATGGCGAATGACTTTATATATAATTTCTTTGAGTTTAGTGTAGCTTATTATTATGGACGAGCTACTAAACTTTAAAGCTTTTTTCTTATAAAGTTAAGAGTTCAGCGTTAGCTTTGCCAATGGAGTTTATGTTTGTTTAATTCTGCTATACCTGTTTATTTATATCTATTGCACTATAAAGTAGAGATACGTAGTTTGCGAACGAGCCGTTTGGTAACAACTAGCTAAATGAACTGGATTGTGATTTTTCAGCGAACTAGTTTTCGGCTTCACACAAAAGACAACAGGGAACTCTGTGCGACTTTGAAATTATCTTTCGTTTAAAGAAATTTAACGCGCAAAGTTTTAAATTTATTTCTTACATGTATGGAAAATATGGCTAAAACTGATATGATTAAATACATACAGACGGTTTTCAGAACCCTTATTTTTTTTTTTTGCAGATTTTCATTACACTTAAATTTCGCTTTTCAATGGAAACGAGCCATCTTAAATAACTTCTGCTCTGAATGAGTGGTCACAAGCCCTATCTTCCCTATCTCCCCTATTCAAATTGTTATAGTTGCTTCCAATGTGTATAATTTCCTTTAGTTATTTAAAAACGAAACACATTTAGCGGTATTTTTATTGCTCTTTTAAGTGTTGGAAAAGTCATCATAAAAAGATTCGTTTTTACATAGCCATAAGCCTGAGTATATCTAATAGAAATGTGTGTTAGGTCATTTACAGCGCTTCAACTCTACTACGTTCTCGGGCTGTAAATGTCACCTACCACACTCTAATGTAAATAACTATTCTCTGCAGATGCTGCCCATTTTAACAAACAAATTTTAAAATGAACCTCAAACTTCATCTTTACAATTTTTATTTCATCCAATGAAAAAGTACTATTAATCAAGCACACATACTGCTAACTTTTAGCACAACAGTCAAAATAGATATTAAATTAGTACGAAAAATTTGCTTTTTGCTTGCTTCGCTATGCTTCTATATTGTCTCATATTTCTTTTCGTGAATTTTTATTTTTATGAATTCTGATTATGCTTTGTTACTTGATTCATTTAGCACTAAAAAAGCATAGTTACAAGTCTCATAATATGTTTAAATAAACGGTGGTTGTGCGTCTTTACAACTCGATTATTGTTGATTTTATTTTTTTTATATCCACTGGTAATTTGATTTTGTTTATAGCGGACAATTCTACTATATTATTTCCAATTTCCAATTTATGTACTACAAGTGTACAAGCTTTACTTTCATATACCGTTTATAGAGTAAAACTTTAGACTTTAAGCAGGCTTATGACAAAATAAGAAGAGAAGAAATATTCCGCTATATGAAAACATTGAGAATACCAACAAAACTAATAAGGCTAGTAAAACTAACGCTGTAAAACACCCACAACACAGTAACAGTAAATTGAGAAGAATCTGAAAGTTTCCCCACCGAGAGGGGCGTTCGCCAAGGGGACCCACTGTCTACAACGCTGTTTAATTTCATATTGGAAGCCACACTGAAGCGGGGTAATATTAATAGACAAGGGACAATTTACCAATTTACAAACATCAATGCCTGGCATATGCAGACGATCTAGTGGTATTAACAAGAAATAGAAAGGAGACCATAGAAACTATGAAAAAGCTTGAAAGTGCTGCCAGAAAAAATTGCCTTGAAATCAACATTAAGAAGACCAAATACATGATACTAAGAGCAGGAAATCGCACCTTTAACCTTCAGAAGCACGACTGATGGCAAGCTCTACGAATTTGAGAGTGTCAACAGCGTAACATATCTCGGAGTATGCTTCAATAACAAGAACGAAGAACAAGAAGAAGTTAAAGCAAGAGTAACCAAAGGAAACAGAAGTGCAGGTGCCCTGCTAGGAATATTCAAGTCAAGATCGATATCCAGAGCGGTGAAAGAAAGAATCTACCAGACTGTTGTCAGACCGGTGGTTTTGTATGGCTCGGAGCTGTGGACGCTGAATAAAGCAAAACAAGAACGTTTGGAGGCGTGGGAAAGGAAGATATTGAGAAGGATATACGGGCGTAAGAAGATAGAAGAAATATGGTTAAGAAGAACAAACGATGAGTTATTGGAGTTGTATGAGAGCCGTCCCATAACATCAGTAATAAGAGCTCAGCGAATTAGGTGGCTGGAGCACGTAGCCAGACTTCCAGACGTTCGAGTCAAGCAATTGTTAAAAGGGGGAATAGTGAGTAAAAGAAAGAGAGGAAGACCTAGGAAGAAATGGATCGACGTGGTAGAGGAAGATCTAAGGAAACTGAACGTCTGCAACTGGGAAAACAAAGCAAAGGACAGGAATGGATGGAGACAAATAACCAACCAAGCCTTAGGCCTTCATGGCCTGTAGAGCTGACGTATATATATACAGAGTAAGACTTAAACCAAGGAAATAATAATTCTGGTTGGATATTGCTAATAAAAAAAGGGTTTTAATTACCTACATTACTATATCTAGAAAATATATCACTGCGTAAGCTTTATTAGCAAGATAAAGCAATATTGTCTATTAATTTAATGGTTTGTGATTGCCAGGAAAATTAATTAAAATAATAAATAACAAACATAAAAGCGGTTCAAGCTATAGCGCTAAGTTTCCAGAAACTAAATTAGTAAATATTTAATCGAAATGCAGATTAAGTAGACACTGTAATTAATAACGTTGTTTTTTACGACGGAAGCAGCAAACGTGTTGGTGAAAGTGACCATAACTGTAAATTCGCTAAATTATTGTTGGAATAAAAATTAAACTGATCGTAAGTCGACGTCTTATTTTAAATATGCATAGCAATGTGTTACGTGTACCTGGCGAATACTGTCTGTTGTTGATTGTGTAGTAAAATAACCGTAAACTAATCAAACTGGTTAATTTTATGAAAGACAAGATACTAAATTTTTAAATAGGATGTGACATCGCTTGTGTAAAGTCTCTGTTGTTGTGACACAAATATTGAGACTGCAAAACTTGTACCTCAGAATACTAAAAAATAATCGAAAACTGGTTTTGTATGGGAAGTGAGTTGGTAAACAATATTTAGTCAATAATACGTCTCTTATGTTTTTTATGTTTAAGTGTACCTTAAAGTTTTAAGAAAATATGTAACAGTATAGTAAATATAATAATCAGATATAAAAACTATTTATTTGTTTAGGCAAATTTTATAGTTTCATAAAATATGAATAAAAGTATCCCAAAAAAATTTGTATATAGAACTAATATGAAATAACCATGTTATATGTAGAATGTTGGATAGACCCTGTATTTTTAAAATACGTGCATTATATGTTTACATTTTGTGACTACCTGATGAAAAGAGAACGCTTTTGAAATTTAATGAATAGCTTTGGGACACAAGTGTGCACATATTCAAACCTGCTGGTAGTTATAATACAGTACCACCGCTCTTTGGAGAGGGCCTAAAATGCATGAGTGGAGTAATTAAAATTTTTCAAATTCAAAAATTAAAATATTTTATTTCATACATTTTAAAATGTGGATTATGTAGATACACATATTTATATTTTGTATGAGATAAAAATATGAGTTTCTACTTTGTTTTTCCTCCTTTCCTTCTTGTTTCGTTGCCAACAGACGTTCATTTCCATATTATATTTTAAACCTATCGAATGTGGAAACAATTTTGTTTTCTACCGGAAGCGTAATCCGTTAAGTAATAATTTGTTTTCCTTATACAGGGTTTTCCACGGTAGCCGTTCGTCAGAAGTTTCCGAGGTTAGACAAAACCTGGAACTCTGAATTTTTCGAATCCGGGGCTATTCAAGATTCTCTTTCATTTTAAAATATTTTCAGGGTCTTACCACTTCCGGTTATACCGGAAGTCGCCATAAACTTTCTTATTTTAAACGGAACACCCTGTATATTATTTCATTTTTAAATTTCTGAGAAAATTTTATGATGGGTTCTAATAGGTTTCCCTATACCTATTTTCAACTGCTACAAAAAAATTAGGAACATAATGACAAGAAAAAATAAAATAAATTGAACGAAATAACTACAATAATTGTTCTATGTGACCACCATTTTGGTTCAAACACTGAATCACTCTATCATGTACTCATCGCGAAACCGATCTCCGAAGTTCGTCTGGGGTTATATTGGTGAACGCATCGTGAACACGGTTCAATAGTTCCTCTCTCGTTAATACAGGTGTAGAGTACACATGCTCTTTTATGCGACCCCACAGGTAAAAGTCCAAGGCCGTCAAATTGGGTGATCTGGGTGGCCAGTTCCAGGGTCCCTGGGGACTAATCCACCGATCCTCGAACATCAACGTCAATTGTTGATGTACAGCTAGTGTGGAGTGCGCGGGAGCACCATCTAGTTGATATCAACTGTTTGCTCTCTCTCCTGGAGGTAGAGTATTTAAAAAATCACTAACAAACACTCTAAGTATCTCTAGATATCTAGCCCCATTTAAACTTTCATCGTAGACTTGATATGCTACGCTATTGTCCATAACCACACAAAAAACATTAAAGCTAAACCGGTCCTGGTCATTATTCTCCCTTAAGACGTGTGGATTATCTTGTGCCCAATAGTGAATATTTTGACGATTTATAAATCCTTGCCTGCTGAATTCTGATTCGTCAGTCCAGATAATTTTATAAAGGAATCTTGGATCTTCTGTCATTTTTGTGCACATGAACTCGCAACTGCCTCATCACCAAGGCGTAAGCCTTGTACAGTTATTTCACAAAAGGGATGAATTTTGTGTTTCTTTAATATCCTATGAATTGAAGTTCTTGATATGCCCCAATTCCAGCGCTGCTGCTGGAATTGAACTCCGTGGATAAGCTTGAAAATAAGCCAAAACATTCACCTCGTTAGCTTCATTATCTATTACTGGCTTACGGTGATTACGAGTTGCCTTTACACTCCCAGTTTCCAAAAACCGAGCTTCAATTCTTGCAAATTTTCCATGAGTCATTGCTGGTAAGTCCGGATATCGCTCGTTAAATAATCTACATGTGCGTCTGACAATTCGTTCACATTCACCGTGCGTATAAAACAAATTTAGCAGATCATTATTCGAATATTCTTCAATATTGTCCATTATTAACTGCATTTCATAGAATTAGCAAAATAGAATTGTACTACTTTGACGTAAAATCAACAACTGTCAAGTCACTTGTTCTAATTCCTCTTGTAATCAATGCTTACTGGATACGATTTTGTAGTTTTATTAGATTTTAGTAAAAAATATGGAATAACAAGAAAAACGTTGTAAATAGGTATAGGGAAAGTCATAGCGAATCGATGCAGAATTAAATTCTGCATCTGATTATCCAATAATATTATATTTAAAAATGAAATAATAGAGAATCTTGAATAGCCCCGGATTCCAAAAATTCAGAGTTCCAGGTTTTTTCTAACCTCGGAAACTTCTAACGAACGGCTACCGTGGAAAACCCTGTATAGATAAACATATTTAGCATTTAGTTATTGAATGTATCTTTTTTTTTTCTTTAACGTTAAACTATTAAAAACCACATTATGAAGACATTACCACAATTGCAATGCACTTAAAGGTCTACTGTCACTAGTATACTCAATATGTGCTGTATAATATAACTTCCCACATTGAGTAAGTTTTAGCCATAAAATACAAAACAGTTTCATTCATTACAAAAGCATATTATGTATGGCTGATATATCTAATAGTTATATGACAACAGTATGACTATATTAATATTAAACGACAATTTATAAGCATATATACCGCCAGTAAATATCCAATTTGTATTTTTTACTTGAAAATATTGCGTTGGCCATTTATACCTATTTTAAAGCACCATTAATGCCTCATAAAACACAAATATAATTTTATTTTTTCACCGGTAACGTACAGTTACTGCTTTGGTGTTAAAATTAGCGGATTTATATTTTACCTGTAATGTTAATGGTTGGATAAATTGCAATGACTAATTGGAGTGATAACTATGTAATAATAATTATTATTATTGCATCGGAACGTAGCAAGTTACACTAAATGACTTGTATAATTGGTGCCAAACAACGTATTGTACTGGGCACATTAATAATGCACGTATTTTTCTTAACACTGTGGGGAATATGGGAGTGTTGTAATAGTAAGGTTGTACTGATTTAGTATTAAACCATTATTTTACTTTCATTCTTTGTTGGAAACGTATATTGGTCGCATAAGTTTGTTCTACTGGTGTACACCACAGTAATTTGCTTTTCTTTCCTGTCTCTTGTGGTTATCTATTGCGAATTTTTATTTACTTACTATATAAATACCTAAATAATAATCTATTACCAGCAAGTTGTTTTTCTTTTTCAGTAGGGTATCTACAGGATATACAGGGTGCAGTACCTAAGACGCCTCGGACCATAGCTCCCCTATCATGCAAGATATCGAAGAGAGTCTAAGAGCCAAATTCATAGACGCGACTTAAGGCTTCCTCATCCTCACCTCATACTCATAGCGTCGATTTCTCACATTTTGGAATTCATAAACAGTTAGCAACTCATCTGTTCCTCAAATCCGACTTATAATTGAGTCGAGAGTGAGTAAAAGGTAAGGCTTGCTAGTAGCTACCTTACCTATTCCTCAGAACCTATTTTTTATTTATATAGTATAAATTGTATATGGGGAATATGGATGATTTCTGAGAATTTGTGAAATATGTAGAAGATAAACCATGAATTTTTTTGAGTTGTGACACGTGATTTGGTTATAGAAATATTGCGAGAGATATGGAAAACCCTCTTGAAAAATATAGTAACACGGAACTGTTACAACGGTACCGTTTGAAAGACATTTTAATATATAAAAAGGCATGAATTTGTATGTTACTTGAATAAACATTTTCTTACCAATTTCTCTGTTCTTTCACAAAGTATTGTAACGTTACGATTAATTTAGGCACATCACAATAGATTTGATTTATTTCATTTTTAAGTTTTTCTTTTACAATTTCCAGCAATTTTTTTCGAATTTTTTGCTCCGCAACCCTCAGCTCCTGCTCCTCAATTTTTAATTAATGAGATCTTTTAAAAAAAACTCTCATCGCTAGTAAAGAACGTTATTTTCGAAGCCATCTCGTTAAAAACTTCTAAATATTGAACACGACTAGCACAAAGTTACACAGAAAGTGACCATTTCCCTCTAAGAAAATACTTAGGTAAAATAAGGGATAATTAGCGCCATAAAATTCCAAGCCCAGTTCAAATCAAATTTCATATTTCACATCTGCCATACAATTGGTTCAACGGAACGAAACGTCATCCATACGTCATTCAAACGTTGACGTAACAGCGCGTCGGTAACCCGACGGCTTCTCATCTTTTTCTCAACATTTCTCAACAGCAAGATGCTTACTCATGTTTCTGAATACCAATATTGAGGTCACGATAAGGTTTCCTTGAGTGAGTAAGAGATGAGCATTAGATGAGGTGAGGATGAGTTTTACTTAAGTCATGACTATGAATTTGGCTCTAAGAACAAAATTGTGTATAATTATCCTCGCCGTCTTTCTAAAATACCTCTGGTCAGCAGTGGCGTATTCAATTTATGTTTTTTTTTTAAATGAGGCACTCTATATTTTATTGCAGATTTGGAAAGCCCTCGAATGACACTTATTTGCTTATGTAACATGGTATACCCCTAACTTTAGCGGCTTCGCTGTTAACATATTTTCCTCACAGTCAGACCATCGTAGGAAATTTTTTTTTGCAGGACCTAAATTGCACCGCCGCTTAGGTTTCGAATTTAGGGATGGACCAAGACCGTACCATAATTTTTTTTCAAGTGCTTTATGAAAAGAAGATAATATTTGATTGGCATTCGCAAATTATCATTTGTTTCTAAAATTTCAAATGGCACCCTCCAGAAAAAATTACCTAGCTGAATAGCCGAAATTCCAAATTTTTCATTAGTATCAAAAAAATAACATATTTCATGACGAAATCTTTAAGAAGGAAAAAGTTGTTATGTCAATTTTGTCAGAAAATTTCTTTTTCCGAAATGAAGTTCGTCATGATAAATCAAAAGAAGTGCAATTGCCAAAATGAAGAACAGTAAAAATAAGAATAAAGTGACAGTAGAAACATTGGTCTCTGATAAATGTTGCGAAAATGTAAACTCAAAAAGAAATGCTTGACATGGTGTCTATTCTTGGAGAATGTTACAAGAATTGTTTGTTGGCGTCACGAGTATACGCTGAGAAGTATCCTGGCAGAGCGCATCCAAATTCACGTGCATTTCAAAGAGTATTGAATAGATTTTTAACTACTGGGACTGGTCAACGAGCAACGGGAGCCAGTTTTGACCGAAGATAATGAATTGCAAGTTCTGGAGACGACTGCTGAAAATCCTCATATCAGTATCTGTGATATTAGCACTCTTCAAAAGTACAAGTTCCATCCTTTCAAAATTTAATTGCATCAGGAATTACAACCGCAAAATTTCTGTATGTGGGTTATCAACAAAATCGACCATGATGAAACCTACCTAAAGCGCGTGTTATTTTCCGATGAATCGACATTTTATAAAAATGGGGTGGTCAATTGCCAAAACTTTCATTAGCACTTTATGAGAATTGGAAACCACCAGTCTCTCAATGTTTGGTGTGGCATACTGGGAGAACACCTGCTTGGTCTTTACTACTTAAAATAAATAAATAAATAAAGAATGTGCTTTATTGTCAAGAAAAATTATAAATTAATTTTGTGGACAAAGCAGAGTAATTAACAAATTTAATAATTGAAAAGGTACATATACAATAACCACAGATAGAAAGTGTTAGATACACTTAGTCGTCAATGAAAAACCGGAAGATTGCGCTGCACGCACAAAGAAAGAATAGGGGAGATGAAAGTTTGAAGGAAACAAATTTAGCATTAGCCCTCTCCGCAAAAATCGCTAACAGCGTAAAGAGGTTGCTAAAGAAGGTAAGATTTTACTTTTCTGCGAAACTGGACGTATGTTGGTATCGATTTGAGTTGGATTGGGAGAAGGTTGTAGAGCTTGATTGCATCGTAGAAAATTGAGTTCTTAGTTAACTCTGAACTGGGTGCAGGTAAATAAAGGTCATGTTGCAACCGTGTTGTAACGTGGTTATCAAGAGGTAAATCACTAATATGTTTACGAATTAGTGAGACAGATACCAGTACGAAGAGTGCCGGGAGGGTCAGGATTTTATACTATAAAAAATATGGTCGGCAGTGATCTCTGGCCCCTAGTTGAAATGTGTAGCGAATTGCCCTTTTTGCAATTTAAAAATTGTACTGAAGGTGTACAAACTACAGCTGCCCCAAAAGGGCAGCGCGTAGCGAAGATGGGATTCAAAAAGGGCAAAATAAGTAACGCGAGCAGTAGAAAGATTGAGCTCCCTGGCTACAGATCTGATTGCAAAGCACACAGAAGACAATATTTGGAGAGAGTGTCGATATGGTGAGACCATTTAAGAGTATCGTCAACGATAAGTCCCAGGAATTTAACAGTTTGAACCATATTGACGGTATCGTTAACGAACAGACAAGGTTGCTGCAGTGCACCTTTGTAAGGTAGAATCACGGTTTTGTCTTTGTTATAACAAAGGCAGTTGGAGTTACACCAATGTTTGATGATTGTTAGGTCCTCAGATACAATACTTTGTAGCTCATCTCTATTTGGGTTGCTCCAAGTGATGCTAGTGTCATCTGCGAAGAGACAAAATTTCCCAGTGATCTTTAACTCGGTGATGTCATTGATGAAAAGAAGGAAAAGTATTGGACCAAGCACTGAGCCCTGCGGAACGCCATAGTCAATTCCCATACACGATGAGCAGGAACTATTTCGACGGGAAACCGAACAGCAACAAGTATTTACGGTTCTTTCGTGACGCCTTGGTTGAACTCTTGGAAAATGTCCCTTTAGTCGCTCGACGACAGATGGTTTTCGAACACGATGGAGCTTCGGCACATAATAGTCGTGCTGATCGGTGATATCTGAAAGATTTCCAGATTTATGGATTGGTCGTGGGGGTCCAGCAAGGTGGTCGCTCTGGGGCTACATCAAGAACGAGGTCTACAGGACGGTACCAACTACAGCCAAGGATATGCGAGAGAGGATTCGCGCGAGGTTGTCTGGGGCCTGTAATTTTTTTAGGAGTGCCATTTGAAATTTTAGAAATAAATGCGAATGCTAATCAAAAATTATCTTTTTTTCATAAATCTCTTGAAAAAAAAATATGTGAGGTTTTGGTGAGGTGCAATTTAGTTTCTGCTAAAAAGAAACTCCAAACAATGGTCCGACTGTGAGAAAAAAATTTATAACAGCGAAACTGCTAAAGTTAGGGGTATACTATGTTACATAAGAAAATAAGTATTTTTCGAGAATTTTACAAATCTGCAATAAAATATAGTGTCGCATTAAAAAAAAAAAAAAAAACAAGAGTTTGATAGGTCAATGGAATACGGCACGCCACTACTGGTCAGAAGTATCTTCGAAAGATGGCGAGGGTATTATGTACAATTTTGTTCTTAGACTCCCTTCGATATCTTGGATGACAGGGGAGCTATGGTCCGAGGCGTCTTAGGTGCTTCACCCTGTATAAAAGTATATATATGTACGTTAAGTTTAAATCTCTGAGAAGTTCTTTACTATTTAATTTTGAAGATTTTTTGCGTTGATAATCGCATTTATTTATTGCGATAATTAGTCAGTATTTGCACAAAATTCTGTTGATGAATTGTCTAGTGCTGTTAAGTGATTTTAACTAATTAACATCTGTGGTTAAGATTTAGTGACTAGTAAGGTGTACCTAACTTACTTCCTTGTAGAAAGTTTAACTCCCTTTTACTGCTTCCAAAAATGGAATTTCTTGTATTATTTTGTGGGTTTATGCATTTCCTTCATTGTGATTACCGTTCAAATGATAATGCCACATTTTGATTCTCTAGCTTGCTCAACGCCTGTCATTCTCCATTAGGAGTGTGGACACCGAAATATATTAAGTAACACGCCTTTCATATGCTAATATTTAATCGTATTTACTCCTAATAGAATGGGTTGTAAATGTCCAAAGCTAACTCGAATAACGATGTATACAGAAGTGGAAGATAAGTGCCACAAATATTAAAATTAGGCGTATTTATAAGCCTACACAGGTAATTTACATTCAGGTGTTAACATATAGGAAGTATACAAATATCCTAATGAACTGGGATAATTACCCGTGTCAGCAAATTAATTCATAGATTAATTGCTATTTGAATATTTAAATTTAGAAATTACAATTCTCCCTACATACATTTAGACTGTACGATCACAATTGATACGGCAGTATATCCAATGCAGGATTGTGTAACACTACTCCAGAAGCACGAAGATTTGTTGACTTTAATTTATTAATAATAGTAATTGAATATAAGTGTTTGCTTGTTATGAATATTGTTTTTGATGTTAATTAGAATGCGGGAAAGACAAACGATAAGCAATAGAATCGTTTTGTTTTGTACTTGTATTGCTATTGATAAGTTTGAGGTGATAATTGATATCTATTCTCATAAATATCATTACCTTATTGAACATTTAGTTTCTATAAACGTAGGTACACTAATATCTTTTCCAAAACACTGTTTTCTTTTCTTCTATTGTTTAAAGAAAATGTATATTTTATGGACCTTTCATCACTTACAAATAATCAAACAGTAATCTTATATCTGTGTATAAAGTGTTCCTACCAGCTTTTCTGTGTGGTAGTGCTTTTATGGGGGTTTTTTACACCCTTAGTTACCGCTACCCTGTTAACAGTTGCGGACACATCGCATATCTACTGCATGCATCAATATTTGAAATGTGAAAATAATCTAACAGAAATAATCAAAGGCAAAACAGCTAAGCTATCAGCAATATTATAAATTATTTTTTTATTATTTTGTACTGGGTTTCAATACATGTATATGATATAATGAGCCACACTGAGCGACCTCGTTCTAAATTGTTAATTTTGGGCCTTTGGTGGAAGGCCTCTGCATGTGAATTTTATATCCCCTAATATCGACAACTTTGGCTTATAGATAGCACAATTCAAAAAAAAAAAAAAATGCACTCCATCACTCATCATTAAAACTGCATTTTTGTTTTTCTCTAAAATGCTTTGTATGGCTTCTGTGAATGCTACTCTTCATGACTGACAACATTAATTGCTAACCAATAATTGCTGAACGACAGCTCGCTCATCCCACTACTACAATTACGCTCGCAGTATATACTCCCTAAAATAAAATTTTGCTATCGCGTTCTGCGTAAATATACTAAGAAAGGGAATGGATAAAATATAAGTCTATTGCTTCAACTTTAGTATTTGGTGTACATAAACCTATTAACGATTAGGTACAGATGCGTTAATATCTAAAACAAAATGTTGACATTAATTTCACACTTTCTACTGCGTGATTCGTGTTAATATTAGGGATAGGTGCTTGGAAAAGTAGGAAAGGTTGTTGAAAATAATATAAAGTTATGGCGAAAATTGAACGATGCAAATTTTTTACTACCAGACATTTTGGAGAAGTCGTTTTATATTTCACTGTACGGGTTGGTGTTGGATTTTTACCCAAGTGTTGTCTGTTCAAAGAACAATAATAAAACAACATACAATTACCATCCTTTCGAGCAGAAATTTCTAAGTAACAGAAAGAGACTCTAGAATTGAATTCTATGCTGGAATATAGGGTGAGATTGGAAACAACCTGCATTTTTTAAAATTCCAGCAGAATCCACTTTCCCTTCTAATGGAATAGTATCATTCAGTGGTCTAACGGCAGCCCCAATTTTACCTTAGAGTGTTTGGGTCAGTGCTGATTTACAACTAGCGTGTAGTGTGGAATTTTTAATGGAAAACTCATTGGTCCTTATTGCATTCATCATAAATGACATGCGAGAGCCTACTTCAATTTTTTTGTAATGAGAAATTGAACCTAGGGTAGATGATACGTCATTAAATAAAAAAATTCTCTTGTTTTTCAAAAAAGCTCTAAAAAGCCACGCAATAATTTTGGAGGTAGGTAGATTGGAAAATATTGTGATTTTTCTTTGCCGCACCAATCCCTCCCATATATGGAGCTTTTCTAAAACAAAAAGTTTATAAAAACTACAACTTTCTAATGTAATGAATGCTATTAGGGAAGTATGTTCAGAAACCAAGAAGCTTTTATCAAATGCTGTCAGAGAATTTAACTAAAGTATTGAAATTTGTATGAAAGAGAAACGTAGATGCCCACAAATGTAAGATGTCCCTTAACAACAAAAACTCTGACTTATTTTTTTTTTAATTCGAAGAATAGTTTTTAATAGTAGTTTTATGATGATAAACTTAAATTAGGACTACAACAATTCATGTATTATACACACGTAGTTTATTAAAGAAAAAATAATTAAATTAGGTATCATTTTCTTGGAAATTGTGAAGAAGAACTATTTTTTGATAATAATTTTAAAACTACACCATCAAATAATAACAAACGTCTCTATATATATTGTCGTATTTATATTCGCTTAAGGAGCATTCAATGATTTTATATACAGAGGTGTATAAAAAAAATGGTAAAATCAGTTTTTTCTTTATATCGAAACATATTGCTCAAAATCGGTATGTAAAAATCAAATATCGCTGGAAAGATTGTTTTATAGCGAATTTGACAGATATATTATGTCTTTTACAGCAGAAGTAGAAGTAATCGAACCACCAATATTAGAAAGGTTTCTGCATGGATTCAATTCTTTGGAAGACATGGTATAAAGGAATTATTTGGAATATGAATTATATGAATAACCCATGGTTGATTTGCATTGCTTCAAATTTCCAACTTCCAAACCAAAAGCAAGTTAGACGAGGCCCATTTTTTTTTAAAAGTAATAATAACTTCATTCTGCCATATGCGACTTGGTAAGAGAAAGTTTATCCAATGTATGTATCCAGCGAGAAAACATGTTTTTCTCAAGCTGGTTAATTTTAATTGGACGAAACGCAAGACGCAACAGCGGCACTTGTATCTGTAACAATTAATTAAAACTTCGACCATAACTGACAAAGTTTTGTTTTATATAGGTAGGTAGGCAGCTAAATAAATTGTTTATCCCTACGTTATAATGCGATTTGTACAACTTTTCCGTTTAACTCGCGGAGTCTGAGAACAATGATACAAAATTTCGCTGGCATTCGTCCTTGCCTGTGTCATTGATGGGTTAGGTTAATTAGCGATCTGTGAGTGTAACACAATACCATAATGATAACGCGAAATTGAAATAACAAGAGAGAAATAACGGTGTGTAGTACACTGTAAAGGCAGTATTTGCTTCTACACTGCTGATAAATGTAAATTACGAATGTTTTTGCTTGTTGTGAATACCTAACAACACTACACACGTTATATCATAGAAACTGCTTTAAAAAACAAAGGATTTTCTTTAAGTTTCCATGTTCGAAAAGCGCGATATACATACATAGTCTAAAAATACTACTTTAAAGTTATATTTGATGAATGAGTTTAATAATTATTACATAGATACTCGTACGGTTTGTACTATTATAGCACAAATATATTATAAGAAGTTCAAACACATTTGCCATAACCGGAAATTGCAAAACCTCACCAAATAACTGTATCCATTACGTAGAAATCCGATATTCAAATTAAAAATTGTGGTTATATCACATTACTTCAACGTCAGTGGCATTCGATTCGTATTCCTGGCTTCTGATTCACTAGAATCACAAAATATTGTAGGTAGAAGATACGTAATCTCATATAATTTGAAGCTACGATGAGCGAAGAATGGCGAAATGTTTATGTTGCGTGGGATTCTATTCTCAAATATTAAAATACTTTTACGGTTCGTGATTTAAGTGCAATCTGGAACTTAATGGGTTTTATATTTTAGCACGGTGAGGTCAAGAAGTGAAATAGATCAAAGGATAACGCATTTGTAGAAAGTGAGTTAGTTTTACTGAAGCACCGTTTTTATCTATATTATATCAATAGCTAGTAAGATTAGTGTGCATTAATTTCTTTAGAATGCTGTTTGGATCATGACAAATGTATAATAATTCTTTAAACTAAAGATGTAATCTTTCTAACGATGTTTCTTTGTTTCAAAACAATATTGTTAGTAGGTGCTCAGAAACACTTATTTGCGTATAATGGAAGAAACTTTGCCTATCGATTATTTCTTTACCCAAAATAAGCTGCTTTTTTATTGAAAGAATATCTAATCAAATCAACAAATCTTACAACTAGACAAAGAAGCATTTACCTGTTTTTTGTTACAGTAAGTATTCTTAAATTCGTTCAATAAATAATTTTGCCGATAATATGAACAGGAAATGAATATGCGTTGTTACTTTTTACGTACAACTTATTCACCAAAGTAGTAAAGTAGGTATTAAATAACATGCTGTCCACTCTTTTAATAGCTTGCAATTTATTGCAAGAACGTACAGACAATATACCTTAACGATCTTCGTCTATAAGTTGAATGAAAACGTTCATTATAATAATAACTAAAGTATTTGCTCTGCGCAATGACATATGTAGTTGAAACAGAATGAATGTATTTAACCATCTTGCCTCTGTTACTCGGCATTTAGAAGTTGGTTATTATCAAGGATAATTGTTTAGTGACATCTTTCTAATTGTATTTAGGCATTTTTTCTTTAATGTTTTTATTACATCATGGTAAACCGTTTCTGGAATCACTGCATATGAAGTTCTGCGTTCCAAACGTTTTACACGAGCTATCTAGCGGGCTTGACAATCTATGAATTTTCGGAGCTAGATCCGTGACTGCATTACCGGATAAGCTGCGGTCGTCTTGTGGTTTGAGAGTTTGGCTTGTGTCCTTAGAGAACGTGCATCTAAACCCTGGATTTCCTAACAGGTGACGGTGGATAAAGCTTGAGATGAGATAACGATGAACGTGAGTTTGCACTCGGAGTGATGCTGACGACGCCTGGTAGGCAAAAACTCGCTAGCCACACAATTTGAGTGAATGAAATGCGGTTATGCATGAATGAATTATTTTCATTATTTTAGTTACAAGTTTACACTATGGCAATTACTAAAATCCGTTGGGATTATGAACAACATACCTTGAATCAATCACAAATAATGTTCTTTGTATTGATGCCTCTGTTAATTCTGTTCCGCAAGTTCTTACATAAAATGGATAACTCGCGTTTAATCAGTAAACAAAGTAAAGTTCTTAAAGGAAAACTCGTGTTCTTTACAACAATAACATATTTCATTGAGCCATAATTTAAATTCTAATGATTAATGATTATGATGATAATTGTATCATTCCATTAATACAATGAATAGAATATTGCTGAATAAATTCCTACGGCATTTAATGCACTATCTCGTGCGAACAATGAATTTTTCATTGTTTTAAGACAGAATTTTTTGTTCAGTGTAATATATTAGCAGAGCAATAGAGACGATTTCCACGCAAGCTTAATTATTAACGAATAAACGTACAGGTAGCAGCACACGAGCTTCATAGTAATGGCTAACAGTTCTTGGTAAAGATATACTTGAAATTCGTGATTCTTCTTTGAGTACCGCTCATTGCGGACAGCAAAACATTCTCACTAGGATGATGCACTGCGATTAAAAAATAATAGGATTCATCTAAAACATGGGTTTTCTTTGAGCTAAGTAAAATTCTTTTTACTCTAACACAACTACCTTTTAAACCAGATGAATTCTAGATTTTGATTGGAAACTATTTCTTGACAATAAAATCGATTACCCAACTTCAATATGTATATTAGAGTTAAAGCTTTACAAAACAATTTTCCTCGATGTTTAGCTATAGCTTCGATAAATTAGCTAATATGAAACCAATAAGTCGCAGCTCATTCTTCTATATATTTATTTCAATTCAGTTTATTGTTAGTTGACCTTAATTTCATTGACGAACATCAATATACAGGGATTTTTAGCACAAAGGGTAATGCTATGCAGGCAAGCCCTAACAGCAAACACTCGCCAAATAAAGCAGAAAGTCTATACCGATCGTTTTCAAAATTGCAGTAAGTTGGCAGGGAGTACATGGGAACTCAACGCCTTTCTACCAAAATGATAGTCTATTACTATATATTACACCCATTTATTGATAGTTCATCACATCTTGTAACCCTGCAATCGCTGTTGCTTTAAACAAGCATGGAAATAAATAATATATTTTGTCCAAGCGACGTATTGATAAGTGGGAGTGTCTCCTTGGATATACGCGTTGAACTTCCATGCTTACATACTACCGGTTTGCAGCGATTTTGGAAACGATCGGCATAATATAAGCGTTAGGGTTGTCCCTATTTAAGTTTAAAAATATAAACCCATATATTTGTCCATTTATACTAATAAGTAAAGAATACAGAATTTCAGCTAAATAGAACAAAATAATCATCTGCCACACAGCGCTTAAATATTGAGCATATAAACCACTTTTTGTTTCTTTGTGCATTTTAATATTATATAGTTGAAAGAAATATTACAGAATGTTGTGTACACTATATAAAAATTTAGATTTCATAAAGCTGTAATTGAAATACGGACAAAGATTTTGGGTATTGCTAACACGAAGTGTATTTGTTATATTAAATAATTATTACAGTTATTTTATTCATTAGAACGAAAAAACATTAAAAAATCGAATTAAGATTATTCAAATTTTGACATTCGTGCCCCCCTTGGTGGGTTAATAATTATCCACTACCCTGACTTTTTTGTGAATAAGTTGTGTCCTCAAAAGAACAATTTAGGGAGGTAAAAAAATAAAGTCTACCTTAATAAACATGCAATCGAAAACGCTCAGATAAGAAAATAAGATAGTAATTGTTGTTTGATCATTTTAAGGCATGATATACTTAATACTTATTAAATGAACTAAATATAGCTACATTTTAAAAGGTAAAGCAACTAATTGCAGTGCTTCCTTGGTTACTTGGAAATGTTTTCAGAAAATACTTTGCCAGCGTTTTGATGCTGCAATGTTGTTCTGGAAAAAAGATTTGTCATATTTGGCAGCACTGAGATGATTGTGGATTGTTGACAGCTGAATATTAAAATTGGCAAATAAGATACCACGGCCAAGATGCTCACCAGACCGTGCACCTCAGATTAAATTGCCTAAAGAATCTATCGTATAAAGCAATATGGATACGGAAGAATAATTACCAGTTAACCGTAAAATAATTCCAACTGCATCTGGTATATTTGCACATATACGGAAAGACTTGATACTACGATCTAGTCAAGTTAGTGGTGGTTATTTTGTACAATTGCTTTAATTTTGTATTCGTTATTTACAAAGATTCTCGTTGAGATAAAGATGCCCAATAACGGAATGTAATGGGCATATGTCTATTCAAACTTTTTGCATTTTCTTGATAGGTGTAATTCACGGCTAGTTTTTCAATTATCATCTATAATGTCTCTAAATAATATTATTTTACAAGAGAATATCTATATACATCAATTTTCAATGTAAAATATATATTTCATATCCGACAAACCATATTACATGCTATCGACATATCTCGATTAATATTTTTCGTTTATCTCATTAATTTTGACATTAATTCTAGCATCTATCATATACAATTGCTGCAGATTTCATTCAGATAATATCAGCTGTAGGCGCATGAGCAATAAAATAAAAGACGCCTTTTACCACAAGAATCTGTAACGTTTACTAAATAGTAGGATGTAATTTATCGTACAGGTTTCTAATATAGATATTATAAGGCCAATGCAAATTACGTTATATTTCTTCTGTGTTAAACAGGGCATTTGTTTACTGGTTACTGAGACGTTGTGTGTTTACGTTGCATCAATTACTCGCGATAAATTACAGAATTGGAATATTAAACATTAAATGTTGCAAAACGTTTCATTTCGAAGATTATCTAGCATTCTGTAATATGAGAATAAAAAGAAGGTGCAGAGAGTGCTGGAAGTGAATTATCTAGGGCCAGTAATCTGCCATTAACGTTAGTGTCATCCAAGTTTCTATTCAGCGTAAAGATTTTCAAGGATTGGCTATATGCGTAAAATATAATATTTTTACTAATCTAAATCGGTATCTAACTGTATAAACGCAGAGGCTAGAATTGCATAAAATTATGGAATACACCAAAACGAATTCCTTGAAATACTCATCTAAACTGTGAGTGGTGTAATGTTTGACATACGAAGCGAACGATAATGAAAGGTTTTGTACACAAAATTCATGTAAGTCAATCGGCAATTCAAGCTTTTATTAAAAACAAATATTCCTTGCGTATTCAAGGAAATCAATCAACTTTCTATGCAGAGCAAATATGTATTTGCAACTGTAGAACCATCTTTCTTAATAGGGCCTGATATTTGGATCTGCATTTGGTCACATTTTTCTGTTTTCCAAAAAATCAAATGCACATTCAACAAATATCTTCTGTTCTTTATACTCTCCTCTTCCCAGTTTGTTTTTAGTTAAATTCTTATTTAATTTTTATGGCGTTGAATGGGTGAAAATATTTATTTTGATTTCTTAAAATCATATGTCCGTAAAGTTAGTAAACATGTAGCAGGGTTGCCATATATTTTTACATATGTTCGATGAGGATGAGTCTGCACGAGGAGGGGCGGATAAATTGGAGGGGTTATTTAGGTTAAAATCAAAGTTAAAGTAAATTAGGGGAAAATCTAAAAATTACCCAAAATAAAAGTTACGTTATTCCAAATACTTCAAACTAGCTGCTTGTTACTATTTACATGTGTACGCAGTGGCGTACCGAACATGGTTCCGCGGATTCCGCGGAACCAGGGCGCGGACCCCGAAAGGGCCCGGTCCTCTCCGCGCTTTTTTTTGCAAGGTCCGAAATGCTAAATTGCTTTGCACATAACGTTGGGCCCCTCGGGGCCCGTGGTTTACCTCTCGTTCTTTTACAAGAATCAATGCGCCAAACAGTTTTGTACATAATGTATGTTTATATTTCACTAAATTGGTGCATTTTTTCTGCAACGTTGAGTAATCAGAAAATAAATCCCAAAGTTACTTTATACGCTTATATTTCGACCCCATAGGTCTTTTTCGGTGGCCACTAATCCTATCAATAAACTATTATACAAATTATAAACCATACACAGTTTACACATTAAAAATTTCGTGTACAATCTAAAAACAATTTTATTTATGTACACGGCTTGCATCAGAGATATCACTCTTACCCAACTGACAAAGACAGCGATACAATAAAATTAAAGAGATTAGTGCCTACAAGATGGTCCTCTAGGCACGATACCTTACATGCTCTACGATTTAATTTTTTAAACATATTGAAAACACTTTCAAAAATTATTTTAACAAGTAAAATAAAAAATGAAATTGTTGAAGCAAAATCACTTAAAAATTTTTAGAAAAATTTGAAACTGTTTTTTTGGTGGTGTTTGAAACAAAGATTTTGCAATCCACGGATCTTCTGTCGAAACTACTTCAAAAAAAAATCGCAAAGTATTAGTGAAGCTGCAAAATTATTCGAGAATGCCTTACGAATATGAAGGAACTGCGGGAGCAGTTTCATTGCGTTAAAAGTGAAGGGGGGCAGTTAGCGATAAAATGGGGAATAAATCCAGTGTTTTCAGAAAAACGGAGGTCTCGCCCAAAATTATTTTTCGACGAAACCAAAAATCATTATTGCGTTGAAACTAATGAAAAACATTTCAGAATAACTGTTTTTTTGAAAACACTGGATATTTTAATTTTGCAATTAGAAAATCGATCTAAAGGTCTCTGTCACATAAATCAAACATTCAAAATATTAAATAAAGATATATTCATTAACAGTACAGACGATGATTTATTTAAAATGGCACAAAAATTACACACATTATACAAAAATGACATTACAGAAGCAATTTCTGCTCAAATTTTATCTTTTCGACAATGCTTCCGCGAGGAACTAACCCAAATTAATTCGGTAAAGGATCTATTAAAATTTATATTAATTGATAATTGTTCATCAAGTAGTAGCTTTTCTGAAATTTTAACAGCCTGTACGATATTTCTTACTGTTCCTGTAACGGTAGCAACAGCAGAGCGAACGTTTTCAAAATTAAAATTAATAAAAAATTACTTATGAAATATAATGAGTCAAGACGGGCTATCTAATCTGGCAATCATTTCTATTGAAAATGTGGTAGCAAAAAATTTGAATGTATCCAGTCTGATAACATCTTTTGCCACATCAAAAGCAAGAAAAAAATTTAATGCAAAAATAAATAAAAAAAAAACAAAAAATAGAGTAAATCAATGTATTTATATTATAATTTTTTCTTTGTTTTTCAGCTGTATAATCCCTGTATATTGTTTGTTTTTGGTTTTTTATGTATTCAATAATTATTAAAAAAAAATTATATAAGTATTTTTTTTTTATTTGTGGGGAAGGGAGTTGGGTTAGGGCCCGCAACACAACTGGAACCAGGGCCCGTTCATATGTCGGTACGCCACTGTATGTACGTATATAATACCAGCAACTAATCTTGATAATGATTTCAAATTAATAAAATATAGCTGAACAAATTATCGTAATTTTTATAGATGTTCCTTTTTTTGTAAACGTGTTTATTGCTTGTTAAGCGCACCATTTCATCGAACGGAAACCAAAATCAAACTAAATTGATGTATAAAATCTAAACCCGAATTCAATAATTAAAAAATAAAAGAAAACTAGTTCTACGTGTCATTGCCTTTTTTGGCGCAATATTAAATAATTTTGTAGTGTGACTGACGCGGTCAATACATTGATTACGTCATGTTATTTGTTATTAATTTTGAGTTATGTATAAATTTCAGAATAAATTGAGAAGGCAATAGGTAAGGTATTAAGATTATAGTTTCTTTTTTCAATGCGTGTATGTAAGTGGATGTTACGACCTTTCTTTGTTCGCATGATAAATAAACTTGCCCTTGTCCGAAGAATTTCATCTAATAGGAATACCTGCGGAGTAGTAAATAAACAAGAATGCGTTAGTAATTGTGTGAAGATAATGTAGAGCTATCCAGGGATAACGCATAGCACACGAACACATAATAACGCAATATGTATACGTACTTGTACGTAAATAGAATGCAATGAGGAGACATCTGAATGAAGGAAAAAATGACAATGCCAGTAAATGCAATGATAACAAATAGCTAAGTGTGATATTTTAGCGGTCTACAATGGCAATGCGTTAAAGGTAGTGTGGATACCATAGGATTTGTTTTGTAAGTTAGCGTAAATATTACCACGTGTTAATCTCCCTGTTATGAAGTTCATTCATTCCTCAATGCAACTAGTTTTAATATTTCTATACGCGAAGAACGTCGCATGGTCGCGATTTCCTGTCAACTATCACCGAAAGGAAACGTAAAATTCGCGAATCACACGGTAAGACGCACATCGAAGAAAACTTAAAACACTGGATGTCCGTCGTTGCACCTTCACGTAACACCCGCGCGCGGTTTACACCAACAATGTGTTTGAAACAAGCAGTGTCTCAACAAGATCACGTCTATATCTGACGGTTGCTGGTCCAGCGAGTCCAACTGTAACTAAGACTTCTTAGCGCCCGGGGCCACTCTGTTATTGTCACAAATTTTCACGATTCGCTCCATTGTTGCTCTTACCATGGTGATGTCTTCATACGTATGGCCACGGCGATGTGTGAGTGCGTGTATATTTGTGGTATCGCGACGGGCCTCGTCGTTGCATCGTCCGGTCCGTGCTATGAATTCGTGCTACACAAACTATAACAACATGTTCGAATAATCCGAAAATAATAAATCAATTTCGTCTAAATTATGACACGCGCGTAGTACTGAGAGGCTGGTTTTATTTATGACTTTTATATTTAGAAGAAGAATAGATAGATAAAGTTTAAGCTTTTTGATGTTGAGAGCTTGATTTATTATTTTCAACGCGTGTATAGTAATGACAGAATAATATTAGTAAAAATGAATTCAAATTTTTATGAATACCACAAATATTTTAGAGAATATATTTTGCAGATCTTTTTTTATCATTATATTCTTAAATAATGATAATTTATACAAAAAGTAGAAAATTCTTATTTATTTTGATGAAAAGGTCATCGATAGATAAACTTTTATTCGTTAGCAATAAAAAACAATTTATACAATGAAATTTATAATAAATAATAATTTTTATGCACTTAAGAAAATAATGTCAATAAGAAATAAAACACACTACTACTTAACACTTTATCAAAACAGAAGAACTAAAGCATTTCAAATTTAATTTAGTATCTACTTTTATAATAAATATCAAAAGGACGCTTTATACTAGGATGACTCACTGCATCCTGTTGCTTGTTAAAAAGTTCTCCTTTTATTTTATTATTTTTAGAAAAAAGTCGCTCATCAAAGAAAATGCAATCATATGCTATTCACCCCCGATCAGAATTTGTATAAACCAAGTGGTGTTGTTTTCATTTGCGAGTTTTATTTTTCCTTGTCTGTAATAATTCGCTCATGAATGATAAAAATACGATTCTTTGGCATTTTTATCATTCGCGAGTGAAATTTCCGTTACCCTTGTTTGTTTGTAACTAATTACCGACTTTAGGTTATTTAGGTAAAGTATTGTAAAGTCGACATTTGTTGGAATGCTTAAGTTTTTCTAAAAAAAATAGCAGTTTTATGTCGTAGTTGTAATAGATACACCATTTCTGATGCCGTAACCACAATCCTGCGGGCAATCAGCAGAAAATTCGCGGCTGTATTTATGTATAAAACAGGCCACTTCGAGAATTTAAGCATCATAAAAGGTTAACCGTTTTTTGAGACTGAAATATCTCTGTACAAGGTTGACACCATAGGAGAGACTAAATTTAATTCTCAAGACTCTTTTCTGTAATAAAAATATATTCGATAATACCATAATTTATTTATTACGAATGCCACAACCCTAATGAATAATACCAAAGTTAATTCTGGAATAAAAATTATAATGCTGAGGCCATACTAGCGTCTAATGCCGTTACTTATTGCGCTATTTAGCGTAAAACACAGGTATAGCCATGACTTAATGCGCTAATTTGCTATCATGGTTATGACTGGCGTTAGACGTTAAGCGATAGCTCGGGTGGTCGTCTGTTTTGACACATCAAAAGGATTTTGAGCATTATTTAACGCTCTTTTGGTCACACTAGCTAGCATTTTTGAACTTTCACTCACCCAATAGGTTCGGGCTTGGTTGTTTTCACAACATTCAAAAATTTTTTTTAAACGAAACGGCCTGTATTTCTTTTAAGTTTTCTTATCTACTTTAAATTGTGTTTTCAACGATCCCCTGGTTTTTGATTTTGAGTGACGCATTGTTGAGTTATTAACGAAAATTAAAAAAAAATGGTCGTGACAAGGTTTACCATACTAATTCCATGCGACAGTATTACGAATAGCTAAGACAAAATTATTTAGTAAGTATGCAGCCAAGGGATGTGTTGAACGTACAAAATGATTAAACATTAATTTTATTGTGCAGGGTATTTGTTACGATGCAGTCAATTTGACGATTTTGAAAGAGCGTTTCCTGAATTTTTTCAAATGGAACACCCCGTATATTATTAAATTTTTGGAATGGCCCGTTAATTGCGCTTAATTTTTGGTAATAATGTCCTATACCCAAACCCAATAGTTTCAAAGTTAATTTCAATTTTTCATTACAAACCGCGAATTATTTGTTTTCAATTCGATCTAGTGCACTTACCTCTCGAGCGAACGCTTTGACAAACAAAAACAAAGTGGCAAATGTGTCAAATCTTAATTATTGCTGTTGCTTAGGCATTAGTGATTTCTTAAGTTTCTGCCTTTAATATGGTGTGTCTTCCCGTTTCGAGCGTTCCCCTTTCGGGCGTCGAAAAATTTTACCTGAAATAGTCCCGTTTCGGGCGTCCAAATTAGATATCTTTTTCTTTAATCCCATTTCGTGCGTAAAGTCGTTAAGGGATTAAAAATTCTAATTTTGGATTGGTAACTTATTGGCAGCAGGTTCTTGCTTCCTGTTCGATGGGACTTTTAAAAGCTGCAGTTCTGTGTTTTGCCAATTATACACAATTCACGTGGATATTGGTAGTACGGAAGAAAGAACACACATCATTCCTGCTGTATATGCCCTGTTACCCGACAAAAAAGAGGCGACCTATAAACGACTCTTTTTCTTGTTAAAAAATAAAGTCAAGAATTTTTTACCGAAAAAATGTATTCTTGATTTTGAAGTTGCCGCAATTAATGCTCTAGAAGAAGTTTTTCCGGTTACAGTTATCAAAGGATGTAACTTTCATTTTAACCAAACTCTTTGGCGCAAAGTACAAGATTTAGGTCTAACAAACTTATACAAGGACAACGAGGAAGTAAGAAACCACATAAGAAAGTGTGCTGCATTAGCTCATCTGCCAGAAGATAAAGTTATAGATGGTTGGCTCTGTATCATGGAAAATTCTCCTACCCATGAAGCCATTGTTAAATTTAACGATTATTTCGTTGATCAATGGATTGATAATTCTCGCCACCGAATATGGACTTGCTATGGAGAACGTCATCGGACTACAAACTCTGTAGAAGGATGGCATAACAGACTTAACAGACGAATCGGAAAAGCACATCCCAATATATTTGAATTGATGAAAGTTCTTCAAGAAGAAATGTATTATTATAATACTGTTTTCCAACAAAACTGTTTGTGCATAAGTACCCCCAAAAGAGCAAGAAAATATTGTGAATTAGATAGGCGGTTAAAAATAGTTGTTAGCGACCTAATTCAAAATAGACAGAATCTTAGTGACACACTGGACAAACTAAAACATATTGTAAAATTATAGAGTTTTGAAATTTTTTTTTTTTAATTTTAATGAAGTTTTGTATATAGTGTATATAGTTGAACGTACTTTTATTTTATATTTTTTAATACATGTACTGATGTGGAATTTGTTTTAATTTGAAATTAAACTACGGAATCAGCAAAACTCCTTAACTTTGTTTTTATTTTTTCATATTTCCTATAAAATATAAAACTGACGCAGGAAACGGGAATTCAAACGCACATTCACTTCCCATCTATACAGCGAACGCCCAAAAGGGGAAAATTTTGTGAAACGCACGAAACGGGAACGCCCGAAACGGTCACAAATCTTTAATATTGTCATTGTATTATTTATTAATTGGATTAGTTGGTACGTAGTTTTCTTGCACATTTGTTATTTGTCATATATTATTATTACGATTTTTGGTTAAGTCAATATGCAGTTTGAAAGAAACGAACTCGTTGACATGATTTTCATTATGGGATCTGCCCAAAAATTCCATTTGAAAAAATTCAGGAAACGCTCTTCGACAATCGCCAAATTGACTGCATCGTAACAAATAGCCTGTACAATAAAATTAATGTTTAATCATTTTGTACGTTCAACACATCCCTAGGCTGCATACTTACTAAATAATTTTGTCTTAGCTAATCGTAATACTTTCCCATGGAATTAGTATGGTAAACCTTGTAACGAAATTTTTTTTAATTTTCGTTAATAACTCAACAATGCGTCACTCAAAACCAAAAACCCAGGCATCGTTGAAAACACAATTTAAAGCAGATAAGAAAACACAAAAGATATACAGGCCGTTTCGTTTAAAAAAAATTTTTTAATGTGCCTCGCTTTAGGGTATCACCCTGTATACTTCAAATTATTTTTAAAATGTGCGTTTTTGATTACTGTACCACTTTTCATAAAACAAATTCCTTCAGTTTTATTGTTTAAAGACTATATTGGACTTTGACGCACTAATGAGCAACCCTGTATATAAAATAGTAAAATAAAAACGAAATATAGCATTATACACGGTTGCAGTACAACGCTTGTAGTTACCAAAGCGTTATGCATTTTCAGCTTTAGCAGTGATCAAATTACTGTTCATATTCTAGTTCATAATTTCATTAAACGACTTTAGAAATACGTATGAGTTTCTTTTAATAACGTTAAATAAGTTTAATTAGCCGGCGAAGCATTTTCTTCTTCACTATTAGCACGCTATTTTCCTAAAATTTAGAATTTGTTGACTCGAAGATTAATACGCCACAGCAAAGCATTATTGCAACAACGTTTAAAAGTGCGACATATGCTACTTAGATCGGCATTAATTTACGAATTGTAATCACTTATTGTTGACTTTTTTATTAGTTAAAATAAAAATTAAGTATTTTAGAACATTAATATGTACTGGTGTACATACATAATCAGAAAATTAATTGTTCTGTCAGTTGGGGTTTTACGAACTACAAACACCCTGTTGTTTCACCCTGGGCAAATACCAGTTACCTAATGATTAATAAATAAAAGTCATAAACAATTATAACACAATTTTTTTTTATATCAAGTATCACAAATTGTAGAAGAAAACGAGTTGTAGGTGTCGTGTGAATGTTCAAATAACCATTCATAATAACATATACTTTGAGATTGGTTTCTGACACATTAAGATTGAAATTTTCTATTCGTCCAACGAATCTTTAAGTGGAAATCATTTACATACTATAGTTTAAAATGCAAACAAAAATTTGCCAATATCGCAGAAGAAATAAGGACGAGCTATAATTGATGCAAACCTTAAACCGTTGAGGACCTCATTTGGGTTCGCACTTTCGTTTTCATTGACGAAACATTGTGTTGTATGTTTAGTGTTACGAAAAAAAAAAAAATAATTTACGACTACTGTTTATTATAAATTATACGACTTGGACATTTTATTGACAAAGTAGATTCTGATTCATTGTTACACAGGAGAAACGTATTCAACTGGTGAAACTATTGGCTGTCTGGTTTTAGCGTGAATGGATTCGCAATAAATTAACTTGGTTTTGTTTATGCCTGAATAGCTATTGTACATAGAAATATCAATGTCTTTTCTTAATGGTAGAGTAACGTTAATATTAATACAGCTTTATTACACGCATGTGTGTATGTTCTTGTAGTATGGTACGCATACACACACATGTTGGTGCTACCAATAAAGGTACATACAATATTAATTGCAGAAACTATGACGAGGCTTAATATAGACATTCTAAAAAAAAATAACTCGTTACATTTGTAACGCTACCAATGGCGCAACTGTTTACAATATAATATATGTATTTATTCAAATCGATTACTTATATTCCTTATGGAAATCTTAGAACGAAATTTTTTTAACTCTCTGGTTTATTTTTTTTTTACGACTATTATATCTGGCTGCTACGAAACGAGACAAAACACGTTCTCTCATTATAAATTTCATGTTTTGTCTGATATTAAAATTACCTTGATGGGACACAGTGCGTTTTATTTTACTGAATTCTATGAAATCATTTAGATGCATAATTTTAAATGAGAAGGAAGCACCTTCCGATTAATTATTTAATGCGTCATTGCATATCTTTCATATTTTACTCAAATAGCAGAGTGGCAAGTATATGGTCAAACATGCACAGAAATCAAACGACAAAATATGCATGTTATTAAAGAAAACAACAAAATTGAAAAATTATAAAGCTGCTTGACAACTTTGATATCTTCGGAAAATGCCGCGTATTTGTGCTCGATATGCTGATGTTCCAGCTTATAGGTCCTGAGCTATAACTTTTGTATTTATAGATAATGTTCATGGAATTTAGAATGTAGAATTTACTGCACATATTTATAATACTTAACTAGTATTAGTATCATCTAGAACTTTTAGTTTTGCCAGAAATAGTATCAAATTTCAAATCATAAATGGGATGGGTCTGCATACTTTTGATTTACTAGTATTTGTTTCCTTGGCTATCAGAACTTAGAATTATTATTATTCAGTCTAGTGTATCATGAATGCACGGGAAACCTTCCTAACTAGCAACATTGTATTAAAAAGTTAGCAATATTATACTCTTTTGGTTTCAATGTCTACTAAGATGAAACAAAATAGATTTGGATACTTTTCACATTCTCAATATTTCCTGTTAATTAATCTTCTGATCGTGGCTTCTGGGGGTTAATTTGAAAGGGAAGTTCTTGCCTATTCCAAGGATGCTAACTACTTCCTTAGGAAAACCTATCTAACTGTCAAAAACTAGCAACATGATACTAAAAGTTAGCAAGATTTCAATATCTACTAAGATGAAACGAAGTAGATTTTGATACTTTTCACATTCTCAGTATTTCCTTTTAATTAATATTCTTCTCGTGGCTCTAGTGGGTTAGATTGAAAATTAAGTTGTTGCCTACTCCAAGGATGCAAAATACTTCAGGTGCGAGTTAAAACTAATTTTGCTATATTATACAGTATAAGGAGTGTATTTTTATGCAGTATTATAAAAAAAGTAACCTGTTATTGACATGAAACAAACCTTAGCAGAGTGTCTGACAATTATGGTATATGTTTAGCTTTTCAAGGAAGTATTACTCTTGTACTAGTCTCCAACGATGCCAAATCTACTTAGGTATATACTTAATTTTTAGTTTATGGAATAACTCGACAAATTTTATGTTGGCATTTCATAAATGTCAATCTTGAATGAATAATTTTGTTTGCATTTATGAATTATGTTCCATGTGTATGGCAGTTGATGGAATAATTTGATTTTTTTTTATTCCTCTTCAAAATACACAACGCAAATAAATTGTTTTATTTCCTGGTTTTGACGTTTAAATAATGCGTAAACATCGTATTATTTTGAGGAAAATGTACATAGATTTACATGTTGTAATAAATTTATAATTATTTACACAAGTATGCTTACAACAAATTGAAGATCGTTCTTATAATCATAACCGTATATATAATTAACTTATATCAGAAGACCAACATGATGATGATGACGATGACGATAAAGATGAAGATGATCATCATGATGATGACGATGATTCTTTGGGTTCATCTCGCATCTCGTCCAAGTTTCACAGTTTTCTTCAACTAAAATGAAGAAAATTAAAACCACTATGCTATGTGATACAATTTTAAGTAAATAACGTTTCAATAACCGTTCCCCAACGAAAATATTTTTCTGTCAACCGCAGTTAATCTGTTCTTTTTTTCCAACTTGTGATGCGTATTTTTATTTACTCAGACTATGTCAAAACATACTGTCGTTTTTAAATACTCTCTTATTTAGGTGATACTCTAAAGTTTTCTTATCTCAATGAGGAAACAAACAATTTTTTTGATGATGTTTTTAATGGCTTGGTATTATGTTGACAGTTAGAAGGTCATAGACCACTTTGAAAGTTTTGCTGGTTCCGGTGGACCCCCTGCAGCTACATTTCTACCATATTCCCAAAACTCGACAAAAAATGTGAAGATTAGATCTAACTATGGAAATTTGCGTTGCGGCTGAGTTATTGGTTAATTAATTAATTGATTGTGCTGTGAGTGGATGTCAAAAAAGTAAAGTTAGCCAATCAAAAAAGTGATTCCATCCAACTTTACTCGTTTGACATCTACTCACAGCACAAGAAACCAATCAATTCTCACATATTTTATTTAGAAAACTCCCCATTCGGAGTGGTAAAAATAAAAAGAAAAATAGTATATTTCCTTGTGTTGTATTTATTCAAATATGTAATCATTACACTATTGATTATTATTGTTATCGTGCTACATTGTCGTAATATATTTAAAATTAAATATTAATAACGTAACGTAACTTCTACAATGACAATCACAAAATAGTCATAATTTTAGTGAGAGGGATGTACTTGATGGATTCACAGCAAATTATCAATATTTGGCTTCAGTTTTGTTAGGAATAACCGCAAATCTCCCCGTTCTGTGATATTTAATCCGCTCCTTTTTTTTGTTAAAAGGTTTGTAACGACACTAAAACTTTTCTCGACAAGATATGACGAGGGAAACGCTATCAAAAGCTTTCTCGCAATTCCCCACAGTCCAGGATATTTTTCGGGTATTTCTGCTTGCAGCCAAAATGTTTGATACCCTCTTTTAAATTTCACCTTCAGTTCCTCATTCGTGCTAAGCTCAAGTAGCTCCTCTTATAATATCACATTCTCCACTTCCGTTTCATCAAGTGGATTTATGATCCATGGTGGTATTTCCATCGTCAGAATATCTTCAAATCTGATTTTAAAGTCATCATGCAGGGCAATTAAATGTTGAACGTATGTGTGAATGTCCTCATCAAGGCATTCTACCTGTGACAAGTTTGGAAACTGGGAAAATTCGCGCCGACTAATATTTTGCTTCATAAATTTCAATTTTCCAAGAAAAGCTGAAATTACACCCTTTGTTTTTATCAAATTGAGGCTGTCCCCTCGTAATTGTAAGTTAATGTCATTAAATTTTTTGAACAAATCTGTCAAATACGCTATGTCTGCTTTCAAATTGATCAGATTTTCTTTTAAATCTGGATCTTTACTTTCCAGAAACTCGACACGTTGTACTGAATATGGAATGATAGGTGAACTCAAGCCAACATTTTAGTTCTTCACTATCGGAACCAGATAAATTTTCGTGGACCCCCGCTTACAAATTGCGAACAAATAAAAATTAAGTTATACGTTAAATAATTGCAAAAGAACAGCAAATACTATTTATTAAATTTGATTTAAAATATATCTATTAATAGAAAAATTACGAACCAAAACGCTCGGTATACGATTGCGTTATCATATGCCATTAAGCCAGCTACTTAATACAGTGACAGTTAGGATAAATACGCATCTAACAAGCTATGACACATGATATCAGCGTATTTTCATTCTTATAATTCCACATCAATGTCTAGCGTTTGACGTGATGTTGCATCCATTTGTATGCAGAGCAAATTGTAAGACACCTGCTTCTTAGCACGCTTTACGTACAAATCTCGATAGCCAAGATAATTTCTTGTTGATTTCCTCCAATAGTATATGAGTAAATACGTGCAGAAGAGAGAATGCTTACATTCTTAGAATTCATTATTGGATGATATGGTTTCTCGGGAATGTGTTTTTAATATTGTATTTTAATGTCACAAGTGGAATCGTCAAACTCCTATCATTCAATCGTTGAGAGATATTATCGTACTTAATTTATACGTTGTTCCTGTTTTCCAAGAATTATAGTAACTAGCGTATCCTGCTAGACAAATCGCATTGTATTTGTTTAATTTGAATACATTGAACATGTACGTGTCCTTTTGCGAGACGTTGGAAATACCTAATGACTTCAAACGATTAAATTTTAATAATGAATCATCGCATCGGCATATAAAAATCTTAAAACGTGGTACGAGACGATAGCATCTCAAATTACGCTTAATTTACTAAGTAAAGTACCTAAGCCAGGCGCCAGAATTCGCGAGGTAGTGCACAAAATTACTTTCGTCATTTAGAAACCGTATATAATAGCTTATTTGCTAAAAATAAGCTTGGAACGATGAAATTCCTTGAATTAAAAACAAACTTTTGTTTTTTAGATTCCAAATTACGTGTCGCAATCCAGAACTAAAATTAGCTTGCAATGGCACATACATAAAATGAATGAAGAGATAAGATTGTAAAGCTATTTCCAATGTTATTTTAAAACTGATTTGTAACAGATCTTTAGCCAAGAAGGCTGTTACAAATCAAGGTGCTACACATTTAAATAAAGATGAATGGTAAAAAACTGAGCATAAAAAATATAAATAAGTATTAGGGATCCAATGACTCCTTCGAAAAATATTTAGGTAAGTATGTATCATTTTGGAGAAGTAAAAAAAGAACATAGTTTGCTAAATAATCTATGTTTATTTATGCATGCGATTTTTAATTAAATATAAATACAAAATATTTATGTGTAACTTAATTGGCCGCAAAGACATCTCTATAGCAATTGGAAATATAATTTATGTACGCATCGTAAACAATCTTCCAATGAGTATTGGCTCTTCAAAAACAATAAATCTGCGGAATGCAAGTTTGGAAAGCACTTGAACGAATGATGTAACATAATGTTTCATACTGCCATTGTAAATATTTGGTGTTCATTCCAAACTATGATCAGATGGTGTACCATGAGAGCACTCGACGTACAAAATGCTTCCAATTCTGCCAACTGGAATCTTATAATCAAAAAATTGAATAGAAGAGGCATCTCTGGATATCTAATTAATATAATATCTAGTTAATTGGATGAACGACATCTCCAAATAACGAAAGGGGTTAAATTGGAAAACAGAGTGGGGTTTCCGCAGGGCTTTGTACTCGGGCCCACATTATGGAATACCCTTTACAACGATGTGCTGAAACTAAAACTGACTGGGAAGGCCTGCACCGTGGGATACGCCGCACTCGTGATAACTGCGAACGATAAGCATGCTCTCGTGACAAATATAAACGAAAACCTGAGGTGCATAACAAAGTGGATGGCGGATAATTATTTATGTGTAGCACCGCAAAAGACCGAAGCCATTATCATGAAAGGCAAGCGGAGAAGAGAGCACACATGCGTTAATAATAACGGTCAAAAGCATAAAAAACCTGGGGATAGATCTTGACCAGAGGTTCACATTCGGCGAGCACGTAAAAATGGTTTCCTAAAAAGCCGAAGAGATGGCAGCAATGTTGGCACGCATAATGCCAAACATTGGAGGACGAAGTTATTACAAAAGAATAGTCTTGGGCAGAGTTGTGCATTCTATTTTGCTCTATGGAGCACCAGTCTGGTATACAGTCCCTGGTAATATTATTAGACGCACTTGAAGTTTTTTCAGTTATTTCGACTGTTGATTTTATAACAATAATTATTTTGTTATAAAAATGTTTTATTTCTTTAATTTGCAATCTTAGTAGCTAAACAAACAGAATAAAACTGATTTAAACAGTAAACTATATATATTTTAAGGAAACACTTCATTCGTATAAATTTTAGAAGAACATCAATACATGTCTGGAAGCGTCACCCACGTATACAGAAGACCGTTCAGAACTGCATTAGTAGCATGCCACGGCGAATTGAAGCATTAATCGCCGCTAAAGGCGGCTCCATACCAAATATTGATTTTCTTCTAAAATTTATACGAATGAAGTTTCTCATTAAAATATATATATTTTACTGTTTAAATCAGTTTTATTCTGTTTGTTTAGACACTAAGGTTGCAAATTAAAAAAGTAAAATATTTTTATAACAAAATAATGATTGTTATAAAGTCAACAGTCGAAATAATTGAAAAAATTCAAGTGCGTCTAATAATATGGCCAGGGACTGTACGGCAGTAGAGAGCGAACATACGGAAACATGCTAGAAAGACCACAGAGGAAGGTCTTGGCACAGGCAATTCGTTGGCAATTAATTGTAATTATGGTAGCCACGAATTATGTCTAGTACAATATCTGTGTAATGTTATTTTATTCATACAATTTTGTACACTGCTTTAATGATCCATACCAGAATTCAATAAAATATCTAGTTTAGATGTAATTCAAAACTTATTTATTCGGAATGAATCATTTATGGGAACAATATCAAGATTCCAGTAGTGAAACTGGTTTTATAATGCTACGTTGGGGACGACCGCGTGATACGCAGATATACTTTTTTTATTCTATTAATGAAATGCACTTCATTCACCACTGTCGACTAACTACACGCAATGACGGGCGAATATATTCTCCCGACATATTAAGGACGACTTTTACGCCTATTGTTGCAAAATTGAGTTTGCGCGCATTATATTCAGATAACGAACCGGATCTATGACAAAGGAAGAATTGTATAAACGCACAAGAGCGGCGACATTTGGGTATGCAAACCCCGCATCTATATCTTACTGCGGGCGTGAAAGAGCAACCTGAAAGAGGCAAAAAGGAAGGGACACTCGATAAAGGTCAAAGTAAAAAACTTTAAGTGAGGCAAAAACTTCAACAGGTAGTACTAAAGAACTTTTAATCATTGCAGAGATCCAGGCATCGTTATACAATTTATAGAGTTATACGGTTATCACAGATCAATCCGACAGCGTCATCTACTTGCATGTTAGAATTATTCCCAAGCAACCCCATAAACGTTCAATAATAGTAGCTATATTATAAACTGTATATCAACATGTATTCAACTATGTTGGCATAATAAACAGTTATTCAACGTTTATTGAAGGGATATTCGACTGTTTGTTATACGAACACTCACGGTTGCTTGAGTTGTATTTATGTTGTAGGCCGAAACATGCTATATCATATTAAACAGATGGTGTCTATTGACATAAAAATAAAAATCACAGAACATTACATTACTATAAATAAATTAGTAATATATAGTTGTGGCTGATAGCCCAGTAACTTGCACGCTTGACTATCAGTTATGGCGTTGCGAGTTCAAGTGTCACTCTGGTCAATGATGATAGCCAGTTTTTTCCGGGTTCGTAACGCTGATTACGAGGGAACATTAAGAAAAAAGAAAAAATTACCATAGTTCCATTGCTAAGACCTATTGTAGTTCATCCAATAAGTACAGATTCTTAAGGTACCTCACAAGCTAATTGAATGAGATCGATTCATTTTTCCGGTGGTCTAGTGAAAGTAAACTTCCCCAAAACAATATACCTGGTTATCATGACTGCTGGACTGTGCTCTACCGTTTCATCGTTTTACAAGCACAGACGGTAATCACTCTCATCCTCTCAAGTCCTTTCGAAACCTACAGTGATTTGGAAGATAGAACCAATTATCTTGAGATTTTTACGATCAAATTTAAATAGATCCTTGGTTCTGACATGACTGGATGAGCTGTGATATTTTACATGTACTAAATCAAGACAATTATGCCAATATTGGAACACCTTTTGCTTCATACAGAAATTGGTTTGCTGTTCAGCTATCGTAGGTTCTATATTAATGACAGCTCACTTTGCAACACCTTGCAAGAGTGTCTCCTTCATTGCTTCCCTAAATGAGTACACGTATCCAGATTGGACATTAATTGTTAGCCGTCGCCAATATATTTCGAGTGTTTTTATGTGCGCAGGTTAGCTTCGAGTTACATTTATGCGTCTTAAAAAATTATTAACCAAGGCTGTAGTATTTTCTGATTCTTTTCTGACTGCGATAAGATTTTTCTGCACCTGCTTCCTACTTTGCTTTCGAAACTTCTATAAACCAACCAAGGTATCTACTTGTATCAGTGTTCTATTGTTGCATCCCCATTTCTTTTTTTTTTCAATTAATTTGGCCTCCCTTTTCACAGCAACGTGCAAGGGCGGTATATCCAAAAGGGATTCCAATGCCAATGATAGGGAGAAAGACATTGTCCCTGCGATTGCCATATTTTTTATCTTTTGTGTGGTGTGGCTCTGACTTGCTGCTTTTTCAGTCAGATTGCTATCGCTCCATAGCTAACGGTTGACCGTATTGCCGTTGGATAAATCCAATATACTCTCTTTGAGGATAGCTCCAAGACTTCTCTCCTTGATGTCCTATAGTGAATTCCAGTAGTTTATAATCTTTATTATTGCCCTTAAATATTATCTATGTTCTATCTAATGATGTAATGTATGCGGCGCTGTTTTAGGATAACCACTTAATACATAATTGAAGTTTTGTTTTCACATACGGCCCCTCGGGCTTATTGTAGAACGCCTGTTGCCCTAAATTATTACCATGCTAGACTTGTTGTTACTATTATATTACAGGCAAACACAACACCTCAAAGGATCGCAACTATATTTACACTATACAGAACTTTTTCGTTCGATATACCCCAACTTTCCACATGGATACACTCTGAGAAGCAAAATCTGAAATACCTCTACAATATTGAATGAAATTCAAACTAAAAGGCAAACAATCGGTGGCAATAAACAGAAGTACTAAATGATATTTATCTACAGCAATTTACAGGCAAGTAAACACCATCTCTCTATTGAGTTTAGAGCGTCATCCGTCAGCTCTCCATCGTCAAAGAACGGAGAGAATATTCATGAAATAAAACTGAAGACAGTTTCAGTTAGGGGAAGTTTATTAAACTTTTACTTTAATACATTGAAATACTTTTTAACACGCACTTGGCAACTTTTATAGTTAATCACTTCAGCATGATATTGATAAATTACCCTGACTGCCTCTATTAAATATAAAGAAATAAGTTTCAGGTATTTTCATTATCGAAACATGACGTGCAGTTGCAAAACTTTAGTCCACTTCAATATCTATTTTGATCAGTATTGCCGTGCTTGAAATTTCGCTATAGGGCTTCATCACGCTGTATTTATGTTCAAATCCATTTTTCTATAATAAAGTTTCCAACGTAGTTGTTTGAAACTGCTGTAATTTAGTAAATTGGTTTTTGTACCCGGTGTTTTATTTGTTTGCTTATTTAGTGAATATAAATTACAGTAGCTTTCATACAACGTCATAAACATTGAATAAACGTTTAATTTTGGTTTATATCTCATACAATAAACGATAAAATATTCACCATGTAAAAAGTCAACATACAGTTTATTATGTATTAATTATTGGTAGGATGGTAAAATATATTTCAGTAGATTACCTTTACCTTTATTATATTGATATAAACAAATATAAAACGATTAGTCAACTACATATTTTACGTATTCTAAACGATTATTCGGCGTTTAAGAGTTTTTCAAAGAGTAAAATCAAAATTGTGATGTATCATATCGCATGATTAATTAATATATTTGAAATTTTTGAAGCACTAAATCCCATTCTTAGTTTGTAAACCCCCCAAAAGTCTCTTTTGTATTTCCATATTTATGTTTTCGTTTCTTATTGGTGCTTATTGCTGACTTCGTCGTTGTAAATGTCGATCTCTTTTATCCCCACAACCCACAAGTGGATGTTCCTTCACTTTTAACAAAAGTACATAGATTACCTTGTAAAAGTAGTAAATGGATAACTATTAACTCCGTGTGCTTGAAGATATGCTTGTTTTAGGATAGAAATACCGGCACCTAAGTAATAATCAACCGCATACAACCTTCGAGGTAATATACTACACACTAGTACGTAAAAACATAGCTAGCAATGTAAAAGCGTATTTAAACTAGGGTATCATTAAACTATACATAAACTAAGTATACATACATAGCTGAAGTATGTACATACATATATAAGTATCTGGAATCGGTAATTTTTCTGAAATGTGTTATCTTGTTTTATATCTATTATATACTAACTCCAAAAACAATAAATACACTTTGAAGTTTGCAAAAACATTAGTTGTGCTAACTTATATATACAATCCAGGAAAGCAAACATAACGCAAAAGGTGCAAGCACAAAGAAAGAGGTGGTTAAGTCATATTACTCGAATGCTGGAGCAAAGAATTCCTAAAATGATTTTATATGAAGGAGAAAGAAAAAGTAGCTTGAAAGTGAAATTGAATATAAATTGAACCGGCATAAAGAAGTGAGAAGATAGAGCAAAGGAACGAAAAATGTGGAAACAAATAATGAAGAAAATAGAAATCATATACATGCATAGCAATCGGTGAAAGCAATTTAGCTTAATAATTGAAATGCTCATGATATCTAGATTTTCAATGATTAATAAGAGAGGAAGCAAGTAACTTATTGCCGTTAATGACTTCATATTTTATCGCACAAGTTTTTACAAACTGCACTGATGATAAGCTAACTCCAGATATTCGTACTGTGCCATAACGGAAATTTTCTGTTTTTGTGATTTTTTAACATTTTTAACTTTTTTTTTTAACATCCATACTATGTGCCCACAATACGCATAGAATCATACGAAACAAAGATAAAAATGCCTTTTAATATGTGGAAAAGCAATTTTTTTGAACATCAACAACAGGCGCAGAAAAACACGTATTGCGGATTTTCAAAATAAAGGGTTCTGGAACATATGTATCGGAAATATTAGATTATGTGGAAAGGGGAGATATTTCCAGGTATTATGTACTATATATCAATCATCACGGTTAAGGTTATGAGGATATTTATGGATTTCAATGGATTATCGGATTATGCGGTTATAGCATTGATGAGTTCGAGATATGATATGGACAAAGATGAATTCGAATTGGTGGCCGGTCTGAAGCCTATGGATACCCGCAACGTTCGAGTACGCAACTCATTTTCTGTAACACGAGTACCCAGCGAATGCTTTGTTTCATCAATGCAAACACTGTCGCGAACATGAAATGCGGTAAACACGAAAAGCTTCCAGAGGATTATTATTTTTTGATAGGATACTAATCCGAAAGTTTGGTTTGATGTTGTGCTTAGACAGGATTTTTGTGATAGAATGGAATATGTTTTATTCAATACAACACTACATTAAACGTCATGACTGCATAGTTATGAGAGTGTACGAGGTATGGATCTAAAGTAAAATATATAAGTGTCAGTAAAAGTATTGCTACGAAACTTGTAGATATTTTATTATAATTTATTAAATTGATTTAAATTAATTCAACACTGTTTTATTAACATTACATACATGCAGCGTCCTCTATTAAAGATAATTCACTCCACAGATATGCTATGCCTCAATAGTTAGATGCCACTGTAGCACACAGGTGCATGAAATCTTCCCCTCTAGCTGTTTTTGAGTACACTGCAAACCAATCGGATGATATGGGATCCGATGACTACATTATCTTCAGTCAATCTTGGGACGTGGAGGAGTGTGTCACTCCAACAAGCCTCCGATTATTAGCTTAATTGACTTGTTATACTCTTTGTCTCTTTACTAAAAGCTGTACTAGTTATTCATTCGTGATGTTCTTATATTATTGTGAATAAAAAACGATGTTCTTTAAATAAATTTGTTTATTTCAAGTTAAATAATTATGATGAAGAAAGAAATGAATCCTCTAAAGAGTCTCTCAGGGTAAGTAAGTTCTATTCTATTTAAGTTGTACAAAAATAAGATTTCTAGAATCTTAATCCAAACTAATAACTCAATATATCTTGTTTAAATATCAAAATAGAATTCAAATCTCCCGCTAAATTCCCGTAATAAAATCAAATATTTCATTAATGCCAACACAAAACCTTTACAGCACCAAACGTCTGCCTACATCAAATGTCCCTAGAAATCCACTGTTATCAAAGATAAACTAACCTCACATTCATTTACGCTCTTAACGCCGGCCGGTTATAAATTCAAAAGATGAATAATCTCTTACTTCAAGTACGACAAACTGCTCCCTTATACTCCAAATGGTGATTTCATCTCCGCAACAATCTTTTCAGCTCCCAATTAGTTTCCAACGATGTCTCAGCTACTAAACTCGAACGAAACTCTTCACTCGGCCCCAGGATTAGAAATACGCCACCCAAATCTTCGAAATCACTGGATTTCCATCATCTTGGCACTAAATACGCAACACTTTCATTCTTGTAAGTACATTTTTTTAATTTAAGTTAAATGACTCTTATTGTGATATAAATTTATAAATTTCTAGATATTATTCGAAAATGCCACTACACTCAGGAAAAATCGAAAAAGAAGTCCTCACAATTGTTTCCAACAACTTTTATATCTCCTAGGCAAAAAGGACCCCAGCAACGATGAAAGAATATCGTTTCCAACGATACGAAACCCTAAATCAACCCACGTTCGAACGATCAGCGAAAGAACTTAATGCCTTGAAATCCATGGAAACCTGCCCTTTTTAATTAGATACGATATAGCAAGTGTTTAGTTTAGATTTTTACAATACGTTTACAAAATAGATAAATACATAACTCCTAATACATTTACATACATAATTTAATAGTTAAACGTATGATGCTGTAAGTTGTAGAGGTTAGGTTTTGGATGATATCATAGCAGTATAAATACATCATATGGGTTATTTAATAAGCGCATTTTCAGTTTATTGTTTGAGTAATTCGCGATGATAGGTATCCATGTATCAGATAGAGTAAGCAATGTTCCTGTACTTACGTTACCATCGGTATCAATTTGGATATAGGGTGGACAGGCATTGTGAAGATAAGATATGGTTTATGTTTCGGATAGATTAGGTCTAGCACCTTCGGATCAGATGTTAGCACCCTGGATATGGGGTGCCTAAGACAGTTGGTTTTGATTAAGGTGTGGTACTTTTCTGAACTTTCTGAGTTTAACACAAGGATTGCTTGATAATGATTATATAATCATTATCAAGCAATTCTATATAATTATATAGAAAAGTACCTTTTTCGGTTACCATATTACAGCTAGCTTCACCTTTTCCTACGTGCCACACTGGGGCTTGCACCACCGGGTTGGCATCGTCCTGCAACTACCAGCAAGTGTAACATTTTTGGTTATATAAAATTTGATAAGCAACTGTAATTATTACCAGACACGTTTCGCCTTACTAAGGCTCATCAGAGCTACTGGATTTTTTTCTATATTTGTAGATGTTCTATATTCAATATATGTATTATCTTATTTCAACAACTGTACACTTCTTTTTGTATGATTTTAGTAAAGATTCTAATCAATTTTTTTAGTGTAATATAAAGCAAAATATGCTTCTACAACATCAAAGTTTTAATATTTTGAATAAGTTAGTTGCTTTGGCTTCTTAAATTCTCAAATACCTTAAAAGAATCTCATTTACAATTTCATTAACTCTCCAATCGACCTAGCTATTAAATTAGCCGCGGATTTCTATTCCGAATGATTTTTATAATAGGAAAAAATTACATATCTGGAAGATTACCTACCCATAACTGCTCGGTAAAATCATTAACTAGCTCAAAATAACCAACGGTGTGTAACGATGTCGTTTTCTGTGCGGCATAGTATTGCTCTGGTTGTGCCAGAGTGCACAACCAAATAACGGCGGTATAATTACGGGATTTTCTTTTAATTCAGCTAAATACAGTTATAAATCATGGACGATACCACGATTATGTGGTCGTACAATTTGCATTTTACCCCATGGCCGCGGAGCGTAACGATTCATTTAGCAGGACTGGATGAATGGAGGCGTAGAGTCGTGCTTATAATTATATGGGCAAAAGGACTAGGCTCTATATAATATTCGCATTAATATTTATAGGGAAAAACCTGATATGTTTGTATGTGTTAATGTTATAAGGACGTACTTAAGATCCAACCAAGTAATAACTTGTATTAACATAAGTGGGTGAGATCACATTGTAATCCCTCTTTTACTTCATACAGCTATTTGTACCGGTTAAAGTTTATTTGTTGGTATGAATAAAAAAAAGTATTGTAACGGTGCTGTAGTAAATTCTTTTTGATTCAAACATGTTCGAGGAAATTTCAGAGAAGGCATGGCTGTTATTGATGGGATTCTTTTGTAAGAATAAAGAGTATCGAACAACATTTTAATACTGTAAACGTTTAGGGTGCAAACGTTGGTGGTAGGAACCTATATTTTTCGAGTATATCCTGTAAATAAATTTCGAGGTCACTATGTTTTGCGTAATTAAGGAATAATTTAATAAAACGTAAAGATAAATTTTTATGTCATTAGTGTATATTCGGTTTTATTCTGTGTTTATTCATTACTCTTGCTCGAAGAAAATATGCCTGATAATTAAATGCTTGCCATAACTGCCTTCATCAACTGTTTACACATATTTGCTTCTGAAACAATCAATCATTTCTTACTTCTATATACTTGTTAGCACTATTTGCGTAATATAGCGTACTATTTGTATGTGCATAAAGTTATGCAAGAAATTACAAAAGGAAGAGAGTATATAAAAGGGGTTTGTCGATATTTAATGCAGTTGAAATAAGCGTGCTACGAATTTCAACATGTTCGCTACAGGAAGATAATGACGTGGGTGATTTGCGTTTCTGCATTAACGAAAGCAAATATTTTAGGAATTGCTGCACAATTTCATTATATTCGCGAGAACAATGAGAACGGCGGGCGCACACTGAACATTTTATTCCTTCCGGATATAAGCGAAAATTCGTGCCAGAAATAATTATTTCCTGTTGGCATAGCATTGAACACGTGAATAATGATCAAACTCCTTTTATTCCTATTTCCAACACTACTTGAAGTAATGTGTATGTGTTTTCATAGTTGGATATCGTTTCTATTTGGTTTTCTTTCATATTATTTTTAGATTTACATTTTTTCTTTTGATAATTAACATGCAAATGTTCATAATTTTGCATTTACTGGAAGTGAAAAAGTCTGGAAACTGGCAAATAGCAACGTATATATGTTTTTTTGAGAAAAATCGTAGACCATGTCAATTAATGTAACAAAAATCCAAAAGGAAAAAATCCTTTACCAGAAAAATTAAAAAAGATAAAAAATCTAAATACGTATTTCGGCAACTAAGTTGCCATCTTCAGTAGATAACAGGAGAAGTGTTAAACGTAGTGTTTTCGGCTAAGGTAAACCTTGGAAGATATGCTCTTCACCAAATCACTAGTGGAATAACACTCCTTTACAAACAACAAGGCTTATATACTATCTAAATCTAATGGAGCGTGACGAACTATCAATTAATTTAACAATAATTCGTATAAGCTGGACTCAGGTATTGGTCCTTTGTCGGAATTCATTAATTTATATTTATTTTTATGTATATAAATACTTTCGTAACTATCTAATTCTCTAAAATTATTTACAGTTTTAACTAGTCTAAGACTATCTGTAGGCATACCGTGACCAGTGTCTAAAATATGTCGAGCAATGCTAGATTTATCCGGTCTGTTGTATTTGAAATGTGCAATATGTTCTTTATAACGAATTAAGATTGAACGCCTAGTTTGCCCAACATATTTTTGATTACAATCTCTACAACTTATTTCATAAATCCCAGATTTTTGATCTACCTCAATTTTATGTTTAGTGTTCCCCAAGAGAGATTTTAATGAACTACTCGACTTAAACGCAATTTGAAGATCCTGTTCTTTAAAAATGCCGTTCAACTTTCGTGTGGTTCAATGATATGGTAAAGAAACAAATTTATTACCGCGAGTTTGTTGAGGTAGCAAACATGTGGAATCCTGAATATGATTCTTAAGTTTATGTTTCCTAATTATCTTAGTTACTATTTCCGAATTGAAACCATTGTACTTCGCGATCTTTTTAATTAAACAAAATTCTTTTTCACATCTATCTTTTGTAAGCGGAGAACTTAACAATCGATAGATAAGAAAATTAAAAGAGGCCATTTTTTGCTGAAAACTATGATTTGAGTCAGCTGTTATAAACTTGCTGACATTGGTGTCTTTTCGGAAGATATCTATTTCTATGTTATTATTATTCCTAATAACCAAAACATCTAAAAATGGTAGTTGATCATTGTTTTCCTTTTCTATTGTGAAATTAATTGTACTGAATTTCGAATTTAATTCAACTAGGAAGTCAGTCACATCACACAAGTTAGTATTAAAAATACAAGCTGTTGTCCATCGCTGTGCCCTGTTCCTGTTCGTAGAAGTTGCCTTCAAACTGAAAACACAAACAGTGACCTTGAAAAAGTTATGACGTTATGTATTTCGTAGTACGCATTCGTTGTGGTAATTCGTTCATATTTTGGGGTTTAGTAACGTATACTTTATTTTTTAAATAATCCCACAAGAAAAAATCAAGTGAGGTAAAGCTGGGAGATTTCGCTGGCCACTCGATTAAGTTTCTTCTCCCAATCCATCGGTTTGTTAACAGCGTCTCTCTAAAAAATTAAGCAAAAATGCTGTTTTTTTAAAAAAGTATATGACGTCATAGCTTTTACAGGGTCATTGCAAAAATGACACTATTGTTATTAAAAGATAGCTGTTTTAAATTGACATGTTTTTTGATTTTTCTCACAAAAATTAATTACGTTTTTATTTGTTTGTTTCCAAACTTTTCGGACGTACTGTAGATCATAGAAATTGCTATCTTTTCCTAATTTCTAGTTATTTATGATTAATAACATAAGGCCATACAAAGGACTGCTTTAAAAGGAGACCAAAAAGCGGTTTATTGCATTATTTCATAAAGCAAATTGCTCCTAAGATATAGAAACGTACAGTGTTTTAATAAATTCTTATTACTATTATACATTTAGAACAAATAACATATTATTCGTAAGGCAGTGTACATTTTTACTAGACTGTATTGTTACCTGTTTTGGTTGTATAGCATTATATACTTTAGAATGCTATATATTATTCATGTTAATCTATATATCCTTGATCTCGATTACCTTGAGACCAGGTTCAAAATTAATTGGTCTACTTCCTTGTCGCCCAGGTAGAGAATATAATACAACATCCTTAAGAGGTTGGTTGAAGTAATTGACAATGTTTTTAGAAAAAAAAAAAAAATTGAAAGGTAGATATAAATAAATTTAGAGAAGAAAAAATTCCTTCAAATACGACAACGCTACTGTTACTGATTGTTTTATTTAAGAATATAAACTTTCCCGTCATATACCAGAACGTTATAATTATAAACATAGGTACTGTGTTGTGCAAGTTTTTATCATTTAGTTTTAACTACTAAACTACTAAAAGTACCTGTATTGGTTTAAAGTAGAAGAAAATAAGCATGATATTCCATTTTTTGATATCTAGCGTGCTGTAATACTTCTGCCTATATCTAGTTTATGGAATAAAAGAACAGAAAATTCTTTAACGCTATCGAAATATTGTTTCCAATTGTATTTGGTAAAGAAAATATTTGGAGCCTTTATACAGTAAAATATGCATAGATGTATGCTTCATAAACTTACTACTGGTTTTTGGAAACCTACAGCAGAATTATTTTCTCTTGGCGAAAGTCCCGCCTCCAGGCGCATCGTACGTCACGAGTTCGAATAGGCAGGCGGCGCCGGTCGTTCGCTGACGTACAATACTGCAGATAGAGTACATTGGTTGTTGCCTAGCAACGAAAACCAATGACGAATATTATTTCATTCCGCATGTGCCGTCATGTACTATTCTAAATTGCAACGGACTCTCCATATTACAATAAAAACGTATTTTCAACGAATAGCGAAGATAGTGGGAGTACCTACTAAACGATTCTCCCAATTGCTTCAGGTGAGTCTCACTCCATTGAGCACGTCCTCTTCCTATAGCGCATCCGACAGTACAAAAAAATTCATCTGTAGGCATATCTTATTGATGTATCTCTAATATTGATTCAATAGCTGCGGGAAGGTTCAACTTGATGCGGCATCATAAGATTTCTTATCATGGAATACACCTATTTTATTAATATTTCAGAATTGTGTTACCTATTTGAGTGAAATCTAAGCATGAATTGAGTAGGTTATTGTTGAAGCAGAGGAAAATATGTAAACAAGATACTTATGCAATCTTAGGTAAAACAACGCCAACTGAAAGATTACAACACCAGGAGACGTGGAATATTTTTGTATCACATTTACAAGAATATTCTTTCGGTTAATGGAAATTGTTATAAAAAAAAGCTCAGTTTTTTTTTATCCACGGATCTGCCTGTAGAAGCTGATGCCATCATGTACAAGAATTACAATTAGAAGAATATCTTCCGGCCAAGAAATTTTATAGGACACGAACATAAACAGGCAACAGTTATTTTCTCTTTGAATAATATTTTCCAACAAAACTGGGAAAGAAGAATCCTACTGACGGAAAAGTTTTTCAATCAACTAACAACAGACACATTAATTTTGTTATTAATTCCGAAAAAATCTATGGAATTTTTTGTTAATGAGCGTGATGGAATTATTAAGGACTTGCAGTGGGTTGGGTTATAACTGAAATGTTCAGTGCGGTTACTCACAGGAACATATGTATTATTATGTTACCAATAGTTCTGAAACATTTTCTGGAACATAATTTCATTTATGGAAGAGATAATATTATCCAGTTCAATACGCAGCAGTAATTAAGGAATGGTTTGAAGAAAATAATGCGATGTGACTTTTGTTAAGCTTAGATAATAATATAACCGAAAATGTAATTAAAAAAGAAAGCCAAATAGAAGAAAAGAACTATCCACGAGTCAACTGTTTTTCCCACTTTGTTTTTATTTGCAAATATAAATAAGAATTCTGAAAATATATGTGATAACACTTGTAAAGGATCTTATATTTAGAGGTTGTGATAAATTTTGTAGTTCCAGAACTATTCAAGAGGCAACGTATATGCCACTGTAGGTTATGCAAATGTGATTTCTAGCAGAATACAACATAAAACGTTCAGTTTATAAAATGCAAATTACGTATAAAATAAAATGTTCGTATAAATATATCTGTATATGCAGTAATTGTGAGAAAACTATCTATAGGTATATTTAGGAATGCATAATATTCGAAACTGTTCCGTTCCGGTAGACTGTTTATTTTGTAGAAAGGGATCGGTTTGGTTGTAACTGGGATTCTCACACTCCGTACCCTCGCGAGCAGTGGGGAGGTTCGGTTTGGACGACCTGCGACCTCCCGCCGAGGTGTTTCGCATGAATCATACAAGAGGCCAGAGGACCACCTTCGAACTCGCTCAGTTGAAACCAAAGCGGTCTGATCGCCGCAGACGTCTCGCATTGTAATAAAACACACCTAGTTTCCATGCGGATGGGCATCCCGCCTGTAAATTAATACGCTGATTTATAATTTGAACGATTATTATTCGACTGGATAGAACGCATGACGTTAATTATTACACAAATTAACGTTCTAGTGTAGTTCTAAGCTTACGTCAATATGGAGATAAAGATTTTGCCGATATCGGCTGACTAGTAATTGAAATTGACAATAACTGGTCTTACAGGCTCAACTTTTTAACCAGCTCTCCATACAAGGCAAGTTTAGTGAGACTACTTGCAGATATATGTATAAAAATAGTATCAAAACCCAGAAAGAAGTATTTCAAACTGAAAATAGGAAACGTTGAAGAATTTATATTCGTTTTACTATAGAATCATAATAAAAAAAGATATTACGAATTAATATTACTAATTTAAGTATAAAGTAAATTTTCTGAATGTTGTGTGGGTAAAACAACTGTCAGTACCACTAACGAAACCAGAAGATTTTTAGCAGACCATAGTTCATATTCTATGAACTTCTATTTTATGCTGCACTACTAAAAAACAGACATATAATAATCTACATATATCAATCAATTTTTGTAAATATGATATTTGTAAATGATTAAATTTAACCTTAGCTTTCATAGAAGAAAAGGAACGTAATGTTTCAATAAATATTGCATTTGACCTTGCTTTAGTTTAGTTACAATAAAATAACAAAGTCCACAGGGGTTTGTTCTACGGCTTTATATAGGTTAACTGCTGTTAAGTATGCAAGTTTAGCAGAGAGCGGTTTTCACGATTGGGGTGAGAGCATGCCGCAGTTGCATCCATGACACGGTCAATGTTGCGATCGTGGTGGATGCAATGCTGTCACCATCTTCTGTATATTTAAATGAGCACACTGTACCAATCTTGCCAGGGGTTTGTTCTCGCTATGTTTGCTTTAACAGTTTACTGGAGAATGCAGCATGTCGTGGTAGCTTGTATTCTATTAGATATCTTAAAATTTTAAGAGTAGTGAGAGAGAAAATGAAAGAGCAATAAAGAAATTTACTTCTTATTAGCTTAAAACACAGTCCAGGTTATGCTGCATCTAACAGTGTCCTTAAAAATCTGCTCAAACCATTGGAGGTACAAAAAGAAATATCGATATCATAATTATAAAATTTATCAAGAATCTTATTTGTTTCATATCCTCAACAATTTTTTTTTTAATCAGGCGAGTAATGGGGTATCCAGAAAAGTTGTCAGAAGACATATTGCTTTTCGCAAGAGGTATTATCAATATCTACCACCAATTTTATGAGTGAATGAGGGATATAGAAAAAACGCTCAGGGTTCTATAGTAACTAAAAGTCTAAAAAGCCTATATTGCAAAAAGATGTCATATACTTTGTCATTTATAATATTTAACTTTACTTTTACTTTTGTTCGAAACACAATTTCATTAAGCCATCGAAGCCACAATTATAATCAATTTGGATCTCTCTGTATAACAATAAATACAGTTTATTTAATTTTTTCAATAAAATAAATTCTTTCCTTAATGAGACCCAGAAGTTGTATTTGGTTTTCCAATAAGCCATCTAATTTACTTCTGGCCTTTGTTGCTTTTAGTTTGGCATATTTTGAAGCTTCGAAATCTATTTCTTCGGCACGTTTACTTCATCCATATTTATTTTTTAGAATATCACAACAGAACTCCCGTAGGGGTGGTCTTAATTGACCAAAGACTCTACATCGGGATATGTTTCCATTGTTGAACGTGCAAACTTCAAAACTCTAAAGTCTTCCTTGCTACAAAAGCGATCTTTTATGATTTAGGGTTGTCTGCATAAGCACACAATATCCTGCATGTGAGGATTGAGAGTAGGTGACAAGATTTGACCATTGAGGACTTCTTTTCTGGTTTCCATCGAATGTCGTTCCAAAATTAACTTCAGGTCATGTGAGCGTTAATACATTTTTTACTCAATAATTTTGGATAAAACAATTGCTCTTTAATAATTTTCTTAAACAAATACCATGTTGTATACTTATATATTTTTTTTTTTGGTTGATAATTTTACCTTCCACAGAATTTGTTACTATATTACTTTGCATGTTAAAGTATTTGGTCAATTGATATATTGAAGCATCTCCGACATAATCGCATTCTTCGATTTCTCATTAAAAATGCATCTTTGCCACAAGCTTGAACTCAACAGCCGCCATTTTAGGTTGGGTATTAGATTAGCAATGATATATGTAAGGATTTCTAGGTGGTGGCTTTTGGTTTTTTATAGCCTAGATGCAAAGCTGGTAGGAAATTTGCAAGTACACAATGAAAAATCTGTCTTGAGAGTCACACCTCACGATTTGAATAATGCGCAGGAAGAATGGTCAGTAACGTTTGGAAAATTCTTTTTGGAGACCAAATTGCTTAATATGTGAGCGATCTTTTGAATTATGTATATAATTTGCTTCAGAGAAAAAGACGAACATGTATTCCAGCAGTGAATTGCTACTTATTTTTACAATTTGTAGTAAAATATGCTGTCCTCAAACTATTCATTCGAAAATTTATGCCCACTCAATAATAGGCTATTGCGAGCTAGAACCTTCGTCAGCGCTAATTAATAACGTCATATTTTTAAGTATTGTTAGCTTATATGTTTACAAAATTACCTAAGATTATTGTAAAAAATTGTTATTATTATAATAATTGGGGGAGAGTTATTGTTAAATAACCAACATGAAATGCGATGATATAAAATTAACACAAACCACCTTGCATAGAATAGATATTTTTAACCGTGAAATATTTCGTGCATTACTTTGCAAACATTTTAGTACAAAAAGGTGGTATAAATTTGACAAGTATGATGCAGATGTGATGAAGGTCGCTAGCTTGAAAGAACTATTAATGTACATTGCACTGTAATACACGTAACAGCTTTCGTACTATTTAATTAGTTACTTACAGTGATATTAATTAATAACATGTGAAAATAATATAGTGATTTTAGTAAGGGTGAATATAATAGAATAATAGGAAGGACTTAAAGGTTAGCTGGTGCTATAGAATCTCACGTACTGACGTCTTTCTTTTTCTTCGAATGAGTACTGAATCTCAGACTGCAGTAGGAGTAAATCCTATTAGAACAAGGCATTCGCTGGTGTCCGCGATGTCGTAAACGTAATGGACACATTACACGACTTCTCTTTCAGGGGAAAATTGTCTGGAGTCACTCTTTGCTCATTATAGATAACAGCATTATCGAATGTGTACGGATATACGAGCTAAAATGAGACAGGCTGAATACTCCTAAGTATCTTGAACTAATAAGGAACGTTTATAAATTAAAGTCAATTCCTAAGGAATATTTACGACGGCCAATGTGGAAATAAGGACGCCGTTATTTGTTAAATAATTAGCTCTTTGGATTTATATGTATGTATCCATTCTATTTACTTAACTTACCATGGTAAATCATTCGTACCTTTAGAGATTTCCTTCTTTTTACATATTTTGTCTCTTTAGCAATATGAAATAAACATGTCCTGTTAACAGCTTGGCAGGTAAAGTGAATTTATAGAAAGATCACTCGAATAACTCGTCGTAATGATAATTGTACTTAAGGAAACGCACGTAGGATTTACTGGAACATTCGCTGCTTACGTGTTTGTATAATATACAAATATCACTCATAAATAATAATCAAGTGGAGGCATTTCGAACGACACACATAAATATTTATGTACGGAAAACATGTATGTACTTACGTATAACATATGTACATGTGTACTGGCACATACTTGCGAAGTCATGCATTTATGCAACACGCGTACGTCTTTTTGTATAATTCTTTAATATATGTTTATATTTGTTATGTAGAGTAATTGACGAAGGAAATTAATTCGTCTTATCGAAATTACCAGGTGGAAAATTACTTGAAATCAATACCACGTACTTGGCCTGCATCTTAATGTTTGGGAAAAAACAATCCGTTTCTGTTTAGTTATTATAACTGTCATGATTTTTAATAGCAAGTTACATGAAATATTACGCCGGCTTTTCCATGACGGATCTACTATATCCGTTATTATGAGCAAATATCATGCTTCAAACCGTAAGAAGTAACACACAACACAGAATGATTTTATATGCGATTGTATGATAAGAGTCTGTCCGCATACATAATTATAAATGTTTTCTTAGCGTACTTTAGAATCCTGGAAACCATATTTCCTATGGCGTACACTATACATCTATTTAATTTAATTTCAGCGGTTAAATTTTAAACAATAAGCTGGCAAATACGAGACCCGTACTTCGGCGTGCTTATAATTCTAGTTCCTGTAAAGAATTAAAACTGACTGCTTTTAATTTTAATGACTTTTTTAATTAAAGTTTCTATAGTAAAAGGTTTCTAATGAATGGAATATTAAAGAAAGTTTTTATGCTTAGCTAGTTTTATGACCCATAAATATACAAAGCACTATAAATAATGAAATATGCATTTTGGAACGTACAAGCTGAAGCTACTTACAATAATGAGATTAATGGAAAAAGTAGATATATACAAAGAATAACTTATACTGTGTGTAACAAACGTAACTGATAATGGCTTGAATTTTCTAGTCTGAAGAAATTAAAAAAATATATACATTTTCTTCTGCAACGTTGTCGCGAATTTTGTCATAACTTCTTTTGTGCATTATCATAATACCCAACTTCTTTTTTAATGAGATGCGTAAGTGAAGTTTGGTTTCTTGATACGAGCATATACTTTTTCATTTAGTAATTACATATTTTCATAATGTCAAATTGAGGAAAAACGAGATAATGTTTGTTTCGGAAAATAACAACGCCATAATATACTCAAAAAAATTAAAACAAAGACAAAAACACATTATATTAAATGTGAAAATTGATTTCAATTGACTACTTACCAAACAATGGCCAAATCGACTTTTAAAGCTAGTTCGCGGTTTTCCTAACACATCGCTAGAAAAGTACATTTCTGCATTTATTTTCGCCTGCGGATCATTTATATTATGCCTTTAATAAGGTTTTCAAAATCCTTTTGATATTGCTGATATCTAAATGTTTCCTAATCTCTTCTGTAGAGATGTTTGATCCTCATGTTCAATGGGTATCATTGCACATGTGGATCAAATATCTCCAACTCCATTAGGTGCTGTTCTAGGTCTATCAATTTTTGGTATATTTTTACCAGTTTGGTTGACTTTCTTAAGAAATTAGAATTTCGGTCGTGAGTCACAGGGTTATATTGGTATATTTCATTGTATAAGTCGAACTTTACTTTGATTTCTTGTTCTGTTTCCATTTCTATATACTTATCATTAAAATTTGCACTTTCAGCAAGATTGGAAACTATAAAATTGATGTTCCAATCTATAAGCGATTTAATGAAATGCAGTTATTTACATGTCTATAATAAGCCATATTCATGCGTTGAATGAAAACGTTCATTACAAAACTGGTGTTCTTTATAATAATAATCAATTATTTCATTTTCATTGATTTGGACAAATTTCAATGCACTATTATGTATCAACAATGACTTTTTTCATTGTTTCAGGACCCATTTTTGATTTAAAACACGAATATTGAAAGAAAAAGGTATTTTAGTATTGAAAATAGTTTCCGATATCATTATTAAATGTATATTTTAATGGCTACACATTTACTTTGACATCTGGCGTACCCCACGGCTCTAATTTAGGGCCTTGCTTTTTATAGTTTATTTTAATGACTTGCTTAATATCGTGCAATGTAAAATATTAGCGTATACGGATAATATAAAATTGTATGGGGTCATCAACTCTTCGCAAGATGTTATCCATTTACAGCAAAATTTGGATGCCTTGACTGAATTGTGCGCCACCAACTCGTTGCAGATCAATGTAAGCAAATGTTATACAGTGTCATTCCGAAGCCGGAATGTCATCATTTCATTGTACACCCACGGACACCACCCAAAATGTCCGGTGTAAGTCACAGTGTGCGCGCAACGTTCCATGCACCCGACTTGCACGTGGCGTTTAGACTACGCATTAGACCGGACATTTTGGGTTCCGTGGGTGTACATGATTGGTAACGAAACTATAGAGAAAGGTACAACCTTCAAAGATCTACGTGTATCGTTTGATCCTTGCCTCACCTTTATACCACATATCAATATATGTGCTCGCGAGCAATGAAGAACTTAGGATTTGTAATGCGATCCGCATACCACTTTAATGATTCCACTACTCGAAAGGCACTGCTTTTGGCTGTTGTTGTTAGCTCCTTGGAATATGCATCACCAGTATGATCACCTTATTATTTGTGCCACGTACTTCGTATTGAACGAGTGGAGCGAAAATTTTTAAAATTTCTTTCATTTAAAATCGATGGTGCTTACCCTGCACGAGGCATTGCTTATAATACCCTTCCTGAAAGGCACAGTATCCCATTCTTGGCTGACCGTCGCAGAGATCATATAGCCAAGTTTGTCTACAAACTTATTCATGGTTCAATTGCTTCCTCTGACCTCTTATCCCAAGTGCTTTCGTTTTACCAACCGCTACTACGAATATCTATAGAAATGCACCTATACATTGTATGCTTACAATAGCTAACTCGCATTTTCCGATATTTTGACATGATAAAATTTGTTTTGCAAACTAGGCCTAATGCATATTTTTTAACCCTACAGCTTTACAGTCCATTATTTAATGGAAAAGTGTTGTATCCTTAATAAGTATCGTGATTGGCGGTTCCTAGCGTGATCCTTGTCGAGATTACATACAAAAGGCGAAATATAAATCAAATGGGTCGCCACGTGTTGACTGTGTTATTAAACTGTTTATATTTAGATTATTTCTTGTCACATGCAAAGTAAATAGTTTAATGGACAACATAATTAAAATATTTATTATTTTCATGAATTTTCAGTTATTCCTAAAATATCCTTGAACAGATGTGTTTGTTAATGTCTTATATCTTGTATTTACTATAATGCTTAGTATTTGATTAATTCTGGAATATAATTTTGTAGTGTAAAGAAATGTATGTCTCATCATTTTTTGAAGATATATTTACAACATCGATGTTGCCATGAATATAATTAGTAATATTGTCACCTCAAAAACCTGATAGCAACTTCTTTTTAGTGTAATTCTAGTTTACTCTCCCGAATTAAAAAAATAGGGTAACAGCTGGTAGAGCCACAATTGACAAAATTATGAAAACATGTGTTCTATTATTAGTAATTATAAAGAAAATTGTTACAATTACTGTATTTACGAAAGCTGTCATGAATGTGAATAAAATGTACGCTTTCTGGTGAAAATAGGTGTATACATATATTTCACAATTAAATAAACAACCTGTTGAATTTGTGTTAAAAGCTTTATTGCAATAACCTGTCTAATTCATTGGTATTCTAGGTACCAGAATAAATTCGGCGATTCTTTTCTGAGTATCCCTATATATACATATGTATGACATAGTCTGGAGAGTTTAGGAAACTTTTCTGTTTATTCAATATATCACCAGATATATAATTGACTCGTGATTTATATACATTATTGAATTAATTAGAATCCTTGCCTTAAATAAACTATTGGTTAATTCGTTCTTGCGTATAGCACTTGAGGAGCTCGTAGACAACTAGGTTATGTTTAGTCTGCGACATTTAATAGATCACGACTGCCAAAAAAAAAAATCAGACAATGTCCAGTAATTTTCGTTATCAACTGGCGCCTAGATTTGCGACGCCTTTTAATGTTTACTGCTGGAAATATTATTATTGCTGCCGACGCCAAGTTCTGTTGCTGTGTGCAATTTAAAGACAGCACGTCATAACATTATTTTCGACTTAGACGCCAGATTTAATTTTTATAAATATATAACACAATTAGGTGATGGTTTTCCCAATTTTAAATCAAGTAATTGGATTCAATTAATCCGTTTTGATTACCTCAAATAGTATGACGTAGTTATATTAATAAAAAATAAAGAAATTAAGTATCACGCTTTTGCATTAGTTTAATAAATAATTAAAACTAACTTGCTTTTATTGTTTTAAATATTATCATTGTTGTACCATCATGACTAATGAAACTGCATTCCAAGTACAATATCCTTGAGGTAATGTACAATGTGATAACGTGCAATTTGACATAATAATATAATATCAACCTTAATGGGTGAATTTAAACCTAAAAATACAACAGAAATTGCTGGCACTTTTCTCAGTATCAACATATTGTTACATACTTTTGCACTAAACAAAATGCAGAATGTTTCACTGAAATCATTAGTTTCTTTGCTCATGCTTATTAATCGTGCAAAATATGTATGTCAGGCAGAAATATTTAATTTTTTTTTTGAGATTTTATGATGGTGGGTATAACACATGTTTAGCAAAATTTTTAAGGCATCTTCAGTACAAAAAGATTCCACAAAAAATATACAGCCTTACATTTAAAATATACAAGTTTTCAGCACTTAAAGTTCGCCTGATGCAACCAAGGTTGACGAACACACAGTATAAAAATTATAAATTCTAATGTCGTTTTAAGATGCAGAGATCCTTAGGCTGCAACATTCCAGAACCTGATTGTTCATACTTAAACCGTTTGAAAAAAAATAAACAAATTTGTAGGCGCGGTTCCGCCATTTCTTAAGGAAGATTGAGAATACTTCCGTTTGTGGAAAAATATTTCTAATAAAAGTATTTTAAATTGAATGTGAGATACAATAAAAAAATATTTTATTATTCCTGACAAGCTAACGGATCACTCGGTGTACGTTAAAATATTTCCAAATTGTGAAGCTTTTACAATAATATATATTTCAATTAGCAAAAGTTTTATTTAGCTAAACAGTTACCTAGCAAATAAACTTTGTCATTTACAAAGCTCACCCTGTATATTTCCTGAGGAAAAGACATTGTTTCTTAAAATTTATTATAACAATTTGAATTTATGTGTATAAATAGCCTAATAGCCTAAACACTTCCTGAATTTATTGTGCGTAATCATCCAATAGATTTACGTCTGTTAGGCAAAGGAACATATTACATAATTCAAATATTTTTCGATTCTTATGATGCCAATCGTAAAGTGATTCCGCTATTAGCTGCACATCTAATACACAAAAATACAGTTCTACTAGACGTATAAATACTTGAAAACGTTACATCTGCTGCGTGTTTTGAGATCTGTCCGCTAATTATTCGTAAAATATTAAAACCTTTGCCAATAAAGCTTCGCGGATAGCCCACGTCAAAAGAAATGTAAACATTCATGTGAAAATTTCCAAAGTGTTGGCGCCGTGGTCGCTTTAAATTCCATTGTTTATTGTAATACAGACTGGGAAACGTTTTCCATGTTGAATTACTAATGCAGTTTTGTAGTTTTGTAGTTATGTAAACACATATTTCAGAAAACTACGGGAAGAAAATGCGGTCATTGTTTGGATGGCTATATACGGCGGAAATAGTTTGAGTAAAACCTGAAAAATTATAGATAAAACAACAATATTGTGGTATTCTATTGATATAGTAGTATTTCAAATATCGTATTTTCAATTTTTGTATCCCTTGACCTGACTTTTAAAGATACTTATGTAGCAAATATAAGTTGAATAAGTTAAATTTATGTCAAAAGTCGATTGGAATAAGATGTTTAAGATTATCAAACTTCAAAGCTAATGGTATTGTCGTTGCCATGTTGTTCTTTGATTAAACAGACTTTGCTTAAATTGTCAATAATTAACATTTTGATTACAAGTAAGGAAGTAAGAGCAATAAAGTGGAGCATTATATTTAATAAAATCCTATGATGCCTAGCAAAAACTTTTGATGGCTTTTGTTGGAATAAAATGCTCAAAGAAAAGAAGTTTTGGAAATCAGAGGAAATGCATTGCACTTTATTATAGCCTTAATGCTCGGCAGCAAACGGTTGAGGTCGACACTTTATGCTGATTATTATCTGTTGTAGTAAGCAGTAAAAGACCCGCCATATTAACAACTTTTGAAAATTGGTTTGATATCTACGACATGGCGTTGAACATCAATAAAACAAACCTTACAAGTTTTAGTTCACAACTATAACACTCGCGCTAACGGTACTAGACGTCTTGTCCACAAACTACAGAAACCATGGTGTATCATAGTGTTAGTTTAGTTATAATTTAGTTTAGTTTTTAATAAGTTGACGTACATGTTTTTCAATATTTTATTTAACCGTTTATTCATCTAATATGTACATAAGTATATACAATTATTTACCTAATACTGCTCAGTGTTTTTTCTTCTCGTTATATTTATTACATACCTTTAAATACCTATAAATTCCTAATAAAGAAACTAAGAAACTATTCTATTCTATTCTGTTCTATAGATATCAACTTGGGAACTAGAAACTTCGTACAAAATCGAGAGACTGCTTCTCAAATTCTAAATGTATAATATGACACTTTGTCACACTGACAGTCTTAAAAACCATCGCATCAATGCGATTCTAATGTAAATGGTTAAAGCGTCACTTTTTATTTTACTTTTATCTTTATTATTGCTGACACAGCAAGTGTACAATCTTCCAACGCTTCATGGTAAGTAGTAATATTATATCTTACGTTAGTTTGTTGCCTTAAAATTGCCGTCATATTAGTTCGGAAGTGTCGCTTGTTTTCTAGTTACACAGCATAAATACGGAAAAGCAACTTTTAGAAAACTTAAAAGATAGTGTAACTAATCAGTATAGACGTTTCAGTGAAGGATGGTCATAAAACACTGTTTTAAAGTTAACCTTGGGACTTTATGAACACAGATTGAATACATTCATGGATGTTCTTTATTAAGCAATGTTTTCCCTGTATTAAGAACAATTTCCAAAGAGCAATGTTTGACTTGAATTGAAATTGCAGGTGCTACATATTTAGCGTACAGTGTTGTAGTGTTAATGAAAGCCATACCATGATGATAACTTGTGCGAGAGTTCAAAATGTTGTTTACCTCAAACCTCAAACTCTATCGAAGAAATTAAGCATTTCATATCATAGTGCTTATCATGGGTTCTTCCACTCTCAAGCTTTTAAAAGTTGTTTCTCCATATACATTATTCGTGCAGATATACACATATAATGATTTGTACTAATTGTAAGGCAGGTACACCAGAGATATTGATGACTACCATTTGGCAATCCCTCACAAATTAACGCAGGGAGGTAAATTTCTGTCATTCTCTTTGCCTAACTTCTTCAAACAGGAAGATAACAAAAGGCGAAGAAAGCGGTCGCTTGACGATAGCCTAAACTACGGAATATGGATAAATGGAAAATACTACCAACTGGAATTGTGGGCGAATCAGGATTTGCTATCTCCTTCAGCAGTAGTCGAAAGAAGAGATCCCACAATCAGCGTTAGGAGGCGTGATGTTAGACCTTTAAGTAATAAAAGAGTTTGTCATTATTTAGGAAAAATCAGAGGCAAAGCAAATTCGCGAGTTGCCATATCCACTTGCGATGGTTTGGTGAGATCTTCTGCGATATGTTGAGGAAAGAATTTGTATATATGTATATAGGATTTGTTTGTTTTTCTAGGCAGGATATGTTTTAATCGACAATGAAAGATATTACGTAGAACCGCTAATGGGACATGGAGCTAATAGCAAGGGACACCATTTGCACATCATATACAAAAGGAACACAGATTATCCATCAGATAATTTCTGTGGAACCACGAGGGATTGGGAATCTGAATGGAAGTGCCGTTTGAAAGAAAGTTATTTAAAAAACGGAGGTTTCGTGTCTAAGAGAGGGATGGAAAGTAAAACCAGATTTTTAGAAGTACTAGTTGTTTGTGATAAGCAATTTATAATGTTCCACAAGGGTATTAATGTCGAGACATATGTCATGACTGTTATGAACATGGTAAATAAAAGACATACATCATAAATATTGCGTTAAAAAAAAACACATTGTGCAGGTCTATGATTATTATCAGGACGCAAGCAGCGGTAACCAAATGGATATCGCGGTTGTTCGAATAATTTATTTAGAGAAAGAGGAACAGGAAATAGATTTGATGGTAACGCCTGAAGCCCACAAGACCCTCAAAAGCTTCTGTGACTGGCAAGCTACAGTTAATCCTAAAGATGTAAATAATCCAACACACCACGATATCGCAATTTTACTAACCAGGTGATCCTTTTAAATATACCCATTATAGTTTGTCATTAAGATAGGAAAGTAATAAAGATACGGATATATTTTATAGCATGCAGTTTGCCTACTGTTGGCAACAATGTGTTTAGTAGAAATATTGCTTGTTCGTTTAATGGCGTACTTTAGGTGTACATAATATCTTAAAAGTATTAATATATATATATATATATATATATTGCTTGCTAACATGTTATTAATTTTCTTATTTTTCTGTGCTGCTTTTACAAACCAGATTCCCTTGAATTGAATAAATTGAAGGCAATAAGATTTACTTTGTTCTTGAAACACATGGGCAGATGCTTTATTTTCCACATCCGGTTTACGTTCCTCCCCACGAGTTATTTAAGGAAAAATTGGAATTTTTAAGCTATAGCAACATATTAGCTTGTATGATGTATGAGTTTTCCACATGTGTAAAACTTAAGAAAGCTTAATGAAGGAGATGCATTATTATGTACTTAATATTTCAATTAGTTCAAATTCAAGCGATTAGCGGAGCTACGTCTTCCCATATTTTCCATTTAAGATGAATCATTTGTCTTCTCTTGAAAAGGTCATATAATTCTAACTCTGTAAGACATTTTAGTGCAGAACTTTTACAATTGAGACAGTAACTAACTGACTGATAAAAATTTACTTAGCTTGAAAGAACTTCAAGACTATCTGGAAAATTTATTTCTCGTGTGTTCTAGATTCTAGATGAAAGTGCAAAGAAAATGTATCTTTATATGGCAAGGTTTCGTAATATAAGTTTTAAGCCTTTCTCCCTCTAGGAGGTAATATACAAAATTGAAATAAATAGTAGGTTTCACTATTAAAGTAGGTGGAGCTTATATCTATTGCATATTCCGCCTTAATCGTCTCTTGGCTAGGATATAGCTAATGATCACGTACATGCATATTTACATTCATACCTTTTTCTAGCTGCTTTCCTTCTTTTCTGTTTAAGGCACGATTTGTGTGACGAGAAAATTAATAACTGCGGTTTAATGGGATTGGCTTTTGTCGGCGTGCCGTGTACAGATAAACAGCCATGTTCCGTGAACGAAGATAAAGGCTTGGTACTGGCAGTGGTGGCGACGCATGAGATCGGGCACATGTACATTTTGCATCAGTTACTATTGATATAAATGTAATACATAGTTTTTGTAAGTAGAATGGGTTGCGCTCACGACAGTCCACAGGAATCTGGCTGTGATGAGACGCGTAAAGACGGTTCATTTAATGTAATGGCTCCCGCTGTACATTTGAATACTAGGCAGTGGTCAACCTGTAGCCGGACACTCATAACAAACTTATTAGAGTAAGTAATTAGCGTTACAACTGCGTCTATATGTACGTATAAAGTTTGAACAATTTTATTTTGCACGGTTTCCTTAGTGGTTGTTGATGAGCATTTTGCAGCTGCAGTGATGCACAGACAACCAAGCCTCTGAATCTTGATGGATTTTATAACCTCTTGCCACTGGGGAAACTTGGTGTAGCCAATCAGGCAACCGTGAAAACATGACTTACCATTGCTGTGTGTAGTCAACTACATTATGTGTGACTTAGATCCCCATATCTTTTTCGGTTATTCTGCAGGTAGTTATCAGAGCTCATTCCCACTAATTTGTCATTTTTTAAAAATGGTTAGAGTCAAGGACCATTTCTAAGGATTTAACTTATTGACTAAATTGTACTCTTTCTTTATGAAGAGCTGGTGGTCTTACGTTATGCAGTTTTCTTCTTTATGCTTTTATAGGGTTCACCATAAGATGTTCCTTTATATATTCTCCCATATCTCCTCCTGTAGTCTCGATTATTTAGGGTGACAATTAATTTATCTATGGCAAAGTTCCATAGTAGTGCAGAATGATTCCAATAGCATTATTAGAAACTCCAAAACTTGTAAAAAGACTGTAAAAATCGATGTCGGAATCGAATCATAAGCAAATCAGTTCCTTATGGTGAGATATTAATAGAAAAAAAGTTTCAACTTGAGGTGACAATATGAGCGGTCAATTTGTTAAAAAACTAACTTATTTCGGAATATGTTGTTTCTGAATTATGTTATATAGACCAAGAATAACAAGTAAAGTGGTTTGGCCACTTATTATGAATCTGGACTCATAATTAAAACATGTAAAATGTTGAATCCAATAGGGTAAAAATTGTTCTTTCTATCACTTTTTCGAACCTCTGGTTGGGTGTGTATTTCCTGCTCTCCGGGTTACCCAGAATTAACGGCATGGACGTGGCAGGTATCTGATTCTTGAACCCAAGCTAATCATCATTCATTGTTAGCTGAGGAAATTGAAGTTTTTCATTGTTTTCTTGATTATCAATTAATATGTAATGAAATTCAACGTACATACGCTGATCTTGCTTGAGATTGAATTCTTCAACAATATCTTTCAAATGATTTGGAACATTCATTCGAGATTTAATCATGTCAGTCTTCGTTCATTTTGTCACTTAGAATTGGTTTATGGAAAAAGTTTATAAGTGAAAAAGCAATCAGTAATGATTCATAATCCTTTGCTAACGTTGAATTATGTGCTGAAATCGAGAAGATTTTGAAATCTTTTTTAATCTATCAAAAACTTGTTGAACTAACCACCGGCATTTAGTCTTGAATATCTTGACGTATTCGCTTCGGTGATATTAAGATGGTCAAGACCGGGACTGTAAACGTTTAAATTCTTTTCATTCGTTAAGAAATCAACGACATCGCGAAATCCTCTATCGACTAAAATAATATCCTCATTTTGAATCCTATTCATTACATCTGAATGTCAGCTGAAGCAATCCTTCAATATAGTTCCATCATTGTGCGTGGCATCGTATGGTCCCAAAACAAATAGCACCCAACCATCGCTAGAACACCCTACCATAGGTTCGACAAGTGGCATTTTCTTCTGTTCGCTCTAAAGTCGCTTTTGTCCTGCAAAATTCTTCGACTTTTGAGCTAACCGATATGTTGCATTGAATATAATGCAGGTTTTATCAGGAATATCAATGAATACTGTTGGCATATTAGTTTTATGAGCCACAAGGACTGCGCGATCTTTACAATTTATAAACGTTGGAATTAAGTTCGTTAGCAAATCTTCTCTTACTAAGTTTAAATAATTACATATTGTTTTTTCGCAAACTCCAAATAAGCCACCAATTAGTTTGTTAGAAGAAAAATTTGCAGAGAAAGACTGCACCTTGCTTTGGTTCACAAGTTTCACTAAAGCCACAGATCTTTCTAAATTGTTCTTTATCATAGGCAAACCACGATTTAAAAGTGCTATCATCAATGGAATCTAACGTGTTAAGGTCAAATACAACTTTCTTCTTGCCCTTCAATTCTTGATAATACTCAAGCATTAGATCGCAAACCAAAAACCTAGGCAAGTTCTAATCACATCATTTGGAAAAAGCAACCGACACAACAAAACTGATTTGCAAAGAAGGTCGGAAGAAAAGTAGTCGAATCGATATGAACTCGCGCGCCACTTCTCTCACAGGAAACTGTTCGAATACTTTTGCGTTTTGTTTTATATTTTATTATTTAATAGGGTGGAGGAAGAGAATGCATCGGTACAATATAACACCCCTGTCGAAAATATTCAGGACCTTTTTGAAACATTTCTTTCAAATGCTTACATGTATGCTTATATCCTCAGATGTTAGACAGTCTCAAGTTAAATGGAACGTCCGTATATAGTATAATTTTGAACTCTCATATCTATAAAACTAAATATCACCTCGCGTTGAAACTTTTTTTCTATTAATATCTTAGGGGGCCGTAAAAAACGGCAAAAAACTCGTCCCTTTTACAGTCACTCTTTAAAATGAAATGTGCTATTAATTGACAATAGGTGGAGTTAAGTAAGAGGAGTTTCAAGACCCATTTGTCAAGGAAATAAAAAGAATTATTAGATACATTCCTGAGTAGCTTACCTATAGTAAAGTTTATGAACTTGATTGATATTCAAAAAATTGCAAGCAACATTTCTATGTCTAGAAATAGATTTTTAGTATGAAAGCTGCAACTAATATTTGGTACCCAGTAGCAATAAACATCTTTTTGGTCGCCTTTTATTTAATATGCATACTTAACAAAAATCGCTTTTATTAACTATTTGTTTTTTTTTTACCAATGTTTACGTACTTATTACATATTATTACATCTTCCGTTTTAACAGCAACGGCCTTGGTGAGTGTCTGAATGACGAACCGGCCGAATCCAACTATAAATTTGCACATCTGCTGCCAGGCGTGGTATACGATTATAATTATCAATGCAACTGGTTTATGAAAGGTAGCGAATTATGCGGACCACCTTCTAGTGAAATGTGCGAATCGCTAATGTGCACCAGAGATAGACGAAAGTGTTCCGGAGATAGCGAGCCAGCTGCTGATGGGACTACCTGCGGGGCAAATATGGTACAGTAAAATATTAACTAGCTCAGCGTGCCATTATCAACAATTTCAATTTCATTTAAATGGCAATTACTAACAATGTATCACTCACATTTTTCTAATTGTGAAATCCGAAATTAGAGTCCGTAAAACATTAACAGAGTTTTAAAATTCCAGCGTACGTAATACAACATTATTACAATTAAATTCCCTGGAGTCAGATATCCAATACTGTCAAAATTTCACAAATAAACCTATTTCCAATCTGAAAAACATACAATATCCTTCAATTTTGTCAATTAATAGTCGCAATTACAAATATATTACTGGCTACTGATTCAAAACTTTTTCAGTGGTGTTTTAAAGGCAAATGTGTTCCAAGTGGAAACAGACCAGAAGCTGTGAATGGTGGTTGGGGTAATTGGGGTGAGTGGTCTAAATGTTCTAGGACGTGTGGTGTTGGAGTGAGTTTTCAAGAAAGGCCGTGTAACAATCCAGCTCCAGAGCATGGTGGACGTTACTGCTTAGGAGAAAGAAAAAAGGCACAGTTATGCAATACCGACGTAAGACGTTCATATTTTTTTATTTTATCTCAATTGTTTCATAATATTTTGTTATGTTATCTTTAAAAGGTAATAACAAAAGTAAGAGATACAAGTAAAAGAACATTGAAACAAAGAAGTTATTTCTTCATAATGAGATTACCTTTTCTTTTTATTACGAAAACCACCAATAAAAAAATTACCCACCAGCAGTAAAATTCAATTGATTTAGAAATCCTATTGTCAGAGTTCAGCTGAAACTTGCATTGTTCAATTAATCTTTCTATCCACGGTTACTCCTAGTAGTAGGACGAACACCATCCCTTCATTTCCAATTTTAGATCTTTAATATATCTGAGAACTTTGTTTAATAAGATCTTCAGGTTTCGGCACGAAATTACAGCTTTTCTAATGATTTCATTCGAACGAGAACAATTGTTCCAGTATTAGAATATTTTGTGGTTCGCCTATTTGTTTTTTTCGTTTAATTTTGCAAGTACTATGCCAGTACACTTTTTTCCAGGTTGTTTGCTTCGTTGTTTTCCTGAATGAGAGACTGACCGTTGTACTTACAATTAGAGATAGATGATTTGTTGTTCCTAATGTACTTAGAGTACTTTTAAAGTTCTAGATCAGTGTCGAGTTTTATTTATCCGCTTTTAGTGCTTTCAACACCGTCTTGGAGTCAGATATTGATTTATCTCTAAGAGTTTATTTAAAATCACTTTAGAATAGATTTCAAAGTCACAGATTTCCGTTTGAAAAAATATGTTGTCCAAGGATATAGTATTTTCTAGCTCTTTGTTACTTTATAGCAAAACACGAAATGGATCATGAGCTTATATGTTCTCACTTGCTTCTTCTCTGGACGTTGGCTCTAATTTCTTAGTAATATAACTATTTTTAATGTGTTAAATGGTTAAGGTTTGGTAAATGCTGAAGGGATGCTTTTACGAGTACTTTTTTTGGTTCCTCATATCCATTCTAAATAAGATGCTCCATAAAAGTAGCTGTTAAACATTATTAGTGTATATACAGGGTTAGTAAAAAGTTCCGGAACGGTCGAATAACTTTGTTATTTGAAAATTATGATTTCTGAAATTTGGTATGGGGGTATAGTTAATATAAATGCATTTTATGCAATACAGTCAATATTTTTTTCACTTCCGGTTTAATCCGCAATACGTCCAACTTTTTTTTTTAAATGGAACGCCCAGATTTTTTTAACACTTTTGAATGAAAAATAAAAAACAACGTTCAGGAAGTATTAAGATGTTTATTTTTATTCACAAGAAAACAGTTAAAAAATTAAAAAAGTGTCCTAATACAGAAAAATCAAGGTACCTTTGAAAAAAGTTGTTGTTTAGTGTTTACATTCTTTTTGCCGTCACATTTGACAATTTTAAAAGCGTTTTAACTTTTGCATCGCTATAAATTTACTTATTTTAAACATTGACACATTTGAAAATGGCAGAAAAACTTACTGAATCAGAACGAATTGAGATATTAATGATGCGTGGGTACGGTGATCGTCAACGTTCTTTTGAAGAGGTTCGTATTTTGTTTAATACTGTTTATCCGGATCGTCACATTAGTAAAAGTACGGTATGCCGAACAATTCAAAAGTTTGAAGTCTTTCGTCAGGTGAAGGATTTACCTAGAAGGGGCGTCCATTAACAGCAACAGATGAAGAAACTAGTTTGAATGTGTTACATACAGTGGAAGAAAATCATCACGTGTCCACTACAGAATTAGGTCAAATTCATGAGATCTCTCAAAAATCTGCTCATACGATTCTTAAATCAGCAAGAATGAAAGCCTATAAAATGTATCCCGTCCATGAGTTAACTGAAGATGATCCAGATCGTAGACTACAATTTTGCGAAACAATGACGGAATTGATCGAGCAGCAGCCTAATGTTTTAGATCACACCATTTTTTCAGATGAGGCAACGTTTTGTCTCAACGGCACTGTGAACAGACAAAATTGTCGCTACTGGTCAATTGAAAATCCGCATTGGATTGAAAAAGTCCATACACAGCGTCCTCAAAATGTGAATGTCTGGGCTGGTCTTGTTGGAAACAACATCATGGGACCATTTTTTATAAGAGGAAATTTAACTGGCAACGTCTACTTAAATTTATTGCGAAATGAGATTGTTCCAGCACTTGCGGCCCTCTTTCCAAATGCAAACATAGGTGATCACCCTAATGCACATTTTTGGTTTCAACAAGATGAAGCTCCCCCCCATTTTACCCATAATGTCCGCGATTATTTGAATGAAATTTTTCCGGGACGTTGGATCGGACGTAGAGGAGCAATCGAATGGCCAGCACGTTCGCCAGATCTCTCGCCATTAGATTTTTTCTTTTGGGGTCACATGAAATATCAAGTGTACAAAAATCGTCCCCATAATCTTGAACAATTGGAAGAGAGAATAGTTCAAGAAGCCAATCGCATCACTCCAGAAAAAATACAAAATTCAATAAGAAATTTTACTGACCGTTTACATTTTTGTCAAATTGTAAATGGAGAGCATTTTGAACAATTATTGTAATCGCAACCTGAATAGACAGGTATCTTGATTTTTCTGTATTAGGACACTTTTTTAATTTTTTAACTGTTTTCTTGTGAATAAAAATAAACATCTTAATACTTCCTGAACGTTGTTTTTTATTTTGCATTCAAAAGTGTTAAAAAAATCTGGGCGTTCCATTTAAAATAAAAAAATTGGACGTATTGCCGATTAAGTGCAAAAATATTAACTGTATTGCATAAAATGCATTTATATTAACTATACCCCCATACCAAATTTCAGAAATCATAATTTTCAAATAACAAAGTTATTCGACCGTTCCGGGACTTTTTACTAACCCTGTATAATATATTTTATTGGGTGGTATATACATATTTACTTACAGATAACAAAAAGGTGCTACTTGTTTAAGAGTAGTCATATAGCATAAGAAATTGATGTCCTATCAAATTTTCATAGCTATGGCATTCTTATTTTTATAACATACTTTTTTAAAATTATTTATCCACAAAATTTTCGGAGAAAATCAATTTTAAACCATAAATAGTAGAATGGTGAAATGGATTAAATTAAAATCAATCATGTTTACAAAGAAAACAAAGTTAGGTACTTCTTTATCCAAATATTCTAAAAATATCAAGATTTATTAAAAAAAAAGGTGAATTAGTATAAATTAACGAATTAGTTTTAGTGTTTTCTCAAAATTTCGACAAAAAAGTCACTCTCTAGACTGAGTTGATATTAAAAAAAAAAAGAGGTTGGTCGCTTTACCATACAAAAACTAGAATGTAACATAACTATTATTACACTAAAGAATAGGAAATGAATTACAAAACAACTTTTGTTAAGAACATTTTTCCATATTGCTATCGAACACTTGCGAGGTCTCTAACTAGTACCATAGCTTTCCGTTAATTTCTTGGATTATGACGTTCTAACCATACTAATTTCAAATTTCTTTTAACATTTTCAGCCATGTCCAGAGGGAGCACCCAGTTTTCGCGCTCAACAGTGTTCGGAAAAAGATAGAAAGCCTGTACTCGACAATAGGTATCACACATGGAAACCATATCTTGTTGAAGGTAATATCTAATAATATTCTAAAGCATTGATATTTTTACTACTGGAAAACTGTATTTGGCAAAGCTTAATTTGCTACAGTAGGTAGTTAAGGAATTAGAAGATTGGTTGCATTAAACTCTTCGACTTATGTTAGATTCATTTATAAAATCATTTTTATTTTCAAGCAAGTTGTATTTTAATGTTTAGCACTTCCAGCACTGGCCCAAGATATTTTCTATTAGATTTTGAAAGATTCCAATGGCTTCTAATAATATCGATCCAAATGATAACTATTTTCTGTATTTTAAATGATACGCCGTATTTTAATACAGATTTCTGATTCATTGACCACCTACTGTATATTGCAATTGTAACTCGTAGCAATCAGCTTAGCATCCAAGGATGAAGAATATTCTTATTTATACAGTCAAACAAATTTCTTAGATAAACCGTGTGAACTCTATTGTCTTAATGAAGAGAACGTTTTCTCCAAACTGGAACCTAGAGTAAAGGATGGCACGAAATGCAGGGCGGGGTCGAAAGATGTGTGTATTTCGGGCTCCTGTATGGTAGGTAACCCTGACCCAAAAAAATATTTTATCTCATAAGTAAGTAAATTCAGAAAATAGGATGTGACATGAAGATTAATTCAGATGCGGTGGAAGATATTTGTGGAGTATGTGAAGGCGACGGAACGACATGTAAGATGGTTGATGAATTGTACACCGCTCCAGGACACGGTGCGTATTTTCTTTGCGATAATGTAGTAAAACTGTTGTTTTATTATCAACCGCACTTTATTTAAAACTGTTCACGAAATAGCATTTTAGTAGGCTGCACTTTCTTAGCAGTCGACATGAAAAGGCATACGTAAAACATTAAGTACATGTGCTAGATTTTCTTTTAAAGTTGTTGCTTTTATGTTGCATATATTTGTGAAATTTATATGTAATTTTCATTAGGCCGATTTACAGGATAAGTAGAGTCCACTGCAATAGAGGATGGTACATGTCGCCAGGAAAACCTACGTGAAATGTGACGTTTATCACTCTCAATCAGCTACCATTGGTTGTTGCCTAGCAAGGAAGACCGATTGCCAATATTCGTTCATTGCGCATGTGACGTCATGTACCATCCTCTATTGCAACGGACTCTAATAAAATCACAATATTAAAGAATGCTAACTTATACGAGTGAATTTGCGAAGAAAATTTGGCTTCAAGTGCCGTGAAAATTAATGCAGTATGAATGTAACTCCAATTTATTTCAAAAATTCATGCACAGAAAACGACAAGTATTAAATTAACCAAAATTTGTTCAGTTCAACAATATTACAAGGTTAATTACAATCAAAGCAGCAGGGTTTGTTATTTTAACAAAAACACGTTTGTTATAGTCAGATTAATTACACAATTTTTTTCCGTTATTTTAACTATGTATTTGTGTTGTATTAAATACCAAATTGTGTTCAACTAAATGCGATGTGATGTTTAATGTAAGTAAATACATATTTGGACTAGTTCAATTAAACTACTAATTTGGAATAAATAAAGTAGGTAGTTTATTAACGGCTGTATTGTATTTATCGGCTCACACAATATTAATAATATGAAGTGTACAATATCTTTACTGTTCATTCGCAGCGATCAGGGCATCTCCGCGGTGGTGCGACAAATGACGTTGATCTGAAAATGGCTTTTAGCCGAAACTAGTTACCAAATAATAATAAATATTAGATGAACGAAAGAACGAGTTTCATTACTCTATTCTAACCTTCACCTATAACGTTCATTGGATACTTAGCATATAATATAATATTAAAATAATGAAAAAAGTCTTTCATTCTTTGGCTGCTCTTCTACTATCACCACATACTGAAATGATGGATGTATAATTATTAGAATTATTTATAACTGCAAAACGTGAATAGTTTTCCTTAGTTTCCGACAAATTTTTGTTTGTGGGAGGTATCTTTTACCCTTTCACTTATGCTAGCCATCCTAGAATCCTGGTACCATTTATCTACTACTCTGCCCGATTTATCGGTAATTTTCTGAGTCAATTTCAATAGAAACGGTATAATACATCAAGAGATGTTAATCCCTAGAAGTCTCAAGATGTACTCCGCGACCCCAAGTTTCACTCAGCAATAAACCAGCCAATTTGGTTATAGTTACTAAATTAATAAAAAGAAAAAAAAAATGTTTCTGTATCCGGTCAAACAAATAATCTAGTTATAAAATCTATTTGAAGCAAATACAATTTTTGTTAATTTTATTTAACATATATATCAGATGGAAGATTTTATTTTCAAAGATGCATTTTGAACTAATAAAACTTTGGATGTTAATAGTTTAACGTGATCATTTTGCGTCCTGGACTAAAAGTTTGTTTATCACTATGGAAACATTTTGTTGAATAGAATTAAATATGGTTGAAGTAACCAAACCGCTTTTCTTTTGTAAGCAGTTCTTCAATCTTCATCTGTGATAGGTCCTTAATAAGGGTCCTCCCATGAATTTTCCTGGGTATATTGTTCTACTAATTTTTCTCAAACCCAATCATCATTGTGCTAAGTCTTTAGACAGTTTCAGGGTAGATTTTGGCCCTAAACTTGTTAGTTCATCAGCTTCTTCATTGCCTTCCATCTTCCTATGTCAAGGCATTCACAGCTAAATAACTTATGGAAAACTGTCAAAAATTAAACATCCTATTGCCGGCAGTACGGCTTAATGGTACGTTGCATCATTGTCAGTTTTGTGCGTCAAACAGCAATATGCATAACAAGTTGTTGGATGGGTGACTATTTCAATAAAAACTTCTGCCTAAGCGGCTCGGTGTGTCCGGCACCCTGGGGAGGTAGCACAATGGGCCCGGTAAGAGTGGCCTAAGTGCATGTGTTCTCACCACCTTCCCCGACCAGATCTTTACCTTAAACATCCTATTAATTTCTTAACATCTTGGTTGAGTAAGAATTTAGGAGAAGTGAATTGATGATGCTTCTAACGGTCATTTTGTATTTATTTCGTATTTTCTTGATTCAAAAATATATCATAAATGGTTACAAATGGAATATTATATCGCTTGATCCGGAAACTTCCTGTTCATCTTTGATAATTTTTTGCAACGCTGTAGGAAAACAAGACAAATATAACCAATGTGATCTTTTTAATATTGAGTTGTTTGAGTTAAAGAAAGGCAATGTATGTGCATAAAATAAATTAACAGAAGCGGCTTGTTCATAATTACAATTTATGGTTACATATATTAGCACACACAATCATTTGCCAGTGCAAGTTTGTTGAAACATTTAACCGAGGTATTGGCATATAAATAAGCATAAACAAACATATAATTTATACAGGAGAGAACTGACTGGCTATTAACTCTTTTAATTTGTGCTCTGGCAAAGGGAAAGAGGTGTGGCGTTTGAAGGCAACGCCTTGCACGGACATACATCAAATAAGTGTTTTGCATTTAGCCGATAATAGGAATAAATTTGTATAAATTACAAGTGCGGCCGTGTTCATTACAGCAACGTTTAGAAAGTATGAAATAATGGAAACAAAAGCGCTCAACCGCCGATAAACAAGGCAACAAATCACAGGTTGTCATTATTATTTTTGCCTTGCAATAAGGATGTATGTATGTATACATGGGAATGCTGGTTTGATTGGAATGAAAAAAATATCGAAGTCTGATTTATATTGTTTGCGCTGTTATTATTGCGAACCGTTAACAGCTATAAAATGTAGATATATATATGTTAAATGTGACGCATATTTTTAATTAAGAATACTAGTCTTGAGAATATGTAAGTAATGTGCATTTTTTTAAATTCGCATTTCTTTGTGGTTTATTCCTACCCGCATATGTACATCACAATCGTATAAACATGTTCTAAATTTTTTAAGATGCAATCAGGACATTCTAAGTAACAAATTATAAGGCAACTATAGCTCATATTTACTTGTTTGTATGCAGCATCTTATGTAGACCATTTGCTTTTTAGCTTACACGAAAATAGCTGTAATACCTAAAGGTGCTATGAACTTTATGGTTGAGGAGTTGAAGCCTTCTATTAATACAATTGCGTTTGCCGACGAAAACAAACGTTATTGTATAAATGGACAATAGTAAGCAATTGCCTTTAATTCTATTTTACAACAGAAAAAAAAAATTAAAAATATATGACGATATGTTTAGTATGGAAAGTTCTGATAATGAATATGAGTGCGCAGGAACACTTGGGGTTTACAGTCATCCAGACCTTGGCCAGGAAAAATTCTTCATGCAGGGTCCTTTGAAGGCGAATTTGGTTTTTTATGTAAGTATCAAAATATATTTGCTTACATTTTTCGTTAATATTTAAATATTTAAACGTTTGTACCAGGTTTGGTCAAAACACTGGCCCTTCTTCTTAGTATTGCAAATTTCATGTCATGCAGTATAATAAGCAGTCATGACATAATACACAATTGTATTAATAACAATTGGAAGAAGATATAAACGTTCGATTCATTCAAGAGCTGAAGCAATTATGATATATTTAGTACAACAAAAATACCTACTGTTTTAGTTGTAGTTTAGCGTGAGGATTTCCTTCTAAAGTTGCTATTCTAATGTTTCTGGCGTACACTTCCTGTTTAATAATCTTAAAGTACTACAATTAGTCAAAATCTAATGCGCAGTATTTCGGCAATGACGAATTCGCTATTTGTATGTTCTGGAACATAACGTAATAACAATTTAAATTCCCACGATTAATCATGCTAAGTGCAATGGCTTCAAGGCCTCAATTTAACACCCATGGCTCGTCTCATACTTACATAAATCATCTCCATCACCATAACTTGTACCTGCAATATCATATGTCATTGTGGAATATTGCATGTGTCTCGCTACGTAAATAATTTCAACCTGGAAGATTCTATTTCTGGAGGTGACTAATAATTTATTTGGCTATGGCAGGTTTGTGTTATCAAAAGAGCGGATTGTTAACGTATGAACTTTTACGATGTTTTTGTGCATAATGCACAAAATGTATTATCATAGAATATACGTATACCTATCTTTTTCTTTGTACATTCGGATATAAGGACTTCTTCCATTAGCATGGTGTTTTTTTATTGCTTTCACTTGTCACCGTATACTAATTAGGTGTTATTGTAAACAGTGTTACCTTCTTGTGACAAGATATATCAGATTTCGAGTTTATTAAGCTGCCGTCTTATCTCGACACCTCTCCCGGTGATGTCGTGCCACACAACGATTGCCCAACTAAAGACAATTAAGCAAATGAGCCAACGTTATCCGATTTAGTTGAGGCAGAAGACAGGCAAGAGTAACAAGGTGTTTCTTTTTTTTTCATTCTGCCTCTGTGTAATAAATTATTCAGGTATAGTCCAATTTATATGTCAAACGGTAATCCTATATACATTTAAACCTTCGTTTTGTGTAAATAAAATGTACACGTTTCTGTCTTCAAAGCTACGATTTTTCGATCTCGACATATAATGAGAAACTTTGGATTAGGCACAAGGTAAATTTTATTTGTTGAATAATTCATCCACTATTAGAGTAAATGAGCAACATGTCCTTTGTAATTTTCATCAATGTAAAGAGATGCAATTTTCATTTCACATTAAGTAAACCGACGCTCTCAGGGGGAAATTTTTATCTTACCAGGTTAATTTCGCTCGGTAAGTTAATGACTGCTCGTTATAGGATATTTAATATATATTTAAGCATATACACGGTGGCCAGAAAAATGCGGACAAACACCACGCAGGCCAAATCTTTGTTTAATTCTGAGTTGACAATCTGGATTGAGAAAAGTAGTACAGTGTTTTCTTAAGTCACACGAGCACCTTAAAGAATTGTAAATTTGGCAACACCTAATCAGACAAGTAGTGTGGCAGTAATCATTTTATTATTTACTATAAATCAGGTAAATACTCAAATTAGCAAGAATTTTATGTTAACATGGATAAAAGTTTTATTGAAATTTAAAGATAATATGAAAAAATTATAACAACTGTTCAAATTGGTAGACATCAGTTTCCAGACATAATTCCAATTTTCGAGGAAGCGAATTCAAAACGCGCTCCAACATATCGGGGGTGATTAATCGAACTGCCGCCGTAATTTTATTAATTACATCCTCTTCGTTAGCTGGAGGCGTTGCATAGACCTTTTCCTTTAAAAACCCCCAAACGAAAAAGTCCAGAGGATTAATATCGGGAGATCTTGCTGGCCATGCTATTGGACCGTTACGCCCTATCCATCGATTCGGAAAGTGTTCGTTTAACCAATCCCTCGAAATTCTGGCATTGTGGTCGGGTGCCCAGTCATGCATGTAGAACATGTTGGGTCTCAAATTCAATGGAATATTATCCAGTACTTCTTCTAAAACGTTAACGTACTGAATTCCATTTAGACGATTTGGAAGAAATATTGGTCCAACAACTCGGAGATTTAAAATCCCCAGCCAAACATTTACCGAAAATCTCTCTCTGATGTCCAATTTCCCTTACTGCCTTGGGATTTTCGTCCGCCCAAAAATGAAAATTATGGCTATTAAAGACGCCATCTCTCGTAAACAAGCATTCGTCGCTCCAGAGAATATGCAATAAAAAGTTCGGCTCTTCTTGAATCCTTGTAAAACATTGTTACAAAACATTCTTCTGTGCACATTATCGTTTACATACAAAGGCTGCACTTTCCTTGCATGAAACGGACGCAAAAGATTTTGAGATAGTGCTAAGTGCACTGTTGTTTTGCTAGGAATATTCAGTTCCCGAGCTATTTGTCTTGTGCTGGACGTCGGATCTTTGTAAACAGCATCCAATATTTGCTCTTCTAATTGAACTGTTCGACGCTCTCTAGGTATACCGTTCTTACGATAATTCGGTATAAAGGTGTCAGTTTCTCTAAGTCGCTGATCCAATCTACGGAACGTGTTGGTGGATGGATGTCGCCGTTGTAGATACCGTATTTGATATTCCTCTTTTGCCAAGTTTGCATTTCCATTGCAAAATCCGAATACCATATACATGTCGGCGTATTCACCATAGGTAAACATTATTCAGTATTAAGAACAGCACAAAATGTTTATCTTATTTCAACAGCCAAATGTCACATGAGAAACGTCAAAAATTGACAACTACTTATTACTTTTAAACAAGCAGGCTTACAGTACCACGTTGCCATATTTACTTTAATTTCAAAAACGCCAATGAATAAATGTTAAAAATGTAAACCATTGGTATTAATCGATTAGTTACATCAATGCATTTGAGATAATTCCATTTCTAAATTTCACCACAATGATCTTACATAGATAAATTTGACGAATTTTACTAAATTTTAGCCGTACATCTTAAGGTTTGATGGTATCGTATGCCTTAAGGAAGGACCGTATAACTTTTTTGGATTAAGATTATCGCCTCAGAATTGAACAAAGAATCGTTCTACCTGGCGATTATCCGCCCTTTTCTGGCCACCGTGTATATACTTTGATTTCTTAATTTTTGCAACAACAGAGTCACCTTTTGGTACGCCAGGCAAATTATTTTACTCGAAGTTTTTATTTTTTACTTTTGTAAATTACCGCTTGTATGAAGTAAAAAAAAGAAAGAACAATTACGTGGCAAATAAGAAGTTTACAGCTGGTGCCTGCGGTTATTACTCAAGACCAAAGTATAGCTATGTGACGACATTTTATCAGAACTCCGCTTGGCGGTAAGATAAGTACTGTTTTATAACCTTCCGGATCATTATTTCAGCACACAGTTGTACCGCAGCACACGTAACCAGTAATATAAAAGTTTATTTACTGTGCGCAATTACGGGCTCAATTTAAATACGTACACATATAAGTTTACCGGGTACAATTAGGGTCGAGTCTGTGTTAAAGGGAATTTAAACGGAATTCATTCAGCCAGTATTGTCTCCTAATAATTACGGCAAATGCAAGCGCTACAGTTCGGAGTTAAAACTGCAGGAAAACTAAAGTGATCGAGGAACTTTTATAGTGGAAGCGAGATATATCCTAGTATGCTATCACTGTCTGGCATAACAATCTAGGGGAAAAACTAAGCCATAAAATAGCGCTAACGTTTAATTAAATCTCTTCTAAAATATTATTCTTTATTTTCTGTTTTTTTCAGCACACATAGCTGTGCAACGGTATCTATATATATTTAATTATGTAAGTAGTACCCAAACAAAATTTTCTGGCGCATTAAATTAATTAAACCGAGTTCATATTGTACAAAAGTTATTCTGCATCTAAGCAGTTATGAGCAGCGTAATATCATCAAGTTACCTAAAAAGTAATCCAAAGACTCGATCCTAAGATGGATCCTTGACTAACTCCAGACGTTACTTTAAAGTTACGCTGCGCTGGCGATTTTTCAGATAATTGTCAGTCATTTATAGTAGGTACCTACTTCAGTACCTGAAATATGTATATATATAAATACTTTTAAGGCATAAATTATACCCCAGCACATGGTAGAAGTTTGTTCTCTGCTCGCTGATTGCTGGTGTCGCTGAAAGTGCGCGCACTACACAGTGTAAGAAAGTGATACAGTAGTTAACAGCGTTTCTTTCTAAAATTAAGTAGGACGATAAATAATTTCCTTAACATTTATGTCTATAAATAACAATCCTTCAGTTATTAGCATACCTAGAGTGCAATGAATGTCATATAAACATGCTCTATATAGCCGCAGATGCCATTGCCAGTTAGAAACTCGAGCGAGTTTACGAACATGGATTTTTATACATCTAAGGCTGTTAGAAGTTTGTGACATTTATTACATCCCTGGTATGTTAAAAATTCTATCGTGTGTATGATAATAAATCAAAAAGTTGAAGTAAATAAAGTGTATTATTAAACGTGATTTTATTTTACGTTTATAGATGATTTAATACATTTTACATATACTACTATGTTTCTCCATAAACATTAGAAACAGATGTTTACATTTGAAATTTTATAATTTAAATTATAACATATAACTATACAACATATTCGACAGCAATTTGTTGCACCTTTCAACGTTCATTTTGGAAACAGCACAAAACCTATGCGCACTCTAGGGACAAATAAATATCTTTTAATATAAAGTTTTCTTTATCTTGCTTTTCTGCTATAACTATAATTTTAATATGAGGTAATCTTTATATTAAAAAATTTTATCTCGTGTCGGATTTGAACCAGGGACCCTCCGCTTGCCGGGCGACCACTCTCGAGACACTCTACCAGTTGAGCTAACGAGGTGTTTTGGTTTTCACAATTTGAAATGTCACAAAATGATTTCACACTGTAAGAAAAAAAAAAAGAAAAATGCACTATTGCATAAAGAAAAATCTTGCATTTTCTTTTTGTTATATCGCAGTGAGTAATCGAAGTAAGAAGCTTTCTGAGTACCTACATTGAGAGAAAGGGTTCTGTAAGCCAAATTATAAATGTATATTTATATGGCTGTATTGAAAATTACTTTTTGTTTTATTGAAAAAACCTTTCTTTCAATCTAGCGCTTTCGACCGTTTATTATGTATTCAAATAGCTTGATTTCTTCTGTTACATTACTGATGTAATTTTCAGCTTGAATATGTTTAATTTTCTTACTGTAATTAGCAGTTTGCTTCATGAAGTTATTTACCTTTACATATCAAAGCTTGGTGTCCGCATTCTAAAGAAGATTTACCTAGCTTTATGTTCCTCTTGCTTTGTCTAATTCCCGTACAAGACTAGCACCCCAAAAGTGCTAAATTTGGTGAAGATTCAGCAATTACTTTTGCATCAATTGCATAGTTTTGAAGGAAATATCAGTTTGGAATCACATTTTTTTCTGTTAAACCAGGTTTGCTTCTATAATCCGACCGAAAACGTAGGCTATCGATACAAATACGCCGATCCATCACAGCCGAATCCAGACTACAAGCCTAGTTATCATTGGGAAGTCGTCAAATGGGATGAATGTTCAGCTCGTTGTGGAGGTGGCACGGAGATAGGAGAACCTTCCTGTATCGAAGAGAAATTGGGAAAAGTTTCACCGAAATTGTGTAAAGATTTAGAAAAGCCGCCACCACAAACTCGCGTCTGTAACGAACTACCCTGTGCCATAAAGTAAAATCTGGCATGATATCGATGACCTTTCCTAAACATTTTTTTCATTTTAAGGTGGAGAGTAGGAAAATGGGGCAAGTGCGTTGCCTGCAAACATAAATCCGGCGTCAGAGTGAGGGAAGTTGAGTGTGTCAGAGAATCTGCAGTCCCCAATGGCGATGATACTCTCTTGGAAGATAATGAATGTCCATCTCCAAAACCACCCACCAGAGAATTGTGCGATTCTGGAAGAGTTTGTGTTACAAAGAGACTCTGCGACGTCGGCATACCGACGGGAATGATGCGCGAACTTTGGTTCCAAACGGTTGTTGACATGATAAATATAGACCCTTCCGTAAGTATTTAGTCAAATTAATTCTTGCTTTGTGTGCGTGAATTACTTTCTGATTAAGTCTGATATTTGTAATTTGCGAGCACAAAGTTTACATTGTTATATGAATTTCCATGAGACCAATAGATTAATGATAATTATTTTCCATAGGTAAGAGAGGACGTGGTCATGAATTCTAGAACTGTCAGAAAAACTAATAGAGATCTTAGAAGGCACCTTCGCTCTAGAAGCCCAACAGACATATGCAGTGAATATATTGGAGTTACTTCAAGTGGAGAACAGAAAGCAACTACTAGTAAACCTCAAATATTCAAAAATGACAAGACAAGTAATGGAAAGGAAAAAGTTGAAGCTCACGAGGTCACGGCAAAACCAGCAAAGGCAGGTGCGTATTTGCCAACTGGTAAAAACAGCAAAACGACAAGTAAAAAATATAAAGGTGATTCAAAGAAACCAATAGCGTCAACAAACGATAAAAAGAAAGGCGGAAAATTGAAAGTGAAAATTGGTAGTATAGTAGAGGATCGTGTTAAATCCAACGATTTAAAGATAATCGAAGTAACATTGCAAAATATTCCACCCACTAATTTATCCGACGAAGCATTTGCAAAGATGGGAGATAAGATGTCTGATACGATAGATCTTAAACATAAGAAGATTATAACTGGGAAGGAAGCTGCTAAGAAGCTAAAAGAATTTCAAAGCGACAAGACTGAAGTAAATTGTAATTCGACTTCTTTACATTAATTTTATAATATACACTTATAAGTGCAACATATTTATTTATTTTTTATGACCTATTTAGCTTTTGTAAATAATAAAATATAAAAAAATGTGCATTTTGTTGTTTCATTTTTGTGGTGTCTTTAGAAAGCATACTTCTTGTGGTAGCTAGGCTAATTCCTTTGCTCTAAGCCATTGACTCGTGGGTGATGATTAATCTCACTATTACTGTGACATAAAAAGCAATACTTTAGAGTTGCATCCTTGCAAAGTTTTTTTCACAGCATTCAAATTTTGTTTAGGCTTGTTGGTTACTTCAAGCTCCAGAGAAGTTTGTTTTCTAGAGTAAGAGCTGAGTATTTTATTTTGATCTCCTAAATTAGCACATTCATTTATAGCGTTTACATTGTCATTTTTTTTTTGCAAAAGCAATCTTGGCGTTGATATTAAGTCTAAATGCTTGACACCATCCTTTTGTGAAATTGGTTTCCCTTTGACCTATGTCGGAAAGGGTGTTCTCCAATTTTGCTCTTGCAAATAAAACCATATCTTCAGCGTGCCCTTGCTAGCATATGTTTATGTGAATTATGTCACAAAAGAGTTGATTTTCGGTTAAGTTGCTTGCAAGTAGGATAAATATCATTTTTAAATTCATCGATGGATACAGCAATTACAGCTGTATTTCTGTTTATGTTGTTCAGAAATACAACTATAATCCATGGATCCATCGTTGAGCTTAAAAATGTTAACTCAAGTAAAAAGAATTGATGTAATAGGAATCATAAAATAGTTGGCCATGAGTGTAACAAACGTTTAGTGAGATCAGGGCGAAGGTTTATTGCCACTTTGACAATAAACTGCATCTGTCATTACTATATGCACCTGTCATATCGATGTATAGTTTTTTTTATTTATATCTGCATTTATTTTTCATCGTAGAGGGATTTTATACTAGCCGCGTTTGGTGTCTTCCAAGAACTCACGGTAAGCACATTCAATTGGTAATATGTAGTAGATTTAACTCCCTGTAAGGTACTAATTCTTAGAAACACTAAAGAAAAGGAGCTAGCTAAATTTCGCATGTAATTTTATGCAAAATTAGAATCATATAGTTTCATAAAATATAGAAAAAGTAAAAACCAAAACAATGTGAAGAAGACAAAATTATTCTGGATCTGATGATTGAAATCATAAACTTAAAATTCATGATTTATGCTGCCACAATACCTATTAATTATATGTGCCTAATAAAGAGCTTCATCTTCATCGATTTTTTATTTACATTACATTTTTCAAGATATTAAGCTCTATCTCAAAAAAGAAAAAATGCTACTTCTAAATTTATAATTTTGTAAGGCAGGTACACTAGGGATGTAGATAATTACCAATTGGCGATCCCGCATAAGTTAACACCTACTGGAAACTTTCTATCCTTCTCTTTACCGAACTACTTCAAACATGTGACAAATAACAAAAGGCAAAAGAGAGATAGTGCTAATGCTATCAATTATGGAATATTAATTGACGGGAACTACCACCACTTGAAGTTATGGCCCAACAATAATTTGCTATCACCACAAGCATTTATTGAGCATGGAGATCTTTCCGTTGATCTTGACAAAAGGAAACTTAAGATGCTGAAAGGCTCTAAGATATGTCATTATACTGGAAAAGTTAAAGGCGCACCGAATTCTAATGTGGCCTTGTCTACTTGCGACGGCTTGGTAAGATTATCTCAAAATGTGATTATAAAATTTAATTGATTTAGAAAAAAAAACTAGGCTGGATATATAAAAATTGATGGCAAAAATTACTTCATTGAACCATTACATAACCACGAACCTAATGCGAGAGGACATCATATTCACCTCATCCATAAACGACAGAGTATGAGTGGTTCCAAGGATAGTAGGTTTTGCGGAATTCCTGATGATGCAGGACAACATTGGAAGCAACGTCGCACTTTAGTAGAACGAGCTAATATGGGAGGGCCACCTTTTCAGAAACGGAGATCTAGCAGAGAACACAAATATATTGAGGTGTTCGTGGTATGTGATAAGTTCTTTATGGACCGGCACAGGCATATCGACGTGCAAAATTATGTTCTGACACTATTTAACATGGTAAATCTTAGTTACAAAAGAAAAGTTATTTCACCACATTTCTAAAATTAATTCTAAAGCCACTAAATATTCGTTTATCATCATTTTTTAAGGTGTTTGATTTATACCACGACTCGACTTTGGGTATTATTATTGACATTATGATAGTGCGGATTATATATATCGAAAGAGAGGAAGACCAAATAAATTTGTCCGCAAATGCCGATTTGACCTTAGCTACATTTTGCGAATGGCAGCTAACCTTAAATCCCAGAGATGCTCAATCACCAATCCATCATGATATTGCTATACTGTTAACTAGGTAAGGTAAGCCTCAAGCAAATTAAACTTAGGTATGCTACCTTTCTTCTTCTAGATTTGATATATGCAATGAAAGAACTTGCAATTTACTAGGTATAGCTTATACCGGAACTGTGTGTGATCCAAGGAAACAGTGTGCTGTTGTAGAAGAAATGGGGTTAGGAGCGGGGTACATAATAGCTCATGAAATAGGTCACCTGTATTTAATTCCTAACATTTTGATTAGCTTAAATTTTTATAAAGTTCCTACCTAGGCTAGGTTGCCCGGACGATGAGTTTCATTTATCAGGATGTGGTCCACGTGCACCTGATGGTAGTTTTTACGTTATGAACCGTGCTGAATCTGACAATGTCACCATCTGGTCCAAATGCAGTTATGATTATATGACAACGTTATTCGCGTAAGTTCTTGCTGGTGTTGATCATATGCAATGTAACTCGGGAGTAGTCGCTAGAATTAGAAGCATTCACTCTTAAACATCTCGGTCTAGTAGTTTTCGTGAGAAGTGACGTCCTTAAGACCAAAGTAGAGTGTATGCATATATACGGTTAATACCTAGGTACTATATATTGCCATATGCAAGAGCGGCGATCAGTCAATGCTCAGAAGACACAGATGGCTATGTTCATAAAAAGATCGTTGGAAGCTGACACAAAGGATGAGCACAGATATGACTCTATTCATCAAAGAAACAAAGTAGCTTGGCGTACGTTTCAATCAAATTCACATATCCAGAAAACAACCAACAAAACTACCTTCATCCTGAATAACTAAATGAGGAACTATGGCTTTAGCTCTAAGACCACTCTGATGATATATGCTGGTGATTAGGTTAATAATAATTTCCGGAACAATTATATAGCAGGTGGGACGTGGTAAAAACGTGTGGCACTGTAAGTAAGCCAGTTACAGATTTTACGAAGATGAAGAAATTCCAGTCCAAGAAATAACTTTTTATTATTTTGCTCGAAGATAACATATTTAATTAAGAAAATTAATGGTCTTCTAGAAGAAAAGGGACCACAATTGATCTGCAAAGGTTGTCATGAAAATAAGTCTACACATTAACCCCAATCCTAATATAATCCAATTTGCGTAAGTATATCACCCACCCTGAAAATGAATAAACTTTCGGTTGCTGTCCACTGCCAGGAGAATGATGGAAAGTGCGACAAGTAAGCGTAATGTCGTGAAAGCACTTATTATTAGCCTTTTTTGCTTTTCTAGTTAGTGCACTAGAAGTAGACTTGAACCAGATAGAAAATTACTAAATCTTGAAACCAAAATGAAAACTTCAAATTTGAAGAGGAAAAAAATACGGATATCTCGTTAATTTTTTACAAATAATTAACACATGTTGATGATAAAGCCATCAAAACTTTTGATTAGCTTACTTGCTACAATCTATGGCTATCCTAAAAAAACCTGTTGACCGAAGACGTCCCATTTGTATATTTCCTCACGAAACACTGACATTCCATTTTAATGTATGACCACAAATCTGTCACAGGAGCCAGACTGCCACGAACATGACCGATCCGATGTTAAAAAGTAGAGCCAGATTCGCTTCTTAGTTCTTCTCTGACGTAGAAATTAACCCTGGTTATATCTTGATTATTAATTTTTAAATTATTAATTATTAAAACTATTAATTTGGGAAGGGTTGGATTTCCTTTTTGTAGTGAGGTGGATCGTAGCTGAAATATTGTTTTTCTTTAGTTTATCCTTTGCTACATATTTTTTAAACCTGATATTCTACTTTCATAGCTTGTAACTTTTTCATTATTGGATTTACAACAAACAATGTTTCAAGATTGTAGATTCATTTATCTAAAAAAAAATATCTGATGCGTTTGGTCACAATATTAAAAAATTAAAAGGTTTAGTGCCTCAATGATTTTTGGTTAATGATTTCTGCTTCTACAAAGGATGGACATTTTCTTTTAAACCCTATATTTTTTGAGATATAAGGGAAAAGCCGTCGTACTTTTCTTAAACCTCTATTTGAATTAAAAAAAAAGTAAGTCCATCCCTTGCCATAGTCACGAGTGAAATGTAACATTTTGCTGGATAGGATAATCAGATGGTAATATTTTTCGAAAAACTTCATTATTGCAGAAATGGCTTCAGCGGTTGTCTAAACAACGTACCCCCTGATTCTCTGTACCATTTTCCTGAAATGCTGCCTGGTGTAGTTTTCGACAGCAGCGCACAGTGCGATTGGCTTCAACCAGGTTCCCGGGTCTGCCCATATTCTAACCATGAAATATGCACTGGTCTTATGTGTAATCCAATATACACAGATTATTGTGTGGCCATGAAAGGCAAAATAGCAATGCCTGGTACACCATGTGGATACAATAAGGTACTTACATCCTTCCGGGTCGTTTTAATTGATTTCAATGTTTTGGTTTAGTGGTGTTATAAAACGAATTGCGTGGAAAGAGGTGAGCGACCAGATTCGATAGATGGAGGCTGGAGCGAGTGGGGTTATTGGGGAGAATGTTCCAGAAGCTGCGGAGGGGGCGTAGCCTTCAGGCAAAGAACGTGCGATAATCCTTTTCCAGCACGTGGTGGACGATATTGTCTTGGTGATAAGAAACAAGTAATTTTATGTAATGCACAGGTATAACGCACGCACATCTTAGAAGGTAAAAATAAAGCTTCTATTTTACTCTATGCATCATCACAGCCTTGTCCACCTGGTGCCAAGGATTTCCGCGCAGTACAATGCGCAGAATTTGATGACAAGCCCATAAATTATAGAGTAAGTAAATGGAAACCGTTAATGATAAAAGGTAGGTCTTAAATAAAAGTAAATTTTGCGTAACAATAATTCTCACTTAAAAGATGAGCCGTGTGTACTCTATTGCACCGACGAACACAATCAATTCTCGAAGCTTGGAGCTCGTGTTAGAGATGGAACAAAATGCACAATGGGTAGAAGGGATGCTTGCATATCAGGAGTTTGCAGAGTAACGATATATTTCCCGGCTTTAAATTTGCGACCTCAGATATTCGTTTTTTACTTGCAGAAAATTGGATGTGACTTCGTAATAGATTCAGATGCCGAAGAAGATAATTGTGGCGTTTGCGGAGGCAATGGACAAACTTGCACTGTCATCGGTGCTACGTATAAAGGAATTCACAAATGTATTGCAATATGTTTTCTATTTTTTCCGTCGTCTATATGTTTTTCGTTTTAAGCAATTACTTTCGTGTTTGAATTTCCAAGAGGAGCATATAAAGTTGTAGTTGCTGAACTTATACCGTCCGTCAACACCATAGCTCTGGGCATTAACGAGAAGAAATTGTGCCTGAATGATCATAAGTATTCCGTTACTTGTAGATATATGTTGTTTGTATGGTCAATCCAGACTGATATGATGCACTGTAAAAATTGGGCTAATATGATCCACTAGAAAAAGTATTATCGTATATTGCCCAAATTTTACGAAAGAATCATATCTACTATGAAATATACATAGTATTATCATTGCTCATAGCAAAATTCTTCAAAAAGGTGTACTATCTTTATCTTAACTTTGTTATTTACAATTAGTAAACTATAAATTTCTTGAAAACTGTTTTATACTCGGCAAACAAAGTCTCAATTTCTGCCTTCAAAGGCAAAAAGGTAGCATTTGACCAAGAAATATTAACTCTGGGATGAGATACCAGGTTCTGAACGTAAGGAGTTAACATGATACAGTTGAAGTAGCTACCATAGTATAATTCCTACATGTGGCAGAGCGACAAAACGAAGCCTATAAATCAACTGCTCCTCTTATTAGACTCCCATGATTCAGTCTCAAACGATGTGCCTTCGTCCAATCTACTTTAGACTTACTTAGTTCTACTAAATAGAACTTGATCTGCCACTCCCTACTTTAGGGATAAGTATGGCTGCAGAATCCTCTGGCATTTTTAAAATGTTACTTTTAAAAAAAAATCCGCAAAAATAAAAGCTGAAAGGATGCCAACAGCTGCTGATATAAGTGAAGAGTACCATTGCAAGGAGGGAAAAAAAACAAGAAGAGCAAGAAGAAAAAATTATATAAAGATTAGCAGAAATAGAAATTAGAATAATAACTTTCCAAACCCATTCAGTAGAAGTGAAACTCAAATCTGAAAGAGCTGCCAAACAAATACTTTTTTTTTGTTGCATTCAGGATTCACAAATCCAGAATGAAACTGATCTTGTAGACGAGGCTAACCATAACCACAATAGAGACAATTTCCTGAGAAACTGAGTGAAATTGGATCTAGAATTTGAAGAGCCAATTGGAAATTGTACTAGAGGTGCTATTAAATAAGGATTTATAAACCTGCATTTAACGAAAATTCTTGTATTGCGTTGGCTAAATAGCTCATAAGATTTAAAGGAAAATCTGGTAGCAATACTAACAATAAGTCATTTTCTATTAGAAGGAACTAGAAGGTAATTCATTGATTAATAGATAAAATGTGAACGCAGGTGGAAATTAATAATTTTCGTTTTTTACGAATAAAACATTTTTAGTAACTTTATTCCATTTCAATAAACCTAATATAAAATGGATTTTATAGCCTTTACGACATCGTTTTGCAGCGTATAAAATAGGTTTGATGCGCAGTCTCTTTTAATTTAATCTAGTTTACGAGTTAAAGTGCAAAGCTGTCAAATTAGCGTATCACATTAGTCAAGATTGACCCTACAGAACCCATTTTTAACTCTCTAAAATATATCTAGATTTATACGAACGATTGTAGACATATTGTTCTCGGAACCATCATGTTTTGGGCTTTTAATTTTACTTAATAAGCGTGCAAATCAAGATGTAATTTTTGCAACTTTTAAACAAATCCAAGCCTAAGTAGCAATGTAAGGATTCGTCCTGCTGAATTACGTATTTTAATTATTAATAACGATGGAGTGTTAAGTTATTTTTGGAAATCGGAAAGGATCTGCAACCGGCGTGTTCAACTATAAGCTAAGAGTGAGCGTGACAAGTTTTTGGAGATTACACTTTCCTTTGTTGTTAAATTATTGAAATAATTTAAGCAATAGAATTCCTTCAAGTGTAAAGGTGGCCTCAGATCAATTTAATTTCTTTAATAAAACACCTTATATCACCATCAAATATCTATAAAGCTTTTCTTCTGGGTGTATGCTAATGATGATTATCGTAAAGCTTCAGCTAAGACGTCAAGCTATTAACTGCTTAAAATTCTTTTACCTCTTTAAATAATATCATTGAACTATGTTCTAGTTGGAAAATTGTTATAAAAATGTTATTTGTTTTTAATGTTTTTGCAGCAACGAATACCCCGATGGGGTTTATGATTGCTTTAACACGTCTGTGGTATACTCTCATCCAGAACCAAATCAAGAATTACTAACGATCAGAGGACCACTAACGCAACCACTATCTCTGTATGTGAGTTAAAGCAAAAACGTAACGCATTTCTTACAAACACTTCTCACATCATCTTGAAATTAGATTATATTCTACGTTCACGAAAATGTGGGTTACCGTTACCACTATGCTGACTTAGCCATAGCCCGCAAAGAGTACAATCCGAAGTATACTTGGGAGCACATCGATTTCTCGCATTGTTCCCATATTTGCGATGGTGGTATTCAAACGTCTGAAGCCAGCTGCGTTGAAGAAAAGATGGGAAAATTGAATCCCGAATTCTGCAAGGCCATTGAAAAACCACAAGCGGTAACACGCACCTGTAATGAAAGACCCTGCAAAATTAGGTTAGTTCCATGGTGAAACTGTGGCAGGTATTGCAAAATGTGGTCGTTGTTCTACTGTTTCGATCAGAGGCCATAGGAACTACCAGCCGTCAAAATCTCTAATATGATGCGGAAAATTTGACAGTTAGTAGTTTATATGACGCTTTTTGACTAGAACAGTAGAAGGTCGTTTTGTCTTCGCAAATACTTATACCATACACGAAGAAACCCTCCAACAAATAAAACAGTCAAAAGTAATTTTATTGAGATTTAAACGTTAACTAACTTCATTTGTTAAACGATTAACTGTTGTTTATACTATTGCATAAAATAAACATAGTTGCATGGGCCATTTTGCGAGTAGCTTCCTCGAAAATTTAATAAAATATCAACAATTTTGGCTAAAGAATTTTAATACTTTAACAGCCTTTATCATCAGTGAAAGTTCATTTCTGATACAATCTTTAATATGACCTTTTTGCGTCCATATATTGTTTTTAAAATTATGCAATTTATTGGGGAGAAGGTTACCGTACTGTATATTTAACACTTTTTCCTTCCAGCTGGCGCGTAGGAAGTTGGGGCACATGCAAAGCATGTGGCAGTAAAGCTGGTATGAAAATGAGAGAAGTGGAATGTGTTCAAGAGTCTAGATTTGAAGGTGGAGATGAAATCATACTAGAAGAGGGTAAATGCAAAGATCCAAAACCTGCTAGCAGTCGGTATTGCAGTCGCAAAGGAAAAGGCACCAGAAAGAGGTGCGAGTCAGATTTTCCTGAAGATATGATGAGGGAATTATTCTACCAAACTATTGTTGACATCCTAAATCTAGACCCGCAGGTGAGTACTAACCTTCATTGATTGTATGATCGTCCAAATTTACCGTATGAATTATGAATTACATTCAGTACATCCATATATTATAAAAGCTGCTACGATGATTTATTTTATCCACAGCTGAGAGAGTACTTTGTCTCACAAGCGAGAACAATTAGAGGCTTAAGAAGACATTTAAGATACCACAAACGTGATCCCAATATCGAGGAAGCATGCGCCATTTTCATGGCTTCAACTACAGAAACTCCTGAGGAACTACGGAAGAAAGTCAAGGTCGGAGTTAAGAGTGGGACAGAAACTAAGACTGGTGCTCTCGTTTCAAATGATAACCCCAGCATGACTATGACAAAGGCAGAAGCATCAGGACACAAAATTCTTAAAGGACCTCACAATGGCACGGATATTGAAATAGGCGCTACTGTTTTGGATCATAATCCGAGAAAATTGAATATAATCGAAGTGCGCAGTGGTGGGATGATACCTATGAGCAACATGTCGGAAGAATCATTTCAGCTGGTGGGAAATAATTTGGAAAATACGCTCATATTCGATAGTAAAAGAAACTACAGCGGTAAAGTTGCAGAACAGTGTTTATTGAGACTGCAAAACCTTGAAGGTAATAGTTCCAGCACATAAGAACGATTGTAATTAAATATGCCTAGAGTATCTTATTTTTAAGAGTAATTATGCGAAAGAAGTATAAGTATGTCAACACTATATGTATCTAATTCTTTTTTATATCTGAATTATATTTTAGCAGAATTAATAAACTGCTTTTGGAAAGGTGTGCATTTATGTATTTATCTACCTATCCACTATATCTTTAATAGAGCAAGTAACAAGTCCAAAATATCATACAAGGCCTTTTAATTGAACTTCATCTGTACAGTAAACGTGTATTTATTTAAAATGACATTTCAAGTGTATCACAAATTTAAAAATTTTGGAAAGGTGGCAAGAGAAGGATTAATAATTAATGGAACACTATAGGAATGTATTATTGTTTTCTTTATTTAATACATTTTCAACAAAACAGTTATAGTTTAGAGAAACTGGACATGACAATATAACAAATTCGATAAGATTTTTATTAGTCTGTCGGTAGCATCAGGTACTATCATGTTACATATGATAGAGTTGTGAACTGAATTTATGAAACTAGCCATGGAATTAGAATGGGCAATGGCGGACATTTGTCAGAGAGATTTTGAGAAATATATACCAGAAATGGGTTGTGATGTAGATTTCCTTCAGCATAAAATTCTTGTGGCAATCTATTATTATTAACAATATTTTCAGTTGTTTAAAAATATTATTTTAAACGCTAAATAAAGGGAAACTATATAATCCATTGTACTTTTCCAGAGAGAGTGTACTGTATAAGTATTTATAAAATATTCATCTAATGTGTAGTTAAAATAAACCATTATTTAACAGAATGTCTACTGATACCGGTCTTCAAAGCTATTATCGCCAAATACCTTCCAGGTGAGTTTGCTTACCTCCAATGCAGGCAACTTATATAGCACGTGGAATGTATTAATTAATGCATCACAGTAAGGACAAGAATACCAACGCTTTCAATTATTTATGGGCTAAGTTTTTGTAATATATTTTATATTATAAATATTAATGGAAAATATAAGATACTTACGAAAATTTTATAACTCTTAAGCGCTATCCTTCTAAAAAATATGTCATGATTTCATGAAAGACATAATATTGGTAGTTGTGTTGTTTCAAAAGCGCAACAATACGAAAAAGGAAACGCAAGGCAATTGTCAATACTTTCTTTCAAAACAGTTTATTAATATCTTAAACAAATATATTACGTAACAATAAAAATAATAAAATATAAGTATGCAAAAACAATAGATTGTGTATAATGCTACTATATCAATCCTATGGACACAAAATTCTCCTTAAATATAATATATTCAATATGGGACGCAGTACGACATTCTAAGTTTTGGCGCTACTATTTTCAGACTTTTGCAAATTCACCAAGCATTGTTGCGCCTTCTTGCCGGTGTAGTTTCTCTTTTTATCAAATATTAATGTATTATCCAACTCATCCCCGATTACTTGAAATGCTTGTTCGGAGATATTGCCCATGGGTACAATTCCACCACTGTGAATTTCTATTATATTGATATCCTTAGGTTTGTTGTCTAACGTTATGGCGCCGATTTCGATTTTCGTTTTGCCATCAGGTCCCGTAAGAACCTTCTTATCTGGCAGTTTTGCAGATGCATTTGCCGATTCATCTACTGATGGAGATGTAGCAATTGTAGTTGAGGTCATGGTCCCACATAATTCTTGAAGATTAGAACGCCGATGGTAGTGTCTCAAATGCTTTCTTAAGGCTCTGATTGTTCTTGCTTGTGATACGAAGTACGCCTTCAGCTGCGCATATACAAAGGGTAGTTATTGGAAATAAGAAGGTGAAAAGTCGGTTAGGTGTATAATCTCATAGCACAGATAATATCATTTCCATCTTATTTGCAGCAATTTTTAATGTTTATTACCATCAAACTTTGAAGGATGACAAGAGCATGGCTTTGGTATCATGTGCGTCATCTTTGAGATAAGTGGGCATAAGCTTATGTGGGATTTTTATTTCATGTCACTAAGTGGCGACGTTCGGTGCAGTTTCCTAGCGAGTGTTAGCCATTCAAGCGACGATCGGGTATATCCAGTAGCGTAGATAGATTGAAAGTTTAATTTTGTCAATCTTCAAAGTTTTCGATATGATTATAATAGGCATTAACTATCATAAACTTTTCTAAATTACTTGTAGAAAATGAGTTTCTCTGTGAAGTTAATATGTTTTTAAATCTAGAAGATCTTTCTAGGGCACATGTAGTGGCAGGCGTGAAATGGAAATATGCAATTAAAGTCTTATATTTTAAACATGAATTTTCATTTTATATAGTAAAACTATTATTGGAAATTTCGTTTGATAGTATATAGTATGGATTTCTTCCCAATACCATAGTAATTTTGTTTTGTATCTTTTCCCCAATCGATTCTTCAATACTTTTTAAATGGTTCAGCAAAGATTCAAATTTTTGAAATGATTCTGCACTGACAGCATCTTGTTTTAATGTTAAAACAAAAAGTTTTAAAATATCAAAGTTTTGTGCATAAAGACATGCCTCTAACCATGTGCGCTAACTCTAATTGGTTGGTGCTTTTAGCAAAATCTTTTTAAAAGAATTAGTTAAAGAATAATATCGGGAAATTGTTTACGAACGAGTTCAGTACTGCGATGTATTCCATGCACAACGCATGTTAAGTGTAACATATTAGGGAAGCGTTTCTTAAGTTCGTTTCCTGTTTTTAACATTACGCTTGCAGAACTTTTGAACAATCGCCACCAACTACATTTATTACGTTGTTAATAATAATTTTGCTAATCTCTTTTGCAAGTATTCGCGTTCTAATTTTTGTGGCTGCTAAAAATGACAGGGTGCAATGTGCCAGTTATTACATTAACAACACATCTTCCTTTAATAGCTGTCGTTTCATCTGCGCTTATATAGAGATAATTCTCTCTTAGTTTTGACTTGACGTTATTTATTGTTTTATCGAAATAATTAGGTATGTAATACTTTCGAATGGTCGAAGGATGAAGAATATCGTGTTTGTAATATTTCTTTAAGAACTCACGGACAAGTGGATTCCGAAATTTATTTAACGTGATATTGCCACCAAGAAAAATTTACAAATTCTTCATGAGAAAATCCTCTTTGATCTTCAATATGCATACTTTTTATATGCCGTGCGAGACTATATTTGCTTCTGAAACCTAATTTCAGAGAACAAATGGTGCAAAGCACTTCTTTTTTGTTAATGACTGTAAAGATCTTGCCATATTCTGAAAGAATGTTTATCATTCTCGGCATCACTGGGTAATAATTAATAAAAAGGTACTGTAATCAAACCAAAAAACAATGCGAGACCAGAAAATCTTAAACGAAGATAGAATACTACGCTATAAAAATATTAAACTTAATAAAAAATCTTAAACGACAAATAAACAAAAGAGGAAACCTCTAAAAGACGACGGTAACGAAATAAATATCTATGTATGTATCTTAATAGATGTCCTCCGATGCTCTATACTCGTTTGTTTACAAAATACTATCCTTGGGTACTGTCGATTCATATGTACGCTTCTCGCCCCTAACAGAACGCCAATGATAAACTGCACCGAACGTCGCCACTCTGCTAATGAATATGTCACACAAACCTCAGGGTCGACATTTAACATATCAACGACGGTTTGATAAAACAGTTCTCTCATCATATGCTGAGGTAGACCAGAATCAGATCTCTTACTGGCGCAATCTCTCTTAGCGTTACAGTAACGCCTGCTCTCAGGTTTCTGATCTTTGCATTTATCTTCTTCAAGAATAGTACCGTCGCCTCCTTCCAATCTAGATTCTTTAACGCATTCTACTTCTCTCAGTTTTATACCAGATCTGCCTTTACAGGCTTTACATTTACCCCAAGCACCTACTCGCCATCTAAGATAAAGGCTATTAAGTTCGGTACTCTCTTTAAGTACGTATCTTACTTAATCTTGCATGGATTCTCGTTACATCCCCTTGTTACTGGAGGAGGTTTCTCGATATCCTTACAGAATTCTGGATTCATCTTCCCCATCTTGTCCTCAACGCAGCTGGCTTCAGATACTTGGGTGCCGCCTTCGCAAACATGAGTGCAATGCGAAAATTCTATGTGATCCCATGTGTATTTGGGTTCATAATCGGGATGGGGCATCGTTAAATCTGCGTATTGATAGTGGTAGCCGACATTCTCTTTTTCATAGAAGGTAACCTAATTTAAGAGTTTTGAAAGTGGCCCCTGTAACGAGTATGATGTTGTAGTGCATTTTAACTCACATACAGACGTAGCGGCTCTTTCAGTGGGCCTCTGATCATTATTAATTCTTTGTTTTCCTCTGGATGTGTGTATATAGCGCTCATGTTAAAACAATCATATACTCCATCAGTATATTCTTGGCTAAAATCACATTGAAATGTTAGTGCTCTTATGGAGTTATTTCTTTAAAATTATCGTTTTCTTTAAAAATAGATGAGTACCTAAAATTTTTTGAAAATTTGCGTTTTTGCAAAAAATATCAAGATTGTTACATTGGTTTCTACAAGTCATAGCAAACACGAAAGCGATAATTTCTTTAAAATACCTATTACATGCAAGTGTAGAATTAAGATTAGCATATAAAAAAATAAAAGGCAAATACTTGTCGGCGTTTATGCATTTTGTTCCATTTTTATTTCCCAAAAGTAAGGTATTTTCAGAGGGCGCCTGTTCGGTGACTACTACTTTAAATGCGCCTCTCGGAAATTCAACAACGAAGGCATTTCCTAGAAATATCAATAGCAGGAAATAAAAACGTGCCAACACGGTGTAAACCTGTTAAAACCTCTTTTGACCTTCGTGAAAACTTCTTCTATAAGGGTGCACGTAGTTCCACTACCTCCACAAACTCCACATCCATCTTCCACTGCTTCAGAATCTAAAACGTTATCGCACCCAATCCTCTGTAAATTACGTTATATAATAATTACCAACATTTTTGTGGAAAATTTTGGAATCAAAGCCTAGTGCTAGTACCTACCGATAAACCAAGGTTATTGATACTATATGTCATCGACACATTTGTAACTTGGTTACACTATAAAACCTAGAGAGTTTTTTGGAGCTCTAAAGACTGAACGTTTAAGGGTGCATTTTATGATGGCAAAGAAAGGATACAGTGGATAAACTATTATTGAAGATCCATTGACATCAATTGTATTTAAAGGTAGAATACACCCAATTTAACCAAAGCATCGAATCGAAAGATTCACTGACGGATAGCACAGGCTAGGAGGAAATACAGACACATACATGAAGACGAGCTTCCTGGATAACGCACGTTCTCCACGAGTCATAAACAAAAAAACAATCGCTATAGAGCAATATCCAAGAATTCTTCCATATGTAGAAGAAACCACAGAGAAGATTAGCACAAGAAACTCCACATGACACTTGGATTCCTGTATAATACAGAAAAATAATCGATAATTAATGTGAAAAACAAAGTAATTTAAAAAAATCAAGGTATGTATCTTGTTCACAATGCGATTAATCCTGGCTATGAGAGATAAACTGAAGAAAAATATCAGAATATTTTAGAAAGACAAAATATGGATTTTAACGACTCAACAATAAGGATTATAAGGGATAGAAAAGAAAAATTTAATTAAAAGTGATTATAGTTAGGGTTTATCTGGTGTTTGGAAGTCACTTCTTTCTAACCGACAAATAGCAACATCCAACGACAAATAGGGAATACACAAATATTCTACTTCAATATTATTCTCTACGATCAAAACTTTACTTTGTATCTATGTTCTCTCTTTGTTTAAATAATGCCCACACAACGATTCTACGCGTGAAAGCATTATAATGCGCAATGGTCCTAAAGAAAACGTTCATTTAATCACCGAAGGGAGACTTCTCTGTATCCTCTATTTCAACATAACACACAATAACTCTATCAAGCAAACACAATTCTTCCCATGCAACTCAATAACGTAATATTTTCCTGCCCAACAACAATTTATGCATACATATTGCCGTCTTATAGTGATTGTCAAAACCATTGGTATACCTGCGAGTAAGTCTTACAGTCAGCAAAACTGGAACTTACCCTGCACATTCCAGCTACGCAGGCATCTTTTCTACCTAGTTTGCATTTTGTTCCATCTTTTACTCGAAGTCCAAGTTTAGAGTATTGGTTGTTCAGCGAGCAGTATAAAACGCAAGGTTCATCTTCGACGAGAAATGTGTTACAACAAACAAATTACAATTCTCTGTACTCACTTTTCATAAGATATGGTGTCCATATACCTATTTTGTCGTTTACAGTTTTGTTGTCAAATTCTGAACACTGAACGGCCCGGAAATCCTTCGAACCTTCCTTACAAGGCTACAACCATAAACTTTCAATGGATTACTAGGATTATTAAGCAAAAAGATGTCACACCTGCGTATTGCATAACTTCACTTGTTTTCTTTCGCCTACGCAAAATCGTCCACCGTGTTCGGGTGCGGGATTATTACATTCTCTTTTCTTAAAGGAAACTCCCCCTCCGCAAGTTCTCGAACAGTCCTCCCATTCCCCCCAGTCTCCCCATTCGCCGTGAATTGCATCTGGTCTTTTGCCCTTATCTACGCACTTCGCTTTGTAACACCACTGAAACACAGCTTAAAGTGAAAATTAAAACAATCGCAGATCGTTTAAAGATACTTTATTATCTCCGCAGGCGGTGCCTGGCATCGCCATTTTGTTACCCATATACACGCAATGGGTTGTATTTTTCGGATTACACATAATGCCACTACATATTTCCTGGTTGGAAAACGGACATAGCTTTGCGCCTTGTTGGATCCACTCGCATTGTACGTCGCCATCGAAAACTATACCAGGTAGCATTTCAGCGTAGTGGTAAGCAGATTCGTCAGGTTCGTCATTTAAGCACTCACCAAAACCGCTCCTGAGTTAAATATTGTTCATACCACATAAAATAAATACAGGATGTCGTGAAACTGACGTCCATACTGTTCGGTAATTGGTTCAGGAGACCAAAAGAGAAAATCGAAATTGAGGATTTATTACCAAGTTATTAATAAAAAAAAACGTCAAGGCAAGCGTAAGATTTATCATTGAAGTAAAAACAGCGAAGAGATAAACAATAAGGGTTAGGCTCGATTCACAGTGTGATGTCGTCCACCGTTGAATCTCGCTCCGTTCAAATATTCTTAAAGAAGAAAGGATCAGAGAATTCACACTATCGGATCGCTATAACTACAGCGATGCGATAGAGTGAAAATTCTCGGACCATTTCTTGTTTAAGAATATTTTACCGGACCGGGAACGAACCGAGACCGGAGCGAGATTGAACCGTGAACGGCATCACAGTGTGAATCGAGCCTTACCTGTCATTTTTAGCGGGTCCAAATATACGATTTCAGCGGTAATTACATCAGTCTATTAATTTACTTAGAGGGCGCCAATGTAGTCATTACACCCCTATCCGGTAAGACTTCGTTACCGCGCAACGAACGTTAACATACGAAATTTCGATCATATAACGATAAGCGTTAGTTTTTGTGTTCCATAAGATAAATCCGCAACGAAAGACGTAATTATACGATCGATATTTAAAGAATGCTGCCGGGTTAGCGTTGCTTGGATATTAAATTAGTTATGCAGAAACATTTATGAATTTGTATCTGAATTTTTTCAATTATTTGGTACCTATTCAAATGATTTCGTGTCTCAGCATATTAGAATATAACTAGAAAGCCGGGTCCGTTCACCCAGCCAATTAAATAGTCGTTTGATGACCGCTTACGCCCCAACTCGGCAGAAAGCAGAAAGTCCGCGTTCCACCTGGAACGCACCCTATTGAAAAAGTTGTTATGCCTAGCCCACGATCCACCTAGGTCCGCGTTCATTATAGAAGATAAATACCTCTCAGATAGCAGCCCGCCCTTTAATCGCGTAGAATAGGTATGGGAATCTAAAAAAAAAAATAGGGCATTATATAGATTTTCGCCTGAAACTACCAGAGAACTTTTCTTGGAGTTAGCACTACTGATGACAGACAGTGTAAGGACAACAAACATTTCAAAGGTGCTTCGATTTTTAAGTGCCATACATTTCTTCGCCCATGGAAGTTATCAGAAATCTGTAACCAGGGACTACCACTGTTCCATGAGTTAACCTGCTGTCAGTCGTGCCATCACCGAAATTTCTGATATAGTGAATAAAAATTTTCTACAAAGATACATTCAATATCCAAGCACACAATAGCAAATGCAAAGGGTTAAAGAAGCATTTTATCAAAGATTTAATTTTTCTAGGATGGTGGGTGTAATTGATTCTACACACATAGCAATCAAGTATCCTTCAGGAAACCATTCAGAAGCTGCAGCAATATTGTTTTTAGATAGAAAGCAATACCATAGTTTAAACTGTCAAATTATATGTGATGGTGATCTTAATATGATAAATATCAATGCTAGATATCCAGGGTCAGTCCATGATTCTGCTATATGGAACATGTCAGATGACATTATTGACATCATACTGACATTAGTTACAGATGTATTGCCGCACTTAAAAATCTTAGTCATTCGTTACCCTTACACAGGCCGTAACGTAAGGCTTATAGAATTGGAAAACAACGAACGTCGTTAGAAAATCTGTACCTTAACGAAATTCGGTGAATAACGTTCGTTATTTATCGAAGTTTATAGAATAGGGAAGTTATTCTGATCTTGAAAGTCGTTGAGAGTAATTACGTATTTAATTTAATATAAATACAGTTACACTCAAGTTTTAATTACATTTCATACAAGATTTATTTCGAATTCTTGTGTAGTTGGAAATTATCCTTCGTCAAAGAGAAAAATTAAGAAACATATCATAGTTATAGAATTAGGTTATTCATTGTGCGCGCATGTGTGCAGCTATAACCGCCATTTTGAATTGAATTCCTTATTTAACAATCGGTCTTTATAATTTTATTAATTTAAAATAAAAAAGAAAGGGATTTGGTGGACGGACAGCGGTAATACATTATTTTAACGGTTACGGTTACGGTTGTTTTTCGGCAGCACAAACATCTAAGGCTTTTCGGGAAAGTAATCCTTCTTGTCTTATCTTTTCGCTGGCAAGAACACGCTGTTAGCATGTTGTGGTCTATTGAGGCCATAGCAACGTAAATACACGTGAATGACATTTTCAGACTCCAAAGAAGTTCACGAAAAATCTTTTCTTTGAAATACCTCTAGGATAAATAATCAATGAAATTCAGACCCATGGATTGATACCATCGATTCCAATGCATTGCTCAGAAAAATTTTTACTTTTTCCTGTTTGGTTAGTATAATTTTTGGAACACCAATAATTTTGCTTTATTCTCAGTAGTATTTTTAAATTATTTTCCAGCAACGAGAACTGGTGGCTTAATGCCATTTTTTGCGACGAATATTTTTAAAATTTTCTACCTTATTGTTTGTCAATAGTTATTATTACTTTTATTGTGTTAAGAAACTTAAATTAGGATTGCAGCAAGTCTTCTATCATACAAAGGTGATTTATTACAAAAATGATAAAATTACGTGTAATTTTTTTTTGAAATTATTGCGTTTGCACCCATTTTAAAGCGTATTTTGCTTTAGTGCCTTTCATTTTTTTTAATCAATATTGAGATGCCCTATTTCAAGTATTTCTGGAGGCAAAATGCTTTGTATATCACATTACACAACAAATTGCAGCGACCAGGCAGTAAAAGTTATTATTTATGCTTTGACCAATAACTTGATCATAAATGACAAAGTAGTTTTCTACTCTACATCTTCGATTCCTTTTAGTTCCCTGAATCAAATCCCAGATACATTAGCGTCAGCATTACGACACCCTGTATAAATTTGAAAATAAGGGCTTACTCTAAAAGTGTCGTTACATAGTCTTTACTACATGATGACCAACTAGTGACATTGTCCGAAGCAGTGTCACTCATGATGAAGTAACTGTTATCAGGTGCCTGACGATTGCATCCAGATATTTCATAATTATCATGCGAGCAGCCCATTCTGCGTAGGAGAATTACGTGGAATAAATATTGAAATAAAGGAATATATAAGAAATTAAGTTACACGTGTCCAACTTCGTGCGTGATTACATATCCCACAGATAACCCGCCTTCCTCAACGATAGCGCATTCCTTCCCCACAAAACATGGCGTTCCAACATAAGCTAAACCTAATAGCATACATCCTGATGCGCCCATACTATAGTCGCAGATGTCATATCTTCAAAGAGGAAGATAGGTAACAAGTGGAACTGTCTTTCAAGCCAAATAAATTTCTATTAATATAAGGAAGCTTACCTAGATATCAATACAGCAATGTCATGGTGGATAGGAGATTTAAAATCTTTGGGATTTATAGTTTGCTGCCATTCGCAAAATCTCTTCAATGTTTTTTCAGCGTCTGGAGTTATAGTAATATCTATTTCATCCTCTTCCTTTTCGAAATATATTATCCTTACAAGAGTAACATCGATCATATTGCCTATACTTGCGTCATGATACAGATCATATACCTTAAAAGCATAGTGAAATTATATTAAAGAAATCCTAAAATATAAAATATCGTTGGAAATTATGAATTAGAAGCTGCTCCGTTTTTTATGAAAATTCTGATTCAGGAAAACTTTGATATTGCCCTTCTAAAGTATTACCATATTAAATATTGTTAGTACATAGTTTTGCACGTCAATGTGTTTGTGCCTATCCATAAATTGCTTGTCGCAAACACCAAGTATCTCAAGGTATCTGTGGTGACTTTTGATTGCTTTTGGAGGTCCGTGGGTAGACGCATCAGCTCGCTTCATATCACTGAAGTTATGTTTCCAGTCCTTTACCCAATTGTCTGAAGTGCCACAAAATCTATCTCCCCCCGAGTGTGAGGCAACACCTCTTTTATGGATCACGTGCATATGATGCCCTTTCTTATTAGCTCCATGTTCGTGTAATGGTTCAATGAAATAGGTCTTTCCATTCATTCTCACGTGTCCAGCCTAAATTTCAAAGCTAGTGGAAAACACTTAACTGTACATTACGCAATAACTTACTAAACCATCGCAAGTAGATAAAGCCACGCTGGAATCTGTTATTCCTTTGATTTTGCCAATGTAGTGACATACTTTAGAACCTTTCAGCATCTTGAGCTTCCTTTTTTCAAGATCCACAGTCGGATCGCGATGTTCGATGAAAGCATGCGGCGAGAGTAGTTTGGTGTTAGGCCATAGCGACATGTGATAATATTTTCCGTCAATTACAATACCGTAATTGACAGCATCATTGATGCTTCTCCTTTTTCTTCTATTATGTGATTCATGCTTGAAGTAATGCGGCAGGGAAAATGATAGAAACTTTCCATGGTGTGTTAGTTTATGGGGTATCGCCAGTTCATAGTTATTTTCTACCCCTCTGGTATATCTGCCTTACAAAATTATAAATTTAAGAAGTTGGTCGCTTAATGTAGAATAACTTCTACTTTAAAAACTAATATTACTAATCACTTACCATGAACTGTTACACTACACCATACATAACTGCTATATCTCACCACTAGGACCAATAAACATAAGTGTAGATATAAAATTTGGATCATTATGGTGACAGTTATGTATGAAGAAGCTGTCAAATTGGCAATACACTCGCAGCTTATTTTAATTCCCTTAATTCCCTTGGCAACCCTTGATGATGATGATACCTTTTTGTTTCCGGTAATGACGTTGAAGTAATGTTAGAAAAGGTGACAGATTATGAGCGCCATATTGACGTAAATACCAAATTTATACCCATATGTAAATGTTAAAATTTGTAATTTCATATTTATACTTATCATGGTTACTGCCAATAGGACTTAATTTTGAATCAATTTTGCATGGTAAGTTCCTATTTTTGTTGGCGATATGGAGTGTTAAAGCATTTACATTGTCTTATTGCAAGGTAGATACACAAGGAATATCGGGGAGAACAATTACCAACTGGTCATACCAAGGAAGCTAACGCAGGATGGAAAGTTTCTAACGTTTTCTTTGCCGCATTATTTTAAACACGATTTACATGAGCGATCGAAGCGATCACTAAACAATTTGCTCAACTATGGATTATTCCTGGATGGAAAGTATCATCAAATGGAACTTTGGCCGAACTTTAAACTTCTCTCACCATCGGCAATTTATGAACATAGAGATCCAGGCTTACACGTTCAGAAAAGGCAAGTGAATCCATTAGAAGGAACGAAAGTATGCCACTTCACAGGTCAACTTAAAGGAGTACCTAATTCTAGAGTAGCGATCTCAACATGCGATGGATTGGTACGGTATACTCATTTAGTAGTAGTTATAAATCTAAGTTTTCATCATAGTCAGGTCATATATTCGTTGACGGTCGCACGTATCTATTGGAACCATTGTTAGGGCATGAACCGAATAAAAGAGGACAACATGTACACGTTATCTACGAAAACAAAGATAGCACTGCAGGATATAATGGCCACTGCGGTACCACCGATGATTGGGCCAAAGAATGGAAACTTCAACTGAAGAGGAAGTTTGAAAGTGGAGACGGAAGAAAGATTTGGATAAACGAACCAAAAAGAGGTCTAAGTAGCTCTCACAGATTTATTGAACTGCTTGTGGTCTGCGATAAACAATTTCTGAATTTCCACAAGGGAACAGATTATCACAATTATGTACTGACTATTATGAACATGGTAAGTATATTTTTATAGGATGTACAGTTAATAAGGGCTCTACTTCTGAAGAAGTTCTTTAATTCTTAAAATAATAGGGTTTCGTGGGAAATATGGCATCTCTGCAAATATGCAGTATTCGTTACAGAGTCCGAAATATTCTTGCAATTGCATATTTCGTTTTGGTTTTACTTAATGAAATGTTTAGTTAGTCCTTAAAAAATACTTGCACTTAAAATAAATGAAATATTTGCTACTTTACACGTCAATATTTCTAACTAAATATGAATATAAAAATATATTACTTAGGCTACAGACTACTTCCACGATGCCAGTGTTGGAAACATGATTGATATTGTTGTTGTGAGGATAATATACTTAGAAAAAGAGGAGAAAGAACTGGATCTACAAGTTAGTGGGGATGCCCGAAGTACTTTAGCTAGTTTCTGTAACTGGCAATCAACTGTTAATCCTAAAGACACGAAGAATCCAAGTCATCATGATGTGGCTGTCTTAATTACAAGGTACGTGAACAATTTTCAATGTCGTTCTTAAGAATAAAAGTAGGGATAGCGCTTTGCAATATTCCTTGACCACTTTGGTATAAATTTTGACAAGAGAATCCAAGTTCTTGGATTATTTGTTGGCTTTAGTAAAGCCTTTGACTTTGTTCTTTATCAAAGTCTGTGTTGGCTCCAACGTTGTTTTTGTTTTAAATCAATTATCTAGTAAAATATATTAATCCTCAAAGTAAGCTTATTATTAATTATACTTATTGACAAAACTTGGAGTAATTTTGTAAAATATAAGCCATAGATGGCCAGGCGTTTATTGTTTTACGATTTTTTAAAGTTTACAGTGGTTTATAGTCCTGCTTAAATACAGTCGAATACGAGATAGTTTTACAAGCTTCTAGTAGCGTAGTGGTAAAACCCAGTGCTAGTATGCGGACGGACCATGGTTCGAATCCCGTAGGAGTCGATGCATTCTTCTTAATTTTTTTATTTATAGAAATACATTAAATTTAGATAACTATATATAATATGTATAATTTCTTATTGTTTACTTTAACCAAATAAATTAACCGTAATCAGATGACAGGCAGTCAGTGTAAATAGAACGCATTTTTGCATCATTCTAATATTTAACTTGAAACAAACAAAAAAAAAATTAATGAAAAAATAAAAAAAAAGCATTGACTCGTCAAGACTCGAACTGTTCCTTCCGCATACTAGCGCTGGGCTTTACTAAAAAACAAAAAAACTGGGTAAAGTTTAAAAAATCATAAAAAAATAAACGACTACCCAGCTATGGCTAATATTTTATAAAACTACTTGAGCTGGGATCAAAACTGAGGTAAACATCTGACGACGTTTCCTTGTTAGAGGTACTCACATATCCTGCATGTTTTTTTTTTTTGTTATTGAGAGTCACTCAGTTTATATGAAGCGTGGTTTCGTGATTCAAAGAAAAGGAATGCGGACAGTACTTTGCTTGTTCTCTTCAAAATCATATAGAAATGCCTTTAATGAGATAGATATTCTTACATTTCCTACCTTTCACACATCATGAGGAAGATTTTACTCATGATTATGGTAAAGGTATGGGCTGCTCTTGTACCTGTGCAGAACACTTTGTCTAATTGTTAGTTATTTTTCTTTTAATTATTGCTGCATAAGGAATTCAAATTCGTATTGTGTTTTCAAAGAACGGAACGCCTGAAAGATTTTGTATTGTCGTTTCTTGCTTGGTGATTTCTTCAAGTTCGCTCAGTCTGCATCTGTGTCTTTGCATTGATAGCAGCTTTTAAATGTGAATTTAGTTGTATTAAGTGTTTTCTTTTGATAATAGTTATTACTAAATAGATGTTATTTTCATTATTATTAAGCTACATAACACATTTTTCAGATTTGACCTTTGCGATTCATCTGGAGGAGCCAGCTGTTCGATGCTTGGTATTGCTCATGTAGGCACACCCTGTACGAAAGATAAGCAATGCTCCGTGAATGAAGATAGCGGCTTGAAACTGGGATTAACTATAGCTCATGAATTAGGGCATATGTATTATTGCAAACCTTTTCCTATATTCGCTATTATTTTAAAATAAATTTCTTAGCATGGGCTGCGGTCATGATACAGAATCAGTCTCTGGTTGCAAATCCACAGCGGATGATGGGACATATAACGTTATGTCGCCGATAATTGATGTGAATACAAGGCAGTGGTCTACGTGCAGCAAAGAATTCATTACTAGTTTGTTTGAGTATAGGCTTATTAAGAATTAATTTGAATAAACAATTATTAATAAACGATTTTTTAGTAACGATTTGGGAGAATGCCTAAATGACGAACCGGATACTTCATTATTCCATTACAATGAGATGTTACCAGGAGCTGTCTATGATGTGGATTATCAATGTAATTGGATCTTACCGGGTACGAAGAAATGCAGCGCCGAATTGGGCGAATTCTGTACGTTGCTAGTATGCGGTAGAGAAGGAGACGGTACATGCGAATCTGACGGTAATCCTCCGGCAGACGGGACGAAATGTGGAGAAAACAAAGTAATCGAGGTGGCAAGTGAATAAAGTGCGTGCAAAACTGATGCGGATATATTTTTCAGTGGTGTTATAGCAACAAATGCGTTGAAAGTGGCCAAAGGCCCCAGGCCATAAACGGCGGTTGGGGTGAATGGGGGGAGTGGTCCAAATGTTCTCGTACTTGTGGCGCCGGCGTGCAATACCAGTCGCGGGAATGCAACAATCCGGTGCCGAAGCACGGCGGGCACTACTGTACTGGCGAAAGGAAGAACGTTAAGCTGTGTAATACGGACGTAAATGATATTAGCTTTAAAATTCGCCATAGTATAATAGAATTTTTTAGCCGTGCCCTGCAGGAAGTGCCAACTTTCGACAGAGTCAATGCACATCGAAAAATAAAATTCCCTACGACGGACAATTATATAATTGGACAGCCTATTTCTTAGAAAGTAAGTTATCATTGACCACTTGAAGTAATTTTAATAATTTCAGCTTATAATAACTGTGTTCCTTTAACTTTTGCTTAAGGACTCGATTATTACCGAATATCACGGTTTCAAATCCCGTTCATGTCAGCCGTGGTGACCATGATACTGATTAGGGGGAAAGAGTTAACTCAAGTGCGAAAGGAGGGGAGGAGCACTAAATTGCTTAGGCATTATCAAAACCCTTAAAACAGAAGCGTTATACATCATACAGTATGTCCCCGGATCGACTTTAAAAGAGGAACATTTTTTTAATTTTTGATCTCAGAAAATTTCTCTGCTGATGATTTACTCTGCTTGTTTTCAAACCCCCACAACACTAATTACTTTTTATTTAACTCGAACGGTTCTCGAGATAATATCAATTTCTTACTAGAAAATATACAAATTGGGCTCAAGTTTTATTTAATAAATTTAACAAATAATGGTAAAATAAAATTCTCACAAAGCTAAACTATTAATTTTTTATTCAAATAACGCTCTTCCTTTTTCTGCACAGATTTCAATGCGAGCTCTAAATTCATTGAAACTGCGTCTTATTTCTAGGATTGATTGAAGGACTGGACTGCATTTTGCATCCTATTTTTTAATTGCTCTTCATCATTCTCTAGTGGCTCACTGTACATAATTTGTTTTAAACGACCCCACAGATAAAAGTCCAATATTGTAAGATCAGGACTTCTCGATGGCCATAAAATGGGACCATCTCTTCCTATCCAGTTATCATGGAACTCTGTACTGAGCCACTGGCGAACAATGCCGGCACAATGAGCAGGGCACCCATCGTGCTGGTAAAACATTTCCATACTGCAGTTTAACGGCAATTCATCCAGTTCATCAGTTAAAAAAATTTGCAACATTTCCAAATATGAATTGCGGTTTAAATTTTGATCAAAAAAATATGGGCCAATAATGCCATGGTACGAAACCGCACACCACACATTAACTTTTTCAAAATATTGTCTGCGACAAGAAATCCTGAAGTTTGGATTCGTCTCACTCCAGTACCGGCGGTTGAGACGAAACGACTCCGTTAGTTGTAAAGCTTGATTCATCGGAGAACATAATTCGTTTATGAAGATTTGAATCTTCCAAAACTCTGTAGCCCATTTCTAAATAAAAATCCATACGTTTGGCTTCATCACCATTTTCTAAAGTTTGCCTAAATTGTGGTTTAAATGGTAAAATTTTGTTCTCCTTTAATATTCTTTGTAAATGAGATTTACTTATCCCAGTTAGTATTGCCCTCTTTCTTTAAGACAACTTTGGAGCTCCTATTGCGGAATGAACGGCAAGAACTGAAACAGCATCGTCTTCATCGAACAACTTCTTTGACTTCTTAATGTTTAAAACCGAGCCTGTTTTAAGGAATTTGGTCACCAAATTTTTTGTTCCGGAATTTGAAATGGTAACTCCCGGGTATTTTTGGTTGAATTTTCTGATAACAACTCGGTAGCACTCTTCCCCAGTTCCCTAACATTGAATTAGATAAATTCTTTGTTGTAAAGTCAACATTACAGCATAAGTACTGTTCAAATTAGCGAAG